>OV121081.1:31089853-32509228 GCA_921293015.1 Phorcus lineatus | reverse complement strand
GAATGTATGAACGACTGTGTGTTTCTTATTTCCTTAGAATTGAAATATGATTCTTGTTAGGATAAAATCGTAAGGGTAAATTTTACTCTTTGACAGGAATAGAAATAAATATATGCGTAGCAAGTGCATATACATGTAAAACAATTTTCCATCGTTTTCAGTCAACCTATCTTCATAATTTATAAATCAGTTGATGTTGATATGGAAAATTTGAAGTAATAATTTTTTGAATAAATGCGTTAGTGCCCCTTTAACAAGTTTTTCTTAAGCCAATTAAATCCTCGAAATTTTTATGTCATGTTTCAAGCAAAAGGCAATTAAATTTTACATTTGTTTTCAAGAATTTTAACAAATATATGTACTGCTAACATGCTTTTCCTATGGCCAATAGTACATTCCAGGAATTTCCGTTTAAATACGCGCCCAGAATAAAACGGCAGATTAAATGTCAATTCCTACACATTGGTAGAATACCTCTCCTGTTTGAGCAATAAAGACTTTTTCTTATGTTGATAATATTCTGAATCAAGATTTGTGAAACATCCATCGATTTGTTTACATACTTTTATATTAAGCGAAATATGTATGGACTCACAATACTAATATTATTATTGACGTAAGAGTGTGGAAGAGAGAGACGGGGCTGTCTCATCAGGCCTGGGTATTATTCAATTAATGTCGTAAGGTAAGTTATCCTGGCCGAAAAGAATACCCCTTGGTATATCTCGATCTAAATATCAAAATGCATATTCCTTTGACAAGATGTTTCATTTCAAATGGAAGTCGTGTTTTTTTACTCACTAAAGATTCTGAAATACACATTTTGCTTTCAAATAACGTCCAATAAATGTTTTGTCTCCAAGCATGCCTCTAACACGTCTTCTTTATTCAAAATCGTCTTAATAAAAAATGGTTAGAGGACCTACTGTCATTCTATGGCCGATTCTGCAATATTTCACAACGGATCTAATATGGATAAAGCACAATTCGTTGGCATTATCAAAGTGAAAGAATAATGCAATCACACTTGCTCATATACCGTTGCTGGTTTTCCATCATACAAAGAATTTGTAATTTTAACTTTTCAGTAACCAGCGTTTGAATGTTACCTTTCACAATAATATCGAACATAATACATATTGTTAATGGTTACATTGATTCATCTTTAAAATGTAAATAATATCATATTTAGGCACATTGAAAAATGCCATTTCCACGAAGAAAAAGTCAAAATCGTAAGTCATGGAACTTTATTACATTCACCATTTGATAAAAAAAATATTGTTTCTGTACGTACACAATCTATATTCATATACTGTTAATATCAATTACATTTATGTATATACCAAACCTTTTTGCCTTTCCATCTTGTAACAAAATATCGATACAGTTGCATTGTCGATGAATAAAGCAGAGAGCACACGAAAAGGTCGGGTAATTACATAACATGTCTATATTTCACATGGTTTATACTTGTAATCTGATTAAGTAATATATGCAAACCATTTCATCTAGTCATTGGTCTTCGATTGACAATAAACCGCTTTAGTTCGGATATAATACCTTGCTACATATATAAGCATAACAAAGACATCAATTATGAAAAGTTAAAATTTGTTTTCTGAAGTACACCCATTCTAGTTTTTGTTGTATACGTGTACAATGCTTAACCAATTCTTACTTACAAGGCAAAATAAGGAATACTTACACAAGTATGGATGGCTTGATAATAATGAATATTCAACATGCAGATGATCAAAATGCTAAAAAAAGGAAAATAATCAGCGCTGGACTATTGCAAAGTTGGTGACACATCCACGGTTAACTCTCAACAAAAGTAAGAATAACATTATCGAGCGCTCAAGGCGTTCAACAGATACATATATCGGTAAATAATCGTTCGGGTGATACATACAGTGAAATGATCATATTCAACAATATTCAGAGCTATAAAAAAAAGAAAAGCCAATACTGTAGGGACAAGCATTAACATTATGTTTGAGCGTCTGAATGCATCAGTAAATTGTTATGTATATGCTATATTTTGTAAACGTTACTATCGTGTTATTTTAATTCCCTACCCATTCTACGACATCTTTACCGATGTTATTATAGCAAAGTATTTACCATTGGTATCATTTTGAAACACAGTTTACTCGTTGACAAAGGTCCGGATTAATGAACTATGATATAAACACTATTCACTAATGCCTACTACACCAAATTCACATGATGATCGCTGTCAGTTTCAAATGGCTTCTTAATATCATGTAATTGTGGAGAGTATGTTCAGATCATTACATGAAACCACAAAATAATTTATAGATAGCAAACTAAATTTTGCTTGTGTAATTACCCTTTCACATACATCATTTTGTTATAAATAAACACATATTGAGCTAAAAAACAATGCATCTTCTTCTTAACTCGTGGAATGAAATCAAACGTAGTATCAGGATTCAAGTTTAAAGTTCGAGATGATTTTTCAGTCATCCATTAAATTTATTGTAGTACGTGGTTGAAGAAATCCTTTAAATTCAATGCAGAACGTGGTTGAAGAAATCCTTTAAATTCAACGCAGAACGTGGTTAAGGAAATCCATTGAATTCATTGCAGAAAGTGGTTTGAGTCATCCAAATTCATTGTTGAATAGAAATGTTCAGACCGTGATAGGCTCAACTGAAAACAGAATGAAACATGAAAATAGAAATGGTTAATTAGATGGTTATTAACATGCGAATTCCCGAATACATAATATGTATTATCCTTTCTTTGGGTTGAGATGATGCTCATACCCTTATGATTTGTAGTAGTTGAAGTAGTTGTAGTAGTTCAGTTTCTTATTTCAAAACCCTAGTTTCGAATCAGTTTTAGTAATTAACAAAAGATAAAATTTTAATTTTGAAATGTTCAATGATGTACAATATGTACGAACGCACTTGCTAGACTCAAACGGTTCGATGGACTGAATAATCGCTGCAATCGATTGCACGTACTTGATTATATGGAACACTACCAAAATATCATGAACTTGAATTTATTTCTGCTGACCTATCTCCACCTTTTACCATCTCTTGATATAAAAACAACAATCCCATGCAAATATCGCCCACTGTAAGATATCATATTCTCTGTATGCAGCTTTGATAAACCGGGATATTGAAAAACGGAAGTTTTGTGTATGGTAAAACATAACTTTCTCAGCAAAGCAGAACTGGCACCAGTAACTATTACTGGCTAGTTTAACAAGCCCAGAAATTCGTGGTGTAAGTGCAGCGCCCTCATTGTGGATAACTTGTATCCTGCATATGATTTCTCTTTGAAATATCAAGTTCAGCCGAGGTATACTATAGAGTAAATACAGAAAAGTTTGGAGATGATTCAAGGCTTGAATAAGTCAGTGATTGGAAGTAGTAAGTCAGTGATTGGAAGAAAGCGCAATTCATGCCTTGCAGGGGTAATTCGGATACGCTATAGCCCTAAAAACATAATACAATTACCAGGTTATCTGCTAGGTGTTTCAATGATGTCGATGTCAGTCATATTTCCATTGACGAGGATACCGTTGTTGAGGAAGTAAGAGTAAGTCTGTGGGTCGACCACAAGGAGACGAGTTTCTTCTGGAACTGCAACAACCTTGTTAACCACATCGTCCTGACTACAGCCTTCACAATTATCGCCATTCACCTCAATGATCCTGTCCATTCGCTGCAGACCCGCCGCCTCTGCGGGAGAACCAGGGTCAACCTTACCAATTTGGACACCGTTGCTGTCGTCGTCACTATGTAAGTAAAAGCCGTAGCCGTCGAAATCATGCCACTTCTTGACATGACAAAGTCGGGCCCTTCGCGTATTTTTGACGACAGGAGCATCGGGTGTGGGGTCTGTAACCAACATTGATTGAGAATATTACTTCAGGGTGTCTACCTATTTTGCCTCTGTTTCATACTTGATCTATTTTTCATGTCTAAAAAAAGGACAGAAACTCAACGAATGCATCAACAGCAGGTCGATATATGCGATACCCATCTACTAACCCTTAAGCCAACCTCCTTATCCAATCCGACAGAGTATCGGCACATTCATGTTACTTCCATATCAAAGCTGATGATACTATGACCCAATATACAGCAATATCATCCAATTTCAGGTTTATGACGTAAACACTCGGGGTAACACGATGTCAGCTGACGGTTCTTTAAAAGGCAGTGAATGAGAATTTGGTTTTATCTCTGTTGCTATAAAACGTGATATTTGCAAGTGAATGTCTTTTGCAGCATTGAAAACAAAGCAGTTTTCCGAAAAGAGCTATACTCCTTTAAAGCGATTATGATGTTCTACTGTCAATTCCAATTCCTGCTTCTTTAAAATGGATGGATTGGATTGGATTAAAAAATACTACAAAAATCCTACAAAAAAGGTACTATGAAATTAAGATTCCTAGCATTTTAGTTCAGGAAGAAAATCAAAGGAAGATTTGAAGGAGGCACTTGGGACATCCATTTCCAAAGTGAATCAAAACAAACTCTGTTGAATGAACTAAAAAATCATTAATAAAATCTGAGCTGCCTAAGCCTACTGACTTTGACGCCAGTATTTGAGGTAATGATCAGGATGGAATGTCTAGCATTCATCACCTGAATACAAGATACCTCCAAAAAATTGATGCAGTTATTCCTATAGGTGAAAGCTAACGGGTAACGAAGCAGACAACACACCGTGATATCAGACCGTGCCATGCTTTATATGCCTTGACTTAATAGTGTATACGCATAACATGCCGAGATAACACTGATTTGTATCAAACAAGAAGCAAGGAACGCGGTAAATACAGCACATATGAAAATCTCTGAGTTTAGCGTTTTATTGATGCTTTGTCATTTGTATAAAGTGGTTATATTATGTGAATTCAAATTTCAAAGCGGTTTAAGAATGTTAACATCGTTACATGCTCCTCTCACATCTATATGTCATATATAAGTACAAACAATGACCACGACATCTTTATCCTAACCCTTCAAAGTCTAAGATCATTGTTACAACCGTGTAAACGATCTTAGGACCTAAGAGCATAGGGGTAACAATCTATTAATGCTCACCGGAGAGAACGACAGGTGCTTGTCTGTCTGGGTTGGTCATGTACACAATATCAGACATGGAGCCGGAGATGGGGATGTTCTGTCTCCTGAAGTATCTCTCTGACTCGGGGTCCACTACCAAGAGCCTCGTCTGTGAGGTGTCTCCATCTACCCCCATCTGAATCCTCTGTATGGCCTGCGGCTGCTCCTCCGATTCAACATTCACTCCGTTTATCTCAATGATCTTGTCTCCATCTTTGATGCCAGCTAGTTCTGCCGGTGAACCAGGGTCGATGTTTGTCAGGTATGTACCCGGAATTCCCTTCTCGCCGTGCAGAACGAACCCGTAACCAGGGAAATCATGGTACTTTTTCACGTGACACAGTCGTACTTTCGCATTGGAACTTGGGAGATTTGCTTAAAGAGAAACGATATTGATCTATAGGGATGCATTTATAACGAAATTCCAATGCATTGATACATATTTCATAAAATTCATTTATAAAAGTTTGCGCTTCGTATATATTTTGAGGTATTAAAACAAATTTTCAAACGCTAAAAATCAACAGATCTAGAAAAGATACTTAAAAAGTGGCTCTGTCTGTCGGATAACCCGTAGTCCGACTGGAGTAGCCTTGGTAGGTAAATTAGGAAACACAAAGAATCTAAAAGGGTCTATTAGAGTAATTGAAGAGACACGAAAGTCACGTACCTGGAACTAATGCCCTTGGTGGCGTTTCAATTCTCTCTATGTCCACCATTGAACTGTGACAAGTAATGCCGTGACCACGGAAGAAGCGGAGCGCATCGGGGTCAACCACGAGCATCTGTGTTTGGTCTGGCACCGGCCCCCCGGCAATCAGTCGGACCACATCCTGTTGGTACATGTTTTCGACATTCGTTCCATTCACTTCGATCAGCCTGTCCCCAGCTCGTACACCAGCAGCCTCACACGGGGACCCAGGTTCAACTTTGCCGATGTTCTGCCCGGGTTCCTCTTTGTCGCCATGTAGGACGAAGCCGAATCCTTTATAATCCGGCCATTTCTTTATCGTGCACAGGCGCGCTTTGAATGGACTTGTGGCTGTTTAAAAGTAAAATAAATGAGACAGTGTTGATAGTTGTGCAATATAGTTGTTCAGTTAAATTTGACATATTTTTGGCATTGGACATATCCAATCTAAAACTATCATCTCAAGAACATTATTCTCAGTCAAACAAGATTAGACATTTAGTAAGACGAGCTGATAACTTTAAGATAATTACAAGAGTCTTGTGAATTCAGGTAAAAAATGAAAGGAATCAAAACATTACTTCTAATGCAAAATAAGCGGTCATAGGTAATTCGTGTCTAAAAAGATGTTAATAACATTTAAATGACGAAAATATGAAAATCTGTTAAAATTATATACGACTGAACCTGATGTGTATGAAATGTCCCTTTTGTCGGATACTCACAGCAGTCAGAACGGGGACCATAAAAAGTTGTCATCCTTGCCATTAAAAGTCTTGATGTAAGCTAATCTTATATATTGTGACAGCTCAGTCATAGTTAGGACAGGTACGCAGAGGCGAATATGTAAATGATATACATGACAAACAACGTGCTCAACATAAGGGCCATACTACAGGCTCTCGTGTATTTTGTTAATCACCTAACGTGACGCACGTACAGATTTGAAAATGGACTTCTTTATCTTTTTTGTATTCACAAAAGGTGGGGAGAGACCACGGATGACTTAGGCGATGTCCTGTTTTTTGCTTGCCCATAGCGGAGGATGATAATTGAATGAGAATGAGAATGAGATCGCCTTTTCTTTCTAAAGGTTTAGCAAATACTCTGTCAAACAATCTCCGCTTCAGGTAATTGTACAGAAGGAGATGTCGCCTTAGTTACTAATATAAAATACAACGACATATCTAAGTAACTGCCATTTCATGAAAGAGAGGAATTTGATCGGTCCTTGGTGAGACCTAGTGAAAGTGTATTTTTGCTCAAAATAACACATTTCAAATACTGTTTGAGTCGAATTCATTTTCCAGTTTTGGAATCGTTTATGCCGACGATGTACGTTACGATATCCGATAGAGAAAGGATATTGAAATTATGTTTTATGACCAGGTTGATGGAATTTAATTTCGAATTGGAATACTTCAGCGTTCCGCACATCCAGGTAAGTCGGTTAGATATTTTAGGGTGAAAATATATATTCAGGACTGGTTAATAAAGGGGAAGAGGAAAATCCATATCAAGTGTTTGAAGCGCTTTCATAATTGGCATGCATAATGGAAGAAAATTGTGAAAATACATGGCATTGGTTAGTATATGGTTAATAAAGCCAATGAACGATGCGTACATTCGGAAATATAAAATATTTTAACAAATGAGTTGTCATCCAGAAAACCTTGCTTGATTTACAGAAATTGCACTGTTGAGGAGAAGATATTTCATTCAAAATGCTATAAAACGGCTCGAAAGGAGGAAGTTATCACATTTCAATTTGACATAGTTTTGCTAAACATTCTCCTTGTTCGGTTTGCTCCGTGATTTACATCCTGGTTGTAAGCCGACATAGTTTCTTATTACAGTATGAACAGTCCTCGATGGTACTTGATACCATTTCTAATAAACATATGTATTGAGACAAATTGATGGTGTCATAAGATTTAACACACTTATTTAGGAATGCAATTTCTCTTCAAATTCGTATGAGAAAAAAATATCTCTGATATGACTTTCAAAGAAGCCTAGAATTGACAAGTATTCAATACGTGTTGTTCTCCGAGTTCAGTACATGTATTTACGTTCGTTTTACAATGAGCTTTTCCTGGTGCTGACTGTCCTGCCAAAATACATACATCATAAACACGCCAAACTACGCTGTTTTGTAAATAGAACAATATCACACCCTGGAGGCACGTGAGGTGTGATTTGTCAGGTCGACAAACAGGTATGAAAGAAATCCGAGACACAATAGGCAGTTAGTCCTTCCTTGTGCAGTTGGAGAAACAACGCAATAATTCTGCGATCAGTGGAGCGTAACGTGGGTCAAGGTCGTCATTTGGTCGGACTCGTCTTACCTTGTCGTTCTCCTGCACACCTCGACTGTAAAGCACTCGTCCGAAAAGACAGGGTGTAGCGTCCCGACCAGCGTGTATATTTTACGAGCTTTATTATGGACAAAATAGGGATACGCCAGGGATCATATTTGGGTGGGCTGATAACCAGTTTGCCTACTTGTGCTGTGCTAATAAACAGGTAGCTGTCACTGAGGAGATCATATGTGGGCCATCCGCGCAACCAGGTCATAATGTAGAGATAAAAACCCCAATAATTTCTATTATAAAAAACGCTGATAAGTGAATAAATAATACAACATTCACATTTATTATACGTTATGTATAGAGAAAGAATACACATTATGTGAACATATAACTGACCTGCAGGGGTGTCATCTATAGGGGGAGGGACTGGTAGGATGTTCATTTCCCCTTCATCGTCGTTGTCGTTTTGCATGAAGTCGTCGGGGTCAACGACCTCGGTCTCAATTTCCTGGTCATCGTACTGCTCAAAATCTTGACCGGGGAGCGGTGGTTCATGGATGACTATCGTTTCTGGAAGGCCATGTTTAATTTCCTCATTATTATCTCTGTATAACTGATCAGTCATTGGGTCGGCAACCAATAGTTCCACATCTGTTTTGCCCTGTGCTATCAAACCCTGCACCTCGGGTAGAGGAAGCCCGTTCACACATTGCCTGTTCACTTCGTGTACCCGATCACCACTTCGGAGTCCAGCTTGCTTGGCAAGTGTATTATCCACAACAATACCAATATAACGATAGGGCTCCGATCTGGTTGCTGTTACGTTAAAACCAAACGAATTGACTCCGTCTCGCTTATGAAGACAAACCAGCCTGGGCTTTAACGTTGGCATTGAGCTCATCTTGTCAGTAAGCACGAAACCCGTTTGTAAACACAGCTATATGCCCGACCCTGCGTCGATATCTCGCTCCCTGGGAGGCCGGGTGCTGACGGGTAGAGCAGGAAAACGCCCCTCTAAGCTATAGGAGTTACCGGTTTCGTGTCACTGCTAACGGTCACGTGACTGGAGCCGGTATTGCAGTTTTATCATAAGACTAGAAAAGCGTGTCTATTTTTGAACAAGCAGTCAAGCGCTTCGAGTCGAAGGTAGATATGGGTAGAGTGTATGGTATAGAAAACCAGTCAAGTGAAAGCTATTGCAAACTGGATCGTCAGCCTTGGGGGACAATAGAAGTCGAGGACAGAGAGCAGCATGGCGTGTAGACTGATAAGATTACTGCATGTTCAATACATTGATCTAATCGGAGTCTTAAACTGTGGAAAGTTAGATGTTTATATTCAGTCTAATAAGAAACTTTGTGCCGTCGGAGTATGCAAATCAGCGATTTATTTACTGTTCACTGAGAAAAGAGATTATTCGTACTGCAGATATAAGATGGCTATTTATTTTATTCACAGGGAGAGTGAGAGTGGCTCGGGATAACACAAGTTGATGATGTGAATTGTAAAATATCCTGAACGTTCACAAATTGTTATTGATTTCAAACCACCGAACATTTTCAAATATTCTCATTGGTTAAAAAACATAAATCAATGGATTGTAAACAAAATGCTATTGTACACTCATAACGTTGGTTGGTTACATTTGTTACATCAATTTAGACTTAGGTATCAGCATTGTTATTTTGGACGTTCTATTCCAATATGTTTCTATGATAACATCACATGAATGGACTTTAATTTGATTATTTGTTAGTCATATATACAACATAACTTCTCACTAAAAAATATCGCATCCAACAAAATATCCAGTCGCGGTATCACTTTTTAAGCTTTTTTACCTATTACCGTTTGTATTTTATACTTTTATTGTCTTTATTATACAGTTTTATTGATTACCCATGTCTTGCATCTAGTCAAATGAGTCATTACCTGTAAGATATATCACAAGACGAGACAAGTGTATCTGTGTGTAGTCATATGGTGCACCAACTTAGAAAAATAGGTTTTATTGTGTTTATCAAACAGACTATTTGGTGTATAATTGCTCAGCAAAATATGAAAACATAAAATTTTGAGATATTTGTGATAGTGTGTGAAGTACTACTTCAATTGTTAACAACACTATATATGGAACGTACACCGTGCACTCATTAAACCCATATCTCACAAACGGCAAAATCCGTCATTCAGGAAATATTGTCACGTATGTAGTTTTACAGGCTTGAAGTATGGGATTTATTGCTAGGACAAGACTTGATGTGCATAATAACGACCAGAAGCATTTCGCTGAATATACAATGTACTGGTATAGAATGATTTATCTATACGTAGAGTAGACAACGTATTTACATAAATTTTGTGTTGCTTGGATACACATAATCCAAGTGTTTTCATACTTAAAGGTTGGCGCACTTATTCATTTCATCTAAACCTATACAATGAAACAAAAAATAACAATGGCAATTAAGTTCGATTAGCGACTCACAATGTTTGATACTACTTGTCAAACGTATATATAGCCATTACCTTCAAATTTTGACGAACATAAATAATTTGACTCGATTTACCACTGTATATGAGCGCACTTTACAAGCATTGTCACGTCATTAGATTTAAAATGCTGACGTTCTAAGGGCCATGACATACGGTTGAGAAAATGGAGGCGAAAATAAGTCCCCTTGGTTGAAAACTGCCGTATAGTTAGGGCACTTATTCATTTCATGCAAACCTATACAATGAAACAAAAACTATCAATGGCAATTAAGTTCGATTAGCGACTCACAATGTTTGATACTACTTGTCATACGTATGTATAGCCATTACCTTCAAATTTTGACGAACATGAATAATTTGACTCGATTTACCACTGTATATGAGCGCATTTTACAAGCATTGTCACGTCATTAGATTTATAATGCTGACGTTCTAAGGGCCATGACATACGGTTGAGAAAATGGAGGCGAAAATAAGTCCCCTTGGTTGAAAATTGCCGTGAAGGCAGAGTTGGTGAATTGAGTAGTCTCTTTAATAATTCACCGACTATTCCAAATGGCGCTTGAGTATTGAGTGTAATATTGTTAATTGTGATCGTAAAAATTCAGCATAGAATGCATACAGGTTCACAGTATATAAAGTTGCATGCCGAAAATTTTTTCCCCTCGTTGTATATCATAGTGCAAATATCATATATTTTGTATGTCAATTGCATTAACTCTTGCTTAGTAACAGTATCATTGTATGTCAATGCATACAGTAAGCATTACCAAACTTACAGTTGACCACAACTTCGCGTCTTTGATGCGATTACTCAAACATTGTATATAGGGAATTAAACATCTACGCTCAAACGCTTTTAAAGAAAAACGGAAGTAAATAATCCATGTAACTTTCCTTTGAGGGATACATTGAAATACGAGGCAAATCTTCCTGTAATTGAATGTGGAGAGTGATAATCCTTCCTGGAAAGAGGTTTTACATATATAGAAATTACGCTGTAATGAATATTGTTGACTAAGAAAACAATAAGGTAATTTTAGCCCAACTTATAATGCATGGTTGGATAATAAATTTGAAAAGCAAAATCATTATATCAGAAATTTAGCTGAAATTAGTTAATAGCAATCAAAGACCTTTATAACGAACACGATTTTATGTTATTCATAGAGCTGAAGTGAAATTTTGTATCAGAGGTACATTCATGGATCTTAATTATGTAATATATATTTCGGTGAATCAATGAAGATCATAGGAAGACACTGAATATACACACATCATAGCAAATATCATATAAATTTTCTTCATAAGAATTCATAAATTGTATGATACTTAACTCGTATCTGCTAAAAAAACGGGAAAACTCACAACATGATATAGGTTAGCATCCGATTTTCAATGGTTTCAAAAGTAATCTTAAATATGTAACACCATTTCGTGTGGTTTTAAATTCAAATTTATTTACCTAAAAATAGCTGTTGACAATGAAATTTGTCGACAATGTAAGCTGAAGCTTTTATAATTTTCAAAGTACATCAAGTTCTTGAACTAAAAAATGGATAATCCAAAATAAGATTATGCATTCATGTGAAATCACAAAATCCTTTGGATTACAGGTAATTAAATCATAGCTTATTCATATACTATTTTCAGCTTAAATATATATCTATAATTGAACTTTGGAGGAAAATTTCTTAACATTACGAAATATATTTTCACTTTAGATTAATCAGATGGAATGAAAATTTGATTAACGAATGTATATAATAAGATGTTTTGTGTGTATAGTTCTCGAACATTTGGAATATTTTGTTCTCAATAATCACATTTTGATCTGTTACCGAATTACATTCTTGACTTTACTTTACATATATCAAAATAAAGTTAATCACGCATTGAACCCAGGATTAATTATGCTATGTATGGTGCGAAAGCTTTGTCTTCAGATTTATGTATTTTGTCGTGATCTGTTTTAGCTCTATTATTGTCAGTTCGAAGTCTTCCTTTAATATAACTAAGCTCAGACGTGTATAAGGACGTGTTTAAAATTTTCCTGATTGAGATCCTATGTTATTTTTATTCCGTTGAAACTGTATTTCATCACCAATTTTATTTAGGATGGTCACAGAACCTTGTTCTGGATTTCAACAGACAACGAAAAGACAGTAAATACTAGCTGTTTTGACAGTGAGACACAAGTCGCCCGAAGAGTTGAGAGTTACGCATACTTTTACCTGCGCATCAGCTTTAATCTTGTATGTGGTACATTTACATTCTAAGTTCATAGATTTTAATGAATGCATGAAAATATCTATCTTTTATAAGCACAGTTCGTTCATACTGTTTCAAATGGTATGATGAAAACAATATGAGTTAAAGCTTTACTAGACACATACGATGAGCTTCAACGTCAAGCATGAGTGGTCAAGCATACGCCTACTAGGTTAGTCCTTTATAACATTGTAAGGCAGACATTGAAGAAGACTCTCTCTCTCTCTCTCTCTCTCTCTCTCTCTCTCTCTCTCTCTCTCTCTCTCTCTCTCTCTCTCTCTCTCTCTCTCTCTCTCTCTATGTTTCTCTGTTTGTCTCTCTTTCTGTCTCTGTCGCTCTGGGTTTTTTTTACATTTTTTGTTTGGCTTTTCTTGTTTTCGGTTGTCGATTTAAGAAGACGAAATTCTGCGGCTCTAATCAAAAGTTTTGAATTGATATTGCAAACATAAATCATGTCAATAATTACATGACAAAGATATTAATCAAAGATGATGGTACTCGAATCTTCCAGTATTGTCAAAACGTTAAACAAACACAAACGGGTGTCCCAATTATCATCGGTTCACTTTGATACCAGATACTTTGGTGCCATGAGGCCAACTGCATATTTTTGTGTCACCTGTCACATGGCACAAGACCAAGAAAAGTAAAAAGGCTTTAATTGACAAATTGATCAACCCGTTTGGAAATAAATTATGTCCTATGTTACTTCATATGAGTAATCTTATACAAGGTGATGCATAAACCTGAAAATTAAAAGAGCTTTTAGATTAAAATTTGTAACAAATTTGGAAAAGAAAATCTGTCTTCGCAGACGTTACTAAAACACTTTCCTTCCAAAACGACATAGCGTAGAACGATCGTAGAGGAGATGGGGTCTATCAAAGTCTACCAAGATGAATCAATGTTTAAGAAACAAAACAACACTTTGCTATACCTGCTGTTGGTTGAACTTCGAGCATCATTCAACATAATCTGAGTATAAGGACAGCATAAGGTTTCATGCCGAGACGAGTCACGAGTGAACAGAATGAGATTTTCCAATATGAAGTCCCAGGGATAATTAATGTAGAAAGTACCAGAGCATCAGATACACTTGTAATACAACATGCATTGTCATATTCTGGAAGCACTCCTTTTTCATGGGCGGGTTATACCTTGTTAATTTACCCTTATCAGCCTTTGTTGCGTAGAGTGACGTGGACAAAAAAGATAGATAGATAGATAGATTTTAGATAAAGAATGAAAACTATGCATTCATAGTTCTACAAGAAATTTCTACTTTTGACTCATTGTCATTTCAGGGAACTGCCACAAGCGTTTCCTAAGCGAAAACACAACATTACTGTTTAAGTTTCCTTTTGCCGTGCTACGATGCATCAAATACATCATATATTAAATAGGCAGGTAAGTGAACAATCTTTAGGGACTCAGCTTAATGTAACATATAAAGGAAATCTATCTATTGCTAATTGTAATAAAAGGAAAAAATCATAAAAGATGAGTAAGATACAAAGATAGGACACGTGATTGTTAATGTAAGGCATAAAATATAGGACACGTGATTGTTAAAGTAAGCAATGCCGCTTTCAAGTCACTGCACACTTGCTTTTTAAATTTGATGATTATGGAAATAAATTTTTATGGCCAGTCTTGACAATACAAAGAATTGTGTGCTGAGGATGTTTCTAAAATCTGTGACATTTGCTAATCTGTTCTTTGGTTACAAAGTTCGAATAGAGAATTGAATACGACACAAGGAAGTTAAGACAGGTTTTAAACATCTAACTCATTGTTAAATGAGGGAGTGCCGTTTGAATATTACTTCCTTAATTTATTCCCCTATAGTTTATTTATAGATTTATACATAAATACGTGTCAAAACACCAGTTATGATGATTATTCAAAACATTTCACATATGCCAAATATTAACAGTTATCAATTCTCAATGAAACACCAGTTAAACACTCTTATCTAAATGATACTAGTTGAATAAACTTTCAAACCCTATCAACTTAAACTATATCTTTTAACTGATTTAGATAAGTGCTTTATTGTCCGATTTTTATCAGAATAACGAATTCCGGTTTTTTCCCTTGGAAGTAACTTATATTTCAAGTTCGTTAATTATCTTCGTTGAAATGAAATAAACTTCTAGGAAACAAATGTAGAAATATATATGTCTGAAGAATTAGGTATGAGATAAATGGCGTAAAATTAAGAATGAAATCGTTCTTCTTTAAGTGTTTTAGTATCAACACTGTACCTCAGAGATGTATATCACTGACAAGCAATCGTCGGAACAAATTATTGAAGATTATTTATCATTACACAATTAGATATGATCTTTTTTACATTTCATAAGTTTATTCATAATGAAAGTGAAAGAAATTTATATTCATGCACCAGTATTCTTACTTTGAGGTAAAGATATCTCGTTATTTCATCATCTGAATTTATTTGTTACGTAATGATTTTAATCATCTGTAATTATATGTTTGTTGATTTGCATTTGCATTGGAGCGGCCTTATAATTATCTCTTACGAGTTTGTTGGCCACCTTATCATGAATTTTATCTTCACGAATATGATATTTTTGAATCAGATATGTGTTCTTACGTTCGTTTGGCTGAGTAATCGTCTGTACAGAAGAAGAATGTAGTCTCCTGCGTCTCTTTGATAATGATTAAATGGGAAAAGCGGACTTTTCGACAACATTTTTCATGAAACCAATGTGCTTGTACGAATATATACTCTACATTGTATCTCTTTATCTTCAGTTCTGACGGAGAAACTCCCCATCAATTTCAACCGACTCTTTAATCTACTTCACCTTTTCGAGTTTTATGTCTTACGTTTTCCTCTTATTCGTAATAATTAATGACCAAACTAATCAGGTTTCACTTAATACTTGGATAACACATCAGGCTTAAAGTTTCCCAATGTAGGATTACGTTCATAAGTTCTTAACTACAAAAGCTTAATTCTTAAGCATAAAGCTTGATGAGTTGCTTTGAGAATCTCCTTTCAAGAGATAATTACATTTTTATCAGATATCAGACAGTTATCTAAGTATAACCAAGCGTTTGATTAATGCTCAATTGTCTCTATTGCTCCTGGCGGAAACCCAGTGGGAAGAGCGCTTTTAATATAGCATGATGGTTAATGAGAGCATCAAGTTAAATCAAGTCCTGTACTTCCTGTGTCTCTGTGGAACTAAGGGTATAGAAGTCAATGAATTTTTATTATGAAAGGAATTACATTACGTGGTACATTTTCCAGAAGTTTATCTCAAAGGAAATGAAACCAAGGACGTTCATGTATACAGAGGAAATATATTCACTGATATATTGGGACTTTTAAAGAGACACTCAGTTAGTTGTTGAACTACCACATACCCAACTTTATCGGGTCTGGTTATCGAGTTCTGACTGTTATCGAAAGTATGTATGTTAATCTGTTAAGTATAGGGGGTAATATTAAGGGCATATCGAATCGTGATAATAACTTTACGCGACTTTCACTCACTCTTTTGTGAGAGATTATTGCTTTGTATCTTCTGAAAAGATGTCCGCTATACGCGTTTGTACTTGGAAATTTATCAAAGTCTAAACATATGATATCAACTTTTCCCACAGGCCTTTCAGAGCTTAAAGACCCGCACATTATCTTAGTGTTTCTAAAAAAGCATTTTAAAAAAATGATATCAATCGGTAGAAAAATGTAATTATGTTCCAAAGTCACCTTCTCGACGAGAAGCGTGCGTAAGGAAACTGTGATGTTTTTGCGCGGAATATCTTTTCCTGCGTTCTACGTCAGCATAGGTTTTAATTTTGAAATGTTTACATAACGTAACATAAAACATTCGAAGTACACATTCAAATGAAAATGTATCGTTCTGTCAAATACTGAAGAATTGTAATAAAATTGGTTGAGAAGATATGGACGTATGGGCCTCTATAGAGTTTCTACTCCGTTTGTACTTGAAAATGTGAATGCATTAATGTATCTCAGCTTTAAAGAATAATCATCGTTTATTTTGGTCCTGTATGGCACGAATGCCTAAAGGAACCGTGCTTGCACCGATTTCAAGTGCTGAATGGCTGAATGACAGAACAATGATGGGAGTTTTTCCGATGAATTTATCATCTTTGTTGTGGAGCGTGAATGTTGCATTGCTAACAATCAATGATTGTGAAGATGGGTACGAGCTGTTTGATTCTCCTACAGTTATGGGTGAGGTAATTCAGACTTGAGGCGCTTGAAAACAGGTGAATGGGCAGGAATCGATGAACTTTTGGCGGATATGTTTTTATATTGTATTCCATTTTTTATATTCTAAATGGTCGAAATGTTCAACTCAGTCTTGTTTCCGAGTCGGATTTTCTACGGCTAATAATTTTGTATTTTATGCGCTCTAGACTTTACGCAGATTGGGATGATTTTGAAAAAAGCCTTTGTTAATGTTAATGAAGATAAGTTGTTGTTGCTTTTTCGCAGAATAAGTCTTAAGGGCAAATTGTTTGAAAGTGTTAAGAGTACGTACATTGATTTGAGATACGGTGTCACGACAAATGAAGGGTTTTCAGATTTCTTTGAATTTTTTATGTAAATAGGCAAATGTCTGTCTTGAGTCCTGTATTATATTCCTAATTATTCCCCGCCAAACGAAGTTTTATAAAAATGACCTTCGTCCCTCCGTTCGTGCAACTGTCTAAAACTGAAAAGCCATTAGGCCTAGCTCATTGAAACTTGGTATGTGGAACAATCACCAAATGGAGTAGTGCCTTTTGGAGTTTCAACTTCTTTACACATGACTTTTGGTCGTTTCCATGGAAACGCAACTTAGGATTTCGTTTCCGGACCAGAACTCAAACCCAGAAGTCCTAGATCATTGAAACTTGGTATATGGAATAAACCTAGTTTGTAGTTGTACCTTTCGGGGTTTTCAACTTCTTCCTACATTTATTTTAGCCGTTTCCAAGGAAACTCAACTTAAAATTTTGATTCCGGATCAGAACTAGAAACTTGCTCATTGAAACGTGGTATATGGAGTAATTCCAGTGTGTAGTGGATCCTTTATATTTAGGGTTTCAACTTCTTCCTACATTTATTTTAGTCGTGTTAATGGAAAAGCAACTAGCGCATTGAAAATCGGTATATGGAATAATTATAAGATTTAGCGGTTCCTTATGGGACCACGAGACCATAAGTTGTAACTTGGCGTATTGGACAGTCATAATGTTTAGTGGTTCCCTTTGGATTTTGATTTTAGGAAATACTAACTCTAGTTATAATTATCGGGGTATGGTCACAAGCCAATTAAGTGTTTATCGAAGTTGCATTTGTTTGTTATAAAGGCTAAGAAAGATCTGTTTAAAGTTTTAAGGGTTATGTAATCTTACGGACATTTTTCCTACAAGGTTATCTTTATAATATTTGATTTGCAGATTATGCAAACCTTGTTGAACGGTTCCGAATTGTTGGGCTCAACGCATGGAGTGTATATATAGAGTAAATCATGTGACTTGTAAACGTTTTCTAAATATTGGCATAGCATGTTTTAGTTATAGTCGAATGTGGCAGGATTCCTGTTTATTTGGCTTCTTTGTTGAGGTGCATTAAATGTTGACTTAGAGTTATTAGCATGCCTGCTCAGCGGTATCCACTTGAAGCATAAGGAATGATGTCATCTTTGAATAATGCCTAAGCTATAAACTGTATACATGGGCATGTTCGGTCAATCATCTTTTGTTTAGTTATAGCTTTGGCTATTTCTCGATGTTTCAAGGTGTTGGTATAATGGAAGCATTTTTGTCAGAGTTTAAGCAACGGGTAACTGATATCTTACCTCAGAAATGAAAGTCTAACTAGAAATGCAGTAGTAGATGTGACTATAACTGTTCTATGAAATTAAATTTACAACCAATCTGATTAAAATCAGATGGAATTCCGCTTGTTTAATTTCGTTTCGTTTTATTTCCGTTTCGTTTCGTTTCAGTTTAACAAGCTATATTCCATCTGACACTGCCCCGTTAAGTTGAATGTCCCGGGCTTACGAGAATAAACCAATCAAATTCTAGGCTATTAATGCCATCAGCCTGGACTCCATACAGCGTATGTTCGGTGTTGCGCGGAGTTAGGCATGGCGGAAACAGCCGATCTGTTCCGACTGCTTCGTTCGGTGTATTCCGCGGTGGTTTTCCCTCGCACATGCGCTGCGACACAAAAACGTTAGAGTTAGCATGTTTTATCAGCGATCATTGAATATTGCCATTTCATGTATTGTAAATGTAAATGTTTGAAAAATGTAGATATTGACAGAGGCCGCCATGTCCTCCTGTCTTACACCCGAACGGGTGTAATGTAAGACGAATTTTTGCGTGATAAGCGGTTTCTCTTTTGTGCAAAAAGAAATTTCAGAAACGGGTGCTGAAACTGTAAGAAAGTATTTTAAAGAAAAACTGCGTTTGAGTGAAGAGAGAGTTTATACCATAAAGAAGGCCATTGATGTCCATGTCCATTGACTATAATAGTCATTCTTGTTGTTTTTTGAAACTATTAAAGCAATCCAATATTCATGTGTTATTTTCAATTCTTTTAGTTCTTGTTTGAACTTTTTAAAAAGTTAATTAATGTAACAGGCCCTCCTGTCTAATGATTTGCCTTTCGCTTGACTGAACTAAAATGAATAATAAATCAATAATATGTGAATGATATACTATATCAATTGCAAATGAATTACTCGTGTCTTTTATTATTTCTGAGGCTTCGTCATCTTCAATATCTGAAAGTTATATTAATGTTTCGATTACCTCTCCCATGTTGTAGGTGTAGGTTTAGTTTTGAATGTTCATACTTTCACTTTGTCCCCTTCTCCTGTTAGTATTGTAATATTTTATCTTTCGACATTTTGTTATATTTAAATATTTGTGTATATTACAATACAAACATTGCTATGTAGACAAAAGTTCGGACTTAACAAACAATTCCATTTAACATTGATCACTATCTGGAATTTCTAAGAATGTTTCTATGAGTGTCCGAAGTCGACATGACGAGCCAAAATGCTGATATTTTCAACATAGTTTTGGTGCTGGTTCAATACTGGCCCAGTGTCGCACCAGCGTTGATAAACCGTACCGGCCCGGTGATACTCGGCAATGGGCCAGTGTTTTACACAGCACTGGGTCAGTACTGACCCGATGCTGAAATGCTACCTGGGATGTTATAAACGACTATGAGAGATAATAATAATTAAAAATAATAGCCAATATTAACTTAGAAATACAAATTTAATACTGTCTACGAATTCACTGTCTAGGAAATTGGTTCGTCAACGAAATTCCCGTGTCTACGAAATTTTTTGTTTACGAGATCACCGCAAGCCATTTCGCGCGCCCTTTTGAATGGTGACCCGAACAATGGAAGTAACGCGTAATCTGATTGGTTATGTTTCAATAGGTTGTTGGCTGGGAGTTCAAGGACGAATGTCAATCTGGTGACCCTTCTAGCGGGATAGTGTCAGATGTTAGTATCGCATATTGATGATGGACAAATGTTAAGCGAGCGATACTTCATCTGATTTTAATCAGATTGATTTACAACCGGAATTACATTAAACTCATGTCGACTGTAAATTATACCGTCGTGATATAATGAAACTGCGTATTGGTATGGCAAGACGACAAGGTGAACTTTGGCGCTTTGATAATGATGTAAGAACAATGCGCTTTCGTCAAGTACGTAAGTTCAATATGGTTGAAGATAAATTTGGTGTGTCCAGCATTTACGAGCTGAAGATCTAAATACCTACCGTTTATCTATACCTCATATGCTTTAAGAACTAGTTTCATTCACTTGATGGCATCTCGTGAGACCAATGTTATCATTGCTCTACAACTCTATACCCATCGTGCACCGCGTCTACTATTGTAACATGTTATCCAAAACCTGCTTAATGTTACCTGCATGTGGGCAGGGATTTTGGAATGAGTATGTTAGCTGTTTTGAATGAATATTGTCTTACCTGATGTTTGAGAAACAGTGAGGAATCTATCTTAACATAATGTCTGAACAGTACATGTCTGAAAGTAAGGGTTTTAAAGCAAGGAGGTGTAATTGTTTTTGAGGAAAGAGTCAAAATCAATTGTGAGTTTTTAATTGTTTGTCTTTGACCGATTCCTGAGATTTAGGGTTCTTGCATACCCTTTGGTAAGTAAGGGGGCACAAAGGGGTGCAATACCAATTCTCCATTGAAAATCATAACCTTATGTATCCGTCTTAACAATGCTGTCTTTGTATGGAAATCGCCAAGTCTAGCGATGTATCTAGTTTGTCTGGGGCCACAATGAATTAGCCAAGTCACAGAAAGAAGTTTACCAATTTATTTTCATTTGTAACAAATGCATTCAGATCGATAGGAATCGCGGTTTATCAGAAAACGCCAAATAAAATTAATTACCTTCCAGATTAGAATATTGATATACTTTGCATCTGTTTTGGTATTTTTTCCAGTTTCTAGGAAAAGAAACATGTTTAATTCAAAATAGAATGATTTATCAATATACGATGACAACGATACGCAGGATTTTCAACAAATATGTCATTAATTGCACAGTAATTATACCTTATGTGTTTTCTTAACGAAGTTCCTCTAGATATTACTTTATTGTTTGTAATGAAACCAATCTTATATTGTGTCCTACAACTTTGATTTGGAAAAAGATGCTTAAACAGTAATTTTGTTAGGAATAACCCACAGACACGTTGTTATGTGCACTTGATGTTTTGTTAATGACACACATGTGCTTCACCAATCTAATTTGGAAATAACAAACTCGCACACATTCACCACCTGATCTTACTCCCCTGGTAACTGTAAGACATTACACAATCAAGTTTTATACAGAAACATTATTCAACAAACGAATGAACTACATAACCCCAATCTAACACAACCATGTTGAATTAAGCCACTGTTTTCACAATGAACGATGGCGTTACAGTGGGACCCAACGGTCAAAATGCTTTCAAATTCAACATCAGTGCTCTATGAGCTCAACAACCCACAACGTGCCCTATTATTGCATAATGGACCATCTAAATATACAATAAATGTGAACGTTTATTAACAAATGATCTTACCTTGATCAAAATTTAAGATGAAATCTTGGTATTTGATTGGCTTGAAAATTATAATCTCATCTGAATAGTACGGCAAAGATAAAAAGGGACACGCAACAAAACTAGCCCGTCAGTTTACAGATAGCCACTTACACATTTACTTTATGTTGTCCTCCATACACAAAGTAAATGTTTCCTGTTGACTTGCATACAGACAATGACATGCATACAAAAGTTGACTTGCGAATTACAGAAATTGAACAGCTGAGAGGTGGCAAAGATGTGGTTAATTCTCAAAATAATAATAGAGAACTATCGCTCCTGGCATCCTTCAAATCGTCACATATCAAACTGTCCAAATTATCAACAGTCAACTCCCAATTTTAGAACCGAGAACAAACAATAAAGGCTATTTTGCAGAAAACAGATTCATATCATCAACAACCACCAACTTGAGACGTAATTTACTCTAGATTAGGAGGAATCTGGGATCTCATATGTCGAGACTGATAATGCTACACCTCTAGATATATCTTAGGAGGCGCAGAGTTACAAGATAATATTTAATTTATGCTTCTTTGTGAAGGAAACAAATTGCGAAGGATGATATCAATTGTACAGTGGCAAAACAAACAAACGTTCAAATTGAAGAATCTCGAACCAGACTGAAACTTCAATCATCCCTTTGTATGGATTTTTATTCCCCAATATAGGGATTTATATATGATCTCCGCCCGAAACAAGCATTGCAAAAAATCATCATCTGAAAGATAAATAAATTACCAATGATCAGCATAAGGATAGTTTTCAAATTAGAAAGGAGTTATTAAAGGTTTATCATAGAATACAGTTTTATAACTATTGTTCTATATATATCTCACCTTTGCCACTTGAGGGGGATATAGCCGACTCTATACCTTTATACTAAAATACGCGTATGCTTGATTTGATGAAAAGAGAATTTATTAACATCAAAAGCATTTACTTAATGCTTAACGCTTCTTAAATTCTTGCTCAAGTCGACCTTCTTCTACGACTTCATAAAGTGCGTCACATCATTATCAAGGGGATTATACATATATTCAAAGCCTAATCGGAGGAAGCCAACTAGTGATGGACCTTTATTTGAAGAAACACATTCAGCTTGCTAGTAACAGTGCTTTTGGCAATCATTTTATCAGTATACTACTTTTTTTCGAGAAAATTGTGAATGACATGTATTTTACACATTGAACATGATGCCCGCTACCTGGATTAAAAATTTAAAGTCATATCAAATGGATCACTCTTATGAAAGAAGTCGAGTATTATTTTTTTGTATTGACTATTACAAATTAAACTCCAGTGTCATAGTTTGGCGTCATGTTAACTTTTAACGAAAGTTGATAGGGTCTGACATTTAAAATGTCTTTGTGTCATCATTAAATTGAACCTAATAGTCAATAACAACAAAGGTCAAACATCTAATCAAACTATGGCTTTCCGTTAAATTCCTTTGTGATGTGTGATTTTGCTCACATACCAAGAGAACATGATATCAATTTTAAGACCGAAGAACTTTGAAGTTAATATTGATATACCTTACATTTAGTCCAAGTGTACAGTTACCAAACATAGTTGGCTACTTTCAGCCGATGCTCGCAGATTTCACCGTAATACATAGCCACAATAGTGTGGTGGGTTTTCTCCTGCAATAATACTAGCAACCGTGATGCAAGTGAAATACTCTTGAAAGCGGCACCCCAGTGTACTGATAATTGAAAGTCTTGATAAGCACATGTGTAATATCGAGTAAATTGTAACGGGCATAGGCGTAATATAACTTAATTAAATTCAACATGTGAGGAAGACATCAAGCTATCTGAATATTAGAAGTTATTATCATATTAAGTTCATTAAAAAACTACGAACAGCTTTGTCATTCTCTGTAAACAAGAATTAAAGACACACTCCATGAAATTTGGAGTCGCATTAGCAACTCTTTATCAATGTTTCATTACATCGACAAGTACCGACTGTTGTTAACGAGCGTTAGAAGTATACGTTTAACGCTAGTAGGCTTAATTAGTACAGTGTTCATGTAGAGGTATTATAACATAATTTTGATGGAAAAACAGACAATCACAGTCTAGACGTAAAAAGAATTGGACATGTATAGGGAATATTTCAAAGGTTAATGATACATTATTTACATTGCATGCATGTGTATTTGATTCCGTGTCCATTCAAATCCTTGTCTGATGTCCTCAGAATGTACGGCACGTTGTTCATGAGTTTCATAATGATTGACGTCGGGACGTCTCATTAACGTTTATGAAAATTAATCCCCATAAAATCCGATCTCTCCGTAATCAGCATTTAGTGAAACATATCCAAGTAAAATCACTTACATGTAATCAATTTATTCATAACGATAAGTTTGAAGATTTAAGAGAGTGAGTGTTTGTTTTAGATTAACATAATGCTCTTAGAAGTGTACAACACACACTGATGAACAGGGTATTCTGGTTGTTATTTAGCGATACTCATTTAATAGTTGTTAAAATGAATTTGATATTCAGCAACATCATATTATTGCTTGAGATCTACAAATGCCATTTTTTCATTAATCTTCATTACCGCTTCCGGGAAATCTTAACAGGAAGCATTATCAAGCAGTTGAACTTCCTGTTTCTTGATACTGATGATAATCAACAGAATAATTGATCTCAGTGTAGTCATTGATAATCAATATTCTTTATGAAAGAGGCATTTCATTTACTGAGTTAAAGTTGATGGAATTATATGTTGTTATCAAATTGGTAGTTTGACTCCGTGGTATCCTCTTCAATATTGTAATAAACTTTAAATGCTCTGATCATTTAAAGGGACAGTAGGACTTGTTTAGACAAATAAAGCGATCTCATCAACACGAAAATAAATCTCACCGATTGCAAGAGAACTTGTTTAGATAAAAAAAAATCCACATGAAGTAAAACGACTATACAGTGTTCAGCTAAGCTATGCGAATCCATGTCCCTACCCAAAGTATTAAAATGTGTTCATAATAGAATGACCGCCAGTGGTTTTTGCTTGGTACATAATAATTTCTTCTATGACAACGGATGGTCGTGTTGACTAATGAGATTTCGGCCCTCTGAAGATAATATTTTGCATAAACTAATAATAATTGGAAAATTTGAAGTAGTACATTTTTAAAAACAAAACGTGCTACAACCCGTTTTAAATGTTAAAGTGAACAAAGTCAGAAATAGATGTGCTTATAAATGCCATTGTTTTCAGAAACGTATGGACATAAGTAAACTAGTTACATATTTGTTCAATACTAACACTAGGTGTTCTTATTTCGATTGTGATATAAAACTATATTCGTCTTTGAGAGACTATCTATATCATACGTACTCATAAATGTTATTTATCACTTGCAAAAGGTGGATACTGTTTCAAGCGGATTTATGTATATATTTATGTATCTATATATTCTCTGTGAAGATGACGCACGTTTTGGATTATATATTTAACGATCTTTTATACAACATGGATGAAGTTTCGCTATTTAAGTCGATTATAAAGATATATAACTTCTGAACACGATGGATATTACACACAGCCGTGCCCAAAGACACAAAGCAATATCTAGACTTTAAATCATGTCACCCAGGCCACGCAAAAATAATATTAACCTACAACCTAACGCGAAGAATTTGAAGTACATTTTCAAATCGACTTTACGACTTTGGGGTGGAACGTATCGCTATTCATTTGTAGTGAGCTTTGATTGGTAATGAGTAATTCAAATCAAATATGATTTTGATTGTTCCTCCAAAATGAATTCATATTTCTTCACTTGCATTGACTCATAACCTGACAAAAAACAATCCAATCCAACACATACATTTTTGTAGACTTTTATTAATTTAGAATGTATGACATAATTTCAGTTGGTAGTTTACTCTTTCAACTTTCAACTGTTTCGAAAAGTTCTCTAACAAAATCTACGCCATAGCTTTGTTGACATTCAACACGTGCATAAGGATGTTTTTCGGCGATTGCGACGAAGCCTATTACTTTCGAGACGTAGGGAATTTAACGAGTTCGACACACCTACTCTGTTTTTAAACTTGTAGACACGTTATACATCATTATAATGTCAACTTTGCCTTTAGAGTGAGCTGTTAGTCTACAAATCGGACAGGTTCCTTTCCATCAACAATTTTTAAAGGTCGAGATTTTCTGCATTTATTCAGCTTTGCCAATTACAACAATCCTACCTCGGAGTCTGAAAAATCAACTGAAAAACGTTATTAAAGCCACATAGCTTCCCCTGATAACCCTTTTAGCTCATGTGTAGAGAAAAGGCTATGGTCTCGCAAAAAGATAGCACGTAAGACATCTAAAATTTCACTAAACTAATTTCGTAAATGACGCTCATTTGTGAAAGGGTGAATTTTATTATGATCTGTTTTTAGAATCACCTGCCTTTGAAATTGAAAAAAAATATACCTCAGTATCTCGGAAACCGTTTTAGATAATTTCACAAAACTATCACCTGTATACAGGCATTATTATTTTTGATTACATCAAATTCGATTTCGGTGACAGAGCGCTGTTAAATGAAACCCCATAAGTCTCAGTTGTTAACGACCCAGAACGATTTAGTAATGGAACTATGTTGTTCCAAATTATAAGTACATAATTCCATATCATATCAAAGTCATATGAAAGTTAAAAGGTCACAAAAGGGGCACATTTTGATTTTGAATTTCCAGGAGCAACCATACCAAACAAAAACGTTTGCTTTCTTCGCGGAGCGAAGTGGAGTAGAATCAGAAACCCTATGAATTACCTATGAAATAACTAATTTCCGTAAGTTTGAACGTTTTCGAAATCAATATCACTCTTCAAAATCAACACATGAACCTTCTATACAATCATTTGAAGATGATAGTGCTTTATCGACGTTAAACCCATCAATTTCCCGAGATTGGATTGATACATAATTACATATGAAATTATTGGCATGAAAGCTGAGATTTGGGTACCTTTGAAACAAAATTACTTATTGAAATACTTTTATGAAATTTGGATTTTCTTTGTGATATAATAATATTTTAAATGTTTTATAACCAAAGATACCACATGGTCGTTTAGATTTAGGATTTCAAGTTCCAACATTTTCTATAAAATCTTGAAATACAATGGCACAAGAATTACATCCGTCTCAGTCTGAATCTTTAGTGTAGCAAATGAAAACCCTTATGGCTTCTGTATAACGAAAGGAGCAGCTGAATCAATGAACCAATTACCAAAGCCTCCGACCACGGAAAAAATCACTTCAAGTTTCACAAATGATGTGTTTCTTTTCTGTAGCCATCATTCTTGACATCAAGGGTTTGAAAAGGCGTAGTTTTTAACAATTCTCATTCAGGATAATTTGCCTGTTATGCCCTGTTAAAATTGTCATTAAACTTGACACACGATTTACTACAGGCGATTCACTGATGGTTAGTCTGGTGTGAACTAACATTGCACACGTAAATAGGTATGTCATTTATTGAACTATGACACTCGAATCAGAAAACATGTCAACCATAAGCTGAAATATAAAATAACTATTGGATAACTAGTGGATATTTCTAAAGTTTGAGGCTCTAATGAGAGTTATCTCCTGGTCATCTAAAAACAGTTTTCATGTCATGTTTTCGATGCCATGTTCTGCGCATTTGACAGTAAGGCAATGGAAGACCTTACAGAGAAGCTTACTGACAAAACTCTATCACAAGATTAAATAAATATAAGTAAAGTAAGTATAGTAAAGTAAGTAAAACTCCTAAAGTAAGGGTAAAAACCCATGAGCGATGGCTGCACAACAGCACTTTTAACTTGCACATGAAAAAGTCTTCACCAACCACTCCCCCCTTCCACCCTCGTTGATTTGTCCAAAGTATAAGCTAATGACAGTTTCAAAGTTACTTTGGACAGGAGGGTATCAGTTCACTAAATCTTATTTGCTCTATAGCCGTGTTCATAGAATCACATTTTCACTATAACGTTTATATTTCTTCCAGTTGAAGAAAGAACATTTAACAAAAAAGGTATAATATTTTTCTAAAATTATAGCAGATACTAAAACCGAAAGTCGTAAAAATCGGAAGCATATGGAACTGATACACACAAATTGACTTTATTTTTTATTTAGTCTTGTAATGAATTTGACAATTATACATTTGGATCGTTTAAGTTTTTCATATATAATCAAATTCCTATCAGAACTTCCTTTCGGAAGAGTTGGGTATTACATAAACAAATATTGTTTTTTCGGTGCTCATATTTTAGGGGCATATTCTAATCGTGATGTGAAACTATTAAATTTTTTTAAAGGACCCGAATCATAAATGTTATTTATCACATGTGAATAATAAATGTACTTTCTTCTCGTATTCAAAATTTATGATCTTCCTTGAAAACAAACTATTAGTTATGATGACATGATAAGTGATATTATCTTTAGACTCGTTTTGCTTTATCGGAGGTTTAAAAGGTACTTATTGTGCATACCAAGCAGTTTTCATTTGAAATTTGTGCTAGTCCCGTTTCGGCCACTTCGCTTAATGGATTTTCCGAATAAGATCAGGTGGTAAAGATTTCTTGATCCATTATTCAGACAAAAACAATCATTCTACTCCCTGTGTTTTACGTTTGTTAAAGACAAACCTAAAGATAATCCAAACCATAAAGTTTATCATTTGCTTCTCATTCAGTTCTTTGTGCCATACTTTTATACTTTTATGATAACATTTAGCAAGTAAAGTAGGGTTGTCAAAATAATATGTGGATCGCCCTGAGCAATGAAGAAAGGACACATGTGAATGTCAATGTTAGCGGCAATTTACCTATCAAATATTCACAATCATTATTATTTAATATACATTGTCATTAATTCAAATACATCTTATTTACATTTTATCTCGGTTTCAAACCATATCAAAGTTTGTTAATTTTTGTTTTGTAAATCTTCCTGCAAGCGTAAATTTTGCCGTTTTCTATTATCAACAAAAAAATATGTGCTTTACAAAACGAGCAGCGACTTTAGAACAAGCAAATTCGTTGCCAATGACGTTTTAAACTTTAATTGGCTCTGCTAAATAACGCTAAATTTCTTTTAGGAAAAACCTCAAATTTTCATGTTCAAACACACGTAAAACAGTTACTTTATTTCAGCAATTTTCTACTGATATTGAAATATGAACACTTTAAATTTAAATCGAAACAAAATTGTTAGAAAATGAAAATCAGATGCATCTTTACCAATGTCCAAAGCCGACAAACATCCTTATGATAAAATCTAATCATGAACACTGACAAGTACCAATCATTTGCACATTCATATAAAATTCATATAACATACAATTGGCGAATACCTCAATGGAAAAGTTAGAATATTCTTTTCTAGAAAAAGAAAAACTCAAAGGAAATGGTAATATATATATATATATTTTTTTTTTATCTCAATACCATAACAGTTGTAACTTCATGTTTGGAACATCAAATATCAAAAGAATCCTGATTTTTTTTCTGTTTGGGTTCAAAGACATTAATTTAATGTGTAATAGAAACTTAACGGATCGAAACTGTATGGCAGCTTTGGTTGCAATAATGACCTTTTGAATCAATAATAACGTCACATCATATATGTACGCTCTTCCATTTTAAAGAATATAAGCGCATAGAAAAACACTGTACCAAAGAAAAAGATATTTCAAGAGATCATTATACACCGACACTAACATTTTCATGAACATTTTTTTCAATATATAATGTTTGTTTAGAAAATGCAGCCTAAATACTTGTTATGGTCATGTTTTATGAGTAATACCCTAGTGTGTCGAAGGCAACGTCTCAATCAAAATTAATTTGCAGCCCTACATTAATGTCTACAGAGCGGTGTTGTTAAACTTGTGTGTATCAAGGTCTTTTAACGATAATTTCAGCCAGGTGTTGAAGTGATGATACTGACTCTTGACAAGATTTTTATCTAATACATCGTTTTATCAACCCTAGCCTTATTACGGTATAATTCGAAGAATGTATATCATACTTAGAGATAAAATAGGTATATTTAGATAATATATAATGTTTCAAATAGTATGTCAATTTAAAAAAACACGTATTGTTCTTGTCAGAATATAACCTATATTGTACCTATATTTTACATTGTTTGTTTTTGTAAAATGATGAAAATGGTTATCGTTTTGGTTTCCAGCTCCCAGCTAATAACAAAGACTGGCGTATCACTGCTTTCATCAATCATTGTACAGAAACAATTATCAACAAGTATCTTATTATCACAAGAATTAATAAACCAATAAAATGAAAATATATAAATAAGCATAAAATGACAAAGTGGATTTTTATTGCTTTCCATGTACCACACGAAATTGTTAGTATTTTAAGAAGTCATGGTATTTGAAATATAATGCATATATGTGGCCTCTGTCTTTCCTTATAAAAATAAACTGTATCGGCAAATAAGATACTGTTGATACCAAAACGCTTTGATTTGATTGAGTATTATTGTATCTTTAAGTGGTTGCTGCCATATAGGAGTAGAAGCGCGAAGAAGCATTTCAATGTTACCTCAATCGTATACACTTTTAAAAAGAGGACTAAGGATCTCTGCAGTCGAACTGAAAACGTAGATGAATAATAACATAACGAAAAGCTCAGAGCAGAGTGGGACACGAATGTCGTTTGTAGTTACAAATGATCCAAAAATTCTAGCTACCATTTCTTCAAAAACCTTATATTATATGTTTGGGTTGATGAATATTCAGTACTAATGTGTTTAAAAGTTTACCACATACATCAATATGTTGCAAATAAGCTTGTTTACCTTGTACATGTATATGTACGCTACAATACGATTATGATTAAATAATTGCTTTAATTAAGTACATTAACATCAAATTTAATATTCTATTCCTAGATGAACTGATCATAATTTACTCTTTGCATAGATTTATTTTCATATATGTTTGAATTTAAAAGACTGAAATGTTCTGCAAATAATGTATGCTAAATGTTTTATCGTAAAAGTTTCCTGTTATTTCCATTGGACATAAGTGGCAGGGTACAAAAGTATTACAGACCGTAATAGCTGGTAATCCTTTTCAGTATCTGAACCTTCCTCATGAATAATATGAAATGAATAGTTGTCATCGATCAAATATTAGACCTAGGACCTCTTATTGACAGCACTACAAATCCCCGTGAACAAAAACACACAGTTTAATTGCAATATAGCCACGACCACGTTAAACACGTCTTGTAGAATGCAACCAGTCTGAATCAATCAGTATCCGGATTTCAGTCCATTTCTTGATATTCACATAACACTCAATGATCAGAGACCCATTTATACCATAAGAGATTGGCGTGCTTAAATGCTCTAGGGAAACAATTGCTTTTTCATGTTTTTATTTTCAAAACGGAATTTGAATTGTAATAGATAGCCACAAAAACACGTACATATGAACTTTTTTTGGACCATCTTTCTTAAAAAGTGACAACTCTGAGTAAGCAAAATGAAAAAGTTTTCCAATGTGAAAACAAATCTGAGAAAATATATGATTATCTCATCCATACTCTTTTATGCAAATTAGTTGTTGTGTCTAAAATTCAAAAAGAGCCCTGAAAGCTATGTTTGTGAAATTCAGTGATCATTTATGCGACTACTTAAAGAAAAAAATTCTTAATCCAAATTGAGAGTGAACTGGAGTTTATGAGAGCTCATTATGAACAAATAATCTCAGCAATTAATCTACTTTTCTTGCCAATTATGTATAACTGTTTATTGCTAAACGACTTTTAAAAAACACGATCGTATTGCTTAACAGTTGTTTGAAATTGTAATGAGGCACTAACGACATTAAAACTATTTATTTCCTAGGGCAGTTTGAATTAGCTTAAAGTAATTAAAAAATATTGAAATTAGCATGCTTTAATTGATTGATTGAAAATTCATAAAGAACTGTTGAAAAGAAATTTTGAATTAGGTTCATGCGCTTGTCACGATGTTCGAGTGTGCCTTCTTTTTCCCGCCTCTCATCAAATGTACTTTTAGGAAATGTTATAAATTATATATATATATATATATATATATATATATATATATATATATCGAAAGTAGATATGAGGAACTTTTCATTCATGTATCATTTCCCATTATTTATGTCCCTATTTGCCGACATTGGCTACTTTGATGTGTTCAAATGTATGCCCTATTTACCAGCTTTTTATCATGAATCATTTGTATGTCAGTACCTATGTTATTCATATTTATATGTGCTTATAGAAGTGGCAGATTTGGGCTTTTCTGCGACGATTGAAGTTGAATTGGTGAGGTTAAAAACCTTTATTTCTCTAGACTTTTTTGGAGTATGTGATCACTTCTTTTAAAGACTTAAAGTTCAACTTTACCATCCAATCCCTTTATTGCAATAAGATCTGCGATACCTATCTAGTAATCTTATTTAGTCAGTCACTCGAGTACCTTATTTATTAATCCCTATTTATTCCCTATCCGTTCACCCGCCCGCTAGTCCCAGTTAGGTTATGCCTTAGGTGTTGATCTGTTCTGTTTTATGTAATCTTGTTAAGGCGGCAATTTGTCTTGTCCTGTTGTTTCAAGGTCAGATTTGCCAATACGCTAGAGTGATTGTGAGTGTTTATTCACGGGTAGTTGACTACTCTAATTAGCTGTTTACTCCTGTTGATCTGTCTACGGGTACCCAGTTGAGGTACCCTTTAATCGTCTTAAACTTTAATCGTGTGCACATGAACCATTTTATTCACTCACTACTTCTCTCTTACATTTGTAGGCTTGATTATCATATTCCCGTGGCAGTGCTTAGCAATCTCATTGAAATCAGCTGAACTTTCACCCGTCCTTCACTGTGTTTCTGTGTTATTACTTGTTCAAAGGGGACTTGTCAAAAATGTAAACAGTTGGCCCGATGAAGTATTATTCGTACCAATGGCTTTCAACCTCGTCACAAGCAGTATTTGGATCAGAGACGCAGCGTGGTACGAAGGTTTGGTTTGGAGCTGATCTCCATGTGATTGTATAATAAGAGACAGTTAGGGAGAAAAGTATAAATGCAACCATTATTATTACAAGAACTTTGATACGGCCAACAGTAGAAGCCTCATAACCAGGATGATTGACAGTGATTTATTTTGTTCCGTTTATGTATTCATATTTAGATTTTAGATTTAGACACCAAAGAAAGCATTAAAATAAGATGACATCGTTGGATTTGTGATTATTATTCTTATTTGTCATGAATTATTGATCAATACGTACAATTATATGGACCTACGGCTTACACATCAGTAAAAAGAACAACTATATTGAACTAATATAAGTTGAATTTCATAAGTATATGATAAAATACTATGTTAATAATAAAATAGATGTTAATTTCTTAAAGATATGTTATGTCAACAACACCTTTTTTTCCTACTCTTGATTACGTTCATCATTGCAAATGAGAAAAACTAACTTTATGTATGTAGAGAAAACAATTTCTTTGGAAAAAAGGAACAAGCTTATCAAAAATAAGTTATCTGTTGATACTAAATAGGGGCAGAACTTGCAGGATGACGATCCTTAAACTGTATTGAAAAGTAAAACAGCGGAAATGCTACATACATTTTAGCTAGTCCTGATGCCGAAATAAGAACATTGATCGATGGCATTTGGAAAACTTAAAGAATGTTTCTTCCTTATATATTCATAAAAGCGAGATTTAAAATATTTCCTGTTCAATTGAAATTTGGACAGCATTTCAGTCATGAAAGTAAATCATGCCGATATAAATAGGTATATTTCACTCTTGGATTTTAATTTTCATGCATATTTGTTGTTTGATAAGAATTAACGGTAAATAAGCATATTTTCCAAAACCCTGATTTGACCTTAATTAGTACCATAGTTTCAAATTTCAATGAAAGCTTGCTTAATTACAGAATGTTTTTATTTAGATCACCAAAAAGGTAAAAATCTTAAACTCTATACAACATTTGATGAAAATATGCAGATTGATTTTTTTTCGAATGAGGTTTAAAATGAACTTGCGAACGAAAAATATGGCATTTTCATTTTCAGAAAACTTATTAAGAGAAAACCCTTGGGGCTGTGATTACATACACGTTCATTTCACTATCAGAAAAAAAATATTATAGGCAAGGTGACAGCAGAGAATAACTCTAGTGAAGAGAATTGGACCGATCTCGGCCTTTTTTTATCACATATGTTTAATTATTTGAAGAAATTTGAACATCATCTTATAAATCAATTTGAGCGCCGATTCACACGTTGTTCTAACCTTTTAATGCCGAGAGCAGCGTAAAAAAGAAACCACTCTCATGTTAAGATGACGCAGTCAGGTATCAGACTCCAACCTTCCCGATGACTAGTGGACGCTTTAACAAATAACTACGTCCCCGGAAATGATCTATGTTACTAAACGTTTGCACATTATTTCATCTAACACCTTATTAGAAGTACCAATGAAGAAGTGATTCATGTTTTAATCCAAGAATATTAAAACAGAAAAGGTTTACAAAATTCGTTATTTGGATAACACCGATATCGAAAAACCAATATAATCAATGAGACAATGTTATCTTTCTACACTTTAATTTCCAAGATCTTTTTCTCGACATACACGGTATTCATATTTCTGTGATATATCTATCAGAAATATCTTTTTAAGAGGTTTACCTTTGCTTTATTGAAAATGATACCAGGCCGTGTCACAAACAATGAAAGATAATTATAGTATTTGGAATTCAAAATGATTATTTCATTGTGAATTATTCGGCACATTAGCGAGATAATTGTTTAGATTCCGATTTCGGTTAATGCGCATACGCATTAACAATGCAGTAACGGTATTGCATATCTAGTGTTTCAGTTCGCGTTGTAGTCTGTTTAAAAGAGCGGATTGTAGCAAGTTGATGCTATTTCGTAGCTTTCAAATGCATATCGTTAAATTCTATTGTGCTTTTGTTTTTAAAGGTGTAAGCTTTGCTGCTTTTTGATACGATGCTCAAATATTCAATATTTTTTCATGAAAAAGGTAATGCACACATATTGACGAATTATGTTCTTTGAGATATGAAACTCAGGGGTAAGCGTGAACCTATGATCTATTTGAATCATGTCATGTAGATTATATCTTAATATGTAAATCGTGTAAACAACGTTTGAGTGCAAACACACAGTTGCAAATAAATCGATTACAAAAAATTAACATATATATTGTAGCTAAATTCACAACACCGCATTCATCGCAGTTAACTCGGTACAGGTTTGTCTGAGTATACGCCAAGTTCGGGTCGTGGTCTTTCATTTCCATAAATTTATAAAGAACAAACGATTTAGAATATTTCCTTTTTCAAATCGTTACGGCATAACAGTTACGGCATTTAATCAATATGGATGTTCTGCATGGAAGTCAATTTGGTCTCTTTGAAGCTATATGGACTAAAACGCTATGTAGACAAATTGCCTTTTTTCTGTTTCTTCTGTACCTACATTCCCTTGAAGCGAAATTCTGCAGCAAAAGGTGGGTTTGGTTTGCAATCGACAATTAATTTTAATTGACCCTGTCTGTTAACGAAGTTAGTGACAGTGAGCAATCAGATGAAATCTCTTGGTTTTAAGATTTTGTGAAAGTATAAATTGACCATTCCAGTTACACAAATCACAGGAATATAGAGAATAACATATGCGTCTCCACGGGGTTCATCTTTTTCATACTATGCCCTACAACAAACTATCATTTTATTGCCATTGATTTGGGAAGTCTACACTGCAAAAATGGTGTTTGGATATTAAACACAAACCCAAACACATATCTTGTCCTGTTTTTTAAACACATGGATTTTCAAAACATGTTTAAATCCAAAACACATTCCGTAAAGTGTTTAATATCAAAACATGTTTTGGGTTAGAACATGTTGTAGAAAGTGTTTTGATTTTAAACATGTTGTGTAAGTGTTTTGATTTTAAACATGTTGTGAAAAGTGTTTTGATATTAAACATGTTGTGAAAAGTGTTTTGGTATTAAACATATTGTGAAAAGTGTTCTGGTATTGAACATGTTGTGAAAAGTGTTTTAATTTTAAACATGTTGTGACAAGTGTTTTGGTATTACCAAGTTGTAAACTATTAAACTAAATATTTTCTAAGATATTCAAGATTTGAAACAAAAAAGAAATGTAACCTTTAGCAAACAGACAACAATCACAAACGGCATTGAAATGAATATCAGGTTTGCAAGTTTTTCTTTAGTTCATTAACAACATTCTAGCACCTCACCATATGATAGAAAGAATATTTATACATTTTGATGAAATAACTTCTTTTAACACCTTAAATACTTGAAGTCAATAACTGATAACCGATAATTTTAGGAATAATATAAAATGTGATTTTGTATCAAAAGGATTCTAAAGTTGGTTTAAAAAATTATGCAATATAATATGAATTAACTCGCAAATGTGAAAATATGCTAAAAAAACAAAGGATAAATGAAAAGATAAGACATCGATAGGTTGACAATATTTATTTGTTTTACGGCCAAATTTGACCTGATCAAAACTTCTCAAAATTAAACAAATTACAGATGGGAAGCGACAGCAAAAATCTTTAGAGCTAGTGGCACTGTGGCTCTTCAAGTTGTGCATGATTACATGATGGTCAAAATAGGTGAGGGACTTGTTGGTGATAATCAGTAGTCAGGGTGCTTCCTTGTGGCAGCTGGTCAGGTCATCATTCTTCAACTAAAAAGAAAAGTGAGAATTGCTACACTAACTGTTCTACTGAATTTAAGTGAAGAACTTCAAATAAGGAATCTCAAAGTGTCTTCTGCTATCAAATGTAATTATGACAGCAGCAGATGATCAAAAATTTAATTATCTGAGGCTTTTTTGGTAGCTAGTTTGGTAATAACTTTGCCACACAAAAATGGAATTTTAATATAATATTCCAAAGCTGCATACGATTCAATCAGCATATAAAGTTGTTGCCAATGCTTTGGTTATGACCCCATAAAATGGAATCAGCAAACGCAACCTTAAATAATTATATTTTTGTTAATATAACATCAAGCGATAACTTACATAAACTTTTGAGATCATGTTTGGTAGGGCCTTTTTGCTGTTTCTAGGGACTGTCAGGGCTAGTTTTTTCCTCAGTCAGCATGGTCATTTCTAAATAAGCCTCGGTGGTGTCGCATTGTTCATCAAGATCTTCATTCTAAAAAACAAAGTTAACAAAAGGTTCCATGAGTTCATATCATTTCGTGCTTTCTTCATAAATCACTCAGCATTATTTCCAAAGACTGACTATACATGCTAAATGGAATGAACCACTTTGTTTAAGATGTGATCTCAATTAAACAAAATAAAATGTTTCAAATTGCAAGATAATGGTTTTTTCTGATCCCAAGAAACATTTTTAAATCAACATACAATATTTTGTTAAGTTATGATAATCCATTTCCATTGATTTCTCACAAATGGATGCAACTGATTATTTCATGATACTTGAATATTTTTCTTGGACTACATATGTTCGGGTTGTGTAACGAGAAGTTTTGACCGTCCGGAGACAATACATTCGGTATAGACTTAGATAATGTTTCCTTGGAAAAATTGAAGGAAAAATTCTTTCAAAAAACGTGCTGCTATCCCTTTAGCGTATCATAAATAAGTTTCATGAAATAAGTTTTTGATGGATCAGCGTAAAACATTTAACAAATTTAATTTAAATTTTCATAGCGTCAAGTACACAACTTATAATTAATCATTCGATCAAGTGACGCAATAACACTGTTTACAATATTTATCTAAACCATACAACAATTATCAATATCAATATTTTTGTAAGAGAAGCCTGTAATATTCGAATGGTAGTTTTGAACAAGTTTTGTTACATGTATTTGCTTCATGGTGTGTCAGGTCGTCAAAACACTATCATTTAACCTTTATTTTCATTATTATCTGAGTTCGTTATAGCATCGTAATTTTGTGACGTCGCGCGTATTGAGCCAAATCTTACCTTGCAAAATGTTGATTCCTTTGTCTGAATAGTTCAGTTGTCGAAGGAATTCAAGCACACCTCTGACCGTTGAATCTTCATTCAAACTTTGAACACTCATGTTTGGTGGTATTGTCCGTTTTCAGTGTATATAACAAAAACGTATCGAACAAAGGAACAGCTTCGCGCAATCATGATATAATTAAGGGGGAAGTAACTCTTATTGAAAGCTGAATTCCTTTGTTCTGAACCCACGTGTGTTATGAGAATATAGGTTCGAAACAAAGAGAAGCTGAAACTTTACTTTTGTTTCCTATCATACTCTCAAGCTTTTTCTAGTTTTTACATACTTAATCAAAATCAATTTTTTGGGGGAAACTTGAAAATAATTTTGGTTAAATTTCAACTAGTAGCTAGTAAACTTTTATTTTTTAAAAGTACACCGAACCGAAGAAACCTGTTTTCATGGGTCACCTGTTTTCGTGGTATTTACAGATGTCTGTTGTCTCTAACTCCTTACCGCTCCTAGTCGGTTAACGCTTATTTTATTGACAAGTTGTTCTGAAAATCATTTAGATTTCGTGCTTGTTTGGTTAACATTTATTGTTAATATAAAACATATATACATATTTTTGCGAAAATGTTTTCAAGTTAACCCCTGTTATTCATATCCTGAATCATCTGACTTTTGAGTATGATACCTGTTCAATTGATAAATATATGAATATATAGAATGGTTAAGTCTTATTCATTTTTTTGCTATTTTGTAAGACTTTCCGGTGCAAGGAAAATAAGTTATTTGAACAGTTTGCTTTGCTTGCTCATTTTAAATCTTAAAGTACATGAAATTCAAGGTGTTTGGTGACAAAAAGCTCTTCTGATACTATAAATAAACTCTAAGCGGCCTAATGATTTCTTTACTTTACCAGAAATAAATAAAGACATACTTTGCAAAATATTTGGGAAAATGAAATATTATAATTCAATGTCAACGTAAATATTTTAAACACATATCAATATCAATTTAATTGCTAATGTACACTATCGGTCTGTGATGTTTTAAAAAAAACATAAACAATTTGAAGTTGTGGCATGTGTTGTATCGTGTTAAATTAACTTTATAGAAATACCATGAAAACGGGTGACACCAAATATGATATTAAAATTGCCATCTGTTTTTCAAATGTCAACAAGATCTATCAAACGAATAAAACAACTGTTTATTTATCATGAAATAGTGAAGATTTATGTACTTTATCAACAATTGACAACAAAAACAATGATAATAATATGATCATCATCGTCGTCGTCAACTTTAATATAAATGTAACTCCTACTGATATAATCACATTGTGTTTTTGTGACATTCAGAAAAAGGATATACTATATATCAAAGCAAACATTATAGCAACATGTATACGCATTCAACATGTTATCAGGACTACATGCTTTCTTATACCTAACTCACATGAGAATAATTTGTGGGTAGTACAATGTGTTTATATTTGAAACATGTTTTGATGTGTTTAGCATTTAAACACATTTCGCAACATGTTTTGTGTGGAACATGTACGCAACATGTTTAAAATCACAACGCCACTTTTGAAGTAAAGTGCAATTTGTTTATATTTGAAACATGTTTTGATATACAACACATGATAATTTATGTGTTTAGCATTTAAACACATTTCGCAACATGTTTTGAGTAAAACACGTACGCAACATGTTTAGAATCCAAACGCCATTTTTGCAGTGTAGATTCAGGCACTCTTGTCTCGATCAAAGTATGACATAGACGCTCATGATGTATTCTCTTATTATCATATGATGAAATGCCAGGACCTATAAACAAATTTCGTGTCGTTGTCACTAGTTAAAAAACAGTGTGATGTAGAACATCTTAATACCATCACTCGTGGCAGCGCCCCTTGTTGTGATTTAAACTTTCTAACTCACTTGATGGTATAAACGTGGTATTTGTCAAGACAGCCAAATATCCTCTAAGTATTCCAGATAACCTCAGGATATCTAACTGTAGGAGATGGATATAACTGAGTCGTGACAAGCATTGTTAAGTGTCACCTAGGCCATCAGTGACGTTACTAGTAGACTTGGGAAGCAGTGCATCAGATTAATGGATCATTTCTCATCAGATCGCTTCATTGGCAGTGACCTCCACTGGAAAGAATCTTGTTTCATGGATTACTGTGTTTTCTAAAAGCTATGGAATATTATTTTGTCATGAGTTATTGACAAGTAAGCCAAAATGGTTATTACAGATCTGATTTCCTTGCATAGCCATGCACTTTGCTCTTTCACCGTAATTGTCTGTATTGTCGATTGCCAGTGGCCGTTTCCAATAGTGAGTTGTAAATCAACTCGGTTGACATGTGCATCATGAAACTAATTCAGGTTTCTTAAGACATGTTCTGAAAAAGAGAAGATACCAAAATACGCTCTTTTATGTTTATTAATAATGTTTAAACACAAAGTGTTATATTGATTGAACTATATAGATGAGGATAACAAAGAAAGAACAAGTATGCATCGGAGTCAAAACTTAAAATGGCTAGAGTTTGCAACCAAAATTCATGACATTGCACTCTAACGAACCTTCAATTCAGGTGCAAATTGTGACTATGCAGTGTCAATTTGACGTAGAGTGACATTTCCATTTTCGTAAATCAGTCTTGGTATCACTGCAAGGGAAATAAATCTTTTTCATCTTTTTCGATTTACTAAATTTCAAACGTTGATTTCCTACTTCTGAGTATCAGTACCACATGCTCTTGCACTTCCTCTCACTTACATTTTACTTTACAAGTTCCTTAATGACGTGTTTGCAAAAACGTATTCAAATTCTTATTCAACAAAAGAAATCGTTTTCCACTAAAGATTACGAATCTTTTGTTTTTATTACTTTTATAACAGCCTAGAGGTTCTCTTGTTTTGCAGAGTATATCTTTATTCCTTACGTGTTCATATATGTCACTAGACCCTTATTCTATCATGTATTTCTTACTTTCTGCCTTACGCTATTGTCAGTAACTGTATACTTACATGGAAGGATAGTGAGCTGGTAATTTACATGCGCTTCCATAACACATGTGGTTGTGTGTATACTCATTATATGTCGTTTGTTTCAGAAATTAAGATCTGATATGAGCAGATCTATCATGTATTTGTGTATTTTTTAAAAGATGCTTAATCGTTTTAATCTTTTATATCGACAACTATTAAAGTGCTGGATGTTATGTTTGGTATGAGGTTGAATGTTAAAAACAGAATGAGTATAAAACAACAGAATCTTTTACTTTTGGTAATAGTGACACAGTCCGGAAAGTCATATCAGAAAGCTCCTGCATAAGTTATTACTTTATGTAATGAATTTAAAAATGTACACTTTTTAAATTTTTGTTGGTAGTATATTTCATTTAGTTCACGAATTATGACCTGTGACCTTGGTAACACTTGTAAGGCCCTGATGAGAATGACGCCGTGACTTATACTTAAAATAACATGGTAATATGTGTCAGGGATCAACCCATCCTCTGTATTCATCCGTTGGAAGCAAGGAGCCGCTGTTGTAAAAACAAAGATAATTAAAAAACTTTAAGTCCAGTAATGAACATCCTTTCATAAACTATGAATGTCACAGCATGCATAATTTCCTTTACAGTACTATTCACGGTCTTTCCCTTGGACAAATTATCCCGTTGATCGGTTTATGAAACTAGAATTTCAGAATAGTAGTAACAGAGTTTAATTAATACCTTTATATCAGTGGGAAAATATCATTGTTTATCAATATAAAAACATTAAATGAGTGTTCAACTGGATATACTGAGAATCAGTTTTTTGTGTATATATTGAACTTTTATTACAAGACAATAACAATAAACAAAGGAATGATATTTCAAACAAACAAAGCAAAAAGGTTTGATATTTTTATTTCCTTTGTATCCTGTGTGTATTCATTTTAAATCCATTCACCATTTCAAATTATCTTCGAAATATCTCGGAATTTTAAAGACATATTTGTAAACAAGATTAAACAGAAACCAATGACATCGTATATAACGACGTGAAGAAATAGATAGGATTCCAGTAATAATACAACATGCAAAGAATACCAGAAATATATTTTGCTTTTGAAATTTATGTTTATATTTATCTCAAGACACATGTTTTCAACAGTTCGTGTTGTGTACGCATAGAGACTTAAACATGAGATTTTATGGTATTTAATTTGAGGGTTTCATTTGAGCAGTTGTTTTGCGATTATTATATACAACCTATGTTATAAAACAAATTTCCAGTCAGGGTGAGGCGGCAGCTACCAAGAGGACTAGGAGACACGACGTATAAAGACAGGGTGAAGCGGCAGCTACCAAGAGGACTAGGAGACACGACGTATAAAGACAGGGTGAGGCGGCAGCTACCAAGAAGGCTAGGAGACATGACGTATAAAGACAGGGTGAGGCGGCAGCTACCAAGAGGACTAGGAGACACGACGTATAAAGACAGGGTGAAGCGGCAGCTACCAAGAGGACTAGGAGACACGACGTATAAAGACAGGGTGAAGCGGCAGCTACCAAGAAGGCTAGGATATACGACCTATCAAGACAGGGTGAGGCGGCAGCTACCAAGAAGGCTAGGAGACACGACGTATAAAGACAGGGTGAAGCCGCAGCTACCAAGAAGGCTAGGATATACGACCTATCAAGACAGGGTGAAGCGGCAGCTACCAAGAGGACTAGGAGACACGACGTATAAAAACAGGGTGAAGCGGCAGCTACCAAGAAGGCTAGGAGACACGACGTATAAAGACAGGGTGAAGCGGCAGCTACCAAGAGGACTAGGAGACACGACGTATAAAGACAGGGTGAGGCGGCAGCTACCAAGAAGGCTAGGAGACACGACGTATAAAGACAGGGTGAAGCGGCAGCTACCAAGAGGACTAGGAGACACGACGTATAAAGACAGGGTGAAGCGGCAGCTACCAAGAAGGCTAGGATATACGACCTATCAAGACAGGGTGAGGCGGCAGCTACCAAGAAGGCTAGGAGACACGACGTATAAAGACAGGGTGAAGCCGCAGCTACCAAGAAGACTAGGATATACGACCTATCAAGACAGGGTGAAGCGGCAGCTACCAAGAGGACTAGGAGACACGACGTATAAAGACAGGGTGAAGCGGCAGCTACCAAGAAGGCTAGGATATACGACCTATCAAGACAGGGTGAGGCGGCAGCTACCAAGAAGGCTAGGAGACACGACGTATAAAGACAGGGTGAAGCCGCAGCTACCAAGAAGACTAGGATATACGACCTATCAAGACAGGGTGAAGCGGCAGCTACCAAGAAGGCTAGGATATACGACTTATCAAGACAGGGTGAGGCGGCAGCTACCAAGAAGGCTAGGATATACGACCTATCAAGACAGGGTGAGGCGGCAGCTACCAAGAAGGCTAGGAGACATGACGTATAAAGACAGGGTGAAGCGGCAGCTACCAAGAAGGCTAGGATATACGACGTATAAAGACAGGGTGAAGCGGCAGCTACCAAGAAGGCTAGGATATACGACCTATCAAGACAGGGTGAGGCGGCAGCTACCAAGAAGGCTAGGAGACACGACGTATAAAGACAGGGTGAAGCCGCAGCTACCAAGAAGACTAGGATATACGACCTATCAAGACAGGGTGAAGCGGCAGCTACCAAGAAGGCTAGGTTATACGACCTATCAAGACAGGGTGAGGCGGCAGCTACCAAGAAGGCTAGGAGACACGACGTATAAAGACAGGGTGAAGCCGCAGCTACCAAGAAGACTAGGATATACGACCTATCAAGACAGGGTGAGGCGGCAGCTACCAAGAAGGCTAGGAGACACGACGTATAAAGACAGGGTGAGGCGGCAGCTACCAAGAGGACTAGGAGACACGACGTATAAAGACAGGGTGAAGCGGCAGCTACCAAGAAGGCTAGGATATACGACCTATCAAGACAGGGTGAGGCGGCAGCTACCAAGAAGGCTAGGAGACACGACGTATAAAGACAGGGTGAAGCCGCAGCTACCAAGAAGACTAGGATATACGACCTATCAAGACAGGGTGAAGCGGCAGCTACCAAGAAGGCTAGGATATACGACCTATCAAGACAGGGTGAGGCGGCAGCTACCAAGAAGGCTAGGAGACACGACGTATAAAGACAGGGTGAAGCCGCAGCTACCAAGAAGACTAGGATATACGACCTATCAAGACAGGGTGAAGCGGCAGCTACCAAGAAGGCTAGGATATACGACCTATCAAGACAGGGTGAGGCGGCAGCTACCAAGAAGGCTAGGAGACATGACGTATAAAGACAGGGTGAAGCGGCAGCTACCAAGAAGGCTAGGATATACGACGTATAAAGACAGGGTGAAGCGGCAGCTACCAAGAAGACTAGGAGACATGACGTATAAAGACAGGGTGAGGCGGCAGCTACCAAGAAGGCTAGGATATACGACCTATCAAGACAGGGTGAGGCGGCAGCTACCAAGAAGGTATGATATTCATCTTCATTTTAGGCATGCCTTGTTCAAGACAAAAGTCGCACAGACGTATCGTTCTTGCTAAATGTAGATATTTACCGATTTGTTTTTTCAATTTATGATACGATATTCTTAGGCGTGTAATGTAAAAAGTCTGACTTCTTAAAACCTTTTTTTAAGATATGGTTCATACGAAAACATGTGCTTAATATAAGGATATACATCAAGTTTAGAGCTCTTATCAATATCACTCTTCCATGTTTGTATAAACTCATCCAAAAAACGCCGTTTAAATACATAAAATACATTTACATTTACACTCAAAGGGATTTGACCATGAATAACCGAAACCATGTTTATATAATGCATCTTTAACAAAAGTAGCCAATTTTCAGTACCATTTTTATAATTTTCCATCATGTGACATCACAAGACAAGGAGAGGCGACAGCATCCTAATATAATAGAATTTTGGTTATCAAGACAGGGAGACACGGCAACATTTGTTTAGACTAAGATATACGACATATCAGATAGACAGAGGGACAAGGCATCAACCAAGTATACTAGGAGAAGTGATGTGTCACAAGTCAGCTATAAATGAAAATGTATACAAGTGCGTGTCGGCAGTGATGGTAGCAGACGACTTAACGAGCGCACCTGAGAGTACAGGCTGTGTGAGCTGTAAGTAAACTTTTAAATGTAATGTTTTATTTGTAATTATATGGTTAGTATATTTTGTCGCATATACTGTTATGATGAGATGATGTACTGTGATTGTGACAAATTGATGATTATAATGTACAAATGTATTATGTAAATTTGAAACTTGATGAAACTTGTTATCTGATATACCATGTTTTTTCATGCATGTTTGAGAATAGTTTTGAGAATTTATAACTTGACAGTAAAACATGTGTTTTACAGTGTTGGAGCATGGACTGGAGATATGGTGCGCTTGTTTTATTGCCTTGTTGTCATCTGACCAGTCCATGGTCTGAGACGTCTGAGTGATGTCGGTACGGTCTATATACTATACTGTATATACATCAAGACAAATGGTATATTTGCTGTTATTCAAGACGCAAACAAAATTTATGAATCACTGTGTCACTTAAAAAAACCCCGCTGTTTTCAGAAAGTCAAGTTCCAGTACGAGTAGACATGTGTCGGAGAAGCGATAGGAATCATTAATTTTTTTAAACCAGGTCGTATAATGAGATGTTTTACCCTTTCAAATATGTATAAATAGCACATAAACTTAATTAAAAGTATAATTTGTAAAAAAACATGGTACAGCCCCTTTCAGACATGGAGATAGAACAGCCACTGAGTAGACATGTAGTCATGACACAATGAGACATATGTACTTTTAGAGCATACACAAATTTATAAAACGATTTCCGAATTACACAAACATATATGGCGTGACTTAGCAGACAGTGGTAAATACTTGTGGCAAGTATTTCCTCTTTACGTTCAAACAGTATGCTTTTAATAAGTTTCCAAAATTACGTTTCACAGACTGACACACATCATGCACTGTAACCTATATAGCCGAATGATATCTTCATTTGTTTCCTATTTTCTCCGAATTGCATGACCCATGAAAAAATACGAACTAGACCATTGCATAATAAACAACATGTTTCTAATGACCTCGATCAATTAGGTATATTCAATTTCAAGCCTTAAGTATTTTATTGAAAATGTAAAGCTTATTCTGTTTAACTATACAAATTTTCTTTCGATGTAACTGTAGAAAATTCCTTCGTTTCCTCACTTTGAGTACTTCATTATGTATCTCCACGTTGTCATCAGGTTTAATTTCGGCTACAGCAAACTACGTTATTGGTAACGCAAACGGTTTCCATTGCAAGAATTGAAAATGACATTCCATGTAATTAGTAATTCGTACTTTGTATGACAGGCACATGTGTTACTTATTCCAAAACATAATGAATCCCTAGCGTTTACCAGCTGAGCTTATTCCCAATGCAGACGCAAGAAATGACAATCAAAGATTACACTAAAAACCTTCTCAGTTAATCATTACCGCACACGTTTTTCTCAATTAAAAGCCGTTGAAATTACACATGATCTTCTAATAGAATTGTTTAGGTTATTCATTTAAGGAATAAAGGTGAAAGGAATAGGCATTCAAAGAAGATGTTTTTAGAAAACAACAACTTTGAAATGTTCCGATCTTTAATTTGAAGATGAATGGTTTTAATCTATACCTATAGAAGTGGGAAATACATCACGTTACTTCACGTTAAATCAATTCTTTATGGTGTATGTGTAAGTATTGATATAAGCTAATAACATCAAATTCACATGCACCATCGTTGAGTGGTTTGAGGTCGAAACGAGTTGGGCATTTATCTAACTTTTTGAGAGGCATTTTAGAACTCTGAATGATGCAAATTCGTGGATACAAGTGAAAATGCGATATGGTATCTTTTACAATGAAAAAGAAAAAAAATACAAAAGCTGTTTTGTGATTGATAACAAAGGTAGAGGATGCATAGACATTTAGGTTGTTGGTGATTGAGAATAGTTTTTATTTTTTTCCGTCATCTCTCCAATGATTTTAATTCATTTAAAGCGCTATTTACCACTATTTTTACAACAAGATGTAGAAACTGTTGAGAGGAATTTTTTCATATTCTATCTGACATTTCAGATTGACTCATAACGCCATTTATCTAAATATATACCGCCCTGTTTATGTTGTACAGTCATGTCCGTAGGAGGAGTGATTGAAGTTAGCTTTTTAATGCTCCTTATTGCAATTGCAAAGGCTTGAACTTTTGGTTACTTTACTAGTAGGATTTTCATATAATAAATCAGTATATATCTTAATGTGTGGCCATAATGCATATGAAGAAACTTCCATCATGTTCCCAGTGTTGCATCATTAATCAAAGGTAAAAACAGTGAACATTTTAAGTGGTCCTTTTCAATAAGTATCATTCTTCTTTCATGCTTGGTATGCAAATGGTGAACTTCATTCGAAATCAAGTGAGGTTGGTTTTTCTTCATCTTGAATGCTAGGTTTGAAAATGATATATCCAGATGAGAATCCTATTGTTTCAATGGGAAAAATGTGATGAAAGATTCCTCTTAATCGGGTTAATAGCAATGGTTTATTTGTCGATGTTTCACTAAAAAGGCTTGAAAACATGGTTCATAATGTGTTTTTGGAAATCATGTAGTATTCTGTATATAATGCGACTGTTAGAATTCTTTAAACTGAGAAGCAAAAGATTAAATAATAATTTAAAGCATAACTTAATATCTCAGAATTTTTTTATATTTGAATCAAAGAAACTAGGTTCTGTAGTTTAACATTGATTGTTTTACGCTGTAACCTTTCTATTGCTTTTGATCAACTTGATTAACATACTTCTCAGATAGAGATTTTTCTTGAAATTGTGAACATTATTGATTGGATGCAATTGAGTTATAGAATAACAAACATTTTGTTTGTTTTTGTTATAAATTTCTTTGGACTGTCAAATTAAATTAAAGATATTTTTTTACCATTGGTTATTCAATTATTTGTATCACAAAAGGAACATGCGTGTTTCTATTACAACACAAGAAACACCATGGATGTCTTTCATTACGTTTTCTTAATCTGATTTGGCATTGCATTTCTAAAAAAAACTCATACTTAATTTAAATAAAAAATATATGTATACACAGGATATTAATTACTTTTCATTTTGTTTAATGAACGTCATAGAATCATTTAAAGTAGCAATAAGGTATCATTCAGAGGGTTTCAACGCTATGAAACAACACTGTGACATAATCACATCGTTTAAGTTGCACAAGTCATGGTCATTTCAATTTTCGGTCAATTCAATATGCGTTTCTTTCATGTGACTGACTCCGATGGCCGGATATATACATGTTTTCATATTCCACTGTTTTAGTACTGGGAATAAACTAATCCACTAATTTTATATATATTTGGTTATTATCTTCCAAGTATGGAATTTTTCGTATTCAGTGATCTGCGTCCAAGAGCTGCAATACTTGGGAGATAATCATTAGGACATTTTCATGATCAAAGTTAAACAAGAGGATGCCAATATTTCAAATATCAAAGGGTTCGAATGGAAATAATGGCACGTGCGAGTACTGTTGTCCACTATACAGCTGCATAACAAAAGTTTGTTCACATACCTGCGTAAATATCATGTAATTTGACATGTGTTTGAGGCATCGTAGCATTGCGAAAAAGAAACGGATAGAAGTGAAGATCCATTGCAACTTAACGCAAACTTATGCCATAACCATAGTTAACCGTTTTGGCAGTGACCAGGGGTCAAAATTGCAAAAATGGAAAATTCTATTTTACCCTACAAAATACTTTATTAGTGATCATCTGCTTTAAAACACGTCATGTTTGTTCGTTTGCATCAAATCAATATGGTTTTGCTGATTGATTTCTCAGAAAGTCGACTATTTCATCGAAATTCTAGGAAATCGGAATTTAAAAAATGTGACCCCTTTTTAATCATGCCTAAATTCGAATACATGAGAGACTAGACAATCCAACAATATGTTGAAAAATTACTATTTTACATGTTGTCAGTTGGAGATCCTTTGTCAGTTCTGCTGAAGTTGTTTTATTGACGTTCAAACCAAACCCAAATTGCATTATGTATGCACTAACATAAAATAGAAAGTGAACAAACTTTTGATATACAGTTGTATATAACTTAGTATATGTTAGTTAAATTTCTAGGATAAAGCATCTATGAAATTCTAACAGGTAAACAATTAAGATTGACTTTTTAGAGAACCCTAAATTGCAATTTGTTTTGAATAAAAATGCATTGAAAAAAATCATTAAAAAACAACAACATTCATTTCAAGCTAGGGGGTTTACGCAAAGTGTATAAAACTATTTACTTCATTGACTGTTAATTTCACTTTTCAGAACTTGTTTTTTATAACATGAACATCTGGTATCGATACGTGGGAACTGTCAATGTGACCATTCACTAAGGATATCTAAAAGGTATTAATTCAGTTGCTACCAAATAAGGGTAGACAAAATATGAAATGCATGTACAATACAGGTTTTTGTGAACAGAAATTGTAAATAAGCTTGTTGAAATTACAAAATTGATTTGCATAGAAACGTCAAATAGAGAAATCATTGTCTGCATGCATTCCTACATTTGGATGCAACTGCCTAATGCATGTAATGCATGATCGTCATGCTAATGTTGCCTAACTTTCTATATTTTTGTGTGTCTTATCGTGCTTCGGTATTTTAACAATAGATTTTTGATTTGATAGATATATACAGTGTCAATCGACAAAGGTAATAAACACAAAAACACAAAACAGGTAAAACCTTAATGGTGACTTGGTTAATGTATTGTAATTCTCATTGGTTTACAACTGTTCAATAACATCTTCTGTAATTCGGTGAATTGCTTTCATTGCAATTTATTCCAATATTTTATTTGTAGCTAGATAAATAACACATTCAATACTGTATAAAAAAATATATACGGTCTTGCCAATTCATTTGTGTCAGCATCGTGTTTAGTTAATGCAATAATAAGCAAACCCAAAGGGACAATTTTAGAAGATTTCCTTTATCCAATTAAGCAGTCTGCTACACAGTAATTCCCCTTTGCAGATTGATAGTTAAATGACATGAGAGAAAAGCCTTTTAAAAAAGGAATCCTTGGTTTTGTAGCTTGTAGCTTGCCATCATAAGTTTTATAGATCGATTGACGATTTTATGAATAATAGATACCAAGTTATAACATGTATATGTAGTGTATGTGTTTTCTTGAGAACGATTTTAAAACCAAGGAAGAAGAAGAGACAAGAAATCAGGAAACACAGTTTAATTTCTCAATATTTATGTTTCTGAAATACGATTTAAGAAAGGTCATTATTTAGTCGATGATTAAACATGCCATGGAAGCATAATTTGTTATTATGTAAACTTTCCTGAGGGTGATTAAACATTTTATGACTTTTCACACGCGCAACTGGCGTTTCCAAACTGTCAAAGATTAGGAGCAGTATCGGGGTATTTTTTGTGGGGAAAAACTCCAAGGTGACTTTCAAGTTTAAACATGTATGCAATTAGTATATGATTATATCATAATCACGTTGAAACATAATTACCGAGGATAACATTTTTGTTGATGTAGATTTGACAACTGGGTAAATGGGCTGCGTAGTGGGCATAGTTGTTTAATCTTATCATAAGATAATTTGTGAAAAGTTATTATTAGTAATATCAGATTTATTATTAATTATTTTATGACTTTGGATAGTAAGGACTTATATGGTATACTTGTTGTCATTGTCTGCAGTTTAATAATTCATTAAATTAAGACTTGATCACCTTAAATGTAACAAAGTAAAGACAAAAATCATTTAACGAGCAATTGAATAAATAAAATAGAAAAACCAAATTACATAACGCCTACTGCTTTGCTGTTTTTATTTTCAAAAGAAACCACAAGTAATCTACATCACAAGAAACAAATACAAAACAGGACTTTCTTCAAAACACTTTTGAAAAATGTTTGTTTTCATTACATAATATTGTTAAAAAGTTCTTGCTTAAGACCTTGGGAACCTTGACATATTGTCTGACATCATGTTTCTAAGAATTACTCATTGATTTCATAATTTTGTTTCGACTGATCATATGCATGTTAAGAATAAATGCATGCATCATATTCAGTGCATAAGTCGTTATAATTCATGTTATTCCGAAATAGCTGATAATGAGTCTATTTTTAATATATCTTATTGCAAGTATGTTTCCAGTGGATGCATATGCGTACTCTATTATGCCAAGTGAATATGATTTAAAAGTTCAGATACCTAGAGAGCTAAATGGTCAAGTAAAGACCACTGAAACAACTAATATCGTTGCAAGTGCATTAAGTTTCGTTTATGATTAACAATTTTTGAATAAATCTAGTGATCATTTATATGACCCTCAAAAGTTCGTGTTGTTCAAACCATTGACATTTAGAATGACATATTTTTAAACTTATATAACAAGCAAAATTAATCATCAGCACAACTACACTCATTTGTGATGAACTATGAAAATACACCCTCCACTTTCGATTTATGCTTTAATTAGGTTTGTTACATGAATCTTGGATGGCATGTTTGAAAAATTTCAATTTCTTCTGAAACCCTTTCGATTTTGATTGGCTGTGAAAGCTGTAATGAGAAACTAATGAATTTCAGTTTATTTCATTCTCTGGTGCAATTTGAACCCATTAAAATCTTGATTTTAATCTTACAACTGCCTAAGGATTTTGAACGTAACAATATTTAATTGTATTCATCTATATGTAACAACATTTTTTAAATGAAACTTGCTTCAATTATCAGTGGCTGCAGAAAGGCGTTAGCAGAGACTTTATCTGGACTGAAACATAACAAACATAATGATTATTTGTTATAAGTACAAGTGCACAAGAGGAAAGTTCACAAGAGGAAAGTGCACAATGGGAAAGTCGCTAGAAAGTCTGGTTGAAAATACAGTTTCATGTGGTTTGAATTGAGTTAAAAGATTTCAAAGTAGGGTTCAAGTATCGAGTAAGTGTTTATCTTAAACGCTTTAAAAGCTGTTATGGAGACATCACGTTTTATAGGTAGCTTGCTTCCCTGACAGTGATGAGCAATATGTGGCTAACACACAATTGGTTTAATCATTAAAATGACACAAAATGCTGATATGCAGTCTTACAATGAACAAAATATTGTTTTGATCACCATAAAATCTCATTCTTCATTGAAAAATCTTAACAAGTCTGCTTTGTATCCTGATACAACGAAATTCTTATAAACACCTGTGAATAATGACATATCATATAATATTAGTTGGACTGTCAACTGTTTCGTGTAGTTTTGACGAAACCTACAGTCTGGATGACATGTAACGAGGTCACCACACCTACTCTAATATTTCAAAAAGTCACATAAAAATGGTCATTTTCCAGTAAAACATAATTCTACAAATTGTAAAACTAACTAGTTCGTAGAAGAGCCCGATTTCTAAATTTCGACCTGAAACGCGCGATCTCTGTCCTTGCAGTTTAAAATATAAATCTCCATATCCTGAAAATATTTGAGAAAGTTTCCTAACACTTTCGCCTCAGCATTCGATTACACCAATGATGATGATGATGAATTCTTTGTTATTTCCAGAACCAAACTGAAAGTTTGTTAAATGCCACATTATGCAAGCAACTTAAAAGGAACAATATTATTGTTATTATATCATATTATAATATTATTCTACAAAAATGGAACTTCCAACTTAGATACCGCTAATAAATGCTTACAGAAATAATTATCGTTCCAACTTCTTATCTCAGCAAGGAGCTAAATCCCCCAAGCAACAAGGTATTGTAGTCTAATATAAGCAACTTTAAATTAGTCCTACAAGAATAACGCAAACTCTGTGGATGTCTAAATATCGAGAAATTGCTTAATTTCAGCACTTATCTCTATTGCAGTTTTTACTGACACACACCAAATAACGTTACAAATGAATTGTCTTTCAAATTTCTCCTAAACATAACAACACTCGCAACGATTCGCAAGATTACAATACAGCTGCTTCAGTATATTATATTATTTGAAAATGTAACGACACAAATCTAGCGCCTTGAAGAACTCTCCAATTCACATATTTGACCTTATATAAATGAAATCCTTAAACATTACCGTAAAACTTTACTACTAAGGATCAGTGTTTGTTTCTAAATTATTGATTAAAACATCACTACTTTTTCCTAACAATATCAGTATGAGTCCTCCGCACTAACAATAATTCTCCCAACCAGTCTCGTGCTAACGAGGTTCCATGGGATTACGAGTGCGCATGCGCTAGATCATAGCGAAGCATGCTCTCAGCCAGACAAAACGTGGTTTCCAGTAGCTCTTCGTTTTACAATAACCACGTGTTATTCTAAATCTTCCGAGGAAGACAAATTTGAAGTTTACAAGTTTGTCACAGAGTGACATCTTTATTTATATATATATTTGAATTGTTTAGGCCTGAGGTGCCTTACCTGAATTTCTTTATTTGTCAAACTGTTGACACGAACAAGTTCTCGCAACATGGCGGACGGCGGGTCGCCTAGTCACAGCCACACTGCTGAGGCAGGTTCACTCAAAGAGAAACATGAAAAAAGCAAATCTAAGAAGTCAAATAAAAGAGTGGAATTCTCTCTCCCTAGTACTAGTCAAAATAACGAAGACGTTATGAGCGCTTTGCTCTCAGAAATACGTAAAGTAACCGGGGGAATCGGCGACATGAATAAAACAATGTCAGAGGGCTTTGACCGAATGCAAGAACAATTACAGTGTCCCCAACCTAATCCTGACATGCTTAACCAGTTTGAAATCAATAACGACAATGGCCCCAATTGCGACAATGAAGAAATACCGTGCGGCCAGATACCGCCTGTTGCGCAGGTGCGAGACTTCAACGAAACGGAAGTTGTTGAAAACAATGAAGTTGGAACTTTCATGGCTCAGTTTCGAGAAAATCTCGGACTGGTTGCAGACAAGGGAGAACCCCTCGATAACCGTCTTGTGGACGTGATTAAAGATTACGAAATGGGACTTAGTGAGAAAATCAAATCGCACTTGACGCCGGAAAATTGTCCCGTCCCGAGGCAAACAGAGAGGGACAGCCACTCCTTACCAGTAGACCCTGCAACCACGGTAGGTCAGCAAGGTAAGTCTAATAAGGTCTTAAACATTTGTAATAATGCTGGTGAACTGTCACATCACGTTGACGCATGGATGTCAATTACTTCAGATCCCAATTATTCTAGAGCATATAAAAGGTTTACAGCTTGAGTTTATACAGCAGCAGCCCTTCCAATTTTCAGAACCAAAACAAATTGAATTCACAGATGAAAAAAACAATGCCATTGAATCACAAATCAACGAATTCCTTAGTCGTGGAGTGATAGAGAGGGCAACTGAATGTTAAAGTCAGTTCATATCAAACATTTTCCTCAGATCAAAACCTAATGGGAAATTTAGAATCATTTTGAATCTCAAAGAACTTAACAAATTCATTGAATACCACCATTTCAAAATGGATTCGCTGGATACAGCAATTGGTTTGGTTTCGAAAAATTGTTACATGATATCTATCGATCTTAAAGATGCTTTCTATGCTGTAAACGTTAGTCCTAAACACAGAAAATTTTTAAGATTCAGATGGAACAATGAGTTGTTTCAGTTCACCTGCATGCCCTTTGGTCTTTCTTCAGCCCCTCGAGGTTTACAAAAATAAGTAAAGTTATCTATTCTTGCCTTAGATCAAAAGGTATAAATTCTCAAGGATACATAGATGACTCACTTCTTACTTCAGAACAGTATGAAATCTGTAAGAGAAATGGAGAATAGGCTACAAAGATGTTTTCAAAACTAGGTTTCACGGTAAATGTTGACAAGTCTCAATTAGAACCAGTACAGATGGTCAAATATTTGGGGTTTTGGTTAGATTCTAAGAATATGCTTGTGCATATGGATAATAGGAAGGCCTCAGATATCATAGCATTGGGAGAAGAAATTCTTAAAAGCAATAGGTTGGTGATTCAAACGCTAGCAATATTCATTGGGAAAGTGATAGCAGCCTTACCGGCTGTCAAGTTTGGAAAATTGTTCTACAGACAATTAGAATCTGAAAAGATAGCTGCATTAAAAAACAATAACTGGAATCTTCTTTCTCATGTAACGTTGTCAGACAAAGCAAACTCTCAAGTCAAATGATGGATAGGAAACATAAAAGGCTCATCAAAGAGTATAGTTACAAGAAACCCAGACATCTTAGTACAAACAGACGCCAGCCTTGACGGTTGAGGGGCACAATGCAATGTGCTGTACAGATCTGGAAATTTTCAATGGACCATCACTTAAAACTAAGCCAACTATTGATCTGTTTGCGTCTAGATTAAATCATCAGCTACCCAGATTTATTTCGTGGCAGGCAGATCCTATGGCCTGTCACATAGATGCTTTCACTGTCAACTGGAGTAAGGAACAGTTCTACTGCTTTCCTCCTTTTGCACTCAAAATGCATCCAAAAAGTACGTAATGATCTAGCATCAGGGCTCATCATAGCCCCTATTTTGCCAACACAGCCTTGGTTCTCACATCTATTATGTCTTCTTGTTGACAGGCCCATGCTGATACCGAGAGCTAGGAACAAGTTGAATCTCCCGTGGAACGAGCAGGCCAGACCGGCCCTGATGAACCTCAGGTTGGGGGTTTTCCCTGTATCAGGCAGATATGGGGACAACAAGGCATTTCTCCAGAAGTTGCAGAAGTCATGCTTAAATCTTGGAGACCCACAACTAGAAAGCAATACTTGTGTTACTGGAGGAGATGGTGCAAGTTTTAATTTTGTAGTGCAAGACAGGTTGATCCACTTCGTCCAAGTGTAGCAACAGTGCTAGATTTTTTATTCTCACTTGTTTCCGAAGAACTCGGTTATAGTGCACTAAACACGGCCAGGAGCGCCATTTCAGTGTTCAGCCAACACATGCCACCAATTGGTTCAGAACCTTTGGTTTGAAGATTCCTGAAAGGAGCCTTTGAATCCCGGCCAGCCAGACCTAGATATTCAGAGACATGGGACTTAGGTATTGTCCTTGCTTATCTAAAACGGTTGTCACCGGTAAAGAAAGTACCACTGTTAAAACTGATAATCAAGTTGTGTTTATTAATTCTTTTGACAGCCCAGAGAGGACAAACTCTGTGTATGCTAAATTTAGAAGACATCATCATCTCGAATGCTTTGTTTCCTACTCTCTCAACATCGGAAACAGGACAGAATTAAAACAGTAGCTAGTGAGAGGAACCTTACAATCAAGGCATACGCTCCTGACAGAAGACTATGCCCTATAACTGTGTTAAATGAATACATTGCCAGTACAGACAAATTCAGAGGTAAGGAAGGCAAGTTGTTCCTCGCGTGCATCAAGCCTCACAAGCCAGTATCCAGAGACACTATCAGCAGGTGGGCCAGAGAAGGCCTGAAGTCCGCAGGTGTGGACATAACTAGGTATGGAGCTCACATCACTCGCGCAGCTTCTGTTTCGGCAGCCAGCACTCAGGTACCAATAGACTGTATCCTATCCAAGGCAGGATGGTCTTCATCAAAAACATTCGCAAAGTATTACAATAAACCTATTGATAGAGGCGTCTCATTTGAGCAAGCTGTCCTCAATCCTAGATAAGGTGAAGAATTGTTTTCTGTAACACTGGTGTAACAAGTTTTTTGCTACATAAACTGAATCAAAGTTTCACATCTTGTCTTTTCCTTTTCGCTGCTTATTTGTCTGGTGTTCTACCAGAAGTAAATTCTTTGAAGTCTCATGGGACCTCGTTAGCACGAGACTGGTTGGGAGAATTGAAGGGTTAAAAGAGACTTACCTGTAAGTTGAAGTTTGGCCCTAATTCTCCCATCCAGTCTGGAGTGCTAGAGGTCACATGCCCGCCCTTGGCCCTCCCTTATTATTGGCATGTGACTCTAGCACTCTACATTTACTTCTTCTCAAACACACTATGAAACATGATCTGGCGCATGCGCACTCGTAATCTCACGTGACCTCTAGCACTCCATACTGGATGGGAGAATTAATACCCGTCTAAAATTTCATAAGTTATAACCATTGGAATTACATTATACAGCTGATGTTTCTACTACGGCTGCCTCTTAACCGCAACCAGCCTTGACGGAACTGATGGAACCGACCTAACCGATCAGACAATACAAGTCGTCTTCCATCTTAAGAAAGAACCGATTATCAAAGCCCCCCACCAAGAAAAACATCATTTGGAGTTTCACAAATGATGTTTTCTTCCTTATAGCCAGCATTCTTGACAAAGATAGCTTTATTGTGGTTTCCTACACATTACACGTTGCCTATTGTGCCTTGTTATTGTGCTTTGTTATCAAAAGTCTAGAAATGCTAATGCAAACTCAAACCGTCGTTCAAACAGTGCGACGTATTTCCGTCCTTTTGTATAAGTAATTGATTTTTTCGAATTATTTTCATATAAATCCGAAAATTTGTCAACAATTAAGGAAATATAACATAAATGAAATGATTATTTTTCTAACGTTTCAGTTGTGATTGTGAAGGGAATCCTAACGTCAAGACACAGACGGACGTCCTAGAGAACTGAATTACTAAAACTCTTAATACGGTTCTGTTACAATAGTCAATTCAAACATACCCAACTTTGCACGTAATATCTCTTGTACTCTCACGACTAGAATAACACTAAGCACTTTCTTCTATTACTACTTGTACGTTAAGAGTACTCCCCACCCATATTACATATTCGCAGTTACATTGAGTGGATATGTTAGTTCTTTTGTATTCGACATTGTTCTAAGAGAGTGTTAATTCAGTCAAACTTTAACCATTATTTTAAATTACTATCATTACATGTGAAAGAGAATGCTTTTAAAAGTGTAAAGTAATTAAATTAAAATACAAGGCTTTTGTCAATTTTCAAAAAAATATGACCTTATTCATCTTTGACATTTTGAGATTTTTGCATTATCACAGACTTCATGTTTCATTATTATGAATACATAAACATTCATCAAAGAAGTCTATACGGGTGCCCAATTCGCCCACTTCGTATATTGGATTTTGGAATAACATCAAGTGGTAAAGGCCTGTTGATTCATTATTCTAACAAAATCTTTTCGCTTCCTGTGTTGCGTGTTTGTGTTCATGTCATATTTTTGTATTTCTATGATAACCTATAGGCAGAAAACTAGGGAAGTCAAAACAAAATGTGGATAGGCCTGGTAAACTGAGAAGCGACACTTGTAAATGTGAATGTTAGTAGCATATTACTTCTCAAAAATTGGAAATAATCATACCTAAAATTCTAGAGATTTTATCTGGATACTCCATTCATATACATTTATTGATTTTTTCAATTTTTTTTAGAAAGACCTTAAATGATTTATTTTCATATTTGTTATTGAGGTTTCTTCTAAGAATGAGTTATCTTTGACAATGAAGCGAGGGGTTATAACATGCAAACCTTACAATAAATGGCTTACAACATACTTTGGATTTACTAATACATGGAAAATATTGTTATGTGACATCATGTTCGAAGCTAAAGCTAGAAATATGAAAAGCTTTTTAGTCCTCATTGACTTTGAAAAGGCCATCGACACAGTTCCTAAGGATTGTATCAATTCTGTCCTCAACAAGTTGGTTTCGTTCCACAAATGGTATGTTTGATAAATGTGCTAACCTATCACACAACTTCCTCAGTGACACAAAATGGCCAGGTATCTGACTTTTTTTTAAAAACAAAAGGCTTTTAAGGCTTAAAAGATGTTAAACTTCCTGATTTTCAATACAGATTTTAAAAAAAGAGTGATATGCATTAAAAAGTAACTATTGAAATGAATTTCATTGACAAAGATTTATGTAGCTTCTACAATAATGTTTCTGAGAGTATGTGTCACGTTTACGGAGAACGTTGTGAAACCATGAAATTTTGGAATGAACTGGAACTTCGTATGTTGGTGATGTTTTATAGTATCAATAATAATTATATGTGCTCTACATGACAGCCAGCGACTTTAGAAAAAACTAATTGTTTGACGTTATGTTTTTGAATATTTAATTGGCTTAATAAAATGATGCTTTTTTACGTTTTTGAAACATTTCAACTCTTTTCAATTGATTAATAGATGTAACAACTGTAATGAGACACTAACGACATTCAGTATTTTAAAAATTTGTTATTGCAGTTCAAACCCATGTGAAACGCTCGCTTTAATAACCTAACTGACGTTAAAATATGGATGCTCTAATAATCTCATTAAAATTGAAATAAAATAGTTACAAAATCAGATGGATGGAATGTAATATCCAATCCTGAGACAACATTCCTGTGATAATTTGTTACTGATGAAGCTATTCAAGTATGTAAGAGACAAAAATATGAATGATGAAAATACAATTCAAAGGAAACGTTCATATTTCTGTTTTCTGTGTATTAAACTGTTCGTTTTAAAAAGACAAACATAAAATATATATAATAAAAATGAAAAAGATCAAGCTTGTATTGCACCTGTATCTTGCAAAAATGATCGACCTACTGAATATATCTGAGTATATCTTACCATGATACGCTTAAACCGTCAAGTTGTATTATTGTTAATGTGACTGCAAGATCAAAAAACCTTATGACACTTACAAGGATTACTATACATAAACACTAACAATTTCATAAGTTTTGATTATCCTTAATGTTTTGAAAACACAATCTTAATATGTATAATTGTCATGTTTAAATTATAAGCTGATATTGGTAATGTACATCTAAATCATTATATTATTTACCCGTGGTAAAGCCAAATTCATATGTACCTTGTATGTTTACCCTGAATTGAATGTAGTCGCTGCGGAATAACGTTACTGAAGCAGTTTACATGAAACTACCATGACAGAAAGAGGCAAACAGCTTCTCCTTAAGGAAATGTTTTCACTAATACAATTACTTCTGGTAATTATCCTTGTCAGGATGTCTCCCAGTTTTCAGTTTTCAGGTTTCAGGTTTCTGTTCGAGTCTTATAATCGACAATCGATTGTATTCATACTAACCTTTTGTCAAATATCTCAAAGAGCTGTATGGGATTTTTTGTAAACGAACGTTTGCCATGCTTTTTGCCAGCTGTTTATGTACGAGGAAAAAGCGATTGTGGATTAGTTTAAATGGGTATGATAGAAACATATTCCATCTTTGAGTTAACGTGGTACCAGCTTGAGAAATATTGTTTACAACACAAATAGATGTGGCCAAAGCACACTTTAAAGACAGTGATAAAACATCGATAGAGCTTTGCAACATTGATCAATTGCATTGCCTTTACCAACGCAGTAGTCCACAATTTGGCCAATGTGGTTGATTGGCCCGTGATTTTGCCTGAGTCTATCAATTACGAAACCTCGAATCTTTGTTGTTTAATAGTAAAATAGCTCGCCAACATGAACATACGTATGGTATCATCCCTTGATACAAAAACAGACCACAGATGTTATAGTTCACTCATTAGGGGTAACAATAGCCTTGGTGATAGTGACACACTTTGTTTTGTTTTGTTGGTAAGGATAGTACGAGCTTTGACCTTAATGATACTTGTAAGGCCTGGCTTAAAAGAAAGGACCAGGGCCCCCTTTCATAAAGCCTTAAGGTGATCGTAAATCCTTAAGGTAACCTTAGTGCAATGTTAAAGCATGGAAGTTAAGGTTATAAATTGTGATATAGTTTACTTAAAAAATGAAGTTCAGCCATGAATATCCTTCTAAAGAATTCAGGAAAATGGTCAAAGGGCATTGCCGTTTACTATAAGACATACTGTATTATTTCATAAACTGTGAATGTCACATAATATCTAATGTCAATTATACTGTTCCAATCCATAGCATTTTCTTCGGAATAATTATCATTTTGCAATTATGTGTATTCAAAACAAGATTTTTTTAATCACTGAAAAATTATTTTTAACAATATGAAATGATACAAGACAAGTCTTATGGATGACAATTTCTTTTTATTTCTCACGTCGTTTCTGGGCTACATCTTTCACTTCTTTAGGTGACTACTGTATCGAAAACACGGACAGATTTTTATGGGAAGGATTAAAAAAGACATTCTTTGTAGTTAGCAGTTTGCACTTTGTATGGCAGGCACATGTGTCTCTTATTCCCACACATAATGAAGCCCTAGCTTTTGCCAGCTGAGCTTAGTCCCAATGCAGACGTAATGAATGACAATCAAGGACTATGCTCAAACATTCTAAATAAATCATTACCAAAAGTGTTTTTCTTCATTTCAAACCATTAAAACGTACATTTTTTCTTCAAAAATGTATATATGATTGTTTTGTTTCATTTGGCTAAATCAGGTGGCAGTATGAGGCATTGGCAAAATAAGTCTATAAAACATTCAAATACTGTAAACATATTCAAAATTGATTTAATGAAAATTAAAAAACCAATAAACAATAAATACAGTTTGACAATAAACAACATTTCACTTTAATGTACGCTCAAATTTAAAATGTACGATGAAGAGATGCATTCAGGGAATTTTGTCCTGGGATTGATAATTCCGGCTCCGACAGTGATGAAGTTGTTATTTATAAAAAAAAGCTAACGTGGTTTTGAAGGAACAACCTTGTTGTTTCCGGTGATAAATCAGTAGTCAATTCCAGGCCCTCAGTTTTTTTCCTAAGCATTGGTGCAATTACTTTTGTCTCTGTCATGTTGATGAGATTAAGGTTTGGGGTTTCATCAGCCAATTTACGCCTGTAACGTTTTGCTAACATTGCGCCAAACAGTAGAATGTGACTGAAAACATTTGCCATTGTATCAGCGAGTATAAGTGTTCCTTTTACATAAACTAATTTCGGAGATTATCTAAAAGTACTTAAGTACGCATTCAAGCAGTCAGGTTTGCTATTTTAGGGCATATGAGGTTGCAATAAAATACTATCAATCTTTACAATTAACCTGCAATCTAATTATAGCTCAAAGAGAAATTTTATGACGGCTGAAGTCACGATAAGAGAATGATAAAGTTGTGAGAATTGGTTTTCAATAAAATGAAAATACTGAATGATAAAAACACATTAGTTGAAAACCCCAAAGAGGCACCGTTAAACATGGTTATTGTTACATATAACAAGTTTCAATGAGGTTAGCCTAATGGATCTTGAGTTCTTGACTGAAAAAGAGCTTGTGCTGACGGAGGAATAGATGGACGGAGGTCATTTCTGTATTTCCCGTTAACTTTGCATGGCGGGAAATAAAAATGGATGCAACATGAATGGTATAATCAGAGAAATAGCACAATTGTTATTACAATATAAAGTATAACGTATCAAAAACTGCTTTTTGAATTTTTGAAATCTGGTGTTCACTTAAAAGTTGTGAAAAAAACAATGATGCAAAATGTCTTCCTCCCATGTGAATCGTCTTCAGAGAATTAAACCATTAGGTATTTATTGATATATGTTAGTTGAAATTGAAATTACTTACAGTCATCCGATCTCTATAGATCAACTTTATTTCCTAAACACGATTCGAGACTAGTTTGTGTTTTTGTTGGAATCTTTGCAAAAATAACTTGAAAAGTTTATCTATTCATTTTTATCCTTTCAGTCATTCATGCAATCATTCATTCATTCATTCGTTTATTTACTTATTTATTTATTTATCTATCTATCTATTTATTTATTCAATAAGTATTCTCACCTACTCACTATCTCCTCTACTTGAAAATACTCTCGATTATTTACTAACATTGTTAAGTGTACTTACTTCCTTATTGTTATGACTGTTATGGCTAAAGTTCATCTTAAGATGGCACGAGGCATTTTTCAATACATTTCGAAACTAAACGGTTACCTGTTTGTTTTTTTATCCAATTGAGACCAACAAATATTGACTATATTAACTAAACCTTGAAACTTCTTTTGACTTGATGACTCGGATCGGGTAAAATCCTTTTACGAGACATGTCAGATTATTATTGTCAAATAACTGTTAAAATAAGACACTTTAGTTTTTAATGTGACGGTAATAAGACTATGAAGCAAATCACATGTCAAATTATTATCTGTAATAGCCTCAACTTCAAATGGAATTTAACATCGGATGTGTCAAATGGCTCTTACGATTAACCTTTGAAAAGTCAGTTGAACCGATTAACTTGTTACTGGTTTACAAAATTGTAAAACATGCTTCACGTATTAGCTGTACTTACCATCCAAGATTCTACATTCTAAATAATTCTAATAATTCTAAAACCAAGGTCTCTGAAGTCAAGATCTACTGTAATATAGCGATGGAAAGTACACAAGTGTTCGGTAAAAAGGGATATATTTCCTTTATACAAACGTGTCCCTTTACATTTAATAATACTTTGACTTCCTTCTGCAACATTCTAGTCTTATTTATGTTGAAATTGTCGATAATTGAATGGTGTGCTGCGAGGACGAGGACATACAAAATCTATGGATGTAGAACTTCAAGGATGTTGAGAATCTACAGATGCGGTAAGTTTTTATGTACAACGGTCTTTCATTGACAAAAATGGTAGAAGACGCAAATAAATTGAAAATTATATCGATTATTGATGGATGAAGGACGAATAAGGGTACAACTTGTATTTCTGCCCTTTTTGATCATGTCAAATCTGGCATGTCTCTCGTGGTTTATCTTTTGTAAAGTGATATCTATAACAAATTTGGATTTGCTTTTATGTCATCTGACATTTTAGATGGTTTTGTAACGATTTCCATTTTTATATATAAATGTACTATCAAGTATTTTTGAGGGCCGATTTAAATTAACTTGTTTGCAATATTCCTCATTGTAGTGACAAGCCTTGGTTCTTAAGTTAAGTTTCATGTGGTAAGATTTCCACACTTGCTCATTGTAAATCTTGATGTGTGTTCACTTAACATATACAGCCGATGCTCGCAGGTTTCACCGCAATGCATAGCCACAATGGTGTTGCGGGCTTTCTCCCTGCACTAATACTAGCAGCCGCGATATAAGTGAAATAATCTTGAAAGCGGCGTTAAACACCAACTCACCTCACCTCGCTTAACATATAAAGAATGTGCCATTATTTTCCAAAAGTTCAAACGCGATTCTTCATTATAAACAGTAAAAATAGATGATCTTTTAAAGCGATCAATTTTAAGGAAATATATCTTAGAAATGATTATATATTTCTCCTTTTTAAACATTTGATCAAATTAACAATGCATGTTTTCTTCGTATTTGCCAATTCTTTATCAATCATAAAACGGGAATCTCTTTTAGAGAAGGTTAAAGACAAATACATTCTCGAGTTCAACTTTTTACATTTGACCATCATCAGTGTGTTCTGCCTCCAATACCGTTAGTCAATTTGACTAAATAGACTATTTGTGCTGCATCAGTTGCATTGACATCTGGTTGCATCTATTGCATCAAATGCATCACATACAAACTGAACAGTGTGGTCAATTGAAAACTCCATGACACCTTCACAGTTTTATAAACAATGTGTTTGATAGTTGGTGGACTAACCTGAAACTTGTATAAATGTCTTGATACAGTGTGAAAGTACTATACATTATAAGGGATACCTTGAAAATGAATGATAAAAAAACTTGAAATATTAAGTGTTGCAAATTGAGTTTTGTTTGGTTTGATAAACGATATCTTTGCTTAAACTATAGACAGTGCTTGATATTGAGCATATAAAACAAATTCAGAACACGAAAGCGTGTTTTAGTGTTCACAAGCAATATAAAAAGAAACTCGAAATAGAATAGAATGAGATTAACGAGAAATAAGTCGATTGCCTGATATGAAAAAAAATCATGGACACAACTTCCGTTTATGCTACAAGAACTGAATAAATGATTGTAAACATTACGGCTTATCCTAGCTGACACGTTTACTTGCATTGTTCTTTAAATGTCACATCTTAATAAGGCAGAGAAGAAGTTTTACAGCGTTAACATTCAGCTTGACCTTATCAATGTCATACATTATGTACAAGGAGGATTTAGAGGAATCCTAAACGTCGGAGTCTTAAAAGGCGTAGCCAAAGTCAAATACAGAAATAAGATAGAAATGTTGGCAAAGTCTTGTTTGTGATAGTAGAATAGTTTCAAAGTCTCATTATTTTTACTTTCAAAATATCAAGTGATTGTAATTAAATTTGTCGAGTATAGAAATTTAAATCATAAACTGTCTTTAATCTATCATACTAAGTAATGAACATGCTTTCACAACGCAACCAAGGTTTTACTCCTCAACTTCCCTTTTTAAAATTTTACTACGGTTATCTCAGTGACCTGTGATCACCTTAAGGCTTTATGAAAGGAAATTGTCTATCACTAAAATTGACTCGTATTGAAGGATGTGATAGCTTGTCCAATGCCGTTATATCAATGTCCTCGGACGGACTGGAGATAAGCAAATGAACGTTCAAATAGGCTCATTTTAATTCATATCTAGGGAACTTTTTGCAAAAGCAAATGGTGATTTTGATTATAAAATGATAATAGTTTTTTGTCATCTCCATTGTTTGGCAGGAAATAAATATATCTAAATAAGAACCCTATTATCTTCATTGATCTTTATAACTATATCTATATCTAGGCTGGAGAAACGACCATTACGTTCCATAATGATAGTATCATCAGCGCAGTCCTGTACTGCAGGGTTTGTTAATTTAGATGTAAAGAGTGACTATGGATTCAAACTCGGGACCGACCACTTAGAGACAGACACTCATCCAGATGAGCTAAAGGGATATACAACTACACACAGCCTGATGTTTCGTCCTCTTAAACAGCTGCAGAATAAAAAATACAGATACAAACTCTTCTTCGCATTATGAACTTTAAAATCGTTTACATTACATTCAGTAGATACTTAGTGACTTAGTTAGTAATAATGTAAAGCACAATTTCATTGCTCAAAGTAACTTTGTTGAATAAAAGTAACTAGGTGATAAGGTTTGCTGATTTTGTATTCTGTATTTATTCTGTTTCATCTAATTAACTTGATAAACCTACTGCTTGAAAAGAGTTGTTTCTTTAAATCTTGAAATTCACTGATCGAGTACAATTGACCTGGAGAATAACAACTATTGAAAACATTTCGTTTGATTTACCATGGACTGTCAAATGACACCAAATGACCCATATGTATGTATATATCATTTTTTATTTGAATTTCTTTATATCAACACGCGTAATCACAAAAGACGAAGCAGTGTCAAATACTTTTATTATGCTTTCTAGATAATATGTACTATAACAGTTCCTGCATAAATCAAATTTATGTTAATAAAAGGATATGTATCACAGGAAACATAGTGCCGTTACACTATTTCTATGTATATCATAGAATCATGATGCAAAATATTTTTGACACGGGATCGTTAGTATGCACTGAAGAACAGACCATGCCGTTACATTTCTGTCAGTACTGTGATTGGTTAATGCAATAACAGTAAACCCAAAGGGTCAATCTTAAACGATTCAATAGAAAGCACCTAGGCAATCTGTTTGAAACATTAATTCCCGTTTGCAGATTAGATAGTTAAATGACACGACAAGAAAGCCCTTTATTGAGAGAACTAATCCCCTATTTCACAGCATGAAACTTGTTATTGTCTCAAAGCATTGGGAATCACGATCACAAATTAATCTGACTACAAAAATGTCCAGTTTGTCATTGCCCAGAACGTTTAAGGTACTGACGAAAGAGTTAGGTTTTTTTTAAATCTCTCTAATAAATGAACATAACATTTTGCTTTTGGGTAACTTAACAATGTCTTTTCAGAACCCTGCCGATCTTTCAACGGATGTTTCATTTACTGTACATTGTGGAATCAAATGAAAATCAGTGTTATCCTAAATTCATGATGCTTTCGTACACTACTTTGTAATAGAAGATCGTTAAAGTTTAAAAGGTGAAAATATACTTTTTCAAAACAAAACTGTTCTTTAAAGTACCAATCGTTTCCATATAAATGATTTCATTCATTTCAGTCACTGGTCCAGTCTAGATGTTAAAAACATATAATCAAAGTATTGATAGATATATACGCGATGCAAATACCAATAGCATATAGGAGCTGATAATGTTATGTTTCAAAAGACATCGTCATCTTTTGCAGTTCGACCATCTTACCATCAGTCTTCAGATAAACCACCTTAGTTTAATTTCAGTCGGTAGCTAGAATAACTATATCAAAGTGTATGTGTAACTACTTTGACAATTTATATAATTTCAACAAACGTATGCTGTTAGTCCACCTAATGCATACTTAACCATCTGCCCCTCACATTGAAAGAAAACACTTTCACCATAAAAAGATTGAATGTCGTTGTTTAAGGAGCATAAAACATATGAATTTGTCAGTTAAATGTTTGAAAAATTGTTGATTCCATATTTAAAAGGTCATATTATCTTTAAAACAAATGTATGATGAATGATGAGATGAAATATGGCGTTTACATGTTTTAATAGTAGGTGATATTGTTTTGTAGGTTGAATGACTCTTCGTCAAATAAGATTCATATTTGCGTACCTCACACATACAAACAGCATACATTGCAGATGCATTAAATTAACTTTGCCCTGATGCAAAGTTTAGTTTTGAGAATAGATACACCAGGTTGCATTGACTAGGTACAAATATGTATGCTAAAGGCAAGAATGTTGCTGACAGTTGAAGATGTATGACTACACTGTATGGTTAAATTCATTAAGAAAAACATCCATGACAAATCAGAAAAATATCCAAGAATCAATCATGGAGTGGTAAAATGATTTCGAAATTTTAATGAAACACTGACATTGTACACTGATTGTACATGGTAATATTTATTCTCTCCACACAGAGGTAGCTCAAAACATATCTTCCTATGCTAACCTTTGTGTAAAATTACAAAATGTAAATTTTCCAATTTTGACCTTATTTCTCCTTTTGGGGAATCCTCAATTGTTTGCTGTCACACTATATGTCCCTTTCATTACATTATCGAGAACATGTACCAGTTAAAACAATATGCACAATCGAATCAAAATTAAAAGAAACTCATCTCATAACAACGATGGAACCTTATATTTAAAAAATACTGAGAGATACTGAAATACTGTTAACCTTAAAGATTTACTCAGGATCTAACTTTGTTTATAATCGATTTGCGGCCTGTCAACAGCAATAAAACATTAACATCAGTAGTGCAATTGTCATTCAGCTATTCATTTACTCACCGGAAGTCAAGGCTCAAAGACCTAGATGCATCAGAAGAAAAACCCCGCTATTACTTTACTAATGACAAAATAATATAAGGCTTAAAAAATAACGCCAATATCATAATGGGAACCAAAATTTTTCACCTAATTTTTTCGCCGTAAATGTGTGCATTTGTTCTCGAGAAATAATAGAAATTATATTTTTTAAAGCTGTAAATATTGTAGATGGCTTAATATAGTATGAAGTTATAGACTTTATATGTAAGCATGCATGACGACATTTTCCAGTAATTAAAGTGAGTATTACCTTGCATATAAAGAACAAAACCGGAAATCATATTTTGACGGTTATTTCGGTGATACGATGTAGTAGCTTGAATACACTTAAAAACGCTTGGTATGCATGCAAGATAAGAAAGCGTATTAGCGTGCACAAAAATCGTAAGGAGATAAGGAGATAATCAAGCAGCATGTAGACTATATGAGTCGATCTGTGCTTTGCAAGTAGTTCATTGAAGTGACACCATGTTACTTCAATGTTAAAATACAGAAAAATCCGAGCTGACGCACTTGCCCACAGTGTCCTTAAATGTCACATCTAAATAAGACAGACACAATGCTTTACAGCTTTGCCTGGTCTTATCAATGTCATACATTATGTACATGGAACTTTGGATGAACTTTTTGTTTGAGATTTTTGTCTTAGAATCAATGAAAAAAGTAATTTTCGTAAATTTTAGATGTCAAACAATTTCTAGTCATTTTTATCAAGTTTAGAAGTCTTCCTCATATATTTTCTTTTATCTATCTTAATCTTAAATAAATAAGCCTTTCTCTGTTTCTATAGATTAGATACATAAATTCTTAAAAGATGCAGATGCTTTAAAGGGATCTTATTACATGCTGAAGGGTGAGAGATTGAGTCTTCTCAGTTTGAGAACGTCCGCCAATCGCTGCAGTTTCGCATAAAGTTTATTTTAGGAGTACCTTGATTTCCCCTTCGTACAGTAGTTTGGTAATCAAAAGTTGTTGTTTTAACTTTAAACAAGTAGACGTTATAACAAATTCCACATAGGAAAGTGTTTTTCCTTAAAATTTACTTGCATTGAAGGGTCGTCGTTGGCTATCCATTGACAGAGGCGTAGAAAAGGAAAACTGCACTGATCAATCTTTCTTCACACACAAATGGTGAGGATTTCATTAGTTGAGCTTATCAAAATTATCTATGTTGGCAAGCAATATATGACAAACTTTGCAAGTGCAAACGATGAACTTCATTGAAATCAAGGAATGATACTTTTTCTTCAACTCGACTACTGGTCATCAGATGAATAGCACTAAAAGTCAACGTTAACTTCAATATCTGTTTTATAGTAATATAACATCTGTCGTTTCATGAACAATGATATAAAAAAAACTCGGAAGCCCGATTTATTATCATAAGAGTAGAATCAGCACAGTACATGTACTGCAGGGTATTGCTTTATCTACATGAACAAAAATGATCTAATGGTTCCAACTCGGAACTGCCAGGTGAGAGAAGATACTAAACCAAATAACCTAAATGGATATCCAACTAATCACAGCCATTTGAAGTACTTATCACTCAAAAGGCAAAAGAGATTTCTGTTTAAAAGAGTTGTTTGGTCCTCTTTCAAACAATCGCAAAAAATGATCAAACTTTTCGAGTTACACACTATATGAACTGTAAACTGGTTGATATTGTTTGGAATGAAGGCATGTGTTATTCGGGAGAAAAAGCGTATACCACAATTCTCTGAATTAAGATCCCATAAGAATAAATAATAATCATAAGCATTGTTTCCGCGCCCAGACGAGATTATTTGCATCACATAGATTTGGTGCTGAAGTTCGACATTGACATTTTATTCTCTAACTTTTCTATTGCATTTGATTAACTTGATTACATTTTCTTTAAAAGAGTTGTTTCTAAAACCGTAGACTTCATTGATTGAGTGAAAAAAAATTGTTTTTGCTTGGACTGTCGAATAAAATTGACATCCGAAGTATTTTTATATTATTTGTTATTCAAGTTTCCTTCATCCGAAAAAGAAATGAAAAAGGCATGTTTCCATTAGAACCGAGGAAACAGTATAAATGAGTTTCATAATACTTTCTAGATAAGATGTGCCATAGCAATCCCTAAAAAGTAATACGTATGTAAATGAAAAGATATGTATACCCATGCATGTCTCGGGTTTACTTCGTTTTATGTTTGAAATCATAGAATGTTGAGAAATATGTTTTGGCACGAGATAGTAGAGTTTTACTGAAATAATAAATAAGTGTACAGAAGCCTGGGGGGGGGGGGGGGGGGGGGGGGGGTTATTTCATTATGATATTCGACGAAAAGAAAAACATTTCTTTTCATCACGTCAAAATGCCATCAAATAAATGGTAATCAGTGAGTCCCGACTTTTTAGTGAATCACGAAAAAGTAATGTTCACGCTTTTAAACAGTGAAATTAAATGAACTAGTGTCAATCAACATGAGAACAATTTCACCAAAATAGACAAGCGATAACCTTGATTAATTATTTTTGAAGCAACCTGATATTAGCGGATGAATATTGCCTTATACTAAAACCAGAAAACACTTTACCGGTAGCCATATATAATCCTAGTCTAATTACGTGGGAAACATCCACATTGTATATCATACTCACAAAACCACCTTTGTCTACTTTGTTTTGAAGTCTTTCAAATACAAAGTGAACAAAACATAAACCTTCAATCACAAAAAGCAAATGCTGACAATATCATTATGTCATGAAAGAATTGTTTGACATTTTCAAATTTTTTTAGTTACCCACGTCATAACAGCTTTTGGTCGGACTCGGTACCATGTATACACATTCACTGTTTTAAAGACACGTTTTGTCTTTTATTCTAAAGATCATTGTTTTGTTCCGTGATCTGCGTCCAAGAGTTGCTATGTATGCAAATAAATCACCTAGATACAATTCTAGAAGATCCAGTGCACATTAACGCAATCGTATGCCATGGTATATAATTAACCGTAATTGTTTTTGGCAGGTCACTGAAGTGACCAGAGGTCAAAATTTCGAAAGGAATCATTTTAATTTTTCTCGATTAAATCCTTTATAAGTGATCAACAGATTTAAACACAAATCATCTTTGTTCGTTTGCATTAAGCCAATATGATTTTGCTGAGTTTTTTGTCAGAGGATCGAAATGGAATATTTTAATCGAAATTTTAGGAAATCCGAATTTCGAAAATATGACTCCTTCTGTCTATTTGATCCTGTCAAAATTCGAATTTTTGCACGAGTGACTAGACAATCTCACACTACCTTAAAGGATGGCTATTTTACACATTGACAATGAAAGATGCTTTGTCGGTTCTGCTGAAGTTATTTTGTTGACGTTCAAACCAAACCCAAATTACATGATATTTGCACTACGATACAGTAGTAAGTGAACAAACTTTTGATATGCAGATGTATATGTGTAATTAGAACATTCATATCTTGAGTTCGTATGAATATACTAGAATTGATGTATTATTCGTCCTCTCTATTTGCGGGTATTCCTTGCCTTTCCATCTAGGGAATTCTCTCAAATCAGCCAATCAGAATAAAAAAATCCATTCAAGTCATGTTATAATAAACAATTGCACAAATGTACTATCTTCAGAGAGTCAACATCAGAGTCTCGTTACTCAGCCCGGTCATTCAGTAACGTTGACGACATAGTCCTTAACAAGTATCAAGCAAAAAACACTTGCGCTCATTTTTGTGTAAATACCCTTTTATCTCTCAAGGTAGGAAAATCGAATCGCATAGTTTACCGATGTCACGGTGTAACGAAATCTTATCCGGCAGAGAGATAAAACAGTGTTAAAATCAGGCCAACAAAAGTAAGAGAGAAGCAGTGAGTGAATAAAGTGATCGCAGACTTATCAAAACGGTAAAAGGGTACGACAACTAATACCCGCAAATTTAGCTATTTAGAGTCAACGTACCGTGAATAAACAATAGAAAATCCCTCTTGCAAAAACCACCTCAAGCTTTTAAACAATAGGACAATGCTAATTGCCTATTTTAGAAGAGAACATCAAACAGAACAGATCAACAGGCAACTAGCGGGGCGGTTGGACTGATAGGGACTAAATAGGTATTAATAAACAACAAGTACAACCTAGTACTTAAGACAATCACTGATCACTACTTGAATGACTTAATAGATAAGAATACTTGATAGGTTTAGCAAAACTTATGGGAGGGGGTGGTAAGGTTAAACTGTAAGTCTTTAACGAAAGTGATTACATACTCCAAAAAGGTAAACAGAAACAAAGGAATGTTAACCTCACTAATCAAACTTTAATTGTCCCAGAGTCCAGTCCAGAATCCGCCGCCGTTCCCTCGTGCGTCGCCACTGGTCAGAGCCAGACCAGTTCTGTCTCTAGTTACCCTATCCAAGCCTTTTTAAATGGAGCGGGTGGACGTCGAAAAGATAATCCTAAACCTGGTTTCTTAGTCCGAGAGAACACGGCTCGGCTACGCTAAAATGATTGTATCTCTTGAACTATCCGAGTAACATTAAGAGACAATTAATAGCTCATTGTAAGGAGAACTAACTCCTCAACAAGAAAAAGTGAATATGAATATCATAGGTAGTAACATGTAAAGGCTACATGATAAAAGGCTGGTAAATAGGGCATGAACATTACATTTACACACATAAAATGGCCACAATCGGCAAATAATTACATCAATAATTAAAGTTGATACTTGAATTAAAAGTGCATAATATATACTTTTGATATACACCGTAATTTGTGACATTTAAGATGCAAGTCGTGGAAAGGAGCCACCCTCGAATCATAGCACGTTCCTTTCAAAACTGCTTCTGGTAATGAAAAGCACATTGTCTTCCAATTGCCAATTGCAATATTTTATTTGCAGATTGATGAATAACAGATTCAATAATTTTGGTTGTTGCACAGGTCATGCCAATGCCTTTCTGTCAGTATTGTGATAAATTAATGCAATCACAGCAAACCCAAAGGGTTAGTTTCAGAACATTTCAATAGGAAGCTATTTTGCAATCTGTTTGAAACATTAATTCCCATTTGCAGAATTGATAGTGAAAAGTCATGACAGAAAATCCTTTTTATTGAGAGCACATATTCTTTATTTTGCAGTTTGTAAACTTGTTAATGTCTTAAAACCTGGGAGATTTTGCTCACAGGTCATAAAAATAATAATTGACTAAATATCTTATTTGATTTCTTTCTCAACAGCCATAATTATTTCAGTATAAACCGGAAATTACCGTTTTATCTGCATATATCAATTTGCCCAAGGTACTAGGTTCGGACACTTTTACCTTAACTTCAGACAGTTGCACCTAATCTCCTCGAATGCATCCCCTGCACAGAAAATGTGTTATTGACTACAGTGTCACGTTTTGCATAATCTCTCATGACAAATGAACATTGCATTGTGATTTTGGGGTAATTGAACAATTTCATTTCAAAACCGTGATGATCTTTAAAAAAAAGTGATTCACGTGTCAATATTTGCCAAATGAAAGATTTGAACAATGCATTCCACGAATTTAGTATTTTATACCATCAGGATCTGTCCGGGAAACGACAATAGAAAATGTTAAACACAATGCAAATAAATTCTGTCGAATTGTCAACTTCTTTCGTTCAAAATTTCCCAATTTCCTAAATATAAGGATCGGGAGAGCACAGTGGTTAGCTCATTCGTCTTCGAAACAATCTATGTTTATGCTTAATGTATTACCTTCAGAGTGTCAAATTCCTCATATCTCAACCTAATTATTCATAGACTTTAGATGTTAGTGTCAAGTATCAAGCGAAAACAGCTGGCGGTCATTTAAGGTGAATCCCTTTTTATTATTGAAGGTAGGGATATGGATTTGCGTATGGTAATCGTAGCGTTCGAGAGGTGCTCCTTTTGATTAAAAACGATTTCACTACAATTTGTAAGATCAGTGCGTGTGCCTAAAACACCGTTCTACTATCCTTTTAAAGAATTACAAATAGCTACTGACAGACGTGCGAAGTTATTATGATTATCAATTTCAAATTAGCTTATATTTTTATGGTTATCAAAGGAGACTGACAAGTTAAAATACTGCATGCAAAGTCTGATAGTTTTAAAGGAGCTTTTAATGTAGGGAAAACTGACCGAGGTTCGGACAGTGTAATGATACATATAATTTTAAATACTATATAATTTATAACTATCTGAAGAAAACAGTTATCATCAAACCAAAGTATAAAAATTGAATATCTTATTTGATTTCTTTCTCAACAGCCATAATTATTTCAGTATAAACCGAAAATTACTGTTTTATCTGCATATAACAATTTGCCCGAGGTACTAGGTTCGGACACTTTTACCTTAACTTCAGACAGTTGCACCTAATCTCCTCGAATGCATCCCTGGCTTTAAAATTTATCAAAATGATTTTCGGAAAATTCCAATAGACTATTAACAATAATTTTCCTTCTTGAATCCGTTAATTGTACCTCCACGCAAACCTTCTATTACAAATATTACCGAGAATGTAATGCTTAACAAAGGAAAGAAGTCAATTAACACACTGAGAAGACAAGTTTTACAGTAAACAGATTGCAGGAGTCAGCTCCTAGTAAAAAGTGTTCGAAGTTCGGGGGACCTCGGGTGCTGTCCGAATCTTGGTCAGTTTGCCCTAATGATCCAAAATACATTGTGATATTTTTTGAAAGTTGGTTGTTTGGGGTTTAACATACAGAAGCACTTGGTTAGCAGTTCAACATTAAATATCATTTAAAAGATGTGTTATCATTTAAATGAGTTTAGATGCATGATGCAGATTACTAAGATAAACTGGGCTTAATTTGGTGATTCCATGTTTTGAATGTAAAGTATTGGCATGTTCACTGATTCTGAACTGAAGTTAATTTTCAATGTATTTGCGTATCTCAACCACACAAAGTGCATGCAATGGTGCATACATGTACATTGAACATGTTATCTCCATATACAAAAAGGTTAATTTGCAAGACATAGTGTGAAGAAAAAAATATCCTGAATTCATAAAATACTGAAACAAATATTTGCTTCTGTGTTTGTCACATAATTGGACAATTTAGAATGAAACACTGACATTAGATTGTTCATGATTGTTCTTATTCTCTCTGGACAAAGGTAGTTAATGTCATTTTACCTACGCTAACCTCTGTTAAAATTCGAGAACTTTCTGAGGAACTGATAAATTCCCCTAGCAAAAATAATTGCAACACTCACTAGCTGGCTAGTGGAAACACTTTTTTCATGGAAAGCTTATTTGTCATACAGTCGTCAACATTTAAATGCTTGCATCTTGTACTGATTAATTACTATCTATCCACTCAAATTTCATTTTGAATATATTTACTACTTATATACAATACTGAAATTATATGCAGTATCGAATAAAATTTAAAGAAACTCATTTCATGAGAGCAATTGCATATTATAATCAAACATAATATAATATCTGGGAATATGAATTACTGTTTCCCACAAAAGAAAACCCTAATGTAACAATGAATTGAAGTACTTGTTAAACTATTACAGTCATTGACAGGATTAGTGAAATTGTCTTCGACACAATTTCGGTTGGAGAATTTTTCCAGCATCGAAACACAAAACCCTCAAAGACATCAGTAATGTACTAAGAGCAGCAAATAGCAACAATATCATGTTACAATGCTCGCGTCATAAAACAATCAGACGTGTCCTTAGAATGACTGCACATTAAACAAATAGAATTACTTAATATCATACAAGTACATATGAGTCAAACAAGATACAGCGTGTTTTTTTGGTTAAACAGAATTTGAACTGTCATTGCACTAACGGTTGTCAGATTGTTGTAGGGAAGGGGGAAATTGAAGTAAATTTAACAATAGTACCTCGTTAAATATTTTAGCGGCTCGTCATATACTACAAAAACAAAATTTAATGATGTCCTGGTTTAGGATATCCCATTGCCTTATGGACTTTAAGACGCAAACATCAAAATCACATGTACAAACCGACAATCAGGTATATGGGACAATCATTTGATAATTATAATCCTTTGGAATTGGCTTTTTAGTTTTGCCAGTCATTTAAAGCGTTACGATAACACATATTGCTATTTAAGTTATCAAGTTATAGGTTATAAAGAATTTGGTAAAGTGAAGTTGTGAATCATATATTGGCACCTCTCAGTTTTATTCATAAGAATAAGTGAAAACCAAAGAACAGATCATAGACAAAGCATCATTAGTTACATCCTGACTTGCACGCACTGAAATATCCTGGACACTTGATACTTATTTTGAGGCCAGTGTTCCATTGTTGATGTCAGTCACTTCTATATCAAATGAGAAAGTAATCAGTGCGAGTCAGAGAGACGTCTCCTGCAGACATACATTTTTGGTATAAAAAGGGATAATATGCGTGAAGGATATACTTTATTTTATATTCATAAACAGATTCATAGCCGGGATTCAATTACTATTGTCTAAAAACTCCCCAATCTTATTAAGAACTATAATAATTAACCATGTTCTATGCCCCTTTGGAACGTTAATTCACGAACATATAACATGGGTAATGACAAGTAATGACCTATCATGAATGTGCTTTACTGTAAAGGATTTGTTAACTAAGGAGGATGCAAAACCAAGAACATATATAATGTTCTTTTTGCTTTCAAAGATAGATAATGCAATCACTTACAAAGTTTACAGAAGGATCATATCGTCAATTTCAAGCGAATATAGATCGCACCTTTGAAAGTTAGCTCAGACATTACCAAAGGGTGTTCATTAATTACAACAGGGGCATCGATTATCTCTGATTAATTCAAAGAATATTTTGATCACATTACAATGATACAGTTTGAAGCATAACAATGGTAATGTGTAATCAACCTACACTTAAAAGCAAGTAAGCTATCCTCTCTGTAGGTTGAACAAGTATTATAAATGCTTTATTATCATTGTGATCCTACACAGGACTAACTTAACTCTGTCAGTATTGTTAATCGACCATACATTATATAGTTCAAAGACATAACAGGAATCATCGGGTCAGGAAGTAACATGAAATGTTAGTATGAAGCTAATCAAACATTTAATTATTCCTAGCAGAAACTACAATCTGAAAAGCTGAATAAAACCACATGAGATGTCTCGGGGGAATAATGCAGATGTGATTTATATGTGTAATTCAGTCAATACTGTATTAAAGGGGCACAGAGTATGTTGTTGGCATCAAATATGTCAAACTTCTTAAGTGGTGTTATTTACTCAACAAGTAGTGGTTGTTTCTAACAATTAACACCTCAATGCTTATCAATTAGCAAAGTGACAACAAACAGGAAACAGTCGAGATTTCTTATCGAAAACTGGACAATGGCTCAAACGTAATTCTGGAAACCAATTATAGCGGACACAACGAGAATTATAGGTTAGTAGTAGACTAGTTAACTAATACACATGTATATGCGACGCTGAATTTCGAATTCTTAACATTAAGATGTATATTTCAATTTACAATCGAAAACAATGAAATGTCTTGATTTTGTCATTTATGAGATAAAGATAAAACTTTGAATAGGCGATTTGAACTGAACTCAGGTCATGTGATATTATACCTTTATCTGAGCCACGTATCAAATTCATGAAATGTGTTTTTTTTCCGAATCATGATTTTCATTTTTGAAGTCAGAACTGCTCCATATCAATTTTTTTTAAATCTTTCAATTTGCATGTAATAAGTTTTATAGAATATACTTTACACTCGTTATATAGCTTGTTCCACCTTACCATGTAATTATCTGTATAATTAAAGAATGTACACCGATAAATTGCATGATTCGGACAATAGTCATTTGTACTGAGACTCTGTCACTATATGTCACATGATAAGCTGTAGTCAAGTCGTGTTTGTGGAACTAAGACCTGCTCTTGTGAAGATGTGAATCATGCTCTGACGTTGATTTGATCAATATCCAGAGAACAATCCTTTCCAGACTAATATCGTTTAATTAATGGTTCATGCCTCAGAATTTATCTCTCTAATACCGATTTCAATCATGCCACGGCACCTAGCTGTAGGTAGGTGATAATAATATCATGCATCATTATCGAGGTCCTGTGCATTGTTAGGTTGACTGTTGTTTGTGTTCATCAGATGCCGGTAATGTAGATTAGCCTGAATAATTGTTGGATAAAGATGGAACTTGAAATGTTATTTCCAGTCTAACACTGAGAAACAAGAAAGGAACTTTATTCAAAATGTGCCTCTGTTCACCAAGCAGTAAAATTGGGTACCTGACGCGGCAAGTGATTTAACTTTGATAGATCAGCCGATTAACATGAGACGCATAATTGGCTGCTGGAAATGAAACAGGAAACTATATTTGTGCTTAGATAAGGATAATGATGTGTGTTGCACTTCGAACACGCCCTCGTAGTGTAGAGTCCAGCGCAATTATTAGCATCTCTGATATACAGTAAAAAGAAGTTATGAAGCTTAAGAGTTCACAATATTATCAAACGATTGTATTAGACTTTTTAGTGGCTTGTATTAAATTATGAATAGAAATACAATCTGAAAATACAAATTTGTTTGTATAATGAAATGCCTATCTACACAGTTAAAAGTCGGATTAAAGCTGAAACATTAGCCCTTGGTTTTGATAAAAGTATAATAAACAAAACAGTATTATACAGTGCATTACATATCAAAATAAATGTTTTAAAGAGTAAAATTATTTTGGTAAACATTGGCTGCAGTCACAAATTACTATCCAAAATGGACGATAGAGTAAGGAGTGAGAGGTCAGGATACTATCATACCCATGCCATTATTTATAATTCAATTAATGTAAGTAACATTAGAAATAAACTTTTAAAAACTTTATGTATTACATTTCTTAAATCTCTTAATTTAAGTTTTTGTTTATATAAACAATATATTATATATATTTCTCGCTTGCATACTTCTGAGGAATTGAAACTCCTGAATGAAAAAAGGAATGCTGTAAGGGAGGCGTTGATCAAATTACAGTGATATTTGAGCAAAAAAAATGTGTTCTACAAACTTCAAATCTCAAAGTTTATCAATGGATAGTTGTTTACAATGTAAAGCCTTGGTGAGGTGAGGTGAGGTGATATGGGTTAACTAAACCACATTTCATATGGGCTGAAGTGAATCAGGATTCCGTGATTATATCCTTATGATCCTTGATATAGTGATCTTGTCAGTAACCAAAATCGATCATAACACCTTTCAAAGGCATAACAGACACGTTAGGGCGTCTATGAAGCCTTGGGGTTTATTGCATTCGGAGGCTACATAATCTGGAGGTATAGATTAACAAGGTAATCAATAATTCATTAACTGGTCAAAATAACCGTATATCGGGAAGCCAGATGCACATGTTCACCACCATGGGATGTGACAGTTTGAATTGTGCGTTTTAAGCGAATGAAAAAAATACATTCAGGTACACTACTGCATTAATGGAAATAGATAGAAAAAAGGGAGCAAAAAGTCATATAGTAAACACATTGTTTAATTTGGCAAATAATCAATTACATTGAGAGACGTTCACAACAAACATCCTCAATTTGTCCATAATATTAGCTGGTATGATAAGCCGTAAATCTATATCAATCCCCAGCTATCGTAAAATGTCAGTATGTAGCAAAAAGATGTAGCTATCACTAAGAAACGTAGGATATGATTAGGAATCATGCCAAAACCTTAATGTAGTTAATAGTTAGGGAATCATCTTTACAAACATTCTGAAGACATCAAATCACAATAGCACTGCATCAATACATGGCACAGGATTCTTGTTTTTGTTCAGCTTTGACCATAATGAATACATTGGTACAACATGAAAAGATGAAAAAATCATTATACATTATAACGTTCTTAATTCAAATAAATAGGGTTTATGAGATGTTAATTAAGATTTTAATTACAAAATTTAACACTTTCAAGAATAATATTGTTCTCGGAAATGTCAAAATGATACAGCTTAATACCTTTTGCAAACTTACATAGAATCTAAGTAAAGCAAGTTGTTCAGGTTTAAGACTTAAGCTATATTGCACTTTAAGTTTTTAAAAAACATTTAAATTGGTGTTTTTCACATCTATGTCTTCTGACAGGTGTAATCGTTTTGAAAGTTAAGTGTAATATCACATTCTAAAGCAGTAGTTATAAAATATATAAGTGCATACGGCCTTAAAGTGACACTGAGTATGTTTGATGATTTTTTCTGTGGCTGAGTTAAATTCAAATCGCCCCTCTAAAGTTGCATATTTATCGCTGAAATGCCAAAACTATGGTACACTCTTGTTTTCAAATATTTATGAAAAATCGCCCATATAAATGTCAGAAAGTTGAAATTCTGCGTCCAATTTACATTCATTTTAGTTAAATGACTTATTTAACACTAACAATCAATATTTGCCTTTGTGTCTTCTGTAAATCAGTTGCAAAAATTACGTTTGAGTCATTGACGCGCGCCATTGTCCGATTTTCGATCACAAATCACGACCACTACCTGTTTATTGTCACTATACGGAACTTCTAAGCCCTTAGATCCTTATTTTCAGAAGAAATCAACTCTTCTCGATAAAACAAAAATATTTATGAAGTTTGACATATTTCACTCCAACAACATACATACTCCATGACCCTTTAGATTTCTTGAAAAACTCTATAGTCAATGTTCTGAAGTCAAGACTAACGTTATGGTCACTACAGCATAAAATATTGAGGAAGCCATTATCAATTGTTGATATATATTGATTAACCCTTGAGAGACACAACAATTGAGATAAAAGTAATCTGTCAATATAATTTGTTTCACTACTATCAAAGCATTAGGTTTTGTTATTGAATTATTTTTCAAATATATAGTTTGAACAGGAACTCGATCTTTTCTTTTTCAAACAAAACGTTTATGATGAACTACGAACATGCAGTCACGGTCATATATTTACAGAAACTGATGATTGCAAATTGACCCTCAGAAAAATCGAACTCTTTGAATAATGGTTTAGCAAATTCTTTAGAAAACTCTTGGATAAAAATACAATACTATCATGGCAAAAAGTCGAATAATGCAATTGCTGATCTTGTAAAGTCGAAGATTTGTCAGTTTCCCCAACTCTTCGCGATAAGAATAAGAAGAGTCCAGACAGAGTGTATTATTACTTACATCTCGGACTATACACGGCAAATTCTTTGGGCAATCAAAACTTATGTTGAGGCAAGTATTATCTTGTTCATGACAGCCATATTAATATCAAATGAGAATGTAATCAGTGCGAGTCAAATATGCTTGTCACCTCCATAATCACAAATTCTTATAAGGAACAAAACACCTTTATATTATCTTCACTCTTTTATGTACAGATAACTAATCACTGTAACCTAGAAAAAAGTGACCATTTTGTTAGAAAATATCAAATGAGCTTATAATTAAATTCACCAAAATATGAAATAGAGGTAACATTAAAGTCATAACCTATCATATATTTGTCTCATGAGAACAATCTGTTAATTATTCAAAAAATGGATTAAACGACAAGCGACACACAATATAGTTCTAAAATATAAGTTTTACTATCTTAAAAGTCATTATTCATAGGATTGTTAAACGTATCATGAAGTCAAAATGTGTTATTATTTACAACTGAATGATTCCTGATTGTGTTTAAACAAAACCTAATGACTCAATACGTCACATACTTCAATGACGTTTGCTAGCTGTCGAAGATAATCAGTTGATAGTGCTGCCTCTTAAAAGATGCTCATCAACAGATCCGTTATCGATTCCAAGCACATTGCAAGTTGGAACTTTAAAAAATAATTGCGATACGACCAACAAATTGGGTTTCGTTTTTGTGCGATAATCAAGTTTATGCACGGGAAGAAATTGCAACTAGTTCCTTGAGTGTCTTGATACGAATTTATGTCAGCTAAGTATGAATATGTTTATTTATTCAGCAATTAGTGACACGACTCTACCAACCTACGCTTTTAAACAGTGTACAAAAGAGTGGGAAGGAAGCAGGCATGTTTTTAAGAAGGAGTCAAAATAAAGAAATATCTCATATGGCATGATGCAGAATATATAAAAAATAAAGAATATGTGGATAAATTCAGAAACACAGGAAACATGGATTTTCTTGTCGAAATCGTTATAGATATAGAGAAATTTGTCAAAAGAAATGACACCAATATTAGGAATATGCAACTGTGCGGTTACTTCAGTCCTGCTAAAATGGTAATTTTGATAATCTTTGGTCGGGAATCAAACCATTCTAGGTATATCTGTTACAAAAACCTCTTGTATTAATAGCTCACAATGGGTTGAACATTTACACTTACTCTATATCTAATATTAATAATGTAACGATAGATAAAAAATATTGCCTCTTTGCTAAACAAAACATATAACAAAATGAAGGTCTATTATCCGATGATTAATCAAACAATGTTTTGAATAAAGAGATAAGTCAAGACGAAATTACATCAGCCCTATCTGATTTGCTTCGGCAAAGCGTGTGATCCTGACGTGCTTGCTCTGGAAATAGGTTGGTCTTATTTTACTACTTTACTTACAGGTACTTTAAACTGTATCTTTAACTCAAGGGACTTTCCATCTGACTGGCCACGAAGTATTATGTACCCTCTACACAAGAAAGGAAGTAAAATGACGTAAACATTTAAAGAGTTTTTTTTAATGGATATATGTGGGAAAACATTTACATACATTTTAAATGAAAGACTAAAACTATTTGCAGATTGATATACTTTGCATCCAGAATGTCAAGCGGGTTTCCTCTTTCCTCTTTATTTTACCACTGATAATTTGCATTTATTTAAATCTAAATCAAGGCGTCGACTTTACTGTTTGTGTGTGGACTTTCATAAAGCCTTTGATTATATAAGTAGAGATCTCGTATGTTCTTGCTCACGATGATATACGTGGTAAAATAGTTTTTATAGTGCGTGAATATATAAGTACACAAAAATCAATATCTGCTTTAAAAGTAACGAGTTTACATGTACAAAATGTAAGTGTGACAAAATATTCCTATTCAATGAGTAGATTTCGACAGGGTTGTATAGAGAGTCCTTTACTTTTTAGTATGTTTGTAGAACAAAATGAAGAACATTTATTAATGAAAAAAGCAGAGGTATATTTGTTGGACCATTTGTTGAAACTCTTTTTGCTACTTTATGCTGATGATCCTTGTGTGTTTTCAGATACTGTGTTAGGCTTGCAAAAGACGTAGAGGTTCTATCCCAACTTTGTACAAAATCGGGTTTGAGGGAAATGTTTTGTTAAACAAGAGATAATCGTGTTTCGCTTTTGGGGCGTTTTGAGGAAAACTGAAAAATTGTTATTTAATAGCATTACACTAACAACTTCAACCTATCATAGTTATTTAGGAAATCCATTGAAAAACAAACTTCCCCGTCCAAAGCTGTCCAAACCCTTATTATTATAGCTAAATAAGCTTTTTTTCAATCGATTAATGTCATTATAACTTTCGAAATCTCCCTCAAGCTCTTTTGTTTCAAATGTTTGACACAAAAATAATGCCTATAATTCTTTATTGTAACAAAATATTTGGTTTTCCTGAATGGAAAATGATTGGTAGGATTTCATGTAATGTTCTTCATGTATGTTCTTGGTGTTAGGATTAACTCAACAAGGGCAGCTGTTTAATCGGAATGTGCTCGTCAAAATATCTTTTGTAATACAATTTGTAGTTGTATAAAATTCTGGTGTAAATTATTAAGTATGAATGAAAATAGGTACCCAAAACAAAATGTTACCTATTATTAAACGATTTGACGAAAATGATCGTAAATCATCGGTAATTAATACTAAAAACATAATCTGTACATATGGTTTTAGTTTTGAATGGGAGCTTCAAAATATTATCAACACTGAAATATGTATTGAATAAATCATTCTAAAAATTAAAGATTGCAACAGTCAAAATGTTATTTCTCGATAACATGGACATTATAATTACGATTTCTACTCATCTGTAAATTCATCTTTTAAAATATAATCGTTTTTGTAAACTATTCGGTATAAAGATTTAGGAAGATTTCTGACACTTTTAAGAATAGGTGAAATGAAAATGATGCAAAATACTGAGAGAAGACAAAAACAAATTAAATGCTTAATTTAGATGTAAAAATAATACTTCTGTCTCTGCTCTTTTGCATAACGCTAATGAAACTCGTTTTTATTTTATTTCAAGAGAAATGTGTGTTAGAGAAGTTGTAATGTTACAAGGTTAAATATTTTTTAGCTCGGAGAAATGTTATATTTAATGTATTAAAACCAGTTAAATTGAGAACAATCTTTCATGTAAATTTTTTACATGGGCATGTGGCCTTTATACTAAATCAACATCTATCGATATTCAAAGGAAAATCACGATACAAATTCCTCCCAACTTCAAGAAGTGGCAGATACCTCTGTATAGATGGGTTCATGTTCAGAAACAACCTGGAGTAAATAACCACGTGCGAATCTACAATGGCATACAGGTAAATATATAGTATGGTTGTTTAAATAATATTACTATACAAATAAAATTAATTCCTTAAACTTCATGAAGCATCATTATTTAATTCTGTAAGTATACATAGTGAGAGATAATGTATTTAACACATTATTTATAATATTTTATTTTGTGTTTACTATGTGAGAGAAACATTACATCGATTGAAGTTGAAGGCCAAGACGTTGCTCACACCAATGCCAACGTGGAGCTACTATCGATGGGGGAGGGGCCGTGGTCAGCCCAGGTCATTCAAGTACATAAAAACTAAAAATATAAGCATATGACATGTTTGTTTTTTAAATATGATATTATTAAAAATTCTATGTATCATTGTCTTGAAAAGTATTATTAAAATTCATATTGATAATATTATATACATATATGACGATGTTCAAAATTGATTCCCTATAGCAACATGATTTCTCTTTTAAATGGACTATGAAATTGCCGCCAAGAATGCTGCCATCACCGTCTTCCCCACCTCCGAATGAAAAGGCTGTATGTTTCACTACACTCAGTGCATCTGGAGGAAGACACAGGCCGTTGGGTTGCAGTCTGCCTACAACCACGACGTTGACATCACAAGATTTGTGCGCCGTGCTGCCGGTACCAGTCAATAATGTACGTATATACATGTATAAGCAATTCTTTAATTCTGAAATTAAACAACACAAAGTATGTGCTACTAGAATGTTGTTCAATAATAAACTTTGTTCATTGATTGAAATGTAAATATATACATGTTATATATTTCTAAAATGTAAACTTTTTGTTTCTAGATGGAAAACGTATGGTTCAATGCCCTAGCTGACATGTCAGACAACCCATGATGTCCCCAGTTGTTACGTCAACACTTTCTGGGTGGAAGGTGACATACCTCTCCTGTCATAGAACCAATACGAAACCACTGGCCCAAGAACCAACAGCCATCTTGAGGGGTGGCACGGCCGTCTGAAAAGGGTCATCTCCAAAGCACACCCGAACGTTTACGAGATGTTGGCATTCCCAATGAACGAGTAGAAGCTAAATTAAATCCGCCTTGTTCAATATGGTGGCGGACAGAGACTTCCACCAAAGAGAAAAAGATACACAGATATCAACAACAGAATCCACAATTTGAAGGTTGATCTGGCTGCAGGAAGAATGAGCGTATTGCAATTTTGGCATACGGAGATGCTGTTTCCAACTTGTTGAAAATTCAGTGAATTGTAAATTGATGAAATGTAAACCTTTAGTTAAGTCCATCCTACAAAACGTATTTATAAAAATGGGTTTAAGTTATTAATTGGTGAAATGATAACAATATTTGCTGACGTGTTATGACATGTTGTGTCGTGTTGTTATTTTGTTTTGTCATAAATAAAAACAATAATATTCTGTATAGTCTTGAGCTACAATTTCGTTTTATTTCCACTTGCGAATTCGATGTTACCCGCATGCTTATAATCACAGATTAAGCCAATTGTTCCCAAAGTGCAGTAGACGAGAAAATCCCCAACTGCCGCCCTTATTTGTTGTTACAAACATCACAAATGTCTACTTCCAGGTAATAAACCGACATGTATACGCCCTACATTGTCGACAATTCGGGAATGAACCGGAATTAACCAGAATTAGATCCACATCAACATTAGAAGTTTATAGAGTTTAAACTTTAATTGCGACATGAAGGTTTCTATACAGACACATGTACATATGTACAAACATAAATGAGACTGTATGTTACAAAATGGTTTTTAATCTTAAAATTTCGTATTGGATGAAAAAACGAATATTCACTGTTTATAAACTTTATTGTGATAGTATTTTGACAATAATTGACTCTGAAACATAGATCCATTTCAGAAGGACATCAATCAATCTGAGAATACTGTTTTGGATTAGAAATGTATCATATCCTTTTTCATATTACAGTAAGAAATTATTCTAGTGATCTAATTTGATACCCTGGGTGCGGGGATCGTAACTTGTAAATAGTAAATTGGGTACAAAGGGTTTCCATATTAAAAATATTGGTACCCAAAGTTTTTTTTATTTGGAGACTAAAACTAAGTCTGTTTATAGAAAAGATAAGCTTTGAAAATAACAATGTCAATCTTCGACCTGATTAGCCTCTTGCAGGAAAGAAAGCAGCAGTTTTGAGCAGGCCCGTGCCAGTTTCACCATTTCCAAGATGCTTGAACTTGACTCGACTCTAAGTTTCTGAAATCTCTGGAGCACTTATAACTTGGCTCTTTCAAACAATCATTCTTTCTTTGATTAATTCCCCTTTCATTTCACCATTCATTCAGTCATTCATCAATTTCCTTTTTACGTACTGCGACAAATTTGGTAATAATGGATAAAAATCTGTTTATGAATGGATTATTTTAGTCTAGGTTTATTGTTATAATCAATTCCCTATTATTTACACTATTATATCATATGAAGTGGTGGTATTAAAAGGGCCACTAGATATATGTTTACTCTATTGTCACTTTTAACTTATGAAAGTGCAGAAATATATTCAACAAATTATTAGAAAAGAAAAAACAACTTTTGTGTTCCGAAATTAAGATTATCCATTATAATTATTTAGAATGTCAGTCAAACATTTCAAAATATTTATGGATTACCTTTATTGTAATTGTTTTGTTATTCTTGCATTCATTTTACTTGTATAATCGTGATATATATAGTCACATGGTGTGGACAAATAACAGGAATAAACTTAATCTCCTTTTCAAACTTATCACGAAAGGGAGTGTGATAGATGAAACGGAAATAAAGTAAGTATCATTATATCGCTTTTATTTATTCTTTGGTAAAGCTATCGTTCCTAATTGGTAGTTTAGTTTCAGATTAAGGAAAAGATTAAGAAGATCATTGTATTCTCAGGTGGTTTTGTATTTCATATGAAAAATATACTTCAATCAAAAGCAAAACTCTCAAAGTTGACCTTAATTCCTCAAGTCCTTAAATGGAATTTATACTGAGAATTTAATAGAAATAGACCTTGCGTTGACATCACTCCGTTGGAAATTCGATTTCACTTTTTACAAGCTCCCTCTTTTTTTCAAAACTATTTTATAGATTTTCCCTCAATAACTTTTTCGCTTCCTTAAATTGAGAGCGTAATTTTGTTTCTGCACGTTGTCATCAAAGACTTGGCCAAAGCGTGGAAAATGTTATTAAAAGTGTTGGAAAATAAATTTTCTGTGGTTAACAGTTTTTACTTTGTACATGTGTGGCAGACACATGGGTCACATATTTCCACTCATAATGAAGCCCTAATTTCTACCAGCTAAGATTATTTACTTACTTACTTATTTACGAATGACAATCACGGATAATACTTAAACCGTAATCAGTTAAAAATCATTTTTCTTGATAAAAAGCCATGCATTGAATATCCATATATATATCCATTGTTATTTGAAAAAACACAAAAGTAGATAGGCCATTTTCCAAAGGTAGTGAGATCTCACTAGACGCCCTAGCAACCGGTTACGGCTGACGAGACCTGGGTCAAGCTTTGTCTTAGCAACAATGCTATCGTTGCATGAAGAGACGATCCGATTCCTTCTCCGTCTCTTTTTAAATAAATACAGAATATCATCCTCCACATATCGAAAAAAGATGTCGCTACGTTTGTCAAGGTGTATGTTTTACTTAAATGTGGAATTCGATCCTACGTGATAGAGAAGAGAAAGTATCTGTGATGCGGTCAATGGGGAATTTGTTTTTACTTAGGTGATCCCTTCCAACCGAGATTATAAGCCGGTCTATATCACATCCCACACCGTAGGAACGTGTACGCCTGGAATTTGTTACACACCCGGAAGTGAACAAATTACTCTGCGAGAGGTGAGGTTTTTTTTTGTGCATACGGTGTAGGAGTTTGCTCGATAAGTCAATTTTCAGGTACTTTAGGGAACAAATATTTCTGGCTGTAAAATGGTAGGCACCGGTGAAGCTATAGACGAAAAATAATGTCATTATGTGCCCTCGGGGGGCTGCTACATGATAATATAGGAGGCATATTTCGCATTTGGAACTAGGATGTGTTTGTTGTTATATTATTTTCGAGAAAATTCGTTGAAATACTCAAATATTTTTGTGTCATATAGTAAGTCATCCATTAATCTACAAACATGTAAAAAAATAAGGACATATTATTGTCAAATAACAAAATTAGAAGCCCTGAACTGGACGTGGTGTCAAAACAGAGTGAACGAATTACTTACGGGGTGGTGAACGAATTCCAGTCACTTAGTGTTGCAGCTAGTGAACGACTTACACAACCGTCCAAATCAACGTTATTTTTATGCTTTCATCGTGCAGTGTTGACAGATGTAATTTTTAATCGTTATTATTACTTACATGAGTAAGCTAGGTGCGAATTTTGCACGTCTGATGAAGGTGTGACGATATATATTCACTTATGTTTTAGATGGAATCTGTTATCGAAAGTGGCGTGACACTTTACGGCAGTATTATGGTCGACACAAACATCAACCATGTCGCTACCGCCACACCTTAAAAAGGGAAAAAACCTGACAAACAGTTTCTGTGTACTACTTGTGGAAAAAATAATGGGCGTTCATCCAGCCTACGTAATCATGTTCGAGTTCAACACGAAAAGAACGGAACATACACATGCGTCAGGTGCTCAAAGAATTTTGTCAACAGAAACAACTATATTGGCCATGTTAACAAACACATGAAGCTGAAACCATTCCAATGCCCGATATGCAAGAACAGGTTCACTTTTCATAATGGGCTTAAGCAACATGAGAAATATTGCCGCAAAGTTTCACAGGAAACATTTAAATGTAATATATGCCAAATTTCTTTCAAACAGCAAAAATATCTTAACGATCATAAGAAAAGCATCCATAAGCCAGGACAGCCATACCCGTGCGAAAGTGGTGCCCGGTTTAAATGGCGGTCGTCCCTAAATAAGCACAGGGATACAAGATGTCTCTTCAGGAAGTAACCTGCCTAAAGTTTTCATAAAGACTATCCAAGGATGTTTTTAGGATATTGTCTTATGCACTTCAGCAAGAGGTACGGTATTTAAGATTAAAGTCCAGGTTCAGGTTCTTGTCCAACACATGCACACAACACAACTTCAATGAAAACACAAGGCAGGGCTCGGTTTGGAGACGTGATAGCAGCGACCCGGATTTATTGATGTACACCTCTTATATACCCTCATATGTTCGGGTCCTGTAAAAGGCCACAAGCCTCACTTCCAGCATTCTCTGGATGTTTCTTAGAATTCGAAGCCGCCTACGTTATACTCTAGCCAACCATCGGTCAAGATTACCCTACCTAACCTTTTGTGGACTACTTGCTCCCGGCCCGGGCAGTGCTGAGCTAGCATTACTACCTGTAGGCTCAGGACTTCGCACCTCGCAGATGCCTCCTTTCGTAATTCATATCCTTACTTACTTTCGGCTAATTATATCTATCTCCCCGCCTTGGCCCGACCAAGGTCAAGACCCAGTTCTCTGTCGAAAATAACCTATGTCGACTGCTCATTTCCCATTCCTTCATTCCAACCTTACTTATTAGTTTGATATACGTTTATCTTACTTTTACCATTTTAAATCCTTGGACAAGACGTTAATTCAAGACAAGTGAAATCATACAAGTGAATAGTTTTCAGTAACCATGTTATGTTCAGAAGCTGTTTGTATTAAAGAAATTCAATGATCTCAGTATGGCGTTGCTTGTAATGTCCAAAATCTTATCTATATTTTTTAAAAAGGTACTTTTTATTTTAAAAAGCATAAATATCAATGAAAATTTCTGTATAAAAAACTCACAAGAAAGCTTATGGTCGCTTTTAACTGACATTAAACTAATCCATTCGTGTATCAAATCACAATTTGCAGGAAAAGCTGCAGAATGAAACAAATTACATCTACGTGGTAATTTTATTATCAAGTACTTGTATTCGTTTTTAAAAGCGTCCTTCAGTGACAGTTGCTCAATTGATCCTCATTTACCGAAAAGCATTTGGATTGTCGCACTTCATACATTTGGTGTCAGTCTATATAACATCTATAATTCCAAGTCTGTTCCGGGGGAAGGGGTTCACAATCATTGCTTTGCATAAGTTTAATTTGTCAGGAACATCAGAAACAATGACTTCGGTACCTTTTGATTTAACCTCTGATGGTACATATTTATAATCTCTTCTAACGTATTTCATTGTTCGGGTGACGTCACAGAGTTTCAGTTTGCGAATTATTATGCGTTGAGAAGAATGTTCATTTTCATGTGTTGAATGACGCCGCAGAAGCTGTTAAATGATTGCTCGCAATAATCACATGCATACGGCTCCATTTTGAAGACTTTTCTGAAACATTCAGAAAAGATTTGGACATTTATAGGTGTTTTCAACAAAGAACCATACAAAGGTTGGCTGTGTAACTCGTTCACTCAAGAAAGTTAAATTCGTTCACCACTTCACAAATGCCTCTTTAGTAACGCGTTCACCACGATATCATACCAGCGGTTTTTGAATGTTAATATCTCAGCAACTATTCCTTGGATTTTGACTAAATTTTGAACTTAGAATCAATATGTATCAGTGTTTAAGGAAATATTATTAGCAAATACTTGTCTTATGATTTAAAGCAATATGCCGACCGTTTTTATGTGCAAATATTTTTTTCGGCATGAAACCTCACTTAAATGCGTCTCTTTTGTCCAAATGCTGACCAGCTTCTCATTTCTAAAACCACTATTGTGTTAACTAAATTCTACCATTTTACAGCCAGAAATATTTATTTTCTAAAGTACCTCAAAATCGACTTATCGAGCAAAAACCTAAACCTAATGCGCAAAAACAAACTCACCTCTCGCAGAGTAATTTGTTCACTTCCGTTGTGTAACAAATTCCAGGCGTACACGTTCCTACGGTGTGCATCCTGTCTTTTATTCCAACACGCAGAATACGACAAAAATATTTAAGGCATTGAATCCTACATCATTTCTGGAACACAGCTGAATTACCTGTATACTTAAATGATAATAATTATAACGTTGATATGTATAAGGCGCACATTTCCATTCACTAGTCCATGGCGTAACAGCAGTAATATTTTAATGCCCAAGCTGACATATTTTCGCCAGAAGGTCACCACCAACACACTGCTCTATCAGGTACCCTTGTCTTGCTGGGTGAAAAGAGGCCCATTTTGAACTTAGTCTCTTGCCCAAGTAGACACCACAAGTCTCTGGATATCAACCTTTTTAAATGTTTAAGTGGATCGTTTAATAAAAACATTTTACAAGATAGACTTGCATACGTATACAGTAAATAAAACTTTATTGAATGAATGTTTCCCCTATTATCATTCTTAGGATGTTCTACATGATTTCGCTGTCTTATATTACTTTTGTCTTTGAAATGTTTTATATGCATCAAGTTACCGTTTAGTCTTTTATTAATAAAAAAGTGTAGATTTTAAACAGTAAAATGAGATCTCACTCTTGGTGATTTGTAATTTTCCTAAGTGATAGATATAACATTTTATTACAATATTGAAAGAAATTAGACAAAGACATGGCCTAAAGAAATGTTACAGTATTCTTCAGAGCAGCATTGTAAAGGGTCGACAATAATTTCACATGCTTTATTCTTGGTTTTATGTTGATGACTGACAACTAGGCCTACCTTGAACTACACATATACTCTAATTGCTATTTCTTTTGAACACAGTTACTGAGGTTACATATGGCAAACTTAATTAATAGTGTCACTTCATTTAAACGTACTTACCGTTGCATCCTCGGTATCCGAAATATGAGTTGCCTCAATTGTCAAGTACTAGTGAAACTGAGGCGGGAAATCCAGTATTGAAGAGGTATCAAAGAGGTAACTGTAATATATGACCAGTACTTCTGGAACAATTCATTGAAGTTACACACTTTAGTCCAACAACTTACTTTAAGTCACTTTAATGTACATTCAGATATACGATGTACGATGTTGTATGCATGCGTACAAAAAGTTTTTGTTTTTATCTATTTTGGATTTCATGGCAGAAGTTGATCCCTAAAGTGATTTCCGGCTTTTGCAATCATGAAGTCGCAAATATCTAACGTTGATTGAAAGGAGCACCTTTATTTTTTCCAATGATAAATCAGTCGTCAATTCTTTGCCCTCAGTTTTACCAGAGCCTTTTGTGTAATTACTTTTGGCTCTGTTATATTGATAACACTCAGGTTTTTATATATTTTATTTGATATTCTACGCCTTTGATGTTTTGCCACATGTGTGGAATGTAATTAAATACACTGCCACTGTATCAGTAATTCTACAGATGTAAAGCAATAAATACATGTCTTTACAACCTTAGTGTTCCTTTTGAATGTTATGTTTGGGAGACAATCTAAAGAATAATTAAGTAATTTCAAGATAGATTGAAATGATTGAACTGGATGACTGATGGCGTAAAAATGTAATTGTAAACGGAAGTGGTTATTATATTACACTAGTTAACATATCAATCTACACCTGTATGTCACAGCTCTGATATATTAAATTCAAATTCAACATCGTGCATTGTGAATGAAGTTGAATTGGTATTGCACTTGTCCAGTTTTAAGAGAGCGATAACACTTCATCAACCCATTACGTATGATTGAGATTTTTTTTCATAGAAATTTACATTTCAAATTTAGTGTTATAGTGAATTTCAATTGCAGCCACCTGATCTATATAAATCCATTTGATTTCTTACAATCACCTCAAAACTAGAGTTTGTTTTCGATTAACGCCATGCCAGGTCAAACGCCAGGTCAAATTAACAAATGACTTGTATTAATTTTATCATTGGCTGTTGAGTAATTTAGTCAGTCATTCAGTCAGTCAAATAAATAGATAGAACTGGTTAGTTAATCATCTATCTACCTGTCTTTGTTTGTATCTCTCTAGATAATTACTCATATATCTATTTACCTATTTATCTATCTACTTAATTGGTTTATTGATTTACATTACAGATCAAAGCAACACGGATATATGTCATCCAAGTTCATGGATTCACAATTACGTTATGGAAATGATACTTAATTAATAAATACACTTGTTTACAGATTTCCGGTTGGCCTATTAATGTTTCATTGAGAAATTATTGTCTAAATTGCCTCATACCCTAGCCTGCTATATTATATGTTATTAATGCAGATTTACTCATAGGTGTTTGGAGGATACAGATAAATCATCTGAACATTTAATCTTTTTTAAAATAAATGTTTAAAACATGTTTAAGAAATAGTATGCAGATATGAAGAATCGGAAGCACATCCCATGTAAATGTATATTACCTGTAATTGACTCAACAGAGAAAGGAAAGAAAACTAGATGTGACATAATCTTTACACGATTTACGTTTTACACGATTCATGTTTGAAAAGTCAGTTAAATTCATTAACATTTGTTTATGCATGTATAACACGTTCGGTTTACAATAGCTCTACTTATGTTATGTAGTAAAACTAGAATATACAAGTGTTGGTCAAAACGACGATGCTAAGATACTCAATATGTTTACACAAAGGCCTCCCTTTCTCTTTAAGTTTATTTTCCCAAGAAGAAACGCATACATGTAAGTGATTTTGACAATTTAAAATTCATGACATGCGGTAAAACTATCAAACCATAGCATTTCCTCTCAAACGTCATTGCTGTATAGTTAACTGGGCAAGATTTACCTTTCCATTTGTTTAATAAGCATTTAAAGATATTTTCGCAAAAACGTCAAGCAAAATCCCAACAATAGGCAATCATCATTTCAGCTTTTGTTATCGATTTTGCATGGAAAAGGGTTTATCATCGTACCACCTTAGAGTGGCGAAATGAAAAGTCAAGTTAGGTCGGATTGAAACTGGAGTAACAATTTGCATTACCCTGAATATTGAACGTTAATTAGAGTGCCATCACAACTCTTCCTACACACCAATTTTACCAAAAAGAGCTCGATTTGTGTCCGCCTAAGATTTACCACCCATGCGAACAATCTCTACATCGGGTTCAATAATTTACGTCATCGTTTTTTTAAAGCCATGGGGACTACGCAACACATCAATGTTTTAAGATAGAAATCGACTAAACTATGGAAGCGTTTTATGAAGAGGATATTCGACAAAGAAGGCAAGTTATCGCCCCTATTTTGAGAAACTCCCAACTGCGCAAACATTTTCTTTTGGGTTCAGTGATAAATCACAGTTTCGTCTGCAACACTGAAAGTAACCTTATTTTCAAAACTGTTTTTCGTATTAAAAATGGACATTTGCCAATAATTCCATTAACGGTCGACTATTTCGGTTAAGATAAAGTGATTTTGTGAAGTGCGATATCAAGCACAATCATATCTGATTGATTAGTGGTTCAGGGGAATGTAACAGAAATACACTTAATCAACAACGTCTTCGGACTTCTCAAGCTTTCGATAGTGGACTAACGGAGGGAGTGCATGAAAAGGTTAACAGCATACCTCATGGTTAACAACCTTTCCAATTTCAACCTCAGAATGTTTCAATGGCCTTTCCCAAAACCATAACTTTACTGCAATAGAATAACAATGGAACGCAGTCGAACACTGTTACGACAAGTCATCGAATAGCAGGAAGAGTGGGGAGGGGGGGAGCATTGTGTAAAATAGAGGTCACCGTGTGGACTTCAGAAGAGAAACAACGACAAAGGTTGCAGTCGTGTTACGTAATTCTTTATCCAGGGTTATTTGAATTTTAATCTTTATCCAATTCAAATTACGTTTTCCTCTGGCCGTAAGGTAATATATTCTTTAAAAACTGGTTCTCTTTTTGGAAGGATTTATCTACAATTTCACGTGTTTCATGATATGCTGTCTTCAGTATTCAATATAAGGTAAGTTCACAAGAAATGGAACGCTTTAAAGAAATAGAAAATGTACATACCCCCGGTACACATACATAATTATTTGATTAGAAATAAGCAAGTGATATTTTGAAAGTATTCATAAATTGTATGGCAAAATTTTAAATATTTTAAAATTTCAGAAAAAGATTAATAAAACATAGGTATCATGCATCCCATGTTTACAATAAAATACATATGTAAAGAGAAACTGTGGAACAATCAAGATCATGCGACTGCTGACCAAACATTTAAAGAGTATGATATGGAATGTGAAGTAGAAAGTAGTGTCAAAAATAGTAACATAATAGAAACAAATTGAAATCTTGAAAAGAATCAAGTGACCTCATGAGTTTTTCAATACTCACATGTAAAACCTTCAACACATCTTATCCACAATGGAAACCAGAAATATATAATGTCTTATTTGGAGTATGATTCAGGAATAGTCTCAGAGATTAAGATGTGTCAGCAACCTAGTTTGCCCAAAACATAGTTATGTTGTTTGTAAAGCTCTATGCGTGTTATATCAAACAACGCAAAAACTTTTTAAGGTCTAATATACTATATTCCGGGAGGTCTATAAGTTAGCTAGTGAGTGAGTATTTGACATGCTTTCAACAATATTCCAGTCATCCAATACATAGATGGAGATCACTCTAGAGAGAGAGCGGACATTTTAGGAAGAAAAACAACCCAAAGGTCGAGAAAACAGACAGAAGGGCATAGTGAGGGATAGAGAACAGGATTTAGAACGACTCACATTTGATCTAGAGTCTACCCTTCGACTTGTCAAGCTTGGATGCTTCTACCATGAAATCTGTTATGAAAGAGTAAATGCATTAGGGTTTATAGAAACAATCTAATTCTTATTGTATTAGCTTTCGCTCGTGAATAAATCCAAACCTTTAAAGATGTCTCATTGGAATATTTTCGATATTCAACACTCGCTCGTTGTGTAATCTCTAGGTATTTATCATATAATGGAGGGTGTTATTGGTGCAATAAACCTATCGATAAACGTGGTCTCCAAATCGGGGAAACAAGCATAGGTCAAAAGACGAGCTATTTTCGCAAAACTTCATACATGTCATATGACTCATAAAACGGATACGCATATTGGTAACATCATTGCGAGTTTACAGGGTGCATGTTTTCTGTACGAATGAATATTCGAAAAACAATCCAACGAGGTACATATCTTTATAGTTTATCGATACCTTAATTATCGAAGCGTTTACACATTTGTTAAAAACCATTGCTTTCTTAAAAAACAACAACATGCAACCAATATCGGAAATCATAAATTAAGTACTGTGAGCTTCAAGTTCGTGGTTCGTGCATAAAAGTGCTTAAAGAGACTGTAACCTATCGATCTGATAAACTAATCATTAGGCATAGTTTTGAATGATGTTATACAAGTATGTTATCAAGTATCATAATACCAAACTAACAACACCAACTTCTATCACCGTCAAATCTACTGAATCGATACCGACTTGTACAAAATCGAAGATCGGCGATTGTAGTGAGAGTTATGCCCTGTTGTAGCGACGTTGTTGAGAGATTCATATACATACTGAATTATTAGAGAACCTTAAAATAATTAAACTATTTCTTTTTTAAGCAGGCAGCTGTCATAAAGGTCGACATATTTTCAGGAGACAGTGAATATTTCCAGGCGGTGTCACAACCATAAATCGACGACAATGTGACCTTATCTTGACGTATCATAAATTTGTTTCCATATCATTAATAGCATATATTAAGAATGAAATCAGAGGCTCGCACAACACAAATTTTATTTTGATATATGATATTTACGGTACGGAAATACACTTGTTTAATAATCTCAAAATTTATTGACATGTTGATAAAATGTTCGGCAAAGTGTCGTTACTGGTTCAGGCACTTCTGATAAAAGAATGTGTTATGTTTCAATTTAACCAACAAAGCTCAGGTAACATGAATTATATAGGAATAACACACATGACAAACTTAGCGCAAATGGAGTTTCTGCGTCAACCGCCTACAAATACAATTGACATCATTATCATGCAACTAGCCCTATGGCAACAACGGGGAATTGACATTCGAAAGCATGATCTGCATCAATGAAAAAATGATTAATGGCTATGAAAACGTTTGATATAATTAGACATAGACTATATAATGCATGGCTTCTAATAACTGAAATCATGTTGATGGATATTCATTGCCATGGATACAAGCGAGAACATTGAACTGTGTCACGAATTGCTATACGTAAAGAAATAATTATTTCAGGTAAATTAACAGATAATTCTGCATATAATGAAATAAATTATTCATCATGAGAAATACGATAAAATATCAATGACAATATTTTTGGACAATTTTGAAGGAAACAACCACACTAAATTGATTATGATAATGCTCATTATCGCCCAGTAGAGGTAGCTCAAGTCATTTCGCCCTATACTAACCCCTGTTTAAATATCTGGATATACTAGGATCTGGTAAATTCCCTTGGAGGCATTAGTATTTGTAATACAAACCATCTGTTTTTTAGGCAAATGAAAACATGTCTTGCATAGTTGGAAAGCTAACATGTACAGTCGTTATATAACGTGGTCACCTTTTTAATGCTTGCATATGTTATTGTTTTATTACTATCTATACACTTAAAGTCCATCTTGAACATAATTATGATATCATTTATTGTTAAAATTGAATATCGAATCAAAATGTAAAGAAACTCATTTCATGACAACCATGGCGTCTTATAATTCCTATGAATACGAAACAGCCTAAAGAAAATTGATTCCTGTCAGCAAAGAGATCGAGATCGAAGTTTTTAACATTTGCAGACATAGACAGCAGAAGTGAAATTGTCTTCCTACGTTCCTCTTAGTCTTCAGAAGTCACGGCTGAAATATATACCTCTATCGGAACAAAATACCATCAAAGACATCATTTAAAGAGAATAGCAATTAAAAAAAACGATATTACGTTAAAATACTAGCGTTACAACAAAAGCCTCAGGCATATGTCTTTGCATCCTTAAAATAACTACAGATCAAAAAAATATACTTTGTCCAAAAGCCTTTATATACATAAGGAAAAAAGTTAAGCACCTCCAAGTTTTTCACCAGTAAGTTTTGTCTGAGAATAAAGAGGGCCACATTGCAGTAAAAGTAATTGTATGATATGATAGAATCATAATTTTGCAATTTAAGAACGTAATTTCATTAAAATATCATTTCGGATATTTTGAATAATTGCAGTTATACAAATTGGTAATTTTGAGATCAAAAGGTGAATATGTTCAGGAAGTCAATATGTTTTGTTTTAATGTGTATTATTCCATTATTCCTATTCCACTGACCAAACTTTATTATGGATCTCTTAAGCAAAAGTCACTAGTTACAGCAGTATGGACCTCCAAAATCTCATTTTTTGGAAAATGACCCATTCATAAAAAGGGACTAAATGGGGCAGTTTTAACCGTAACAACGACTATAAAGCAAAAAGAAGTATAGGGTTACTGAGTCAAAGTGAAAGAAGACCACCTTTATTCCAAAATCGTCTGGTTATGGCCATTTTCTAAAAATTATCGAAAATTCTTATCAAATTTCAAAACCCAATTATGTCCTTATTGTTTTGTTAAGTGTTTTTTTTAAAGTGTAAAATTGTACCCTATAACAAAATTGTTGTTCATGACAACTAACATCAGAATCCATCGCATACTTTTGACAAACGGACGATAGTTATTTTGGGTGAAAAATCAGTACCATTACGTTTTTTATCTTAAGTTCTCAAAATGTCATCATGTATGATGATTTTAAAGATACCAAGTCACGAAAAACTTTAGTTTCTATGTGAAGGGGATCCAATTAGTCATATTGTCGTGTTTTTCTCCACAGGTGCATTTTGCAATTTTGAAAATAGCGGGGTGCTTAACTTTGTTCTCTATGTATATAATATACAAGTACATATACATGTAAGTAAAACATGTTACAAAATGCTATTGTTTATAGAAGAACGCGTACGAGATCGAACTGGTTGTTTAAAACACTAAAAGGTTGCTTCATGTAGCTTGTGTTAGTTTAGGGGGGAAGTTGATGTTAACACGCTAAATTTAACAATTGTACTTCATTTAATTGAAATGAGAGCACGCATCAATATCACAAAGAGAAAATTAGGCAAAGACGAACAAACTTTTGAAAATTATAATCCGTTAAGTGTATCTGTTATAATTTTTTGCCAATGTCACATTAGTTTAAAGGAACGATAACACGTATTACTCCTTTAGGGCAAATGAGGACACGTGGTATTCCTTTAGCTTTCCTATGATGAAATAAAACACCACGAATTCTTAACAATTGGCCCGCAATCGAAAATGAAATAGATTAGTAGGACTAAGTAGCTGAGGAATATAAAAAGAGTCAGATAATTAGAGTAAGTTGTGCAAAATGTGAAGTACGAATGACTTCACCTTTCAAATAAATTCCTTAATCTATCTAAACTGAGAATAAAGGATAAAGTATTCTTTATCAAGGTCTTATTTAAGTTCACCGAGTTCTTACACTTAATATTTGCATTTGTAGTTGTTAGCGGTTGCCGTTTTGATCTTATAAACATATATACAAATTTGAAAATTGAAATTATGTATTTCATGGGGATTTAATGTAACAATCCCTTCGTTCTGTTTGGATTAACTTATTACGATTGGTTATATAAGACGAATATGTACATACTTTCCAAATAATTCAAATGATGGAAAACATGAGTGAGGATCGTTTACAATATCGAGAGATATGCATTATCTGTGCATTAGTATTATTGTGCGGCATAGCTTGAAGAAAAATATTGACTATATTTTCTAATGTACATGGACATATTTTGTAAAACAGAATTTTTGAAATTTTGAAGAATAAAGAATCTGGTAGTGTGAAGTTATGAACTGACAATTTTCACCTTTCAATTTGATATCCTATTAATTAAGTATAAGCTAAAGAACAGACCATACCAGACCATTATTAGTTACAACTTTGGCCGCACGCAGGTAAATATCCTGGACAATCAATACTTATTCTGAGGCCAGTATTTCATTGTTCATGTCAGCCATATATATTTGAATCAAGAATGTAATCAGTGCGAGTGAAAGAGATTTCTCCTTCATAATTGCAAATTGTGATAGAAGGGTAAATTAGAAAATTCATCTTATATTCATTTATAGCTACCTTTGCCAAGATCTCATCACTACAAACTAGAGAAAGCTGACCATCTTGTAAGAACTACAGTTATAAACCATACGAGTTTGAATTAAAATACAGTGTGTTTCATGAAATGTAATGTGTCTTTGATGATTAGTGTATACTGGTAATAATAATGATAAAAATATGTTGATTTTTAAGTTCAAATCGCTTCGATGACAATTACAAGATTTCAAAGAAAAGTTAAAAAACCGAATCTATAAACGCGTGAAGGCAATAAACCTGAAGTCTATACTAGTTATAGTTATTAGACATCCATCCGTTCTGCTTACATTTGAGTTTCCAAAATTACGTTTTTCCTAATTACAGTGCGCCACTCGCAGTACATTGTCTAGCTTTTATCATAAATTAAGGACTTAAACCTTTACATTGTCGTACAAATAAAACAAAAATGATAATTTTCACCAACATTACTTCTGTTAATGTTAAAATACATCTAATGGACGCTACTACACATAGACTGTATCAGATTTCATGAGTCATAAACAATGTATCCTGAGTGTGAAAAAACAGTTAATCTTGTTAACAGGCATTAGCAGTAAGTAAATAATGATGACCATTCTGATCTTTTATGCATTAACTTTGTCAGTATGCTTAATTAACCGTAGAGTAGTACAGAGGCGTGACAGAAATCATAACTTCTTTTAGCTTTGAGTTTTGATGGATCAGGGAGTAACATGGACTTGAAGTATAAATTACAAGCTAATCAAATATTCAAGTACTCGTAACGGTAACTACACTCTGAAAAGCTTGATAAAGAGTACATGAAAAGTCTCAGGGGAATGATGTGAATTATGAATTATTTGTCTTGTGCGTGAGACGCACGTAATACGGTATTAATGTAAGTGGATAAAACCAGGCAGAAAAGGTATTCCGGAAAGAAAAGGTCTAGGGGGTTTTCAATTAATACATTACATCGCTTTTGAGGTGCCGGTGATTAAGAACCGCGAGAACTTTTAGGTTTGCAGAATATGATTATGGATAGAATCTTGTAAATTTGCTTATTGTACTTTATCAAGTAATCATCCATCTTTCCCCATATCGCTTGAAATTGCACAAGTCTCTATAATGCAGGCTAATTTAAAACTTACTGCCAACCAGGTAAACTCTTTGTTTTAGTGCAGCGCCCTTTTCGGTGAAAAGTTGCGATTCTCATATGATTTCTCATTGGACAATCGCGAACCTTCGAAGCAGCCTCAAGCTTGATAAAAGCAAGTACAAGAAAGTACGGGATATTCTGAAGTTCAGCGACATCAAGCCGAGCAGTGGTGAATAAACTGAGAGTTTGAAAGGTGGTTCCCTACTCCACACTGAGACACGAGTTGAGAACCTTGTGGTGTCGCCCAAAGCAAGACACGTAACTCAAACTGTGCCTCTGTTCACCTAGCAGTACGTTAATTAGACCTCATTTTGGTGAATATTGGCTACAGCCAAAAATTCCTTAACCAAAACGACGATACAGTTAGCAATAAGTGTTCAATTGCAAGCTACTTTAGAACCTATTTCAACATAATTCAGGTTTGTTTAGTCACAATTAAATAATCTTCGTATTGCTTAAACTTTATATATTACATTTGAAATAACCAAATATGTAAAAGAAAATATAATGTGGATTAAAAAGGGAATTTCATGTAATGTAGTTATACTGAAATTAGTTCTAACATGGGACATCATATGTTCATTTATCAGGGTTGGAATATATAGATTTTGGGCAATGGATTCTGGTTCTGATGTGTACACGTACATTAGCTTTTTCGTTAGCATCTTTCCGACATTCTAAAGACATCAAAATACAAAGGCTAAGAATTCTTATCTTTTGTTAAGAATTTGAACATAATGTATACATTGGATAATCATTAAAAGATGAATTATTTCAAATTGTATTTGATTTAGCTTCTTGAACTTTGCTATCTCCCTATCTCCACCGTTAAGTTTGGTTAAGTTGATAATCCAATTTGGGGGAGACCAATTTCAGAAATAATATTATGAAAAACAGAAATTTATTTTCAAATAAATAAATTCTAGAGCTACTGTTATCAAACGCTTAAGATGATGACACTCCTTGTCCAACATAAATATGATATTTAATGGGACTAAGCTAGTCCAATCCCGTATCTTTAATTATGTTAAGGATTTTGACACAATGTACATTTTGCAAATTTTTACTTTGTTTCAAAATAACCTTTTCTTATTTGATGACAACAACTGCAACCAAAACGTTCAATAATATGAAAACAGTGACCATTTTCAATGTTCAATCACTTATAAATCATATAGTTCTTTTTTGGTAATTCATATTGAACTTGTGGTTTTATTCCATTAGGTTAAACCCTTAGATTAACTTGAGTGCGCTGTCAAATTTCCTGACCCTACTTTATAGATGTTAGTGTCAAGTGATTATTCTTTCAAATAATTATAATTCTTTTAGCAATGTTTAGACACATATTACCCTTCCATGTTTCATTTTAAAACGTCGTATTTGAAATTATTAAAAATCATGTTTATGGCTGAAAAAAATGACCAAATATTGAACATTAATATAAAAAAAAAAAAGATAAACAACCTAATCGATACCAGTATTTATCAACTAACACTATTACAACTATTACTAACAATATTTGCCAGCAAATTTCAAAAGATGAGTAATTCAAAATATAAATGTGTGTTTCCCCAAAACGAACGTCTTCGTTGTCAAAGGGCCATTTATATTGCTGAAATTCCCTTATAGTGAAATCAACTTTTTAATAAGGAGTAAAATTTCAGTTCAAGCTTATGATTGTTATGACCTACCTCACTGAAGTGACATGAATGAAGCAGACAAGCAGAAAAAAAAAGAATCAAAATCTTGCGTCGTTTAAAGGGTTCACCTGATCTCACAAGATTTTCAATCTGCACATCGTCAAATCGTAGCACAACAGTCAAAAATATTAAAACGGGAAACCAATATATTTTCAACTGGTTTGTCAAATCGCTCCAGGTATTCAGAAAAGTGCTGGATTCTGATTGGTTGTTTTGCCCGATTGACAGGGTAGGAATTCCCGGTTGAAGTTGCTCTGTTTACCCGAAATCAGTTTACAATGTATTATACATACATTGACTTCCAACTATCCGACTGGTAACTTCAGAGTCAGTATTCTGCTTTTAAGTTGGAATAATCTCTTTCCAAAAGGAATTAACCGTATTTGTTTTCGTGTGTAAACACGGAGAGAGCAAATCGTTTTAAGTACATGTCATAGTTTGTACTAAATAAGAAGTTTGAGTGATAAATCAGCGTAAACTACGCTTTCCGCTACTGGGCATGCAGCAGCATTGTTTCGAATACCGCAACAAAACAATGACGTCATTTCGCGAGTGCTTCTGACGTCATAATCCTTCATAGTGGATTACTGTTAGAATTATCTATTTGCTACATTGGGATATTGCGGTCTTTGTTTGCTATCAAAACAAGTAAAATGATTTTTTAATAAAGTACAAAGTCTTTTGATGAAAAATACTATGGGTGATGTGAAGAGTATCGGAACATTAAGCCTAGGCGAACCGAGGATGCAACCTAATGTTCTCAGCAAGTAATGCCCATGTTCTTTATAAAAATCTCACATATTGGCTAGGCCTCGCCTACAATGTTTCATATCACCTTGCAGAGGTTTTTATAAGACAAGTTATGTAGAAAGTAGTTTCGAAACGAACGAGATTGTCATATAAAGTACACCATCAGATATTCTAAGTTTTCACTAGAACATCTTTCAACGAAATAATATCTTCAGGGTAATATATGTACTCAATCGAGTACCCCGTTTTGAAATGAGAAAGAGGCATTTAAAAATATGTGTATTATAAGGAAATAAATTTCTTTGATGTCATTTCTTTGAACCATATTAAGAATTTATTTTGTGAAAGGGTATGTTTAACAAAGAATAAGAACAATGTACACTGTTTAAAATTGTAATTTTCATTATTATGTACAAAGCTGTTTTTGACTTATAACAAATATGTAAGAGGGGTGACAATGACGTCAGTGCTGATTGAGGGAGGTATGAGGTTAAGATAAATATTTCATCCTTTTCAAATTCTCTCAAGTCTGACATATTTCCCATGGTTAAATTTGTTTTATAGAATATCATTTCTTTTTTGGCACTAGCATAAATTTTAGTTCAAAAGCTGAAACATAGATTTGATCTTTTTGATAGTGTTATCGCAAATATTAGTTTTGCAAATATAGTTTTGAATAAGTGTTTATAAAACCATTTCATTTCTTCGAATATTGACTGTGCTTGATAAGTTATGTATCAAATATATGTCTACAGGATATAAAATAGTATGAACAGTTGCGGACATAAGTCATGGGAGTAACTTTCCATTATTCCTGTGACGCTATCGCAACACGGTTGAAGGCTGCTCCCGACATAGCTGCAATTTTACTGCACAGCCATCCCGGTGATTTTACGTCTCTGATTCAATACACCTCAGCTGCATTGCGATAAATGGGAGGGGCTTATACGGGCCTGTCTACCCGTTAATTGACCCGCTACAAGCCAATTGGGTAACTTTATAGTGGGTGGGTCTAACGATGCTGTTAAATGTTCATGTACTGTAAACATGTACTCTATCGGCGTTTGTTAGTTCATCAAATGACTACGGGAAAATAAGGAACGTGTATTTTCTAAGCTTCCATCATTATTTCTTATTATACCGCCTTACTGACCATAATAAAGTAAATACAAATTACCAACAGTGTGATCATCGAGTTTCATAGAAATGTTCATGTATTGAACATTGTTTGGGTTTGTACAACGACAACATGTACGTTAGGGACATTATGTGGAAGTTTGACATACAAATGTACACAGTGTTTGGAGGGGTTCTCCGAAAAACTGCACATTACGGCTTCTTACCTGAACACGAAGGTTACATCAACTTACGATAATCTGTGAAAACCTTTCTTTCCGAATACATTTACAACAACATCTTCATTCAATTGCCTCATCGGGGCTGACTAATCACGTGACCTTAGCTCCGCCTACTCGATAAATGCACTGAACCGTGTACGTGGCTGTTTGCCTTAGGCTTGCAAAATCCCCGCAACCGACACGCGATATTGGCGTGACTTGGGCGGGACACGACTGCATTTCGTTTGCGAGAATTTTGCGATAATCCTTCAGCCAGATTGCAAGACAAGTGATTTATGACCGCCACTGTAAGCATGAACAAGTAAAACAGAAGAGAAATCAGACAGCATATACTTTCAGTAGATTGTGTGATTTGCCAATAGTAAATTGAAATAACTCCCTTTAATATAACAATACAGAAACGATTAATTGATTGTGAACCTATTGGCTTATCCTAGCTGGTGCTTACTCAATGTAGTTCATTACAGAGCCATTCCGTGAGTTATTGGAGTCATATATGCCAAATTTAATCAATGGTGTCATTTGATCGCCAAGTATCGACTGTTACAAAAAACACATTTTAAAGCTTATTGGCTATGTAAGATGACAATATGAAGGTAGAACGTCGCAATTTTGATCGAAAACCTGACAGTGGCGCGCGTCAAATAGTCAAACGTGATTTTGGAGACTTATATAAAACATCCAGGAGGGCAGTTAGGAGTTGATAGTGTTTGTTAGATTATATAACTAGTATTCATGTATATTGGACGTGATATCTACACCTCTGTACATTTATAAGGCTGTTTTTAGATTTTCATGGAGAACCAGTACTTGTCATATATATGTCTTTTGGACATGAAACGTTAAGATGTTTTGATTTTATAACACCACATGTGACATTTGTGTTCGTATTAAAGGTAAATAATATGTTATCAAAATCACCGAGTGGCTCTTTAAAGGTCATATTCTTATTGAAATAACTCTCTTTTAAGTTACAATATAGAAAGGAAAGATTGTGGACCTATCAGTCAATCCAGAGTTCTTTAAATGTCACATCTTAATAAGACAGACAAAATGCTTTACAGCTTTAACATTCAGCAGAGTTTACCAATGTTACGCATTATTTACACGATGGCTTGAAGGGTATATCAAACCGCCAGAGTATCAAAAGTTGTAGCCATGGTGTGATTTTGTCAAATATAGAAGTATCCTTTACATTTTTTAGATACTCCATATCAGATCTAAAGGACTTTACCCTTTTAAAGGACAAATTCGGAAAACCAATGCTTATTACTAATTTCGTAGCATTATAAAACATTGAGTGGATATTGTGAAAGACCTGCATTCATGAATGAGTATTACATAATTTTTCGAACCTTTTTACCCTTGTTAAATGTTCAGAATTACATAAAATATCCTGAGGACTTGTTATCAAGTCCAGGCCTTTCCAGTTATTACGGGCGACCATATATTATGCAAATTTGTATTCGGGATGCCGAGAGAGAGACAGATACTAAACGGATAAGCTAAAGGGATATCTAACTAGCCCGGCCAAGCCTGTTGCATGACTTGTTTCTCAAATGGCAACGCAAATTTTCTTTAGAAGAATCCGGTTTTGCAAGCAGTAATTTTGTCCTCTCATAGGTGCACAATTGTAATTGCGGTTCAAAGTCTTTGTTTATAAAGTTTATAAACTGTAAACTGTAAAATAGGAAACAACATTATTATGACTTGATGATTAACGGGGATTGGGCTTTACACTTAAAAGGGAAAACATCTACAAGTAAAATAACAACCATTATACACACAAAGAACATAATTAAGCACATATCAGTTTTGTTTCAACAACAAAACGGTCCTACTAAAAAGTAAGACTAATTGTCAGCAAACAATAAGTTGTGTTAGAAAGAATAATCATCTAGCAGCGTAGAAACGAAAACATACTCCACTAACGTTTCACTTTCCTTAGAAAATTGTTTGTTGTGTCAAAATCTAAGTTACATTAAAACGAAATGTTGCTGTAGAGCAGTTGTTGGCATTCTTTCAATTAAAGTGATGACACTTTAGTTACTGACGTTCTGAAAAAAATCCCCCGTTAAAGCTGTATGAACCTTGACAATCACATAGGACTGTGAAAGGGTTTGTAAAACGATTGAAATCCATGAAACTCAAATTTATTCCAAGATTATAAGATTGAAGACCTTCATCATCTAAGATGGAAAAAAGACTTTAAAGTTCAATGTCTGGCCGGCCCCTTATCCTGCATGACAAAAGATTTTTGGTGTATAAATTGAAACTTCTAAGAGCAAAAGTTATTTTCAGTCAAAATCAGTACAATAACATTTTTCTCATTTTCAATAATTTTCCATATGTTAGATTTTTAATTCAATAAACTAGTCAAAGAATTAGCAATTGTCATATCGGGAGTAAACAGTTTGTTTTAATTATCATAACATTCCAAGAGCACCGTGTTTTAGTTGCAAAATAAGGTGTCCTTGATTGAGATATTTTTTTGTACAATGAGGATAGGCTGGATTCTGGACGTGTTTGAAATTACGTTTAACGATTTGATTTTAAATGGGAGTCCCGGTTAAGTCACCAGAAGGAATCCAAATAGACAGATCAAGTCTGTAAATCAAATCTCGTACACATGTGGTTCTTGTTAAATTCTAGGTTCTGAAAACATATTACCTCTCTTTTCATTGTACGGCTTTTGTAAGACTATTTTTTAAAATAAGAAACTGGGCCATTTAGTGGGGCTGTGCAATATTATCGCAATATCAATATGCTGCGGTACAGATATTTCATACTATTTATAATTATTTTATAAACAAATTTTTTTAGGAAAGCTTGTTCTAATTTGCTTGTATGAAAAATGTTTTTGGTGTGTTAGAATACGTGTTTAGCTGTGTTACAAATGATAGAAGACAGTTTTCTGCCATTAAATTTTGCTTGCAAACCTTATATTGTTCAGTAATGGTCAACCTTTCAAAAGTACTGAAGGCATCTAATGGAATGTATAGTTTTTTAACTGGCATGAAGAAGTATAAAAAGTTGAATGTAGAGTTCATCCAATACATTGCAATATTGTTGCAATACAAAATATATGCATACAGCATCATTTCTTATACTAATCATGATTCGTAAAACACTGTGAAAATGCTTACAACCATTCTTTGGAAACATACATGCTATTTCATGGCCATGCTTCTCGGAAGCCGTTAGGCTCTAAATCACTAATATAATTGGAACGGACCTTTTCGACCTTGGTTCTTCACTCTCCTATCAACCGCTCGACTCGCATGTCATGCAACAATCAAAGCATTACACTTTCCAACTCTAAATTAATGATTACTAATTCGAGAAATATACATTAAAGGTATATTCCTGAACGATACAAAAATAGTTTAGGTATAATCTAAATTACTAAGTTGTAGAACGTAAGACTTGGTTTAATTTGGTGCTTTTAAGTGATTCAAATGTAGCTTATATAAACTTTTCTTATTACTTACTGACTCGTCATCTAATAAGTTAGATTTCAATGTAATTGCGAAATTATACTAAAAAAGGCATGCATTATTGCATAGTTATATGAATTGCAAATGTACTCTCCTTTTACATGCATAATTTGAAAGAGGGCCTCTAGGGGAAAACTATATTCGGATGAACCGATAGCGACTTATAAATCTGCCATATTCACGAGAATTACGAGAGAATATCCATGATAGATAAAAAAAATAATTACCAAAGGAACATAAAGTGGTAACATATTTGGGCATTTTTTAAAGAATCACTGACATTCAAGTGTTTATGATAATGCTTATTACCTCCCAACAAAGGAAGCTTAAGTCATATCTTTCTACGCTAACCCCTGTCATAGTTCAAGCACTTTCTAACGAATCCTTAAACTGCCTAACAGCAAATAATAGTGACATTAACTATCCTATTCTTTTCTGCCAATTAAAACACTTCTTACATGATAAACTGACTCATTGTAACCATTGCTAATGTCATGATTTTATCAACATATAAGGTAACCACCATAGTCCGTGTTTTAATATTGTAGTTTTTAATAAATATGTATACACTCAATCTTTATTTCAAATACATTTAATCGTGTATGATATAGATTAAAAAGAGACTATAGTATATGTAATATCAAAGTTTTCGACAATTACAGACATGGACAGCAGCTGAAAAATCGTCTTCTAGCTTTCAATTATTGTCTCGTCCTGCGGGTGACGGAACATTGAATAACGTTTTAAATACATCAATTACTCACGTTTACTGTCAATGGTGATCAGTAAGTAATGCAATCACTTACGAAATTTTAACGAAGAATCATATCGCACATTACAAGTCAGAACTTTACACAATTAGATGCGATACTACCCCCAAAAAGTTCCTTCTTTTTATTGCAAGAGAGGCATCGATCCAATCTGATTATCTCAACGACGATGTTGAACATGTTACAGTGATACAGAAGCATAACAAAGTTTAATTGTGATGAGAGATTGTGATATTTCATCAATGGTTGGGTATAATTAATGTACACTTTCAACAAAAAGTTCAGTAAGCTAGGATCAGAAATGTTTGATCATCATTGTGATCCTTTATATAGAATGAACTTTGCCTGTACAGTTAATCGACCACAGATTACTTCAAAGGCCTAACTAAAACCATCGTGACTCTATTTTGTTGAATCAGGGAGCAACATCAACTTGTAGTATAAATTACAAGCTAATCAAACATTTATTATTGGATGCGGTAAGGACACTCTGAAAACCTTAATAACAAGTACATGTACAGTCTCGGGGGAATAATACAGATGCGAGTTATAGGAGTTGTGCGTGTTATGCAGCAACACTATATTAATGTAACAGATATAACCTGAAAGCACATACGTATTCGGCTAAATATAACTTTTTCCAAATCTTACCTTTCGTGTTCATTTCTGAGGTGAGTCAGAACTCTTCTGTATCAATTTTGGAATATCTTTTAACTTTAATGATTTCGCCTTGCAGAATATACTTAAAACAGAATCTCCTTAAATGGCATGTGTTACTATATTAAGTAATTATCTGACGTAGAATGTTTACCGATATACTACATGATTCAGTCAATAGCCGAAAAACGCTGAAACATTGTCACTATTTGTCCAGTAAAATGCCATTTATTTATACCCATCCCACTACATTGTCAGTGCCAATATGTAGATAAGTTGCGTATTTGAAACTAAAAATTGTTCTTGTGAATTATTGATGTGACACTGACATTGATGTGATCAATATCCAGAGAACAATTTTTTCTGTCATTAAGGGGCATCAGAAATGAGGACCACAGCATTTAATGAAATGTCCGTGACTTAGAATTTATCTTTCTAAACCATTTTCTGTTATGCCACTGCAACCAGCTCTCTGCAGGTCGTAAGAACATCATAGCTCTACAATACTTTGACGAATTTTTTATTACCTACTTGTGATAAAAAATTGTCCTGTGCGTCTCTTTGTTGACTGCGTTCAGTGATGGAGGTGCATCTCGCTTGATGGGTGGGTAACCTAATTAATTTCTAGATAAACTGAGAGCATGGAGCTTGATTCCTTGCCTAACACTGAGGCAGAAGCTGAGAAACCTTTTTTCAAAACGTGCCAAAACAGAACTAAGCAGAACAATTCGACACCCCTCCTTAAATACATAACTTTCTTTTCAAAACCAAGAGACAAATACAGAAATAAAGTTGTTCAGGCTCACGAATTGATGATATGATATACTATAATATTAGAAATGCTTGCCCGATAACTAAGCCATATTGTATATATGTTTGCTGCAGGAGAATCAGAATTCCTTTATTGTAACTTAATGATTCTTTATATAGTAAACTCCAATTCTTCAGCAACTGCACTGGCTTCCCGTCAAACATAGGATCACCTTCAAAATTCTTGTGTTGACCTTCTGTGCTCTCCGTGTCCCCTCGGCTCCTCAGTACTTGAAAGAACTACTGTCCATGTATCAACCCTGCCGATCTCTACGATCTTCTCAACAACTCCAATTGCGTGTCCCATCAACCTCCACCAAACTTGGCGATCGTGCCTTCTCAGTTGCTTCCCCTGTCATAGGAACTCCCTCCCATATGACTTAAAAAACTGTGAATCTCTTGACTGCTTCAAGAAAGACTTAAAAACGTATCTGTTCTCCATCTGCTGAATTCTACATATCAATGACTCTATACATGGTATCTTATCCTTTTCTTTCCCTCTCCAGCGCCGTTGAGCAGCTCTTGCTGGAAATGAGGCGCTATATAAGTTAATTATTATTATTATTATTATTATTATTAACCATGCAGTAACAGCAATCGATCATAACTCTGTTCGAAGATATGACGAACACCATACAGCGTATACTAAGCTTTGATTTTTAGCAGGAAGTTACATATAATCTGCTAGTATTAGTTAGACATGAAATCAATAATACACTGGTAACCATAACCATACTGAGAAAAAGAAAGATGTAACTTCCCCAGGATGAAATAGAAGTGAATTATTTGTTTAAGGCGATTGATAAACACATACATGTAGACTTCTGCAATAATGAAAGATGATAGAAACAGGAGGCACAGAGGTATAAGGTAAGGTCAAACTGTCTAATTTGGCAAATGATAACTCTGAATACGAACTTTCAAACATAAGAACATCAATTTGTCCATAATGTTAGCTGAAAGAATAAGCTGTAAATATGTACCAAACCATCGTTATCATAAAATGTCAGTATGTAGACAAGTGGTGTTGCTGGAAATAAGACATGATCTCACGAAAATAGGAATCATGCTAAGACCTTGATATTGTAAATATATTCATAGATTCATCTCTTCCGGCATTCAAAAGACATCTAATTACATTAGTACTGAATTCAATACATGGCTCAGAGTTTTTGTTGTTTTAAACATTTGAATATAATGTATACATGGGTTTAAGTTCAAAAGATGAATAATTTCATGATGTAATTGTATGCACATAACGTTATCGGTGAAGACTGATTACAATTGCTGAAGACTTGACATTTCTAAACATATTAAATGTTAAAGAGCCACTCCGTGATTTTCATAGCATATTATTGACATTTGATACAAACCTAATTGTCATATGTGGTGATATAAAATCAAGACATCTTAACTTTCCATGTCCAAAAGACATATATATGACAAATACTGGTTTTCCATGAAAATCTATAAACAGCCTTATAAATGCACAGAGGTGTAGATATCACGTCCAATATACATGGATACTAACAAACACTATCAACTCCTAACTGTCCTCTTGGATGTTTTAGATAAGTCTCCAAAATCACATTTGACTATTTGACGCGCGCCACTGTCCGGTTTTCGATCATAATTGCGACGGTCTACGTTCATATTGTCACTATAAAAAACAATAAGTTTTAAAATGTTTCCTTTTGGTAACAGTCGATACTTGGCGATCAAATGACACCATTGATTAAGTTTGGCATACATGACTCCAACAACTCACGGAGTGGCTCTTTAAGTATCTGTGGATAGATCGTTCATTGCACATTTTGCTATACAAAAGAATATCTCTGAAATGAAGTTGTTTCCATCATATTAAGAAATAAGTCTAACGACATTATACACTACCAATGAAGCAAAAAGCTCTGGTAAACAAGCAGTACATTTACATGTCATACACCTTGTCTTCATCCGATATTTTATTTAAATAACACTGTGATATGATACGTTTTTATAATTTCTTTAATTCAAATACAATTGTTTAATGAGTTATTTAATAAATCTTTATATAAATCAATATATATTATTTATTGATTACAAAATAAACTACTTTCAAGAATCAAACAATTCTCGGAAATGTCAATGATGCAATGCTAACGCCGTCGGTTTTAAACTAAATTTGCGGGTGTTGAATAACAATGAATCCCGGAAATTTTACAAACGCAACTATTTATCTTCTAATTCAAAGAAAAACTCTAAATATGTTCTTATCGAACAGATTGTCACATTGGATGAAAAGACAATATATTCATGACAAACATTCGAATAATAAAATGTCTGATCATGTGAAGTTGTAGATTAACTATTGTCACTTTGGTATTTAACTTCCCCCGACTCTTCGAATAAGAAGAGTCCAGAGAGAATAATTATTAGCTACAACCCGGACTGCACGCAGACAAATCCTTTGGATAATCAATACTTATGATGACGCCAGTAGTAGATTGGTCGTGAAAGCCATATCTATATCGGAAGAGAATGTAATCAGTGCAAGTCAAATATGCTTGTCACCTTCATAAGCACAAATTCTTATCAGGAACAAAACACCTTTAGATTATCTCCATCTACATTTAACTAATCACTGTAATCTTGAAAACACGTGACCATCTTATATCCAATAAAGCATTCACCAAAATATGAAATGTAGCTAATATACAATTAATGACCTATAGCTAACATGTATGTGCCTTAGTGAGAACGATTTGTTAATTAAGCAAGCAGTAGAACAAAGGACACACGATTACATTTTCAAATATATATAAATACGTCAATGACGTTTATTAGCTGTCAAAGATAGTCAGTAGAAAAAGAACCTATATCCCATATTAAATCATGACCCCAAAACTCTTGATAGATTTTCTCATCTCAGTCGTATTTGAATGTGAGGAGCATAATTCTAGTAACGCAGAGATTTTATTGATGAATTGACGTTGACACTGTGCATAGATGCATCATTTTGACAAGAATGGAAGCAACCTTGATGTTATTAATGTACCTTAATGTCCCCGCCAAACTTCCAAACCAGCATGACCACCTTATCCTATCTGTCTCTAGACAATCCAAAACGGTAAATCCATTCCAAAAAATCATCTCAGTCTGATTTAAATCGACCGTGTTCCGAGGAATAAAAGTTTCATAATATTGATTCTACCGAGATTCGAACTCTATCTGTTTAGGCTATTCTCTCCACAACGGTCTGATCGCAGCCTACTGAAGTGCACGTTCTTACGTAAACTCTAACCAATCACAATGCGTGCGGCAAAAGCATTCGGTATCAGTAGCTAGGGGCAAGTAACTCCCATTTACCATTCGTTAACCTTGATCGCCGCTATCCTTTTTTAAACGCGATGATGTGATTGGTTCGCTAATGACTAGGTTTTGTCTGCGCTAAACTGATGTCAGCACGTGCGAGCAGTGAGGCTTCGGTCAGACCGTTGTAGAGAGGATAGCCTAAACAGATAGAGTTTGAATCTCGGTAGAATCAATATTATGAAAATTCTATTCCTCGTAACACGGTCGATTTTAATCAGACTGAAAATCACCTTGACATAATAAGAAACAACACAGATTCGGCTATATTATATCTCAAGTAGCAAGATACTTGTTAAATATTCTTTGTTTTCTTGTGCTCTAAATTAAAATTTCTGCCATGGAAACTGTGATACTGAATACAGAACATATATTTAGCCGGAAAAGGTTCCTATCCCCATTTTATTGTGCACTTAGTTCAATTTGTTTGTTCAATGATCTCCCTGTTTAATTTTCTCTTTGTTTTCTTCTTCTTTTTTTTTTTTGCCTTAATACTTGTGTCACCTCTCTAATTAAAGAAAACGCGAATTCATAACTATATGTTTTTCAAAAGATCATTTTAGTATACAAATTGTAGGTAGTAAATAATGAAAGTAACATGTGCTGTTATAGTGGGCATGGTCCGCTATCTTTAAGACACTATAATCAGTCATTCGCTAAATATACACCAATCGGTTTGCTACTTGAACAAATCCTCCCCTGAGTAGTGTCACAGGTGGTATTTGATTCAATGTTAGCGTTAGATTCACTCCGGCATTAACAGATAATATATTTAAATTGTATTGGCGACCTGCAGGTTAATTTCTCCATTAGATCAAACCACGAGTAACGTTCTAATAATGAATGAAGCTGTAAGTTACACAAGTTTCTTTTATTCAAAACACCATACAATGAAAAAAACCCAAATATTTACTGTTACTCAACGTTATCATCAGAGCGTTTAGAAATTGATTAACTCTGAGATTACAGACTTCCTGTAAGGAAAAGATCGTAACTGGTGCGGACCGATACGAACATAAGCTTCCGTCAGAAATTAATAATAAGAAGTACACCAATAGAATTTGTAACATCAATCTTGGATTAGGAATGTCCATATCATCAATCATAAGATTTACCGTTGGACGTTTTTTTCAGTTTTAGTTAAAATATTGACCCAATTTTATACTTAGAGAAGATATTGAAACCGAAAATCAGATACATGTAACCATTTCACTTTTAGTAAAAAATATTCTAATCAATTAGGTTGAAAACATAATTTATAACAGTAACAGTTTAATTCTTAAAAGTATTTATGGCTTTGGATTACACACTTTAAAATGGCACAGCTTTTATGTACAGAACAGAATGCTCTTTCTTTCCACCAAAAGGGCACTCCAAGGTGTCCTTTACAGCAGTTGCCGTCCTTGAATAGAAAATCTAGTAATGTTATAATCATCTAACTTAGTGTTTTCAATACAAGGTTGATAAAAAGTGTGTCTTAAGTGAATACAAACACTGTTGGTTTGCTGACGTAATGGACAGCCTGCACCAATCCGCTCCAATTATTGCAACAGTATGGATCACCTTACAATGATTATTGTTTGAACTAAAGCAGAGATTCAATGGCACTCGAAGAGCGTGGTACATGATCAATGATTGGTTATCATTAATGCACACTTCGAATGGTAGCTAACTAAGCCTTTTATATGTAAGATGAAAGTGAATCAGTAATGCTTGAATATCAGTATGATCCTTTACACCGTAACCTTGTCAGTATCGTAAACCGAAAATTACCCATGTTCAAAGGCATGGTAGAAACCTTGGGGCGTCTATGAATCTTTGTTGTTTTGAATCAAGCATCAACATCATCTCGAGACAGTAATATCAGCCGTGCTGTGAATAGCTTAACTAGACCTGTATGCATATTCCCTTGAGAATGACACAGATGTGAATAATAAGTTTTATGTATGTGACGAAGACAACACTGCAATAATGAAAGTAGAAAGAATCCGGAATCATAGAAGTGCTAATAGACATGACCCAGGGCAGCAAAATGTTATATCAAATATGTTAATCGGTTGTCTACCTACATACGGACTAAATCGGTCAATTATTCATATCTGAGAAATGTTCTCCACAATATGGAAGCTTTTTAGGGCCACGCTATTTTTCTAACTATCTCAAAAATCAAGCTACTAAGTTGAAAATTCAAAATATCATGTTGAAAATTCGAGATATTATGTTGAAATTTCAAGATACTATCATGAAAATTCAATATAATATTCATACTTCGTGTGGATACTGCACGAAGAGCTTCTGGTGCTGTTTGATTGTGGAAAACCATGGAGGACTTTCTGCGCGAAAGAGGGGTTCCTGAAGAGAATTGAATTTTCAGCATGACATCTTGAATTTTCAACTTAGTTTCTTGAATGTTTTAGATAATTAAAAAATACCGCGGCCCTTATAGGCTTCCGTACCACAAGCATTCTCGAATTGCTCTTAGTATACGCTCCGATATTGGTCAGTAAATCTGCACAAATCCCTCGCTTTCATTTAGTTCGAATTAAGACACGTCGAAATTGTAAATCATTCTATGACTTTAATATAATCAATATCAAGTGAAACTTCCTTTCTTACAACCTCGTATCACCATGAATACAACATTATACTATACAATTAAATATTCATGTATCAGAATAATTATATTAAGTTTATTTATATTGGGTTTAAAATATCCATTGACGATTCCCTGACTAAAATATAACCATATAGAGTTGTCCTTTTTGCTAATGCTTTTCTCCTAGCAAAATGGTTTTATATCAATAAACATCAATCATTGACCACAGTAAATATTTACTAAATAAATGAAAACAGGCGATACATGGAGCCATTCCGAGACTTAACATCGTATTTAGACTGCAATGGACATGAGACTGCTTAAGGGCTGCACCATTATGAGCAGGGACAAACAGTGTTCATTCTTCCCTGCTGAAGTTTATTTGACAGTTGTCACAGCATGATTTGTGACTACAGGTCGTAATGCCCACGAGAATCTGGATAGAATGTTCGGAAATTAAAAGTTCGATTTTTCATTGATTTCCAGGGAATTTGCAGGCAAATAATTGCATCACTGTAAAAAAAAACCCATTAAAAATAACTCATTAGAAACTACCATTCCGTCCTCTAAAAGAGGCATGAATCGAGAAAGAGGCTAAATGATTGAGTGAGTAGAAAATTTTTAGTTGCTTTCAAAAATTTAGTTTCATAAATATTTCAGGTAACTAACACCTAAATAAAGACTATGCAATAGAAGGGGGTGAGATCATAGAGAAATGGCATCGAGAGGTTGAAGTAACAGACGGTGAATAGGAGAAAAAGCTTTTGAAAAAAATATGCCTGTTTCTCGAATAGACGCCATATTTCTAATAGACACAGGGTGAACTAATATATGCGCGCATCGTCTAAGACAAATAATTGATCCAATTTCGGGGCGTCTCAACTGGTAGACTTCTTCCCTGTCTAATGTTGTCTATAACAAACCAAAGGTTTATATAGATATTATCTTGAAATTTCAAGAAGAGTAAGTTAAAATTCCAAGATAATTACGATGAATATTAAGAAAAAGTTGAATATTCATGATAAGAAGTTAAATTTTCAAGATAAAAGATACTGAATGCCAACGTATCATTCATAAATAATCTACCTCATTGGCGAAGTGTTTTGTGCGAAATATTTTCAGTTTTTTGGAAGCCTTTTAGGTATACGATTACGTGTAGAATTGCTACTTTATTTCTATTTCACTAGTTTTGATTTAGGTAGATGTTTGAATAACAGTATCGGAGATATTCAGTAATTAATTTCCGATTACAGATTAATCACTGATGACGAAATTTCAATCAATCAAAGAAGCACAAGTTCTCAAGTTCCACCACGTGCAAACATCGCCTCTAAGGTGAGATACACATAGTGGACTCTGCTATAGAGTGGATTGCCAATTTGAACAGTAGATTGAATTAGATTGGGAGCATGGACGGAAATTAATTCACCCGAAAATAGCATTTCTGAAATTATCATGATAATTAAATCTCATAAAGAAATATATTGCTTCTGTGGAAATTCATCGGCTAAAACTTAAAACATAAATCCTTGATTTTATCCCACCTAAAACAATAAGAAAACATCTAGCCTTGATGATCAATATCAAGAAGGTCATTGTGAAAATAAGCGTGTAAACAAACATGATGGATTTATGATTCAACATTTTATTCATAATAGCTGTTTAATGTTTCCTATTTATGACCTAAAGTTCTCCTTTTTGATGGTTGTCTACTGTACATAAATTGCTTTGTGAAAACTGGTGATAACGTGAGGTACCAAAATAATGATCCGCACCGTTAGCTTTTTCACTTCACATGCCAAAATATAATTCAGAAATATACATGTAGATGAATATATCTTATTCGCCGTATTTTAGAAGTTAGATTTGTAATAAACGCTAAACAAAAAATTTAGTGTTACTATTTAGCAGCCCCGACGAAGGACGACTATTAGTGTTTGTCCGGTTTTCATCGCCGCAGATTTTGTAAAGCTATAACCTTATCCCACTATGGTTTTCAGATTTCATATACGTATCTTCTTAATTACTTATTCCCGAGGGGAAATGTGTCGATAAGCTCGCATTGCTAGTCAAAGGTCAAGGTCCCGAGTTACGAAATTCTTTTAAAAAGGTGTTGTAAACACGATAGCTTGAAAAGTACTAGTTTTGTGCTGTTAGGGTCTCATTCGATATATATCAACTATGGAGAAGTAACAAGATTGAAAAAGGTGTTCGCTTCAATCGGTCAACGGTCAAGTTCGAGACAAGGTCACGTCTTACGCATTTTTTGCATAAATGCTTCATTTCAACTATTATTGCTCTTAATCACTACATGATTGTTATAATCAATGAATAATGATCCTTGCTTTTGTGATCTTGAATGTAAAAGGTCAAGGTCATAAGATATGGATTATGGCCATGTTCACCTATTAATCACATTTTGAAACATGAAATGGATTACAATATACAGATAGGTAGCACATATTGTAATTTTAATGACAAAATAGAGCAATCGGTTCTGTGGCCCATCAGGCTATATATGGTTTAATTTATAAATGGACACATGGTCTGTATATGTATGTCACAGGGTTACCAATTCCATTTAGTAAAGTCTTCGGAAAATCTTGATTTCAGTTTTCCAGGACTGGTGGCCCCGGTGGCCCTTATTTGACCTCACAGGGTCACCAAATCGACGAGGGGAGGTCAATAAGTTCATGGAAGTGGATATGCATCAGAAGCCAATGGTTATGATATTGATTTTATTTTTCAATATAATCTCCTTGAACATCGATTCTCCTGACTGACCCCTCAGCCACGCCTTAATAGCTGCCTTACGTTCATTATCATCGCCAAATCTTGTACAATGCAAGTGTATTTCCGACGCCGGTTGCCAAGCGATTAGCTTATCATGCCGCTTAATCAATTTCCAGAAGAACATTTACTGTTCATCATTGATGATCAGTATTGGCTAAACGGGGGTTTCAAGGGCTATCTTGAAGGACAAGGATTCTGACACGACAGTTGCATAAAGAATAGTTAAAACGGAACCTTGTTGGCAGTTGAGATGAAACAAAACAACATGTCAGCAAAACAATCGGTGAACGACATGTCGCTTTAACTGTCATCAAGTGAAAGAGTCATTGTCATGCTTGCTCACAGGTTTTGGCTACAAAAAGTCTAAGATGTACGTGGTTAAAGTTGATGAATGTTGTTACCCAGAGTTGAATGTTCCCATTCACTTCACGTTAATACGCCTGGACTTTTTGGTGGGGGTCGCGGGTGGTAGTTTCAAGGAATATAGAATCATTCACGGCAAGATCTGCAGGAGGATGCATTATCAGAGCTATCCACCAACATACACCAGCAGCAAACACCAGACCACCATCCAAAGAAAACATGTGTCTTATGGGGCATTTTCGGCAAGCACAGCAGGATCCATTTGAGAAATCTCAATTGATCAGCCACACTCAGTATTTTATTACCATTCATATATATCGCATTATTTAAATTTAGTCATTTCTAAATTGATGTTTCGATAACCTTGTAAGCAATATAAACTTGCATAGATTTTCCAAATAAAAGACGTCTTATTCTAATTTCGTTATTGCATTAAGACTGTAACTGAGCGTCCTGATTTTATGTAGAAGAATTAGCTAAACATAAAGAGAGGCCAGTATGGAATTGACTCCGGTGTTAGAGGTGCTGTGACAAAAATAACTACACCTCTTCGAGGAATTTTCTATTTTTGAGGCCAATCAATTTTGATTGGCTTTTAACTTTCGTTCTTCGATAAAACAAGAGTTTGGAAAAATATTTGTTAATGTTTGCTGTGTTGCATGGACGCATGAACTAGAGCATTGATGGTTTCTGTTGAAATATAACATTTGCTCTGCCTGCCGACGCTTCTGTGAGATAAATTTAACCACACTAATCAGTTTCTTTTGAAAAGAGAACATTTGTCGGAAACATGAACATGAACATTTGTGTCATCAAAATCTCGGGAAAATGAGTACTACCTACAAGAGTTGTGCAATATTATCGGAACATATGTACATACAAATTAAAACTGCAATACCATTATGCCATCTATTTTTTCTCTTATAATATACACCTGGAAAAATTATTGCAATGCCTGCTTGTCCTATGACTAGCGAGATATAAGCTATTGATTTCCGATTGATAAGGATCCATTTGATATTCAGATGTTTGTTTCTTTTTTATTCATGTATACGTAAATATCACGCTCAGAATGTGTGTATAGTATTGATTAGTATAATAAATGTTGTCATGGGTTATTCTGACCTAGAAACAGGTATGAATATAGATATTCATTACGCCAAGTAAATAGATCTCTTTCACAACCATGAGCTCAACGACGGAGACATACAAATACACTGTTGACAGGATGGAATTGCAATCATAAGTCAATTGTATCGATATAAAACGATACCGCCTTAAAACATCTCAAGACTTTCAATCATATGACACTGTTATTACTGAAAGGTTTTTCCTTTCATTTATCGAAAATACATTGAATAAGTAATGACCTTTTTTTGCAGCTTATCATTGGTTTTGTAAGAGTATTGATGTTTGATAAGTACAAATGTTGGATAAGTCATGATCCTTTCTTGGTCCCTTTGGCTTTTACTTTTTATCGGTTTTTTTGTTTCAAAGATGAATAGAGGCTAATTAAATAGTGCATTTATATGAATATATACAATAAAACACAGCGATCGAATTACAAATGTAATATCTACCGACTTAGTGGTTATATAAAAAAAAGGTTATAGATTACTTACTTAGGTAATTTAAGTTTATCATAAACAGTATTGTAGCCATTTTTGCGAACCTGGCAAAGTTAGAAGGGGAAGTTAATATGTTCATAGAAGTGAGTATTGATACACCCCTTAAGACAATCATCGTTGATGTCATTATTGAGATAGGCCATCTGACGACAGTTTACAGACATAAACAAGTCTTGATGATATATGAAATACTGATTATAATAATCCCTCTCAGACATAGAGTAAACTAAAGACTGAAAAACGCCATACTAAACACGCCGATCCTTCAATGGTTTTCATAGTAATCGTAAATTGGTATGCAAGAAAATTTGGACACACTCAGGGTTCAAATGTTGGAATTTGTTGCAACCAACAATTTGTATGCAGCAAATTGCTCAGTGTGAACGCGCCTTATCTGTTTACTAATAGGAGTCACTCCGAGATGTTTTAACCATATTTCGTTTGTCAGTCGTATAGTGTGGGAGAGGGGATATAGAGAATCTCACCCAAGTGTCTTCTGATATCAAATATATCAACACGAGTTGATGAAAAGGCTTGCCGAGGATATTTAACTTTTATCAACGAGTGTTGATATATTTGATATCAGAAGACACGAGGGTGAGATTCTGTTTATCATCCAAAATCATTTTTCATTTCGAATCCGTAATAAATGTGTATTTCTGATCACTGCACTACTCTTAGACTCTCAGTGGAGTGATGTCATAGCCTTGTGATGTTATCATGTTTATGACATCATAGCATTGTGATGTCATTACTTGATGTAAAACAATTGTGATGTCATGAACTTGACTGTAATATGGCATTGTTCAAAATCTACTGTCAAAGCGATATCTCCTAGGAGATATTGCTTGATCTTCCATAAGCGATATCTCCTGTGGAACACAGTTTTGAATGATAAATTGTTTTCTTTATTTCCCATACTTTAAATTTCAATTTCCTGTGTTTAGAAAGTTATTTGGTTGTTGGAGTTGTTTGGTGTGTGATTTATTACATAATTAATATTCATGAAAATGAGACGTATGATTTTATATTATGTCATAGATATAAGGCGTTTGTTTGGTTTCATTAACTGTTTTTTTATCGTCATATTTTGCAATTCATTGCCGGAAACCCCCTCGTAAAAGTACAAGAATGAATAGCGGTTGATTTATGAAAAGTTTGACATTTTGGCGTCTGTCAGTCCTATACTTTTAGATGTGGGGAGAGGATATTGATATCCATATTCTATATATATTTAAATATTGGTCAGTTTCAATGTAATATGGTTTGAAAATGTGTTTAGACATTTATCAGGTTTTAAGTATTACTTAGAGGCTGTTTTTAAGAAACAAAAGTTCACTAAGATTTTGTCTCTTGTTTATGTTGAAAGGCAATCATGATTATGTTATATTTTTCGAGCTTTCCATTATATTGTGCGAAACAAATGATTGTAGTATCTGTCTTTCTTTTCCTTTAGTCTAATTTTCAAAACCCCTCCCGATTCCTTGGTAAAGCTGACCAGTAGAAAATGTTAAGAGAGACGAAGCTTAATATTTCCATTTACAAATGTACAGCTGCATGCCAAACGTTTGTTCACATACCTGTATATACTAGTGCAAATATCATGTAATTTGAGATGACTGCGAGGTATCGTAGAGTTGCGGGAAAAAACTGTATAACATTGAATTTTCAATACACATATGCAGATTCATTCTTCTTTAAGGCAAATGTTTATCGTACCCCACAAATTTTTTTTTTTTTTTTTTTTATTTTCCATATTTGTGTTACAGGCAAAAATAAGTAATATGTTTAATCAAACAATCGTCACATAAATAAAGATACAAGAAAATCCACAGTTGGCTATGACATTTTTTAAACAAGAAATCTAAATAACATTACTTTCCAAGTAATAAGTGTAAACTTGACCAATATTGAAAAAACTTTGCTTCAGTTTCGGTTGACAGAAAAATATATCTAGATAGGTCATAATAACGTACAATTTCATCTTGGAGATGCTCTAACTTTGGTTTGTAACCATAAATGCTACATCTATGAATATACTTTTTGACTAATAAAATGATTGCATTTACAGGATTATTGTTCTTTCCGTTCATTCCCAGTATAACAATTTTATTAGTAAATTCTAATTTCAGTTGGACAGAGTTTAACCATAATTCTATTTCCTTCCATAATCTGAGGATAGTTTCACATTCCCAAAGCATATGGTTTAAGGTTTCTATTTCACTTTTGCAAAACGCACAAAGTGGTGATGATATATATCCTATTTTATAAAGAAATTGTCTTGTTGGGAGAATATTATGAATAATTCTATATTGCAACCATTTTAAGTCTGTGCTTTTCGAACATTTATTAGCAATAATGTTGAAAACTTTCCAATCTTTTTCATCAAAATCACTTTGTAAAACTTTTTCCCATTTTGAAAAGCTTGCCAGCCGAACAAAATTCGAGTTAATAAGAGCCGCATATAATTTTTTACTCCCAATTATGGTATCAATTTTGGATACATTATACGGATATATAGGATTTTGTAGCTTTTTCTTATATTTCTTTATGTTCAGTGAACGGGCATATGTCATAATGGCTCTTTTCACCGATTCGTAAGTCAAAAAGTTAGTCTTGATACAAAAAGATTTGGAAAATTCTTCATAAGTTAACAGTCTTCCCTCGTCATGGATCAAATCATTTACAAAAATAACACCTTTCTTATACCATTCATAATACAAAAACGGATGTTTATCAATCATAATATTGTCGTTGTTCCATAATGATTGACTTTGTATATCTTCTTCATTTACAATTTTCCTTTTATTCATGGATAAAAAGTTTGACCATTCTGAAAGAATGTCTTTCCAAAAAGAATTTGTTAAATGAGGAATTATTTTATTTTTTATGAAGATACCATCCGAAAGTAGAAAAGGGGTCTTCTCTTCAAGTTGATTGTAAAATAAATATGTCCATTTTAGGTCTTTATCGCTTATTCTTTTAATCCATTTTAATTTTTGTGATGATATGATTTTCCAAATATTTGGAGATTTTATTCCCCCATGTTCTGGGTTTAACATCATTACATCTCTTTTAATCTTATCTGGTTTGTTTTTCCATATGAAATTAAAACACTTTTTTTGGAGTTTTTCAATGACGCCTTTTTTGGGATTAGGCAAAGATGAGAATAGGTGGTTAAGCTTTGGTAGTAGGAGTGATTTAAGTATCGTATTTCTGCCATAGGGGGTTAATGTACGTGCTGACCAGATGTTCATTTGTCTGTAGATATGAGAAAGCTTTTCTTCGTAATTTATTTCGATCATTTTATCGAGATCGATATCGAACTCTATTCCTAGAAGAGTGAAATTTGTTTTTGACCAATCGAAATTCCATTCTTTACATATCTTATATCGAGATCTCTTTTTGGAACCTATCCACATAAGTTTTGTTTTATCTACATTGACTTTCAATCCTGAAAAACGGGCAAATAGTTCCAAGGTATTTAAAGCTGAATAAAGGCTTTTTTCTGATCCATCTAATGTGAGAGTTGTATCATCTGCGAACTGTGAGAGAAGATATTCTATATTTCCTATTTTAATTCCCTTTATGTTTTTGTTATTTCTTATCATGATACCCAAAATTTCTACACAAAGTAGGAAAATATACGGCGCTATCGGGTCCCCCTGGCGGCATCCTCGGCTTATTTTAAAGGGGTTAGATGCGAAACCGTTAACCAGGACTCTCGATTCAATATCATTATAAAATGTTTCTATCCAATGTGAAATACTCGGTCCGAAATTGAAAAACTTCAAAACATTGATGAGGTATTTTCTGTCAACTGAATCGAATGCCTTTTCGAAATCAATTAGAAGTAATAAGCCTGGTATCTGGCATGTTTCGGTGTGTTCCATTAAATCATATATAAGCCTCGTTACCTCTCCGATATATCTCCCTTTGACGAAACCCTTTTGATCTTCATTTATTATGCTTGGCAAAACCTGTTTTATTCTATTTGCGATAGCTGCAGCACCAACTTTATATGACGTATTTAGTAAGGAGATTGGGCGCCAGTTTTTCAAAAATTTCTTAGGTTTGTTAGGTTTAGGAATGCATGTTATTAATCCTTGTTTTTGCGAAATTGATAAGTTTCCGTATTCATAGCCAAAGTTGAGGGAATTAAGGAGAAATACTCCAAGATCTTTCCAGAAGAATTTAAGAAACTCAGTGGTAAAACCATCGGGCCCGGGACTTTTTTCATTTTTCATATTTCTTAACGAAAATGAAAGCTCATTCAATTTCAATTTTCCTTCAAGGTTATTTTTATCATGTTCATTTAGAATTGGAACATTATCATTTTTGAACAGATTAGGAAGATCTATATTAGAGTGACTTTGCGCTGTGTATAATCTTTCATAAAAGAGTTTTGTTTCCTGAAGTAATTGTTTGCTATCTGTAATGGATGTTCCATCATTTTTTTCCAGAACATTGATAGACTTATTCAAAAAATTTCTTGACTCTAGCTTTAAAAAGTATTTTGTTGGTTTTTCGCCCTTTTCTATCCAATTTGCTTTTGACCCCACAAATGCCCGTACTCAGTTTTGGCAGGTCAGTGAAGTGACCAGGGGTCAAAATTCCGAAAACACTAACTTTTATTTTTATCCATAAAATCTTTTATAAGTTATCATCTTCTTAAAAATACGTCACGTTTGTACCTTAGCACAAAGTCAATGTGCTTATGTTGGTTTTAATCTCAGAAAGTCGACATGGAACATTTTATTTGACATTTAACGAAATCGAAATTTCGAAAATGTGACCCCCTCTGTCTTTATCAATATGCCAAAATTTGCACCAGAGACAAACGATCCCCCAAAAGAGTCCAAGAATGGCTATTTCACACATGGGCAGTGGGTGATCCATTGTCAGTTTTGCTGAAGTTATTCTATTGACGTTGAAACAAAACCTAAATTTCATGATATTTGCACTACGATTCAGTGGTAAGTGGACAAACTCTCGGTATGCAGCTGTATGTCAATTAATACATTAAACTATCTATTCACTTCATAACTGCACCTGTATAGACACTTAGACAAGCAAAACAATCATTTGTGAATCATGGCTTGCTCCCATTTCAACTCGACTGTTGATAACTTGTAATGTTCTATGAATTTCAAACTACAGCCGCGAAAATTAAAATTGCACATCTGCCTATCTTAGTTCGCATGTGTACATATATCAACTCTAGCTAGCTAGCGTACATAGGTTTTTATGTATTTTCCAAATGCAATGTTGCCTTCTTCGCAGATCTACTGTTGAATTGAAACTTAAAGGTATAAAACTAACTAAAGATAGTTCCTGTCATTTAATCATAAGACACTGCCTGGGAATCTATTTCTAAATTGCTGTTTAAAAACATACTTCTTTCCTTTTCATTGTTTATATCTAGAATACAATTGATCAACTGACACTTCAATAAAAAAAATTCTCAAGCATATCAGGATGATATAGTTTAATTTAACGCCTTCTTACTGCAATATGAAACATCATTCCAGAATGTCGAGGAGAGAAGGTCGACTTCTTTGATATAAGTTAGAGACCTATTTCTATCGGAGATCATTCGGTAGCAAAAGTGTTACGATATTAATTTACTTCTGCAAAAGGAGTGTTATTTAAAGTTGTTTCTTTCATTGAATTGAATATGATTAATTGAATTAAATGTGTTCATTACTTTAGTAGCTCATTGAAACGACCTCTCAAAAGTAGAGTTGACACAGCTACAGTTCAGACCTTAACCCATGTGTGAGGTGTAACGAAGGATAAAATAAGCCAAAAAACCTTACTCGAATACTCCCTCACACGATTCCCTTCTTACAATTAACAGTATACCTTGTATATTAAACTGCAAGGAGGTATCTAAAGTACTGAAAAGACAATTCATCTGCAAGGGAATCTTTTTTTTCTTTTCTTTTAACAGTTCCCCGTTTTACAGAGTCAGACATCCATCCATATCTCCCAGACAAATATATCAGAGTTACATTCTAAATATCAAAACATTGATATTTGACCTTAAACAATTGCTGAAAATTGGGATCAGTGATTTCCATGTTTGACTGATTTTTTCAATATCATTGTTTTTCATACAATTGAATCTTTCTGCAAAAGATATGTCTTTAAGTACAATTTTGTAGTTATTTTAAATAAAATAAATTTTAAATAAGGTTTTTAATGTCAGACAAATAAAGATTTTTCTTGGCGGAGATGATTATTTCATTTAGTAATACATCCTTAGTAGTAGTGTAGTGTAGTGTACCAGACCAAATTTCTAAATCATTCCAGAATGTTATGGTTTCACTGCAATCCCAATAAACATGACAAACACTTTTAGGGGAATCAATACGGACTGCACAAATCATTGTCAATTGAATTCATTTTTAACAGTTCCTTTCTTGTATAAATAATTCTATGCAAATATTTGTATAAAAAATCAAGGAGTTTTACATCTTTCAAGCTATGTCTTTAACAGTTAATTAATGGATAATTTCATTGCTTCAATAAAGGCATTTATGTCAACCATACCTAATCCTCCTTTAGCCTTCAGCCTTTTCATCGTAGTTCGTTTAATTTGATCATCCTTATCGTTCCAGATAAATGTGGAACAAGTATTTTCAAGAGATTTGATAAAGTCACCTGGAGGGTTAGGCAGTGAGCTGAAAATATATACTACTTTTGAAAGAGCTAATGTTTTAATGGCGGTTAATTTCCCTATCAATGTTAAATTTCTTTTTCTCCATACCGCTTATAGTCTATTAATCTCTTCTAGTATTTTTCTTGTATTAATCACCAATCAGCAAGGTTTGGAGTAAATTTGATTCCCAGCACTTCAAACCATTGAATCTTCAAAAATTCACAAAGTTTTTCTTCCCTGCCTGCCATTGAAACGATCCAAATTGCCTTAGTCTTATCTATATTTATTTTCAAACCTGACATCTTATAGTATCTTATCTTATAGTATTGAATGTAGCAATTGCTGCATATAGACTATCATCTGTGCCATCAAGGAATAAATTGAGTATCATCAGCATATTGACCTAACTTGTATTCTATATCATCAATAAATATACCTGTAAGGGAATCTTATCTGAACATATTCATGTACATAACAGTTATTTTATTTATCAACTGTTTTTTCTTCATAATTTCTGGGATTACTATATGCCAAGACAAGAAATGCTTAGAAAATATATGTGAGATCCCTACTCGAAGACTATTGGTCTGCTGCAGCATTTACGATGATGCTTCTATAGCAGTGGATATGTGCTTGTAGACTGGGATCCCAATTAACACTATTCATGAGGAGAAAAGTGTCAATCTCTTCCGCTTCCATTTAGTCGCAAGAAGTCTCAGCATGAAATGTGAACATCAGAACGCGAAGCCTGTAACATCGATAAATGATGGAATTTGCAACAAATGAACCATTCTTTTGTTACCATGTTGGACCCCAGTTAATCGGAATTGGCATTAATCGGGCAGTATCGTAAGTAATTCAGTTTCAAATTTATTCACGTTAGTGGCTTACACATGCAGTAAGAATAAGTGAAATATAGACGAAATGTTTTGAAAGGTCTTTCTGTTGAGTAGACAACATACGTTTGAATGTATATTTGGTAATTGAGGACTCCTTGGATGGTAATTCTGCAAAAAGTTTCAAGCGTACGAGGGGCGTCTCAAAGGTTTGTGGCTGTTTAATGAAAACTGAATAAACTCTAGACTTTTTATCGACATAATTACCCTTGACCACAATACATTTGGTCTAACGTTTTAATGACATCTTCATACCATTTGAAAACCACATTAAAACCACTCTAAAATGTGCGTTATATACACCATTGATTGCAAAACCCTTCTTTAAGTAATCATAAGTACACCCTGTGAGTCCCAGAAAACGATTGTCATAACCTTACCACTTGTAGAACATGTTTTTCTTTGTGTCGACATCAGTTGGACAAACAGGGCTTGGCTGGTCTTTGAAAATTATTCTACCTTACTCAAATCAGCACAAAGTGAACAAAGTCAGACCGACTACTTCTGCGACACCCCTCGTATGTGTATTGTTTTAATTATACCATCAGATATATGCATATGATACTCTTTCTGAGTATATTGTCTTCATTTGTACCAATGTTTTTAGTGAATGGAAATTTTAGAGTTTAGTGTATGATTTCAGTTACCAATAATGTTAGTATATTCTTACCCATCTAATGTTCATTTTTGCGTTTGCCTTGTAGGCTAAACATTCTGTAAATACAGACTCCTGATCATCTGTGCTGCATTTATGGATATTTTTCTGAATCTTACTCTCCTTTGTAGAACATAACGTCGACCTCAATCTGACACAAATAATGGTAACAAGCATAATGGAAATATTTCTTCCTTGCATTGGCTATCAGCATTACCTAATACCTGGATGATATAGATATATATATAAAGTATTTTTACCTTAATTGACGTTTCTATCACTTCAATCTGTTTAATTACAGCGTGCTGGAATGAAATCACCAATGACTTGTGAAACGCATCTGTGACGTCCCGTAACTTTCAAATATTCTATGTAAGTGAGTTGAGTAAATAACATTAACAAAATAAAGCACCTGAGTAAGTGTCAACAGACTGTCACGTAAGTTACAACGCATCTGATTAGTGATGATAAATACACACGCAGTTTAGATATTAATCACGCACTGACAATGTAACAAGATATCGACAAGTTATCGAAAATTCAATCAAGTTCCACGTTTTCACATGAATGTGAAAGTGACATCATGCGAACGTATACATAATTAGATTAGATATTTCGATTAGAGTCCTGCTTCTGTTTCCACATTTTTGCAACATTTGTTGTTTGTATGAATCATATTTTTCATTTCTATTGTAAACTGTCAAGAAGCAACTGCCATTAGAATGAAATATTTATACGTTTCTCAATATAAACGTTTGAAGACACATTGTTAATGGTCAGGCCTACCATACAAACGGCAAACAAATCTTCAAAACTGACTACATATTCATATACATAAAATTGAACACAAATTACCAAAACTGGAATTCATACCCTCCAAAACTGAATTCATACCCTCCGAACATGACACACACGCCGCGAAAACGGACAACATATCGTTTGGAATGGAGACAAAACGCGCGAAGCAGTCACACAAGAGCATGTGGAACGGAGCACTTATCATCCCGAACGGCCGACAAATCACCTTAGAGCCTCACTTTCAGTCTAGCAAAATGGTGGTCAGGGACTACGAACAGACTTTTGACAATTATATGTTTTCTCTCATTACAAGTGTAAACTTTGAAATATCACAACGGGATATAGCGTATAAACCTTCAACTGTAGCAGGCGTCAAATCTATGTGCGTAGTTATCGCTGCCAGGCTTTCAATTCTGTACATTTTCTTTACCAGTGTGCGAAGACGGTATGCTGTTTGACCCGAGTTAACCTGTATAGTGTAAAGCTTTGCAACCAAGATATGGAGAACCTTTTCCATCGAAATAACACTATTTATAATATTATTAACAAAAATTATGACTCAAAATGATCACTTAAATAAAATGCACACACCCACGTTTTAAAGAAATATGTATAAATATGACTGTCAATTGAAGTGACCTAGGCCTGATTCTTTGCTTTGAAAGAATTCGATTCCGGAAATTGTTTACGGGGAAAACTTTAAAAATACATGGTTATTCTGTGTATTTTTGTGTGATTGGTAATTTTACTATCCTTTTTTTTGTAACAAAATGAAAATACAAACAGAACAAGTTACACTTTCTTCAATTTCAAATATATTTCAACAAATGTATTGATAAAACTTATTTCCTTTTTTGTTTGTTGTAGGGTTAGAATCTGTATACGTTGTTGTAGCATGTTTGCTGATCCCTTTCCCTGTGTGTTTATCCTAATGTATTGTGCGTTATTGTATTGTGTGTTTTTTCTTGAATTAAACTACTATCTTAATAATATTTAATTTCGTGCAATAAATACGTAAATCCCGTTGTGATATTTTAAATGTTATACTTGCAGTGAGACAAAACATAATTAGCAACAGTCTGTTCGTAGTCCCTGGCGATTATTTCGCTAGACTGAAAGTGAGGCTCTAAGATGATTTGCGGGCCGTTCGGAATGATGAGTGCTCCGTTCCACATACCTTTGTCACCGCTTCGCTCGTTTTGTCTCCATTCCAAACGATATGTTGTCCGTTTCACGGCGTGTGTGTCCTGTTTGGAGGGTATGAATTCAGTTTTGGAGGGTATGAATTCCAGTCTTGGTCATTTGTGTTCAGATTTAGGGTATATGTAGTCAGTTTTGAAGATTTGTTTGCTTTTTGTATGGTAGGCCTAATGGTAAGTCTAACACATTTCTACCTTACAATCTAAAACAATTCCATCACTGCAACGACTGTACATCCCTTCCCGATTGATTTACATAATTCTACAGGCAACTACAATCATTATCATGTTTCACTAATCACTAATTATGTTATGAAATGCCAAAAATGACATTTTATAGAATAACAGAATTGAATTAAATGCACTGTGTCCACGGTGTTGATGGCCATTAGGGATATCCCAGAATAAGAGTGAATGGGTTTATACTTGGGATATAACATACACTAAAGCAAATTAAATAAAGTGACACTCCACAACTCAACTGATATAAAGTATAAATGTAATTTTCCCTTATCGCACTATATATATATATACAAGGTTTCAAAGATAGGTGAACTGCTGGCATGCTCTGTACTATCTGATCGTCTGTCTGTCCCTCCATCAATCCATCCATCCATCCACCCTTCCGTCAATCTACATCTATTGTATCCTTATATTTTTAAGGGACTGTAGCACGTTTTTTAAAAACTGTATTTCTTAAATTTTCCCTCCAAAAAAAAGTTTTTGTATGTCAAATGTGTTCACTTCAGTGTCAAACATTTCATTACTCGACCGGGTCATCCATAGACGTAGAAGGAATTAACAGTCAGTCAATAACAACTGGCGGCCATTCTTGTGTGACTCATTTTAATCATTTGAGGTAGGGAAGATCAGGGGGAAGAGCAAAGCTTAACTGAACACGGTACGTTTGATTTCAAATTGATTCGTTTGATTAAACAACATTGTCTTGCAATTGATAACATTTATCTTCGTTTTCCTGATATCATTTTGTTTATCAAAATACGTGCTACTGGTCCCTTTAAATTACCATCTTCTACGTAGGTTGAAACGCGTTATACTCTGGCATCATGGTGTTTCTTTTATGAGTGACCTTCATGAACGTAAATCGACCATAGCTTAATAAAATCGCGTGACTTGAACCTTCAGGCCACTATAAATCTTTGGCTTTTGTCACATGAAGCAGCAGCAAGATTTTCTAGTAGATATAGACAATGTAATCGATGATTCACGTAAAGGCGACCTTAATAATACATTGAATTTTTTTTTACTAATATGAGGTTCTAATGCATAGGTTTTTGATAGGTGATGGTGTGTGTCAAGATATGCCAATCTAAGTAACATGAATTCTTTTAAAAAGATATAAATAGTTGGTTTTATGTGCAAGGAATGTTGCAATTTACAAACGTATCTATTTTAGAGATAGCAATGTTTTTTGAAACTTTTTGACATTACCAATATTCCAAATTAAACTACATTGTACAATAAGCTAGACTTAACCATCAATCACCAGTCAATTGAATTTGCAACCCTTACAATGTCCTGCATTGTCTGTTGAACTACTTGATTCGACACACATTCTATTCTATCAAAACTGCGTTTGTCTGTCTGCCTACCTATTGAATAATTCAACCAATCGTTCAGGAGCTCACACTTGCAACCTTTGTATTGACAAACCGACTATACTTGTCCCTCCTGAAATAAACTGTACATTATCTACCAGGTCATGAAATTACAGTACATCGTCAATAAATGTATGTTTTACTTGTATATAAAGTCAAATGTTTCCGTACTACAACACAAACGTGTCGAATTCTACACTTTGGCTACAAGAAAAATCTGAGAAATCTGATAAAAGACTATACTTACTCTTTTGAAGCAAAGTCTTAGAAAGAAACATTCTTATAAGGATCAAACACTTAAAATCATATTCTAAATATATAGTTATCGTTGTATGCTTTATCTTCAGGTTGATATATGTAGATAATTAAGTAATTGAATCATATTGATATGCTTATGCCTTGAACCCATTCAACTTATGCATAAAAAGTAAGTAACCTTGGCTGTTTTACATTTACTTCTTTAGAAACGGGATTGTAAAGAAAATAAAGGAACATGACAATGTATCTACTGTAGTTTTATCAAATATTAATGCAAATGAAAGTTTCAAACTTTATGGGCTTCCATTTAACTGAAGATTCATACTTATATAATACATTACCCACTAGATAATAGAAGTTATAAATCCTATTACCAGCTGCAAATGCCTGTCAAGTCAAGTTTTTATTCAGGTACGAAGGCCTCAGGCCCATATACAATACTGTACACTATATATTTATATACACAATAAAAACATATATACATGGGTTGATTGACAATTATATGTTTCTCGTTATTCAAAAGGTATCATAAATTATTTAGTAAGTGTATGCTATTATGCATACTCTCAGAAATTTACACCTATTCGTGTACATCTTTATATTATCTTTATTCTTATTGCAAAGATAGTTTAATATTTTGTGTCAAATCACATAAAGAAAAGGGTCTTTCTTTTTTTCCTTTACAGCTAACAAAACAATTAAAATGGAATTTGTTATATTATTGGATTTTATTTTTGAGAGTGTAAGACTGCATATAGCACCAAACACTGGCTGTAAATTGTAAATAATCTTACAATCTGATCTTCATAATGGTTTTAAATCTATGAAGTCAAAAGATTGCAGACAACGGATGATCATTTGGGCCAAGTGAACATGTACATATACGAGTAGTTGTAAAAACTGATAGGTGAATGGATTCAGTTCAGAAATTATTTGATATTGGGATATTCTCAGATCAAGAAGATCGGAAATAAAAAGAAAATAATCAGTTTAAATAAAATCTGTTTTGTGTAAAAATGATATATAAAAATAAACTCACTCTTTAAAAAAATTGATTCTACAAATGATACATGTCAACATGGAAAACGGTCGATTTATTTTTGTATGCACCTTAAGAAGTTCTGTTACTTGTATATGAATATTTCGTAATGATCCTGAACGTATTTTTCTGTAAATCGTTTTTATACCTAGGCATACAACAAACATATCTGAATCAATATAATGATTTATGGAACATGTCGAACGCTTTTTGATTTGTCAAAAGTGTTGAAAAGTTTAGTGAAAGCTAAACCATAGCTCCTTCGGTTGATATTTACATCGCTCTGCCCATGCCAAGAGATTAAAGATATATAAATGCGCAAAAACAAACCAAAATCTAATTCTCAGTTAACCATTTTCTTATTCTGAAACACCATGAAACACATGTTTAGAATCTTTATTGTCAATATTTTAAATACATTGAACTGTTCAATATTATTCGATTTTTACATCGATCACGTGTTGACAAAATCATATCAACTCTCGGATGAAATTATCATCTAAAATTGTTTCATAAGGTAATATAATAAACAAAACTTTATAGTGTAATAACTGCAATTTGTATTCTAACAAAACAAATCAATGTAGAAGCATTGTGCAAAATTAACTCATCAGGTGCTTGCTACAACTTTTAATTAAGAACGTCAAGAATAGGCTATTGTGGTGTGGTCCCTTATGGTTTCTATTCACAGGTTCTCTATAGACCATAATACTTAATTTTAGGATGACAAGCCGGGAATCGACAAAGGTATCACGACATAAAAGCTCTCTCTCAAAACAATGGATAAAAAAAAGAAAATCGCAATATGATTTGCAATGACACGATTATCTGGATTGTGAAGCCTATTGAGCTGAAGATTGAATTTAAATCAACTATAATAAGTTCAGCTCATGAATTGACCTAGGTCAAAGCATGTCTACAGGCTTAATATCAATAGAACCGAAATAACGATAAGAAACGTTATTGAAGGTGTACTTTTTTTCTAAAATTTAAAGAATGATATGATTATAGTTTTATTACTAAATGAACAGCTGGTGGACTATAACTAAGCAAAAGCAGTGTACAAGAGAACACAATAGCGTTAATGCTGTAAGTATATTGTCTTTAGATTGTCATTTTAGCATTTTCCATATCAATGTTTAAACAGATACTAATTTTACAAATACAGATTCCAATAAACAGATGCAAACAGATCAACAAATGTAACAAAACAAGTTTTCATTCTGAAATGCAACTGTATGATGATTGCTGGTTTACAATGAAATATACAATATACTCATTATGTGCAGAGGCCAAAGGTTATCAAACAATATTAACATCGACCGTGACTTCTTTATGTCTTAGATAAGTTAAATTTCGTTTGATTACCTGACGGAAGTCATTGTCAGGTTCCCAATCAGTATCGCGAATTTATACCTTAAATTGTTAATGTATCCAATAGATTAGCATTATACTGAAGTAGTAATATAAAATTTAATCTCTCAGTACATTGATGTGATAAAAATGATCTGAATTCTAAGTTATTAAAGTTTTACATTCATTATCATAAACCAAACAAATAAAAACACATTCTGATCAACAGTAAGTCAAAATAAGTTGAGAGAATCAACATCTACGGGTCAATATATACAGCAAATTTACACAGATAAACTACTGCAAGAAAGGATAATTATAATTTGGAACAAAGCTACCTGGAAGGACATAACATGCTCACAAATATCCATTTTGCTCGGCTTTCATCCACTTTCATACACACATTCTACATTTGCAGTGCGAGTACAAGGAGCTTACCTGACAAATACTGTGGCGTTATAAAAATCAAGGCATTTCCGTTTTGGGAAGTACGTGTGTGGCGAATGTACTGAACTTGGTGTTACTAAGGCATCAAACACATTTCTTCAACGAGGCAAGATAAGCTATGATATATCAATGATTAATTTTGGTTTTATATTGTAGTATGGGATGTTACCATAAGGAATAACATATTATATACATAATGGCTTGTTATGAAAGGTAAACAATTGAAAACTCTTTACATGGTTCTTTAATGTACAATTTACGCTATAAAACATCGTTTTTCTTTTATTTTGATCAATGCATTGTCTGCCTTATTGTTTTCTTGAAAACACCCTCGGGTAAGTGAAAGAATTGGAAATTAATGAAGAAACGAATATATATTTTTAAAATTTCAAATGTATACTTGGTATGTACATAGAAAAAAGCGACGTCTTAGTTAGTTAGTTATCTGAAAGACGTATCTTGTGTGATCAACTTATTTTTTATAGAACCGACTTATCATAGGAAGACCTAATGACCTTTTTATTAGATGTCGAGAGAAGGAACAACTTCTTCGCTGTCAAACGGATACTCTTTGACACTAATTGCTGTTTGAAAATAATAACCTTACATCTCTTGTGTTACGTTGTATTCAAAATGTGTTACAATCCTCAACATTATGTTTGAAAATCACATTTCAAATACCAATGAATAACATTCCTGATCCCCCAGTGATTAACTTCTGGACGGCACGGCAAGTGTAATAGGCTTGAACAACACATACCCTGGAATGGTACACGTAAGTTCGTTCAACAAAGCACCTTGTCTCTTTATCACAAAAGTGTCCTTCACTAACATGGCCTGTAAGAATGGTTCGGATTTAACCGTCATGTGCGGATGTTTATTCCAAATTAGGTATGCAAATAAAATGCATATTTTCACGTACACAACCAGAAACCATATCATCACGCCAGAATAAAGCTGTTTTGAATATCAGTAAGACAGCAATTTCCATTTCTGCAAAGGTGTCAGACAAATTTATCCCGATTTCTGTGAAGCGGTTGCTGGGAGAGAGGTAATCCTGCGCCACTCAAACGTCGTTTAAAGCACTCTTTCCATCGATTTGCTTCTCTTCTGAACGTGGTTGTAAACATACCTGTTGGTTGAGAGTGAAGGATGAATACTTGAATATTAGATTATAAGATTGCTGTCTGCATACAATATTGATTATAAGAAAGGATTTCATCTTAAAACAATGCTGAGTTACCTAAGTCTTGCCCCAATCAACTTTTTCACATGCGGTTGCATTTTAGAAATACGTGTTATGAAAGGACACCTGTTATTGATACAGGGAAAACAGCCTTGTTTAAGATAACATTCGATTTCATAACATAATTACACAAACTGTTCATTCTATATCATAAATAAGCAAGTGATAAACTGGTTATATCAAAGAGGCAAAAAGCTAAAGAAAAAAGTATGTCAATTTCAGAATACACATGCTACTCAAAAGCATCATTATAAAGACTTATTGTCTAAATCATTATGGAAAGGAGGTTATTTCACTAAATCTGTTAAATCGTATACTCGCTAAACATAGAGGTTGCTTTAGTGTATTTCTTGAGATTTTAATCTGCGAAGCAAAATGCAATTCTAATTAAAAATGTTGATCATAATTTTGAAACTTTGATAACTTTATTGTAAATTGCAGTGTTTTCCATGTGTTGAAATATTGGCAATTATATCTGCAAATCTTTGCCACAAATTTTGCCAACCGCCAAAGAAGAAACAAGTAAAACCAGTTCACTACTTTAATATAATCCTCTCGAAATTCAGTGCGTGCAGGTGTTGCAGTAACCCTTGATAAAGGATGCTGTCACATATCTTGAGAGAATGACTGCATGGTTATCTCGCATACATTTCCAAATGTAGACTTTTACCAAACTTAAAGACATTCCAGTTGGGTGTTCTAGAGTCTAAAAGTTCTAAGAAACGTTTGAAAAACTTTCAAAGTGTAAGGTTAAACTTATATAATACTTGCCAATATCTCGCAAACTCGTGTTTGCATAATCCTTATATCGCACAGCCTATAGAATAAAAAGTTGCTGAATGTGTTCTTATCAGACTGACAGACATTGTATAATTCAGTATTAAATCAAGTGATGTCTCTATTTTCTCCTAAATAAAAGACACTGATTTCCATGGTTCCTGAAATATTGGGTTGAGAAGAAAGGGAACGAACGATAGTTACTGCAGAGGACAAAAACCAACGTAAAGACTTCGCAACTTAGACAGTCGAAAAAGTCATTGTGTCATGAATTAAAATGCCCCTTCTGACGCCGTCGAGTTAATCAAAATTTAAGATTCAAATACTTTGAGTGAAACATGTGGGCCAATATATGTGTGTTTACTCCTTTTTGGTTCTGAGTTGAAAAATTCTTTATAACCTCCAGGCAAAACTTACCATAAACAATGGGATCCATACATGCATTTGACACAGCAAAAAGGAAAAGTCCTCGTTGTACCTTTTGGTCCACTTTCTTGGCAGCCTCTCTGTGGAATATGAATGATACTGTCATATTTGTAAAGTAGTGAAACTTTCTATCTTGTATGTTTACAATACAACAGCATGAGAGTTACCATCGATTAAATATGGGCCTGTTTCCAAATATGAGCGTTCCTGTGGAATATCAAATTATTCTCGCAACTATTAAATATGCATATTTCAAAATCGGTTTAACATTTTATAACTGCTTCTTAACTTATGATAGGGTTTTTAGGCTTTGCATTAATGGTATTCTGGTGACTCCATTGCTATCACTATAGGTCTGATTTACAGTGTCAATTTCAGACCACGTGTAGGCTATTGTTCTTATTACTCACTTGTCAAACCACCAATAGGCAGCCATCACGAAGTATGGAGTCCAACACATGATGAATACACTCACTGTAAACGACATAATCACATTCTTCAAACAGTTGTCAAGAAATCAACAATAAATCTTATAAGATAAAACTTTTATGTCAATAAATAATGTGAACATACATAATCTATCATGAAGAAAACATTATCAATTTAGTTAAATAATTACGATAATTGTACCTCTTCAATTAATACCTCAAGAAAAAGGAAAATTTAATGGTTTGAAGGATTATCAATGGTATGTATGAGCCCATGTAAAAATTGTATGTATTCCGAGAGCACAGTATTGCATCGCGTGCTTTTTGATAACTGTCGCGATAGAAAAAAATTAAAATATATCAATAAGGAGATAACACATAAAAAGAAGTTTGTTTCAAGTTAAACCATTTCCTAAGATATGGAAACAAACTCACGCAGTTCATGATTTTACAAATTCGAAATAACCCTTTGTAGAACAGTCAAGTTTCAACGTCGAAAATGTTTTAATGTAGCAACAGTGTTCGATTGTTTGGGCGATTTGCCCATATTTACTGTTAACTGAAGACACAAAACAAGAAAGTAAGTCAGTATTTGTTGTAACGCTAAATAGCCCAAAATGCTTGCCCCCTTATTAAATGAACGATAAGCTTGGGTCTCCCTTTCGGTAATGCATTTGTCAAAAGGGCTCTGAATATAATTTCGAAACCCCGTTACCTTTGTATGTTTTGTAGAACATAGATACATTTGAGAAAAACTTTGTGTTGCAATATTTTCTTCTATGTGTATTCACATCGTGACCCTATAGTAATCAATATATCTTTACAATATTACACAGAAAATTATACTTGTGCAACATTTATATATATAGAATTTATTCTGTTCAAAAATAGTTTCAATTTTTATGAGAAAATGCATGAAGAGTCCAGGTTACTTTATTTCGTTTGTCTTTTTTTATCAACCTGCATTACCATTGTAAAACATTTCGTTACATGGAATTATCTTTTGCAAATGACACATTTGAAAAATTGAAATAAATCATAAATCCAAAGTGTAATTGCTTCACGTGATTTGACGTCAGTTGCTTATTCTAGAATAATAGTATGAGTTTGATAAAAACGAATTTAAAAGTTTTACAGAGAATAATTTTATGGACATGCATTTAGTAATGAAAGAGCTCTTCAATTTTATTATTCTGCGTGAATTGACGTCAACTTCTTGATACAAAAGAAGTTATTCAGAATAATTTTCTTTGTTTTTTCGACACATAAAAGAATAATATGTCGTAGCTGTGACAGACTATATTCAGAATGCACAAACATGAGCACAATGAATCAGTCATCAACAACAGAATTGAGAGGATATTTGTGACTGACGATCTTCATAGTGAGCCATGCGATCAAAAAGCTATTGTTGATGTCGACATGACATGGCGGAAAAGGCATTCTGTTTGATTGTTTTAGCACATTTGTACTGCATATTATGTCATGGATGTTTTAATATACGTGCTAGAAGTCTGAAAATGAAGATGATAGCTTTACATTTTGTTATTTGAAGACATTACTTCCATTTTAAGTTAAAATAAAACAGACAGCCTTAAAAACGGACTCAAAATAACATAATGAAAACAAAACTACACTCACCGATTACTAATGTCATCTTTAAGGTACGAATTTTTGCTTTGCCAATTTTCCCGTTGGATGAACATCGAAGTCCGCGAATGTACTGTTTTCTGTCATCAAGAACTATATCTGTGGAAAAAAAGACCTATAATTAATTAAATTCTTACATAGGTAATCATCTTATCCAACTTACAAAACCCTATTCCGCCTTAGGAAGGAGAACATTTTTATCAATTTCTCAGGAAATTATAGTTTTATTCAGTAGCTGCTTGTGTGGAATGACGAAATAATTTTTCATCAAAATACCAACGCCACGATAATAACGCTGAAATTATAATGATAGCTTAAGGGTTTGACAATGATTAAATAAAACATAAATAGTCTAAACATAATACTAGTCTAAGAATAGACCAAAATGGGGATTAACGAGATGGATAGCATAAGTGACGTCAACACTAGGCACTCACAAAATACATTTAAAGATTACTGCAGTGGTTCCATACCATAATTGAATGTTTGAACATTTAATTTCAATGAAATGAAAGTCTAATGATAAAATTATTTGAAGTGACATTGATTAATTTCGGTCGTCTTCAGTCGGTATTGTACTGCGTTACCTTGAATGGCAAATGTATGACAGTAAATAATTCTCGGTGTACATTTAACATCCTTTGGATTTGTATGCCAAAGCTGAATTAAAATCACAGGCCCATTAACATCGATCATAACCTAGTCATACGATTTAAAAACCACTACCAACCTACAACCCTGCTTTGGATTAGGTTTCTGAAATCTCGTTTGACTAATCATGGCGCACAAGATGCGGTACAAAGCCAAGGAGAACGTTTCATATCTATGACTACAAAAAACGTAATCAATGTCACGTTTTTTAAAGTCTGCTACTTACATGACATTACGTAAGACATGAAAAGACATGCTATATTCGTGAAATCAACGATAGAAAATATTCTTCGGTGCATTAAGTAGAAATATCATTGGGGATACTAGAGTAACAGTTTACGTAAAAGAAATAGAGACTGCAATTTCGTTTGATATAGCACAATTAAACGGTGAAAATATAACAACGTCAGACAAGAAAATTGACAAAGGGTAGCCTCTCTGAAGAACACTTATTGAAGTCTGACAGCATGTCTTACTCGAGATAAAACCCTTCGGCAGTGGAAAGGGGATTGTGGACAAGGAACACAATTAGGTATAATTTTCGTCTCCATTCATTCTGCTTCTATTTAGTCGTCTGGAATCACTGCCTCAAGTACATCTAAAGAGCCTCCTGATACCAACGTTCATGTGGGACTTAAAGAAAATAAGTTGTGTTGCTGCTCAACTCACTAAAACGTTGCCTTCAGAAGAGTTTAGTCTTACTATCCGAAAAAGAACGATTCATATTACAATGAATATTATTTTACTTTTGCTTACAGTTTAACACGTTTTGATAGAGCAATAAGGAAGCCTACTAGTCAGGTTTTTTAGAGCAAGATATACATTGAGAAAAGGCCCAGGAACGTGAAATTGGACCTACTTGGCATTACCTAAATGTCACGATTTTTCTTATCACAAAAATTGCGAGAAGATATATGATGCCATTAAATCATTTGTTTCTATATGAATGCATATAGCCTATCGAAACAAGACAAACATAGTCAATTCATTTACCATGCAGTGTACTTCAGTCAAATTCCGATTTCTAACATTATATTTAGATATGTAATTGAAATGTGAAACCTTCATAATGAAAAATTATATACGTGTTTTAATATGTTGAATAATAGATGTGAATTTTATTTAAATTATCAAAATTGATTTACTACATGAGAGTGTGCTAGCATGGTTAAATTAAATGTCACAGTTTGTGTCAGTTGTCTCTGGGATCTCGCTAAAAAGGCCAACTGCACAGCTGCATACCGAAAGATTGTTCACATACTTGCGTATCCCATTGCAAATATCATGTAACTTGGGATGTTTTTGAGGCGTCATAGCATTACGAAAAAGAAACGGATACTGTTGAATTTTCAATACAGAAGTTTATTGTACCATAAGATATTCGTATAACATACCCAACGGTTAACCGTAGCAGTTTTGGCAGCTCATTTTAATGACCAGGGGTCAAAATTCCGAAAACACACATTTTTATTTTTCGCTACAAAATCCATTTTAAGTGATCAACACATGCCATGGTTGTTTCGTCGCACTTAAAGTCAATGTAATTGTGGTGATTTTTTTCGCAAAGATTGGAACTTGAATATCTTAATTGGAGTTTAAGGAAATCGAAATTTTAAAAAAAATGACCCCTTCTGTCTATTTCATCATGCCAAATTCGAAATTTTGCATGAGAGACAAGACGATCAAAAAATAACTTTAAGAATGGCTACACATGAGCAAAAGGTGATTTATTGTCAGTTTTGTCGAAGTTGTTTTATTGACGTCCAAACAAAATCCAAATTACATGATATTTGCACTACGATACTGTGTTATGTGAACAAACTTATGGTATGCAGCTGTATATAATGACCACTTTTAATTTTTTAATTCGTTCCCATGGGTGGCTTTAAACATAAGCTCAACTGTACATACCTTTTTTTCGATAGTTTTTCAGCATGTTTTAATTCTAATTACAAATATAATTTATTTAAGAATAATGCGTATCAAATTATTCGATAAATAAAGAAAACAAGTCCATTTATTTGCTTTCAACAATATTGAGGATATAAAATATAATATATTTGAATATCCAAAGAAGATTTACAGAATAGCAAGGGAAAGAAGACTAAAAGGTTCCATCACGTCCTTGAGCACTTCCCTTCTTTTACAAGTTCTTTTCAGACAGTGATGGAAGTTTCCAAAACTAGATGTATATACATCTACGTTGTTTTATTTTTGTGTGTGTACAAAATGACATAATAATGACAAAATAAAATTACCGCAAAACTACATTTGAAACTATAAAGAAATAGCGATATACGTGTACTGGAAACACATTATCTTATTTGAGTATACTAAGCACTCTTTCCTTTCCAGAAAACAAAACGACGGATGGTTGTCGGAAACGTCAATTTCAATACACGCAATTAAAAAACAATCAAATGAAATAAAAACGCATTTTGAATCACGAAATAGTCCATCGTTGAGGAAATTTGTCCTGAAATTAACAAGATTTTGAGCACCATTGATGGTCAGTAGTTCTCACCATAGTTCATAATCTGTTTCAAAATGTATCTATCCATACGTTGATTATCAACAATCATTTATCGATTCAAAGTTCTTTACTTATTCAAGTAAAATATTACAAATACCAGAAATCGATAATCTTCCTAAAGGAAAGTATATTAAAAACAAAACTCACTTATGCATTCCTTTGAAACTATGTTATCAAATTCTTCTTTTGTTTTTTTAAAAGTCTAGTAGGTGACACTTACCTCCTGCGCGAGCATTTTCCGATATTTTACAAAGGATGAGCGTGTAGGACGTTGTGATGATGACGAGGGGTATCACGTAGACGGATATGACGCTGAACAGGTTGTAGGCCAGCTCATGGAGGGGGGAGGGGAAGAAGTTGAAAGTGACACATTGGTTGAACCACGGGTGTTTCGGGTGGGGCTCCACGTGGAAAATCACACTCTGGAGCAGGAAATAAAAGTAAACGTAATTTTTTGTGACACGTACTTGAAAAGCCTTTCAACCGTGAGTGCCCCTTACGAATATGAAGCTCTCTGACATATATTGAGGATAAGTTATCAAAACGCATTTTCCTTGGAAATGTTTAGATACGACATTTATCAATGTTTAAAAAGTTTTATAATAAAAATTATTTAAAAAATCATAATATTATATTTTCAAGTGGTCAAAGAAATTTCAGTTAAACCGGCAATACATATTAATAATATCTTTGCATGTAATAAACCATGACAAAGGGTTTTCAATAATGATAAAGTGTACTTATTTTTAGTATATTCATTGAACGCCAATGTTATATCTGTAAAACATGTAGAAGTATACCAGAATGATTACATTTTGTAAGAAGCCATGCTAACAACAAACATACACATGTGCATTCTACTCAGAGGTATTCTTTCAGGGTATTGAGAAAACATCTCCGTGATTCTCATTAACATCTTTTAAGATTTAATTAATTTTCTTTCTCCCAATGCTTGTGATATGTTATGATAATAATGATAATAAAACGTGTGAATGATACATCAACAAAAGGTTTGGGAGTATCATTTTCAAATAGACAGTTATAAAACCAACTTTCTTTAGGAATTGAAAGAGAGGATGAAACATCATAAAGCCTTGTCAAATGAAAAAAAAAGAATTTGAACAAAACTGGTTTATATTCTTAAAAGCCGAAGCTTATATAAAAAATTACCATGAATTCACTTCCTTACTCATTGTTCTTTAACTTAAGAAATAAAATGTAAAAATTAGTTCTGTTGGACTGAGAGTTTATTCAAGCAGTTAATTTACAACAGGTGTTTGCTACTGTTAGATATATTTATACACAACAAAGATGCATATTTGATCATTAGTAGACTCATACAGTTAAAACAGCTAGACAAATTAATAACATTTGAATGATTATATTAATCTTTCTCAATGATACAAATTTATGAAACCTTTAGCAGATGGCTTGATTGTGCAAATTTCTTTATAAAGCCATACTTTTGAAAAATATCTGAATGCATATTTAGAAAAATAAATTCGAATAATGATATTTTAAAAAATTCGAACATTTGCTATATATTCTTACCTCAGTTTCCATATTTCATGTTTTTTGTTCCTCTCATAGCTCAAACACTAATTGTTTAAATATCATTAACATGTAACAAATGTAACATCTATTATTCCTAGATAGGCCTTTATTATACTTATGTTAGGTTACTTCAAAATTCTAAAAAGAATGTGATAACTAATGAAGATGTTTAAATTTGTTTTAATCAAACTCGGACACTAATGTTTAAATGTTATGAAATTTAATAATTCAATCCCTATGATGTGAAGATTTGACATTTTACAATGTTCGGTCCTGCACTCTCAAAGTATTTGTAGATTAATTTTTTTTGCTTTGAAGAAATCATTATGTCCAGAGCTTATCTCCTAACCTATAGATGCTAGCATCCAACGTTGAAACTCGTGTCGACCATGATCTTTCCATGTTTTTATCAATTTATGAAATCATTGTTTCAAGTTTTCAGTTGAATGATATGGGCAAGACATGTATTTGATGGCATTTTAAACTAGTAAATAAAGAAATTGATCATCCATAAAACATTCCTTGTCTTCCTTAGTGCTAACCTATTTTGTTATTTACAGGTAAAAAGATATTGTGATTTAATTTTTTAAAAAGAATAAAGAATGAGCCTTTAAAGGTAAACTAAGAATGCATTCATTCAACTTTGAAAGATAGAATTTACACTATGGTAAACATATCTATGTATTATAAGCAATGGTGCAATGGTATTCAAAACCTATTTTGATATGCAGTTGTCTTGATGTTCTAAAGATGCTTTCTGTAAAGAAAAGTTCTAATGAAACTGAATTTAAAACACTATAGACCATTATCAGACATCATATTAAACCCATCAATGGAAGGGTAAATCTGTTTCTTTTCAACAATATTTGAAGTAAGTACACAATTTTTTATGGATAACAACTTCTTTAATCTGAAAAGTGCGACGTTTCGACACAGATTCTTGTATCGTTGTCAAAATATTTGAAGTGTTACTTTAAAGAAGTTTCTCCTTTGAAAACATCAAAGATAAGATTTTGAATGTATAAATGAACATATATCTTCAAAAGTCCAATTTCAAGAAGTTGCGTAGATATGATTTGGGGAAGTGTCATGAAAAAATACGCTTAAATGTGAGAGGCCATGAAGAAAATAACGATGAGTTGGGGAGGGCGAAATCTCCCTGGCTCCCAGTCATCAACAACAAAACCTGAGGGGATATATGTGACGATCTTCGTTGCAAGCCATTATGATATGCGGTCAAAAAGCTATTTCGCCTTCGTCATATTCAAAATCTTACGTAATTATATAAGTACAAACTAGGATATAATCATTAGAAATACATGACATGAAAATCGCTATCATAACACTCGACCGCTCCCCTAACAGTCTGACGTCAAATATTATGGTAGAAATGATATACAAGAACAAACAGCAGATAATTAGATGAAAGCGTACTGATGTCCAAGGCTAAGACGTAACAAGAGATTTGATGGCAAACCGTTCGATATCCATTACAGATATGATGTTACGGTCAACGGTGATGTTATCAAAATAACCTATAAAACCATTCAAAAAGGGCGGATTTTAGATATCTTTCTAACACTTAAGCTTAATGTTTATTAAGTCTTAAGTAGATTCAGCAGGGAACTCTTTCTATAAGTCATCACATTACTGCTGCCACTCTCTTATTTCATTTGAACGGTGACATGTTGTTTGTGAAATGGATGAGGCGGAGGATCCACTGGCCTTTATAATTGGCTTTTTGATATTTTTTCTATTACATGTGTTTGTTAAACCTGAAAATTGATGGATCGGCTTCTCAGATTGTCTATTTCAACATGCCAATGGATTTTACTCCAATGTTTAAGGATAATACAACAGCAGTTCTAGTCTATATGATTGGATAAGTAAAAGATATAGAAGTAAGTTATGTAATGATCATTTAGAGATACAATACATTAATGGTAACCTTTTTTATTTGTTTTAAAACTTAAAGTTTTTTTTTGTTTCTCAGGATATAAAGACAATTCTCAGTTACTGCACATTAATAATATACTACCATTAAAATAAATTGCATGAAAATCTAAGAAGCGTTGTTATTTTAATTGACGTTTTCGTTTCCGCTGGTTGTTATCCAAAAACAATACCACCCGACTATCCATTACTTAAGTTAACAGCCAAATTCTTAACGCAATAGGGTATCAATTATGATTCAGACCGGACACTTACAACCCAGCACTTCATTTACCCCGCAACTAATATCCAGATTGACAATTTCTAACTTAAAACTAAGTCACTTGTAATAATTGGAGGTTGCTACACGTACAATTCATTCAAAAACCTTTTTTTTGCTTTTAGGTAAAACAGGAATGTGTTTATTTTACCTTATAGACATATTTACCACAAAACATTGGCATCCCATAAATTAACTATTGGAGGATGGACATTAATTGAAAACTATTGGAGGGTATCTTTACTTGATCATGTCTATTGGAGGCAATGCAGGGGCCAGATGGAACTTATGTTTACACAACTTAGTTTTAATCATAAATACACCTTCTCTCTCTAGTATATATGCCTAACTTGGCTCCGTGCAATGTGCAATGTTATTGTACACATTATAGTAATATAACGTCAGAGTCTTTACGTTTCCTTATACATCTTGTCAAACGTTTCGTTTACAGTTCTTTGCATCTAAATGAGTATATCGTGTGATAGAAGGACACTGCCGACGACTTATTAACACGTCAGTGGCGCCCATTAAGTGTCAATGCAGCTTTTATGTAAGCATCATCAAGATACGTTCAATAATTAGATAGATTTGCGGTTTAATGAATAACGCCTCTGTGTAGTCAAGTGATGAATACGTAACACAGTGCTCGTAAACGGTATGATAATTATTACGGGAAGGGCAGACTGCATTACCAGACTATCTGGAAATCAACAAGTGTGATCCCAAGAAGTAAGAACAGGGCACTGTTAGGACTTGCACTATTTCCATATCAATTAAGCCGCCCCCATTTTTCTCTGTCAGTCCATTCTGGTGATTAATCTCGAAACAATAATTGATTGTGACATTGTGCTTTGACACGGAAGCTAATAAACACAACGAGAACGCTAATCTACATGTTATAAAATGCTAAACATTAAAACGGGTGAAGAATAACAGCGACGCAACCATATTCCTAATGTTTGAATTTTCAGATTCTGATCCTTGAAGGAACTCATTCTATGTTCATTAATTAGGCATATTATATCTGCTTGATTTGCGATAAACATGACACGTTGATAAATTGCAGTTTCAGGCCTCGCTCATATAGACGCGCGTATCCGAGTACAGTTTAGTTCAAAGCACCCAATCTATCACTTGGATTGTCTGACAGAGAAGGATTTCCATCATCGTAAAGAGATCTGGAAACTGCCAAGAAGCAAACTTGCACTCAGTTGTATGATAAGAAAAACATTTTTCCTTTTCACCTAGAAGTAAATCAATTGTGACTTGCAGAAACAAGATTCATCAGTTTTGCATGTTGTTCACAAGCGATTATACTAACATGGCTGTTAAACGAGATTAAACGAGAGTTACCAATATAAAATCCAATACATAACATGAAAAATACAATTTGTATAAATTTTCTTTTCTGATTATGTATTCTGTAATAATCATCGTCATTGTTTTGATGTTTATTTCTTACATAAACATATCGACGGCAATGCTCTAAGAGCTTAAAGGTACTTTGCAAATTTATTTTTCCAAATTTCCAAATTGATATAAGTGTGTGCAATATAAATTCAAATTGTGAAGCATGATCCATCCACTTCCATAAAAGGATAATCCGTAGTTATACATGTAGGATAGAGTGCATGCGGCCATTTCAATGTGAAAACCTCTCAATGGTTTGAGTTAGGGAATGGAATTGGCGTAACTGAATATGGTACTTTGTATAAGAAATCCTTGTCTTGATTCCTTGGTTTAAAGTTAGGACAGTTGTGCCTTGCCTGGCAACACAACGTTGAGGTCTGAAGCGGATTCGTTTGCAAAGCATGTCTCCTAAATTATAAAAGATACGTACATGAAACGTGATACTAAAATCCTTTGCTTTTTGTTAGTAAAACTCATGAGTGAATCATTACATTTTGGCAAATTTCATTGAAACATGGTTTAACAGAGCCTTACTGAGGAAGGCTTACTTTCATCTCATCATATATATCTGTGAGTCTCTGTAATTTCAGGTTTCATAAAAAAAATTATAACGTCGATTTCGGTACCTAGATATTGATTTCTTTGGTTGGAGCCATAGCTATAGACCTGTATACATCATAAAAATGTGGGTTTTTTTCTAAAAGAAAAACAATATTATCAAGATTTGTTGTTGAATATTTGCGGTAAGATATATGTCATCAAAACATCCCTCAAATACTTAATTTTCATCCATCTCCCTACACACGTTAAGAAAAAGTTTAAGCTGTCATATATTTAGGAGTTATTTTACCCAAGCTGGGTTGCTGGGGCCCGTACTTGCTACACTTATTGTTCATTTGTATGGTTACAGATAGTAAGATAAAAGTTCCTTTAAATCACACGTTCTCACATTTTTCTTTGCATAAAATCAAGACGTTTGCAATGAGCAAGTCAAATAGTTATAACTAGGACAAACGTCTGGAAGCGAGTTTTAAGCTGTTGGTTAGTCAGTGTTGGTAATTGTGGCTGACTCGATCCTAAAAGTAATAGAACGTGTACATGTTCCATTGCAGACATATTGATCCAAACAAACGGCAGGATTTACACATACACTCTTTTTTATACCATATCATTACCCCCATTGTAAACATGTAACGTTGTAAACATTATTTTGAGCTTTGAAAATAGTTGATAGTTCAACACAACTAAAGACCCCGTCTTGGCCCCACAACCATTGCCATAAGGTCAATTCTAAATTATTCCTGGCATAAGTAATCGTGCTCAACTCTTATGTGCTTCTGTACATTGACATACCATTGATGCAATTGATCATTCATATTATCAGTCAGTTTGAAATCGCACGACCCGGATAGATAAATCAAATAACGTCATTGTCAAATTCATCAAGTATCATATGCATATTCATTATACCACCACTTGATATAAGGTTCCAACCGCTTATTGGGACAAAATTTCCGGAAGGTTAACCCTGAAAAAAGACAAACATTCAAACTCGTGCTATGTAAACTGAAGAATCAACGACATATCACTCAAGAAACTGTTCTATTTCACAACAGATCTGAAAATTTATGGCTGTAAATATTTATCATATTATGTTGATATTGTCTCGATCATGAGTGCCATTGAACATGGTTTTCATATTTTCAACCATACTTTTCTTGTTATTCAGTTAATATCATCATAACAGTTGTATTTAAAAGGTTCACTGAATACGAAATGTAAGAACTAATTAGTGTATATGTAAGTCATTTTTGTTTATCATGATATATATTGTGTACATTATATTATAGAAAAGTACAAAATACGCTCCGACCATAAGAATCATTTCCGAGTTTTATTTAATTACGTTTAAAACTTAATAATCGATGAATCATTTTATGAAATTATTTCGAAAGGATGTTAATGAGCAAGACTTGTTTCAGCAGAATATACAACACACCGTATTTGTTTATCCTTCATTGTGGTTTGTACAGACTGCATTGTTAATTAGAACTGAAGGTTTGCGTGGTTTCACACTCCACGACGCTTTCGGTAAATCACTGACAATTCACCTCATAGGTATATTACTCTGACTGAAACTATGTGCATCGGTGTGAGTCACGTTGTACATGCACATTCAATTAACGATAACTTTCAACCAGCAAATATATGTACATTTTAAATATAGCAGTGCTAGTAGTGAGCATGTGGTGTGTTCCTTGCTAACTGATCCTTTATATAGTAAGGGAAGACTATAATTGGAAAGTTAAAAGAGCAGCTAGGGTTCGCCCAGAGTTCTATCTAAAATGTTGTTTTGCTTTTTATCTCCAACACGATGGAGTCCTGTTTTGTATCCTTCTTCTTTAGAACAACTTGGATCACAGGTATAAACGCCAAAATTAGTAAATAGTAAATATAAATAAAAAAAAGTAAAATAGGCAATCGTCCTGGTTTTTGTTTGATTGAGGTACGTTTGCGTATTTTCCGTAAATTTCAATCAACATTTTCTTGTTTCTTCGTATATAGCAAATTGATTTTGGAAAACAGTAGTGTTCCAAAACTAAAAAGGGAATGTTCGAAAGATAAATTTTGCATTAAAATGTTTTTAAAAGACATGGAAAAACTTGTTGATAAAAACCACATTGAACCACATTTTCCGATCAGATAGCTACATTGAGATGATTACCGCAATTACATTTCATATTGTTACACGTCGTTTTCATTATCATAATTTCATAAAACGAATGGTTTCGTTACTCTGTGTTACGTTCTAATGAAGGTTTCTATTACAGACAAAAGGTAACCTAGTAGCTCAATAATCATAAGCTAATTTGAGCTTTCTAAACCTTCTATTTTGTTCATCTGGACTAGAAATTAGTCCACGGGTATGGGTGGCTGTGGCTTACAATCACGATCTTAATCGGCCTTGCAGAATCCTCAAATCTACAATCTATCAGGAGTTATTAACAAATACATCAAGGTTCCCTGACTTTATTATCGGAAAGAGGTTAGGAATAGAATATACAGGGTGTTGTCCCTGCGGTCATTATTAAGAGTCACCGATCTACTACGATTAACCCAGATTGACCTTTGAGTCCGGGGTTAACATTTCATTTTTCCTGAGACTTTAAGATCTTGACAAGAGGATGAAATCCAATTCTAGGTCGTTTTGCTCTTGTAGCCTGTTTTGCAGTTGGCAGAGCCACCAAATATACAGGGTCATAAATTGTTCATTATAAAAAAAACTCTCCCAAATTCATTCGTTACTCCTAATGTCCACGGAATGTCCTCTCGGCGGCTTTTACTTCTTCACTAAGGTCTTTGTGGTTATTATTATTTGACCATGGTTTATGTACTCTACAATTCAGTATCCCCATTGGCCAAAACAGTTAAGGACAACATGAAAACAACATTAGCATGTTGTCCCTTTTACCCTATAAGGGACCAAATGCTGACCACAATACAACCCATGTGGCTAAGATCCTTATCGTCCAAAGCAACGCTCACAACATTCAACCTTCTATACTTGTATTTTTTGTTATATTTCAACTCGAGATTGAGAGGATAGCATGTTTTGAGGTCGTTACTCATGCTACCACAATATGCCTAAATCGACTTTTAACTTAAAATTTAGAGCACAATTCAGTTGTCTTAGACCATCAGTTTTTATAGAACTATGATATAAGTTGTCACTTTTCATTCGTTTTTGAACCAAAGGGTTACCAAATCTGCAAATAATAATATGTATATATATATAATAACAATAAACCAAGGAGTATGAGCCAGTGGTTCTTACGAATAATTCTCAACTACAAAATGTTTTCCAGACGGTTATACGTTGGACGTCATGGTTTTCGTTTTGGAACAATATTGTATAACAATTTTATGGACGTTTCACTGTGCAATAGTAATACCCGAAATAAAGGACAATAGAATTGTGTCAAAGTATTTAAGAAATTGATTACAAATAAGTTAAACATGAATTGGCATGATATATATTCTAAATGAGCAAGTCGCATAAAAGAGCACCTTAATGGGTATGCGTAGTTATTCAAAACCTCGTCCTACTTTAAAATGATTATTAAAAGTAAACTATATCGATATCAATGCAACTTGTGTAAGACCTCTACGTTAGCTATACATCACAAGATTTCAAAAATGATGCGTGGAAATTCTTTGGCTGTAAAAAATTGGTTTTAAATGTTTTTAAAAGATAAGTCATTAATAGGTAATGTTTCAACGTCATGGATAGGAGATATACTGTCAATAGTGGCAAACACTGATAAAATGCATTAAACAAATGGATTTTATAGTATAAAAAGAACACAAATTAGACATTAAAATGTCAAAAGTATAAGCAAGAACATCAATCAACTCTCCGCTTATGATACGCCTTTACATACTATATGCGTGTTTAAAGTTGATTTACAAACCAACAGCGTCAGACACTTTACGCCTGTTCTTAATAATAAAACCTCCTTGGCAGTTTATGTCACTAATAACACTGATTTCAAACTTAAAAGTTTACATTACTCTTCAACTGGAATAATGGTCGCAATCATTTTGAAGAACATCTTTCAATTAAACATTGTGATAAGACACGTTGCACATTTGGAGGTTTACCTTTCCATCTTTTCTCTTAACGGTAGCGTTTTCCGACTATAAATGGGCAGTAGAACTTTTCTTTATATATATATATATATATATATATATATATATATATATATATATATATATATATATATATATATATGTAAGCATCATATATATATATATATATTTAATTTTCCCAAATAGACACTTTTAATGCCAAATGTATTATCTACAGAAGGTCAAAACACCTTATCCTCAACTCGATCATCAATAGTCGTAGAGGAAATAATCAAGTATCAACATTAACAGGACAAGCATGAACTAACGTGCCTCTTTAATGCTTGTTTATGATAGTATATATACAGCTTTCATTCTTCAACCAGATTTTAACCGGATTTCAAATTCCAATATGAAACGTGTATCTTGGGTTCTAAATTCTCACACGATTCATTCCATGGTACAGTTGCTTTTCTTAACAAAATAAGAGCGTTGCCTAACAATATCATCAAATGATTACCCTAGATAAAAAGTGAATATTGTTTGTCTAAGTTAGCAAATAAAAGGGCAATTATAATTGGTTAAATAGAAACATTAAGGTTTTGCATTTCGACCTAGTATATATAGTATTTGCGTGTCAGCTTTTTGTAAACAAAAGATGATGAATGATCATGTTGCTCTGGTCCTTCAAGTTACGCGAATTCATAAACCGATAGCCTAATGACCAATTGAACGATTAATTCTAGAAATATGGTCAGTTCCTAAAGCGATCTCTGTGCAAGCCTTATGTAAATAGGGCTCGATTACTTTTATATATGTGACATCACGAGATCACTATAGAGCTAAACAATATATTTGTGGCTTTTTATCCTTTCACAGAATATAATTTTACAGATCATTTAATCAGATTATCAAACATAGGGTCTTTAAAATATTAGGTAATGCTATTAGCTTTTGCAGTAGCATCAATGACGTCAGGCAACTGAACACAGAAATGATGTCCAGTAAAGATTCCAGTCGATTGTATATGCATTAAACATCGAAATATTCTACAGTGCTGTAGATCTATAATCAATAGTTACTTACAGCCGGTCACAATTTTTTTCTTTGTAATTTCCATATATGTTAAAGCGAACAATTATAATTTGTAAAGCCAGATTATTGATGAAATTATCTGACTGTAGAGCGGAATGACGTCAATGGCCATGGGATCCGCTTTGATAAAGCAATAAGTATAAGTATATGGCCAGGGGTCTCCACAGGTCCCTCAACCTCTTCTATATGGAAATTTTAGTCATAAGAGAGACATCACTTACGTTATATTTGAGAACTTGTCACATATTCCATTTACTGACCAGTAAACAAAATATTTACATCTTTCAAATTCGATTCAGGGTGCGTCATACCAAAAGAAAGATGGGAGATGTTGCTTTCTTGTTTTATGCTCAGCAAAACAAAAATTGAACATCGCTTGAACTTCCGCTACACTGTGGCTGCTGGGTGCCGAGAGTACAAAACACATTGTTTATATTACATTGTAACAAGAAAATGAAGATTTAATACATCATATTATATAATACATTAAAACACCAACTTCAAATGGTATCTAATGGTGCCTAACAAAACTTTGTTATACTGTTCATACTTTCCTATGTGTAATTATCAATATTGGAAAATTTATAATTGTCATCAATTCTTAAAAGAACAATGTATCGACCATAATTTTAGTTTGATATCTTAAAGGTTTATATCTACACTACATATACAAGGTACATACATGTATATGTGATATGCCTGGGATATTTTTGTATTTATCTAAAAGAGGCATTGGCCATGGGTAAAAATTTAAGATGTTCATATTTCTTCAATAAAAGGGTGATTAAAACCTTTCGACAAAATTATCAAAGATAGTAACCGTGATGATGTATGTTACGTTATTTTAAAAAAACATTTTGAAATTAAAATCTCATGAGAATAGTTGCAAAGTGAGAGAATGTAGTAGGTATAAATAGGGGTTCTGGTTCAGCGATGAGTAAAGCGTATTTCCTCATTTACGAAAATCTGCGGAGAAGTGTTTGTGTTATGGTTGATGAAGAAATACGTTTTGGCCTCCGTTTGTCCAGAACCCCTAATTATACCTACTTACAAATCCTGCCTTCTTGTGTTCAGGTGGGAATTTAAATGTGATATTTAAATATTTGAAAGGAACATTATGTGTCTTCATTGAATTATTCTCTCTTGTTAACACCTGTTAACATGAACTCTTAATTGCACTAAGTAATGAAACCAACCTTTGTTAAGCAGCTGTAAAAAGGACCATGTGCATGGACCATTTTAGAAAATATTTTTTTCTGCATTTTTTTACGAGATCCAATATTCGTGTCGTGATGTTTTAATATCAGAAACAGTCGTTCCATTTTATAATACTCAGTACCTTTTTCGAATTTACATATCAAAATATAATTACAAAGGCTCACCTACAAAAATCAAAATACCATTACGGTACGTTTGTACTTAAGCATTGATATTTTTTGACAAACTATGTATTAGACAAGATATTTCAACTAAATGAACACACGATTATATGTTCAAAATGAGTTAAAATGTAATTAATGGTTTGGAAGAAACATTTGAACAAGAGAACCAGGCCGAATGATATAACATAAACATTTCTTAACAGAAAATTAAACAAACATAGTCTTTGCTGTGACTGGTACCATGTCTTTCATGTCACACAAAGTCAGTATGACACAGTGACTACATATTGTACGACCACATTGAATTGACCAATTTACTTTATTTTTATCTATTATCTTCAATGTTTCCAGCCTGGATCGATTTGGCATACTATGTTCCACAGAGATTGCCAGTCTTAGTATATTCATGATTTATTACACCGTTAGTTTCATATTTGCGATGCTAGTCAGATATGAACTAATGCAACGTTTTTGTTATCCTTGGTTATAACACGAAATGATTGATTGATGTTCTGGATATACGACAGTCTCAAAGAAAGAATCGTAATCTACGCAAGAAATGTTATCGGTATTCGCTGTGTTATCATATTTTTTTAGACCATTTTGTCAAATCGATTAAAGGTTTTTAGTTTAAGGCAAAGAACTGCAATAGTGTTCCCATATCGCTTTATCAATTGAACGCCTTTTATTCTCAACGGCTTCATCAACAAAACTTAATTTCTTGTAGTTATTAAATTGAGGATGTGAAAAGAGTGTTATTGAACTGTTGATAACACCAATCAAAGAAAAACACCATTTAGGAGTTTTGCTGGCTTTGAAATGGGTGTTTAGTGAGTAATCACTGGTCCTTGCTTGCGATTGCTAATTACAGCTTTGCGTAAACATCTGAATTTTAGGCAGCTATTCTATTTCAATGTACTAAGTGAAACATTCAATTGTTTCGCTTCCATTTAGTGAAACTTCAACAGGTAGAATGATGTATGAAGGCAAGTATACGAAGTGGATCTGAAAATTATTATTTTTTAAGTAAGGCGTTTGAATAAATGCCCGTGTGTATTGTGATTATAACAATCCTTCATAAGGATTGAATATCATGTTTTTTGCTTCCAAATGTAATGTTACCACGTGTGATCCTTAAAAAAGATTCACGAAGACAGAATCATATCATTACCTCTTTAATGCTGGTTTAACTATGTCTTTGAGGATGATATAAGAATGACATCATATATCGTCAAATAGTTGTGAACTACAATTAACAATAATGGGTATACTTGCAGGATTTTTTCTAACTACTGGATCACATAAAAACATCACAAGATCTTTTATAATACACTGTTTAATTAGATAGTTTTCTCATTACGACGAACCATTGTTACTCAACCGAAATCCCCCGCACGTGTTTACTGTCTAAACAATGAGCAAAACGGATATCGTTCATATTCTAAACCTTATTATATATATGAATCCAAAATTTAAATAGAATAATGTAAGGCATTGTATTTAATAACTTATAAAGAACATCACTATTTTTCAGATATTTTTCAGTCTAAACATATTCATCAATATGCATTTTAGAAACAACGATATTAGGAATGTGCATGGTATTTGTACTAGACTTATACACAACAAAATTGATTGGTAGATAATTCAAATTAAACAGTACAATACATCAAGGATTGTCTCGTCACGATACGTAATTGAAAGACTAATTGCGAAATTAAGAGTGGCTGGGCAGTAATCGCATCCACCTTCTCGTTGAATCTGTCAGTAATCTTCTCAAACTTTTTATTTGCTATCTTTGTTTTCAAGCTCATTTTCAGAGGAAAGAGTAGCTTGTAAATAACAAATTCTTTTCTCTGACATTTTTTTTTCTTAAAGTCATAGCGAAATATATTTACATTGTTAGATTCTGTAATAATTTGACCTGTTTTTTAACAAGAATACTAGACTTTTTTCACTTGGATGCTCATAACAGTATGGTTTAAGTACATAAAAAAATCAATTCCTTTAAACAGGTCAAATGTAGTTCTTTTTCAGTAGTATTGTGTTTCACAACTGTTATGTTCTTTTCTCTTTGTACAACTGAACATCTGCCAGTTTCAATTTAAGATTCATGAAAGAGAAACGAATTCGAAAGAGAGAGATTCGAAACTCGCGTCAATATTTGCTAAAACGTCTACGAAATGTATACCTTCTTTCGTAAGAAAGACCTCCTTTTAATCAGTATAAAACACATCGAATTTTTTCTTTTTTCTTTGTATAAACAATGAAATAAAATTTGCTGAGCAATGAATATTTAGATCATAAAATATTATAATGATATCTTATTTTGTAAAGAAAACAATAATTCACCCAAATTATGTTCCCATTTTCGCCAGTTTCATAAATTGTGTACCCTTTAAAGAACTCTGTGGCATGGCATACACGTTTCTATTATCAAATACTTTACTGCCGAACACGTAAATATGGAAAATCTACCATAACCTATATAAACCATTGTGTTACAAGTAATCGGTTTTACACACAAACAACCATTTAAATGTATGCATATGAACTCATTCATCTTTAATATACGTGTATATAGCAACAATAAAATTGATTTTAAAGCTTTTTCACATCAAATACAGAGACGTTATTACATTATCATTAACATACTAAGCCACTAGAAACTAATTAAATGTGAAAACAATAAACGATCATGTGCGGACAAAATTACACGGACGTGAAACAGAAAATATACATTATTGTACAATGAACCGCTGTGTAAGCAACATATACGTGATAACGAATCACTTTTTATCACACTCTTGGCATTTTCGTTGCATTTAGCGTTAACTTTCAAGTTATAACAGAGCCAATCATTCTGAAAGTTGATGTATAGCCAAAATAAACACAACAGAAATTAAATATAAACCAATCGTGAAAGTACCTTACCTGAGGTAAACTTGCAACAACACTAAGCGTCCATGCCACAACCAACATAATCTTTCCTCTTCTATCGGCATCGTGTATACTCATTGGGTGCACTATTGAGTAATATCTGTCTAGGCTGATAGTCACTAGTATGAAAGAAGAGAGGTAGAATCCAAAAGCCCTATAGAACATCATCATTCTACAAACAAAGTCTCCCGCTTCCCATGACACAGTGATATGCCACACTGTTTCTAGAGGAAGCATTATGAAAGATACTATCAAATCCGCTATAGACAGGTGCATTATGAACGTATTTACACGCGACTTGAAACCCCGGCTCCGAAAAAGAGTAACAAAAACTATCATGTTGCCCGATGCTGCAACAACGAACAAACAACTATAGGCAATAACAGATACCAAGTTGTCATCATTGAATGTCATCTCCCGCGGAAGAGACGTAGAAATGTTCGAAGAATAATTATCCCAGGTTTTCAGGTATCCAGAAGATGTACCCGGATTAACTGTTGTCGAATCTGTCTTGGACTGCAAGATTCGGTACATATTTGAATTGTTCATGTCCTCGATGCTACGTGAAGCAGGAATCCCGTTATACATCCTGCTTCTCACTTCCCTACAGTGAACGCCCTCCTTTTTTCATGAACATTGCCAATAAGCATTAATATGTAGGAGCTCCTATATGTTTGCTTCTCGATCTAGTGTCCTTGCCTTTATCCGTGGCTTGTGTGCACTGCTACTCACTACGTACGCTACTGTTAAATAGCCGCGATCAATGAAAACCTCATGCTCCTAGCAGCTAGCTTCGCGGATGGAGGAGTGGGGAATGATCACTTCTGAACGCGCGGAGTGATGTGTCAGTACGCCTTGCTAGCAAGATCGTTAATGACACCGACCAGACAGAAGGAAACTTTTCGTAAACATAGTTTTAAGCTTAAATAATGTATTGAAGCAACACGTTCTGTAGTTGGCTGTTTACTTGAGAACAGAAATACCCCCGTGTAACACTTGCGTGTGAACTCTTTTCAGTAATGATTTCAGTAATCCTCTGAGAGTTATACTTTAGAAGAATCCTTCGATTGGCGTTCACAGAGGGTCAGCGACAATGTGCCTGGGGCTTTTCTTCAAGTAGAGACGACTGAAAATCAGTTAATAACTTTAGACTATAATTTTGTTAGGAAATGAATCGTATGAATTTTAAGACGAGTTTGATGAGAAAAAGTTGTATTTACGAAGACATACGGCATGAAGTATCAGTAAGCGAGTTAGAGGCATGTTTTCTTCAGAAGTACCCATTAATTGATGACAGTACTTAAGGTTCATATAAAAAAATTGAATGTAAAAAAGAACATATTCTGAACGTCATCTTATAACAACAAATAGCACACTTTATATAAGATGAGCAGCTGTATTTTTGTTAATTGAACTTGATATCCGTACATGCATGTCCTTTATTTCGCGCTCTGGAGCGAAAGATAGCTAATAGATATGACATTGTAAATAAAGCTTTGAAGCCATAAACCCTCCTCCAAGGCCTCTATAGTAACCATGGGTATAAATGGGACCCATGTTTAATGCTCCTTTGAAGGAATTGTGATAATATATTTTATTAGATATTCTAATGTCAATTTGAATTATTAATTGGCTCAGTCGACGGTGCAATAAATTTGATCCTATCAACTGGTCAGCGATTTTGTACTAAGTTATCAATATCAAATCCATGTTTACAAAGAAAGGTACAAGTGAGGATGAAAGCAATAGCATTTTACATAACCTCAAATATTTATTTGTATGTATATTTCATAAGAATATGAAAAACGAAGAAGCCACATGATACCTGAATACGCACTAATTACAGATCATGCTCTAGTCTGTTTATGATTAAGTAATAATTTCTATGTATAAATCCTATATCTAAAAGGTTAACGTTGAGTTGACAGCATTAAGGATTCAATCCGATCTTCTCGAATCAGCATAATGTTTGGTTTTTAGATTAGTAATGTCTGTCTTTTTCCTATCCTGGATGTCACCTACTGAGAATGCAAGCTGTTAAGACTACAGTTTGCGCAAGAATTATCTAATTTTAACTTCACTTAACCTAACACAATTGTCACATCTGTGCCTCTCAATAATTATACGTGATAGCAAAATGACATACGAACCAATTAATGCAATAAAATAACGTTTACGTTACATGTTCTGATCAACGCATAGTTACTGAAAAAGCTAATACCCGTCTAAATCGAACTGACATAAGTATAAAGGTGTTAGTCTGTCGACTTTTAGCTTGCTGATAATAAAATTATGGTAAATCATTTTAAGAGCTACTGTTTGTTATTATTAATATATGATGGCAAAAACATAATTTGTATTTATGATGTAACAAATTCTAGTAAATGATATTACAATGGTTGAAAGCGTATGTAGTTTGATAAACAAAAATAAATTGTTACTGAAAAAGTCTATCATGATGTTCAACAAATGTTTTATCATACAGAAATATAGTCTTGACGGATTGACTAATCCAAGAGAGTTTTTAAATTTTTAAATGTTGTTTAACTGATTAAAGCATGGAGGCCCATCAGTAAAAAACGGAATTGAGGCAAACATATTATACCTTCCCATTAGGTTATCTTATAAAGTATTTCGATATTTTAGTTAGTGCCGCAAGTTATTACTGAAAGTCTTAATCTTTTAACCGAATAAAAGGTCACTTTGTGACATGATAAGTTAACAACAAATAACACAAGAATCTGTTTTATATCCATTCACAATTCGACATCGGGACATATCCAAAACTTTCTTGCTCACTACGTATTTCTTCTCTGTTAATGATGTTAATGAAATGCCATTGATGTGGATTAAAGGTTTTGAGGTTATTAACTGAGATATGCTGAAAATAGTGCCACAGCAATCAATGTCTGTATTTGAAATTATAGCACACGAATGATGAAATATCAAAGTGGGAAACAGGATAAAATGTTGTGTCCATAGTAACAAAACGTCTCACAGTTTTCATTGTCATCATTTCGCCATATTTGTGTCTTATGTCTAATATTTGATGTCACCAATTCTGCAATGATGATCGTGCTGAAGTATCGTTGGTTATGGACGTTTGCAGCCATCCGAGTTTATACCTATTTGAAAACTTACAGATAAAAGTCAATGCAACTGACGCCATTATGTACGGTTATATATGTATAGTGTGCAAAACAAACTGTAATCTACTGAATACATCTTCACAATTTTGTACTCCTTTTTAGTCCTCACAAGAAAGATTTGTAAACTGTATGTCTCTAATGCTGTTGGAGATGAGTTAACTATCTTGTTTAACGTAACAACCTTCTCCAAAAAAAGGAATCTGTCATCACCAGTTCATGATCTCCAAGCCTACTTTGATATTGCCACGGTTATGTTCTCTAAAGATCAAACATTCAAAAAATTTGAAGTCGTTACTAAATGCATTCTTCAAATTACTCAAGTAATTCTCAAGGAACTATCCAGGTTCTTGTCATGTTTATATTCGTTGAGTTTTGTATTACAAAATCATTCTTATGCACCACCGTTTGATGGTCTGTCTTCCTCTCTGTCTGTCTACCCATCTAACAGAGAAAATATCGAACATCGAAAAGCGTCGAACGTGCACATCAAAAATGTAATCGATACGCTAATTAGCGATACGGAATATAAAGCATCGAAACAAAATCACTTTTCGACGATCAGAAGTTTTAAACAAGCGACGTTTTAAACAAGCAACAAGAGCACTGAAACAATCGATACGAAACACTGTGAGAGCGCATGAAGGTCATCTCTCTCTGTGTGTCACATCTCCTTTTGGATATGGAATTAGATGATTCGGAGAAATAATCTGATTGATAATTCATAAATCATTTATACTATTTTAAAGGAGTTAATGAGGTATTTTGGTTACTGCCTGAGGTTATTTTTCTCGTGTTACAAAGACCACCCCACATGTCTTCTGATAATTAAATATTAACAAAAGTTGGTTAGAATAGAATCATCAAAGGTTGAAGAGAGGGCGTTTTCAAGAAAAGAAAAAGTTAAGATACTGCAGTGTAATATTTATACGGCTATATTAAACTAGTGTTATACCACTGCACGTATGACGTCATAATATTGGGTGGTTATGACGTCACAGTGTTTGCGGCCAGTGCAGTGCACTTTCATGCTTGATTGCTGAGGTAAAGTAATAAACAGAATACTGAACTTCCTTCAATTAAATACTATTTTTATTAAACTCGTTAACGATTTGGTATCAAACTCGCTTTCGCTCGTTTTATACTTTATCATTAACTCGTTTAATAAAAATAATATTAAATGGAACTCTAGCATTGTTTCGGTAAAGATCAAAGGCGCCGCCTATCCTTTATTCCGCAATAAAGTTTATTTTTTGAATGACGTCACGAAACAATGACCCATAACGTCAACAACAATAACGTTATGACGTCACTAGTTATGGCCCTAATCGAGCATTTTCAATTCACTGTCAAATTTCTTTTAAGTTAATTTTGGCTGAAATATAATTTACACGAGTTAAAATCGACATGCTAGTAAGAAATAGAGTAGCCTCAACCATCATGTGTTTTGCAATAAAGTACAGTTTTAATTTGCCCTGAACTATTATTAACGTCAAACCACTCGGCCTTCGGGCTTTTGCTTTAACTATAATAGTTCAGGGCAAAACAATACTTTATTGCAAAACACATGATGGTTGAGGCTACTCTATTTCTTAAGCATAGCTCTATAAAGCTTCTAAAGAAATCTTCTAAGGGAGGATATTTTAAATAATAGTCACAAGGATTATGATGTAATGATAGTATATATGCTGATGATAACTTTATGATGTTTACGAGTTGACAGCTGCGGGGTTTTTTTAACGCCTACAAATGTCACTGGAATTCAGAATAATGGCATTAAGATAAAATAATCATTACAGATTTGTATAATATCTCAACTACGCTATCTGAAGAAATAAGTTTGTCTATTATACAAATTTAATCTACAGAATTTGTCATGACCCGTATTGTGAGATAATATTGAGCCAGTGCAATTAATTCTCCTGTTGCTTCAAGTACATACTTTTAATTTTAGATAACAACAAGTCATCTCATATCTTTATTTTCGAAAAGAGGTAACATGAATGGTGCAGGATAGTGACCTTTACACGGCTGTCTGTAATACAACTGGGTATGACATTCTGCTAAAATTAAATATCTTCATATTCGTGGAAAAATCCCAAGTTTGACAAACGAACCTTTGATGAAACTTTACTGAATTGCAAGTTTACATTGCTCTGTCTTCCTTATTGCATCTGAAGCAGTCTCGGTCAAATTTGCCTCTTAAACCAAAATCTAAAATGTTATCAACTGCTGATTCTCGGTTCGAACAAAATGCATTCTACGCAAACAATGGTGTGATATCATATACACTATAATGATTGTTATTCTCAACAACGAGTTGCGGTAGATTAAGAAAATACTGTCCGTCCGTGCATGCATGCGTGCTTTTTTTTAGTGCGGACCAGAGCTTGAAAACAAATGAAAATAAAACTTGGAATGAAGATCAGTTATCATGTGTTATGATGCCTTATGGTACTTTTACCTTTGGTCGGATTTATTTTGAAAACACGTTTTTTTTAAACACATCTCTAAATTAAGAGGGTCAGACCTAAAAAAATCATTCTTTCTAAAATTCTGCAATGCTACGCTGAAGTTCAGCGCAGTTCTATCCATGGTTCGCCAGTTCCATCCAATGCTCTCAGGTATTATCGCATTGCATAGCCACAATAATGTTGCGGGCTTTCTCCTTTCAAAAATACTATCATGATCAGTCGTGATACAAGTGAAATACTCTTGAAAGAAGCGTTAAACGCAATATCACCTCACCATAAGGACAATTTGCAAGTGGAACAATGACCAACTAAAGTGGTGCTTTCTTGGGGTTTAACTCTTGATGTGGTTACAGGATTTTCGTAAAAGAAAATACGATATTAAAAATTTAGTTCTCAAACTAATTCAGCTAAATCAATATTAACATATTTGATATTCAGTTTAAAAACCATTGTATAATGCTTCTATGCATATTTCGTAGAAAACCGATAGTTGTCACTTCACTGGTACAAAGGTTATAGATACAAAGATAACTAGGATTAATCTTCGATTAATGATCATTATTTGACAAGAAAATCGATCAAGAACTTGTACTTGAACTCTTTTCATTATTGTTCCACTGTATGCACTTAATTCATAAGTAGCCTTTGTCGTTGCTGACAATGTGGCGACTGGTTTATCTTAACAGACCTCCAGCCAACTACATCAGCAAGACAAATGTGATGTCAAGTCAATAGCACTGCAGTCCGTTATCTTTCCTTTATTCATTTGTACTGCCTCTATAGACACTTTCAAATGTCTTCATCATGATTATATTTGATTGGGACCTTTTTCGACATCTTTTTGTACTTCCATTCATAGTGTTATTATTATTTTGTAGATGTAACTGTGCATTGAATACTTCGTCAGTCTTTGTTCAAATAATGTTAACCGAAAACAACGCGAATGTAGTGTTACTAGTTGTTTTTGTGATACTACATAGTAGCGTTTGAGTTATCGGTTTATAAAGACATTTTATCCTACATATTTAATTTTAAAAGCTTATAGTTAAAGGTACGTAGAACAGTTTCATTGTACATTCATAGGAAGCCTGTGACATTGTCTTTACCGCTCATCTGGAACAATAGTTCACAAAATGTTAATACTGAAAAGCATTACAACAATACATTTTTCAATGACTGGTACTATCTAAAGAGGTTATAGCACGTCATTTTTCATGTTATACCCCATATCAGCCCGGGTCCTCACTATCAACCCAAGGCCGTAGGCTAATATGGGGTATTTTATGAAAAGTGACAAGTTGTAACCCTTTTTTATGTATTTCATTCTATTTCTCTATAAAATAAATTATATGAAATTAAAAGATTACTTTGTTTTGATGCAAAAGTTTACTATTAAAAATAATTAATATACAAAAATACGCTTACCAAGAGTAAAGTTTGAGTTCACCAATCAGTAGCATATCGTATTATTCCAATTTTCCTAAAAGTGTCACTATATTATTTGGGGAAGTAAATGTAGCCTGCAACTCTCACTATACGTTGACTGTGGCCTTGGCCTTGAAGGGAGATAAGCGTTGCAGCAGTATTCTATTATTTAGATGGTGTAACTGACTTTGGCCGATTACCAAAGGTACATAACCGAGCAAGAAAATCGGTATTTGTTGTATTCCGGTGAACACAATTAAATGTCGCTAAAAGTCTCTTCGTGGAGCTGGCTGTGAGGTCGTTAGTTCAACAATTTCTCGTGAGAGCTTTTAACATTTCCTATATTCTGTTGGATTATAGAACATGTGCAGACACAAAGAAAAAAGGCTTTGAAATGCTTTCTTCAACGTATACACAACGGTCAAAAGTACATGTCGATTATCATAAGAAGGTATTCTTCCCATTTACTGGTTTGCTTAATTCTGACAGTGTTTCACAGCCCATAGTAATGTATTGACATTGACTAGTGTGATTGGTATTGGCCATGCCCCTACACTGATTGCAATGGCGCACTTTGCACAAAGAAACACTCGTATATACTGTTTTCATTCCTGTACTGTCAAGTTTTGAAGGCTCGTCCTCTATTACATGATGGACCACATTGGGGTAATCAGTGTCTTGAGAACTTGATGGAAGACAAATTTTACGCTTCTCCCTGTCCTCATTGACTTATTGACTCACCCCATAATCTCCGTTCTAGCTTACAACTCGTCCAATGGCCATTTCCTTGCTTCAATTACTTGGTGACTTTGCTCTGTGCAATTGTATGCTTATGTTTCTTCAATGCTCACGTTATTGTTATCCATACGTAAATTCAAAATTACTTTTTTTTATCTTAATTGCTATTTTGTTTTGACAAATCTTACAAATCAATAATGACACGTTCAGGCGTTTTTGTATTCTAATAATCTATTGATACTTTTAACAATGGTCCCCTTCTATTCGTTAACTATAGAAATGAACTATGGCAATAGTTGATCTATCAGATTTGCTTTACGCTAACTAGACCAACTTAACAAGTTAAAGGACTAAAGGGAAATTACAAATAAGAAGAAATAAGCAAGTCAGAAGTCTGATTATACAGATATTTGAATATCATTCACAGAATAATGAAATTAATTCACAAATCTATTTGGAGCAATCAGAACATACCATATTTTGATAGTGTTTGCAATGAGACTGACAATGCAGTCTGCTGAATAGGCAATTACAGCAACTGACGAAACATGCCAAGATTTGGGCTGTTACACTGGTATTTTGTGAAAGGTGCCAAAAGATCTTCTGATGAAAGCAGCAACATCTACACATATGATTGACATTACATAGGGTAGAGTAAATGGAAACACCAAAATCTTAAACCAGTACCTGAAACAAGTAATGTTTTATGTTTTGTACTTTCTGATGGTTGTTATGTTCACGAGAAACAGTAAAGATTTGTTTCAAAATATTAGGAATGACAGATGGAATGTTTAAAGATGTATATGTGAGATTAATAAAATTATATATTGTAATTAATTTGGTATGAAGATATTTATTTTTGTCTATGCCATATCGTACATACTAGCAAAGTCCTCTTTCCCTTCAGTACCAGTTTTTTTTTTATGCTTTCATCTTGCACACATCTTGAATATGTGTAAGGGCTTATGAATTATCGTGCAAACACTTTCATGGGCCTAACAGGCCTTCCTGACTTCCCCTCGTAAAATTGAACTTGGCATCCAATTCAGTTTTCAGTGATCAATTGCATATACATACTCATTAATGTTCTTCTATTACTTACATTAAGAAGCCCGCCTCATAGAGATCAAGGTCAATTAGCATCTAGAATTTCTATACCAATTTTATCAAAACCATTTGGATATGACAATGATACACGTATGTTATTAGTTTTATGAAATCTAATGACTAGCATTCCTTATTCAGAAAATATCTCAAGATAAGATGAATGTTATGTACTCTTGGCCTGTGGCCTCGAAAAACACGAATAAACTTCTATTTTAAAAAAGATGTTGTTTGTCAATTACTGGTAAATTAAACACTCATGATTGTGAATGTTTTCAATGGCAACTGATAACATATTAAGTTATAAATAATAATGTGAAATGAAATCGATAATATCGTAAGAAGGTATTTTCTACTTGATAAAACCCTTCGATAATTTGGACTGGAATGGATGACAAGAAACGGCATCAGTTACCAGCAAGCATGTAAGAGGAAACATTTTCTAAAGAGCCACTGCATCAATAAGTCACAGTACTGAAGATCACAGTAAAGTATTTTTACAAAAAAATTATTAAATGCGCTACACTGCAAAAATGGCGTTTTTAATTTAAACATGTTGCTTACGTGTTTTACTCAAAACATGTTGTGAAATGTGTTTAAATGATAAACACATAAATTATTATGTGTTGTAATTCAAAACATGTTTCAAATATAAACACATTGCACTATACTTAAAAAATGGCGTTGTTATTTTAAACATGTTGCGTACATGTTTCACTCATAACATGTTGCGAAATGTGTTTAAATGCTAAACACATCATTAATTAATTGTTGTAAATCAAAACATGTTTCAAATATAAACACATTGTACTACGCACAGATTATTCTCATATTAGCTAAGTAAACGAAAGCATGTAGTCGTGATAACATTTTGAATGCGTACATGTTTGATTTATCGTATATCCATTTTCTGAATGTCACAAAAACACAATGTGAAAATATCAGTCGGAGTAACATTTATATTAAAGTTGACGACTACGATGATGATTATATTATTATCATAATCATTGTTATTATTACTTTTATCATTATTATCATCCGAAGAATCAACAGAATAAATAACCCTCGCGTTGCCTGTTATGGGTATAAAGAACTATACACTTCTGTTAGTGTTATTACCGATTTTAACATACATCCTGAACAGTATAAAGTGATAAAGTACATATCATATCACTATTTCATGAAGCCGCGATATAATTGAAATAATCTTGAAAGGGGCGTTAAACACCAACTCACCTCACTATTTAATAATAAATAAACAGTTGTTTTATTCTTTTGTTAAATCTTGTTGACATTTTAAAAACAGATGGCAATTTTCACTATTACATTTGGTGTCAACCGTTTTCATTGTATTTCTATAAAGTAAATCTATGACAATATAACACATCAACTTCAATTTGTTTATGTCTTTTTAAAAACACAGGTCCATAGTCAGTCTGATTAAAATCGACCGTGTTCCGAGGAATTAAAGTTTCAAAATATTGAGTCTATCGAGATTCGAACTCTAACTGTCTAGGCTATCCTCTCCACTTCGAACCTCGATAGAGTCAATATTTTGAAACTTTTATTCCTCGAACCACGGTCGATTTTAATCAGACTGGGCCGATAGTGTACGTTAGCATTTAAATTGATGTTGATATGTGTTCAAAATATTTTCATGGTCATTGAATTATTTCATTTTCACAAATAATTTGTATTTGTAAGTATGTCTTTAATTATTTCTGGTACAGTAAAGAATTCATTAGCCTGCTTAGAGTTTATTTTCAGTATCAGAAGAGTTTTTTTGTCACCAAACACCTTGAATTTCATGTACTGAAAGATTTAACATGAGCACGCAAAGCAAACTGTACAAATAACTTATTTTCCTTGCACGGAAAGTCATACAAAATAGCAAAAAATGAATAAGATTTAACCATTCTATACTTTTATATATTTATCAATTGAGCAGGTATTATACTCAAAAGTCAGGTGATTCAGGATTAGAATAACAGTAGTTCACTGGAAAACATTTTCGCAAAAAAGTATATATGTTTTAGATTAACAATAAACGTTAAAAAAAACAAGCACGAAATGTCAATGATTTTTAGAACTGGTCAATAAAATAAGCGTTAACTGGCTAGGAGTTTACTACTACTAGTTGAAATTTACCAAAATTGTTTTCACATTTCCCCCCATAAATTGATTTTAAATAAATATATGAAAACAAGATAAAGCTTGTGTGTATGATAGGAAACAAAAGTAAAGTTTCAGTTTTCTTTGTTTGGAACGTATTACACGTGGTTCAGAACACAAGAATTCAGCGTTCAATTAAAGTTACTTGCCCCTTGATTATAATTATTGCGCGAAGTTGTTCCTTTGTTTGATACGTTTTGTTATATACACTGAAAACGGACAATACCACCAAACATGACTGTTCAAAGTTTGAACGAAGATTCAACGGTACAAGGTGTGCTTGAATTCCTTCGACAAATGAACTATTCAGACCAAGGAATCAACATTTTGCAAGGTAAGATTTGGTTCAATACACGAGACGTCACGAATTTATGATGCTATAACGAACTCAGATAATAATGAAAATAAAGGTCAAATAATAGAGCGGTTTGTCGAACTGACATATCATGAAGCAAATAACAATACTTGTTCAAAGCTACCATTCGAATATTACAGGCTTCTCTTACAAATATATTCATATTGATAATTGTTGTATGCATTAGATAAATATTGTAAACATTTTAATTTCGTCACTTGACCAAATAATCAATTAGTATGTTGTGTACCTAAAGCTATGGGGATTTCAATTAAATTGTTTAAATGTTTTATGCTGATCCATTAATAACTTATTTCATGAAAATTACATGTATTTATGCTACGCTAAAGGGACAGTAGTACGTTTTTTGAAAGTATTTTTCCTTCAATTTTTCCAGAGAAACATAAGTCTATGCCGAATGTATTGTCTCCGGACGGTCAAAACTTCTCGTTACATAACCCGAACATATGTAGTCCTAGAAAAATATTTAAGTATTATGAAATAATCAGTTGCGGCCTTTTGTGTGAAATGGATGATAATGGATTATCATAGCTTAACCAAACATTGTATGTTGATTTAAAAATGTTTCTTGAGATTAGAAAAAACATTGTCTTGCAATTTGAAACATTTAATTTTGTTTTATTGAGATCACATTTTCCATCTTAAACATAGTGGTACATTCCTTTTAGCATGTATAGTCAGTCTTTGGAAATAATGCTGATTATTTATGAAGAAAGCACGATATGACACGAATTCATGGAACATTTTTTTAACTTTGTTTTTATGATGAAGATCTTGATAACAATGTGACACCACCGATGCTGTTTTAGAAATGACCATGCTGACTGAGGAAAAAAAAGCCATGACTGTCCCAAGCAACAGCAAAAAGGCCTCACCAAACATGATCTCAAAAGTTTATGTTAGTTATCGCTTGATATTATTCTAAAACTCATTAATTTTTAAGGTTTCGTTTGCTGATTGTATTTTTATGGGGTCATAACCAAAGCATTGGCAACAACTTTATATATATATACTGATTGAATCGTATGCGGCTTTGGAATTATATTTAAACTTCCATTTTTGTGTGGCAAAGTTATTACCAAACTAGCTACCAAAAACCCCTCAGATAATTAATTTTTTGATCAAGTGCTGCTGTCATAACTATATTTGATAGCAGAAGACACTTGGATGAGATTCCTTATTTGAAGTTCTTCACTTAAATTTAGTAGAACAGTTAGTGTAGCATTTCTCACTTTTCTTTTTAGTTGAAGAATGATGACCTGACCAGCTGCCACAAGGAATCACCCAGACTACTGATTATCACCAACAAGTCCCTCATCTATTTTGGTCATCATGTAATCATGCACAACTTGAAGAGCCACAGTTTGTTGCTGTCGCTATCCATCTGTATTTTTTAAAATTTTGATCAAGTCAAATTTGGCCGTCAAACAAATAAATATTGTGAGCCTATCATATGTCTTATCTTTTCATTTATTCTTTGTTTTTAGCACATTTTCACATTTGCAAGTTACTTCATGTTGTGTTGCATAATGTTTTTAACTAACTTTAGATTCCTTTTGAAACAAAATCAAATTTTATGATATTCATAAACTTATCGGTTATCAGTTATTGATTTCAAGTATTTAAGGTGTTAAAAGAACGTATTTCTTCAAAAGGTACTAATATTCTTTCTATCATATGGTGAGGTGCTAGAAGGTTGTTTATGAACTAAAGAAAAACTTTCAAAACTAATATTCAATTCATTGCCGTTTGTGATTGTTGTCTGTTTGCTAAAGATTACATCTCTTTTTTGTTTAAGGTCTTGAATATCTTAGAAAATATTTAGTTTAATAGTTTACAACATGGTTTATACCAAAACACTTGTCACAACATGTTTTAAATTAAAACACATTTCACAACATGTTTAATACTGTACCTGAACACTTTTCACAACATGTTTAATACCAAAACACTTTTCACAACATGTTTGAAATCAAAACACTTTTCACATGTTTAAAATCAAAACACTTTCACAACATGTTTGAAATCAAAACACTTTCTACAACATGTTCTTATATATAAGTTGATATTAAACACTTTACGGGACGTGTTTGGGATTTAAACATGTTTTGAAATTCCATGTGTTTAAAAAACAGGACAAGATATGTGTTTGGGTTTGTGTTTAATATCCAAACACCATTTTTGCAGTGTAAGACTCAACGTAAGGGCGGGTAAATTCAGTACACAATTTTCTGATGAAACTTCCCAAGGGTGATTTTTTAAGAATATCGGAACATTTGGTCCTTGGTGACCGAGGATGGTATCTTTCAGAACAGGTCAATGTTGTCTCTGAATACAGACTATAATAACTAACTGCTGCTTCACCATTCAATATTAATCTTTTGTGAAGCGATGGATCACACCATGTGTACAATCCGTTGTCTGTTTTCTCATTGTAGACAAAACAAGATCTATCTAAATTTGTTCAATGTATCTTTTATATCAAATTTCTTCCACTGAATTAATACATGTGTATATCATGATTGTACTTAGACAGTAGTGGAAGGACAAGATAACAACTTATGCGATCAAAAGCATATGGTAAAGATGGAACCAGTAAACGTAATGTTACTCAAACATTTGATAGTAGACCGAGGGGCAAACGACTACTAACCTTCATGACATAGTTCTTATGTAACAACCCAAGTGTTAGTTACTCCTCTTCATAAAGATGCAGGTTATACCAAGTTTATCGTTTTCAATATTCAGTAAAGAAAAATCTCAAAATGATTCTTAAGAAAACAACAATGTCATGCCAAAACAAGATATTGTTTTACCCCATGTATAAAGGTTATGAAAAGTGTAAACGACTGGTGAATGACATTGAACATATCTTCGATTAATGAATTTAAATCTTCTTAAATCTGTATATGAACTCTTTCCATTGTTGTTGCACACAATTCGATTAAGTCGTAAGTAGCCTTGAATAATACAAGGGGTTTGTTGTTTCCGACGGTATAGAGATTTATAGAGTTTATTTTCAATATACCTCAAGTCAAATGTCTCAGCAAGGCTATTGCGCTGTCAAATCACAAACTTTATTTTCTGGTATACTGCACGCATTGACTACGTTTGGAGTTCCGCGTTAAATGCCTTCATCCTGAAATTGATTTAAATAAAAACCTTTTTCTACGTCTTCTTATGCTGTATAGTTTCATGAATGTTTTGTAAAATTAATTGTGCAATGAATATTTTCCAAGATATTACTTGAATAACGACATTTGAATACAACTGTTATGTAGAGTCGTGAATTTTTCTTGGTGGTACACAGTTGAATTATCAATTGATCAATATCTTTGTTTACATCGCATTTTCCCCAATATCTTGATTTTATTTCACACTCTTCATAGTTCAAGGATGATATATTCTTCAACAGAATAAATCAGCTAAGAACTCAAGAAGGTAGACATAGGAGCCGGTCATCCTATTATCACAGAAAGTTCAACTCTAGTAGGTCTATCCACATTAGTTCATAAATATTACGACCGAGAGAACATGTCAATATTCATTATAAGTTATTCTGTCCTTTCTTGATTCTGACAGCTTTTCACAGCCCATGTCATTAATAAATTGTTATTGACGATGTCCATAGAGTACTTGCGATGAGGTCTCGCGCCGGGAGATAGTGGGGAGACGAAAGACGACACAGCTTTCTGTCTCTGTGTCATTTAAATTGTTATGATTTTGAGCCTCTAAGATATGTAATTGCATAATAATCAATATGTCAATAGAGTTTTGTGACAAACATAACGTGACTCAATTAACATTGATTTATCAAACAATTTTCAATATATACATTTTGAAAAAAGTTATTTAAACACCTGCTCTTCCAACGACTATAGCAAATTAATAATATTCGATTGCCAAAATATTATACATATCAAGTGTCTGTTTCCGGTTTTATCATGACTGAAAATATGAACTCTTTAGTAGTGGCACATACAGTATATAATTTCAATAACAGTCACTGAAGTTAAACTAAATCATTGCACCATTACATTGGTAACAGCAATCTTGGATTAGAAGAGATGGATTTTAATATTTACTGACCGATTACAGAAGGCACAAAAACACGAAAGACCATCAGTATATGGTTTCCTATAATGAGCACAATTGTTGCCTCAGAATGTCCCCTCTTTCGCTACATCAGACGCAGAGCCTATACTTCCTTTTCGTTATGGTAATGCATTTCTCATAAGAGCCCTGAATATAACTGGTAAACCTGTATATGTTCATATTTGTGCATAGCAAAGGTAAAAATCGAGTAATATTGGTGTTGCATTATATTCATCCTGGTGTGTGTATGATGCAACTTGGTATTAAGGTAATCGATATGTTTGTGCAACATTGCATATGACTTGAGAGTCCACATCTTTTCAATGTCAGTTTTGGAAAAGCGAACTGTTCTCTAGCGGTTTTATCCAATTCAATTACCAGTGAATCAGATGCAGATCTGTTCTCATTAGCGATCTGTTCCAATGTGTTACACACAGCTGCTATCTATATTATGAAGTGCGCCAAATAGGGATGTGGCGGATATTACGAGGTCGATTTGTATATACTGAATTTATGCATTGCCAGAGTTGGATAATTTTTTTAGAGCCATTTGTATCACATCCCATCAAATATGAGAATAAAAAACATAAGAAATTAATTATATCGCAGGACATCTTATGATTTGCATTTTCGTTTCAGAAGAGATCTGAAGAGACTTTTCTTCGTGAATATGAATAATGAACAGATAATCAATATCATTTTGAATGACTGATGATCCCCACTCAGGTAACCTACCATGTTTGTTATTTGAAAAGTAAGTCGGTTTTTAGTTTAAAGATTTAATTTAATATGATTGAATACAAAAAGGTTAATACAACCTTATAATAAATCCGCTTGAACTACAATATGTGTAACATTAAAATTTTGTATACATTCTGATGACAAAGAAAACGGCGCCTGCTGTTGTTAATGCACCAACGCTTATACTTTGTATGTGAAATTAGGGGAAAATACATGCATTCTTTAAGTAAGAATAGCTCGTGTCTTTGTTCTAGGCAAAAGCATCACATTCCTATTTCATCTGTTTTCAACTAACGCCCTTCCAATTTTGTGTACAACTGATGCTCATGATCAATATTGTCACGGTGTAACGAAATTTCAACTGAGGCGAGACAGGTTTATCCGGCAGAAAGATAAAACAATATGATAATCAAGCCAAAAAGTAAGGTAGAGGTAGTGAGTGAATAAAATGGTTTAATGGCAGACTTAACAAGACGATGAAACAAATGATACCCATAAATATATAAGCAAGCGTCAACTACCCGTGAATAAACAATGGGCAAACACTCTAGGGTAATGCCAACTCAGACCTTGAAACAACATGACATGGCTACATAACTCAACGAGAGTACATTACTCAAAACAGATCAACAAATGCGCGACATAACAGGGGTCTTGCGGGGCGGGTGGAGTGATAAGGGAATAAACAAGGATGAATAAACAACAAGTACACGTATATGTAGGTTTTACTCTTTATGTGTATTTATGGCCTAAGAGTAATTGAGGGGTCCGGATGATGGGGTCTCTAAAACAACTGTAAAATGCAACCTAGTCCTTCAAAAAAGCACAAATGTGATTTTTCTTATAGCTGAGATAATTTTCTATACAATGATATATAACATGAAACCTTTTGAGTTTGGTTGCAGACCGACTTGTCACCTTGAAAACGTCTAATTTTCAAGTTTGGTTGCAGTCCCCTATAGGCAACTGCAACCAAATTCTTGAAACCATCAAAATACACGTGTTCATAGAACAGAAGAGTCTTGACTAAACCTAATTTGGTTGCAGAGAGAAACTAAACGATGATATCGCAAATGTTGGAACTTTACCTGGCTGTTTATTTACATTTCAATGAAACATCGGCAACTTGCTCAAAGCTACCGAGTCCGGTTTTCGATCATGTCGTGTCCCCGCTTCGCTGTCGTTTCTGATAAAGTGGATGGAAAATTTCTACTAACCTTGTTAAATCTAACATTCTCTATAGTTTATCATGTCTTGGCAAGTATTTATGACATTCCTTGACCAAATTATTCCTAAATTGCCATTTGTTTTTACAACGTGGCCCCGAGACGAATTCGAATTGTTGTCAAATCTCAACACTATTCTCATTGGCTGTAACAGATGCCTCTGATAGCAAACTAATTTTGATAGAAAATAAACATCATCAAGTAAGTTTAATGACTAGTTTCTATCTAAAAACCGATCAAAATCACTCATGAATAAGCAAAAACGAACGTCAAAATTTTATTGAAAATGTTTGATACTGAATTAGCCAATTGAAAGACGTGTTACTTAGCGCATGGTATTATGTCACACGTTGTGTCAGAGGGAACATGTCAAACTGAAACTGTTGATTTGGTCGTTTCTCGTCGATTTAGGTAAATTTGAAGTCTCCTGCAACCAAATTGATCTGATGACCTTTTCAAAAAATAATTTTCTTACCTGCAACCAAATTATTATTAGCCAAGACAAGAAAAATGATGAATATTTGACAAAAAATAATTTGGTTGCAGTTGCCTATAAGGGACTGCAACCAAACTCGAAAATTACTCGATTTCATGATGATTTTTTACTTTGCAACCAAATTCCAGGACTCCTAATAATACAGTATGTTACAGTAAATTATTTCAGCTTTCAGAATATCTTCATCTGAACTATTTTCAAGGACTAGATAGCATTTAAAAGACGTTTTAGATACCCCGACATTTGGACCCCTCAATTACTCTTAGGCCGTATTTATCTATATGTATTTATGTGTTTTTAGATTTGTACAGATTTGGTGTGTATTATAACATCTCTCATAAATCGCTTGCCGATTGGTCGCTTTTATATATTGTATTATTTTGTGTATTTATTTTATTCCGAGTGAGATGAAAATAAACCAATCTTTCTGTCTGTCTGTCTACACGGTACTTTACCAGGAGATCACTACTTGAGTGAGTAAATAAATAAACTCAGGGGCACAAGAAACTATACAAAAATATTATTTGTTTTAAAAAGTTGAAACTAGCTTTTGAAATGGAATTTTTATTATCAAACTATGTCACAAGAACGCCACTTCATAATTACCGAGTAAAAAATCATGTTTCTTACCAAATATGGACTTTGTCACACGTTTTTCGAGCAAAATGGAATGCATGTGCATCACGTTCATATGGCACCGAACTGTATAAAAACCACGAATCTGCATGCTTTAGACCTCAGTCATAACGAACACAACAAGTGACATGCCGAGACTTACCACGGAGGAACGAGAGAGAGCGATTGGTATGTTGCAGTTGGGCGCACGTCACGCCCACGTTGCTCGTATCTTCAACTGCAAACGCACTACGATAACCAGACTGCACACAAGAATGGTACAAACAGGTGGGACCCAGGACCGGCCAAGAAGTGGAAAACCCAGGGTCAAAATTAAACCGCAAACGACAACCGCTACATCCGCACGATTCACCTACGCAAAATATAACACCACATATGACATTTGAGTTCGTATAAAAGGTTAATGATATGTTATTAAAATCACGGAGTGGCTCTTTAATGACGGGTTAATTTCCAGAATACTCAGAATGTTATTGCATCGAAACATACCTGAGTACATATGGCAAATTCAAGTGCGAAAATACGTGCTATAGTTGCTTTTATTCCAAATATTCACTATCTGATTTACAATTTCTCTTTTAAACAAGATGTTGTTATCAGATACCATTACATAAATATACCATTTTTTCAGAGACTCGTTAAACATGAGACAGGATCAGAATACACAATATCTTACATGAGGTGAATGACTATAGATTCGCAAATAGGGTTTGTAGTACATGACAAAAGGTGGGCGGGCATACTAATAACACATAATTTTCAACTTCAATATCATTTACGTAATGACAACACAGTCGCCTTTCATAAGGCAGTTTGTAATTACTCCATCGCCCTCTTTTTATCATGAACATGTGAGAACTTAAGCGAAAAAGAACAACGCAAGTCTATATTTGGTGATAGTTTTAAGTAATGGCCTTAGCTTCCATGAAAACCCAAACTTCACAGCCGTGATGAAGAAGTCTGAATATGAGTCGTCAGCGCATTTAACACAAGACTTAACATTATGATAATTAAATACTGCGAGCTAGATCTAAAAACCTTGAGCTTATACCCGAAGTATATAATTTAAACCACAAAGCCTGTCTATTGATGAGATCAAAAGCCTTACGGTAGTCTATGAAAGAATACACAACATTTTACAATATATAGATGATAGATCAAATTAATCCTACTTATGAGAATGCCATATCGCAAAAGGAATGAAAGAAGTCCTTTTTCATGAATCGAACAATACATCAATTCTATGTGAACATCATATTTCTATTAGTTTTCCTGATTTGTGGCTCTCATATATGCAATTTCTATTGCCACAAACTTATCATATGTGTCATGTTCATCAAAAGAAATTATCACCACGTCGGAAGTGACATCCAATTGACCCCATTCAGATCAGGGATCTCAAACATGTCGGCAACAACAAAATAATTAATTAGTAACAAATCAAAGCGGAAGCTTAGCATTGTAGCATATAATAAAATTGTTCTCGTTATCTGAATTGCAGTCAACTAGTACTGATTTTTGAAAATTCAAATGTCAAGACATTCAAAAGATTCGCTCGAAACTTTAATATGTTTGAACCAGACTGCATGGAGGTGTTAAGAAAAGGGTATGCTTTTAAGACGGTAAGAAAAACGCATTTCATACTCTTTATAATCTTTCGATTGCTGGGATTGAGGAACCATTTTTATTTCAAATCTATTTGGAAATTAAATTCATATTGAGGCGATTTTTTATGAAAAGAATTGATAATTTATTTAACTGTGTACTTTGCATCATGAATTTCCTTGTAAGACACGGTCAAGTATTAAGACGACTAAATCATGACATAGGCCTCGGTGACCAAGTTGGCTTTCGATGCAAGGAGTGTTTTTATTGATGCAGATAGATTTTGTCGTAATATTTTAATTTGCTGCTAGGATAATCTACTTCAAGCCCGAGAAGTTCTTGTTAAAACAAAGGTAAGTGAGGGATTTATAACTAAAGCTACATCTGCGCTGAGAAAACCCTTTAGTTGGGGGCCAGGGCACTCAGTCATTTCATATTGATGCAAAAGTTTTGTTTTAAATACCAATTTGAAGGTAAAGATCTACAAAACAATTTTTTTTCGCGTGTCAAGCAATCAGATAAAAAATTCAAAATGGCCGCCAAAATACAAAATGGCCGCCAATTTTAAGCTTTTTTCCCCAATATGTCTCATAGCTTTCATACTACTGAACCTAGAACGACGGTTTTGGAGACTTTATATAGTTTGAAATCAATGAGTTATTGTATAAAGATAAGTTAATCATAACTGAAGCATAATATTCCCATTTATTAAGTCCTATAGTCAATTAATTGCTTATACAGTTGCTTGAAAATAGTCGACATGTTTTCAGTTGTTCTGGTCCAGCTGCTTCTCGCATGTGCATTTGTACTGCCGTGTGCGCTTGAACTTTGTCTTTGCGCATTTGCAGCGAGAGTATGCAGTTAGGCGAGTGCACTTCACATCAATATGGAAAACATCTTTGGCAAGGGACAGAGTGGTCCAAGTGGGGAGTAGCTTACCCATCTTAACTATCACTTAAAGATGAAGCATGCTTGCTAAGTTGCATGCAATATAAGGAGGCCAGTAACCCACGTACGACTTACAGACAAACCTTCCACTAACAACCATTGTGTTTAAGAAACCCCAGAGAGTTTTTCATTCAACAGTTTGCCAAAATTATACTCCACTATATTCTGGGAAGTAAATTAAAACTTTTAAAAAATCCCGACCATGGAATTTCCACGGAAAAAAAAGATACCAAAATAACTTTTCAAAAAATTTGTTTTTAAAAAGTCAGATTGTTCTTTTGTACTTGTAAAATAGTTTCATCATAAAGCAAACCTTTAATTCATTATAACCTGGAAAACAAGACAGATTTTGTTATCCATTTACAATTTAACAGATCTTGGTTTTCTTTATGTACTTTCTATACCTACAGGTTAATGATGTTACTTAAATGTAACTAACACAGACTTTTCAAAAGTTTGATGAAAGATTATTTCCGTGAAGTCAATGTTTGTATTTTGAAATTTGAAAGCATACCTTTGCTTAGAGAATAATGCAGATAAAAGGACGAATCATAATTGGAAGAATGAATCAGGGTGAGATGATGTTTACACACCAATAAAAGTCATAAGAATTTTCAACTTTCTAACGTGAAGACCATATATATCTATCTACAGCAACCTTTCATGATAATTGAGCTTACGAATCAGTACCAGTAGTTAACGGAGTTATTAACAAATAATTTAACTACTCTCTATGAAAATACTTCTGAAAACCCGACATCAGTGTATGTTGATATCCTTTTTCAACACATCATCTCTATATATATGATTATTGCAGATTATGAACTGAACAGAAATATCGGAGACTATGGCGTAATATTTCTTCATGATGTCTATAAAGCATTAACATTTCCAGAAATAAGTGTTATAAAAATGTGAAGAGAATTGTGAAATGCCATATTGTCATAGGAACATTAATACCAAATCCCATTGCTTAACGCGCAATATGTATATTTGAAAAGTCACACTTACTAGGGTATTGACATAAGGTTTTACATCTATACAGCTGCATGCCAAAAGTTTGTTCACCTACCACTGTATCGTAGTGTAAATATCATGTAATTTTGGTTTTGTTTGGACGTCAATAAAATATGTTCAGCAAAACTAACAATGGGTCACCTGTTACGAGGTGATATAAAACAGTTTCAATTATCACAGACACATATCAAAGATACAAACTTTACTTTGTCCTCATGTTTTTAAGACTTCTCTACATAGTCACCATCCAGAGATACACTTTTTACCCATCGCTTCTTGACATTGTGCAGACCGTCTGAATAAAAGACCCCTGATTTCATGGAACACCAACACTCCACCTATCGAATGATGTCATTGGTGTCTTCAAAACGACGTTCACGAAGTTGATTTTTCATCTCGGGGAACAAGAAGTCACTTGGTGCAAGATCGGGTGAATAGGGGGTATGCGGTAAGATTTCAAAGCCACATCGCCGTGCCTCCATGCTGGGGCATTCTCAACAACAGGCGTAAACCTTTGGTGTTCATACCGCGGCGCTTCTGTTTAATGGCATCTCGTAACTTGCTCAGCAGGTTGCAGTAATAAGCTCCAGTAATGGTCTGACCCTAAGCTAGATAATTCGTCAAGATGACTCCACAACAATCCCAAAAAACAGACACCATGACCTTTCCTGCTGACTTTCGCACTTTTGCCTTTTTGGGAGGTGGTGGCGTAGCATGCTTCCAATCTTTGCTCATATCTTTTGTCTCAGGGTCGTATTGATAGACCCAGCATTCATCCATAGTATCAAGACGTTTGAAAAAATCCTCTTCGTCTTGTTCCAGAAGCTCCAATGCCTGCCGTGACTGATTTTGCAATGGAGTCAGTAAGCGAGGAACCCAGCGTGCTGACACTTTGGACATATGCAACTGGTTATGGAGTATGTTCCATGCACTGCCATAACTCAGACCTGTTTCATGCATTATTATTTGTAGAGTTACGCGGCGATCTTCTTCGAACAAGCGTCTCAACCTTCTTAATGACATCCATATCATCAGTAAGTGAGGGGCGTCCACTTCTTGGAAATTCCTTTTCCATCTCACAACAGTATCATAGAATGGGCTGTCATTGTCATAAACAGATTTCATCTCATTATGAATTTGGCGTGCAGTATAGCCCTTCAAGTGTAAAAGCTTAATTACACTGCGTGCCTCAATTTTCTTTAAAAGAGGGGTTACTGTGCTATTTGGTCAACAGACATAAAACTGGCTGTCGCGAAAAAGACTATTGTTGACCCAGGAAGTAGACAGCAGTAGTGGGTGGGTTGTGAGTTACACACTACCGTTTACAAATATATCAATATCTAACACATTGCAGAAGCCTAAGTTAACAATATGACAGTTGAATTAAAAGTAAAGTTTCTTTATAAGCATTCATGATGTGGTAAACACATTTTAATAAATTCAAAATAAGGTTTCGGCATGGATTATTCATCAATTCCATAGACTATAGCTTGGCAAATAGCGTTTGCGATACATGACAAAAGGTGGGCATACTAATAACACATGATTTTCAACTTCAATATCATTTACGAAATGACAACACAGTCGCCTTTCATAAGGCAGTTTGTAATTACTCCATCGCCCTCTTTCTATCATGAACATGTGAGAACTTAAGCGAAAAAGAACAACGCAAGTCTATATTTGGTGATAGTTTTAAGTATTTTCAAAATAGAGGGATTCCTTAATATAAAGATAATTTCTAGTTTCACTAAGACTGGTCAGATTGGATTTCCGCATTTGTTTGTGAATTTCAGTTATTCTTTGGCTTAATTCAGATACAAATCTACGTTTATCAGGCACATGTTGGGAAAGCCATACGTAACCAAAGCCGTGCCCAAAAAAGAGATTTTTCACTAGAGAAGCCGAATTTACAAATGTTGGTTGAGCAGTAGAGATTTTTAGTAAAAATTTGTAAATGATGAATATTTCGTCAGAAGATATTACTTTAAGCCAGTATTTTACAATCCGTATCAATCATTCGCACAGCAATGGTAATACACCTAATTCACCATAGACATATGGGGATGGAGTTGTCAATTTTACACCTAAGATCCGTTTGAGGAATCGGAGATGGACCCTTTCAATGGCCTTAGCTTCCATGAAAACCCAAACTTCAAAGCCGTGATGAAGAAGTCTGAATATGAGTCGTCAGCGTATTTAACACAAGACTTAACATTATTATAAATACTGCGAACTAGATCTAAAACCTTGAGCTTATACCCGAAGTATATAACTTAAACCACAAAGCCTGTCTATTGATGAGATCGAAAGCCTTACGGTAGTCTATGAAAGCACAGAATAACTTTGAACCATTATTCAGTGAAATATTAATCAGATTATGCAACAAAAATATACACTTATGTACCGGATTTTCCAAAACATTATTAATATCATCATTACAACCGTCACTTAAAGTTAAGATATTTGTGGTGTTTGAACTATTTCGAAAATGCTGAACAAAGTCACAATTTACAAAACACATGGATTCTGGAAACTAGTTATCGTTTTTTGTTTTGCTTTATAAATCGTTAGGGTAGAAAATGTATTCGCTGAATTGAGTTAGTTTTTTTCATCTTAGATTAACATGTGTTGGAATTCAGCTTAATCAATTAAAAACCAACATTATTTCTATCTGAAAGGGTTTGATAAGAGTCCTAACGGCATGTGTAAGTGAAAAACAGAGATCAGAAACCATATACATTAAACTATCAATACCCTTTAACTATATAGATACAAACAGGGAGATAAAGAAATTTCTGATGTCAACGTTGTTTCAGTTGGGTTCTAATATTCGTTCTAAGACATCATGGATATTGCAAGTAAAAGCAATTAAATATGATGATATGGTTAACATTCAAGAAAATGAATATATTGCAATAGTTTTCTAGTTCAAGAATCAAGAATTAGTAAATCAGTAAAACTTTAAAATGTCAGGCAAAGTTAATTATTAACGAATTTTTAAACTTAGAAGTATATTTTAACAATTACATGTACCGTTATAAGAACAATATTTACACATAGTCAAACAAGCTCGGACACATCAAATGGCTTTCATTTTGAAAAATAACACAAATAATTCTGTTCGAACAATATTCAATCTTAATCGAGTTAATTCTGTTACAAGAATATCGTTAACCTTAAGATTTTTGTTGATAATTTGATATTTGTTTATACATGCAGATTATGTATATAAGGAGAAAAATGCGTACATGGGACCGAAAAAGTCATCGAATGATGAGCACCACGCAACGAGAACATTAATCCAAATTTGCACCTGTACTTAGTTGTTCCACTCTTTGCACTGAAATAATTAGAAGCCTAGAAAATCAAAAGCGTTGATTATTTCTGACCATGTGGAGAAAGATTAAATTACAAGAAAATTACAGCCAACTTTCCAAACTAAACAGTTGCGCTTCGAATTAAAAGCTCTATAATCTTGATTGAGTCTGATGCTCTTTTGGGTTCGCAAGCAACACCCGACTTAAATGCTTTCATCCTAAATCTGATCTAACAGGAAATTTTCTTCGTTTTCTTAAAATACCACTAAATGCCTTTTTACCAAGCACTTATTTGAACGGTGTTGAAATCGTTTTTTGTTTCAGGCTTTTCATCACTGGACCGTTACAAAAATTGTCTTCCTTTTCATCCTGGAAAATATTTATCCACGCCATACAAGTAGTTCATCACTTTCACTTTCATCAAAAGTTTGCAAATTATTTATCAATTATCAAATTATCAAACACTGCGGGCCTCTAGATTTCAATATTGAATTCTAACATCAGTAGCAATATCCATTTTCGTAAGACTTACATCACCATGTCATTTTACAACAGCTGCGTTGAATTTAACCTGACGTTATCGGAAGGAACAGCTACAGACACAAACAATATACATGCAGTAATTACTATTAACTGTACCTGATAGGAATTATGCATGTGCTGAGATCAGACCGAGAGTGGGATCGTACTACGCGTACAGAGGAAGAAGAAGAAATTCATTGTATTCAAGGACTCCGGCCCATATACAGTTTACAGAGTTAGACAAAATAATATACAAGATTTGCCAGTGTAAAATTGTTATTTTAACAATTCATCTCTTAAATTTTTGGCATGTTTTATAAACAATGACAAATTCTGAATAATGTTTTCATCACCACATTTTCCATATACAATAGTATTTGGTGTTAAAAGGTCCGACTCCCATAACTGTTTTACATGCTAATAAATGAACATTGAAACCCCCATATCTCTGACCCGTATAAGGAAAAAATGGTTGTATTTGGGCATCAAAAAATCTAAAGAACAGGACAGGTGTTAACATTCCACATTTGTATATTATCGATATAATTTGAAAAAGAGATTTTTTAGCTCGCCGGGCAAGATCATAAACACTTTTTTTACATATCAAAAATCTAATAAAAGCGAACGCCAAGATATGTGTAACCATCTACTGTTTTGAAAAGTTGATAACCTAAAAACCATTTCTCTTTTTGAGATATTGGACCACCCCTACGAAATATAACGACATTGGTTTCATCAAGATTTACTGCAAATTTCCATTCTGTAGTATAATCAGCTAAAATGTTAAGTTGTCTCTGTAAACTCGCCACTGTATCTGATACTAATTCCCAATATATTTAATTATTTCCCCGCATTATTATATCTGTGAAAGCGCGCAAGAAAATATATATGAACTTGAACGAGGGAGTCTTCCGCCTGGCAAGCAAGTTTTACCTAGCCCTTATAAAGTGATGTGATGCCTCTCGAATTCAATAAATCAGGACAGGAATTTAACGATCTTCAGCAATTGTCAATATTATCATTACTTGTTTTGTCAATTTCAAGGGTTTGTTTCATTTAGCAGTATTGATTAATGTTCGCAGCACTTTCCACAGACACATGTTCAACAAAATGGTACATACATACATCTCTAATTTACAAGTGACAAATGTATGTATTTGTGTTGTAAACAGTTTATGTTTGATTTATGACTTTGTTCTTTGAAAAGGGATTAGAATTTGTGAACAAAAATGAAAACATCGATAACGTGAAATTAGTTTAAATTCGTGATTGCTGACACACACAGGTCATTAATGCAAAAAAACATCTGTCAAGTGTTAAAGGATTAACTTGTTGTTATATGCTCTACCAACTAAGGGTTGTAACTGTCTTCAGAACTGTCTAAACGGGCTAAGTAATTATTGTAATGTTATCAGTTCTATCATCATATATCATTATCATATTTTTCTGTCCCTGTTTCTTTCATGCTCAAATACGAGTTCGTTTCTGCCAGCACTTTTGAATTGAAAATTTGAAGTTGAAATAAAATTGTTAAGCAAATCATACATTGCCTGGAATTTTATGGCATTGAATAATGAATGATCAGTGCTACAGATATGATAGGATTAAATACGAATTCACGCATAAACCCAGCGGAATTGCGTTTGCTGTCGTGAATAGATTTTTTTAGAAAATGAATGAAGTGCATTTAATTTTGCATAAGCAGTTAAAATTTAAATACCAACTTTAAATATCAGATTGCTTTATAGCACCAAATCATATATAATAAAATCATTAAAATCTCTGTTTGTTTGATCAATAGACACTTTGCTAAAATGTTTCTATTATTTTGTTAGAAAATGACATCGTCAACTTTCTATGAGCACAGAGAAGAAAAAAACACATAACAAGAAGTCAGTTACATATAAAGCGTCAGCTAATGCGCTCCCATTTTCATAGAAAAACTACAGCGTGAAATCTAGTGGTCGTAGTTCTTGTTTGGTAAGAGGAACGCTACTTTTACGCCTAAAGAGAACAGACCTTTTAATGTTTCATAACTTTATGTTAATTCATATCGACCTTTTCAATTATATGGAGAGAATTTTTTAGTTTTACACACTTCTATTAAAATCGACCTTGTTCCGATAGTAGTAAACCTCGATACCGATACCGAAGACAAACCTTTACTGAGGTCGTTGCGATTGTCACGAGATAGAAATAGTTCGAATAACTGAAGGATGAGTTTTTAAAATATTTATTCCTCGGAAGACTTTCGATTTTATTCAGACCGAGTTCTACCTTGCTGTTGAATTTTGACAGTAAGAATGTCAACGTCAAAAGCCATTGATCTCAGTGGGCGAGTTCATGTCGAGAGGTGACGACTTTGCTATGAAGAAATTCAATATTTTTTTATTCAACTTGCACCTACCTGCAAAGTTTCCTGTTTCTTTAATTCAAGACTTGGAAAAGCGACCTTGTTCCCAAACAGATTCACCCAATTCAATTATCATTGATCAGATGCAGATCTATTGTCATTAGTGATCTGCTCCCATGTGCTAGACACAGCTGCTACCTATATTATCAAGAACGCAATATAGAGATGTGGCTGATATATCGAAGTCAGCTTGTATGAACTGAGTTTGATCAATGTTATTAAGAAATACATGTAAGTCTCCCTTTCGTATGGACTAGTCTACAAATAAACCTGTCGAAACCATATTCGGTTTCATGCTATTTCTGGTGGGCATAATTAAGCAAGAGCCTTACTTCTAAATCTAGCCACTATTTCAACTCCATCTAAAAACAGAGGTTCAAATCAGTGATCACTTAAATAAGGTTCTTTTTGCTAATACACATTCTTGTATATTTTAGGCGAGAGTCCTGCATTTATGTTGACAAAAATGCTGTGGTAATATATATGAATGTATCAAAAGATCGTAGCATTCTCCGATCCGAATACTGCCACAGTCTGTTCATCTAAGCTTTGTTGTTTGTATTCGTATCATAAACATCACATCATTATCATCACTTATTTCTAAAAAAAACACCATCCGTGGAACATGAAATAAATGGACACAATACACGAAACAATTGCCAAAATGGCACAGGCATGTAAAGAAAATTGTAACACATAATACATACAAATGGTTATCTTAAATAGTAAGTTGTTCAAATGGAAATGGGACAATTTACTTTCTTATTCGTAGCATAGTGGATTAGAAAAGGTCGATATCTTCATTACATTAGGTAATTGTGTGAAAGACCTGGCATCAGCAATAAGCTTTTAGCTCTAAAGGCTTTATTTCACATTTAAAAAGATAATGAAACTCGTCTACGACTGCAGTTGGTGAGTTCAAAATAAAGCAAAACAAATAACGTATTGATTTCGAATTTCATGTTCACTTACCAGAAGTCTTCCGGCGATTTTTTATATTAATTTTACAACCCTGTATAACTTTACTAGGTTTCCCCCAATGGTCTTATAAGCAGAAAGGAAAGCGTGTCGTCAATGTCTTATTTATATTTTGTTCACAGAGTATATACCAAGGATTCTAAATAAATGAGAACACTGAAATAATTCCTTGTCTTCTTAACGCATTTTGCAGGTACACCTTGATCAAGACTTCAGCGTTTTTTTCTACTCCATGGTCAATAAATGAGACTCGAATTCAAGGTGTTCATTTATTAATGACGTTGAAAACATGATTTGAAGATACCTAAAGCGATTACAAGGGACACATTACAAAAGTGCCGTGTACAGTTATATATGTTTCAAATGAATTCAAACAAACATCATTGTGTTTTGTCTCTTATTCAGGAACATAAATGTTATACAATACTATTGTAGACGCATTTCCTGTTTGACTTGATTGATTATCTCCAGGACATGGCAAAGAGACTAAAAGATGCCCCTTTGTGTCTGGCGTGGCCAGTTTGAGCTTAATACAATATACGGATACAGGAGATAGGATGTGGGTAATTATTTGCTTCCTTTGTACACATGTGGTCTTCATGTCTGGTATTTATGAAATGAGTCACAGAACTGTAATTAAGATGTCGTTTCTTGCAACATAAGAGTTAAATAATGACATGATACGTGGCACAAATCTGGGACAGTGATTGTTTTAAAGAATCACATTTGTTATCTAGTGGTTCGTCAGTAATTTGATTTTTATTATAAACGATATATTTGCTATCGATAATTATAACGTTTTACCAATTTTGAAATTTCGATTAAAAACTAAAGGTATTAAATGGGTTAGATATTTCTTTAAAATGTACTTGATTAGATTATTCATGTCAGGATCATTTGAAAACAAATGTCATTGAAAATAAAACTGAAGAAACAATCGGACAGAGTCACCTACAGGTACTTTCCTCCCTCAAAAAGAGAATTTTTTTTAAATACATTTCTTGATATCGATGATAATAAAGCTATATTTTTTATTCAATAATGTCACGGTGTAACGATGTCTAAACTCAGGTGAGACCCGTTATCCGACAGAAAGATAAGAAAAGAAAATAATCAAGCCAATAAATAACTAGAGAGAAGCCAATCCGTGAATCAAGTGATTTATAATGATATATTATGATATATTATATGATAACATAGTAATGTATAATATGTAATAATAATAAAAAATATTATATATATATAGAAATCCATGATTATCATAATATAATAATATTCACATTTATAGCTTTTTTCAGTTATAATATAGTAAAATATAGTATTACTAAGGATTAGTATAACTAAGTTTTCGTTAAGATGTAGATTATTTAAAATTTCTTTCAAATTACCTTAATGTCATCATGAACAGGACCGTGGTTGTGTGCGGTGGGGAGTTTCGAAAGAATGTCGTCAACAGTAGAAATACTGGAACTACAATTCTTATCAATACACTTCCAAGACATCCACGATGCAGCATCACGCTTACAACGCACTCTGAACATGTAGCCATCTACACAGAGATATCTTCCTCCACGTGAAGTTGGAATGAATTTATACTCTAACTGCTGGTTTGCCATTTTCAAAGTGATGTATTTGAGATAAAACAAGGGTAATATACAGCTGCAATAATTAGTGAGTTAAAACTCAACTCATAATTAACCAAATTAATTGAAGGACTAATTGATGAGTTCAAATCAACTGCTTATTGATTAGTTATCGGTGAGTAAAAATCAACTAATGATTCGTGAGTTCAAATTCAGTATTTTTTCACTGATTGGTGAGTAAAAATCAACTAATAATTTTCAGATTCCGTGTTGCAGTTCGTATTTTCGTATCACCCACCACCTTAATCCCTTAAACAAACAAAAGTACACTTCGGTGAAACTTCAAACAGGTTTTCCTGTGATAACAGATGTTGCCTTCCCGGTAAGCCACCATTTATTTGCAGTCTAAACAAGACGATAACCGGGTACAGCAACAAGCTACCCGTAATCCACTCAACAGGAATTAACAACTAATTAAGGAAGTCAACAACCCATGAATAAGCAAATAAACAAACTGTAGTGAATCACTCTAGCATACCCCCAGACGTTGTAACAACAAGATAAGCTAATGGCCGTCTTAACGAGATAGCATACATAAGACAAATCAACACTTTGGCGTGAATATACAAGAGAAGAACGGGGCACGAGTGGACTAACAATAGGGATGAATAAACAACAAGCACACAGTACTTTAGATTATCCCTAATCACTACTTGAGTGAGTAAATGAATAAGAACACTAGTTTAGGTATAGTAGAACTTATCAAATAATGGGAGGGAAGGTAAGGTTAAAACTGTAAGTTCTTAAAGGAAGTGATCACATACTCCAGAAAGGTACAGAGAAAAATAAAGGAATATCAACCTCACCAATTCACCTCCAACGTCCCAGGTCCACCCGTGACCTCTCCCAGCAAGGGTCAAGTCAAGACTACTGGTACCAGAGCTTAGCTCGCTATTTATTGGCTCCGTGCGGACGTCGGAGTAACCCATGCCTAGCTCGAAGAACAGACTGGTAGCCTATCGTAAGGATATCGCGAACTGTGTTTCTTAGCGAAACTAAATTATCCCTAGCTCCATAAGGTATTTAAGGTATGGAGCCCTACAATGGCTTATTGTAAAGGGCGCAAACTCCTCTACAAGAAGATATAAATATATGTAACATGAGCATTGGCATATTAATGCTACATGTAAAAAGGCTGATAAATGGAGCATGAAAATGACATTTGAACATATAAAAATAGCCACAGTCGGCGAATAAAGACATGAATGATAAAAATAGATACATGAATGTAAAGTACATAATATGTACTTTCGATATTTACAATAATTGGTGATATTTTATGACAGTACATTAGAGGAGAGGCGGGAAAAAGGTCGCACGCCAAAATGCGTGACAAATACAAATCAATAAACATTTTTTTAATCATATTTCAAATGAGCTTATCAAATCACTGGCAACAAACATAACTACAAATAGATTTATCACATCTTCATTTTTTTAAAGTTCTGTCCCGTAAACAAAATGTTTGTATTTAGTTTGTTTCCATGGACACAATGCTGTGCATCTTCCCCTGCATTGCTTTGAATTGCACTGGCTCTTCTAAACCGTCAACCTTCGTGTTTTGATTGCAGCACCCTTTTCGGCGAAAAGGCGCAATTCTCATTGGACTATCGCGGTCTGCCGCAGCAGCTTTGGCGACAAGCACAGAAAACTTGGGGCGGCAAGGCCTATTTCTATTGCCTATAGCAAGTCATATGGGCTGGAGTAAGTAAAAATGCACATCTACAGGATATTTGTCACTGTTGCAGAAACATATGGTTACTGTCTTTTTTTAGAAGTCCAAGAATTGTTTCCATAGAAACAGTTATAAAAACACACAAAACATGACGATTATTCCATGCACATGTACCAAGTTCCATTGACGCTCTATGGTTGTTTTATTCCTCGCCAGATGTAAATGGCCAAAATTAATGCTGTAAGAATTTGAAAACCTCAAAAGGCATTTTTACAAGATTGTTTAATTTTTCAGATTGTGAATTATCGAAGTTTCGATACTTGGCATGTAATCAGAAAAGATATAAGTTCAATGCCATGGTAATCACATCTAAATGAAGCGTATATCAGATTCTTGTTTGGTATAAGCCATTAAACAATCTCTAATGCGTGATGAATTTTCACAATTTAAAGTGATATTTTTGTATGGTCTGCCAACTCATTTTGGTCTGAAAGCAAAGTAACCTGGTGCTGCAGATGTGTCAATCATGTAAATGTTTTAGACAGCCGGCTTAAATAATGCTTAAATAATGCACGATAATATTTTATTTATGTAGTAATGCACTAAAATAAATACTATTTTTACTACGACATTCTTGTGTATTTTTCTAGCTTGATAACATTTTAAAAAAAAGATTTTATGGTAATCTAATCATAAGATGTTACAATGACTTTGAAAGAGTAACATATATCCTCAGACAAAGAACTAGTTTGAACAAAATTTGGTATACTTTTATGATACATGTATAATGATTTTCACATTATTGCTAGTAACGGTCTTGAAAGAAAAACAAGTCAGGTTCACTATTACCCCCGACATTATATTCCTGACCAATTACTCTAACCATCCTGTAACTTTGATATCCCCTTGATCAGATCACTGACAGATGTTGAGATGGATAAATTAATATTTCATTGAACATCACATAATTGACGTAAAATTAGAAGAAAATCACCAATTTCACTTGTTAAAATCATATACCACTGCACCCGTCCTATTACGTAAGAAGACGTGGCAAAGTTGAAAGGAATCTGATAAAACGTTTTCATGCAATCGGTCGGACAATTTCTGACCTTTCAATATTACAAATTACAAAAGAAAAGAAAATTTCAATAAATTTTAAAAAATACGAAATCGCTTGAAATATGTCACTGCAAGGAATGAAACATTTTTCTGCAATCAGTCGGACAAAAATGCATCGGACAGAAGGACGGACGGAATCGTTGGCAGTACCATATACATGTATGTATGCCCGAGGATATGATAAACCTAACATTTGATCGGTTATTATGTATTCACAACTCCATGTTAAAAAACAGAAGACAATTTCATAAGAAACGTTTCGAAGTGTAAAATCGATTTCTTTCTTGTATTTTACTGGCTGACATATCAGTATATTTATGATGTTTTGTTCACCTCGACTGGTTAGCCTACATCAATTTGGCGCCAACGAGTATTGGTGTGTATATTACTGTGTAGCCAGGGACGTGGTTATTTACAGTAGAGTATTCACAAGTTTTGAGTATTTCGAAGCAAAGAAAATCAGATTATGAGTTATCAAGTTATTTTTACAATTACTGTTGTCATGTAAACAAATATAGCAATGTGTATAATTCAAGTCTGTGTGATGTCAAAATGTATCATATTTACCCTATAATGTATAGTGAACCTCAAAAGAAACATAACCCTTGCGATTGATTTAGTAACCCAAATTTCAAAAGATTAAGTATATTAAATCTTCAACTTGTTGATGCTCGTCTAATTCGCTTCACATTAATTTGTGTCATGGCATTCAATACGCTTATCTGTTATAATGCATTTCCCAATTTCATTTTCATTTTCAATCGATCAACATGTTTCGGATGTTAACAAACCAAAGTTAAATAGACTTTCACAGATAGATCACTTTACATTTCACTGTTTCCTGTTATAACATCATTTTTACTTACAATGCAATATAAAATAGCATTGTCAGGTTCAGTATAAGGTAGTGTCACCAATGGCAATAGCTGTGTATACTTCTTTTAAGAGCATTCGTTTCTATTTCATAGTATTCATATTTCAAATTATTGTTCTTCAGTCCTTGTAGAATGAAGTCGCTCATTCTTTATTGCATGGTGAATTATAGTTTTTTAATGACGCCACAAACAAACCGCCAATGGCGTCAACAACAATAGCGTTGATAGTCTTAAAATTTATCGTTGTTTTTGTATAATTTTCAAAATGAATTGTCACGCATCTCCAGTAAAGATTGTTTGAAAGCTACGGCGTCAATAACGAAGTTGTGGACTAGGCTCTCTCAAAATACAATCAATTGTGGGAATAATTCTGAAATATCTGATTTCACGATCTTCAGGTTTTATATTTCATGAATTTGATGTAAAGTTCTGTAAGAACATCAATGGAAATGGAATTTTATAATCACTGAAGCAGAATGATGATATTTCACAAATCATATTACAAACTCTCATTGTCTGCAGAACTTGAGAAAACCTAGAAACAAGTCACTGATGTGATGTAAATGAGTCTCTAGCCAGTGTAATAGTAGAACCGGGGATTTGCTAAGTTGGTTGAGTGCGCTCATCGCCGAGTAGGACCGGGTTTGAATCTCGGTCGCGTCATACCAAAAGACATTGAAAGATGGGAATTGTTGTTTCCTTGCTTGACACCAAGCATTATAAGGATGGAACAACGCTATAACTGGCACTACAATGCGACTGCCGGTTGCAAAATGTACACAATGAAGTTCCGATTTATTGTTTTGATGACAATAAAGAGCTATTATTTTTATTAATAGTAATAGTAGAAGTAGTAGTAGTAATAATACTAATAATAAGTAGTAATAGTAGTAGTACTAGTAGTAGTAGTAATAGCTTGCTCCAGACAGCGAGTATCCGCCCCATGACGTCACTAATATACTCGCTGCCATCAGAAGGCTTCAAGGTGAAAAAGCTCTAACACAGCGCCTGCAACCAACGATTGATGTCACGCTCTAAAAGTGAAGCTCCTAACTCATAGGATTCACAATGCAACTCCGAACAACGACTCAAGAAATGAGTACGGCAAACGAAACTTTTTGTTATTTTATTAAGTTGTCTTTGAATTTTTGAAACGTAACAAATTGTCCACCATATACTCAGAAAATACAAAATTATATTTGAAGCAAATTACACCAACTTTTTTAATATTCATAGATTTTCATATGCCTAACGATTAAAACATACTCTCGAACCAATTTATTTGTATGTAAAATAACAATTTGGTTCGAGATTATCGATGACGTCAATTCCTATTGTTGTCAAGATTCTTGACAACAATGCCCCCGCAAGTGAAGGCAGGGCTACTACCGTAGAGGTACTCGAAGGGAAGGCGCGCTGGCTTGGAGGTTGTAGTAATAGTAGTAGTAGTACTAGTAGTAGTAGTACTAGTAGTACGAGTAGTAGTAGTAGTAATAGTAGTAGTAGTACTAGTAGTAGTAGTATCAATAATAATACACCAGCCTTACGACTCTTTTAAGTCTTCTTTCTTGTAAACTGAATGACAATCTAAGTCAATACTTTCCCACCGCTTTAAGGGTTTTTGTAAATAAGAAACGACCCCTTTCAAAGTGGCAAAAGAATTAAATACTTTGCAAATTAACAAATATTCTTATATAAATATTTGTTGTTTTTGCAATTCTATCAGTGTAATGATAAGACTTGCACACAGTCTAGCGGCCTGCATCGCGCTAGTCTTTCCCTGGGTGTTCACGCCGTGCACGTGAAGTTCGTGACCCTGTACTTGCTACCTATCTCTAACCTGTAGTCACATTCAGTCTTGTTATAAACGTCGTCGTGTGCAGTTGTCTTGTCTTTTCTTTGACCTGTCTTCCTCTTAGCCGTCTATCGTTACAATCAGTTGTATTTCTGACAGCAGTGTAACCGATATCAAACTGTGAAATATCGTTTACATGCACGCCTTTGTCAATAAGCAAAAATGATGCTGAGAAAGAGAATGTTACCCGTATTTATAATACCATCAATGTAACTTATCTCGTTACTAAGAAGCTTATTATAACTGTACAAAGAGGTTTATTACTACTCACGCATTTCCTCTCATCCAGTACATATATAAGCTCCGTGCAATAAATCTGCTTAGAAAAAAATCCTAATATGTCATATATACACACGTACATTTACATGTATGTATGAAATTCTGACAGCAACCTCGAGGGGAGGGGAGGAGGAGGGGGTTATCAAATGTAAATGAACGTTTCTTTTTCTATTTTCCAGTGGAGAAATTCTCTGTTTACGAAAGTTATTTCTTGCGCAGGTCGTTATTCATTTAAAGATTCAAAGAATAGTTCATTTTTCGGAATTCCAGCACTACGTGTATAACAGGTTAAGCATTTTTCCAGATTCAAAATGGTTATCGCGTTGCAGTAATATCAACATATACATTTTCTGTTCTTAAACTATATTTTAATATCTAAATAAATACATTTTGTGTTTATTTTTAACCTTTCTTATTCTTAAGTTTGTTGTGATATTAGCAATAATTATTCTACGTGGAGACAGAACTGAATACGCCGTGAAGTTGATATGGATATCTGCTTTTTAGCTTTTTGATATGAATAAAATCAACTCTCTCGTTAGACCAGTGCATTATTATTACCAAACATCAAATTGTTCATGAATAACCAAATCAAAATTGAAAACACCTGTATTGAAATGATTAAATGACATTTCGCCAAACGTCATTTCAGGGTTTTTACATATTCACATTTGTTTGTATACGTTTTGTTAAGATTATGTAGGTCTCTTAACAGATTTATTTTGTTTAACGAAAGCTTTACCATATTTACAACCATAAAAAATGTACGTCATGATTGTGAATAATCTTTCTAAGTTGATATGTCTCGTCTTGAAGACATGAGATATGTTCATAAATCTAAAATGTGAAATTTATTGAGATACTGTACGTCTCAGTATAGACTTTATATTGTGGTGCTTAAATGTTATAACTGTTATCCATCATCATTGCATTTAATAATGGGTAGGTTGCCCCTTTACGAAATAAATTATCTTCTTTTATCATCAATGAGTTGTTTAATTTGTCAGCGGTTACCTCTTTTGTAGTCTAAAATGCCAAAATCATGATTATATATAAAAACTCTTTCACAATGATATTTGAATTTTGAATAATTGATAACAACAAGGGAACAAAAACGTTCATAACAACAGTTCACATTAATAAATATATCATTTCATATAAAAAGGAAATTTTTAGTCTTCTAAAGGTTATCGCAAAAAGTGCACAGATGTCGACACCAAAGTAATGGATTCATATTGAAACTGAATGAACTTAGCAAAACGAAACCATTGTTAACAAAGAAGGGAGTGAAACATCCGGGAATATGTCACTTTACATTACGACACAAAATACTGGTTTTGGTGTACATTATCTTTTTGTTATGAAAGCTCGACAATTTTTTATACATCCCAAGTTATGAACAAAAGCTTGTGTTTTGATGAATGAAAGAAATCTTACATGAGATAATCATTTCGGTTATTTATTCAAATTGAGATACGTTGCACTTCACATATCACAATAATGAGAGAACTGTCTGCTTAAGACACTGAAGCACGTTATCTTAGGACAATATAGTGGTGTCACAAAAAGGAGATTAAATGTTTCTAATTGAAATTTAAACAATATTTTTAAAATCAAGAAAAACTATTTAATTCACGAAAACACTAAGTTTGCGAATTCATTCCCCTTAGTTAATGAATAAAATGAGTTCACATTAAAATGGCCGCCTGTAGGTTTTGCTTGATACATGCCACTTCATTAATAGACTATGGATAATCAGGTTTAGTACTAAAATATTCACCACTCAAGAACTAATTTTGAATAAACTAATATTTAGTTGGTGACGATGTGAACAAACAATGTAAAAAATGTAAGTAAATATTAAGAAATATATGAGAAACATACATTGTTAAGCATCCAGAATTTTTTCTGCATGTATTAAAATGTAATAAGTAAATTCGCTAACCTAATATGAAATGAAATAACAAGCGAGTAACTTTGTTTATATATCAAGTGAATTGAAAAGCATATAATGTTATTATTTCACTTTGTGTTCTTTTAATAGCCGAACCAATTACATAAATAAATTGCTAATTAATAAACGTAATGGTAATGATTTTTCTATCTTCTAAACTGAATACATTCACTGTAATGTAAAGTTTTAAGTAACATCCTTTGCACCTTTATCAAGCAATGAAATATGAAAACGTCGAGTAGTAACATGAAAAGTCTATATGTGTTTGTCTCAATAAAAGTGAGAACGCTTATGTGTTAATGGTTTTTAAAATTTATAATGAAAAGATTTTTTCCCAAACAACTTATGAATGGACACGTTAGGGCATTCTTTAAAACCAATTTAGCATGAACATTACATTGACAATGGTAATGATATTCACAAAATCGTAGAAGTCGATAGTTGTGTTGGCCAGTATGATAAATATGTTTCATAAGCTGACGTTTGCAATGAACATATGCTCAACTTCTTCTTTCTTTTTTAGAAAAAATGATTAGGTGTTACCGTACTCTTCGTCTTTAAGATAAAAAGCCATCTCTATGTAATGTAAGTTACTGAAAGCTGTTTGTTTTATCAAATAAAATAACAAATACAATTAAAGATATCAAAATTGTTTTCTTATTCACGTGTTCCATCTCTGATTGTTATTATTGAAGATAGTAATTCATTACTTTTCTCTATATGACGGGTTTATTTACCCGCGAAGCAATTTTTCCACTCTGCATCCTTTCAATCCGTACATATTTGCTATTGAAAAGACAAGCGTCAGCTTCAAAGGTCAACTAAATGTTTTAACAAATATTGTATAAAGTATCATATAATTTACTGTATCAACACATAAAACAATATATTCACGACATTCAGTAAAGTAATGGTCAAATTGAAATCTCTATCATGAATCCCAAAATGATCATGGCATATTGCAGCAAATTAAACAACGTGTCAACGTTAGCTATTACTTGAAACTATGTGGGCAAATATCTTATATTGTCAACTACTTAATAATTTCTACACCTTGAACACCACAAGGTTCATGTTGACAAATATAATTAAAAGGGCAGAATAACCACTTCCTTTAAGAGCAAACCATAAATATCTATTTTCAGGCTGGATACGTCTATTCCAAATGAAATAAACCCACTTGAAACGAAGCCACATGAAGTCTGATTAAATAACACAAGGAGCTTTCTTTGAAGAGAACAGTCCCTTTATTGTTTGTTATCGATTGACAAATTAATGACCTTTTTACTCTCATGTTTTTATTATGAGTTTCTAACATGCGTTATTCAATTTCATCTCCAGATATTCCGTTTTTTTAACCTAACATGGATAATATTTTTTGCGTTTGTGATCAATTCACCTTAGCTTACCTGAATGCTTAACTTTGGAAGTCTCAGTAAGTGTGTGACATTTGTACCGAATCTATACTCTAATCAATATTGCTAAATAATATTATAATAAATAATATTTCAAATATTTGATCAACAGACCTGTCACACCTGTGCTTCGCTGTAGTAGATATCAAAATGTTACCAATCAACTTACCAATTAAAAGTTTAAGAGGTTTTTTTTTCAGTAACATGTTATTATAATTGAACATTTGTCTTCATATCCCATGTATTTCTTGAAAAAATATTTCATCAATACTGTTCATAAAATATTTCATGTTGATAAGAATGTCAAGTGTGCAGTGCGTTTGCATTTTGACTTGTTTTTTTGGAATTTTGGTTCTTCATAATAATAAGAGGTACTCTTATTGATACTGATACTGATATCTCGATAATTAACGAATTTCTGTGTTTATTGAATATAATCTTGATTCAAAATGTTTATTGAGGTAATGTGCACTGAACATAATGTGTAGACAAATTACATGTAATGCAAACCTTGTCCGCTGTTGTGTTGTTGAAGTTATTTTTAAGACATAAAACAATGCCCTTTTGTTCACATTTGTATTCAGAACGTTTTGTTAATTGATGATTAGGATTATTTCATAACATGTATCACATATCATGTCACTTTTTTTACCCAATGGCCTGCTAATATATTTAATTTCAACTTATTTTAAGGAATAAAATATTTCTGCTTGAAGATCGAAACGATCTCTAATTGGCACATTATTGTTTAAGAACCTACGGAATTGCGTATGTCTTTTATCCATTCCTTACGCAACATTGAGGAAGCTGTTGGTCTGTCCTGTGCCCAACATATACGAGGGTTGTCCCAAAAGTATCCGGCCTGAATATGAAAACATGCCTGAAACGCGACCATACTGTGCGTGCATGAAGAACATTCATTGACGTGGCATGAAATCACGAGATGCATACTCTTCAATTGCATGTAATAGCCTGTCATTCAAAGGTACCCTCACATCTTTTGCCGAAATGGAGAAAAGTGAATGTAGGGCTGTTATCAAATATCTGATTTTAAACAAATACATTCCAAAGGAAATTCATGGGGATATGTTACAAACATTAGGTGACTATGCTCCTTCTTATAGCACCATTAAACATTGGTGTGCTGAATTTAAACGGGGTAGAGTAAGCACTAAAGATGAGCCCCGTCCTGGTCGTCCATCTGATGTCACCACAAGTAAAACATTGAGGCTGTTCTTGACACAATAATGCATGACAGGCGAGTGACTATCAGATACTTAGCTGATACTCACCACATCAGTAAAACATCAGTTGAACGAATTATACATGAACATTTACATATGAAAAATGTATCAGCACGCTGGGTCCCCAGAATGTTATCTGAGGACCAAAAGCGAAAACGTGTCATGGTCAGTCAGCGACTTCTTGACGAGTATCGCGCAGACCCAGAATCAGGTTTCGCTCATGTCGTTACTCAAGATGAAACCTGGGTTCATCATTTTGATCCTGAGACAAAAAGTCAAAGCATGAAATGGAAACACAGCACATCACCCACCCCTAAAAAGTTTATATCTTGTTCCTCCAGTCGGAAGGTCATGACATCCGTTTTCTGATACTCTCAGGGTGAAATAATGATTGATTATTTAAGGAAAGGTTCTACAATCAATGGCACTTATTACGCAAATGAACAATTACGTGAGAGAATCAAAGAAAAACGAAGGGGTAAACTGCGCAAAGGTGAGTGGCTGTTGCAGGACAATGCTCCCGTTCAGACCGCCCAAATTGCAGTCAGTGCAGCACAGGATTTTGGGGTTCAGGATTCTCCCTCATCCTGCCTATTCTCCAGACCTAGCCCCCTCAGACTTCTTCCTCTTCCCGCGACTGAAAACAGAGCTCCGTGGCCAAAGGTTTAAGACTGACGATTACGTCATTGCTGCAATAGAGGAGTATTTGGGTTCTCGTGATAAGAAGAGGTTTTCAGAGTGGTTGCAGATGTTACAAAAACGCTGGAGCAAATGCGTTGAGGTCAAGGGTGATTATGTCGAAAAATAAGTCATCAACATTTGAATGTTTCTTTGGTTTTGATGGTCAAGCCGGAAAGTTTTGGGACACCCCTTGTAGTTTTCTTTTAATGGTGTGACTGAAATGACGTTGATGTCATTTTGGAGATTATAAATGATTTTGATGAAATCTTTTTGACATATTAGTGATGTCCATATAAATTACTCCATGCACATCTTAAATCAATGAGCTTGATGTCACAGCTGTGGTCAAATATCAAACTGTGATCAGGCTGTGTGTCAAGAGTAACACCTTGTACCTTGTATATTCTATTTCATCTCAAGAATCTTTTAATGTTTAATGAGGTTTAATGAGTTAATTAATCATAGTATCATTAGTTATGGACGTATTTAACAAATACATCTACCACAATTGTACACCATTTAAACATGATGTAATTTAACGATCATTTATGAAGTTAGTTACGAGTACAAGTATTGCAGCTTTAGTCTTCGCCATTGATAATTCGGAATCACATTACTGCGATAAACCCTCTTAGCATCTCATGATAACTGTGAAATCAATTTGTTGATTGCTCTGTCCTAGACAATCAATCTTCACAATGGGAGATTATCAACAAAAGTAGCGTACAGCTGCATCCCAAAATTTAGTTCACATACCACTGTATCGAAGTGCAAACCTCATGTAATATGGGTTTGTTTGGACGTCAATAGCATAACTTTAGCTAAACTGACAATTAATCACCTATTGTCCATGTGTAAAATATTCATTCTTTAACTTTTTTGGAATCTCGTGCAATTAAAACAATTTGGCATGATGAAAATGACAGAAGGGGTCATATTTTCGAAATTTATTTAAGCAAAATTATCTTAATAGCATGATATGTTTTCTGTATCAACTATTTACTTATTTCGTATTTTGGAGCAAAAAAAAAGTTTGAAGATTCCCTGAAAAGGATAATCACCAATTTAAAAACCTCATGCCTTTGAACTTTACTTCAGCAAAATGTACGGTTTGATACAAACTATATAATAAACACCATCTCTGATCACAATATGATCACAAAAAAACAAAAAACATCAATCTTGTAAAGTGCTTATTCGTTTGAGTAGCTTATTAATGGGTTTCATTGTTACTTGCATTGTTGTTACGAAAAGGTAATGCATATGCTTTTCTCCATCTAAACAAACAAACTGGTCTCTTCATTCAGGCAAAAGTGTATCGATTTGCTTTTCTTATGAATTCTTTTGTAAAGGATTTTTCCGGATAAAAAGTAATCATTAGAACATCTATTGTACAGCCATAGGTTTCCATAAACTTAAATGTTTAAGTATAAAAGTATTAAGTATAAAAAGTATAATTTTTACATACATTTCCCGGAGAAGTTTAATTCAGGCATGTGTATGAAAAGAATTCAAAGATTTGAATACCAATGGTCATATTCACTAATCTGTCATGACTATAAACTATAAGTATCATTTAAAAAACAAATCAGATAATAAAACAGCCTTGTTATAAGTTAGGAAGTGCATTGTTCTCTATCAACTAAATTAGCCACGACTTATATATGATTTGTCATTGCATTTCCGCTGATCCAGTTCCTTCCATATACCCTGATATCCTTTAGTGCAAAAGCCTCGTATCGCTATCTATAAAACCAGCCAATGAGACGACTCGCATCCAGCAACAGCGGCACAATCCGAATGGAAAATTCAAAAGAGTAGCTTCAAGCTCCTTGGATAACGACATTTCACAATAACAGCTGAGCACAGCCACGAACATCCAGCCGCGCCAGCCGTAGGAGGGATTTGGCTCGAAAGGAATCAGGGTATATGGAAGGAGCTCGATCAGCGGATTCAATTACGCTGAGGAAGCAGGATGGTATGTTCTCTGCTGTTTCAAGTAAATGTGTAGCATGTAAGATAGCATCTCAGCATTATATACCTTAATTATGGCAAGGCATTAACATCGATATTGCATGCCTTATTCAAATTAGCGTGAAGATTATACATACACATGTACATATTGACAATGTAATGCGGACGTGACTTCATAGTTAATATACTTTATTGGGTTATCCTGTTAGAAGCAAACTTTAAAGAATGAGAACATAACTCGCGCACTTATGTACAGAGAAGAAATCTTTTCAACATTAATGTTCATCCCTTGAGGTAAATGCAACGATGTCTTATGAACTCGAATGTATTATACACGTTTTACAAAACAGTGGCATCTGCCATTCCATTATAGTAATAAACATTTTACTGATGAAATTTTGACTTTGACGACGAACGTGGTGGAAAGACGTTGAATTTGCAACGTGGCATTCTACATTATACCTAACTACACGTGAAGCAGATTCAGACTCCCAATCCCAATTATGAATTGCTAAATTTCGTTGATTTATTAAGAAAACACAATTAGAGACATCGGCAAACATCACATGCTATCATTGTGTTCAATAGAAAGAGACTACTTAAGATCTTAAGATCTCAAAAGGAATTTTGATGTTCAAGAGAATCGTCATCCTTTCGATCCCTTTCTCCCTGATCTGTCCACTCTCCTTTGGATGCTTGTCGCGTTAAACACGTTAAACCCCAACTCACTCACTCACTCACACGAGAATCGTGCATCATTCGGGGAAAAGTATAATATAAGAAGTAATACATCGAGTGAAAAAGAGAGTGAGAGAAAGAGAGGGGGAGAGGGCGACAATGAAGTTGCATGTTTTGTGTGTAAATAAGACATCAACCCGACAACATTTGTCATCACCTCGATAAGCTCATTAAGTGGCAACCATTTATGTTCAATTTATGACTGGCCTAGTGACCTAGCTATGTGAATGTATCCTGGCCAGTCGTATATCCTTATCATATAATCCATACTGTTGGGTTAAATCATATTAAGAACATTCAAACGAATTTAGCTGAAATCCATTTCTCCACTCTTTATTATTTTAACAAATATTTCAAAAGTATCGACTTTCAATTTCCTAGTATTTATGTTTTTTCCATGATCAATATTTTGCCTTCCTCCGAAAAAAGGGTGTTTTAAGAAATGGAAATAAAGTTTGCGTATTCAGTCAATTGTGTAAATGATTTGTGTATGTCAACATCATAAAAAATATGATAATATGAGTAAATCATTCGCAATCGTAAGAATATAAAGCATTTCAAAATTGAAATTGAATGAAATCTTTGAAAGTTAACGTCTACGACTTTCGAAACTGTTAATGTTCAAAAATATATTCTTTGCATATAAACCAACCTTAGGTGTCATACCATTTCACGTCACCTTGATTGTCATGAGTGACTTCAATAGGCCACCATGATAGGTTAAATATATTTCCATAAATATTGAAAAATACTCTTTAGTAAATACTCAGTTTATATTTTGTAAAAACAGTTATTGAAGAAACGCTTGTAAAAAAAGTCTAATTTAAAAGTTGGAGATGTTTTACCGTAAGAGTAATGTTTGATGAGCAGAGTTGTATGTTAACATTTACTGGCATAACCTCAAGGATGAAAACTCTATACCTTAAAAAGAACGTCAGTTACCCCGATGTACACGAATGATTGCAGATAAACGCATCCTAATTAAATTGATAAGACGCTTAAGATGTCTGTGAGGCCAGTAATTTAAACTCTTTATTTAATGCATCCCTTAGAAGGCTTTTCAATCTACATTGTAAAAGAAATAACCATATGTATAAAACATAAGAATATGCGTAGGCAAACTTGATGCTTTCATCCAAACTTCAAAGAGGTGATGATCTGAATAACTTCAAATACTGACACTGAATACCGGGAAATGTAAATATTGCCACACAGATTAAGATATGAAAGAAACGGTGAAACATCTTTATTTGTATTCTTATTCCAGAGAAAATAATTTGTTATTCAGAATCTTTAGAATATTGGTACTAATTAAAAGGACAATATATATATATATAAGTAATATTGATATAATCATTATGAAAAATGATGAAGTTGACATTTTTTATCATGATTTAGAACGATCGTGCTGGAAACATACTGACCTTAAACGATCACGTGTGGCATCATGAGTATGATCGACTGCTTCTTTTGTTGGTTCTCTTTTTAAAACGATAATGACGTATCCTGATCAAAGCTGATTGGGTACAACATACACTGTGCATACAACGAATTTACGTCACCATATACATGTAGATATCCGTCTGCGTTCTTAGCCTAGAGCATTATCAAAACGGCGTCACATGAATAAGGCGTTTTGCACTATAAACAGCGTCCATTGTATATACACTCAATCTATCTCTAAAATATTAAATCAATGCTCAAAGACATTTGTTTCATCAATGAAATCTTTATTTAAGATATGAAACTCTATTGTAGTCCAGTTCATAAATCAATCTAATCATATATATATATTTTTAATTCGACCGTTAAGATTTTCACAGTGCTGTTGCCGTATATTGTTTAAAGATTCCTGGCTATGATTGGTGAGATTCACAGAGGTTTTGGGGAGTTTTCCGGGATCTTGCTGGAGCTCACATGTGACAGGATTTGAGATATTATGAGGACCTTGGCTGTACAGAAATCTGATCATACAAGTTAAAAATGATTCTTTATTTTAGGGATAATGTACTTGCCTGGAAAAACAGCAATTCAACTTATATTGATCAAGCGTCAAAGTTCTGACAGGAGGTCTGGCTGTTTCAGTGATAATATATTTATAACGCCCTAATGATTGCAAGAAAAAAAGATTGACTTATAAGATATTGAAGAGAAGATGTTGAACAGATGGCGTCACATAAATCTTAGACAATATAACATCAATTTAGAACTCTATCACGGTTGTTTATGGAATCTATGGAAGTGAAATAGTAAGGATTTGTAACAAGAAAGAGTTTAACCGTGTCAATATAGTTTCATTTATTACGGCATTAATTTATTCAATAGCTAATGCACAGCACATGCCTTGAGAGTCCCCAATCGTTTCAATGCCAGAATTTGAAAAGCAAACTGTTCCCAAACGGATCATTCCAATCTATTTATCACCGATCAGACGCAGATCTCTTCTCATTAGTGATCTGCTTCCAAGTGCTATAGACAGCTGCTACCTACATAATGAAGCGCGCCACATAGAGATGTGGTGGATTTATTGAGGTCATTTTGCATCCATTGTGCATTCTTCAGTTCTTCTTGGTTCTAAAGTTGAATCAATTTGCTAGATCGACAGTCCCCACTTAATGTGTTCACTTATTTCAGCTTATGACCTGTTATTTCTATAATACTGTTTGGTACTGAATTTACTTTGTTTTGGCTTTCTTGCTCCATGTTATGGTGTAAAGAAAACGGATATCACATTTTGTAGGAGTCATTTATGAAGGTTATTGTCGGTTACCAAGACAACATTTAAATATACCTGAAGGTTTTTGTGACAACAATGTTATTCAACTTTGATAATGTCATACAGAGAGAAATATCGACGCTTTCACGTTAATAAAAGAGGCTGCCATTTCTATTATCTGGTTGTATGCAAAAAACCGAATGCTGCCAGTATCTTGCATATCATTCTTTTAAAAAATGAAAATAATTATCTAGTAATTTCCCTATAGGTTTTAAGGTGTTTTTTTCAATAGCAGTAATGCGTTTGTATTTATAATTTAGGGTTAGGGACTTGTAGTGCCTTTCACTAGCATTTTGCCATGTTTATTCAAAGACATCCTTTGATGTTTTTAGGTATGACATATACTGCTGAAGTTGGTTTTGGCTTAGATCACCTAAAAGTATCCTCTGTTTACTTGAAAGATCGTGATTATTACATTGAAAGAACAAATATAGTAATCACTAAAGGCTAATTTACTGATACTTTCAAATCTAATATAACAAAAGTGCAAACAACTAATATGACTTGAAGTTGTTGTTACCTTTGTGATTCTTATTATAGATCATTAATCATTCAGTCAATATGTCCCTTTCTTTAATCTTTTCCTTATTTGGTTAATGATTACACGCCAAGATGAAATAAGTATAATGAGTTATAACTATCATACGATCAATGGTTCACAATTAAGATGCACGGCAACCTGAAGAAATGTACTTATCTTGTATAAGCATCAAATTGATATGTTTCGTCATAACTATTTAACTAGGACTGCCGTGACAGTACATATACATAAATCTTCAAGACACCGCTTCGTAATTCGACCTGAAAAGCAATGTTTGATCAATGATTTCCTTCCAGCCCCAAAGGTACACTTTTCAGAACTAGTATACCATCACAATAGCCAAATAGGCTACTAAATGTTTGAAAATTTTATTTATAACCAGGGGAATTTAATGTATAATTGAATCCCTGAGGAATTACTTGGCCCACAACTCTTCCAGACGCAAGAAATAGTAAAAATAAATTTCACACAATGTGTAACAGTACTTTGAGACACCGCTTTGACCTACAGCTGCTTAACAAAAGTTTGTTTCACTGTGCCATAATTTGCACTTAATTTAAAAGTGATGCAACAAACTCTTGTTAAGCAGCTGTACTAAGCAATATTTGATGATTAATTTCCTTCAGGTATAGTTTTTGGAACTATTTTGCACGTCGAACGGCTGTTTTACTTCTGCCAAATCTGTTACGAGGTTTCCTTTGTGATGGTTATTATCCAATCAGAATTCGAAAAATTAATCTAATAATCATCTTAATTTGTCTATTGTCCTTATATAAAACCTACATGTCAAAATTAATTCATACCAAGGTTTTATCATCGTATTTATTAGGGAGATGAATGACTTCCTGAATGTGTCATGGTTTCAGTTATGTTTCCACTGTAACCGAAAAACCAGACCATAGTGCTGACATCTGTCAAGATTGTTTACATTCCAGCAATAAATGTTTTGTTATTATCGTAAAAAACAGTTTACGGGAAAACTGAGAAATTTGGGGTAAATCATGCAAATTTTAGGGAATGAAACATGCAAAATGCACATTTTCACATCACAGTGCTGACATCTGTCAAATCTCTATACATTTCAACAATATGTATGGGGGTTATGTTTTGAAAAGTAACAAAATTCTAACATTTCATTCAAAATATAAACTGAAGTAAATAAAAGGCACAGCCACACAACACACTGATTAAATGATAGTCTGACATCCAGACCCTATGGCAAAATATTAAAGGAGCCTTCTTAAGTCTAGAAATGTTGGCAAGTCTAGTTGCCTCAGCCATAGGGTACAGGACTCCTTTTTATGTTATTTCATACCAAATATTGAAAAATAAATTTTTAGTGAAACCTTTTTTTCAGGGACTATATGTTAGTCTATTTACATGAGTGTTTGTTTAGATTCGAAGTTTTTAGACTTAGAGTTAAGAGCAGAACAACACTGGATGGAAAACTGAGAAAATTTGCACAAACTATGCAAAATAGGGACTGCAATAAAGAAACGCTTGGAACAAAAAAGCGGAAAAACTGAAAAATCAAGTTGTATTAAAGAAGGATAAAAATATATACATAACAAGCAGCACCAAACAAAAAATAATTTTCCAGATAATGGCTCTGCTTTTGTTTTATATTCCATCTTGTGAAAACATAACCCGTTTCCAATAATCTATGAATGAAACATTCAAAAATGCTTTTACCCTCGTATTACAATCATAAAAAAGGGCAAGCAATGAGAAAATTAAAAGGTGTTTAAATGACATGACAATCGATTGTCAAATTTCTAATTTTGACAGTCATAAAAAAGGAAATTTGATGAGTTATTCAGTATTTACAAATTCATATTGAGCAGATAAGCCGAAACGTTTCCAAATGTTGACAAATCGGTTTCTTCTTTCTTCCTTGCTGGCTGACGTATCAGTGTATTTATTATTTTTTGTTCACCTCGAATGGTTAGACAACATCATTTTGGCGCCAAGAAGCATTCAAGTGTGAGTTACTGCCAAATCCGTTGAGACAGGGTTGTTGGTTCTTAAGCTGCCTATCGGAGAGGGGATTGTGTGTGTTCGAACTCCTAGATATGCCTGGTGAGAACAATATGTAAATATGTTGTACACATGTAGTTAGCTGTGTCGCTCATGGCTTAGGAGGCACCGAACATGGTTGTTATCTATAGAAATTATATCGGTTGTAACATTGGTTAAAACACAAATACAAGTTTGTTTAGAAATCCACAAAAATCAATTTGACACCAAGAGATATCCATGTAGAGTAGCTGATAACACTGTTATTATTTACGCTTTAGTAGAATTGATAGCATATGTAGGAATTCGAAGTGTGAATAGCAAAATATATACAATGAACACATGTTGTTCAAATAAGATCACCCGTGGCTGTCATGAGTTATCGATCAAGAACATCATTGTTATCTTAAAAAAATACAGTTGGAGCATACATATTTTAGAAGCAATTTCTGTTTTGAAAACTAAGTAGACAGCTATATTTACAGAGTAGAGCTCGCAAAAATAACATAATATATAAAACAGTTTCAACGATAATTATGAGAACGGGGAGAGAAGATGAACCAACACACAAACTTATACTAATGTCTTTCTTTCTATTTTGGTTCTATGGAGATCTTCGCCATCTCTTCAACGAGTTTTATTCTTCAGACGACTTCAGCCCCATTCTCCAGTGGTATGTGAGTGTATTATTATGCTTCAGAGAGGATTGCTTGCATCTTCAAAAACTAGCAATCTTGTATCATCATTAACATCGCTATGAGATTTTGAACATGATAACAACCTCATTTTGTTGCTGATCAGTAACTTCACATACCAGATTTGTGTGTCAATACATTGAAACCACATTTCCCAATATCAGTAGGAGTTTTACTAATACTTTATATTTTGCTTCAGGGGAAAATTCTGAAATATGATTCGAAAACTCTGAAAATAAATTAAATTTTGCTTTTACTTATTACATCCATCCTTTTGCCTTGTAATAGTATAGAATAAATTGATTCTTGATTGTCTTGCATCAGTGTTGTTTTTCTGATAAAACGTTGAAATATTTTTATCATTAGTAGATATCTTTCAGTAAAAGTCTCTCCTAAGAAAAATCGAGTTTGGACATTTATTCCAGGTGGTATAATGCAGGTGTTATTAATGAAGGTTTATTTCTTTTTATCTCTGTGTAATAGACTGTCGTAGTTTCTAAGAACCAGGTATTTTAACAAAGGTATCCAATTCGAACCTATTGTGATACACATGATGCAAACAATTTGTACTTGATAAATACTGATATAAAGTTCCTCTCATGGCCTATTTTGTTGGTATTTAATAGTTCTTCCATGACAAGACTTTAGGTAATGGAAACACATCTAAATATCTATAAGATTTATAGTGGTGTTTATTATATAATAAGCAATGAAATACTGGGATTTATCAGTGAAATAAACCTTGTATGTGGTCACAGTAGCGATATAATATATCGTCACTGGTGACAGTAGCGATATAATATATCGTCACTGCTGGTGAACCTTCCAGGGCCTCTTTGTGCCGGGACTACTTTTAGGGTTAAGAAATGTTTATAGACATCATAGACACTAAAATTCAACAAAATTAGAAAGAATTTATATAAGAAATAGAATATTTTGTTAAGTTTGTCAAATACAATGTTTATCTCATCTCGTGGTTGGGTTGAAGTTGATATTTTCACTCGTGGCTGCGCCACTCGTGAAAATATCAGCTCCAACCCCACCACTCGAGTTTAGATAATTGCAAAAACCTCAAAATGTGTATGTAAACCAACCGTTTTAGCATTTAAAAATGTATTAATGGACGATGGAAGATATCATCTCTGAAGAAACAGACCACTGTGCGAATCAATTCTGACAACTTCAAAAATGTTACTATGATTATTTTATTTCATTCAAGATATATGCAGTGTTTCGATTTTGCAAATTCTTATCCACAAATATAACTTGCAAAGAGAAATGGGTTCATTTGTAAGTGACAAAACATCCCATATGTTAATTGGTCTTACCTGTCCATTGGTTCAAAACAGTGGCCTTTTCAATCTTCTGATATGAATGTATCCGATATGAAACTGGGAAATCTCACTCGTATACACCAACGCTTTTGTTTAAAAGGGAAGATGATGCCGAGTTAGAGAATATCACCTGTACTTGAAATGCCGTCAATGTTACCAATCATGATTAAGAGGCTGATTACAACCCACACGTTTCCCTTCACCTTTCCATGCAGCCAGATAAGCTTTGTGAATACAATCTTATTAAAATCAAGATCTTAGTATACATGTACATGTGGATAAATACCAGATAGCAATCTCAAATGAAACTGATCAATCATTTTGAATCTACCAGTCATGTGTGGTTGCTATTAGAATTTTAGCAATATCTTGCAAGTATTAGGTTATTTAGTTGAACTGCAGTATTTCCAACAAACATTAATGATTGTGTATGTCAATTCAATAAATATTTGTTATATGTGTAGCCAGGACACAAGATTACGTGATATTGATACTTTCGTACGAGTTTGATATTGGCATCACAGTTACAAAACAAAAAATACAACTTGTATCAATACTTATCAAAAATACAAAAACTCTGCCTTTTTGTTCGATATCAATAATGGTGTTTATTATATAGTTTCATTACATACGAGTAAATTTATTTTTTTAATATTGTATATGTTTCTAAAGAAGATAATCTAATCGGTTTTAGTACTTTTATAGATTCTTTAACATTCCTTCTTGCTTCAGGTAAAAAGTTGATTTCATTCTGATGCCGTCACAAAATATATAGAATATCATTGCTGTAGTAAAATTTTATCGGTTTGAAATAAACAATTTTCATCCATTTGTCATATGAAGACAATACCTTTTCAGCAGGGATAATACGTTCACACGTTATAAATTGATAGAATTAAAAGAGAGCATGGAAACATGTATTTAAATGGGTTTCATTTTATAGACAGCTTTCGTGAATATTTCAAGTCTTTTTGCCACAGTTGTACTTGTGATGACTTACCTTAGTTGAAAGTTTGAATTTTTTCTACACCAGCTTGTTGATGGTGTCCAATAAATCGAATGTAATGTAATCCTTTGTTTAATTGAAATGGGGAAAATCGTTGTAATATTTTATACAATATAAAAGTATCTTTTATATAATGTACATGTTGTTGGATGTTTCCATTGAATTGTAGTGTAGAACTGATTTAAACGATGTACACATGTATCTCAGTATCTGAACACTCTCTTTAGTTTCCCTTGAGATTACAAAATCTATATAAACCAATAAGTGGCTTCAACTTAATTTTATATTCTTACCATTGCTTGTCTACAAATGTGTGACATTATACATTGTGTTAGCCTTAACTAATTCTTCTCTAATAATTCCATGCTACTCATTAAAGATCAAAGACACTGCACATGTACATGTGGAGATATGTTATTGATTTTCTTATCCATTTTCTTATTACTGTCGTCTCGAATAGTGGATTGCCTCAAGGCAACAAAGTCTGAAATAGCATCACTCTTTGGGCGAAATGCTTCTCATTTATGATAGGATATGCCAAGCAGAAACTTTCACCTAATGCCAGTAAATAACATAAACTAGTAAAAGTAAATATTTTAATTCTTGCTGGATGCAAATTAATTGTTTAGAGATCTTGCTAAATGTAACAAGAAACATTCAATTGATTTGTTCGATTTGTAGTGAATAATAATTTAAGGGGTCTAATTCTTGACAACTCAACATGTGATGCTGAACATACATATACCTTTGCTATATATTTTCAAGATTGTTTTGAAATCAAATGCTTAATTAATGAACAAGTTCATACTATTATTTAAAATAACATGGTGGGTTAGAACATAAAATAAAACAGATAATATGCTTGTATTTGAAATGATCGTTTGATTATCTAAATTCCAGATAAAAAAGAATGTAACTAATGATTATTATAATAATATATTATCGGTGACAACAAGGGGTACAATAGAAGACAAGCTGCTTTCTTTCAGGACCTTGATATTTGTCTTTTTGTTAAGTTATTTCTGATCCAGAGTACTACTTTTCAAAGTCTTTTCGTTTCTTTCTGATGTTTATTTAATGCATTTCGTTTCCAAATATAGTATGTTTTAACCATGGGTTAGCGATTTTCGTGCCAACATAAAAAACAAAAGTTAGTTAAATTCTTATTGTACTTGATATCGAACCGACTGCTGCTCTCGCGTTTATAGTTTTAACATATTTGAGAGTTGTTCAGGTTTTTATACCCAAAGAAAGGATGGATGACATCAGATAAGAATTCAAAATGTAGTCATGTAACTGATAACAGGACTGATGATCCCTTCTGGCATGTAAATCTCATTACCTTGATTGTCAGCTTTTCATCCAAATATAATCAATTAATCATTTCAAGATGTTTTATCCACACGGCGAGAGATATGTATAAGTCAATCAAAATTTGTTATATTGATAGGCACCGTCCGTCCGCTACAGATTGTGTTCGGTTCATTACCATTTCAATTCAAATTTGTTATGGAAAATCAGGCATATGTAATGATGTGTCATTATTAACTATTTGTGAATATTCTTCCTCGCTTATTGGTTAAACATTAACTCTTCTGTAGTGAAGTTACGAAGAATTAATGTTTAGCCAATCAGCAAGCCGCTCGTATTCTGTGCTATCCTTCCGATATTAAGGTTAAATATGGCTGACCCGAGCGATCGAAACCGCATTTAATGCAGTAAAAGCTCGCTTACAAGGTATGGATCACATACTATTTCATTTGAATAGTCATGCTACGAAATCGGAATACATAGGGATTGCGATAAAGTTGTATTTGTCGTATATAGTACGTATGGGAGTGTTTAATTCGTATTTTATCAGTTTGACAGCGATGTTTTTGTGAGGCAGGATTTTGGCGTATTCTAACCATCTTAACAGCTGATATGTCTCTCTATATTACACTTGGAATTTTCAAAGGAACTTTCAACCAATCATACTTAGCCTCTTTGTATTTCGGCAATATCGTAAACCAATGAACACATCTGTATTAAATTTAGAACCAAGTGACCATGTGGGTATTCCGAAATAATTGGCAACCTTTGATACAAAAAAACGATTGTTTATGCAAATCTCAACGTGAAGGGCAATCAGTGGTGTTTAAGAGTCAAAACGGCAGTACAATTCTTCATGAATGCACGTGAACTAAATGAGATACATAGACTTCTCATGAAAGGTCAGAAACATCTATTCCATATTAGTAAAAACCCCTTCCTTTACAACGGTACACGCGAGAAACAAGCAGCTACAAGTCGATAAGTAGAGAATGTGAAAAGGCGAGTCAGCTAGTGTTATATCACTAAGTGACAGAGATAGAGGTAGTGAAATACGCTTTAGACAATACTTCAATATATATTGTCCTGGCAATCCTTGAGAGTTTAGAAACAATTGATTAATAACTGATGCATGTGGTCATATTAATTTGCAAAACCATCGAACATATTGAGCGGTGTTGGACGCTATTAATTATGACCTATATCCTAAAAATAGATCCCTTTCGCCTTTCTCCAAGGGATAAATCGGTGACTGACTGACTGTTGAGTGTTGGTTAGGCAGCATATTTGCCTCACTATTCTATTTTATTTGATGCAATGAACAAATGATTATATAACCTTTTCTAAATAGAGGATAGAATGTAGGTCTTTTGTTCTTTTGTTGGCCTTAATCTACTCATTTGCCGTCATGCAAATCCTATCCTATTTGTACCCTATTATTTCGCAGTATTTCCAAGCCTAATTAGGGTGCCTCCAACTTTGCCTTTTTAAAGGCTTTTCTTGTTTGAGAATCCCCTAAATTGCCATTGGGCATTTCAGTCGGCTAAGAACTTCTGAACTAAATAACTACTCATGATCGAACATGGTTTGAAGATGCTTAGTTACTTGAAGGTTTGTCCTGATTAACAATTTTCAAAATGATTTCATCAATTTTGTTTCCTGTCGCAAAAAGTGGTGATCCGGCTTGAAAACAGTTACAAATCAACTTTTGAACTTAACGACTGGTGTTAATAAAATTTTGGATTAAGGTAATAACAAGAACGTGTTTCGTGACAAGTTAACAAGTTTTTAAATATTTGTATAAGTTGTTCCTATTAGGGAAACTCTCCAGCTAACAACTTTTATCGGAATCAACCATCTGTGAACAATTTTTGTTTGGAGATACAAGATTACATGGAGGTGTGCCATGATTAATAATTTTGAATTTTCAAATTGGTGTTTAAAAGTGTTACAAAGTTGTAAGGCCTGTCTGGCTCATAACTTCTAAACTAATCATTTGTTTTAAATAAAAATTGGTATTAGATACGTAATCAGATGAAGGTTATTAATGGTTGACAACTTTGACATTATTTTTTAACAATATTAGATTTGTGTTTAAAGATGATAACTCTGTCACAAATTTATAGCAATTCCTCTTATAACTTCAGTACTAAACATGAGTTTCTTCCATCCAATTAGGAATAAAGCCGCTTGATACATGAAGGCTTGATACATGAAGGCGTGTCATTATTTACAATTTTGAAAATAATATTGGAACATCTGAGTTTTGAGGAAAAGATTGATGTATAATGGAAGAAAATTGTAGTATGTCTTGTCTATATCATAAATTGTTCTCTTGTTTTTTGTTCGTTAACGGTAAAATTCATAACAGATATCCAAAAATACATGTAGAACAATTTGAAAAAAAAATCTTATAACATATTAATGTCGGGCCTAAAATAATAACCTTTTAAAACAATAATGATTCAGTCTCCTCTGTCAAAGATATTGTTCTAATGGGATTTGGATGGGTATCACCATAACAAATATTTCCTTAAAATTTTGCACAACATATGTTGATTTTATTTTCGATTTTTATTTAAGAGGTTTCCTTAATTTTTTTCTACAACATTGTAAATGACATATAATTATAAATAATGATATTAAGGAATCTTTGATTTTATAACAGGCGTATAATTTGTTTAATTGATAAACTATGTTATACCATATTGTGCCAGTTGCGGGGATAATGCTTGACCAAGTCGGCTGCTTGATTTTCTTCTAAACATTTTTTTGTCGAACCATATGATTTATATAGTAAAAAACATTAAATGCAGATCTCTAAAGAGACACATATTCTTTTCTCTCAACAAAATAATAAGCATAATAGCATTGAATATTCATCTCTAGCAGGTCGAATGTCATGGTGCGGTGAAGTGGATATTTGATAGGATAAGTTTAACAATTCAAGCTTTCCTATCTCTTGATTCTTTTTATAATCGTGAATACCATTGTTGCATTAATCATAGCTGCTGCAGTTTAAAGTCTTCGGATAGCTTGTTAAATTCAAGGTCTATGTTCAAACAGATTTTAAGCAACGTCCCATCAATTCTAAACAGCTTTAAAATCAGGCAGAATTCCAAATTTTATATTTCAAGGGAAGGGCTGTGCAATAAACCACTTGAAGTTCACCTTTTACAATAGTCTATTCAGGGTTTATCGACATTTGTTTATTGGGTAAGTTACATTCAATCTCTAATGTTCAACTATGATGTATTAAGGTTTGTACTGAACTGACTTTTGCTGAAGGTTGTTTAGCAAAGTCTCTTCTGTTTACTTGAAACAGCAAACACCTTAAACTTATAAAAATAGAATGAACAAATATAAAATCATGTCACATGAATTTGCTCTTCAATGTTTTGATGATTTGTCTTTTGTGCTATGATACTATACTAGTAAAATGACACGTTTTCTCCTTTCATTTGGTGCATTTTTAACTGCGTATATTTAAAAACCTTACACCGCCATTGACGAATCTGTAAAATATATTATTAATCGTCCTTTCAATACTTTCGAATAGGCAACCTTTAATGATTTCACCTTTACATGTACTTTACATGCCAAGATGGCATCTGTGTATATAGATATATCTGTAATATTGTGGTTATTCTGAGACTAATGGCTGTTGTCTAAGATAACTGTGACATCAGAGTTGACTTGTGTTACATAAGCATACAATTGATAAGTTTTAACGTTTTGTTCGATGGCGATTAAGTACATTTGACAGTGTGCTAAACACTGCCATATATATTTACATGCATGTATTTTCGAAACATTATTTTATCAAATGGTAAACAAATATCGATTGTAATGAGATGCCGGTAGTTTATACGACTTGAACGCAATGAAGCTTCCAGATATGACGCACATTTATATTGTTTACTGATAAAACCATGGAAAACGAAAAAAAATTATTATAATGTTCTGAAAATCTCAAATGATTATATATCATTATATTCAATGTTTGTACTGAGCAGAATATATGACATGTTGTACTGCTGATTTATGGTAAACTTTTCATTACATTTCATAATGGGAATGCTTCGGATTTATCTAGGCATTTAATGTAATGTTATAATAGTGTTTGTAGATACAGCATGAATCTTATATTGTAGCAGGATTACATTTGTATGATAATTCAACTGAATTTAATCTTAATCTGACAAATGATCAAGGAACAGTCATGCAATTTTAATGTTTTAGTTAATATTGAGCATTGAGACCTAATTTCGTATATGTCTTTGCTTACAAAACATACATATTTCGTGTATCAATATCACCAAACGGTTGAATTATAAATGATGATATGAATGGAATATTTTTTCAACAAGGCTTCTCATGAATAATTTAGTTTGCGAGTACATCATTAACATTGAAATTATCATTCCGTTATACTTTTTGTAGTCATTATTTGTTGGTATATTCAATTAAAATTCTATTCGCAACAATATTTATATCATCATGCGATGCGAAAACAAAAACAGATAGAAAATGCTACATCAGGCATTTATCTATTCATGGAGTTAATACGCATACAACATATAATGTACAAACGTTAGGATAGCTTCAAATATAATCAAAGGAAGGGGTTTATGTAATTGTTTGAATGCCACACAATCTCAAATTTTCAAATGTTTGTTAAGTCTTCGTTTTTCTGTTGAAAGCCTGGAACAGATAACATATTGATCAAATCCTTTCAGATAACACGTTTTCAGATTATGTTGCAGAAATGAACGCGAATGCCGCAAAATACTGCGGCTACATTGCATTACATCAGAAATTAAAAACGTAACACTGATTTCACAATGGCATTCAAATATGGCATTGGACAACTTCAACAAAGTATCGTCCTCTTTGCACAAAATATTTCTTATCCTAAAGATTGTATGTTCACAGTTCCAATGGTACTTCAGTGAAAATAAAGGTAACAAGAATACAATTGGAACTGTGGGTCCTGAAGACGGACCTTTTGAATTCAATACCTTTTTAGAATTGAGTTTAGGTGGAAAGCCATTTTTCGTCATTACCTAAAATTCATAACTATTGATTTGCTACCCGCTACTTATCGGCTCACGGTGAATTATTGTGTCACACCCATCGTCAGTGTTCAAAACAAAAATATGACCACAGCAATTAACTGGGGACAGATCCATTTAAATTCCTTGCAAATCGTTATTTGCATTCCCAATGGCGGTGTTACAGCCATGCATCTTAGGTAGCCAGAGGGATGATTGACGTCTTGTGATTGTTCTTTTACATGAATGAATTGAATATTCCTAACCAAAGATGTATAATTTCATTAGCTACAGACACTGAGATACTTATGAACTACGTGTAAATAATTCCTAGATTGTAAGCGAACAATCTGTAGATTGTGATCATTCCTAGATTGCACGGAACGGTTCATTCGCTCGAAGTCGAAAATTTTCGGCGTGTATAAACATGGAGCGAATTTCGTTTTCGTCTTCGAGCGAACGGTAGCTCCCTCCCAATCTACTCCAATCTACATTAAACAATAGGCGCTTGTCAAAACAACTCCGATCTTCGACACACAAATCGAACGGTGGTTCCCCCGACCTAGTGACCACATAAAAAAAACTTTACATAATCACAATTATTATTTTATTTCTTACATATTGGTCAGACATTTTTGTACATAAATACAAATATATAGCACAGTAATACAAAATAATAAAATACATAGACTGGACATAATACTTTTAATCATTATCTTAATTTAATGTACTAACCTCAAAATGTTATTTATAATGGACAATGTTTCAGGAAATTAAGCTAGCTTGAGAAGATGGGAAGCTCTGGCAGCGTAGTCGAACACGGCGATGTGTCCGGAGTCAAGTCTTGATTTCAGGTCGCTCAGCTTCCTCTGCAGGTCCTCATACTTCTTCTTCTTTGGCGGGAGGCGTTGTCCTGCAGCATATTGCACCGTTTTTATTTCTGTTGTCTTCTGCTCAGTTAACAAGAAACGAATTAGTTCAAAAATGTTTGGATGAGCCTGAGTCTGAACATATGGATGTGGTTTGTTATAACAATTGTATATCCATGTACACCAAACGCATGAATAATCTGAGCGTATCGAAAGGGGCTATTTCCATCTTACCTTTTAGTCTGTAAACCAACTGTTGTATACAAGCACACAAGCTATGATAACATCTTGTGGAGAAGTTAAACTGACAGGAAGATGATTTATTACACAAAGTAATATGGCTGGGGTGAAGTATGTCAAACGGTCTAATTGGTGTTATTCACCACAATGCTAATTAATTAAGTATGGTAAGAAATGATTTGCGATCAAAAGCCGGAAATTGTACTGCGAGTTGTGCGCGCCAACGACCTAAGTGCAATATTTTATACTTTTCTATTGGAAACACAACAATGGGTTGGCAGTGTTATATAGGTTATATAACAAGAATACACACACTAGTACATCCATCTAAGGCTTTTTCTCGAATATCAATGAAAACATGGAACTGTTATATTTTTTACAATGAATATGGAATATGAGTGAGTTGATGAGAATTTATATCGATTCTAACGATATTTTCACCAGTCACGGAACCAAATTACATTTGATGACAGATATTCTGTTTCACTTTAACAAGGTAAAAATCTTAAATCTCATCGTTTCCGTTTTGCTATTCTTTAACAATTACTTGGGATCAAAATATAATGATCTGGAAATACGTTGAATCTATTAGTTCATGTGAGAGCTCATAATGACAAAAACAAATTAAATTAATTTTTAAAATATTGATTTCTAAAGCATTCTCCTTAATGTCTTAGTTATAGGAAATTCGTTACAGAACTCAATTTTTAAACTGGCAAAAAACCTTCGATGTTTATGTATGTCAGTACGCTGGTACTGCTGTACTCATAAAAAGGCTTATACAGGGTTTGATATAAAATGAAAACAAAGATGATCACATGTATTGGAATGCACTTCTACATAGTTGTGACGAAGCATTTAACTGTAACAAAACTGTCTTTTGTGTTATATTCTTACTGTCAGAACCATAACTAAAGACCTAAAGAATGAAACCGTGTATATTTTAAGTATGTATGCAACTTGAACTGATATTTAAAACATGACACTTTTTAGAACATCCTCATTAGATTTGCAGACAAGAGAGCGTGAATGATCAGTGCAATATGATGTTATTTATCCTCCTCAGTCAGTTGAGGAGTTCAGGATATTACTGCAGTATTTCTCATCAGACAAATTTTGCTTGTTTGGCATTATCAAAAGTGGATGTATGTAAACATGGGAACTATCAAAAACATCTTCAAGTGGGTCACTATTAGCATGTACAGATAGGTGGCTAGTAACAGTATTTTATGATATCGCCATAAATCCCTCTACTTTAAAGCAACTTTTCCATAATGTAAAAGCTTTCTCCTATTGAAAATTTCAAATCTTAACAGATCAAGTGTTAGGTTTGCGGATATGGATCTTATCGAGGCATGTCGGGGTAAATGAATAGTTGTTAAATTTGGTAACGCTATGAATCGAAAGATATCGTGCAATATTTAACATTTGCTTAAAATATGAAAATGCTTTAGTATTCATAACTACCAGTTTCTAATCTTCAAAGTAATATTTTATGACAAACTTAATTAACTTTATTAAATTACTTATAACTCTACCTGTACATGAAGCTATTTCCGTCTCCTTATCTGCCTTTTGTCATGACTGATAAGAATAAAATCAATACTCTCTTGAAGCCTGTGCATTAATCATGAATGAACGTCAAGTTGTTGATGAAGAATTTTGATGTCCTACACTGCAGACAGCTGCGAACATTTTAAATACATTTCTTTGAATGTTACTTCAAGGACAGCATATGCATATCTTAATCTTCACTTTTGTTTGCATACATATTTTGATTAGATAAGAATGTCTATTTTAAAAAATATCATTTACATATATTTTGTATAACAATATGTTATGACATTTTTATTAATATTCATACTTTTTTGTACGTTTGAATGTCACACAAAAACGTTAGGAAAAAGATCTGGTATACGTATGTTTATATAATCTACCCCTATCGAGGAGTCATTTGAAATGATACCATACATCATAGCATTGTAATGTTATCTACGTCATTTGATTACACTGTAATTCGTATGTCTGTATCATTGTGAATCATGTTTCTAAGACTGTGTAAACATTACATTATAGTTGAGCACTATGCAATTTCCACTGTCAACAGGATATCTAAAAAAATACATGAATTATATCTCTCGTAAAGAAAATAATAAACCGTTACTGTCATTAAACAACATAACATTTGAAACGGCCGATAATTATTCCTCAAGAGAAGTATACTCATGTAGTGATATTGAAACTAGAAGCATAAAGTCGTAAAGAAAGTAAATGATTTTGGCCCGACCCACACATTGTTAACCAGGAAGAGACTGAAACATCCGAAAATGCATAATTTTTATTTTGAAAGATGATAATGAATCTGGTTTACATTATAACCGTTTCAATTTTGTGAAATCTGGAAAAGGTTTTTAACAATACCCACTTCGCAACTTATAAAGAATAAGTGGCATTTTGATGATTAGATTAAATTAGCCTTTCTTCATTATAATTTTGAGTTGTGCGATATTTTATTTGTTGAAAGAAACTTTCAACAAACAATTAACGTAGTTCCAATTCAAATAACAAAATGATGAGATAAATCTCTCCTTAAAATGCATTACAGCAGTCATCACAGTACACATCGGATATATAAAACACAAAATTACAAATGAACATCCATCTCAAGAATCCAAAACGAAATCCCTGCATTCTGTAAAAGTCATGAAGTCTTTTATTCCTATGTGAAACTAGAGTAGCCTCGTTTGTTCTACTACCTTACGTTAGTGTGGGCACTACCCACAATTGCTCGACAATTAGCAGTTTGTTACTTTAGTTCTTAAATTTAAAACAAATGTATGAAGATATATCCTCAAATATTGAATAATGAAACATATCATTTTCTTACTTGTCCATACAACAAATGTATAATTGACTTTTAAGAAATGTTTTCTTTCGGCTTCCTTTAGATTCTTTACATGTCAGCGAGAAACTCAATATACAAACGTTAGGTTCAAAATTGAATCAACTAAATCTTTTAACAAACATAAAAAAAATTATACCTCTATCATCTTCATCAACAAAGGTTAAAAAGTGAACATAATTCATAGTCAACTAATGGTCAAATCGAAATATGTTAGATGAAGCACAAAAGTGACCAAAGGGCAAAACAGCAAATTTTATATCTTGCTACATCAGCCTATTTGTATTCGCGTATAGTTCCTTCATATACCCTGATATCCTTTGGACCTAAATTTTAGTATGGCCAACTGCAACTATAGCCTGTAATATGACGACCAATGAAAACACATTTCTAACTCCATGCATCGTTGTCTAGCGGAGCCTCCCGTGAAAGTGGTTTAGAACACTGTCTGATAGCTCAGAAGTATAAAAGCAAGGCCTATGAAAATAAAACGATCTTGCGTGTTTTCTCATGCAATAATAAATATCTGCCATTTTGAATATTAAAATCTCCGTAAGGGAACCGCCATATTGTTCATACCAGCAAACTATCTGTGTTCAGCAGTGCTCTTTTACGGTAATATGATTGACACTCTTATGACTCTCATCCGTGTAATGCCGCTATAATGCGAGTCATTTCATTGGCTGCGTAAAAAAAGCGATACGATGGTTTAGAGTCGAAGGATATCAGGGTATTTGAAGGAGCTATACGCGGTTACAAATACGCTGATGTAGCAAGATGTAAATTGTAATGTCACATTGAATTATTGATGGGATCTATAGAAAAGAATATTCTATTAACTGGTTAATATTTACCCCTTGAACAAAATTAGCTTCATCGTTAGAGACAAAAGTACACCGTGAACGGCAGAATGTAATATCATGAGGCAACATAAAGTCTTACTTCACAGGCCAAAATGGCCTATATGTAAGTCACAGACACTAGATGCTGGTATTAGAGCATGTGACGGAACATGCCCTAAATTGTTTGTGAGGGAATTATAAGTTTTATTACTGAAAATCTATTGTTATGAGTTATGGTCTTTTTCATTTGCAATTCAGTTTCATTTCCGCTGACTTCCCAACATTTGGTTTTAAATTGAAATTGTTTAAGTCAAAATTAGGTAAATATTTTTTATGTTTTCCGATCTTTCCTTTTATTGCTTCTGATTGAAGCCACATCTAGTGTCTGTCGTATTTATCTAATAGATTTCTCATCAATGTTACTAAATTCATGCTGACCAGTACACTTGTTACATCTGTGCTTCGCTGTAATTATACAGATAGAAACATGTTTGATAATGAACTCATAACTAATTAAAACATATAATGTTGTTTACTTTATATGTCATGATCAGCGAAAATATGTCCTTATAGCTCATGCATGTCTTAACTATCAAATATTATTAATTAATATTTCATGTTGAATGGTTCATTTTTATTAATATGTTTTAAGTGTTAAATGTGTTGACTTTAATTTGATGGATTTATGGTCATCAACATAAAACAAATTTAGTTATTTGTTATCATCATTTGAAAATAAACATGAAAGACCAAAAATAATTTATATTATTGTCAATGGCTGAAAGAGGATATACGTTAGAAATAAATCATTTATTAAATTTTCTTTTACGATGATCAACTTAATTCAAATTTTCTAATGGCAATTGATAACGGAACATATTAACTTTTTCTCTTAATTATGTAACTGAAATGTCAATTATGTCGATTTTGAGATTACAAATATGTTTTGCTGGAATATTATTGACACCTTATTGATAGTTAACAGCATAACCATCTTAAATCAACGTTATATTGTCGCAGCTGTGGAAAAATATGAATTTCGTTTTGGCAAAACTAATAAAAAGCCTTAATGATTTTATTATCACAGTAATCCTGTAAAGATGTCTGTATCTCATGTGTGAAGTTTCATCTCGAGAATCTTGTAAAGAGATTTGAATTCAAATATCAATAGATGTTGATGTTTTTTATAAAAGAATCCATCGCAATACAAGTAAACACCTTTTGAATTACTTATGCATGACATAGGTGTCATCGAATTTCATATCATCAAATACGTTAATAAGTAAAACATAAAAGATAATTTAAAGTCACATTATTGCAATGCTTGGTATTCAGCTTGTACAGTATATTCAAACACTTGATCCATGTGAAATATTATTTCATAGTTAATTGTAGAGTTAGAATGTCAATTGCACAGTTGCTATGACAACCCACTCCAATTCAAACGTGTTGAAAGTTGCCTTTCTCACTTACCTAGTATTGATTTGAAATACGTCCTTTTTCATTGTTTTATTAATTCTACTTGTTATAGAGCTTCAAATGATTATACCAAATACTATTTTGCTTATATCGTAATTATGTGAATATTTGTTTCATTGCCATCGGGTTTCTGAACATAAATCGAGTATTAAAGATAGGAAAAGCAATTTACTCATATTTCAAATTATGAAAACAATTCGAAGATTACGTTAAGGCTAGGGTTATATGTACAAGGCTTCTGTGATGTTATTTGAATAAGTATTAGATAAATTGGAGAGCTGGTCTCATTTAATTTTCATAAGTGATTTTGACAATTCTTGAAGAAGTTCAACTCCCACACATGTGACCGAATCTTAACTACGTGACAAATATTCTAATTATGAATTAAATTATGTTGGCATCCTATTATCCTAAATATACATAATTAGCAACGAGTTAATCAAGAATCTAAATACCTCATATTCAGTGAAGATAATTGTTCTACTGCTTCAAATAAATGCATGTCATGTCGGACAGCATCTGATCATTATATAGATTAATTATGTAAAGATGTTGACGAGGTAGTGCACAGCTTTTCCATTTTAATAGGACTTTGACCAAGACACATTGACCTGTAAGAAGCAAACTGGACAAAGTAAGCCATGATAACAAGAAAGTGAATTAACTTACGAAACGTCTTGTCAAATCTTATTTGCCCAATTTTTCAGATACGTGACTAGAAAAAAATTGTTACAGGACAAAACATTGCCGCTCGTTAAAGATACAAACCATCGTTCGCTTTATATTAAAAAAAAAGGTGTGAGAGAGCTAGAGTCCAATTTTATAATCGAAGATGTATAACTACAAATGTAATTCTCAAATGGGAGAGGTGGATGTTAACTCCAAACCGAAAATCCTGATGGAAAACGTCTCCTGTCATACCATCAAAATATGACAAACATTTCAATATAATTATAACAATTTGATTAAAGATAAACAAAGACTTTAATGTTACGAGGTCAGAATAATAAAAATTAATAAGTAATAAAAATACAAATTGACTACGTCCTTGTCTGATACAGCAGTGGATAATAGTTGAATCGTTATATGATGTTAAACGTACAAACAATTACATACTCATAACGATGTTAATACTTTTAAAGGATTTGACACTTTATGTTTTTTCGTTCGGTTATATGTATAAAAACTATCATTAGGACAAGATAATTTACTTTGCCAGCATTGATATGAAATTATACACATTATGTATTCCGATTTTCATAATACCCTGATTTGGTTGTTTATTGTGGTTTGGCAATGTTTTAGAGAAGGAGTTGAAAACATTTAACAATTGAAAACACATGTATTTTGAGTACCATGTAAAGGAAGCATCACAAGTGATTTGTTATAAGTTCTTAATTTGACCGCTATGGGTTGCTGTTATGCTGTTGTCGCATATTTGTAGGATTCCTGGCTCCGAGTGGTGAGGTTGGCCGTTTGTCGGCCAATAAGGTGCTGCTTCTGGAATATTTAGGAGTTTGCTGGAGTTCACTTAGTATAGAGATTGGAAATGATCTTTGGAGCCTGGATGAGTAGAGATATAATCATACCAGGAACAGGCTTTTGTTTTGAGACTAATAATACTGGCTGCTGTTGAGGCTATAAAAGTAATTCAAACGTGGAAAGAAAACGTTTCTGTAAAAAACGTTCGTCTCTTTAAGTGGTAAGAAATATGCGAAATGTGGTTATAAATCTCAGAAGAAAGAGGTTTCTATACAGATGACTCACAAGAAATTGATGAGAAAGGGTAAATATATATCGAAACACGTTCATCAAACACAGGTTATACTGTATGCTAGAGTGATATCATCATTTCTTTATTTCTGTATGAATGTTTCTGATATTTGTAAAGAGAAGCAGAAAAGGATCTGCTGCAATGTTGGTGTCAAATTACCTTCAATCTATATTTATTTCAATTTATTCAATAGTGTAATGCACAATAGTGTACAAGCCTGGAGAGTCCCATTTCTCCTTAGTGCTACTTTTGGAAAAGCGACCTTTTTACCCAACGGATTTATCCAATTCAATTATCAGTGATCAGATGCAGATCTACTCTCCTCAGTGGCCTGTTTTAATGTGCTATACACAGCTGCTACCTACATCAGGACACCCGCTACATAGAGATGTGGTGGTTATATCGAGTTTGATTTGCATCCATTGCGTTTTTCTCCTACAGATTTGATAGAAAAGAAATGCGTCCCGAAATTTCAGCTTAACTATCTCCTTACCGAGACAACATTTAAATATACCTGAAAGTCTTTTCGGACAACTAAGAATGAAAGGTCTGAAATATGTAACTTTAACTTAAATAATTTCATAGAGAGAGAAATTTTGTAACTACTTTAGAGGCTGCTGTTTTCCGTCTTCTTCAGAAATAATGCAATGTTGCATTCAATCATATGGGCTTTTGTGTCAAGAATTGTAATTCATATTTCTTTTCAGATAAGAAATAAAAATAGTTGATAGTAGTTTCGCTTTAGGTTGTTATTCTGTTATTTCAGATTGCACATTTGTTATTTTTTGTGAAAGGGTCTTAACTTGGTTTTCACTTTGTTTGAGTGAAGTTACTTCATCTGGAAATGATATTTCTTATTATAACTTAACCGTGGTGAGATCACTCATTAGATAACAATGAGTTGTTTACACACATGTGTGTTACCATCTCGTGCGAACAAACGGAACCAATTTTGAGCGTCACATGACATCGTCAAATCACGTGACTTGTAAGTTAGAAAATCGCCACCTTCAAATTTTGCATTCTCAAAAAGGCGTGAATTAACGTGAAAGAATTCTATTTTAGTGTTTTGATTATATCCAAAGTATCAATAGTTACTCCTATATTTCTGAAAACCTGCATTAATCAATCAGTCGATTAATCACTTGCCAAACTTCTGTGTCGTCGCAAGTTGCGTCCTCCCTCTGCCGGCCGTACCACGCCATACAACTTGGCTCTTTCATCATCTGTTCCATCCAACCTGTCGCTTCCCCCTCAACAAGCAGACAATCTGAACATGACATCTCGCAACTCCCGTTCCTTTATTTCAATCTTTACGGGTCCTATCAACAATTCTGTTATTCGTGTCAATAATATCATCAACCAATCCTCCTCAACTATTCACACCTGACCTAGAAAGAGGTCACATTCCGATGACGTCACGTCTTCCGATAACGTCACGTATCGAGTAACCAATGTGTTGACATATTTCGTTGCTTGTTAGCGTTTGTTACACCAATGAATTTCTCTAAAATAAAATACTTTTTCACAAAAATAATGTTTGTTACATGTTTGAGGCGAGTCACTTGTATAGACACTCAACAAATAGCGAACTTTTTTATTCTGTGTCATGGTTGACTGATTGATATTCATACGCCGGTTTCGCGATCAGCTGACTGTTGTTTTGACGATTAATCTATTTTTTAAAAATTGATACGTGAGGTTGAGTAATAAATAAAATACTAAACTCATAATAATGTGATAACATTTCCATGCAACTCGTGAATGGAATTAGGTATCAGACTCACTTTCGTTCGTCTGATACCAAATTCCATTCACTCGTTGCATAAAAATGTTATCACATTACCATTCGTTTAGTATTCTCTATATATCAATTGGATTCCCGTTTGTTAACTAGGAGTATGAAGGTTTTGAAAGCTGCAGTGACTCTGACACTGAAAGTTCGATCCAATAGTTTCATAAGTTTTATTTTATAGTGTTAAAGATGCTTCCAATAAATGTTTCCAATTATATTTGACGGTAGTACAGAATAGAAAATAAGTTGCATGAAACAATGAAAAGTTTATGGAAAAGCATACATTACAAACACTAAGATTTCATTGGACTTAGTACTGCACAAATTTTTTAACTTAACGTATTTATTTTCATTAATCTACATGTATATATTATTTTTAATTGTAGTTAATTGCAGTGTGAATATACTTGCAGTTACCTTAACCGAAATTATTTCCAACTTACATTTAGGCCAGCATGCTATTTCAGTGGAGGATCAAATATTCAAATTAACTTAATCTGACCCGATACTATACCGAGATTATGCCATGCATTTTTAACATTTTCAGTAACAACTCGTAAGTAGCTAATCAGCTAGTAGTAAACAGCTAATCTATCATAAATCAAATACAATAATTTCGAGTCAATGATGGTCAGTGATTCTTTCGTATTCTGTGTGGTTTGATTTGCTATTCCAATCATGTTACTTCATGAGACACCAATATATTCATTCTCATGATGACACTGATATGAAAGATAAATGGTTTATGTAATGCTCTAGGTCTAGTTTTTCTTAAATGACAGACAGAATCTTTAATAAAAGGAACACTTATTCATTCATACATCATTTAAATAGATAGAAATATAATTACATAATCGTCTCAGTGTATCCGTTGAAAACGTTCAGTGACAAAATTAGGAGAAAACCAAAAAAAGATCTGTTTTTTCCCTTTTTATATTAATTGAATGATCAATAAAACTATCTTTCAGGCAGAAAGAATGTAATGGTGTCAGCCAGAACCTGACCCATGATTTAAAAGCGCTGATATGGATTTGATTACTGACACACCTTTATACCTTTAATACACAAAGAACCCAAAAATGAACTGAAATCCCTTGATTCGTATGATAACTTTTGTAAACTGTGGAAATTACAAGTCAATATCACTAAGATTAAATTTCTCATTTAGGGTGGGCATTGTGTTTTATATAGTGATGATATTAAAATAGTTGATTCGCACACACAGATACTTAAATGCGCTGAATCCATTGTTAAAAACGCACCAAAGGCGATGTATAATATACTTAAATATCACACATTATTAGCTTACCATTAGATTGCCAATTTTCAGCATTTGATTATTCTACTAAATTCAACCAAGGGCTTCGAAATTTCGAGATGAAAAAGTAAAATTTATGTATTGATTAAATTTATTAAAACCCTACATTTAAAATTTCTGAAAATGGCAACTGGAATCCCAAAATGTACACAATATTGTATAGTATAACACCTCCTTACAACGATCAACTTGAATTATGTCAAACATATACATACTCTGGTCTCCAACTTTCAACCTTTCTCTTGATTGTCCTCTCTGCCAAAGACATTGAAACATGTACAGCCTTGTAGTACAACCAGGTATAGCAAAGGTTGCAGTTAATGTTGATATTTGATGCCCTTTGTTGTCTCAGTCCGCGTGTCTTGATCTTGTATTCTTAATTAGGCTGTGACATTGACTTTTTACAATCTCTCAAGGGGCAAAGTTGCAAATAGGTTTTTGACCTTTTTTATGTCGATTTCCTTTCTTTGATGAAGTTAAGGATATATGAACAGCACTAAACAAATTATTTTATTTACCTTGACAGATATTTCCTCTCCTTTTAACTGTTAACAAAAGTATACGTACATGTGTGTGTGTGGGAACATCTACAAAATCATCACGTTTAACATCAAACTTCTCAATGAATGATAACCTGAAAAGATTAATTAGCTTAGACTCCTCAGAGTACCATAATGAAAGTGGCACACAAGCAGAAAATATGATTGAAATATTATGATAATCTAGTCTAAATAAAGCCAAACTAAATAATGTGGTATAGGAGACAATAGCATTTGTCATACTTTATTACTTGGTACTGTCAATTCAATGTTTGGTAGCTTGAGCGATCTCGTCAGACAGGCTGCGGGTTCATTCTGCTCCAATGCTGATAGCAGAGGTCAACTGGTGCTACAGATGTACATAAAAGAAGCTTATCAAACTCATGAAATTAATCATGTTGAATCTTCATTAAAAACAATGGGAACATAAAAAATGTCCGCATTGAATAATAAACACAATTGGACTACTGTTGTTTTTATTCCTTTGACATTTTCATATGAATAATATGTTTTGAAATTGCATTTACGTTAATACTATGAATAAATAAATAGTTTGCAAAAATAACATCTTTGAGAAACAACTTGTTTTAAGAACTTTTGAACATATGAAATATTGACCATGAAAGGTTACTTTGTTGAAGATGATGTATTTTGACTTAAAGACATTGAATTTCATGATTTATAACTTGACATTATGTACTAGCTTTGATATGAGTTTGACTTCTGATCGAAGTTATGAATTGTTTATTGATTGTTTATATTGTATATGAATAGAATAATCGCTTTGCAAATTGTTACTGCTTTTGAAAAAATTCCAAGAAACGTTACACCAGTGTCATCAAAGTCAATAATTCTTCGAAGTGAGATTTTGATTAATTGAAAAGGTAGTCAGTCAATGGTGTTTTTTCTCATTGCAGACTTAATGTTGCAACCAACATTACATTTTAAAAATATTTCAGTATCAATTAATTATATATTTTGGATGCACCTGATATCAACATGTAAATGTTGATTAACTTCATTAAAGCATCAACTGATTAAGAATCATTGGCAACGAGGTGTGACATATACATATAAAGGCGATGGCAGAGGGTGGCTGTATGAATCATAATGTCTATATTCAATTGGACTGGTTTATGCATGGCTGAAAACATGAAACTGCATTCTAATTTTGAAATAATTTACGTACACAATGTTATCTAAGTTGCCTATCATTTCTAATAAATATCATTATGGAAAATAAAGAAAATGTTTCTTTTATTCTGATCCCTTGCTTCAATGGATAATGTCACAATTGCTACCTGACTTCTATACATCTATCCTTTGTATATATAGTGAAACTGTTACCTCTTTTTGGATTGGTTTTAAAGAATTCATCTGTTAAGGAATGTTCTCAAATCCTTAGTTCCAAAATATTATGATGATTTATAAATTCTTGCGCACAGTATCGAAACCTTACATCAGCATATGTAATGGATTTTCCCCTTAATTGCAAGGGATTTTCTCTCGACATCTGACAGAACATGAAGTTTTAAAGAACAAACATGTAGTCACACAGACGAGGTTTCTCAAAAACATTACCTTGAAGCAACAAGTATGGAAATTGTCTCGATTTAAGCATGGTAACCCTATAGTCACGTACTTGCAAGCAGTGGTTGGTAAAAACGGACTATGATAATAGATCAGTGATTCTTTGTTTACAGCTTTATGTTTAACAGACGAGGACAACTTGATTAGAAACGTTTCCAAGTGTTGAGGAATCTATTTCCTTTTTGTTCTTTGCGAAAAGACATATCATTTTATTTATGCTATACTGTTCACCTCGAATTGGTTTACTTACATCATTATGGCGCCATGAAGCGTTCAAGTGTGAGTTACTGCCAACACCGTTTAAGCAGCAATAGGTTTCCTAAGCTAACTACTTTAGAGGGACTCGTATGTGTTTCAATTCTTAATTAAAAAATAGCAAACGATACGGAATATGCAAGTTGAAAAGCTGCAGTTAGCTTTATCGTTCATGAGTAATGAAGCAAAGTATTTCTTACCTACAGAAATACCGTTGGTTCATTATTTTTAACAAGAGTGCTCTGAGAACACGGCATCCTCCACCAGACTATATAATTTTATCTTCCAAAGAATCATTTGACGTGAACTTGTAGCTTATGCAGATTTATTATGACAGACTATTTATTTTATATGTGACCATGACCTTACCCGTAACCTTGAAGGAGAAATTATGGGTTTATTATTATCAACACGTAAAGAAATTCCAATTATTCTGGTTCTTGTTTTTGTATTAAGTATTTTGTTCTACATATCAACCTAGAGTAGATTATTGAAAAGAGAGGGTAATATATTATGTTAAATAGCCTTGCCATGTACACTTTTCTTTTGTGAAATGTTTCATGTTTCAGGAATATGCAGTATGTGTTTATTATCTTTTTTTAACTAACAACTTGTTAACAGGTAATTTAACATATATCAATAAATTGTAATATCAATCTAAATATACAAATCTATCTAAAATTATAATGTCTATCATCATAAAGCAAAATTTGAAAATCAAATTTCAATCAAAATCTATCAAAATCATTTTTTGAAATCATAAGGTCTTCCAAAATATTTCGCAAACAATTTTTAAAAATTCATAATTAATCCTTAGTTATCCTAGAATATTTTACCGGTAGCTACATATTTCAGAATATCCAGCCTTATTAAATACACCATCATCAGAGTTGAAAAAACTAAACTAACATCAATTGAGAAATATGAATCGGTTGAAATATTAAAAGGAGTGTTCAAAAAAAAATAATTATGTTATATGGCCTCTTCATAGTGAAAGTGTTAACTCAAATAGTTGAAATAGCTGGCATCCAAGTGTATCACAGAAAGACAGAGATATTGAAACTACGTCGATTTATAAAATCAAATTAATTGAATACATTTTTATCATTTCCTTCATACTTATTGTTTCATATTTATGAAATGCTTAATATGGTGGTATATTTGCAACCTACATTATTTGAAAAGTGTAGATTAAAAAACTGATTCAACTGAAGGAGAAGAATATGGAGATGAACAAAAATGGTTTCTCCTTCGCTAATGTGTTTGTTTACATGGAATGAACAAACAGGTCTCCCCTTTCTTATGTCCTTCATAACATAAATATCTTTTAAGAGCATGTTCATCTTGATTATATTCCTCACAATGATTGGAGAAGAAACAAAATACCACATGATGGTTTAAGGTATCTTCACCTACTTATTACATATATCTTAATTAAGGATAAAGACCCTGATGTACTCATCTCTGGATAGTTTAACACAATTAGAAAACTGAACACCTACATGTAAGTACGTATACTCATCTCTGAATAGTTTAATACAATAGGAAAACTGAACACCAACATGTAAGTACATATACTCATCTCTGAATAGTTTAACACAATAGGAAAACTGAACATCTACATGTAAGTACGTATACTCATCTCTGAATAGTTTAACACAATTAAAAAACTGAATACCTACATGTAAGTACGTGTACTCATCTCTGAAAAGTTTAAGACAATTACATTATCAACTTCTTTTTGCTGATCTCAACCCTCTTTACATACCAGAGTTTCTCTGAGTGTGTCAATCCACTGAAATCACATTTCTCAACATCAATGGTATTTTAGTAATGCTGTACATTCTGCGTTTGGGGAAGTAAGTTTTCTTTACTCTAGATATTTTTGGGCGTTTGAAAGATGGAATATAGATAAAGAAAAGCACAAAGGAACACTTCAATGATTACAATTAAAGAAATGAAGACAGTTCAGAGAGATACAATGATTAAGAATGTTGGCACAGACAGACGGACAGTCTGAACGGTATATACCCATACTACTTTAATTTTGAGTTGGGGTTATAAAGATCAGATACAAAACGACTCCAAAAGCCACAATGATTGGTATCTAAAATTGGCTGATGTTTCAATGTTTTTTTCATAAAAGCTACAATAAATGCCTTTAAGAAATAAATTGTCGTTTAATATTTGTTATAAGTAAATTTTGACTTACAAATTAAGGTATGAAAGATTCACCAACGTTTTTAATTGTCATCTTATACAGGAAACAGCATTTTAAAACATTAATTAAGGATTATAAAGACAATAAATAAAGAGATGTTTTAATATGTCAGGTAGGCTTTAGATTTGATTATTTTATTGTGTGTTGTTTAGGAAATTAAACATAATGAAACATATAACTATCAGTTATGACAAGATGAATTATTTTTTTAAGCATCGTCAAAATAAAAATATTTTAAGCGAATGCCTACAAATGTTATTGTGACGTCATAAATTCTAACGTCACATGCATCAGTTACTAATAACTTAAAATCCAAAATAATGTGTATGTGAATGTTATGAACAATTCTTACTAGATTGTTAAACCAGGGATGAATGGGGGAAGATTGGTTTATGGTACAGTCGATTTATGGTAAAACTATTAAGTCATTGATCATAGATATTTGGCAGAAACATTTAAACAATTAGCATTAATATGACTTAATTTATTGATGGAATTGTTATTAGAGATATAAACGACAAATGTAGTAAAGTCCAAATGTTAAGTGAATCACGTGGAGTATGTTCTAATTGATTTAAAGATGCCTGTGATCTTTACCTTCATATCAAAGTCACACCAAGACTTTGAAATTTTACCCTCACGCACTATTCGTTGGATTTCTCTAAAACTTCTTCGTATTAAGAAAAGTCCTGTGTAATACAGTAGATTTCCCCCTTAGCCAAATGTTTTGCCCTTAAAGACAGCACAATATTCTTGAAGGAAGTATTGATAATACATTAAAGAGTGTTCTGACACTGTATTTTTAGATGTGAACTACTAACCTGAAGTAGAAAACTGAATTCCTACATGTAAGTACTTATACGCGGAGAACGTATCAACAGAAATCTCATTCAATATGAATATTTCTTAGTCTACTACCTTTTCAAAAAATCTACTTTGGTCTTAATATGTCTATACTATATAAAGTTTCGTACATTCACACAACTAGTTTCAGAGTTATGAGCGGAACAAAACGTGTGAATCGGGACGGAAATATTGAGAAAAATTCGTGTAGATTATACAATTGAGGGACGCAAACATACAAAAGGTCCCTCTACATATCAAGGTGATAACATGTATCAAGTTTCATTACATCTCATCACCTACTTTCATACCTATAAGCGGAACAATAAGTGTGACAGACAGATGGATGAAAGGACGTTAAAACAATCTACTAATTCGTAGCGCGGTTATACATGTAAAGTGAAATCTGCTTGAAGCCCGTTGGCTTCTATTAGAGACTCCTATGGTTGTCACATTTACTATAGATTTTACATTTGATAACATTTTGCAAGAAATGTAAACATGTTGGGTTGTGTGAAACTTCAGGTTATGATTGCACATGTCTTTGGCATCAGTCAAATTGTACTTTCATTTTGTGACACAGTATAACGAGACCCGTTCATCCGGCAGAGAGATAAAACAATATGATAGTCAAGAGAAATAGTGAGTGAATAAAATGGTTTGTTTGCATACTAAACAAGGCGGTGAAAAGGTACGGTAACTGATACCTTAATATGTCAATATATTTTCTTAGTAATTGGGTTGTGAATATTTACTTTTGTTGCAGAAGTAAAGCCTTATATGTATTTGATTAATATTTTTCTGGAAAATTTAGAAAAACAATGTTTTTATCCCGATTGCCTCTCTTGAATGATTTCTGAATTTTTTCAGGCTGTTTCATAATTGTCTTATTTAATGATATATAAAAATATGGCCCCTTTATGGGATTTAAGGAATTTAAAAAAATCTAAAAAAGAAAGGAACCCTTAAATATTGAAACAAACGTTTGACCAGTATCTGTGGGGTTAAATACCATTAAGTGCAATGTATTTTTGCGTGATTTCTGAATATGAGACTCAAAAGAACAGACGTTAATAGTCATATTGTCAAAAACGTGAGGTTTCTAAAGAACAGCACCTGTCAACAGCATTCGCGAACATTGTTTAACATAAAGTATGGTAACCTTATACTTACGTTCTTTAAGCACTAGTTTTTAAACATTTATTCTGCTTTTACAACTCCATGTTTGACAAATGAGGACAATTTGAAAAGAACTTTTGCAAGTGTTGAGAAATGGATTTCCCTCTTGTTCTTTGTGTGCTGACACATTTCACCTCGAATGGTTTGCCTACATCATCTTGGCGCCATGAAGCATTCAAGTGTGAGTTACTGCCAGCTTCCTTGTAACAGGGTTGTTGGTTCTTAAGCTAGTTATTGTAGAGGGGAGTGTATGTGTTTGAATCTATAATTTGACTGGAGAAAGAAATACGGTAATCTTATACAACTGGATCGTGAATATATCAAAATAATTGTATGGGTAATAAACACAAGTACAATTTTGTTTTATAAGCAGAACTCAAGAACCATATGGCTGATCTGGCCTTGTATTATTTTTACTGATTCTTTTAATAGATTCTGAACTATTACCTTTATCGTTATAAACATTGTTCCAGAGAAGATATCTCTCCAAGGAGATATCAATTTAGTCAGTAGATTTTGAAGAATGTCCTGCCATCGTCAAGTACATGAAATTACAATTGTTAAACATCATCAAGTACTAACATCACATTGCTCTCATGTCATATATATGACGTCACAATGCTACAATTTTATCACAGCCTTCGTCTTAGGGTAGTGTAGTATTCGGTGAGGTACATTTTTCATGGATAAGAGTAAATAGCAATAAATAAGGAGTTTGGATGATAAATAGAATCCCACCCTCGTATCCTCTGATAAGAAAAGAAAAATACAAAAGAATTTATCAAAACTTAGAATTTAATCAGTTTGATAGTTCGGAAGACTTTTTACTTTATTCACCAAGTAAAAATGTCTCTAATTTGATAATCGATCATTGACAATCAAACCTTAACAACACATCGATTATCTGTTTTTCAAAATTACAGGTCATCAAACCGAGATGAAATTTTTTTTTAAAAAGATCTAAGAACCTCCTGAAATATTGTTTAATTTGAAGTCAGTAAAGAAAATGTTATTATCAGACACCTTATAGACTGAAAAGTAAGTAATTGCTGAAATTACCCTCAACCGACAGGAAGACAATGATGAAGTCTATACAAAATTTAAAGTTGAAATCAAATATGAGTATACATTGTTCGCCTGCAGATATGGTATAGCCTTTGTATACAGTGGATAGGAATTGCTAAAATTTCTTAAAAGAACCTAGACTGTGTTTATAGTTACTATTTCACTAACAGTCATGGATCAGGTGCACAGTTTTTAAAGAGACAGAAATAAAATGGTGTTTGGCATTTTTTGTGCTTGAACACAACTGAAGTTAAGATGCAAGACATTAATTGATCATTGTTTTTCGCAACTTTTAAATGTGATAGCTTTCGAAAAGTTCTTGAAAAAGGAGAGTTTACAGAAGTGAAAGTCAGGTTCATGTAACTTAACCACCTTGAAATATTTTCAATTAGGACATCTAAATACGATCATTAGAATTAAATTATTTTTGTTCTTTGTTTTTTCTATATCCCATGTGGTCTACGATTTTGTAAAAGTAAGTAAAGAATTATATACAAAGTTCCAAATTCCATTATGTTTACAATCCTAAATGCGTGTTGAAAATACCATTGATACGATTTCATTTATGACTTTGATTGTCATTTGCACAGTTGTGATGCCAACCTACATTCGAATGTATCTTTTATTGGAAACAGTGAGTCGAGTTTCTCTTTTCATTCATTGCTGATTATTACGTCAGTTAAAAAATGTTTTGCAGATGTGCAATTTGGAAGCATTGTCTTGGACAAACGCATATAACCCCAAAATGCCAGAAATAATACTTTAAAACGTTTTAAAACAATTGGTTTCGTTTGGGTGAAAGGGTTAAGTATATCTTAAATATTAAACTTTGACAGAAACCTATCTATTTCACCACCTCTTTCATACCTTGGTCCAGTCACAATAATCACGTTTAACGTAAAAAACATATTTTTTTCTGATTCCGTGAGTTAGTAAGTGTTGACACAGTTCGGCCTCGAGGCGGCCATTAACGCAATGGCATTACACTGAAAGCTTTTCATTCTGCCTGACTGTGATGCGAGATGATACGTTGTTAAGCTAAGTTGTCAAGTCACTTGAAGCAATAACACTGTTAGCAGAAACTGTTCTTTGATATTATTAAAATTGGACTCCGAGGCAATGTTAACATGAGAGAGACAAGGAAAACGATGAATGCTTGTTCAGTAGTGTCGCCTTTGAACAAGCGAATATAAGCTAAAGAGACCGCCCTGTGGTTGCAGAAGCGTTGATTGTGACGAAAATATCGAATGGAGTCTTCGATTCTTGAATGCAAAATAATGCACTGACTTAGTACACAAGGACACTTCTTCCTATATCGATATTTTTTTCAAATGAGTATGTATACGTTTATCTAAATTTCATAAGAGAAAACATGAGTACTCTATAAATGTCACATTTGTAGGGAAATCAGATACCGCATTAAAGCATGCAAATATTTTGTATTACCCACGTGATCACATACTTTGTTATGTAGATAATTTGTTATGACAGGATAACAATGGAACAAACATAATTGGCTACAACTTCCTCATCAATAATTTCAACAGTAATAATGATAAACTTAAAGGGACCATTTGAGCGGCTTTCATCCGCCATCTTGAAATGTTAGCATTGCGTTAAATCAAATGTGCTGTATTATGCTAATTCATGGATAAAATTAAGAAATAATTAATAGATTGATAGAAGAGGGGCATATTTACAACTAATTCAATAATTCAACAAATAATAAAAGTTATCAGTTACGACAATGTTTTGTCGTATTAATGCATTCCACATTCGTAGCTCCGATGATTGGCTTCATTTCACGAAGTTTTTTTTTTTGATCGATGCACTTAAATCTATTCCTTGTCAAATTGTTAAATCTTGAACAACTGGAATGTTAACCTCATGTAAATATTTGAAATTAAGTGTGAAAAGAATCATGTAAAATCATATATATTTGTTAACAGGAAAGTCCTCCTGAATTTCGTTTCCACAAAAAATACCCCGCTCGAATGGTCCCTTTAATGGCAATAAGGGCCCCCAAAAAATAAGTGCAATTTCAGTCATCAAAATCTTTCTTTCATTATGTTCTGTTATATACAAACATGTTAAGACTATCTCGAAAAGGTATTCAGTAATAATAAATAGCTATTTATTCAAATTCTAGGAATATTAGCACAAACAACCGATTGTTGTCGTAAATATTGGGGATATTGATTAAATGTCAAAGTGATCTTCAGCGGTTTTGACCATGGTTGAAACACTTTTAACATCGCTTTTACTTGCCTGATAAAGGGAACATAACAAAATTTTCAATTAAAACATTTGAAGCAAAACATAATTTTGACATCATGGTGTTAGCGCCATAACTTCGTATGCAATTGGTGGTTGCAGTTGCGGAAAATCTTTTGTTCATGTTTACGAAAGACATAAATGCGATTGTTCATGTACTATTCTATGGGATTTTGTCTTTATCTAAAACTTTCTCATGAATATTTTAAACCAGGAATGCAAGCGGGAGCATTGGATGATACTATCTGACATAAGGTCAGAATTGACTCATCTTTGGGAAAATCAAAAAATGCTAATTTCGGTGAATAAACACAAATAACGATCAGCAATGTTGAAAAGGAATAAACAATTAGATTTTTAACAGTTGTTGCTTGCTGAAAATGACCTTCACATTATTATCTAAATTTCTCTGTCAGTCAAATTGTTATTCTGATAACTCCTTTATGGCATGACCTTTTAGATAATTGATGGCAACGATATATTCCACTGCACTTTAACTATGATTAATTTCTCACATTGCATAAAATAGGGTCTCTATAATCATTCAGAGACTGCTTGTTTGTCAGCCTATGAAATACATACAAAAGATGATTCAATATAAGAAGTGCAAATGTGAAGATGTAACAAATCAATATAACGTATATTAGGCCTGCTCATGTGTTATCAGTCAAATATAAATATATAAAAACAACAATCATGGTATATATCTGTGTAGTCTTTAGGCAATAAGATGTTGTACCAAAGGGACATATTATTTATAGTAAACTGACACAAATGGCAGCTTTAAAGCAGTAGAGTAAAAATGTCATTTCAAATTATATATCTTAAGTAACAACATATAAGGCATAACACTAACCTTAATTGTCATTTATGGACACAAGAAATACAAAACCATGCTATATTCTTATATTCTAAACTCTTGTAGCGAAAAGGAAGGCCACGAGCTGTTTCTTACCCTTTTGTTCTTTTGAACAAGTGGCTTCTATCACAAGTGAGAGATCATTCAATATCTTAATAAAAAGAGTTTGGAAACACGACAAAAATATCAAAGTCTTGTTTCAAACCCCAGTATTTATTCATTTATACAATATAGTTAACGTTCATACGAATATTCAATTAATAGTGTGTTTGGTCTGGTCATTTGTATTAATAAATACATATTGATATAAAAATAGGTTCACTCTTAGGAGGAAAAACGTGACAATTGAAATTATTTGAGAGGAATATGATTTTGAAAGAGATAATTTGATTACCTGCATTTGCGATGTTATATAATATTAAAAACATTCCTATTGAATAAATAGAGGATACTAAGCTTTCGCTCGTTTTATACTTAATCATTAACTCATTTAATAAAAATAGTATTAAGTGGAAGGAAGTTTGGTATTCTGTTTATTACTTGACCTCAATAACAAGCTTTATTACCGAAAGTGTACTGAACGAAGCATTTCCGCGACTAAGCCGCCATTAATTGTGACGTCACAACAACACAATGTTATGACGTCATACGGGGAGCGGTATTACACTAGTTTAATATCGCCGTATAAATATTACACTGCGGTATCTTACATGGGCGAGTATTAAAAAATCCTTAATCTGTGTGAAGGGCATCGATGTATTAGCTAAGTATTTACTCCACTCAAGTCTGCTCGGAATCATTCATTAATGCAATTACAGAAATTCTAAGAGGCTAGTAGAGAAAGTACTACCTATGGTCCTTGTTCCATATCGTGTTTTTCAAATACCAGGTATAATGTAAAATGAACATGGAATCAATTAATAGTTTATAAAGGATTTGAAATGAAAATATTTCATCTTTCCACATGACTTCGCATGTGAAATGAACTAGATTTAATCTAATCCCATCGGAACAAGATGTCCAAATATCCAAACTTTGAAGTTGAACATGTCTATATTAATTATTTTTTCGAAAGATTGTTTTGAAATGTAATTTAACTTCCTTTTTACTGTTCCTTGAAATGACACCGTGCGTCATATAAACTGGCATCATGCTTTTACTTGGAAGTCATTGCTTGAATTTTTAAATGCCAGACTCAAAAAGAACTTTATCAACAATGGTATATAAATCATGACAAAGAAGACTGCAGAGGACCGACTGTTTTTAAGGGGTTTGATCTTTGTCTTTATGTTCGAAGTTGATTTGAATCCAGATAAAAACAAATGTAATGTCTTTCCACAGCCAATCATCGACTCTATCTCCTAACTTCTAATCTCAAATCAAATCATATTCAATTTCAACAAATCAATTCGTTTGGGAAAACGTCTAAATCAAGTCTGAAATTAAAGAAACATATATGTATCTCAAACCAAAAATATATTTGACATGGGCGATGTACATTGAATGCATAAGATAAGCAGTTGAGTATTTCCTTTAAACAAATAATCACAATCATGTCCTGAATATTGGGATGAACCACTTCCATTCATTATTGAATTTTAAGAGTTATTCCTTTCCAAATAATGTTTTCTAATATTTTCTAATAACCAGATCATTTTTAGTAGAAACATGTTCCCCCTTTGTTAACCCATGCTTTATTAACCTAATGTAATTCACACGGACGTCTGGTAATTGATAAATTGATATTCACCTATGACTGTTACTTGAATCAAACAAGATTCTCCTACTGTAGGATATTAACTCGAACATCAGTGGTTCCTTTTCATATCCCATTATGTCATACCCAATACAAACTAAGAAATCCCAATCATGTTTATATGGTTGCCAACATTTTTTTTTGGTATACATGATTAGTATGTGAGTAGAGCACTTGCGCGAAACAAATACATTCAAACCTATTGTGTTACATCAGCGTAGCATCGTTATCTGCGTTCATCTTACCCTCCCGGATATCCTTTAAGGCAAACGTCTTATTGATGAAATTTAGATGACTCAGTTTTCGTTTCCTCAACCATTATTCGTGATAATGTTTTGGGTCCACGCAAGGACAAGACCCTAATCTTGTAAAAACAGTTAATTTAGCACGACAATTGTTTTACAGATAGTTTTGACTGAAAGATTTCATGTTTGAAATTCTGTAAATGGCTGGTGACACCTGTCAGTATCCTTTTTCGCAGTTGTGTTGTCAATGCTGATATGTAATCATATTTTATGAGTTCGAATTTTCTGGTTGATTTTTGTTACTTCAACGGACACTAGTTTCCTGAATATTCCTGGAGTTCAAAGAATACATGTCATGCCCAAAGGCGAGGATAGCTTCACAAGTGGTATACGGATCTTCTTACTCAAGCGGAACTGATATCAAAGGAAAGGGTTTATTTCATATGATCATGGTCTGGAGAATTGTAGATTTTCTTTTATAGCATGCAATGTCCCATGTAAAAGGAACTACCCACTATCCTTAATGACCTTACATCGAAAATAGAGTACTGAAGCCCAATCACTTACCATACCACAAAAGACGTATCATGGCGTAAGAATAAATCAGTCTATCAATCTTTATTCGCGCAAAAAAAAAGGTTTTACAAGACAAATAGATATGAAAAATTACAAGCATCGTTTTCACTACTGCTTACCATCAACTATAGGGTAGTAATAAAAGTAGAAAAATCAGTTCTTTGTTGTTTGGTGTCAAATTAACCAACATGATATACATTTGACAATGATAATTATTATTTTAGAAGTTCTTTGTCTAACCCTATCAGTTTAAAACCACGCGCTGACAAACATTTTGATAAAAGCCTTTTCAACAAAAGTTTATTTTGATTACATTGCAGACGTGAAAGTAAGTAAATACAACACACTCCTTATAACAACCAATGGTGATTTTTACGTCGTTCTCATCGCTAAAATTTTTGAATAATTTGAATTAAAAAATTACCTAAGGACAGATCATCATACTTCCTTGCAACTCTTTGTGTACTTTCTTAATGGCGTTGGTAGAGCAATTCTTCAGGAGAAATCCGTGTAGATTGACATATGGTATTTAACATTATGTCTTCTTGGATCTTTGTACTTACACTTCATGCCTGTCTGTAATTCTAAAATGTATGTTGTAAATTGGGCCGAATGATTTTATCAAGAAAAATAAAAGAAACAAATACGCAATATATTTTTTTATTTTAAAGCGGTCTATGTCATGATGTGACATACTAACGTAAAGCAGGTAACAACTAAACACAGCAACATATACATTAGAATCACCATTGCTTATACACCATGATCTCAACTGGGCCGCAAATAAGTGAGAGATATACCCCGACTTTTCTAAGTGTATCGAATGATAGGTATGACAGGCCTAGGTATCCTCGTTGGGCCCTTCCTCCAACAAACCGCTTCTGACGAGAAGACACCCGACTCGCACGACTCGCCAGAGCGTAAACGAAGGATAACTTTGACATGCACTAATGGAGCTTCTGTCGAAATTTGTTTGTAAACAAAGAAAAGTGTTGAAGTACAAAATGTATGTTCTGTCTTTTATTTCTACTGGACGAAAATAGGTCCCTAAATTATGTTGTCCAGTACATTTGAAACACGCATATACGTCCCCTTCAACAAAAGTGTAGGTGTATCAGAAATACACCTTCTTTTAAAAAGAAAACTGTGGGTATATCAGGAATACACCGACACTTCCCAAAACTGTAGGTGTACCCGGAAATACACCTTCAGGTTTCTGTCATGACATTAAACACAAACAATAAATGAAATGACATCAGTGACAATAGTAATTTAAGCCAATAAAAGGATTCATTCCATGTTAAATGAATTATTATTATTATTATTATTATTATTATTATTATTATTATTATTATTATTAATCATTATTATTCAACGAAAGAATAAAACCATTCTTGTACATCTTTTCTAAAAGAAAATAAGTTGTTTCGATGATACCACAGGGTAATAGTTGTAGACGTGGTTATACCGCCGGTAAGACGTTAATGGCTTCTTTTTTTAAAATGTTATTTACCTGTCTCGATCAGGCATCAATAATTAGGACACTTACAAACCACCACACGAATAGTGGCTACTTGTGTATCCCCAACCTTACAATTCATGCCCCCGGTTTGAATTTTGTTCAGCAAAAGTAAACTTTATAATGTACATTTGTAAAAGCTAACTTATTCTAATTATTCCACCATAACATATGAGCTATAACTTTCGCCCTTTTGCTCATATAAAATAAGATATAGTTTAGTGTGTCCATAACATTTTCAATCTCGACCTCGATAACCTGTAGAAGATGCATTACTGTTGCCATATCATCTTCAAGTCATATTTTTCCTTCATTCTCTTGCTATCCAATGTCATTAATGTGTTTCATCATGCATAATTATCAATCAAATAAAGGAGGCAATGTACATTATATACCATTAATATAACTGCAGTTACCTGACGCTACAGCCTACTTTACTTTATTACACTGAGAGATCTGATATGATTAAGAATCAATATGATGGTTAATTCATGGGTGTACTTTTATTAATTAAATATCTCAAACCTAACTGAAACTAAAACTGTTTCATCCTGGAATTTTCGGTTTGCTGTAACCGATTTGATGAAAAATTTTTAGTAGTAGTTGTAGGATAAATTCATTGACCTTTATTTCTTGTAATGACAAAACATATGATAATTATCATTTCTTACTGTGTTTATAAGGACTGAATGAACGCTAAGAAGATGCGAATGGAAACTTAATCAATTTGGCTTGATTTAACATAGTGTCAAACATGATCTTTTTTCAAAACAAAATAGTGAGTTATTCTTTAGTAGTTGAAAAGAAACTATCACTGATGGTCCGAGCTCAAAGTAATTAATATAAAAGTGATAACCACTGATTCACCGGAGGCCATAGCAAGCGTTGACATCCTGCAATAAGCATTAAATCGTAACACAATCGTATTTAGCATTCTTCTCTTATCAGGATTCACATTTTTGTAAAAATAAAAACTGTCTCAAGAACAGAACTTGAACAAAATATTGCAGTTCAACGTAAAGTATGGTATATTAATTTGCATTGTTCAATCCCTCTTAAAATCAAAAGCGTATTGATGTTTGTGCATTAATACCAAACAGAGAAATGTACATTGGTCTCTCAGTCTCCTTCAAGGCCTCTGAGGCTGTAAATGCTGATGTGTGAAAGTGCCAACAATGCTTATTCAATTTGGTAGAAAATCGGTGAAAATGTCATCAGTAGTGATATTTATGTTTCAGCAAAAATAGGCAGATGTAGTAGGATGCGTTGACTTTGAGCAGTTGGTGAATTAAGTCCACAATTCTTAAACATTTCAAACGGCTATATCTATCCGGTTCCTTTGACCTCAATCTGCAAAATCAGTATATCTTTATCCGTGCAAAGCTTATTCAAATACCCTGTTTTCCTTCCTGCCTAAAACCTCTTATCGCTTTATATAACCAGCCACTGAAATGACTCGCTTCCAGCGATAGCGGCATCACCAGGATGAGTCATTAGAGTGTCTATCATACCACAGGCCGTTTGCCGGTATGAAACATATGGCGGTACCTTACCGAGATTTTAACGGTCTTAGTAACAGATATTTTTTTGCATGTGAAAACAAGATTTTATTTAAAGGTTTGTATTTTCTCATTGCTAAGCTCTGTACCTCTTACACTAAACAACGGCGCATGGAGTTAGAAATATTTTGTTTTTATTGTATGACACATTAATAGCGTTGAGTAACCTGCCCTCAGCAATACGAGGGTTTAGCCCCGAAGGATATCAGGGTATTAGAAGGAGCTGTCCGCGGATACAAATACTCTGATGTAGAAGGATACATTAACTGCCTTTGACGAAGTACAGGTGTACGCTAGTGCCTTTAAAGTACCAGTCTTCGACTCAGTTCTCTCATGACAAAGTTTAATAGCCGAAGTCGTAAGAGGAGAGTGAGTGAGTTGGGGTTTAACGTGTTTTAAACATTATTTCAGTTATTAAGAACATGGATGGCAATCATCCAAGAGAGTGAACAGATCTGGGAGAAAGGGATCGAAAAGAAGAGAGTAAAGACGGAAAGAAAGGCATAGCGAAAGACAGCAGGTTTTAGAACAACTCAAATATGGTCTGGCTTCTACCTATCGACATGTCCAGCTCACGCTGACATAGCTTTCAGGGTCACTGAAACGCCCAAACCACCACAAGCGATAATTTATTGAGATAAGTAGATACGTAAGAGGTCAGTATCTTTTACCATTCTAAAAAAGAGGCAGACAAGCTTTAAAGATTGCAGACGAGTATACCCATATTTTCTTAAGAATTCATAACAAAATTTATTATTTGAAAGATAGATAATTTAATTGCGTAATAATGACATTCAAGGTTGTGGACAATTTTTAGATGAACCGACTGATCTTTAAACACCTTTGAAATTATGCAAAGCCTTAGGAATATATTTGGTGTTCAGTTCGTGAAGTTGATCAATGGTCGTCAATGGTTATAATCGCATGTCTACATCAATCTTCTTCACAGACACAATTTATAAGCCATAATGATTCCTAACGGCTCAATAGGTATCAACCTGTTACGTCCATGCAGCCGATAGTGGAGTACTGCTTTGACACTAACTTGAAATTATGTAGGGAATGTTAACATCGTATGATTGACATACATTGTAGTTAATGACATAAAATGAATATTATCTGAATTTTTGTTTATATGTTGACTGGCAATTTATGGTATTATCTTACCGTGATTCAATCTATCGAAATTGATTGATGTTAAGCGGTATATCTTAAGAACCCTTGACCAATTTCTTTTGTACCTGTGGACGGCATAGCGCAGTGGATCAAGAGGCCCGTGTTTTGAATCCCGCCAGGGGCTCGGCAACTTTGTCTGCAGTTGTGAACTGAATTACACGCAGTAAGTTTTTGGTGCAATACTACACTGAATGTCAGGGTAGTACCAACCATGGTTCGCTAGTTCCTGCCGATGCTGTCGAGGATGTCACCCCTATATGCACATTAATATTGCGGCCGTTTTAATAGCAGCAGCTGCGAATTAAGTGTTTTACTTTTGAAAGCGGCGTTAGACGCCAAATTACCTTACCTCACTCTTTTGTATCCTTTACAGAGCTCCTCAGTGAGTGAGTGAGTGAGTTGGGGGTTTAACGCCGATTTCAAGATTATTTCACTTATTTCGCGGCTGCTAGTACTATTGCAGGGAGAAAGCCCGCAAAACCATTGTGGCTATGCACTGCGGTGCAACCTGCGAGCATCGGCTGGAACTAGCGAACCATGGGTGGTACTGCGCTGAAATTCAGTATAGCATTGCACCCAAACCTGACTACGTATAGAACAGTTCTCTACTGCAGACAAAGTTGCCAGGCCCCTGGCGGGATTCGAACCACTCCTCAGTGAAGAAACAAGACTCAGTTATAATTGGTTATCATGACCTTATTTTCAAGTCTTAAATCATAAATTTGGATTTTGAAGCTTGTTAAGGAAAAGTATTTGGTGAACTGGAATATTGGAAAGCAACCTTAAACATGCCCTAAAGAGCCACTAGCACTTTAGTTCATCAAGCTTAATGTAATAAGTACAGTAAGTATTAATATCAATTAAAGGGTCCTTATTGAGGGCTACAGAATTACAAAATCCACATTTAAATTCATCTCTGGCCAAGGAACTTGTATACAGGATTTCAACTCTCTATAATCATTGGTTTGTGAGAATTTGTTGAATATTTACGAATGGATGGACGCAGTGTCATGACATAAGCCCTATAATAATAATAATAATAATAATAATAATAGCATACTTATAATGCGCATATATCCATGTGCAATACATGCTCAAAGCGCATGAAGAAATAAAGGGGAGCAGGAGAATTAATATACATGTGGAAAAGCAATTCTGAACAAGTGAGTCTTTAGTTGAGATTTAAAAGTGGAGAGTTCATGACAATCACGCAGATATTGAGGCAGTTGATTCCAGGCTATTGATGCTGCATAGGAGAACGATCTTTTTCCATAGGTGGATGTGTTCACTGTTGGAGGCACAAGAAGATTTTTGTCTTGAGAGCGAAGTGTTCGTGAAGGTCTATGGGCAGTTAAAGAATTCGTTAGATATGAAGGGGCAGATCCAGTGAGGCATTGGAAGGTGAGGCAGAGAAGCTTAAACTGTATCCTGTATTCAATTGGCAGCCAGTGTAGAGATTTCAGGAGAGGTTTCACTTCATCATACTTCTTTGATTGAGTAACAATCCGGGCTGCAGCATTTTGAATGCGCTGCAGTTTATTGATTTGGACCTTAGTTGCACCAGCAAGGAGAGAGTTACAATAGTCTATACGACTAATGACCAAGCACATTACCAGGGTTTTGGCAGCATCAGTTGTGAGACATGGACGAATGTGACCAATGTTTCGAAGTTGACCAAAACAACTTCTTACAAGGTTAGAGACATGGTCATCAAGTGACAAATTGGAGTCCACGATAACACCAAGATCTTTAAGGACCATTGGGGTCTATCAGGCCAGATAAGCTAAAACTTTATTACTAGCATTCTTATTTACATGTACTTTTAGAAGTATATACAGGTGGGGCACAATCAAATTACATAAGGTTGGGCGTTTTCAACAGAATGTAAACAAGTGTCGGTAGAAGCATGTGAGGTTGAGACACGCTTACAGTATATACAAGTACCAATAAAAACAGAAAGGCTAATCAAACCAGTAAATCCGAACCGAAATACTTCTGCTATCTAACACATTGCACTAGCTACATCAAACCACAAACTCTTGTCGTTTTTTTCTTATGACTAATCAATCAAACATAACGGTTGTAAACTTAACTTTTTTATGTATTTTGCCATACACTGTAATCCGTTTTTATGTTGTTCATTATATCTCAATATTTTGTATAAAAGCTGTTTGATTTTTAATTCATGACCTTGTATCTAATCTTCAAAGATTTATTTTATGACAACCCTAATCAATTCCCTTACTTTCAACTCTAGCTTGAGCTATTTCCGTCTCTTCATCTGCCTTTGGTCTTGGCTGTCAAGTATAAAATCAATGTTCTCTTGAGACCTCTGCTTTTGATTATGAAAGAACATCGATTCAATTATGAGATACATGCGGTTTTGTAAATTCATATCTGTTTTGCATTCATATCCTCGTGTTGATGAAAATCTATGTTTATGAAAAGACGTTTTGTCGTCTTTTTCTAATTTTTCATCAGTTCGTTTACCTAATATTTAGATTTGATATTGTCATGATTAATGGTAATTTTTATCCTTCAGATTTGATATTGTCATGATTAATGGTAACTTTTAACCTTCAGATTTGATATTGTCATGATTAATGGTAACTTTTAACCTTCAGATAATTCCCTACAGGGAATTTATGACAAAACAGTTGAACATTTGAAGCCTTATTAGTCCAAAACGTGCAAATACAAGGTTGTTCTTTATTCATCAAGTGCACTATTCATTACTATACTATCATTGTTATATGGAAAGTGAGGATCTTTGGAGGAACGGCGATAGGAAGGTACTTATTTACAGGACCTAATTTTGAAAACGGGCATTAAAAAAATTCCTTTAAATATTATCATAATTATCGAATGCTTTTACCGAAATCAACTATCAAAGTTTTCTATCAATATTTCAAAAACTTCAAACATGGGCGTGATTCATTGACTTTTCGGTACCTGTCTTGCGAAATCAACTCCTCACCCAAGTTTTGATAAAAAAAATTCTGAAACACTACTTATGCTTTTGATACATTTCAGTGATGTGCATCTACTTTTTTAGGCATGATTCGTTGAATATTTTTTAATTTTGACTCTTTACTAAGAGCGACCGACTTTTTGATTTCTGAAGGAGTACCTGTCTTGCAAAATCGACTCCTCCCACAGTTTTTATCAATCTTTCTGAATCTTTACACATGCGTTGGATATTTTTCAGTGATGCGCATCTCCCCTATTCGCATGATGGTTGTAATTGATGTTCCAGAGTAATGGCCCTTGTCTTACAAGATATATGAAACGAGTTTTGGGGAACTAATAACATATTGATAATTATTATTTCTAAAATATATGGACAAGTGTTATCCTTCAAGGTTAAAGGTCAAGTTAGGTCACATCTAAAATTAATTTTCAGTTAATAATAATTCTGCAATAAATACACATTAAATGCTTCTTTGGATTGTAAAGTGTCTAGCAGGGGATGTTGAGCTCTCAGAGCACTCTTGTTTATATGTTAAGCTTATATTCTCTTTTGAAACAACAGCTGCTTCCTCACAGATTTAAGTTTCGAACATGCCTTCAATGTAACACTGCCATCATGACAATTATCTTGAGGTCAGGATAAAGTGGGCTCAACATAATGACATGTATCCTGTCTCATTTGTCGCTAACCATGAGTATACTTCCTAGTATTTTATTGGGGTTAGTTTCTGCTTTCAGATCTATGCCCTAGGCTTTATACAATAAGTAGCCATATATTTATGTAAGTCTATTGAGACATTATATCATGTGTCCTCTCGTAATTGGACTCTTGATAAATTACCATCGTTATTTGTAACCAAAGGAGTTTAAACCATTACTTCACACAAAATTTATTTCAAAGAAGGAGGATGTGATTTACACTTCGCTACATGTCTCATGATTGCAACTAGTGATAAATACGTTCTGCATTCAATTTCACTCATGATTTCGAGTTAATATTTAATTCATATGCATTCAAGAATATAAGCTTATTGTTCCTGCATATAGGACTATACAGTTATGGTCGAGCTGGAATTTTTCAAATAAACTAGGAATCCGAAGCAAACTATTTAGGATGGTATCACTTGATATCCAATCACTCATCAGAAAATTGCTTGAGGCGGATTTCCAGGTTTCCCAACATGATTAGCTCATTTTGTTTTCTTAACTGACTTCTGTCATGGTGATATTTTCAGCAGAAATGCAATACGGGAAGGACGTTATTGTAATCCGTGATGGATATTTGGCCTTGTATGTTCATTAACTACCGCGTTTTTATCACCTGAACAAATCTACATACCCTAGATTGGTTTAGGCTAGTACCAATCTGGCTATGTATATTTGTAACGGGTTAAATGCCATGGAATCGATAGTACGATTGGATTTCATTTTAGGTTGTTTAATAGAATTGGTGATATTGTATTATCTATTAACGAACTTTCTTTGGCAAAGAACACTTTGGGTGCGGGTGAAACTGTTACCTGTAAAAAAAATTAACTAAAGTCGTTCAACGTTATCTACGCTATTTCAACCTTCATTCTTATAAAGGTTTATTTATTTGTTTTCTTGATAACCGAATTTTAAATTCATACGTATTTAATTTGGTTTCAGCACATGGTACCTGCAAACCAGGATATTAGATTCATATAGTTGTAAATACAACCTGGTTCATGAATTTACATCGACGTGCATTTTGTGTGCATTATGATTTAATGGGGCAGTAGTACGTTTTTTAAAATTTAATTTCTTTACTTTTTCCCCAATAAACATGACTTTATGCAAAAAGAATTACATTCTTTGGGGTCAAACATTTGTAGTCATAAAAGAAATCATTTAGCCAAAACAAGTGGTGAACACCTTTTAATCATTTGCGTTAGGGAAATAAACTAAACATGGCACTATGGTTTTAGAATTTGTTGTTTTAATATTGCAATTAGAAACATTTATTTTCAATCTCGAGGGATCACTTTATTTACTGAAAAACCGTGTTAGCCGTATTAACAGTACCCTTTACCCTCGACATTACCATAGGAAGAATCATTTGTAGGTCGTTGAGACATCATCCACATTTTAAATGATGTTATCTTTCACAATCCATCCATCAGAATGATTGGTTATCTGTTGAAAGAGATATTTGTACTTATGTAAAACATCAAACAATCTCACTCAGCTTGCATATCCCTCCCCATACAAGTGTTTCCATTTACACAAATACTATCTATATGAAACACATACAACCTATGATTTCATTCTGTGTAATTAACATATGTTTTGCTTTCAAAATGAATACTTGGCACCATAGTATTGTCTTTTTTTTCGATAAAAAATTAACACCTATATATCATCACTTATTCGGATAGTATTAAAATGCTTTTAAGTGTCACAATCAGCGTTTGGTAAATACAACAAGAAGCATAGTTCTATTTTAGGAAATTGCTAATGGTATAAACTAGACAAGCAGTTATTTTAAGTGATTTCAACGCGAGAACAGTAACCTTTTTTAGAACACTTAAGAAAACGAACGAACTTTTAAAGAATGAAGAAAACTGATACTATGATTCACGAGTTACGACTCGCATATCTAAAAAGAAAGAATGAGGCTAATAAAGAGTGGTGAATAAAAAAGAGCAGTTGGTAATGACTAACCTTTATCTCAATTGATATCGATCTGTTATCATGTTCCAACTTCAAAATTCACTTTTCGTTCAATATATGGTATATCTTTAAAAATTGTATGATGATTTTATCTTTTTCTGTCTTGTCTTTGCATCTTCTTGACAACGACAACAAATAGAGATAATTTACCGGCAGGTTAAAATCAGTCACGTAAGATGTTATAAAACGTCGTCATTTACCTATTTCTCGAAAGGTTCATGTTCATTGAACTGGGCCTCGATCATTATAATATTTTCCATTAATTTATTTGTCTTTTAAATACTAACAGCATTTGAATACCCATAAAATGATCAACAAAAGAAAATTCTAATCTGCAAAGTCAAATTTTAAAAAACCTGCATAGAGTTGTGAAACTGGGAGTGCCAAATCATAGAAGACACTCTATTGGAATTAAAAGCCGAATGGAAAGAACGCGATTTTTTGACGCAGTCAAAGAGGGATTTTAACATCAGATGATAGTTTACCTATTCCAGAGTATACATATCTTCGACATTAATATTTTAAATTTGTAATGAAACTTATTCAGTCAATACATGCCGAATTTAAATCTATATTCATTTAGATACCGGCAATTCATAACTTGATATTCTTTTACGTAATTTCAATCAAAATATTTTACTCGTGAAGACAATTACGATAAGCTTGAATGAAAACCATTGAATACACAAGAAGTCACTCTTCAATTAACATTGATGAGATGCAGATGCTCTATTCTCATTAATTGTCTAGCTACACGCACCTGCTCCACACATTAGCTGGTCGTCCCTTGAGTGTCGAACGGATACCAGAATAACGATCGTTTTATTATATGTCTAATAATTGCAGATCAGCAAGCAGATAGTTTTAAAAAGTTTATCAAGCAAGGTTAGGTATCGTTTAGAAGTCTGTTTGTGGTGTTATTATAGTTTTTTATTTGTATGATATTTCAAACTATCTATGAATAAAGAACACTCCTTAAACTTAGAGGTTACTTATGACGCTCCCTTAAATACTATATTTGAAGTTATTAAACTGGTTTTAAACGAGTAATAGTTAGTTGGATATGTAAGCATTCTCGAGTGTTAAAACAAAAATTGTATTACAAGGAAGGAATATTTTCCAGGTGTTTAAAAAAGTAAACAAACATTTTAATATTGATTAGGTCACTATTAATCGCATGTCAATATTTAGTATCATAACAGTCTTTGAAAGAGCAGGTGTTTCAAAGACTGTTTTGATACTAAATACTGACATGCGATTAATAGTGACCTAATCAATATTAAAATGTTTGTTTCAGGTTTAATAATGTCTGATGACATTTAAAGCAACAAATTCAGTAATTACCATATCGATCATTCTATTAATCGTCACCGATATGATACATGTAAAAAGCCAAATTTCATAGTCGAAGCCTGTTCTGCTGTAAAAACGAAGTTCGATTAGAAGATATTAATGTCGACTTTTACTGACGTCGACTGATTGCTGAAGACATGGAAACAAGAAAGAAAGTGTGTATTTATTGCAACCCCATTGAGCATAAAAGGTTACCCCATAACGTCTCCTCTTGTACAGAATAAGACGCTGAAGTGCCTACGAGGCGCTGTGTTTCAATTTCGTTATGGAATGCATTTGTAAGAAAAATTCTGAATAAAACTGGAAAATGCTAATTTCTTCAGGTCACTTACAGAACTTTGGAAGAATGAAAGAAGACGTTGGTGTTGCAATACTTTCTTCCAGGTGTTTATTTTGTTAATTACACAATAACTAAAATAGAAATAATAGCAAACAATGTAAGGCCCAGATGTCAGTGACGCAAATGAAGTAGCTTTGGTGTTGCCATTGCCAAATTACATCATTTGTGCAGCGGTGATACACTAGTTTAAAACTTCTATATGAATATAATACTACAGAATCTTCCACGAGTGGTGTATGTGCATGTCTTCACTGAAAATCGCATGTTCAGCGGTTCATAACACACGCAATTGTTTGTTGATGGTCTTCGCATAAGGTAAATTTAGATCATAATACAATTCATATAATTCTTTTGCGGGTCGACTGCAGTGCACTACTTTTCTCATGCAAGAATTAACATACACGAGTAAATTTACATATACATAGACATGTAATAGTAATTGTACTTTCTGTTCACATGAAGTTAAACAACATGGTTTTTTTTTCAATTACATACAGCCATGTTATACATACTATAACATGAAAATAAAAGTATGCATATATTCATTCTAGCGTGATTTTTTAAAACTTCTTGGCTCCAAGAGAAGGGATTTTCCATATTTCCATATATACGGGCCTTGTCCTAGGTCAAGTTCAAGGACAGAGAGTACATTCAAAAGAGCGGACACGATACTGGTGCTGTCAAATTGTCAAAGAACTTTTGATAATCATCAGGTGATGGGAAATTTTAGAATGAGCAAGATGACATTTGAATTCCTTTGTGAGGAGCTTGAGTTAGCCTTATCCAAACTTGGTAAACATATAGGTGAACATCTTGCACATGATCACAAAGGGACAATAGCTGTATACTGGATGGCATCAGCTGCACAATATCGCTCTGTTGGAAACTTGTTTGGAGTGAGAACAGAGAACAACTATAGTCTGGACTGCTGTCCACGATGTATGCCGCAATACACTTTGACACTTTATTTAACAATATGTTAAATTTCCTAAAGATAAACTTGATGGATATGTATGATTTCTCAAATTGTGCTGGCGCCATTGATGGAACCCATTGCCATGTATCCATTGCGGCTCCATCATATACCCATGGTGATGACATCAACAGACAGGGTTGGTATTCCATCATCTTGCGAGCTGTATGTGACTACCGGTCCATCATAACGGACATGAACGTCGGATGGCCTGGTCGGGTCAATGACGCAAGAGTCTTCTGACATTATGAACTGTTCCACAAGGGTGAAAACACTATCTATTCCAAAGTTGGGCAAGAACCTCTGATAACAAGAATAAAAATATGCCCCCAGTTCTGAAGACGATGCAGCCAACCCAATGTAATCCTGGTCGTTAAAGCCTTATCCAAATAAGTAGGAGATCAACTGGTATTTAATTATAGACTGAGCAGAGCCAGTATGACGAATGAGAGTACATTTCGGAAGGGAAGATGGCGATGTCTACAATAAGATTAGATGTTAGATTAGTTTATGTTGACTTTGATTCAGTTGTGATAGTTTCATGTGTGGTCGTTCACAACTAGTGTAAAATCCACAGGGATTGATTTCTGGAAGACCTTCAGGAGGAAGAATAAAACGACCATTTGATTTGAGAGGAAACTGGTAAGATGCTTTGACCCTGAGAGATGATATAGCTACCTACTTTGTGAATGAGTAAAGGAACAGTTCAATGTCAATGTGTATGTCATCGAATGTCATCCCATTCATAACATGAATTGTCATTTACTTCATTATCCTCCACCATATAATTTGTTTGTATGTTTAGCTATACATTATATGTACTATACTACTAGTACCAAACTTGATATGGAGGACGAGAATAACATATGATACATTTTACTACTTACAGATTGATGCTTTTCACATCATTTATGTTTCCATGGGTACATATTCTTTATATTGAATCAACACATAAACTAGTTATCGATTATAGAGTATAAGTTATCACCACGTCTTACCAATATTACTTACCTATGTGACACTGTGATGAGAACATCCAAAAGAGAGTGGACAGATCAGGGAAAAGAGATCGAAAGGATAAGGGAAAAGACGGACAGAAAGGCATAGTGAGAGATGGACAACAGGTTTTAGAACGACTCAAATGTGGTCTGGCTTCTACCCGTCGACCTGCCGGGAGCATTTAGGCCCCGTCTGGCATAGCTCTTGAGGTCTCTGAAGCACGCAAACCACCATACCACGATAAGGTATTGAGTCATGTGGTGATGTGGTGGAGGAGTGTCCTAAACATAGTATTTAATTATCAAATCAAGAAATATACTAAAAAAGCATAGTCTGGCTAGCCGCCATCGCCGCAATAAAAATGTAGTCATAGACAAAACTTGACGTCATAACAATGTCACATGCTGATCTATGAAATCCTATTAAAACATGAACCATAATGTATCTGCCTTCATTGGTGATAATGGAAGACCTATCAAGCGTCCTAAACTCACAAACAATCACAAACGACTAGGTGTGGCTTGGTGAAGACAAAGATAGGGATGGATCTTACTCTTAGAGAAGAGTCCACTGATACGACGAGAGCAAATTTGTTCTTCATGTTGGGATTGCAGAATTAGAGTTTGGAGGCGTCCTGGTACAGCTTATGCAGCAAGCAACATCATGCCAACTGTAACATATGGTGATGGATCTATTTTGTTATGGGGATGCTTCTCATCTGATTACATGCTGGATTTGGTGACCATACAAGGCAATCTGATAGGGGATCTAGGAAGTGATCGATCCACATTTTGTTGTTCCACATTTTGATAATCACCACTTAGCCGACAGACCACTATTCATGGATGATAACGCTCGGTCCTATCGTTCAGTAGCTTGATCTACTTTATGCAGAACGAACTATCCAGAACACTCCATGGGCAGCAATGAATGCGGATCTTAATCCCCTGGAACATGTGTGGGACATTTTAGGGCTCAAGATTCAATTTCGGGAATTATCATTGCAAGGAATGCGACAGCTGCCCATTCTAGAATTCCGACGTCTTGTGAGGGGTATGAGAAGGCGACTGGAAGCAGTAAGTGTTTGGTGGAGGTACCCGATTTTGACTGTTTGGGTTTCTTTCATCTCCATATGTGACTTTTAACCTTTCGTTAGAGTTTTGTCAACATTAAATCCTGAGATTTCACCATACTTACTCCTCAAGTTGCTCTTCAACATTTATTTCTGGCCTGATAACAGGGAAACAGTCAGAGGATTCATTAATCCAATCCGGATCAAGAGGTTCGTGGTTCGAATCCCGCCAGGGGCTAGGCAACTTTTTCTGCAGTAGAGAACTATTCTACACGCAATGAATTTTTGGTGCTATGCTTCACTAAATATCAACGCAGTACCACCTATGGTTCGCTAGTTCCAGTCGATGCTCTCAGGTCTCACCGCAATGTTTAGCCACAAAAGTGTTGGCTTTCTCCAGCAGCCGCAATATAAGTGAAATACTCTTGAAAGGGGCGTTAAAACCCCAAAGGTGGCACACGAGTATATCCATTTCTGCTGTAGTATTTCATTAGATAAGGTATAACTTGAATATGTTTAAAGTATGTTAATTAAATGATGTGTAAGTTTGCGAAAATAAGAACATAATGATTTCTAACCAGCTTCATTGCTTTCGAACAGTTACCTTCCCTGCAGAGCTCAAGTGGGGTGCATGTTATGTATGAACCAGAACGTTATCTAGGCATTGTTGCCATAGTAAATGAACTCAATTATTCACGAAGACGTGATTTTATATTCCTTGCTGTTGAAATAGTATTTTAATTGTAGGCCTGAATGATATTGTATTACGTTAATTAGACTCAATCTTTCAAAATTGACTGCATGTTAAGACTTAATGGGATGTCCCAAGAACCCTTGATATATCATAAAACCCTAACTGGTTTGGATTATCTCTCACAACTTTCTCCAAACTAAGACACAAATATACAAAGGAAGATGTCAAAGATTTAAATGAACGTTCATGTGGAAGCTTGCATATGAAGCCGGTTACTGCAAACCTAATATACAAAGTTCGTTGTTAATTTTGATAATTTTTTCTGACAACCACATTGGAACATATGAAGGAGAAATAGTCATTTGACCTAATGTAATATATTATATAAGTTGAATATCCACATAAGGCATAAATATTTCAAAACCTGTTTCAATCTACAGCTGTTAATCTTCATAGTTGACACAGATGATTCAAGCAGTGTTAGGCTATTATTCCTGGTGAGGAAGACAATTATTGCTCGTATATAGGTCCCAATTTGAAGGGTAAATACGTATTAACTAAGCTGTTTAGTGCCTTTCAAATATGTCGAATTTTAAAACTGGTGTTATATTACCGAGAGATAATGGCTGTTCCTCAAATTTACCATTTCAATGTTTATCTCTTCACTTCAAGGTTAAAATAGTAATCTCTGATCAAAAAGCAGACAATGGCGATGATTAAAATGTCATTTTGGAATTTTATTCACATCCGACACAAAGACAAATATAACTTGGTAGTGTTTAACAAGTCATAAAAGTGGTATACATATAAAATGGACCTAGAATTTAGATTTTCGTAAGCGAGAAAAATAGTATAGTTTAGGCATGTGTTAACATATTTATTAAAACCAGATAAAAAAAATGGAAAATAGATGGTTGAAGGTGTATTAGAACTTAAAGGTAGGATAATATTATCAGTATGTTTATTTATGTTATATTGGAGAATCTAGAGTTGTGTTAGAAAATTGGTAAGTTTGAGCGCCTTCAATATCATGTAGAAGCCGGGCACTATTCATATGCTGGAGAGCATATAAATTAAACACTCTCTTAACAGTATTTACAAGTGGGTCTCCATTACAAGTATATACATAAAGGCGCATTAAACTAATGAATTTGAATCGTTCATAATTCCGCTATCAAACATATTGCAATAGCATTTCCTTCTCTTAGGACTGATAAAAAATCTTCAGGATTATTAGCTATCCTTTCTAATTAATATCTTTGGTCATATACTGTAATCCATGTCGAGAATGTTCATTATATAAAATGTGCATATTTTTTAAAAGCTATGGATTTGATACTAATTCAAGACTTCCCTGTATCTAATCTTCAAAGAAATATTTTATGACAACACTAATCAATTTCATTACTTTCAACTCTAAGTGTAGCTATTTCCGTCCCCTTATCTGCCTTTTGGTCTTGACTGTAACGTATAAACTTCTTTTTATTATGAAAGAACGTCGATTCAATTATTAGATACATTTGAAGTGAATAAAAACAGTAAAAAAATATTAGATACATGTGGTTTTGTCAATGTAAAATTGCATTCACGACTTGTAAGGATGATGAATTTCTATGATTATGAAAATATGTTTTGTTGTCTTCAAATTTTTCATCTATTCGTTTACATAATATTAATTAATGAATATAAGGTAAATTTCAATCTACAAGGAACATACGACAAAACAATTATATTTTTTGTCAGCCTTTATTGTCCAAACGTGCAAATAAGAGTCGTTTTCTTACTTCACTAATTGCACTATTACTATCTATGTTGGATAGATAGTGAGGATCACCAAAGGAAGGTATTTTCAGGACATTCAGGGTGGGGGTTGGGGACACTTTTTCTTATCAATATTCATTCTTCATCTGAGGAAAAGTTATATGAATTGTACAATGTAGCAAAACGTCGTCATATTTATCAGACAGGATAGACAAGTCCTGGCATGTACAGATTTAAAAGAAGATCTTGATTCAATTCACAGATTAAGCTCAAAATAGTATCTGAGAAAGTTTATTTCAGCTTTGAAAAGTGTAGATAGTTGTCAGAAATCAAATTGATTAACTTGTTCAGATACTTTTTCTCGAGTTCATTCAAGTATATATGTGAATATCTCTCTTTGCTTTTTTTTATAACTGTGAATTGTTTTCAACGAGCTCATTTTGAAAACGGTGCTTCAGAATCATGTTATCAACAATCTTTTGAAACAATAGCGGCATTAGCAAAGCTTGTAACATTCAAACATGCCTCCAATAGAACACTGTCATCGTGACAATTATCTGCAGGTCAGGATAAAGTAGGCTTTGGTTGCTATCCATGGGTATAAGTTCTTCATTTTATTGGGATTTAGTCTCTGCTTCAGATCTGATATGCCATATGAAGTTAGTAGCCATAGAATTATGTAAGTCTATTGCAACATTTCATAGTGTCATCTCGTAATGGGTCTCTTGACAAAATGCCATCGTTATTTGTAACAAAAGGACTTTAAACCGTATCTTGAATTCACACAAAATTCATTATAAGGTAAGAAAACGATGATTTCAAGGTCTCGCAATATGATTGGCTTCTTTTGTTTACTTAACTGACCAGTGTCATGCTGATATTTAAAGCAGAAATGCAATACTGGAAGGGCGTCATAGTGATCCGTGACGGATATTTGGTCTTGTGTGTTCATTGATTTACATGTAGGCGTTCTTATCACCTGATTAAATCTATATCCTAGATTGCTTTTGCTTCGTACTAATCTGGCTGTGTCTATATGTGGCAAGTCAAATGTAACAAAATCGATAACAGAATTACATTTCATTTTAGGGCGGTTTATGAAAATGGCGATTTCGTACAATCTCTTTCTGAACAGTCTTTGGAAAAAGATCATATTGCATGCGGGGGAATCTTTTACTTCCAAATGTTGATAACTGATATATATAATGTCGTTAAACGTTTAATGTTTTTATCTTTTATGTTTATATGATAAGATTAATTTGGTTTCTGAGCATCGAACATTGCACCATGATACCATATTTCATTTCTAATTACTAATCTTATCTTGTCTGTACATGGTACATCGACACCAGAATATAAGATTCATGTGTATAATTAATCTGGTTCATAAACTCACAACGATGTACATTTTGTGTGATGATTTAATATTCGTTATTCGATTTGACCAAACTAATTTTTTTTAGTTCAATCTTATAGAACCCTTGATATCATTATAGACTTAAACTTATGTTAGTTGTTGAGACACAATTCAAAATTCTAGAAGCAACATTACTATCATATACAATGCAATCTTTCAAATGTCTGGATATAGCTTTATGCAATCTTTTGAAAGAGACATTAAGTGTTTTGTCATACCGTTTTATTTGACAATGATACTTTGCTTGTACAATTTGTACTAATGTAACAACAAAACTCTCAATTCGGCTTGCATATTGATCTCCAATCACAGTTCCCATTCAAACAGATACGTGTCATATGATCAGATAAGACGTTTTCAAAATGATCTCATTGCAATCAGTACATTGTCATGGTTTTTTTTTATCTCTATATGATCAAGCATTCGATTACCATTACAGTGAAAAATTTCAGCAACAGTCTGTTCTTCATTAACAGCATTTTGTGACCTCGAACTAATAGCGTAGTTGCACTTTAAGAAAACTATTGATATTGATTTGACAAGCAAGTCTTCATCAGCATTTTAACGAGATAGTTCTTACTCTTTTGCAAAACAGTTCAGAAACGAATTGCCTTTTAGAGAATCTTGCATATCTAACAGGTTGAAATATATGGCTAGTATCGATCAACATTTTTCTTAATCAAAATCGAGCTGTTAACTTGTGTTATCACAACGACATTTCATTCAATAATTTCATAGTTTTTGTATTGATTTTCGTTCAAAAAATAAAATGCATATTTTTAAAAATGTCTGAATACAGGTGTGTCTATCTGTACTGACATCTTCTCGACAACGACAACGAAACTAAAAGCTATTTTTGTTCGAACTAGTCCTCATTATCTGTGGCAGTATACACACTGTTTAAAAACATGATATAACATACTGATATTTCGGACGGCTCTCCTACATTATCATGCCCAATAACAATCATCAACTTCCTAAATTGACGAATACATATCTACGTATTTTGGTGATACTTGGGATGTCAAATTATAAAAAAATAATTTAGTCAAATCAATGTCCATTGTAAATAACATTTACTTTAATATGTTCACTAACAGCAAAAGGAATTTCAATGGCGGAAGATATTTTCCCAATTCAACAGACAGAGCGTTTGTCAATTCGTAATGAAACGTATCGTGCCAATACATGCCGATTATAATTTCATAATTATCTAGATACTTGTATTTCATAGCTTGATTTCTTTTACGTAATTTCAATCCAAAATAAGCATTTACGACACGATACAAAGAAAACCAGTGAATACATAAGAAGTCATCCTTCAATTACCATTGATGAGATGCAGATGCTCTATTCTCATTAATTGTCTAGCTACACGCACCTGCTCCACACATTAGCTGGTCGTCCCTTGAGTGTCGAACGGATACCAAAGTAGCGATCGTTTCATTATGTCTAATAAATGCAGATCAGTCAACAGATATTTTAAAAAGTTTATGATACAATGTTTGGGATCATTTAAATTTCTTGGATAAAGGACCTGTTTTCTTCATCCCGTTTGTGGTGTTATAAGAGATAATGATCTATGAAGGATACTCTGTATGAAAAGAGTTATCAATTTTGTTTCAAGCGAGCAAAAGTGCGTTTGATATGAAATCATATAAGAGCGTGGACAGAGAGAACAGGGATAGAACAGATTTGGGAAAAGACATGGAGCATAAAAGCCACAGCTTGCCTAATTTTTGGGGCCTCTCAAGCACGTAAACAACCACGCCACGACAGTATAATTTTTAAGGACAACACGTGTATTTCTTCTGTTAAAATGGCACAATAGAATCCAAAAGGTATCGAATTCAGCGACATTTTACATCCATAAGGTTTAACGACAAACTGTTAGAACACGTCTTAAACTAACAGCTACAACTGCACTTGCTAAATTCGTGTATTATTGCGTTAATCCATCGAGTTTACAACGGAATTCAGAGAGAGAAACAACAATTTGCCAAGACTGACAAGAGAGGAGTGAGATTGCGGTAACACAGGTAAAAACTGCAAGATGGTGCTAGTGTACGCCATGAACGGTATCCAGACCTCTACAACGCTATTAGCAAGCCAGAACGATGTTCGATTGGGTGTGATAAAGATCTCACTTGCGGACAGAAACTGGTCTTGGACTGACGAACCTACGAGCGCTATAGGGAAATATACCCAACCCGAGGGAAATACCCGGATGTAAGTACAAGGCTACCCACGATTGGACCAGCAAACACGTGACGATTCCAATCAGAACGCTGCTAGTAAAACACACACTTTCCAAATTATGGCAAAACAAGCCAACACGAAATAGAAATTTTGAATTTCGTGCAAACTTTGTTCCCATTTTGTTTTAATACTCATCGTTATCAGAGACAGGTCCGATATTATCTGGCGGAAATATGATGTCAATGACGTTACACACGACCATCATATGAATACTGTGTTAATGTACTCCCGATCATGGTATTTACGTGAGAAGCTGACGAGTGACAAACGTCTCAGAGTCTGTAGAGTAGTCCTGCTCAATGATCGTGAAAATACATTTAATCCTTTAATAAAGTGGGACCGCGGTCAGCAGTCTAGACCTTAGCAATACACCACCAAACTGCAAAGAAGGTGAAAATCTTTGGCATGTCAACAATTTTCAGCAATGGTGTTCGAGGTTTCATTTCATGGTTCACAAATGTCTCCATCTTGCTATTCGTACGTCTATCGAGATGACATCATGTGAATTCGTGTTGAGATCGTTATACTTTCATTTGTCCATCGTCTCTGTCTAGCAGTTTCTCCATGCGATGGAACCATATAACTGCCCGGTTGTCATAAGAGGGCAACGCGACGGCATATAGTCTAATACGACGACATATAACTACAATAACTACATGAGTTCGAATTGATGTCTAAAAACGATAATGTGTAGTGTGCAGTATTTGTGCATGTAGAACTTAGTCTACCTTTAGTTGTCAAGCAGATGTTACGAGGTCATCACGAAATTCAAATGCTTTGGGATCGATGCAATGTATGAATCATTCACAAGCGTTAAAACACCCAAAAATATTTATGGTTTTGGGAGATGAGCCTATTACGCACAGAGGAAACATAACCTCAAAATAGACACAGGCGACACGTGAAAAGAAATGTGCCAATGATTAATTAACGTACGTTTGTGTCTGATCAATGTGCCACAACACATATGACCAGCACAACACCAGAAATCATTATATTGAACATACAATTACAAATTTGTCAAATGTGATTAGAGATCTCAATAAGACGGTCATTCGATAAGCTACTTCGATCAGATGACCAATATTGTACCTTTATATTATAATAGAAGCAGTTTAATAATTTACCAATTTTTAAAAGAAATTAACATTTTCCTGGAAGGAATTTAAACAATTGCTTGTTTTTGGGTTTATTGTAAGGTGAAATGAGGTGATTTGGGGTTTAACGCTGCTTTCAGGAGTATTTCATGATCTCTTACAACACGGCTGCTAGAGTTATTGTAGAGAGAAAGCTTTCAACGCTGCAGTGGTCATGCATTATGATGAAACTGGAACTAGCTGATTATGGGTGGTATAGAGCTTAATCGTAGTCGCAAACTTTCTTTTTCTAATTGAAGGCGATATGTGATCTTGGGTAGATTTGTGCTTTCATCGACAAGATGGTGTTCTAATGCACGTCACTCCCCTCTGGTCGCAATAAACTCTCTGAATTAACACCACTCCTTCTCTGCTTAGATTTGCGTTTTCTCTTAAACAAATGTACACGTCGAAACATGGCTACAGATAACTTTTTAGGTGTGAGTGACATACACCTTGAATATAAAGTGGAGGTGTACTGAAACTTTTGGGGGTGTACTCACTACTTTAGTACTTGCAAAGTGTGAGCACGTTTGTATGTTGTTTATGAAGGTGTAAAGTGTAAAGTGTTGTAATCAACCAATGAAATCGCCAATGTATTACCGACGGAAACTAGCGAAGCTGTACATAATTTTAGAAGTACATTTTACAAGGTATCAACGATCGATAATTGTTTGTCAAATGATCCTGAACATGAAATTATTAAATTCATGAATCAGAACATCCTTGATAAATTTAGAAATACAATACGCATGGAAATGAATGTCCAAGCGTAAACAGGCATGTATGTGCGTACATGATACGCATGGAATATATTTTAGGGCCGTACTTAGTAATTTTATAGGCGTACATTACGCGTGTACGACCCTTATCTGTAGCCCTGCGAAATAATGATTCATTTAAGGAAAACGTTTTCCTCAACATGAAATATACTTCAACAATGTTACTTAACTTACAGATGACTCAAGGGAAACAGTTGTTGGGTGAAATGTTTGAAAACATTGTAATAAAACTAACCTGACATACCATTTCATAGCCTAAAAGTAATTCTGAACCAGGCGAATTGTCTTCGGAATAATTAAGAGTTTAGTGAATTGTGGACTTTGATTGATGATGTCACCTTGATGTGATCACTGTCACCATAGCTGGTACCAATGTTAACATCACCACTATTTGCATAACTTTCGTTAAGGAAATACATGTGCTGGGAATACTTTCGCTCTACTTGTATGATTTTTTAAACCGCTGAAATTCATTAAAACTTGCATTATGTGTATTATATATAAGTCCTATATCCTTTATAAATTTGTATCAGTGGATCTATATGGAATAATTTCCTTAAAATCAACAAGTGTCTGCATGTAATCTGGTTTACTTTATTTACTTCTCCAAGCTTTCAAATAACGCAATTTTCAGGAAGCAGCCCTGCACTACATATGTAAAGATTTGAATCATAATTGCATCAACTTTAGGTAATCATTTGTTTGAATAGAGCAATTATGGAATGATCTAAAGGAAGCAAGCTTGCATCTGCTTCACTTTGTTGTGCGGTTTATTTTCCGGATCTGTCTACTTCCTTCTTGCCAGCAGTCGATAGCCAGCATGATACATGAGCTGACGCGTAGAATGGTTTCGCCGTACCCAAGACAAAGCCAACTGCGAGTTTGGATTGAACATTTATGGTAAAACTTTATAGTTTTATAGGGTTTTACTCTCGTTTCAATTTTTGAATATTTAGATAAGCAATATTAACATCTCTGGAGGTTCCTGCATTACATATTTCTGATATCGTCAGATGTAATCATATTATTGCGTGATGTACATAATGAAAACCCAACACAAATTACATGCAAAATCTTGTTATGTATCTGTATATATTTCTTTCTTCTTCCACTTCCCGTGTAGGTGATCTGTCTACTCTATTTTGGATGGCAACATCAACGTGGTATATTGTTAACAAAATGCTAACAACTTAGTTCCTTCTAATTTACTCGATATGCTTTGCGTGTTTATTATACCTGTGAATTTTTAAGTCTGAAACTGTAGTTTGCAAATTCCTGTGCATGAAATAAACTCAGTTAAATCAAAAACGTTGCCCTTAACATTGTAACTATGAGTCACTGATCGAGCGTCCAACGACCTAAATAAGGTTAGCACTGTGTGTGATCTTACACGATAAACAAGCGTGATTGAGAAACTTTCAACCAATCTTATCCAGATGAAGTAGGATTCTGTGATTGATCCGTCTCTTGTCTCATTAGCGGTGCCCCAAGTTACAACTATAAATAGAGTTACCTGTTATTATTCCGTTCATGCCTATTTCGGCCTTTCGAACAGACAGTCAAATGCCCATGATTCCGTACACCGGAAGAGCTTGGTTTGACAGTTCAATGTAATTTAAGTATTCGAGTTTATAGCCTGACTTTTGAATGACAGACTCTTGAGCGATGTCGTTATAATGTCAATGGCTTCACACGTTTTGATATCAACGTACACTTAAATAAACGAAAAAACATTTATTGATAAAGAGACCCCGATAACGTAGATAATATCTCTTGTTTATTTTGGTCGTAAGTTTCCTCTATTTGTAAGTTGACCGAATCAAAATTTTTAGAAAGCCGATTCACTGAAAGGTGTAAGGATGAATGAATTAATCACTGGATCGAACGCTGTTGTGAATTAAATGAATAAAGCAGTAAAAAAAAGCCTTGAGACAATAGCTCCCCCTTCATAATTCTCTTTCGATGAACAATGAATCCTCTAAATGATCTGTAAATAGAAGCATTGTTCAAAAAGGAGATGGTCTTTGAAAATGACCTGAAATATTGTTGAAAACACGTTAATCAAAACTCACTCACTAATCTAATCTGTCTGGTAAAAAGTTGATAATCTATTATACTTTAAGAATCAAAGGTCAATCACCGAACAATCACTTCTCATGACCAGGTTACAATTTCACCCTATGCCAAGGTTAAGGTCCGAATCATGTAAAATACGACCTTATTTGATGAGCAGATGATAACTGATGCACACATCAGGTATAAAAGAGGCTTTTCAATTTTAAACCCCCACAGAGGCAATGATGAAGTTGAAAGTCGGTCGTAAAGGAAAAATAGAGCCATGGACTCTTTAGCACATCATGCTGTAGATATATCACAACTGGCACCCCTACTGCACTGAGAAGGGTAACTGCACAGTACAGTTACCCTCTGTGCAGTTACCCTCTTCAAAAAAACCGACTTAAGTAAACATGGCTGATCGGAATTTTTCTTTGAACGCTCCTCACGTCAACACTAGGTTTTCATGCTACTAAGGTTAACTGCGCATGTATTGGGCATTCACCAAGGAATGATTATATTACATGCTAACCCATAGGCAGTGTGTGAATTCATCACAAGCGAGAAAAAAGTATCGAATGGTTTGGAGAAGGGTAATTGCTTGAAGATTGAAAACCTGGAGAAGGATAGCTGTTGATTTGCCTTGAACATAAATTATGAAATGAACAAATAAATTTTGAATTATTTCCTGTACACGTAAAACAAGAACCAGAAATTCGGCAATATATTTTTTATATTCTTTTCATGTATCTCATAAGAGTGGACTATGCCGTATCTATGTTAAGGCGACCAAAGTAGGCTTAGAGTTGTAAAATATATAGTCAGCTGTGCACAAAATATAAACAATATAGACAGTTGAAAAACGTCTGAACAAGCATATGTAACATGTGCAGCTTTTGAACGCAAACTTTGAACTCTGAATAATGGATGAAATATGATTTATAAAAGCAATCTTGTAACTTAACCGATTTAAAAATGTAGTATAGTTTTCGCTCTTGCGGTTGTAAGTAGAAATTTGAAATTTTATTGGATTAAGATAATGGCTGCCGTTTTCGCCGATAGTGGCTGTAAGTAAAATTTGAAATTTTAGGTATCGTAGTTCATGTGGATTTTATGCACCGTTGCATAGATTACTTCCGGTCTTTTAGAATCAGCTTAATACTTTTTATTTATTTAAATAACTTACGAGGTAAATTGACTGAGTGCAGATCGTTAGTAATATCGAGAGATATGCATTATCTTTGCATCCCTTCTATATACGAAATATTGGTGTGCACTAGTCCCTTAAAGTATAATTCTTCTCTCGGTTGTCAGTTGTTTAGAAAATGTGCATTAGAAAAATACAGCATAAAGGAACTTATTTATCGGAAATGGGCAGGTTGCAATTAATATAGCTGGATATGACAAATTGACAAATTCTTCAGTAAAAGAAGCTTATGCTGATAATCATTTAGATATATAATCATTTATTTATATCATAACTATTTACCTGTGTTTAACAACCATAACAAATACTAACAACAGACATATGATAGAGCTAGTGCTAGCTCAGCACAAATGGCTGAATGCCTTTTAATTCCTTATGTTTTATCAATATGAGATCTTTCGATACCTGCATGTGATAAATGTATAAGATTTCCTTTCAATTAGTTTGCTGTTAACTGTGAGCTGTTAAATATAAAGACGTTTGACGTGTTATAAAAGCTATAAAGAAAGTAACTGTTTCCAAGCAGTATAAATTAGAACACAAAATAAAACAAAATCTTAACTATTGGGCTTACTCTGGGCAAAGTGAAAAATCCTAAGTAATATTTAAAAGTAAGTTAATATTGATAGTTTCCATTTCGTTTAGATATCATGACGAGCCAGAAGAGTACTTCATTAGTCTATCCTAACAGCTGCCTCAGGATCTCTGAGGTGAAATTGATTGTTTAAGGCAATAAAGCACGCATTTACGACTTTCGAGGACATCTTCACTCACTTTACCTTCCTGTCGATGCTGTCAAAGTTCATTTCAGAACAAAATTTTAACATATAGTGAGTGAGCGAGTTATTGTTTAACGCCGCTTGGGCAATATTTCAGCCATTAGCGGCGTGTTTAACATTTTAAAGTTGTGAGATAATTAAATCATTTTACATTTCAATGACATTCAAAACTGAATTAGGAAAGAAAGAGATCGCCTCATATTCATAACTACAGCTTTCCACATATTTCCACATTTTTGTTTGAAGCTAAATCTTCATTGAAACAGTTCCGTTGAATCACTTACTATTATTAATTATATAAATAAATTGGAGACTTTCTTCTTTATCGTTATTTTGGGTGCGAGTATTTGCGACATTATGATGTTTTTTCAAGCTGTAACTCTAATTAATATCTATTTATGACTTCAAAGACACAGCTAAGTTCCACAGATTAAGGGCACCGGAAGAATGCTGGACGGGTTATTTCGTTGTTAGACTCCTTTGGTTCTGAAGCGGTAAAGAAAATAGTCCAGTTATGAGAGAATATTACGAACAACATGTAAATTCTCAACATAACGAATTCAACGTCGTGTTTATTATTTGCGTTCTTGAGAGCATATTTGAAAGCTAATGTGACAGGTTTTTCTTAATTGGACAAGCATTTCAACTGATAAAAGACATTTGTAGATCTCTTGGAGGCCAAGAACCAGTCAAATTATTTAATTATTTCTTTTATGTCCACTTATATGTCTAGATTCAGAAAAATTGTTATTAGTTAATAGCTTAGTTGATAAGATTATCATCAAAGCACCTTTGTCCTTGTATTTGTTGAGATTCATAGATAATGAATTAAACTCCAGGGGCTGTATATAGATTGATTAGCCCTTTAATGTGTATATGAACAATGTGACTTTTCGTTCTAAACGATATTTGTATAAAGGTTTTACAAAAAGGTTCTTATTCTGGCCTAATGAAATTTACTCAATTTAAAAAAGTCATTGTAAGAAATATTTGTTCTGTAATGAAGTAGATTTACATTTTGTTTATTTAGATTTATTATAATTATTTTGAATTTGAGTACACTAACGTCACTATAGACTTAAGTCTATAAAAATAACAAACGATTTCTAATTTTTAATGTCTACATTCTTATTTACGACTTAAAAGTCTGCCCCACTTATTTGGAAGGGGATTACAACTATAAGAACCCCATAATAAATTATCTGTTTTATTAAAGGGAGAATTAACGCTTTTATGGTTGCACGACAAGGTAATTTTGTCAAGGGATGTAAAATATTGTTTTTAAAAAAAACAATAAAATTTAGCTAAATACTGTCAGGAAAAAATATTTATACGTGTTGATACTATGTTATTTATGTTGACCTGTTATATAAAAATCTCATCTGATCATTTATTTTGTACTAATTGTGAAAGTCTACAGGAACATTTATGTCTATTGTAATGTTTTGAAATCATCGATATTTGTCCAATGTTTTTGAAAGACATGTACGATTTAAAAGTTGTCACAGTGCAAAGATCAGTTTCCAAACCTTGAAATGTAGAAATCAATTAAAGTGGCTTTAAATGACGCTACCAATGGCTTATTGTGTTATTTTGTTTTGAATGGTTTTGTAAATATATATACTTTTAAATATATTTTATTCTGGTACATAGTGAGATGTTATTGGATTATATTAGATTTCCTATATGATGTTCGTGTCATCACCGAGTCAGTTGCACACAGAAGACACTTTATCTGGGGTATCTTTAAACGTTTGATGACAATCCGGGTGTAAACCAATTGATGACTGTTTCAAGAATTTCTAATGTGAAATAGAAATCGTGCCAATTATTAAATCATCCTCATACAATCATGAATTTGTGATAAATATGAAATAAGTATTAAATGTTGTTCATTTATGAATGCAATTGACACGTATTAAAATATAAAATTAGCAGTAGGTATGTAAATAAGCGGATGACATTGCATCGGGTACACCCCCAACACTTGTGTTTGTGTTAGCGGTTCATGGCTGTACCATTATGAGCCTACGTTCCATGGGTTTTTATTATTGCTGATAAACCAAGTTCAACATCTTACGATTTAATTTTAGTTTTGAAGTCAAAATTATTAACAGAAATGATTACAACTACTTAAAGAAAACGTGATAGATATATGGAGTGTTCAAAATAGGAAACTGAGATACGCTTTGAAAGTTATATATAATAATTTATCATATATTTCATAATCGTCATTTCTGCTGATGTTTACCATACACGGAGATGCTGTTCTCTCTACAACTGGAAGGTCATTGTGGAAATAAATCTTTCACACTACTCATGTTATTCACATAAACTCGTTCACAAATGTGAACAATGGAAAAAACACTTTCTCGTATCTAACCAACCTTTCTAGTATTATCTTGAACGTTCATTATTGTCTTTTAAATTCAAAATTCTAATGGCGATGCCTTGTCCTACACAATGTGCAATAGAATGAGTCGTAAAGAGTCAACCAAATAGCGTAACTGCTGCTTGAGAACTCTACAGAATGTAAAGTAACTGGCCAAAAATAGACTTACATGTTCATTAATTGTTGCAAGAATTATTTTAATTAATTGAGATGAAATAATTTTATTTTCACTTTTTAAACACAGCTAAGAAAAAGCTAATTTTTATTTTCCGTTGATTTGTTTTTAACAACAGTTGATAAAGCGATACATATGCATTTTTTTAGCAACTGTCCCATAGACCACTATGTTGAAGCGGACAACTTTGCTGTATTTTGTTGTATATTTGGACTTCAGATAGCTGCAGTTTTCTTTAAAATCGTCTGATCATAAAATGGAAATTATGTTTTTGAAGGTGATTTCTAATCTTATGGATAACTTTAAAGATAATTTCTGCCAGAAAACAATTAGTGAAAATTATTTTTGAAACAGTTAATAACATACAAGTCAATGGGAATTTCACAAGTGATGACTCACTTTTGTCCAGATGCATTTCAAAAAAAGTTTGCATTATCAAAAGTCTAAAAACGTTTAATATAACTTAATAAATTTAGATCTGTATTGCCAAGGTGAAAAGTGAAATTTCTTAAAAATTTGCAATATGTGATGCAGCGATGTTGGTTCAAAATTGTATTCTTCAATCTAACTGATTAATTACGCGTTTCAAATAAGCACTTGCACTAATACATATATATATAGTTATGCTATATACAAAACTCAAAATTGGTTTAATCCCAAGCTTGTACAACATAAACTACATAACGTTTAATGTCAGGATTGGATAGAAAGAACATTTTATGTGTAACATTCTAAAACAATCTAACAAAATTCAAATTTGTTTGAATTTAATGAATAAATTTGAATGAATTTCAAGAGACGAGCCAAAAACTAATAAAATGGAAATTCATTCAACGCCACAACAAGAGTTTGTGATTAGCGACATTAAATGTATTTTCGTAATAAATTGTTATAATTACAGGAAATGGGAAACGTCAGTAAGAAGCTGCCACTTCTGAGAAAGAACCAGCGCTTGTTGCAGAATCAATCGGTTGTAGTCTTCATAGCAAATACGTTAGGTAACGTAAATTGGTTATGAATTTAAAATAGTATGAACACGTCTTGATTTACATTAAAGAACACCTAGTTAGCATGAATACACATGTTATTACACTCGTTATCTACGTCCCATTTGTAGTTCATGGGTGTAATATAGACCTTTGATGTACACCAAAGTATAGACAAGGGATATTTAAGCTGTTAGTCGTTATATGCAGGCTTATATCTAATGTGTTTTCTGTAGGTAAATATATTTATGTTCGAGCGTGCGATGCAGTAGACCTGCAACTGCCTAACTATAGTTTTGAATAAATAAATATGTGACAGAAGTTACTGCAAATCATTATCCAGGTCATGTCCTAACAACATTTGATTTATCCGGAATAGTCAGTGTACAAACAAAATTAGGCATTCATTATTCAATGACCAGGGCTACACTCGGCATCAACATCAAAGGCTCTTCTCATGATAACACTGGCTGACTGATTTATGTAGTTCTAGTACACGTTAACAGGGTGTCAAACCACTCACTGCTAAGAAGCACTATCACAGTCTTATTGATGTTCAATTTGCTTGTTTTGTTCTGTATTATGACCTACAGGTTCTTGTATTGAATGTTTAATTTACATTATTCATTTGTGGTGGCACTACGCTTGTTGTTTTCAATTGTTTCCTCATCGGTATTTGTGGTGGCACTACGCTTGTTGTTTTCAATTGTTTCCTCATCGGTATTTGTGGTGGCACTACGCTTGTTGTTTTCAATTGTTTCCTCATCGGTATTTGTGGTGGCACTACGCTTGTTGTTTTCAATTGTTTCCTCATCGGTATTTGTGGTGGCACTACGCTTGTTGTTTTCAATTGTTTCCTCATCGGTATTTGTGGTGGCACTACACTTGTTGTTTTCAGTTGTTTCCTCATCGGTATTTGTGGTGGCACTACACTTGTTGTTTTCAGTTGTTTCTCATTGGTCACATCTACAGTCAACAAAACTGTTAATACGATCATTTAAAAAATGAGACATAAAACCTTCTGAACAACACTTTTTTGTAAATAAGCAAATGCAGACGACGATATTTTTTGAAATATCGAAAACATTGCATGCTTAAATGAGACATTTTGTTGAAGGCGAGTTGTAAGCATGTTTTATAGAATAGGTTAAAGCCAAAGTTCTGCTACCAGGAAGAATGCCAATGCTCTACTCTTGAAGACGTATCTTGTTTATGTTGAGACAGCTTATCGGCTTGTTCCCTCAATTGTTTCCTCAAATAGAGTTAGGGAGTACAGTGTAAAGCAGAGATTTCAACTACAGAAAGAAATGAATGCACACCATTGACTCTTTAAGATATATTTGATTCTGCTTTGTATGACATTTTATCATGATAAATCAAAGTCAAGACACATTCTGGCATTAGTTCTGGTGGTTGATTTAAAAACGTCATTCCCGCCTTAAATATTTTTTTCGTAAAAGTCCGGTTTATACCAGCCTCCCATATTATCGATAAATCCATTGACGATGGCCCAAAGTCAGGCAGGCATGTAAATGCTACGTACACACAAGGTACCTGCTAGGCGGAAGCTGAAGACATCAGAGTTTAAGATCGCCATCATTGATATTTGTGAACTGATATATGTAAGAAGCTGTATGTCTGTGTATTTCTATACTGCTGATGAAGTTTGATTTCATGAGCGCTCAAGGCTAAGTTTAACTGGAATCAAAAAAACTCAGTTAAGATCAAACACTCAAATTCACCCTAACTTCCAAGCAGTCTCGCACTAAACCATCAGTGTGCAAAGTCATGACATAACATTGAGTGACAGAGGTATACATAAACTGGCTGATTACATGCCAAAAAACACTTTGTATACAATCAATGGGTATTACTAAGTCCTTTTTTTAATAAAAGCGAAAATCTATTCGACAGAAGCACCATTCTTTTACACGGTACAATACCAGGTTCACAAGTAGAGAACACTACGTGAATGTGTATTTTAACAGATAAATAATCGATCGTGAAATTTTTTTATATTTTTATTGTCCAACACGCATCACGTGAAATCGATCGCCGAAGTAGTTAATAGGATGTTTAAGAAAAGGATTTCTCAGTCAGCCATTAATGTACGGTATTCTCAGACCTGGTCTTCTATTGAAGGTACAAGTGTTGTACATATGGGCGCATGTCTACATACTACAGATGATGGCTAAGATTAAAATATACATATTTTATAAGGAAAAATCTCACCATGACATTACATATAATTAATTTTACCCTGATTCATCAGCGACGGAACCAAATTGCAGCCTTTCGAAATATTCAATCTGAAATTGTCTTGTCTGTGCAAACGCCAGATATTTATTTCTGGCATGTATACAATAATTTTGACGGAGTACATGTATGATAGCACTTATTAACGTCTTCATGGTCCTTGAGTACAAGCATCCAATTTCGTCATACATGTCAGATCAGCCTGACATACATGTACTGCACTATTTTGGTCTTACAAGAATAAGACTTTATAAATATTCCTACCAGTGTGTTTATCAGTGGGATGATTGTACAAGATTGTACCCTACGTAAGTAGTGGAAGTATATAGCGCTACGTTTGTTCCTCCGTCCGAGCTTATACCGGGACTAAAGTGCGTCATCACTTGTGACATTCCCATTGACTAACACATTAATTAATTGTTTCAAGAATCATATTCACTAATTAGTTTTTCGCGGAAAAGTTAGAGTTTACCATAAGGTTCGAAATCATCACAGCTACAAATACATTCCCATTTAATGATCAGACGATTTAGAGAAAATTGCAGACGTCATATGTACAGCAAAATATGGCCAAGTCAGATTTTACATGGGGGCCTATTGGACATTTGTGAAAGTTTGGTGTATACGTGTCACCTAATCAACTGTCATTCAAAACCTACATGTATGCATCGGAAAAGTGAGAGGTAATTATGTGCGCGTAGCTGAGACCTGTTCTTAGCTTTCTTTAAAAGTAAAAGTAAAATGCATGATTTCATTCATCTCAATTAATCAAAATCATTTTGCAGCAGTTAATTAACATGGAAGTCTTTGGAAATTCAACTAGTGGTGACTCACTTGTGACCAGATACTGTGTATATGCAAATGTCATCAGATACTCTTTACATTCTCAAGATACATTTACTAGATTGCTTTAATCATTTCATCAATATTTATTCAAGTATTGTAATGCATAGAATTCATTCATAGGATAAATTTGGTTTGGCTTTCGAAAAAAATAATCATTATTACTTTGGGGTTCTTTTAATCTGAATTTACGTCTACCAAGTATTCCGGGGGTTTGTCAGAAAAGAAATTTATCAACTTTTGGCATGAATTATTTAAGGTATCCAATCTATTTCTCTAAATTGTATATCATCTAAAGTTATAGCCATAGCTGCATAGGCTATTTCTATTCAAACAATGTGTTCACTTTATGATTTAGTTATAACACGATGACACCTTATAATCGTTTATATCATTTTTAAATTTGGAACTTGTATAGATTTGTTTAGAGTTTCATATTTTTCTAATTATCTGATTAATCGTCTATTTATATCTTTGTACATTTATTTCAGATTTCTAATGCTTTTCAAAATAAACACCTGACGTACACGCCCTTTGATGTAATAACAATAAAGATGCTTCTTTTCAAACATAATTTGCAGACGTCTCATGTATATTTTTTTCACTTCATCGTATTTTTATCAATAAATTTTTCTTCTTTCGTATTCGCTTTCTATTCACTTTTGTCTTGTGAAAACATCTGTAGGAAATATGTTTTTGAAAAATAAACTGAAGTACAAAAGAAAACACTCACCCCAGGAATTTTGTTATTAAAGAAACAGGACAAAGTTTCGAGTATTTAAAATGTGTAATATTAATAGTGAACCATTTTCAAACATTGCAAGGACATGTTGGAGTGTTTTGTTCAACACATCACTTCTCTATAATTGTTTGTGTCCAACGGGGAATGAAATTCTCATGGATCGATCAGGCGACACTACGTTCTATGATTTTCATAAATAGTGGAGTTAGTATCGGGTGTGACCCCCATTACAGTCAATACAAACATAGACACGTCTTCTCGTGGAAAGGGTAAGACGTCAGATGACCTCATTCGGGATACGTTGCCACTCTTCGTGTAGTGGCTGTCATAATAATAATAATGTTGATATCTATAAGGCGCACATTTCCATTCACTAGTGCATGCTCAAGACGCTACCAACATTATTACCCTGGTCTAACCCAAGCTGACATATTTGTCGCTAGAAGGTTACCACTAGAAGGTCACCACCAACACACTCCAGCTGTTTTATGGTGACTGGTTGCTGTTGGCGATCTCTAAATCGTCTTCCCAAATGGTCCCATAGATGCTCGATCGGTGATAAATCAGGGGAGCATGATTGCCAATGCTAAAAATGGATGTTTTGTCAGTTTAGTAAGTCCATGAAGGAGTCGAATGACCATTTGTCTGGTGCAACCAAACGTCCTGGCATACGGGCTATTCGAAACCCCGACTTGTGACATTCCGATTACTCTGCTGCTGTTAAACGTGGCATTTTATTCTGCTTTTTACGTAACACGAGTAGTGAATGATCAAATTCACCGCTTTTTATACTCTTAGCGTGTCCAATTCATGTGCAAATGTGCAATCGTGATTTCTGAAAAAAATACTTTACGTGAACTCATATGCCTCAGTTGCGTTTGGGTGATATGTTTTATTGTTTCCATTAGTTACATTAGGATAAAACATTAAAACATTCTAATTTGTCAAAGATTATATCACAATACAAAAATCTTAGGGTGTGTACTTTTTTGTATTCAGTGTAGTTTATGTCAAGTAAAAATCGTTTATACTTTACCTTTATATAATCTTCATACTTTAAAGTTTTAGTTTTACACTAATGCGACTTAATGTGCAAGAGCTGTCTGATTAAATATTTGTCATTCTGATTGATATATATGTTGCAGAGGTCCTTGTCAATATACGACAAACTGCGTGTGTTCAAGGATGTTGGAGTTTATTCCATGACATAGATAACACATAAACCCTGTAAAACAGTAGAACAATAATAAAAACATGTTAACCATAAAATATGTCATATTGCGTCATAAAACATACTAGTTCATACCTCTTAATTAAAGAGATAAATACAAGACTTGTACAAGATAATTACCTGTACATTGTGGTTAATAATGTAACTTAAAGTTCAATACTCAAGATATATCAACCACATCTTACATTAGATAATAAATTCACAGTGCTCAATTACACTCAGATCTATATATAAACATAAGGCACTGGTCATATATATACAATACATTATAGATATAAAATACATAATTAGTACATGATACATACCCTGTGGGTGACACAGAGGTGTTCAATCACGCCACTGATTATCTAGGAACGTTTCCTAGAAAGAATAGAATAAAAGATAAAAACTAATGCCTTGCCACATATAATAAATCATGGCCATTACAGAAATATATATTAGAAATGATGAGCTTCACTCAAACATTTAAATCACACATTCTCTCACACAATCACAACCTCAATAGAGCAAATATACTTTAAATAAGAAATGATATCTTTTAGTTTAAGAATTACAGATTACCTATACGCTTTTAGATATTAACTTTAACATTAGGATTAGGCAATATTTAAGAGAATAATCCAAATAACATAATTAACTAACCTGATAGATTCATGTACCACAGTCCAGTCTGTGACCATATCAGTGCAGAGTTGTAGGCAGTGTGTTTGAAAAGAGCATGCAAAAGGTAGAAAGAGACCTACGGTTATGTAAGATAGTTAAGAGAGAAAGCAAAGGCTATTGTATCATGTACTGCTGCTGCATATACATGTATCATTATAGCGCTGTGTGCCTCGTGTGATTTTTGTTAATAGATTGCTTATCTAAGCAAGTGACATGGATGAAACGTGTTTCACTATTTACGTAAGATGGCATGCTAGTGTGTAGGGCCTCTGCAAAAAATTTTCCACATATGGCTATTAGAATATGATAACTACATCTTATAAAAAGTGTTTCTAATAATAATAATAAGTAGGTAGAAATGAATAGAAGTTGTACGGTCTATTTATGTTAAGTAATTAAGTATGAATTGTGCATGTTTTAAATCCTTTTATACATACATACATCAATATAAGTAATAAGTAAGATAATGACCATCGTGGAACAGAAAACAGATACATTTCTGTTACATGTAAGTCACTCTTGGCAGAGTAAATAGAAAGGTAAGAATATCTACAATTCATTTCGATATGCAGACAATTTCCGGGGGTCCAAAGCGAAATGCATTCCTCTGAGGTTAAGTGACGAATGGGATCGCCACATATTAACAAATATGTCATGATGTCCATATTTTGGCTTGTTAAACAGCAACCTTGACAAAATCTTTGATAAGCAGTATCATATATAAGAATCAAATTTCATCTTTCGACAAGGTGATGTCATTATACTTGTTTTGCAATCTTTACTTATTACTGATTGTCGGGCCTACGGATCAGACAAGCAACTTCACTATTTAAATCAATAAGATGAATAAACAATAGATGTGCAATCGATCCTTGTTTACAATCTGTCATTCGACCACAACAACAGACCATCTATATATCTAGATTTGAAACCCCTTTGCTAATGAGTTCTCCCTTTGACCATATTTTTCTTGCCATTATTATAGGATAAAAAAATCAGTACAACCACATTTCCCCTCATATTTTCAATAACTGAAGCAATTTTGGATGAGTGTTTAAGTCATTGAAATTATTACGACATTCCTATAGCACCGCATTTAATAAAACTGAAAATATGAAACTTTAAGTTTGTCAACAATGTTTGTTCGATTCATCAATGACATGACTCATTGACAATTTCGGGACTCCCTATTGTTAATCATTTCTAACGACATTGGCATGCTTTACTAGTAAGTTCTTAATAGTTGAAAATACCAACACGTTTGGGTGAATGCATCTGTCCACATTCAAGGTAATCACTTCATTTCTGTTTGTCGACAGTTTTCAACGAATCGGGCTGACATTATCAGTTACAGTATCTACGCGTTGCCATGTAAAGTCATATGAAACTGTATAGGTTATTTTAGAGCAATTTGAAAGTTTGTTGCTCTCTTAATCTGTTGTGATTCAATACACTTCACACAGTCATACATTAGAAGTGCCAAATTGACACATTTAACCTCTTATTATAAGTATGAAAACTCTATTCGGTAGTTCATTGACCGAATCCTATTTCTTAACGATACTTATGGAAAGGTTTATTTGCTCTTGGCATAATGGAATTTATCATTATATAATAAACCATTGCAAATACTTTCACCCTTATCGTGAATTAGTGGACGGGAGTACAGCAGAAGAGTACGTGCATGTATTTGTATTTAAAAATATGATTAAGTATGAGTAATGTGGTAGTTGGAACCCAGCTCTCTGTTTATCTAAATAGGCCTTCAAACGAACGTACAATAACCTATTTTCATTATTGTAATGTTAGTGTGACATTTTTGTCCTTTGAATTTCAGTTTAACCAAATACCCGATTTCAATAAGGGATAACCTGATGTCATGTCGAACTCCTTTGTTTTTTTTGTCATTGGCGGATCCAGCGGAGCGGCGGTGCGCACACCACCCATGAATGTTCCAAATATAGAAAGTGTTGAGAGTCATATTTCTCATGCATGATAAATGTATACAATGAAAGTGTACATCAGGGAACTAAACTTCAGTAAATATTCACACAAAAATTAAAAGAATCTTTTAAATAATTAACTAAATTTAAACTTATGACACTCAAAGGAAACTCCTTTATCCCTAGAGGTGATGTAACTCAAAAAATGAAAAACTTAAACCTGAACAACAAACATATATAAGACAAATTCAAATCATCAATAATTGTGTTATACCATGATTCGATCTTGATGATTACAATATCTGATTAAGAATGAAGTCATTAACAATTTGAAAATGAAATTTTTGATGTCACATGAAACTGCTGTCTTTAAATGCGTATCCTCACAAACGGTAATAAAAATCCATATGCATTTAATGTTCTTTAGAAATGATTTTTGGTAGCATTCGATATTGCCCTTCGAGGTGTGTTTACTGAAAATGGCCATTATCAAAAGGGGTGTGATATGCTACATAGCAAAATAAAACCGGCACAAAACAATTTGTTTTAAGCATTAATACAATACATTTCTAATGCTGCATAAGGGTAAACATGTCAGCTTAAACTTGTTAACAAACAAAAGTATATATTCATGCAAAAGTACATATATAGGTAGTGAAAAATAAGTTAAAGTTTATAGCTTTTACATAATTCATTGGGTATTTTCGAACATTCAGTTTAACATACAAAATCACGTAATCAAGGTATTTGACAACTCATTCTTAGAATAAATCATGTCTTTCATTAAACTCGAACATGAAATAGGTCATTTATGTAACACCTAAGTATAAAACTAAAGTTGTTAAGCCATAAAAATTTAAAATAAAATCATCGTTAAGAAGATCAAAAGTATGCATTTATTTAATTAGTTGTCCATAACTCCTTCAGAACATAAGCAATTATGTAAATATGCTTTGAATATTTTATGTGACACCTACCATTAAAAGGATGATAGTTAAGCGGAGATTTTGTTGAATGTCAATAAATTCATGTTTGAACTCGGGAACATTCTCTCTTCAAAGAGGTGTCTCCATGAACTTTTATCATACGTACCACTGTCCCAATACAAGCGTTCGGCAAAATATTGCAACAGAAACTAGTTGTGGGTAGAGAATGGTTTAGGTAAAATTCTCACTTTTTTATTATTCCAAATTGTCAATTTCTATCTATATGTAAAATTTAGTCTAGGGTGTTGTTGTCAAACTAGATTAAAAAGATTTGACCGTAATGTGACCGACAGGTTAACTAACCTATAACTTAGTGATTCTTTCCTTTGACTATTAACCGAGAAATTTGTTGTTGATGATTTTCAGTGAAATTCTTCTTGAGATGAAAACGGCAATTTTCGGTGACCGACATGTAAATAGAGACCTGTCAATCCTAGTTTCTATTTGTAAATGCATACGTGATGTGTACTTGTTGATGAGAAACTATAATTCCGCTAATGGTAGCGTATTAGCGGATTACTTTTAATGTTTAATCAGGCAAGTAGGAAAGCAGAGTACTTTCTGAGAACACCCGTACTTATATGTACAATATTTGATAATATGTATTATAATAAAGAGGTTACCATACAAACATGATTAATGATAATGTGAAGGAAATATAAATTACTCAACGTGCATCATTTTTAATTTGTACGTCATCACGTTGCCATCTCTTGTTATCCATGACATAACGAAAAAACCTCTTTAATAACATTCGTTCCCGCAACAATCAGGGACACGAAATGAAAATAGGCATTATCCGTTCGCTGAAGACAATAAATTTAATTCAATATAATAAAGTCTATCTATCCTTTAATTCAAAGACAAAGGTAAACAATAATGACCTACAGTCATTGGGGGATCTTAACAACTGTAAAATGCAGCATTTTCCTTCAAAAAACTCAAATGGGAGTTTCTGATAGCTGGAATAATTATTGATGAAACTTGTTTGATTGCAGTCTCAACTGGCAACTACCAAATTAATTTTTACAATCAAATTATACAATTTCATCTAACAGAACAACTTGACTTAACAAAAATTCAGATAAACAAAATAGAGGTGATGATATCGCAAACTTTGGAATCTTACAAGAACTTTTATTTACATTCCACTGAAGCATTGGCAGCTTACCGAACGCAATCGTGTCGGGTTTTCCAACATGTTAGTCTCGTTTTTTTTCGTTTCTGACACAACAGATAGAGATCTTTCGCTAACCTTTAACCTATAACATTTACTATCATAAATAATTACATGTAAGTACTTTTCACATCATATGACCAACCCTAAATACCATTATGTTTACATTGTGGACTCATGACGAAGCTTTTCATAACAATATAATTTGGATGATAAATTAACAAAGGTAAGTACGTTTAACGACTAGTTTCTATCTAAAAGCCTGAATCAAATTAATCTTAATTGAAAAATAAAATAAAAAAATAAAAATATATTTGCAAGCGAAAATAATAGGATTCAGCCTAAAAGGTCGACCAGGGTGATAGATTCAATGAAAATGAGAAAGTAGAAAGACAACACCCTAAAGATGTATATCGGCCTCAGCTACTTCTCAACGATTTTCTGCAACTTCAGATGATCCTTCATACAATTCAGAAAAATGTCCCCACCGTACCTCATGTATGTCCGTCTGACTAGCTTGTGTCACCTTTTCAAACGTTCATATGTACATACACCTGCGTTTAGTCATGTCACACATAATGAACATATTTTCAACTTTATTTTTGAAGGAACCTTGCTACAAAGAGCAAGCGAGAGAGAGAGAGAGAGAGAGAGAGAGAGAGAGAGAGAGAGAGAGAGAGAGAGAGAGAGAGAGAGAGAGAGAGAGAGAGAGAGAGAGAGAGAGAGAGAGAGAGAGAGAGAGAGAGAGAGAGAGAGAGAGAGAGAGAGAGAGAGAGAGAGAGAGAGAGAGAGAGAGAGAGAGAGAGAAGGGGGTGTATTTTATCACGCCGGAGTGTGTTTTCCTTCAACGTTGTAAAATTAATTCTTTCCAAATCGACAATCCTATGACAAACCTGTTATAGGACATTACGTTATGTGTGAATTTCAGCTCTCGGGCACATGTATTAGCAGAGAAGCGATTCCTCAAATGTCCAGTGGGTCGGAATTTCTTAAAAGTGCAAATATTCAAGATGGCCAAACCACGTGACCAACGACTTCGTGGTAAACTATGGTTTACTTATTTGCTTTAATTTTTATTGCGCATATGGTGGCTGCATCCTTAATGATTGATAAATAGGAAAGTTTGAAAGTTAATGTTTTATAGTGACTTGGGCAGTTAGGTTGCATACATGTAGCTCAAAGCATTATGTCAAAGATACAGTTAGAGCAATCTGATGATTTGTTCGTTTTGTCATCAGTCCTGGAAACCCTTGCCACTTTTCAACACGCAATTTAATTCTCGGCAACCATATAATTGTGTACAGCCAAGACATGAAAGATAATAATATTTGAAGAAAACTAATCCAAAATAGAAAATTATTTCCTTAAATATATCAAATAAATACATTGATTTATATTTGCTTTCAGATTATTGCCCTTTGAATCAATTTGAACGGAAAGGTTCACATTTTATAGCGGAGTTAGGTACATCTACGTAGCAATCCGGACCCTGTTAATAATTCTTTGGCCTTAGCAATTAAAGTTTTATATCAAATTTCTTTCCATTTTTCTATTACCAATGAGAGGTGTCGGATGTTATTCAGCAGATAGAAAATCAAATTATCTTAATTTTACTAACTTAAAACGACCATTTAAGAAGCATTTATGGTCTGTCCTCTACCAATACTTATTTGCTATTGCTAAACGAGAAAAATGTGGATTACTTTAAATGGAAAAAGGGAGTCATATTTTTTGTATTATGTGAATCGAATGTTAATTAAAATTATTTTGTAAATATCTACCACTGATGCCGTGATAATAAAATGATCACTCTTATATCGCTGTTTCTAAATGAAGACATCTAATTTTCATTTTCGAAATGTCTATCTATAATATATCATATCTGTTGTAAACTGTAAAGTTTCCTTTTGAAAATGATTGGGCATTTGTCTTTGTGGAATTAGGACATCTTATGTAAATAAACGGTAAGAAAATAATAAACCAACTACTTTTGATTACAATTATCTGAAATATAAGAAACAACATTACTCTGCATTTAGATATTTATTTCCTTTGATTCAGGTAATACACAGACTGAGTTTATCAGTGCTGTACCAGTAAATAGTGTGTAACTTATGTCGATTGAAACACGATGAGATTATTTGGTGTATTCAGACATACATATTTTGATTCCATGTTATGCAACTGTTAATAATTTGTCTTTTGATGATCCATGTATAATTGTCAATTTCATCTTATATATGATGTTTTACAAAAATCAATTGATCAATATCTGCAAGACTATTTGTTACTCAAAACATTATCCATTGTAAGAATAGTTTAACAGTATGCAGAGTGGAAATACTGAATATTTCAATTTTTTCAGTGGTTAACTTCAAGGATGTATGCTCTAAATTAAACGTACTTAAAACTTTGCAAATAGTCCCATGGTTGTTAAATTGGCTTTAAAAATCTTGAGGCATTATTTTGGAAAATAAATCTAGGCCCCCCTTTTACCATTTGTCGGTGATTAATCTTTTTTTCTAATGCATTTATTGCTTTGTAAATCAATCAAGTTTTTATATATTCAAAAGTGAAATAAAATCAATGACGTCAAAAATAAATTGAAAAGCGTCATGGGAGGAGACGAGATAGGAGATATACGTTGTATTCGACGAGATATGTCAGTATCCTCTATCCATTATTCATTATCATTGTCATCATTGTGACGTCAAAACGGTCGGTCTTTGAAAGGTCATGACGTGAGACAAAAAGCATTCGAAAAAAGCCGGTGCATGACACTTTGGACAAAGTTTGCAAGTGCGAAGCGTTTTAGCTACTATAAACTTTTCTGGTTTTTCTGGTATCAATTGATTGATGCAGTTCAGAAAATAACAATTTAGTCGACATGATATATATATACATGATTAACACATTTTGATATATACCTTGTTTGAATATCAATTAACATTATTAGTGCGTTCATTCTCTTCAAACGTTTCATAAAAAATGTAGTTTAGATAATTATTTCATTTAAAAAAATCTTTTTATAAAATTACGTATCATTAAAACTCCAACTAATTTTCAACCAGTAATTGGTATTATCACAGTAATCTGAAAACGGCAACATATGTTTACTAAAATTAGCCAATTAACTTCAAAATATCATTTCTCTCGAAGCTCATCGTCCAGTTTCAATCATTTCAAACATCTTTCCTTCAATTTGAAAACGTCAACCGAAGCTTAAATACAAAAGAAACATTGAACGTAATTTTAAATGGTAGGATTCATTCTCAAATCGAAAGAAAAGGCACTCACTTGATTAATGTGTGTCTAGTGCTAAATGTTTCAAATAACACGAGAACATCCTTCTATAAAAGAAACTTGATGGAAAAGCAGGTATCGATAAATGAGTTACACATGATTTAGGCATCCATCTTCCCTGTCACCGAAGTAGATAATGATGTTACACGATTCCTGTCGTCTCGGTTTCAAGATTAAGCTGGTGATAAGTTTCAAGGTTGATGATTAAACGGATGATTAATGTAACGATATTTTCTGTTCAATACCATTGAGGCAGAAACTCCTCATATATCCTTGCCCATGCTTCTTTCTCGTTGTATGATTGATCAACCATTTTTTGCGGGCAGATTATTGTAGTGAGTTTTTTTGCTTGTACTATTTCTTGTAAAGGCTTAAAGAATCTTAAGGCCATATGTCATTCAAGTGGCTTTTATCAATCTTCATTGTCAATGACAGAATATGATTAAATCATTTCATAGCAGTAAATATTAAAAATACTGAACAGCAAAAGAAACGTCACCATGAAGATTCAGCTCAGAGACCTTAAGCCCAACTCACACTACGTACGATCGACTACGATCGCTGTACGAAAACGTCGTGTAGTCATAGTGTTGTTTTTGTGTGGTTATTGCATTGTTACTACATGTATGTGGTCATCGTACAGTGATTTAGATAATCGTGCTCTTTGTCCAACACGGTTCGTTCAAATCTCAAACATGTTCCTGATTTAAGAAAATCTTGTAGTGGGCATATCTATTGTGTAGTGATTGTGTGGTGATTATGAATAGTTTGTGTTGTGATCGTGTTGATCGGGCTTCAGCCTATGGACACGATAACAGCACAATTACAACACGATCGATAAAATGTCCGTCTTGCAATCGTATTACTATCGTACTCTTGTTAATATTAATTCATATAGTGCTAAACCTTAAGACCATGATGACAGCTCGAAGAGTACACGAAGTCAACGCGATTACTGCACGATCGGGGTACAATCCTTAAACTTTCAACTTTGAATAGGGTGTTATCTAACTGCTCACACAGAAAGTTTTCCGTCATAAACTTAATTATTTTTATACCAAAATAGTTATATTAGATACTATATCAATTACTGATTGCGTTTTCTATATGGTGTTCTATAGTTTTAATTTATCCTTAATCAACATAACAATCGACATTGTCAATTAACATGCCATTTAGATAGTGAATAAATGTTACAACGTTATATTTTGGATCACACTATGGCCAAATTTGCCAAAAGTCTCAAAGTTTTTTTTTACCGAAGTGAACTGTGAAATGAAATTCTTGATTTTCTGTAAAAACCTTTGAACTATCACTTTCATTTTTATTTTTACATACTTATATATATATATATATAATGTGGTAGTACCAAATTAACCTTTAATCATTATTTAAATGATGTAAAGACATTACCCTTTACAGGTAAACTAAACAAAATATTTTTGTACTTTTGAGTTTTTCAGATGTTTGAAATAATTGAGATACATAAAGGCATAAATATATGTGAAAACTAACGATGAAGTTTCAAAATTAGAGTATACCTTTAAATGATAAGGAAGGGGAAAAGGCTAAGAATTACTGCTGCTAAATTTTAATTCAAGGTATGATGAAATGCACATGAATATCACACATGCAAGATCTGTGGAACACCATCAAAAGTATGGCAGATGAAAAATTATTTGCAGTAGAGTATTTCATTGAATTAAACAAATGTTCTTCATTGTAAATGACTTTTTTTGGAAGCGATACTTTTTAGGGAACAAAATTGATTTGGGACAAATTATATAACATCGTGCATTATTCGTACACCAGTCGTGAATGCATTGTGTAATCGTTGTTTCAAGTTTGTATTGATTGTGTTCTGACCAATCGTGATCTTCCTTGCAATGATTGTCCGCCCATCGTGAACTTAGCGCACAATAACCGTTTTGACATAGCAGATCGTAAAAACCTGTAAACGATACCAGTGCGATCGAATTATAGTATCGTAGAACAATGCCTTGTGTGAATCGGGATGAAATTTTAATTCACCATAAATGAGAAACGAAGTGTATGATCGTTTATAACTTTTAAAATTATTGTCAATGGAGTTGAAACAGTAATGTTAACCGTTTGCAGACACAGACACACTTGAGAAAATATTGTTTCAGACATCTTAAACTCGGTGTCTGGTACGGTCTTATTGGGACGTTAAACAACCTTGCGTAATCTTTTAAGAAAGTGGCTCAGCTGATCTATTAAATGAAAGCTCTGAGAAATATCTTGCAAAGTTGGACCAGAGTTGTCGGCCTTGTTGTGTTTTATGCAGTAATCCTTTATAATTATTACACAAGAAATTTCCTCGCTTAAACTCTAGAATGGTTATTGTTGTGTGAACAGTAGTATTCAAAATGGCGTTTGGTAGCGTGTGCACACGCGTTCTTACTATGAAAAAGGAGGTTTATCTGATGTTACAATTTCGATTAAAATTTGGACATGCTTTGATATTAATTTGACAGCAGCTGTAACATAAAATTTGCGCGCTGATCAATCTTCACTTTCACACGCCCAATTTTCAGAATAAGGGTAGTTCAACCATAGATTGTAATGCTCAGGTTAACACATCGGCCGTTTGCATGACACACCCGTTTGGTTGACTTTGAATGGTTTGTCTAAAGCTCAATACTTCGATGCCTAATGCGAGCGTAAAACACAATTTTCCATGAGCAAATACAACAATTCCCCACAAATCCTCGTTGATTACATGTGACAATGGAATAGCGTATCAACATTGGACAAGGGATGCGCTTTTTTAATCTGTTAGCGTAAAATGCTGTTGAACTTTATACTACTTTTGTTGTCAATTTCCAAACATTCTCACATGACTCACAAAATGGCGGTTCTCTCTTTACGATGTCACCCAGTTACTGGGCGTCGTTTGCAAGCAAAGGTGCCGATAGCTTGGGGTACTTCGATCTTAACAATGTTTTTGTATGACTGATGACATTCAGTGCTGTCTGACATGCTATTGCCTAGTCTATCATGTCTCAAGACATTTTGACCTTTCGTTGGTACCAAAGTAAGTTGGACAAAAGACTTGTTTTGGGCTGGATATAGTATTGAGCTTACCAATAATAGCATACGCACATTGGTCTATGTTTACCATGATTACGTTGCGCAATTACTCATAGTAAAATATTTGGCAACAAAGATAAATGGAATTTCAGATATCGCAACAATAAAAAATTGTCCATATGTCAACTCTATATATATCTATGAAACATGCTCGTAATCCTTTTTATAGTACTCATGAGAAGCAGAACTACATGTTTTGTGTATGACGTCACATAACATGTTATTATGTGACGTCATGTATTCTTGCGCTGTTGAATGTTGATATGTTTGATATTTGTATCAGCCTTATTGCCTGCGTATGTGAGCAATGCAAGATAAGAATAACTATTATCAATAAAATTAATTGTAATTTTATTCAACGTTATGTTCTGCTTCACTATGACAGATGATAAAATTGGTGACCGTTCTTTTGCAGTTCATTGAAGATAAATGTACATTACTCTTTTTAAAGAAGCTAAGTTGTTGGTGTGTTTGATGTCGTTCACATGTTTCTGGTGGATATACCATTCCAACATTTCTAAAACTTTACAGGTAAAGACATTACTTAGGTTTAATAAAAACAACATTAAGCATCTGAAAAACAGAGGTTTCTCAAATTGGTTCCTTGATATTAGTAAAACAAATTCTTATTTATCAAAAATCAAGCTGGATGGTCGGCATTTATGTTCTTATCCACTTTTCCTCTAGAATCTAAAGGTTCTCAAATTATCATTCAAAATACCTTTAGTTTTATTTAATGACAGAGCGGATCGCCAAATGGATTTTTCATTTTGAATTCGGAGTCAAACAGCTTCAATTGTTATTTAACAACGTCATAATAATGTCAAACGATGTATCATTTGTTCGTGACCTTTCCTTCAACGTATTGATTTAATATCTGGGATATAATATTGATTTAATATTGTAGATATAATTGCCTTAAGTGCTTGAAAACCTCTTAAAACCTGTTTCATATTGCGAAAACTCTCTGTTGTTGTTGGTTATTAAAGTTGTTTTCTTTTCAGCATTGCAAACAATTGAAATAGATACAAGAATTTAAAATATGTATATATTCTAAAGTTTCTAAGATACATGCTTGAAACATTTCCACATGTACATACTGTATAATTTTAAAAATTTTCTTTTCAGCAACATATTTACAAATGCACATGCGTTGCCATGGTGAGAATTGATGAACGCCTTACAACAGTGTACAAATTAAAGTATTGCATGTGTATAAGTTTGCTTACTCGTTAATCAAAAATACTTCTTAATTATTTATAGGATTTATAGTATTTAACCATATATTATATGTATTCTATAGCTGAGAAGATATACAGGCAGAGAATGAAAGTTGTTGCTATTGGTAACTTTTTTGTGTTAACTATTTTATCAAATATTATGAAATTTAAACTGACTAATGGCATTGATATTTTCTTACATCGCCACATGTGGTCTATTATCTAACAATGCTTGCCTAATCTTTAAATTCATTTCAAATTTAATGCAATAGGCAAAACTTCTGATTATATTCATTCCCTGCAGATATAGCTTGCACATGTGGCAACCATATCACCACCTTCTCGTGAGCGATAGTAGTTGTCACACTAGCTAGTGGCACGTGATAAATGCGTCAAAACTTATGGAGTGTTGATTTAAAAAGTCTTCATCTACTAAAAATACCCCTTTCAATATTTTCCTTTAAATAGGTAAACAGCACCAGTCGTTACAGTTTATTTATCAACGCAATCTATTATCCTTGTTTTAAGTTCGAAAATGCCAGCTTTTGAAACCGTAAACAACTAGCTCCAAAATCCAAACATTATTTCAACGTATGTTTAGTTACAACTTGCTTCTTTTGAAATAGCTCAATCCAATATGTTCAGCATATCTAAAAAATGATACGATATTATATGAGTATCATGTTTATGTCATGGAGTGAGTTAAAGAAAAATATTTTCACGCGATGAGTTAAAATGGTATTTGCCAAGGAAATACAAAGTTCCTATCTATTAGATAATGAAATCATTGAACCATAAACAAATCGCATTAACGTTGCGTCGGCTTCTGCATGAGCCTGTTGCATCAGCAACAATACGACGTCATAAGATAGCCACTACATCAAACCGCTGTTCGATGCATGACGTCAGAACATTTTTGGTTTTCAGTAAGTATCTAGCGACAACGAGTTCCATTCTTGAATTTGCCATTGTGACTGATAAAACGGTTTATTTTTATTGATAGGTCACGTATTAAGCGGCAATCATTTGATAAAAGATAACATCTTCCTGCATCAGATTCATACTAAGAGCCTTATTATTGCCATTTCCATATCATATGTTATGTTGCAGATGCATTTATATTTACTGTTTTTGATGATTTACATGTCTTAGTAACAATACAGTTGTACACCGAATGTTTGGTCACCTACTTGCCTATCTTAGTGCAAATATCATGTATTTTGGTATTTCTTTGAGGCATCATAGCATTGATAAATAAAAAACCCAGTTCTGTTGTTTTTTTTAGGTCAGAGGCAAAATATCACACAATTAACTGTTTTTGCGGGTTGTTAAAGTGACCAGGGGTCAACTCCAGTTTATCTTTTCCTTATAAAGGTAGACTTATCTACAGCGTCAGACATTAGTGACGAAGTCTATCATATACACATTCGTCATACGTGTGATGAAATTTTCTTTTCATAAATTCGATAAAGACAATATAATTTTAAAATTTAGATAATCGGATTTTTGAAAATCTGTCCTCATCTGTCTACTTCTTCTTGCCAAAGTTCAAAACATTGTATCATCGATCTGACAATCAAGTGATAAGATGCAGAATTATTAAGTTACACATGCATGGACGTAGGAGGTACATTGCAGACAAATGAAGTTATGTAATCAGTGTCCAAGCGAAATCCAAATTACATGATATTTGATACATGATATATCACCAACGTTACAGATAATATTGCTTTGTCATTTGAAACGTCAACTGCAATTTGAACTGCAGATAGTTAGGTGTAACAGCAGTTCTCGTTGTTGGTAACCAAAACAGATACTATTTAACATTTACGCTTTATAACTTTTTTCAAAACTAATTAAACGGGTCTTATTGTTTTAGCTTCGAATTACATGGCATGTCAAGTTACTAGTTGCAGATAAATTTTGTACAGGAAGTCTAATTGTCACTGCAGAACAATTCCAATCATAACTGTCTGTCCGTTTTAGTGATGCTTCACTTACGTAGGAAATATTTGTCATTGGAATCTCTGAGAAAGATCAGTTTGTTCATTTTTAAACTGGCTTTAGCCTTCGTTGCTTGTGTATGTTTCTTGGTGTCTTTGATGAGGTCATTATGGCGAACCCGAACATCCGTTATCGGAGGCACTTTATTTCTTAATGTCAATTCCTTAATGTCATGTTTTGGTATACTAGCACTTTCAACACTGTGTTGAGTCTGAGTGTTCTTTGGTTCATCTGTCCCCGACAATGCAAAGTCAGACAGCTCATTGTGTGACTGCACAGGAATAGGTTGTAGATGTACTCGAGTCTGTTTAATAGCATCCAGTGATGATTTAGATGGGAGGTGTGCTTTACTACTGTGGTCCATATCTCCCTCACCCTCCGGTATAACGCCGAGGTCGGGCCTGTGCAGAACCATACGTTTAGCCCGCCGTGGCCGATATCTTAAGTAGCTCGGTCGAGACGAGCTGAGAATAGTCCTAACCATTTTGACTTTATCCGGGCTGTCCCGCTCCGTTGGTATTGATGAAGTGTCTCTTTCATCCTCTGGTTTAATGGTTGAAGGAACAGACACTAAAATGGAACTGTCACGTTCGATTTTGTTACTTGAGAGCTTCTCTTGAAAGAGTGGGAAGCCACTTTTGAATTTGTTTTCAGACTGAATGTAAGACGTCTGTAATTTGTTATCAGATGATTGATTGCCTAAAGAAGCTTCCCTTGATGTTCCCTGCATCCATGGCATTGACGCATTGGCCCTTAATAAGGTTAGACGGAGATTCTCGGTGTGTTCTTCAGCAGACCTGATGTTACAGTCCAGGATGTCATGAAGGTCTGAGGCACTAACGAAACTTATCTTCAGATGTCTCTGGGGCAAATGGCTCAGTTTTACACTAGAAAGCGGCTTTGGAGGAAGAGTGTTTCTTTTCTCAGTGTTCACAAGTTTCCGTCTCTCCAGTAGTTCATTAAGCGACATACTTTTCCGTCTATGTTTCATAGTTAGAGGCGATGCATTCTTAGGACCATGGTGTGAACGGAGAGCGAGCTGGGTCACGTGCGTGGGTTTGACTTTCCGGCCATGACTGATCTTCCGGACATTGTCTGTGTATTCCAACATGGACACCTTGCTATCGCCATGGCCCTTGGGTAATCTCGACAGTCGTATATCGAATTGCTTGTCTGCGTTTCTCTTGTTGTTCGGTTTGACCAATGGAGGCAGCAGGCGAGGTGATAAATCCTCGTGTATATTTCCAGATGCCATTCATCCAAAGTAGTCTGCGCTCATCAGCCTTCGAGAAAAAAGGAGGTAAAATTAGATCAGTATTTCAATAAGGTTTAATATACATACGTCTTAACATGAATTTGAAGTTATTCAGTACTTTTGAATATGTTCATCATCTCATATGGTTAAACTGTTCAATATAAATGAAAAGTTTCATCCTACGTAAGAACATTTCAGTAAGAGTGAAACTGTACGTTTATAATTGAGTGGTTAAAAGTTTTTACTCACTTACATTAATATCGATAAGTACAATGTTCATGTCGTGTACAAGGTTTTTTCCAAGTTATAACTTTAAACACAATTATTGTACAAGTTCTACCTTGATGATGTCGTCATAATAACTTGTATCATTCAATGTACGTGATATAACTTGTACAGTTTCGGTTGGTCTTTTTTATATCATATATACAGCATTAAACTCAAAAAGACATTCCCATACAAAAAGGACTATCTAGTTACCTATATGAACTCATAAAAAAGTCCAATTTTTTTTTAAAAACATAATTATTTATGTTTTTTTAACCACAATTGTTTCAGTTTGGTTATTCAAATTGCGCAAATATTCCCCTTGATAAAGGTCACAGGGGCTACAACCTAAATCCTATTTTTATCTTCTCTCCAGAACAAAAAGACTCAGAACACGTACTGTGTGACGACTCTTATATCTTGTGATAATATGACTCGGTGGCCCTCAAAACGGCTCAAAAGGACCAAAAACATAAATACTTATTCATATCTTCTGAAATTGGTTACACTTATGACCTTCCCAAGGGGGAAAACCGACGTATATTGGGAGACATGATATGTTTTTCTTGTGGTAATTTCTATAGACGCGTATGGAAACAAACAACGCAAACGACTTCATTTTTAGCTCATCAGGTCTGAAAGACCCGATGGGCTTATGGCATGGCATGGCGTCCGGCGTCCGTCCATCCGTCCGTCCGTCCGTCCGTAAACTTTTCACTTTTTCGACTTCTTCTCCAGAACAAATGACTCTAGAGAGCTGAAATTTTATGTGCATACTCCTTGGTAGTCTAACAATTAGACTCTGAAATGAAAATGCATCAGTTAATCGAAAAATTTAAAAACTTATTATAAATGAAATGAAAAGGAGACTGAAATTTCTTCATTTTCAGACCTGAAATCAAGCTTTAAAGTCTTTTTATAGACTTGCTTAGGCTTCTACCTTATTTCAGGGTCTGGCCTACAGACTAACTCCTTGGCAAATGGGGATTCTAAATTGTAGATTTCGTGACCCCATGACCCCAAATGGGGTCACAAGGGTCAAAACCTTAAAAATCTATTTTAATCTTCTTCTCCAGTTCCAGAAGGTCTAGAGAGCTGAAACGTTGTGTGTAGACTTCTTGGCCATTGTAGATTTTGTGACCCCATGACCCCAAATGAGGTCAGAGGGGTCAAAACATGAAAAACCTATTTTCATCTTCTTCTCCAGTTCCAAAAGGTCCAGAGAGCTGAATAGTTGTGTGTAGACTCCTTGGGCACTGGAGATTCTAAATTGTAGGTTTAGGGACCCCATGACCCCAAATGGGGTCACAGGGGTCAAAACCTGAAAAATCTATTTTAATCTTCCTCTCCAGTTCCAAAAGGTCCAGAGAGCTGAAAAGTTGTGTGTAGACTTCTTGGCCAATGGGGATTCTAAATTGTAGATTTCGTGACCCCATGACCCCAAATGGGGTCACAAGGGTCAAAACCTTAAAAATCTATTTTAATCTTCTTCTCCAGTTCCAAAAGGTCCAGAGAGCTGAAAAGTTGTGTGTAGACTTCTTGGCCAATGGGGATTCTAAATTGTAGATTTCGTGACCCCATGACCCCAAATGGGGTCACAAGGGTCAAAACCTTAAAAATCTATTTTAATCTTCTTCTCCAGTTCCAAAAGGTCCAGAGAGCTGAAAAGTTGTGTGTAGACTTCTTGGCCAATGGGGATTCTAAATTGTAGATTTTGTGACCCCATGACCCCAAATGAGGTCAGAGGGGTCAAAACATGAAAAACCTATTTTCATCTTCTTCTCCAGTTCCAAAAGGTCCAGAGAGCTGAATAGTTGTGTGTAGACTCCTTGGGCACTGGAGATTATAAATTGTAGGTTTGGTGACCCCATGACCCCCAAATGGGGTCACAGGGGTCAAAACCTGAAAAACCTAATTTCATCTTCTTCTCCAGTTCCAAAAGGTCTAGAGAGCTGAAAAGGTGTGTGAAGACTCCTTGGCCAACGGGGATTCTAAATTGTAGGTTTGGTGACCCCATGACCCCAAATGGGGAAAATCCTACTTTCATCTTCTTCTCCAGTTCCAAAAGGTCTAGATAACTTAATAGTTGTGTGTAGACTCCTTGGACACTGGGGATTCTAAATTGTAGGTTTGGTGACCACTTGACCCCAAATGGGGTCACAGGGGTCAAAACCTGAAAATCCTACTTTCATCTTCTTCTCCAGTTCCAAAAGGTCTAGATAACTTAATAGTTGTGTGTAGACTCCTTGGACAATGGGGATTCTGAATTGTAGGTTCGGTGACCCCTTGACCCCAAATGGGCAATGGGCCTTTTTTATTTGATTGTGAATAACTTGTAAGAAATACATTGTTGTTTTCTTTCCTCAACATAACAATTTGCAATGTCCCAATGTGTTTGTCACTTGATTTGATTTACTTATATCTGAATTTTCTTATCCAAGAGAGCATAATTTGAAAAAAAATATTATAGTTTTGCTGTAATTGAATTATTAATGAACAAAACCTGCTAAGTGCCCTTTAGTCCGTAATTTATGTGGCTATTTACTTTTGTTTATGTTTTCTCTCGGGGTTATTAGATATAAATGCATTTATGGTTAGACAAAATTGGCCCGACACAAGGACGGACTAAATAATTTTACAGCCCGTCCTCAACCAAAGTTACCCGTCTCGGACGTTGGGACAGGCTATCTTTCCTACACTGCCCATGACCCCATGGTCTAAACCCAAACACCTATTTCTATCAAAAGTCTGATGAGCTACAGAGGCCATGGCTCTATTTTTCTTTAAACAAAATATCTCTAAGTTTATAAAAAGAGGGCAAGCGCACTGTGTAATGCTGTACTGTAAACAGGTTTGTGCAATTTATACCAAGTTATAGAAGTAATTTTTAAAACATTCTCAGAAAATGTGAAATGATTGCAGTTACCAAAGAAGACTATCTTATTATCTACATTTCTAAATCCGAAAGACATATTCTTCGAGTCATGGCTTGAGAAAAGACACAATTTTAGTCTAAAAGTTAATGACAACCACGTACATGATAAGAAGGAAACACGTTTGTTTGAGAAGAGACATGATCTGACTAACCATGCGAGTATGCTTCTTAAAACTATTTATTGCACAATATCAACATCACAGGATTTGATACACTATTATTGACCGACTTGTCTCTTATAGATATAAGGCTCTTAATAGTATGCGAATACTATTTTCTTGATATTTCTTAAGTCCATTTCCAACTTTACATTACTGAGAACAAAATAACCTTTCAAAACTTTTACCAAAATCTCGGCACTATTTCACATATCAATCACAAGTATTCTTTTCAGATATTCAATCAACTATATAACTTTCGACACTTCAATATATTTCAATCTGAAAGTAAATATAACTTTATATATAGGTGTCAAGTACTCATAAATCATAAAACCTCAACGAAGATGATTTGTTTTTTCTATCTAGTTTCACAACTTACATACACGTTCTTTTATTCAATTGGATAAATATCTGTGGCTTAAATACACCTACGTATATTCATTTATCATGTCACGATTAATTTTAAAACCTTCCAATTATTGGTATGACTACACATAAAAATGAACCGACCTGACAGCGAGCGATCTATCCTAACGACCTGTCTTCCTACATAAAGCTGGAGAGCGGGGTGCAGGAACAAACTAGGTCTTAATTACGTGGTACGTAACTAGATACTATAGAGCTGCTCACAGAGCCGTGTAAACCTATTGGGAGGAATAATAGAAGGTGCCATGTGATATAGGGGGAATCGCCTGCCTTTAATGGGTAAGCATATAATCCAAACAACGAGTACAAACACCAGCTCCTAACCTGCTTATCTCCATGCAGTGGGGGCATACACCGACACACAGAGACCAGTCAATATCCCTCTGTGCTTGACTCAATGTGAATACCTGTTCTCGTCCACAGTAATACATACCCTCGTATTTATTAACTCCCAAGGAACAAGTTATTGGCGTCACTGCTGAGTTAAGAGCAGAAATGTGCCTTATCTCGATCTATTAGCTGAAAATAAACATGTACATTTTAATCCAACCAAATAAATCACAATGATGTTAAATAATATAAGCTGTTTGAGGTATGTAGATCAAAAAAGGAAACAAGAACCAGTGTGTATATAGACTGTGGCTGTGTGACAATGTTTGCAATAGAGCGCAAAAACACCTGACACCTGCCGTGTTCGTTTTGTGATTGGGGAACGATTGTTATGATTGAGAGAACATTACGATTGAAGAAAGAGTGTTGTGATTGAGAGAACATTATCAGGTATTGTACTTATGAAACTTATGAAAACTTATGAAAACCTGCAGATAATAACCATATATAACCATATAACCATGTACTACACCTATATATACCGCAATCATTGCAAAATATAAGAGAAAAATTATATGTAATGACATGATTTATTGCATAAAATCTGATGTTTGTATTTGTCCATACATGGCTTTTCTAACATGTCTATCATTTATTGCATTTCACAGTAACATAGAATTGTACATTGTATTACTGTTGGGTTAAATATTTCATGAAGGATTGTCTCTGAGAAAACGAAAATGATTACAGTGTATTCATCGCCGTGTTAAGTCACAGAAGTCCTCTAGAAGATCTCTAGGGCTGCTGTTGTGGCATCAAGAGAAAGTGGTAGAAGAGAAGTGGTACTTCTTCACCTTCGTCATCACTTGGCAGCTTTGTTCTGGTCCTTGACTCAATGTTGTCCTTGACGGTGTCTTGCTGACTGGCAGGGCAGCTAGTGATTAGGACTTCATCCAAGCTGGCATATTGTATAAGGGTGAGGTTGTTCACAGATATTGTGACAAGGGGCATATCATCCTCAGTGTCACCGCCATCATCATCATCTTTGGCGTTGATAAGGTGGCAGGTCCTGAAGCGAGCATGCAGATAACGCTTGTTTATTGTCTAGGGTTGAACGAGGGTCCTGAGTCTGCTGTAAATTTTGCATGGTATCAAGGACCGTTATGCTGACGGACTCCGTGTCATTGGCCATGATGTATTTGGTCATCAGCTGCTTTCTGTAGTGGACCTTAAGTTGTTAATTAAGCCTTGGTCCATTGGCTGAGTTTTGATGTTTTGTTAGGACGTAAAACACAAGTTTGAAAGTCTTCAGGTTGTCAACATTAGGATGAGCTGGATACTTGTAAACTATTATCTAACTTAAGTAGCCAATCTAAGAAATTGCTTGATGTAATCCAAGTCTTCTCCGTAGGAAGATATTTAATGATTTTAAAACAACGAGGATTCATTGCTTTGCAATATTGTGTTCACAGACTATTTTTCAAGATTTTTCATTTGAATGTAGTTATGGAAGATGTGGGATGATAAACAGAATCTCAAAATAATGTTTTCCGATATCAAATTTATCAAAATTGGTTTTTAAATATAAATACACTCGGCAGCCTTGAATATTTGTAATTTTTATCAACTCGCAAGTTAATAAACTGATATCAGAAGAAACTTAGGTGAAATGTTCTCTGTGGCTTTGATATTGTTTAATTTAACACCGACTTCGTAACATGTGCGTTACTGTAATGACAACTCGTTGACCTCGTGTATAAACAGATCCATGTACAATGGCGGCATCAGAGCATATCTCATCAAACACCTTATGTGACGGAGGACGGTATGTTGACTGTGAATCGTGTAAGAGGAGACGATAATCATTAGACAGTACAGAGGTCTGCACGCCAGGTCGCGTGTACACGGAAGAGTAATGTCTTAGAGATCGGGGCGTGATCTGCACATGTCTATTTAACACTAAAGCGTTTCTTTACAACGAAGACGCCGTTCTTTCCCATGTCACATATATGTCAAGTTCCTTCACATTCCATAAAGGTACGTTCACTGAATGGAAATCATTACATAGCTTATTTCCATTCTGTTTTCAGTTAAACTTTATGGATAATATATGGAAATCTGGATATTATGCACAATGCTTTAATTCTTCAATTCCCGCCAAATGAAATGTCATTCATTGACACTGTATCCTGAAAATTGACATTAAAAATCAAAAGTACTGTAAATGCATAAGTATGCAGATAATTAAAAGCAGTTTAAAAATTCTCGATATCTATTTTCCCCCAGTTATTACTATCAATATTGATTATTATGTTTTAACTTAACACGCTTTTACGTTCTTATTAGTTAAAGCTAAGGAATGTTCCATGTATTTGATAAACGAAACCAAAGTATGATCCTTTACAGACTTTATCAAAGCAAACCTCCAATTTTCACAATTTCAATTCTTTATTCTTATTTTGCATGCGGAACGAATACAATGCAATAAAACGTACCTGTAATGAACTGGATAACGTTTTTTCTTCTCATACATATGCATTAGCAAGTACAAATAACGAGTTCCTAAAACGCTTCGGTCACATCAATGGTGTTACATTTCAATTTTCAATTAAGTCACCCTTACACATCACAATGGTTTGAAGTGGCAAGGTTGAATGAAGTGCTTGGAAAGCTTCTGCAATGAAGGATTGAATGCTTGTTAATTACACGATGTCTCTTTTTCTTATCTTCACTAATGGATCACTGCTTTTTGTAAAAAGTTAAATGTCTTCTTGTGACTGTTACCTTGTTACCCACAAAACATATCTGACGTGAAAGTGAAACAAATCGTAGGTTTAGATCAAAGCAATTCGATGTTTTAAAAAGTTGTCAGCTCTGCTTTCCTGAAAAACTTTGTCTCTTTTTTTTAATTTGGCATCGTGACATGCGTCCTTGTAATCAATGTCATGTCTCCAATTCAACGTTATTTCTGGGGAGAGGTTATCCTAAAAACTTTTGCTAACCTCTCGTGAATTCTTTGACTTCATTTGACATTTGCTAAGATTTTCACGCAACTTCCTCAAATGTCACACAATCCTAATTAGAAACACATATAAGAATCTTTAAATGCGCTTAACAATGTCTTTATTTTGATTAATTTATTCTTGAAAAAAGTTAGAATTAAGTTAAAATGTCTAAATTTTACCACTGTACGAAAGAAAAATAATGATGTGTTATGTCCAGTTCAGTGATGCAGTTGTTTTTGCAATTAACTTTCACACCACCTTTCGTCCAACTTTTTTAAAGTGTTTCATTTATATGGATTAATTATATCCTGCATGACATTTTAAAGTCAAAGTTAGTGGATGAAACGTGAGGACGAGCGTGGCTAAATGACTTTAATGTAGACTTGTAGGTCAAAGGCGGCTTTGTTATTGAAAGTGTGAAATAAGACTAAAAGTTGATTAATTGAAATACATAACAGAACCTTACATAATAACTAACATTTGTTAGTGAGACCTCACAGCATTATAAAATTGAAATACGAATAATAAATATAAGATATACCCAACAGGACACACTGAGTATAAAACTTGATCGACCTATAAAGCATTACACCTACCTGACATTCTACGGTATCTCCATAATTTACTTCGTACCTGTCTGTGTACACCTGCCTAACAACAGTGACCTAGACCTGTTTAGATAACTATGACAGGGCAGGTGGGTACAAGTGATCACACCGCCTCAACTGTATCGATCTGTCCAGTGTAAACAGAAGGACTTTCACCCACAAGTACCGAAAGAAATGTTTTTAGAGATGGTTAACATTTATCCGCGTTTAGGCAGTTTATTTATAATCTCTAACTAAGAACGCAGGATTTTCTTATCAGCTGAAATCAAGAATATAAAATTGCGGGCATTATGATTCGATACCTTCATATTAACAGAGTAATATTGAATGAAAATGAAACATTACCGATAAAATCAACTCTTAAAATGTATTTTCAGTTAAAATATGAATGATCATGACATGGTCGAAATCATGTTGTCCATGTCCTTTCCATGTTACTTTCTATATTGCCCTTGTCAATAAATCAGTACATTTACTTCCAAATTGTTTTAGAAAGCTATATCAAATTATGAAGAACTCACCGAAGGGCAGTTTAATGAGATCTTTCTTTATAATCGGTGCCATTCGTACACGATCGATGAGAGACTCCCTGGAAAGATTTGTTCAATAAACCGCTCTGCTGATTTTAAGTGATTAAGATAAATTATTTAGGCCAGAGCATCCCAAATAAGTGTAATTTGCTCACATTCTGTCTATGATATTTACACTGAAAAACCACTGATGTGGGTTCAAAGTAAATCAATAAATTCTATCAACTTTATTCCCGGTTGAAAGTTTGAACACCCTTTAATAATATCATTCGAATGAATGAGTAATTAAGAAACATTAAAGGCAAACACAGATGAACAAGGGACTTTCGTCGTTCTAGAGACAAGAGATTTGTCGTTCAAGCATTCAAGATTCACTAATCGTCTACAAAGATTTAAATTCTTTATGCCAAAAGCATTCATCAGTTTAATGTGTTTTATTACGAAAGCGTACTCTGAGAATTTTCCTTCACTTGCAGGCTTGTATTTTCTATCTTTATTCATTATCTTATGTAAAGAAATATGACTTAGCAGAAATAATTCCTCTTAATGATGAAACTACAAAAATTGATTTTTTTTTGGCACATTCATAACCTTAATTATATGGTTAACGTTTCGTTATCACTGATATCATTTCGTTCTAATGATGTGGGAACTCATTTACTGCAAGAATACTTCCTGCAGACTACTAGTCTTTCAAACTCCTTTCTCAAAATATCATATTACCTCAATTATATTCATGAATTTTCTTCTACGCTTAAGTTGACTCCAGTATTGAATTTCATAACAAAAATATTGAAAATTTCCACTAGAATAAAAAAATTTATCTTGACGCTCCAAATGGTAATAGTTTGAAATATACATGTATTGTGGGACGCTTGCCTGTAACATAAATAGGATTAGTGAAATATTCAGCGACTTGAATGGGTATAATAATAATAATAATAATAATAATAATAATAATAATAATAATAATAATAATAATAATAAGGATATCTATATTGCGCTATCCACGTCAGTGTGGGATATACTCTAAACGCATCCAGAATTAGTACCCTGGTCTAACCCAAGCTGTTGGTTGTAGCACTCAAAGGTCACCTCCAACACAATCTACACCCTATTAGTACTGCTGGGTGAAGAGAGACACAGTTTGAATAAAGTTGTGTTTCAGTGAGGGGCAGGGAATAACCCTTGAACTCTATGTTAACACAGCAATGATCGGGTAACCCATCCATCCAGCGAGTCACGCCAGATGTTGCTGCACTTCACTGATAGCAGTCAACTGAGCTACGCACAGGACCGCGTGCCATGAGCAATACATGGTATAATAACCCCCAGTAATGATAACATTACATGTAAGTAATGTGACTCTCACATCACACACTGTTCCTTTTTGAAAATGAAGACACATTCTTATGGTTAGCTTCCAATCTACATGTAATGTCATTCCTAAGTTTTTGCTGGTTAAATGTGCTTACCTTATAAACATAAACATTTTCACATTTGGATGGATCTGGGAGTAACAACATATATGTACGATATTCCCAAGGATAATATCAGCGGTTAATATATAATATGTAACGAATTATATCTGGAACTGTACCATATATGAAATCAACATGCACGTTGATATTTTCACGCCTGAATAAATATGTCTAAATGAATACAGGGTTTTTAGTAGTCTAGTTACGAAATAAAGTATGAAAGTTTTTTGGCAAAGCAATTGTTAAAACATTATTAATGCAGTATTTAGCAAAAAGGAATTCATTAATTTCTAATTGATACACAACATTATATTTACACAATACTTCAAATGATAATTTCTAAGCAACAGCCACATGCGTCGTTCTCAGGTATAAAAATATTTTGATCGTTAACGTTCGTTGTTTTATTGTTGACTGTTCCGTAATTGTTCTATGTTTGATTTTCATGGGTTTACGTTTGTCGTTTCAAACATTTAAAAAGGAAGCGTCACGGCACCTGGATTTCATCCTATGCATCTATTACAACATGGAAATTAAGTTACCATTGTACATCACAATGTTTAAAAGTGGAACAGATTGATTGGAGGACCACAAAAGCCTCTGAAATTGAGAGTTAGTCTTAATGAATTACCCGAACCGCCCCAAGTCTCCCTTTCATGTTCACAAATAGATTATTTCTGTATTTATCAGATTTATGTTCTAAACTATTGTTAACCTCGCTACCAGAATCAATCAAAAAGTGAAAGTGGTTTTAGATCAAAGAAATTTTAGGTAAAAGGAAGCTCTGGTGTTCTTGCCATGAAAGCCTGTTCCTTTTTTATTCTTTCAAGCAAATTTTGTGTGTCTTTGTAGTCGATTTTTTTTTGTGCCTGGTATATGCTGACATATCTCAATATCCTGACGAGATATATCATTTTCTGTTTGTATTGTCTGTACATTGTTCTTGATATGTCATCTACTAACCAATTACCGTTACTTGTTTAATGTCACATCGCCACATGAGCCCCTTTTAATCTATTACTGCAGGTCTTCGATTTATAAAGCCTTCCTGTCAATGTTTAAAATATCACACATAAACCTTCGTAAACATGTCTATCATCAGCTACCCGGATGTGTTAGGTGTTTTGGAACAAGTGATATATGCCAACTGGTAGAAGATATCTATTTGACCTTTGGTTTTCTAAAACATTTTGCAAAAACGTATTACTAGTAACTTATTTGTGTACCTTGATGATATCATTTTTTGCAAAAAACATTCTTATGGACATCAATTTGCTGTTTATTGTTCAATGACTGATAATTTACCTTAACTGGTAACAGAAGCTTGTTCAGAGATCTATTCGTAGGGGAAATCCCTCAATGGTAGCCTTGTAGAGGCAATATTTTATAACTATTATATAACTCTAAAATTAAGTTTATTTTATGAATGCCTATTATTATGTCCTTGTGAGACGAAGAACAGTAACTAAGAATTGCAGGTTAGAAAAATGATCACGGGTCATCAATACTGATCATGAAATGGTCTTGCTTTTGCAATTTCGTCGTAATAAACTTGATCAGTTCGAAAAAAATGATTATTGATAGAGTTTATTACAGTTATAACTTATATGCTCTGTTAACGACACTTTAGTGGGGGCGTGGTTTGTGCACTTTAATGATATTACGTTAGTATACAAATGAATTAAGTTGAAGGACTCTGGAATAGTACTTGGAAGAGTTTTAAGGTAATTCAAAAACTCTTACAACGCGTGTTTATGATGACTGGTATATTTCTAATAGGAGGAAGATAAAACGTACATATAGTTAAATAATGCTGGACATTAGGTAGGACACTGCGAAGTGGCCACAAAAAGTAGATGATACATTTCGAACTCTTTCAATTTTGACATCCCTTTGGACATTTATGTGTGAAATCATGCATGGACTAAGGAAGCCTGGTCGGAAACGAGTGTGTTTTCATTCATTTCCTACACTAATGTGCATCACTGCGTATACTTCGAAGTCAACAAACATTTTATAATGATCCATGCATGCGGTGATTTTGTTGTGCTGAAGTGCAAACTAGTTTATGTTGCAATATTTTTCCGATAGGGGAACCTGTCGAAAGCCCGAAAACCAACCGTAAAAGGACAGAGGAAGGCATAGGAATAAGACGGAGCTACACCTGCGGGGAGGGAATAGGCAGTTTTATCATAAAATTATCGCGTAAACACGTGAAACTTCACCACGATTTGCAGTTGTGGCTCAAAATTGCTCGTTCACTTGTCACCATGGTATCCGATGTCAGTAATATTTACCGCACTGCCAACTTACTATCAACTTAACTTTATCTAAGTGGGCGAGTAATAAACAGAATATAAAACTGCATTAGATACGATTACTAATAAACTGAAACAATTTTCAGTTAAGGAGAACTGTTTTAAAAATCATTTTACACGAGAAATCGTTTAGTATCCTTTATGTTTTTTATATCCAGTGTCTCCATAACTGTTCATAGTATAACAATAATTACGTATACTTAGGAAATATAATTCTATGAAAGGGCAGGTGGGTACATGTGATCACACCGCTTGAACTGTATCGATCTTCCAGTGTTAACAGAGGGACTCTCACCCGAAAGTTACCCAGTAACACAGTCACTGTAAAAGAAAGTCAACATTTGGTTAGTTGCAAACAGCGCACAGGCAGATTACATCTAATCTGTAACTAAAGAGCGGATTTCATCTCCATTAAATTATGAAATGGCGGATTTAAACATTTGATAATATCTAATTTTGAATGTAAATAGATTCGCACAAAGGCTCCTTTTACAAATTAAGGTAGTTACACTGTTTGTCATTTTGTCATGGCCCAAGCCGGAAATTGAAATCCTCTTGAATCACCTCCGGCATGAGTTTCCTTCTTCGGTTGCAATAATGATTTCATATTGCAGCTTGATTTTTGATAAAGAAACATTTATAAAATAAAATAATTAATAAACCTTTAATTGTTTATATCTTCATTGCAATTATTTTTTCGCTAATGCAAAAAAACATAAGCGGTGAAGGAGAATATGACAAGCATATCGAGCGAATGCTGCATCATCAATAAAATGATATTACGCTTAGAAGCTTTGAATCATAAAGTCATCAGAGGCTCAACTGATTGTGACGAAGAAGAACATTAATATCATTTCTAAGAGCAATCATAAAGATAATGATGTTGGTAACAAATTGAAAAACTTGTGGATCCTTATCAAATTAAACAAGTAATCGTCCGGGAACCAGTCTGTTCTTGCGCAATATTATGCAATATCCTTCACTGATCAAAATGTTCTTTGAAGGAGGCTTAACTTGGATCATTTCACACACAGAACTCATATATATACATATATATGATGAAATTAATGATTGGTTACATTAATGACCATCAGATAACTGAGTTAGTAATGTAAAGAAAATGGGATGTGCAAATCGATGTATTAATGTGTTGGTTTCTGCGAAATTTTAAAATGTGCAATTAATAGATTCCAACATACACATATACAAGACTTAATCCATAAACATCACCTCCTCTGAGCATGTTCACAAGAAGCATTCTTAAAGCCCTCCCTGGAGAACAGTGTTGAATGTAGCGCAATAAGATTCACTTGTTTTAGAGGGCTTGTCAGTTCCTTATCATCCAAGAGCCACAAACAGATTGAATTAGTCGGCTACATCATTTTGTTTTCCACATTACCCTTGTTAAGCTAAAAAAAAATCCAAGTAAGTGTTAATAATAGAGTATTGAAAGTGGGTATAATACAAGTGTTGAAGTTGACGGTTGTCCGTTTTTTTTGCCAGAATTAATTTGCGCAGAGATGGCCAGAATATTCAACAAAATAAGGACAAGTTCAACAGGTAAAATTCGAATGAGTGAGTGAGTAATTTGTTTCCACTTGCCTAGTTAACATTGACAATATTAGAAGAGAAGAATCATCAGAACATATTTTTCCGAAAGAAATATTCTATTCCAACAAAAATGCCTGCTTAGTCGTACAAAGCAATCTCTTGCTGGTTGGTAAACAACAAAGTGTTAATGGACTGAACATATTGTACATAGAATTCAGGTACATTGCTGAACGATAACACTGAACGAACTGAAAAGACTGAATATCGTTCATTGTTAATATTCTTGAATTAGCGCCTGCAGGATAAGAAATTAATTTTCATTGGTTGACTGAAGTTGAGGTGATTGAATTAATAAAAAAAATCTATTCAGCTAAGACTGATCAAATGTATATAGTTGATGATATTTGACGAAAAGCGAATGTAAGTGAATGCAGAAGCAACCGATGAGAAAATAGAATCTGAGACGGCTGATAAATAAAGATGATCCCGTCAAATAAGCTTTCTCTTCACGTATTTTGATGATGTAAAGTGAAGGGCTCTTATTCGGTCTCCCCATTTGGAGCTCAATTAGTAATGGTTTGATTAATGAAGAATGGCAGGGACTTGCTAAGAATTACTTTAATATCCTATGGATTTATATACGCTAAATGAAATAATACAATTTAATTTCAGTGATATATCTATAAACGATGTCACGCAATTTTGGAGGCCATCAACTATAACGTGACTACACATAATCTAGAGGAAATTGATTGATTAGGAAGATTGATAGCAATATTGGAAAGGTCTGACACAAGTCATAACCAAGACTTTGATATAGACTGAAAGTTGTTCTCACATCATATCATTCCGGAAACGTAATTTTAATCATTGATGGTTGTCACGACATTTGCAGGTTCAGAAAGCCTAAAGGTTGGCCCGATTTCCCGACCTGTCCAGCTTGGGTACGCCTACCAGGAGCATGTCCTCTCTGACTGGAATTGCTGAAAGGGTCACTAAAGCACCCACATCTTAACATTGCGGGAAGGTCTTGAGTCAAGTGGTGAAGTTTTATTGTATCTACATTATGAAACCCTTCTTGCATTGATAAAGTTGAAACATTATCGAGTTCCTATACTTGTCTACAAGCTCGTCAACAACCAGATGATGTTGATTATATTATTGATTTATTAGATTCTATATAATATCAGTAATATCGTTTCCAAAATGCTATAAGGAATAAAACTTAAGTGTGGATAATTAGGCATTGCTTTCAGAATTGTGCAATTACTCAATGAATTGACCATCTCGCAGCATGGTTTTACTGTAAGCCATACTTACATTGTACTAGCCAAGATAACTTCTGTACGAAATCATCCGTAATAAGTTCATTTTGTTGAAAACCCCTGCTTACTAATAAGAATTGTGGTATAAAACGTCCCTAGGATATTTTATATATAATGTTTAAGATTGAAAGAAGATATATACTTTGATCATAATGGTTTTGAAATTGCTTTTGAAATTAATTAGCAAGTTTTATACCAATCATTTTTGTTGAATTTCAGTTATTTCGATTTGATTTTACAAACAAATCACGAAATATTGTAACCGAATGGTAACTTATTACCTATACTTTGTTCTATGGGTCTTATTGTCAATGCAATCATTAACATACTAGATTTGTTTGCAATGCCGTCTTTGTCGTGGTGGCGTAATCAAAGCAGTGTACACCTCGCATTGGCTGGCACAACTTGTCAAACGTTTCGTTTCTGTGATTCAAATACCAGGTCTTGTCTGAATAGAAAACAAATATTGTCGGATTTGCGTTTCTGTCCGACACATCGTTAGTTTTCATAACCGTTCTTTATGTTTTTAGCAAATAAAACGTCCATGAACGTGTGCTGAATATCTTTCGTTTGTGGCTTTAAGGTATTTGTAAAGGAAATTTTAAGTAGCACATCCCTTATACTCAAACTTTTATTATTAAGCCCTTCGGGCATTTTTATTTGTGGTTTTACATTCATAATGTTTTAAATAAACATGAAATACCTCACACTTTAACAGGTGTAATCTATATTTATCCATAACAATTAAAAAAGATAGCTCTAAAGCTTTCCACGAGTGGAATGTGAGTGTTATGTTTTCATTGTTTAAGGTTATGATAATTACATGTTTTACCTAAGATAGTATATGATTAAAAAGTGTTATTTTATTAATCGGAATGGTTTAATTCAAACATGTAAGAATGATAATTATAGAGATTTATTGTACAACATGTATACTACCATAGCTGTAAGTAAATGTTAACACAAATACTCACGCAACATATATTATGAATGAAATTAAAGTATATTTTGTAGGAAAATGGCAGTTCGGATCATTATAACAATTATTCGAGATATGGTGTGCAAAGCAAATGATAATAAAGGACAATTTAGGTAACAACACAATTTCTGAAAAAAGCACTCCTGGGGAAAAGGAGACTATTGTAAACTGCAACTCCTTTAAGGTCTAGCGTGCTGCAGGCTCGAAATCGAGCCATCGGTGGCATTCCCTCCGCATCTGCGGGCTCGACCAGCGGCCATAGCACGCGCTAAGCAACGTGACCCTTGACCTCTTATGAATTAAGACAATTACGGACGTTTAAATGCGTCGAGTAGCGAAATAAATGGTACTAAAGGAGTCTACAATGAAAAACTAATTCAATGATATACATAACTTGTGATGAAATTTGTTATTCATGTTACATGGGTCTACGGAAAAAAGCAATCGATGCGAAGTAAAACTTCCGGTATAAATTGTCACATTGGCCGACGATGAAAAAATGACGGTTACCGAAAAAGTTGTCAATAAAGTAACTCTTGTTCAATGACAGTTAATATGTGTTGTTGTTTTATGTACACAAAACAATATTAGTTAAAATTATGTTATTTTGATATTGTTTACGTATTTCTTCAAAAGGAAAAAGCCAGTGTCAAAAAACAAATAAATGTTGTTGTTTCGTTCAGCTAGAAACCGTTACGCTAGGCCTACATAATTTTTCACATCGATAAATATATGCATCCTTTTAAAATTAAAATGAGTGACAACTACAAATAAAAACATAAATAATGTGTTTATATCTCTCAATAAAAAAATGCTGGCAGTGTCATTATTATGATCTACTTACAAGCACACTCGATCATCTATGTCAACACTACGACGAAAGTTCAATGGCGGATTCCGGTAAAAAAACAACGATGTTACATTCATGTTCAATAATCCATTTCATGGCACTAGAACGAAATCCAGTGATACACAGAAGCTGCAATGTGACCTTTCTTGAAAGCCAAGACATCGTAGTGACATGAACAAAATTTAATAAAAATATTGGGATGCCAAGTGACACTTGCATGGAAAACAGTTGGATTCGCGCTAAAACACAGTAATGCTATTCCTGGAAAACTAACTATTTATGATAGCAGCACTCTGTCAGTTATTTATGGTCTATCGCAAAGAATACACCCTGTATATACACACATTTTCAATAACATATACTAGCATGTCTGATAATTGTGTTTTATTTGATTTTGTTACGTGTAGACTACAAAAATACATGGTTTTTGTACTTCAGTAGAGTGAAGTGCATTACGAATGCAAAATAATTTTAAAACATTTGCCTATGAGTTGAAACATGTTACATGATTTTTTTTCTACATTGCTTTGGTGTTAGGCATAGTAATGAAAATAAATAACGTATTTTAATTGCATAAGATCAAAAAATAAATTTGGTGTAACTGACATCACCGACTTTTACGATTGTCTGATTAGTTGTCGCTAGGCTGCTAACATCACACGATGAACTTCGGATTTCAACATTTGTCCGACATTTGATTTTGTTTTCATCAAAAATAGATCGATAGGCTACTCAATCGTTAATAAAAAAGAAACAAAATGTTGTCTTCGAAATTTTCCTTCCGTTTGAAATTAACAGTCCCCGATAGAAAACGTTAGTTCGTCATTTCAACGCCATTTACAATGGCACGTGGTTTTGACTGACAGATGTGGGCGTGCACACGTGAGTGACAAGATGGGCGTGACCATCTTGCGATGCCTTCAATGGTCGAAGATAGAAGTGGATTAAAATCAAGATTTATGTCATGAATTACGTTCTGGACTATACTGACAAATGTAAGTATTTCTTTTTCATTATTTTTATGTGCAATTAATTATAGACGAGACATTTTGAGTGAAATATGCGTAATGACAAATATTTTCATCAAGGTAAAATCGTATGATACACTGGCAAACCTTGCAATCGTTTTTGTTAGATGCGAAGCATGGATTTTTTGTTAATATTTTTCCGGCCAGGTGATTTGAGGTTGTTTATAATTCAGCCATTTTAATCTTGCATTCATGTATTGCAGGTTGTCATTGCCATTCTGAGGGAAAAGTGTTCTTTGTTAGCAACTGATCGAGACGTTTTTTGGCAGGAATCTTCCTGAAGAAATTGTCATTCATATTCATATTACCATTCTCTTTTGAAAGTTGAATAGTTTAATTGTTACACTAATATATATTTCAAGATTATGTGTCATCTTTGATTCATATTTATTTCCCAATTTGGAAGTCTTATTACCTCATGTATAAGTGTCAATATTTATTGTGAGTTATATTGACAAATCATTCTGTGCATATCGGTTAGACATTGTTTGGTGGTCACTTATTAAATGATGGAAGCTTTTCATTTTGCTTTTTGGTTGAAATTTTTGTACTGAAGATTCTGAGATTGACAATCACAATCTATATGATTTTGAAGAACTTGAGGTTGACATCGAAAGTAATGATGAGGTTGACATCGACAGTTATGATGATGTTGTTGAGGAGGTGCTTTTGGATGAATTTACTATCGACTGGGAGGTTACTAATTAGCAGGTATAAAAGTCAATAGGAAATAGGCAAGTGTACAATATGACTTCCCTCCACGCTTGTAATTATATTGTTATATGAATTTAAATAGTTAAAAGGTGAAAAGAATTTTTCTGTTAATTCTAATGTAACTCCTGTTTTATTCAAGATTAAATTGAGTTTATTGCATTGCAAATTAAAAAATTCAATTTCAGGTCTGCATATGATATATTAAAATTGGTTTTGAATAATCAAGTTTGATGTTTGATATGAAATCTCTATTCCAGCTAGAATAATTGACTTCTTTATAACAGATGAGATTACCTTTATCATGTGAGGCTACATATACATTTCATAAAATGTCATTTATATTTAATCATATTCTATCAAAATTTTAGTCGAGTGCCACTGTGGGTAAGTTGTTGGAATTGTCAGTGCTGGTGGTGTTGCCTGATAGTGTGAACTCCATAATTGTTATTCAAAATTTCAATTGTATTTTATCATCACCTGACAGATTTAAACTTAAAAAGACAATAAATAAGTTATTTTGAGTTCAAGTAAAGCAAATACTATGAATAAAAAAACATTCACGAACATAGTAGATAATTTGATTAAAGATTCAACCTTCATTATTAATTATTTTTTAGCTATTCATATTGAGAATCCCATGATATTTCCACAGTTCCATGTACATTACAATTAAGTTCTTATGTATTGATAATTCCCTTGAAATCAATAAATTAAAATGTGAGCATGGTTTATTTGCATATAAGAAAATGTTGATATAATAAATATGGAATTTTTTTAAGCTCTGTTGTTTTCCTTTCTAGTTTCATCTTCTGTATTCTGAATATAATATATAGGCCTATATATTGATTAAATAAAAATGTTATGCTACTTCCTATCCTACTTTCAGATACGTTCAACTTAATATTTATTATAAACACTGGATAATTATTATATATAAATATTTTAAATACTAAAATGAAATCAATAAAATGAAACAAATATTTTCAATTAATTCGAGTATCTAACGTTGAATAGTTTCTTGTTTGTCGTAATATAGATTAAAACATTGGCACAATATTCCTATCATCACTGTCAGTCTGAATGACGACGTTTGAATCGCGCACCTGCTCACGTCTGCCCTCATCTGTCGTCTGCCGCTAGCAATAGGGAATCAGGGATATGCTGTATTCGTCATGTTATTGTATATAAATTGGTAAATGGTGGAATTCCATTTTTAGAGGTAGGATACTGAAGTCCACTTGTGGTTTATTTCCATCGAATTACTTCCTGAATGATTACAAAGGGAAGTAATCATAGTGAGACTTCCGTGTAAACGTCACATCCGGGATGATCAAGTTTTCGTTTGCCATCATTTTAATAAATTTCTCCATCAAAGGTATGATTTTGCCATATATAATCACCAGGTGCATTTTTTAAAAAGTATATATAAATTATTTCTTGTTGAAAAGCGAATTTGATGTGGAATTAGACTTTGACGACTTGTTTACATACACTCCTATTTTTTTCTTCCACTGAAAAATGTTTTGTGACGAACTTTTATCAGTGTACTTTGCAGCAATATCGTTAATGCAATTTTTGCGTTTTAAGATATAAAAATCATATGTTGTTAAAATTTGAATTTTTAACTTTCGGTGACATTTATTCTGTTGCCATTTGAAGCTCTAACTTCAAAGAAATTCTCACAACGCTTCTAGTTAGCGTAATCCGCCATTTTGTTTGGAAATGTACAAATTTCTCGACATCTGCTTGACTATGCCTTGGTATTTGAAAACTAAAGTGTTACAGCCTGAAATGAATTAACAGTACAATCAAAAAATAATTTTAAATCAAAGAATAAAGTATCAGAGGTTTTATTACAGTGGTTTTTAGAGAAAATCGCACTCGAAGCGGAGGTGTTAAAAGCATCTCATATTTTCTAAATAATACTTATTCTATTTACGTCTGAGTTCTAACGATGTTACATAATTAACCGCTGTAATTATTAGAGAAAACTGTAGGTTCTTCATCGCTGACATCTCTGCATTCGAAATATGATTTTTTATGTTGAGTTTGTAATTTAATTATTTCGTTTCAAAGTTTTTTATGTACATATTCCGATTTCAAATATTGCCATATTTTGTCAAAAGTAGCATCTTACACTTCCACTTATCGTAACCTTATCATTTCGGGGTGCAGAATCATGAAAAGTATATGATAAAATAGCCTAGTGTTTTCTCAAAAGGTGTGTGCAGTTTTGTTAAGAATTCTTTTGTAGTTTTTGAGAAATTCCGATTTCCGCAACGTTGTTCATTTTACGGCGCTTCTGCTGAAATTAATCCAGATGACAGCGGGAGTTAGGCTCAAACATTCCAGCAAACTAAAGGTTAAGAAAAGAGTTTCATCACAAAACAGTGCATATAGGTTCAGATTTATCCGACAGAACAGATACCTGTAAAATGTCTCAATAATTGAGTAGAAGAATCTGAAATACAGACGACACTGCATATGTGTCGATATTAAGTGGATTTTCATATTTATCAAGAATAAAATGTCTATGTGGCTATTCATGTTAAATCCTCTTCAACCGACGATATCTGCATGTGAACTAAGTAATCATTCCCTTGCCATATCTCTACTTTATTCAGCTCAGACGAATGTCGCGATCGCTTGCAGATGCTCTTTGTCAAAATACTGATTGAATGAAGTATCTGCTTACTGTTGATGAAACATGACATTATCTTTGCATTTATCACTTGTGAATTTATAACAACACATAACTGTGATCAACACTTTGGAAAGGTTCCAATAATCGTTTAACCCGAAGTCATCAAACGAAAATAGTCGAAATGGTGAGGCACAATGACTAAAGAATTGATGATTTTTGGCACCAGAATTGGCATGATCCTCGCCTATGTTAAAGGTCATACACAATTTTAATAGCTTTGCCTTGATTGCCTGAAAGGAAGATGGATTTTGTACCAAGCTCCACAGAGCGCCAACTAGCGATGAAAAATGGAGACAACGTTGATACGGGCAGGGACAACAATTGCGGTTCTTTTTCAAAGAGATCTCCTTAGTGTCATATATTATGACATTGTACAGTAAGATTACACGAGAAAAAAATCAAATTGAAATCGAATCCACCTGGGACTCGGATCTTTTCGCTTTGAAACAGACTGCCCTTATAGATCACAAGACTTTTAAGAGACTGACAATGAGAGATACGCAAGAGCATTACATTGCATGAGATTCTTTAATTCCCCTCTCTCTGATACTTACTCAGTTGATCAAAGTTCTGCAGGTGCTTCAAGTTTAAGTTACATGTCTTCTTGTGACTGTTAACTTCTTTTAAAAGAAAAGAAAAGATGGATGTGAAATTATTTAAACAGACTTTCGATCAAAGTAATTGAAATTTAGAAGATGAGCTCCCAAACATAATGTTTTTCGTTTTATGTCAAGAGCTATATGCGTATTACTCGAAATTGGACAAGGTATTATCATAGCATTATGATGATAATGATGACATTTCATGTCGCTTTCCCAAAAATACAAGTAAAACATTCTAGCAATATTTCTAAAATCAGCGTATTTAAAATCTGCAGAGCCCCTCCATTACCCCGATATCTGTCAGGCCAAGTGCTTATTACGGCTCTATATTTCACTAGCATAATGGCACATCATTTGAATACAGATACACGCTTCGAACTTGTTTAAGATTTCACAAGCTGGGGAAAAAAGAATACTAAACTTAAACATGAACAAGACTACATACAGTATAGTTATCAACGTCCGTTGCTAGATTGGTTCTCATTTTATGTCACAAAGCTCAAACAAATATCACCCTGTGTCTCCGTGGCAGGGGATAGTAACCAGTGATCAGCTTGTATCAGGGTATTGAGGGAATGCTGCGGACTCCAATACGCTGATGTCGGAGGACGAACCTCTTAATTGATTTTCACTTTGGTGCGGACTGTTAAGTCGTTGTCTCATCTTGGCAAGGTAAATATTGAACCTTTACAACGTCCTATGTCATTTAGTAGAAAAACATGTGGAAAATAGTGTATTGTTTTAGCGATATAAGAAGGTTTTGAACGGTCTTGTTGTTTACCTCTTGGAACAGCATTTACTGTACATAATTCGGTCATACTCTAATCCTCATTAGAATAATACCACAGGATTTAGCATAAGACCTGCGTCAATAATTACGTGCATATGTCCGCAACTGTAACTTCGGATCACGTTGTGTAGAGAAATACATTTGTGTTTTATCAATGACGTAGCAATTTAAGTCGTACGGAAGTAGGTCGGTGTAGAATGGTGTTGTTTGAAATTTAAAATAGTTTCCGCGGAAATCGAAGCAAACAATGTTGAAAAATATATATATTGCAGGCTTAAGATGAAGTGATAAACTATTTACCTGACGCGCATCAATAGTTACTTTGCCAATGAGACTATACTTTTCTACAATTATCAGTAGGCAACGGAAGACAGTACACATATTGTGTTCACGTACAAATTGACGAATATTATCTTTTTGGAGTAAAATATATCTAGCGATTACAATTGACTTATTTGCACTGATTGTTAATGAAAGTTCCCGAATCCTTATCAGTTCAGTATTGTGTCAACAAAATGGGTCGTGATTCGTGATTGAAGACCTGGAAAAAGGGTACGAATGATGCGTGTCAATTAGTCACCGAGGTATAAAAAACGAAAAGACAAATATCGATTGGTATTGTTTTTAAAGTTCTTGAAGTATTCTACATAAATATTGGGCTCGTGATTTCGGATTTAACAATTTAAGACCTTTATTTGGTTGTCATTCAAAACAAGTGCATGTGTAAATGTAAAAAAATTGACATTTGGAGGAGAATCGGCGACTTAAGTTAGTTTTGAATCAGGGTCAATAAGAATGATAGTTTTGCACGCGTCAAAGCCACATGAAAGTTTATACAAAACATCTTTGTAACTTTGCAATTTTGCTGAACCGTTATTGTTAATTGCTGTTGTGACCATGATTCTCTCCCAAAAGCCACTGCAAACTAACACATCCTTGTAGCAGATGCATACGAAGCTTTTGAGTCGGCTAGTAATTATCCGCTCGGGAAGACCCACAATTCTAATTTTTGTAATCGGAATTTATCTTCAAATGAGTCAAGAGTGAAGCGGATTTGTTACTCAAATTAAGCACAATAATATTAGAACAATAAAGTATATTGTGGCAAACTCATTGGTCACATAGTTTCGGTACAATCTTTCTTATATGGGATAGCAAGGTTCTGCAACGTTGGGATAATTATTTTTCTATACATGTCATAAAAGCAGTTTGAATCTCCATCTCCATACAAGAGGGGGCGGGATAGCGCAGTGGTTAGCGCGTTCGGCTTCGGAGCAGGAGGTCCGTGGTTCGAACCCCGCCAGGGGCGCGGCAACTTTGTCTGCAGTAGAGAACTGTTCTACACGCAGTCAGGTTTGGGTGCAATGCTACACTGAAATTTAGCGCAGTACCACCCATGGTTCGCTAGTTCCAGCCGATGCTCGCAGGTTTCACCGCAATGCATAGCCACAATGGTGTTGCGGGCTTTCTTCCTGCAATAATACTAGCAGCCGCGATATAAGTGAAATAATCTTGAAAGCGGCGTTAAACCCCATATCACCTCACCTCACCTCACCTCCATACAAGACAGCAATGGCCTCTGGTATTAGATATATCCACTTGCAGTATTAGGTGATTTACTTCCGCTAACATAGGAGTTTCATTCCCATATTGAGGGATATTAGGTTTAGCGGCAAGAGTAGGAGTGTTGAAGATCGCTCTCCAGTTGTGCTGCAATTGTTAAAATAGCAAGTCTACTGTGATTTGAAACTGACACTATATCTATCGGAATAATCCAGAAGCCTTTGTGTGTGCAATTTGGACTGTCAAGAGACAACAGGGTCAGAACAGGAGCATTGTTGTGAAGTTTGTTAGGTACTAGGATCCAAACAAGTCCAGGTTTAAAGGGAAATGAGACAAGTGTATATAAACGAGGACCTGACACCTGACACCGGAATCACTTGTTCAAGCTAGCCCGGGATCTAAAGATTGAAGAGAGAATCTACTCCACATGAACATACGATGAGAGTTAACATTTCTGAACAGTTGGAAGGACTTGTACGTGTGGTCTAAGGGCGTTGGACATAGACATGTGCATGTATATACGCCTAATGATTGCAATTTGTTCACCTTCATGTTTCGATTACACGTGTAAGATCATTCTGAAATGTAAATATCTAATTGTATTCTTATTTATGAAATATACTCATTATTTAGACACAACATAAATATTTACTATATACATTATTGTTAATTTTTGCATAACTATTTGTATGTATGTAACCGAGATTGAGTCACTGTATATATCAATGTTTCTGTCTTCTTCACTGGTATATATTTGAGAGATCCTGTATTGCCAACCTACCATGTATTTTTGTTTTTATTTTCATGTCTTCAAATAAACCGATCCTCAGTCCGCAAAACTAATATAAATAAACATGAAATAAGTAAACCATATGGGTAATGACATAATGCAACATCGTGCCGCGATAGAGTTTTTTTATTGTATGACGTGCTCTAGTAGCAATAAAATTTGCGATTTTTAGAAATGCGTACATGTTGCGTGTTATGTTTCTATGTCCGCTTCAATAACGAGCTACCAATGTCAATATCAGCTTGGTTATTCTATTGTTGGTACAGCTTGCTTCGAACGTGGAGTCTAACCCAGGCCCTATTGTTCAGAACGACAATTTGTTGTCAACTTTTCCACTTGAAAGCTAGAAGTGTACAAGAAGTGTACTTATTTGTCGGAATTTTTATCAGATTATGATGTTGTAACTTCACTTTCTTGATGAAAACGTAGATAATGAAACGTTAACGTGGGAAATATTCCATGTCCCAATACCAAGAGACAAAAATGCATATGTGAGTGGGGTGATGATATACATCTCTAAACAATTATCTGCAGAAAGACTTTTTGATGTAGAAAATATATTTGATGAGTCTTTATGGGTTAAGATATTTCATCCTCTAAAACTGTTGATATAATGCACAGGTAAAAGACCTGTAAGTATAATACAGTCAAATTATCGGGTATAGATTTGACGTTAGCATTGAATGCGCTTTATATATCTCAAATAAAATTACCATTGTCGGGATTTTAAATGAAAAAAAGACTTTTTTTATCCAATTTAAACTTATCAATTATCTTACTAAGAAATAATTTACAAAATGTTATAACAGAATCTACTTTGGTTACTAAGACAACAAGTACATTTCTAGACCCGATTGTGGTTAGTGATGAAGTTAATGTTGTAGAAGGTGGAGTTGTTGATTTTATAAATCAATAAGTGATCGTTGAGGCACCTTTGATGCATTAGAAGTACATATGTCAACTAAGGCGGCATATCCTAGATAGGGTTTTTGTTACAATGATGGTGATAATGATAAACTGTATGAATGCACCTATTAAGTGACACAGAGTATGTTTCAATTTTTTTTATATGGCTTAAATAAAAGTAGAATTATAATTTGTCCTGTGTCAAGTTCAAATACCCTTTCCAAACTTATATCTTTATCTCTAAAATGCCCAAATTAGGATATTTTCTTGTTTTCAATGATAATACAAAAACGGCCAGACAGATGTTAATAAGTCGAAATTGTACATTTATTCACACGAATATTAATTGCATGACTTCCTTAACATTACCAACCAATATTTGCCCTTGTATATGCTGGCAATGTCATTACGTTTGAGCCATTGGCACGCGCTATTGCCCGGTTTTCGATCATAACTTACTACTTAAACCTGTTTATTATCTCTATGCTGAACTGATAAGCATTAAGATGTTGATTTCCATGGACTACCTCTATTTATCGATCAAATAACACCATTTACAAAGTTTGACATATTTGACCCGAACAACATACTTTGTGGCCCTTTAACGGTAAGGATTGGTTAACATTGTTTAATGATTGATTCTTCAAATGTAGAGGATGATTTGTATGTATTTTTGGCCTTTTTAATGAGCATATCAAACAATGCATACCTTCTAGAGCTGTAATGAAAAGACCAAATGACAAACCGTGGCGAGACTCAAATATGAGACGGGAACGCAGGACTCTGGATCGACTTGGGAAAACTAAGCGTCAATCGGGGATCAGTCTTGGGCCGTTATCTTTTCATTGTATTCTTAAATGAAATAGTAGGGGAAAAATTATTATATGACAAGGCTCTTTGCTGATGATACTTAGCAATTTGGCTAAGGATTGGTTAATTACATATATTAAAACTTTCGATTATCATAAACATTTTGGCTTTACATTGTTATCTAATGTAGTTGGTACCATTGTAGTAGACTAGAAAAAGTTCAACTTGAAGCAGCTGTCATAGTTACTTGTATTCCAAGATATGCCTCATTTAGTCCTTTTTACTATGAAACAGAGTGGAGCTTACTATCTGAGAGTAGGTTAAGGTCAAAATTTACTTCAATATATGAATCCAGACACGTCTGACACCATGTTTTCTTCAGGATTTGCTTCCCTCTTTAGTAGGCAATCGTACAACTAACGATCTAAGAAACTCAGATAATTTTCGCTAACATTTGTTCTTATCATTTTAACAATTAAATTATGGAATAGCATTCCCCCATCAGTCAGAAATTGGGACTCTGTTGCATCATTCAAATCAAATATTCGTTTTAAAGTAAAATATGCATTTGTATACTTTTCGTATGGAATAAGGAAATCCAATGTACTACACTCACTATAACTTTCTGTCCGTCACTTGTACATTTCTTTTTAGATAAATGCTGTAAATACAGCTGGAGAGGGCTTTTAAAGCTTGAATAACTTTTGACCGATCCATTTCTTGTATGAATAAAGTATTTTCAATCAGTGATATATGAAGGATTCTTCTCTCTTAGGTCATGAGAAGGAGTTGTAAGTCTGTGGATTTCTTATAAAACAGTATGACCTTCACCTTGGTGAAATGGATGATCGTGTTTTACTGGTACGCCGTCACAAACTTACCTAGTTTGAGGAAGACAAGGATTATTGATATTCTCCGCGATTTGCATGTGGCCAAAAGAACCATCTTTACCTACAGAAGCAACACTATCCCGCTCGGTTTTTGCCAAAAAATTCACATTAGAACTTGCATCGGATATGGAATCAAAATGCTTGTCAGCACTTTATTGAGCTGCATCATATTCTTTTCTAGTCTATCTGTTTCCAATCCTATCTGTTTCACATTTGTTGCATGCTTATTTGACGAATGTATCTCGGCTAATCTTACCATCTATGGCATGGACTTGCAGTGAACCTAATTGATCTATCTGATCTCGCACGAATTTACCAGAGAGTTTTTTATCTTTCTCTTTAGTAGAATGCAGTTTGTTTTTTGCTTTAGTGAAAGCCGATTTTGCTTTTGCCTTCTTTTGCTTAAGCCAAGTCACGCGAGATGTCAGGTTAACATTCGAATCACTGACCTCTTGTTTAACCTCTACGTTTTGCTTCACCTCTGTGTCCCCTTTGATATTGACTTTGCCTTTTCTGACATGTTGTCAGGTATATAGATTTGTCAAACTTTCAAATATCTATCTTCTTTCTAATAATCTGTATTTCTAATATTTTGGTTTCACGCCAATGTTAAAAATCTATAATACTAACGAATTTTCTAACCACGCTCCTCTACCAATAGATCGACGGGAATACTTAACAGAGGCGTGTGTCTACAGTAAACAGTAAAACTGTTTTATCTAAATTATTATTTTCGGGGGTTGTTTTACAAACTGTTCAATACAGTCTCTACTAAATAACTAAATAACACCGATGTACTAACATTTCGTCAGTTTGATTTAATCGAGTGTCCTACCTTCTACATTTGTAACTCGAACAACTTATTGTAACAAAATCGAATGTAAGCGCCAAGAGGGCATACAATCCATGATTGTGGACAAAAGCATTCGCGAAGCATCGCGCATTTGGGTGTCTTCTGCGAAGCAATTAGTGTTTTTGAGAACTGTTCGTGTCAGGAAACAACTAGAACTACATCTCACCACCACCCTTTCATAATGCATTTAAATAGTGCTTTTAAAGTGTGGTGATCTTTCAAAAGTGCCAATCAGCTTTTATCATATCTCATCAACATCAAATAAACATAACGCTCTTAAAACACATCAACAGGTTGGTTATTCAAAATAGGTTATTTACATTTACTTTAATCTTGTTTATGACTTATGAAAAAAAAGCCCACTTTTGTTCAATTTTAAAAAATATGGCTTGTAAAATGGCTTGTATACCAAACATCAAGCAAGCAAGCAAGCATTAACGGCACACGCGAGTCATACATACACACTTGAATTTCTGATTGGAACATACTACTTTGCACTCACAGTCTAAAACACAATCATTTGACTGGCATCAACAGCGTTTATGCTATATTTTTGCTAGCTGAAGGACAATAAAGTATAATATATAAGATCTTATACGGCTAAATTAAAACTCTACAATTGCAGTAAATTTCGTAGTAATGTAAATATATTTGTTAAAAATAGTTGATTACTTAGCTGCTTATTTTTTTAGTGATCTTAACCACATTTTCAAAATATTACATCCAACAAAATGAAATCTTTTGCTTCTTGTTTTATCAAATGTTAGAATATCAAATGTTATAATATCAAATATAGCTGTCCTTCTAATGTTTTTTAATCTAAAGGGACACAGGGTATGTTATTGAGATCATATATGTCAAATGGTGTTATATGATAGAAAAGTAGTGCTTGTTTCTGAAAATCAAAATCGCAAAACTTATCAGTTCTGTATAATGGCAAAAAACAGGTTGAAATTGAGATTTGTGATCGAAAACTAGACAATGACACGCGCAATCGACTCAAATGTAATTTTTGAAAATGATTTACAGCGGACACAACAAGAAATATCGGTTGGTAGTGCTAATTATTACTTTAACTAATATACCTCTAAATGGGAAGCAGAATTGTGACTTCTTAACATTAATATGGCCGTTTTTCATTTACAATTGAAAACAAGAAAATATCATAAATTAATTTTGGCATTTTAGAGTTAAGAGACTTAGAAAGGCTATATCAAGTCAGGTCATATGTTATTTTGCTCTTATTTACGCCTTATGAAATGTATAAAACATACTCTGGGTCTTACACACAATGAATATCTGTACATTATTCAATTGAAGCATTGTCATTTTCTTCTGCAAAATTGTACTAACTTGTTTCACAGGCAACAAAATAAGACCAAACAACTCAGTGTTGCGCACTCTGGTATAAAATTACTTTAATTACTCAATAACCCTCAACGTTCTCTGTTATGCATAACATAACTTACATTAATTTGACTTTAAGAGATAGGGTTATTGGTTTGAGAAGGTCACATCACTCAAAGTCCTGATTAGCCAGTCGGTCGTAACCGCCAATTATCTTTCTCGCTACTGTTTTTCAATTTAATTTGCTATTTTGAGATATCTATTATAGCCTGCTTAGATCTTGACCTTTACATAATTTCGCCATCAAAGGGTATTACTTTTAAGAGGAACGAAATACGTTCAGCTTAAGGAAATAAAACTCAAAAAACATAAAATTAATTTGTCCTAGTTGACTGGTCATGTCACATCAGCAGCAAATAACATTATGAAATGGAGCTTCTGACTGAAAAATAGTTCACAGGCAAACCTGATATGATCGAACCTGTATCAAAATGTTAAATGATGGCCACAAACCTACCTGGTGAAAAGGATTCTCCACTGTGTACCTGTCTGTATATACCTGTCTGACAGGAGGGCAGACCTAGATAACTCTGTGACAGGGCTGGTGGGTATAGGTGATCAAACCGCCTTAACTGTATCGATCTATCCATTGTCAACAGAAAGACTCTCACCCACATGTTCCCGAGATAAACACATTTGAAGAAAGTCAACATTTATTTTGTCACTATCAGAGCTCAGGCAGATTACTTGTAATCCATAACTCACGAACCTTGGGTTTAATTAACAGATGAAATGATAAAAAGGCTCCCAGATTTGATAATATCTCAATTTTCCGTCAAGTGTAATTAGAATAGATTGGACGCTTTGGTTCCTCTCTTAGAAATGACAACGTAGTGATGGTGTGAAAAAATCACCCTTTAAATAGTTCTACAACTGAAATTGTACAATGAAGGAGGTGTCTTTCCTTGTCCACGGTCATCTATATCCCCTCTTTTTGGAAATTGTGAAATATGTTGAGATATTGTGTTTTTAATTAAGTCCTTGATAGATAAGATTTCCTTGGAAACTGCAAAACAAACCTGTAGAATTTGAAACCCCCAAAGTACCACTAAACACGATGATTGTTCCATACACGAAATTTCATTGGGCTAGGACTTTTGGTTTTTTAATCCTGGTTCGGAAACAAAACGTTCAAATGGCTATGGATGAAAAGCTGGTGTAGTTCAACGTAACTATTTCATTCGTGTTTCAAACTTTTCCCGACCGGTAGCTTGTTTACTCGTATTCTGCATTGAAACGGGATTTATCTTTTCAATGTAGTTGCCATTGGTCAATTCTCACATGTGCCGACGCCAAAAAAAAAGATTTTTTCACACAGGTTGAAGAATTACACAATAAATATAATTCGGGAAATGTTATCTGCCAATCCCGACCGTCACTCGCGTTCGAAAGTTATTGTCTAAATCACCCGCCAACTGCATTGGGGCTGTTGAAAACAATTTAAGAGCCACTCCGTGAGTTGTTAGAGTCATATATGCCAAACATAATCCATGGTGTCATTTGATCGCGAAGTATCGACTGTCACTAAAAAGAGACATTTTAAAGCTTGTTGGGTTTTTACAGTGACATATGAAGGTAGAACGTCGCAATTATAATCTAAAACCGGACAGTGGCGCGCGTCAAATAGTCAAACGAAATTTTGGAGATTTATCTAAAACAGTCAGGAGGGCAGTGAGGAGTTGATAGCGTTTGTTAGGTTATTTAACTAGTATTCATGTATATTGGAAGTGATATCTACACCTCTGTGCATTTATAAGGCTGTTTTTAGATTTTCATGGAAAACCAGTCTTTTGGAAATGAAAAGTTAAGATGTTTTGATTTTATATCACCATATATGACATTAAGGTTCGTATCAAAGGTAAAAAATATGTTATGAAAATCACGGAGTGGCTCTTTAAGTTTATCAAAGTAATTAATAGTCTGCGTTCATAAGCATGTGAATAATGGGGTCATTGTGGTTGTCGAACGTTTAGAGGCTGGATTAAACAAGAGCAAATTTTAACTGATAATCCGAATGGCTGATACTTGATCCCGACACGTGGAATTGAATCGAAAACGAACCACCAACGTGGCAACTAGCTCCAGATGATTTAGTGCTTATAACGTTTTCCTATCTCATGTACTAACTTGTTTACTTTGTATAAGAATACGTTGATCCTTCTTCATAGACAATACTCTTACCTTTTTTTGAGCTGAACAGGAACCGTTCAACATTGCAAATAAACAAAACAAGGCACATGAAATAAACTACCAGGCATAAACAAGGTTTCAATTATTTTTCAAGTCTATAAAATAAAAACAAACGCAGATATGTGATATAAATGCTTATAAACAGAAATCCTTTTTCAATATTCTCTTTAAAAGGCATCCAAATATCGGTATTTGATTTGCCCGAATACACAAGGAAAGAGACAGGGGGTTAAAATAAAAAAAATACACAAATGTGGAGTAAAAACAAGTTCACAGAAACTCTCAGTAGTCACAGAAATCACAGAGTCTGTCATTATGTTTAACAGAGCTTGCTCAAGTTTGGTTGTTTGGGGTTGGCACCAGGTGTCTCGAATGGCGGCCAAGGTGATCCCAAAGGTGTTCAATGGGATTCATATCTGGTGAGTTGGCTGGCCACGGCAAAACAGTGACGTTGGCGTTCTCGAGGTAGGTTTATAGTCTCAATCAATTCGAGAAGTGTGAGGTTTTGCATTGTATTTTTAAAATATCAATCTTCTTGTCTGTTGTATGATGAAAGAAACGATGGGTCTCAGTATCTCATCAATGTATCGCTGGCCAGTCAGATTCCCTCGCTAACAACCAGCGGCGTCGTCATTTGGCCACAAGTCCCTCCCCGTACCATGATGCCTCCGCCTCAGAACGAATGAACCTCTCTAATGCAGTTTGGCGCGAGACGCCCGCCCCTTCGTCGATAGACCCGAACCCTGCCATCGTTCTTGAATAGGCAAAACTTGCTCTCGTCTGTTAACAGCACCCTCTCACAGTCACGTTGCTGCCACCGGCGTACAGTACGTGTCCATCGTAATCTACGTTGATGGTGTAAACGAGTTAAAGCCATTCCACGGATGGGGCGGTATGCTCGTATACCAGCCAAACGAAGTCGACGAAGGGTTGTTCTTGCTGATGACGCCGCTGTTGATGTCGCCGCTACGAATCGGTTTCGGAGGTGAATCTGCCTAATGTAGCGATCTTCGGCCGCAGTTTCTTACCCTCTGTCTTCCCTATCTTGGTCTGTACCAGTCTGATTAAAATCGACCGTGTTCCGAGGAATAAAAGTTTCAAAATATTAACTCTATCGAGATTCGAACTCTTTCTGTCTAGGCTATCCTCTCCACAGAGCCTCACTGCTCGCACGTGCCGACACCAGTTTAGCGCAGACAAAACCTAGTCAATAGCGAACCAATCACATCATCGCGTTTAAAATAAAGATAGCGGCGATCAAGGTTAACGAATGGTAAATGGGAGTTACTTGCCCCTTGCTACTGATACCGAATGCTTTTGCCGCACGCATTGAATGAATGAATGAATGAATGAACGTGCGCTACAGTAGGGTGCGGTCACACCTAGTGGAGAGGATAGCATAGACAATTAGAGTTCGAAACTCGATAGACCCAATATTTTGAAACTTTTATTCCTCGGAACACGGTCGATTTTAATCAGACTGGGTCTGTCCTGTGTCTGGCCTTTCTGCTGGTAGCGTATTAACAGTCTTCTGATGGTGGTTTGGCTGCAGTTGAAGGTTCTTGCAATTTGACGTTAGGAAGCCCCCAAAGAGGACTTACCGATTGCTTGCGTAAGTCTTGGCATACTTTTGGTGTTCTTTATGTTACTGAATGTTTGCTCTTTCATGCCTGTAAAACAACCAAGTAAGTAGGCACATTTGATGTCCCGAAATTCTATACAAAAGTCTGAACATGTTTTATATGCAATAAGGTGTGGTAAATCGAGGGTTGGGTCAGACCTACTCTCACTGAAAATGTTTAATTTGAAAATTTCTATGAAACACCTTTTATTCAAGAACTATTTAGCTTTTTTCCATCTCAGTAATACATAAAAATGTGTATGTGATGATGCACAGCATATTCTTTTGTTGAAGGGTTAACACAAAGGTAGAGCATATGATGCATTTATTTAGAAAGGTACGTTACTTTTTTCTTGGTTACAATGATGGTTTACATGAGACATTAGTTTACTTACGAGTATTTGTTTAACTTCAATAGTACCTAACATTTAACCAGGGTGGGCGTAAAACGTTTTAAATGATTGCTATAAAACCAGTTTTTAAAGTATGGAGTTTGAATTATCCCTGTTTAACATTTATCATGTTCATGTTCAAGTTGGTTATTCGTTTTATAGTGGCTACCAATCATATACCACTGTTTTTTGCAATTATTGTTTTTTACTGAGACAGAATATAAACTACTTAAGCGTCATAAGTGTTTTTTTGTTTATTTGATAGTAAATAAGCATGTTCAGAAACTGCAGAGAGTCTGATCACGTACATTTCCAAGCTTATTTAGGAAATGCCAGACTCTCATGTTGCACCGGTCATATCTGAAAAAATATACTATTGTTGATGAAAATATTTTGGTTTTGTGATCCTCAAACGTCACTCTTGGCAAGGAATAGGATATTTTGGATCTTCAAAATAATTATATAGTTTATATTAATATAGTTTTTAGAACTTGCAATTGTGCCTGCTTATTGGGTTTTGGTGTTTACACGTATTTGTGAATGCACTATTCAAGTGGCTGCGTTCGATGCGATGGGTTCGTGTAGAGGAAACGATGCAGTATTACTATCAATACCTTCTTAGAATCAAACCCGTACCAACCCTCTTAATGTTTTCATGAAAAAGGTAAAAGTGAAACCTTTCTTTTGCCTGAGAGTTTAAATTATTTTGTAAAAGTCCAAATATTATGTCTTATATCAAACTCATCAAAAGTCCCTAAAATCCAAATATTTGTACGAATCACGTTTATCATTTTCTGATTCTTTCATCTATGTGCCATATTACACAAGTAACTTTGTTGATGTTACCTACCGTTACCTCCTTATTCAAATCGATAGTAACGTATTTTACAGATGAGGTATCTTAAAGCTACTGTGGTAAGACTAATTTAATGAAACTTCTCCGAAGCCTATCATCATCGTGCTGAGGCTGGCAAATGGAATTAGATGCCTTGTTTATGTTGTTTTCTACATTGCCCTGATCAATCACGTAGTACATTTCCTGCCAAATTGATTCTCAGAATGAGACCCAATTATGAGAAACTCGCTGTAGGGCAACTTAATGAGCTCTTTCCTTATAAGCTGTGCCATCACTTGTGTCCAGTATATTTGAAGACGTTTTGGGAGGTTTCCCTTCACTAGTCCTCGCTCGGTGCTGTTAAGTACAAGTCATAAACAGTATTGAATAAAAGACATAAAACGTCTGGATAGAAGCATCCAAAATAAGTGCATTCTGCTGAAATTAGTTTAAAGGTTCTGTTTATCTTCAGATACTAAAATGGTACTGAAAGTGTCTCACCCTTAGTTAGCAAAGCGAACTAGGAATGCTAATGTCATCGGTGTTAAATAAAGAATTTTACAATGATTAAAAACCATGCAGGTATGCTATATTTATATACAAACTTAATTATGGAAACTTTCCCCGATCTAGGGCGAGAGTAATGGGGGCTTTTTCTGTCGCGATTTAAAAAATCCTTATATTCAAAATTTTAATGCAATCGGTAAAGAAAAGTTATCAATATTATTATAGTTTGAATTCGTTCCTAAAATCTTGATTTCTACACTGATTTCGTTCAAATTCACATCTAGTTAGAGTTATCAAAATTATTTGCGAATGCTAAATTTAAAAAATGATGATAATTATGTCTTATTATTGTTTATGATTCGAATACCTGACAACTTACTATATAATTGTTCTGTGCGTTGCACAAAAAGGTTCTAGGTTCAAATCATACTACTCTTCAAGATTTATGCTATTTTCTCCTTGCGTTTGATTATTGCGATACAGTTGTAAATTTTCGTTTGTAGAAAAAGGGGCTTACTTTGATATCAGTTTATCGTGACAAAAGATGAATTCCAGTCAAAGTCATTTCGGCGTTAATGACTCCAGTCAGATGTTTTCTTCATCAGTGTTCATCTTTGTTACCAGCCTATCAACACTGTTATTGAAACAGTACATGCCATAATTTCATTTGTTTTCTTACCTTAGTAATATATGAATGAAACATCACATTTAAATTATGATATTTGCATAGAATGTTCGTGCCGAAATACCATATGCGCTATTTTTAGTAGGGGCCAACAAGATTGACATATCGAAAGATAAAAACCAGGCAAGACTGGAGTCTTCCATGCATTTTGCCTATCCTACCCTCCCTTTTCTCCCTGATCTACTTACTCTCTTTTTGATGATCTTTAACCACATGTCAAATGACTGAATATTGATGACTCATTACTCATTCTTTCGATACTCTATGCAGTATATATTATATATAAACACCAATTCCAATAATTTTCCGAGGTGTCGTGGCGTATCTGCAACAAATTCTTTTTCTCCTGGTTCTTAAGAAAATGCCTCAGGGAGAATCCGTGTCATATTTAAGATTAGTTCAAATATTGGTACATGCGTTAGAATAATACGTCTATAAAGTGTATTCATAAAGCAAGTTTTTAATATCATTTCGTTGAAATTTAATTACATTCGCGTCGAATTGATAACTAGAAAAATTCATATCGTTTGCCTAAAGGAATTTAAAACGAAAAACATGAACGTGTAATTTCATTATGTGGCATTGCGAAATAATCCCTTTACACTCTTTCACTTTAGCATGATTTCGATATTCTAATATATAATTGAAAAATTATTGTTTTCTTTTTGCTATGATACTCAATCTGACTGTGCATGTGCGTCAGAATATCTGATTATTAACGAAGGTTCCTATACGAACATAAATATATGCACAATGATACTTCTCACAAAGTTGAGAAGATTTGTCGAGATTACATAATTCGTGGGTGTTGAACATAAAAAAATATTCCAAATATTATTAAATAACTTGATTCAATCACGAGTGACAGCATGTCAATAAATAAAAATATTAAGAATACGGAGTTTTCGATATTCAACACTCACGATCTAATCTATTACATACATACGAAAGCGGATATTATCGTGCCAATTCCTTCAAACCAAATCAGTACAAGCGTGGCTCTAAAACTCAATACGTTGGTTATTGTGAGAAAATACATGGTACTTTTCTCTACAAATCCTCTCTTAAAGTTATGATAGAATGCGTGCAAGAAATTTTATGTGATTTCTTTTGGGGAAAACGGATAAAATTTATTGTTTTGATGTCAAAACTGGCAGGAAATGGCCATAGACGCAAATTGAGTACGTTACCCAAGCTTGCTCATTTCATTATCTTTCATAAGTTGAAACAAAATATTCTACTGTATTGTTTTAACATAAAATCATTCCGTGTGAAATAACCAAAATGCTCCATCGTTCATGAAATATCTCTTCTCTACCAAACTCAACGATAGGAACATCATACAAGTTTCATATAAGATATCTCATAGCTACGTTATTAGTCATCGTCAATATTCTGTCATTGTATGCTTGTCGTCCGTTTTCTGTACCTTATGAGCCATGATGATCTGATAATATAAAATGTCAAACCGATTTATAGTACAGTATGGTTTAGTCTGACTAACTCTACACTCGTCGGAAAAAAAGCTTATCATAAATTGCAATGACTTTTATTACTTCTATTCAGTTCATGAAGACAGAAGCAATGAATGAGCGTTGAATATGAAGACAAAAGCTATGAATGATCGTTGAACCAAAATAATATGTATCGGATACATTTACAGGGATGAATATTGAAGTTTTGTCAAACTCGTTTTAATTATCCAATATTTTCGAATGACTGAAAAAGTACTTTACACTAACCTCTTTTAAAACAAAGCACCATTGGACGCAACATTCCAATAAGAGTGTACAAGACTGGTGATCATGAAACTGATGAAACTTACCAAAAAGTGCAGTTAGTCCATGTTATAGAGGGAATCTGTGAGCACATGGTTGATACATTGGGTGGTGAATTCTCTGCATAATCCGCCAGGTGATGCCTTAAAGGGACAGAATACCTTAACGTCTTATGTTCAATGTCCCTTGTACATATATGTAGTGCAAATATGATCCATTCACAATATGACCTTAAAAGTTTGACTTTAAATAAACTATTTTGTTAAAACATGATGACTACTTTAGAATAATGATCTTACATATGAATTCTTACATATTGAAACAAAGTTTTGTTCAGCACTGTACAAGTCGCAGTGACAACAGAATTTGCTTTTTCGAATTAACACCCCAGCAGTCTCACATTAAATATTACGCACCATAAGACTTTTATCCCTTTTCTAAACTGGAAGGACCCTTGATTGTTCGCGTTCTTTTCTTAAATAACAATTTGTTACTGCTGTGAAAGCTTTAAGAGACCACGATCTCGAGTTCTACGAGAATTAAATTGTAAAGCTTGAACCTGTCACGCCGTTATGGAGATAACCGTAGTTTCTCGAAGTTGGTCCTGGTCTAGATTAGACCCACAGTCTCGATTAAGCGTCGCGGTTTCAACATTAATTTCAATTGACGCTTTGTAAAAGATTGGTTCATTACATCTTAGATGAATTTCTAAATTAACACGCTACATGTTTCAATTTGTTCATTTTCAATTTAGGAATCATTATTCACACATCATTCAATAAATTCATTTATAATTGAGATCGCCATGGCTGCATTTCTATGTTTTCGTTTTTGGAACAATGTATATCTAAATTGTGCGACGGTCTCTTATTGATGTTGCCAGGTTTCGAAATAATGCCGAGGCCAAAGGTAACCTGAAAAAATAATGACGAGGAATCTAGTCAATAATTACGGAACGCTGAAAATTTGACATTTCTGAAACATGCAGTTTATGTTTTTAACAGACTAGGAACTTTCGTATTAACCCTCGTAATAATGCTACATTGGATGTTTTTGTCTCTGTGCAGGATACGCTTTGAGGAGTAATCAACTTTGATATAATCAGGAATGAGCGGTTGGTTTAACAACAACAAGAAAGACAAGTTGAATTAAATTAGAACTGAGACACCAATCTGTCATTTTTTAAAGATGATTATGTTGTGGGATATATTCATTGTCTAATTTCATTATACATAAAAAAGGAGAAAAATAGATAAACAATCAAAAAGATTTTATATAGGAACGATATACTAGGATACAGTGTGGAAATCAATTTGGTAGACATATCTTTAATGAAACATACAAAACGTTGATGGTTATGTCTTCGATCAACATTAATTGAATACTGTACACTACAAAGAAATTGTATCAACAATAACAACCACATTCTTGCACTCTTGCAATACCTAAACCATTAGAACATTTATTTATCAAGTCGAGAGTAATGCATTTATCAAAGTATCTAAAATGCACAACAGTGAAACCGTTCCAACCACTCTTCAACTTTCTAAAGCTGGAGAACTTAGTATACGCATTTAGAAGTCTTTTTACATAACGTTTAATACTCGCTGCATTCCATCACGAAGAACACTTACTACCAAACTATTTCCCGTGATCAGGAATAGATCTCGTTAAGAAAAACTCGCTGCAAGTCGTAACTTGTTGTCGATTTTCAAGCAGACCTCTCGTATTCTATACGTCATACTGCTCACCATTGAGTACAACCCATAAAAACTTTAAATGAGAGCATCCAAAATAAGCTCTTTTGGCTTAAAACATTTTATTCTTTCCGGTCTCTGATACTAAAATAGTACTGAAAGTGTGTCACCCTTCAGGAATGAAGAATGTAAATGTGACATGTACATGACCGTGGACCGGACATACCGCGAATACTTGAATAGTAAACCAGCAAGGAAATTATACAACAGAAAAAGAATATACCGTCAATAGTTTTTAAACATGAAAACCCAAAAGTGTATACATAAACTATATCATTATAAATATAACATACTTCACATAGTCGTTTGAAGAATCATTATATATATATATATATATATATATATATATATATATATATATATATATATATATATATATATATGTACTATTGAACTAGGTCCGTGGTTCCAATCCCGCCAGGGGCTCGGCAACTTTGTCTGCAGTAGAAAACTGTTCTACACGCAGTCAGGTTTGGGTGCAATGCTACACTGAATATCAGCGCAGTACCACCCATGGTTCGCTAGTTCCAGCCGATGCTCGCAGGTTTCACCGCAATGTATAGCCACAATGGTGTTGCGGGCTTTCTCCCTGCACTAATACTAGCAGCCGCGATATAAGTGAAATAATCTTGAAAGCGGCGTTAAACACCAACTCACCTCACTATTGAACTGAAGTGAATCATATGTTATTAACTCCAAGGCGTCTGGTCCATTTACAAGGATACAAGAACGTTCATCATGTGACTATAAACATCATAAAAGCCTTATTATACCTTATATACCTTATTTTTCATGTACAGTGATTGTTTTTTTTTAAAAACATGAAATCCCAATTAGCCGTTACTTTGATATACATGAGTTGCTTTACGGCAATCAATCACCTTAGATATTGTTCTGATGCAGTCATTGACGGGTTGGATGCGATCAATGAACTGTATAATGAGTCTTAAGCAGTTTTACTATAAGGTGTGCGGCTCTCACACCAAACATTAGCCTTTCAGAAAACGCCACACGTAGGTTACGATCTACATACTATGGACATATTTTCAGAGTAAAGGAGGTTCAAGCCATGGTACGTAATTTCAAAATATTACACATCAATTTTGACAGTTTTAAACGTTGACTGACAACGACAAGAAAATGCTAGATAATGTTGGTGATTATGTATACTGGACAGACAAAGAGATACATCGGGATTTTTAACATTTATATTTTACCATTGTGCTAGTGAATATGTTGTTAAGTTTTAACGAATATTTGATAAGTAACTACTTTCGATTTCGTTATCAAAACCTAAACGAACTTATACATTTTTGAGACTTTAAACTTAATAATGTGTGACACTCTTGATATAATAACATATCGGAAGAACTCAAATCTTAGTTTTATATATATATGTTTGTTTAACTGTCATTGGAGTGAAATACATTATTAGGGTTTTCATAAGTAATTACTCAAAAGTGATATGTCAATTACCACTTTTCTACTATATCTGTTGTCAAATGCTTGACTGTCAACATACGTGCTTAAGGTAATTTGTTTTAGATAATAAGCAAAACGTTTGGAGTCAAAAGAACTAGAAATATGTAAAAGATGTGAAGGAAACATTAATGGACGTTTTTTTATACTGTATCTTTATACTCTGTTATCAATAAATGTTTTGTTTGTTTAGCACATCAATCTGTTTTAATACTTATAATAGATAATATCTTTTTTTGCAGGCAGCAGTTTATGAAGTCAAAGTGGGACATCAATCAATCGATACAGTTCTGAAAGTCTAAACACCGTCTGTAGGCAAACGTTACAAGCAAAATATCTAATGTCAGTCTCCACAACTGAGCAGCGATGTTTTCCAGTGCCTATTGCCGAGTTGCTTGTCTTCTAAGTGAAATTAGACGATAGGCAAACGATATCTAATCAAAATATCTAATATCATTCCCAATAACGAAGCAGTCATGTTTCCGAGCGCTTATTGCCGAGTTGCTGGTCTTCAGAGCGAAACTGCTCGAGTTGCTCTTACTCGGGTGGCTGGGAGGGAGAAAGACTACAACCAACGTCTGATTACCTTCAGGAAACACATACACAATAGGATCACATACATCGAACAGCAGCAGGAACTGCTCAAGAAGAGCGTACAGGAATACTCGCTCAAACTGAAGAAGAACAAGAGAGACAGAGAAGCGAGGCTGCAATCTGACCTTGCTTTTGATAAAAGGTGTTTGCGTTTAGCCATGGAGAGTGAAAGAAAAATGTTGAATGAGATCGAAGATGGTGATAAGGATTCAAATAACTCGGACATTACAGCGGATATGATACATTTAGAAGACAATAATATTCTTCCAATGTCCACACATAATGACGACTTTTTAAAAAGAACAATACGAAGAAAATCTTTGGTTGGATCAACTCTAAAAGAGACAAATAATAGAAAGAATGCCAAAATTGATTGTCACAATAAATTTCATTTTAGAAGACATTCAATGACATCTGAAAATAACACACACAGAAATGGTATAAATGTGCTTAACAGTGCTTTTCAAAATATCCTGAAGTTCAATAATCAAAAAGTTGTTAGTGAACATTCACATGACACTATACTAAAGGACACAAATACCGTACAAGTTCATTGTAGGAATTTGGAAAATAAAAGCTTCAGCCATAGAGAAAATATTTTAGTAGAGCAATCAAGTAGAGCTAATACAATACTTGCAAATAAAACTGTTAAAACGGGGAAATGTCATGTGATTTCCAGTAACAACAAAGGAAGGTTTATGGAACATGTGAAAGAAGATGGAACTATATGCAAACGTGATTCTCGAGGCGGAGAAAGGACTGCAAGGTATGAAGACAACAGGGATTGCAAACCAGAAAGATTGCAAGATATCAAGAACCGAAAGGATATTGATCAGGGAGATTCTTTGGACGCTCACGTCAGACAAAAGGTTCCGGATACAAGGGATAACATCTTCTATAAAGGTCCTCACGGAGCGCAGGGGGTGTCACTTGACCTTATCCGTACAGCTGCCATTATCTTTCCACTTAGATATGGTTACAGTGAGCACGGTGATTCTGTTAACAAAGATGAGCGAAAAGATAACTTTCTTAGCGAGTCACCTAGCAATGCAAGACAGTATTGGCAAGTCCTAAAACAGAAACAACTCAGGAAGAAACGTGCCAACAGTAGGTCGTACGCACTTTGGAAAAGAATTGCCAAAAACGCAAAGTTAACCAACACCCAAAATAAGTCCAAATGGAAGACTCTCAGTGTAAATCATGTGCTTCAAGTCACTAAGAGAGGACCTGAAGCAGGAACCCAGTTTGGTATGATAAATAAAGACCGGATCAACGGCAGGTCCGGGGAAATGAAGAGTTCAGATGTGTCCACGACATCAGGCACACGATCTTTTCCCTTATTGATTGATGTGGTCAAGAACAAATAGTTGGTAATAATTATCAGAGATTTTAGACCATGTGTTAATATGGAACTCATAAAGCTAAGATACCCTTTCTTGCATGTTTAAATCCTTGCATGAAAACCACCGCTAACAGTGATAATTGATATAGTCTATCCGAATGAATGGTAAATTTATGTAAATCACTTGAGATTGTTTTGAAAGATTAACTTAAAAACATTGCACCTTGTACTCTGTTATGTGTAGTTCATGTAAGCCCAACCCATGTAATATTCGTTTTTATTTTTCTCTAATATTTATGCTTTCTAAATATGTATTCTTAATAACTCATACTAGATGTTTAACAATGTAGAATAAGGAATGGTTTAGATTACCTTTTGACTTTAAGTTTACGTTACATAACAATTTGATAATGATTCATGCATTTTTAAAGAGCCACTCCGTGATTTTCAGAACATATTATCTACCTTTGATACGAACCTAAATGTCATGTGTTGTGATATAAAATCAAAACATCCTTACTTTTCATGTCAAAAATACGTATTTATGACAAATATTGGTTTTCAATAAAAATCTAAAGAACAACCTCATAAATTCACAGAGTTGTAGATATCACGTCCGTTATACATGGATACTAGTTATATAGTCTAACAAACACTATCAACTCCTAACTGTCCTCCTGGTTGTTTTAGATAGGTCTCCAAAATTACGTTTGGCTATTTGACGCTCGCCACTGTCCGGTTTTCGATCATAATTGCGACGTTCGGCCTTCATATTGTCACTGTAAAAAAACAATAAGCTTTAAAATGTGTCTTTTTGGTAACAGTCGATACTTCGCGATGAAATGACATCATTGATTAAGTTTGGCATATGTGGCTCTAACAACTCACGGAGTGGCTCTTTAAGGTGAAACGAAGTCAAAATCATCCGTCCCTTTCACGTGTATACCAGTTAAATCACCCTTTCAAACAGAAACAACTAATATTTTCCTTTGTGTATTTTGTGAATAAGTTGCCCAAGTCAGGCTACGGTTAGAAAAAAAATCAAAATTCATAAGTAACAAACAATAATGTCAGACTAAAATTTATACATGAATCAATAATACCTGCCAGTAGTCTTTCCAATACAGACATACATCTGCATTTTTTAAATTTCTTTTTTCTTGTTTTATAATGTTATATAAAGAAAATGAAAAATCATCACTCGACATTGATTTTGCCGAATCATCAAACAAAATAACTACATCTATGGAAAGGTTCCCCCCAAAAACAAACGTCAAAACATAAACGCCAATTATTAGCCGGAAGTGAAAGGTGCCCTTATTCTGTCTCAGTGATTGGTCAACTTCAACCAGACAAGCGCCATTGATCTGTCGTCCCGAAACTTTCTGACTGTTTGTTATTTATTGATGTACAACCATTAATAATTAATCAGAACGGGTGTCTAAAGATATGGTAATTATCTCGGATAATGATTTTGCAAAACCCTTGCTTTAGCTAGGGGTTTACAGCTTAAGATGTGTAGCTTATGTATTATCTTTAAAAACTCTAAAATTTACTCTTTGTTTAAATCATATTAAATAAGCTTTTCATTTTAAAGTATGAAAACGTAAGACGACTACTTAATAACGAGAGACATCGGCTATTCGGTCTTTGCGGAAAACGGAGTTATCGTTCTTGATAAGAGTTATCCACCCTTGGCAACAGGTATGACACACTTCCGCCACTCTAGCGTTAAATTAGCTAACGATGGGTAAAGACTACTGTGCGATTAAGGATTGTCATAACACTCCGGGAATTATCGGAAGATTTGGAAAGAAAATAAAGTTTCATCATTTGCCAAAGAATAAGGCGTTACGTTCAGCGTGGCTTCGAGCGGTGAGTCGGAAATACTTCAAACCGACGTCCTACACCCAGATATGTTCTGACCATTTCCCAGATGGGGATGGTCGAACATGGAAACACACCGTTCCAACTCTATTTCTCCCTCAAAAAACTGCAAAAGAAGTAACCAGGAGAACGACCAATAACAGCCAGACTGGGGTTTGCGTCGAGGATTTGTCAGAGACAAGCGATGTACTGCCTGACCTTATTGAACTCGAGGATGACACTACTAGATATACAAGCACAGACTGTCTGCATTTCCACTCGTGAGTATTATTTCTTCTTGAAAATATGCATGCAAATAACCTTTTTGGATTGCTAATGATAAATTATCACAAGTATATAATGACATATATCCCAAATTTTATAATTGATTTATTGATAATGCTATTCAGACACCTTTGACAATAGGACATTTTTAGTAATTTCCGGAATTTTAAATGGGCTATTGTCCTTATATCAATGTTAAACTTCAAAGTGTAATGGGGCTTTTCCCATCCAATGTACAAAATGGCCCATGGTCCCTACCTTTCCAATCATTATTGATATTAGCCTAAATGATAACATTGGTAAAGGTTTGTATGTTTGCAAATAAAAATTGTCAAGTAACTTCTGTAATAAATACTTTGCTTGAGAATATGTAGATGACAGTTATAAACTTAATAATAGTAATAATATAATAATAATAATATAAAACAATAACTGACAATCTCATGTACAAATGTATTTTTAAATCTGAAGTGTGTTTTCAATTACCTCAACAGGTATTCAGAATGTGAAGAATCTACGGAAGACATCCTAGAGGAGTCCAGTACGACCAAGACTACCCAAGTATCAGTGGATACAGACGACCAAGATGTACAGGTGTCAAGGCAAGAGATCACGATTGAGGATCTTAGATCGGACAGTGACATTCAGTTTTACACCGGACTCCCTGATCACACCACGTTTTCAGCGTTATTTGACAGTCTAGTTTCTCAGGGTGCTAATAGATTGGACGTAGATGGGACTGGGTTGCTAGATAAACCATCACTAAGAAAACGAAGTTTTGTCGATGAATTCTTAATGGTATTGATGAGGTTGCGATTAGGTCTTTTGTTACAGGATCTTGAATATCGTTTTAAGATATCCGCTGGTCGGATATCAAGAATTTTTTCAGCTTAGATTCATTTTATGCACGAATGTTTGCAACAGCTTGTCTTTCTACCAAAATTAGAAGTTTTACAGCAGAAAATTCCAGCCTGTTTCCAAAGATTCAGGGACACAAGAATCATTCTTGATTGTACAGAGATATTTATACAAACTCCCTCCTCACTTGAAAACAAATCTCAGACATACTCACATTATAAATCTCACAACACATTCAAGGCACTTGTGGGTATTAGTATGACTGGGGCAGTTGTATTTGTATCCAAATTGTATGGGGGATCTGCTTCAGATATATGCATTACACGGGAGAGCGGATTGCTGCAGATGTTAGATTCCGGTGATGCAGTAATGGTTGATAAAGGTTTTATTAATCTGAGAAATGATTTTAAAGGAAAAAACATAAAGTTGTACTGTCCCCCATTTCTTTCATCTTCAACACAATTAAGTAAGGCAGAGGTTGAATGTACACGGAGAGTAGCTGCTGCGAGAATTCACGTAGAGAGAAAAATGGAACAGATTAAAAACTTCAAAATTCTGCAAAGTATATTGCCAATTAGTCTCAGCAGTGTTTCTGATTAAATTTTCTTTGTTTGCAGTGCACTTACCAACCTATTGCCGCCTTTAGTTAAGTAAACGCTCGTTTCAGATCTTAATGCAGCCACGTGTCAATATTATTAAATATCTAGTGTGTTAACTAGTAAGGCTGTGTATTGCCTCAATTTTCGTATTAGAAATATATAGATAAGCACTATGTAGTATTTACTAACAGTATTTTATCTCACATCATAAAACATGTATTGGTAGACACTCATTCACTATATTATATGTGTAATTGCATGTAATTTGCCAAACATGATCCCACCTGTCAATGTAGTTATGTAGCTGACAAGTCATGATGTTGTGAAAAATAAAAAATTGAACAAAGCAGACGTGTTTCTTAAATAATTTCAATTTATTCATCATGATAACAATTTCTCAATACAACTGGCAAAATGTGCTGCCTGTAAAAGACGTGTAATTTGTCTTCCAGTTTAGACCAAAATGCTTGGTCAAAGTCAATGCAAATAACTTGGATATCAACTTTTGTATAAATAACAAACTCACATGACCTATACTTGCACAGTGCCATCTGGCCTTGAACTTGTGTATAGTATCTATGTGTTTTCTTTAGATGTATGTGATCTTTACCATCGATGTAACAGTAAAAGGGTGTGTCTTTACAGGCATCTCTCACTGTACTATTTCGCCATTTGTATGGACATTTGATCTCTATCAAACATTTCTTACTCTCAGAATTTATCAATCCATCAGGACTGGCCCCTAAGTAACACCTTTTCTCACTTAAATAAATACCACAGTTGCTTAAAGTAACATGTTCTCCATTTTTAAGTTTCATATAAGCAATGTATTTCTTCTTAGCAATGGACTCGTTTTTACGACCCCAATTCATGGACACAGTCTGTACAGGAGCTTCAGTACTTCCACCTGTAAATTTGTTGACTAACACTGAAGGGTCAGTTGTTTTTTTCCTTGTAAGAATGTCGTGAAAATTGCTACTTGTAATTCTATACTGTCTGGCTTTAACCCAAAGTTCGTTGTCACTTTGTCCCCTAGTCCTTTCTTCAACTTCAAGAACTGTAGATGTTGGAATGTCACTAACTAATTTATCAAACTTTGTTTCTGTGTCAACAGACTCGCCCAAAACAGTTCCTTTTAGATCAATAAACCTGTCACTTTCATGGATTATGTAATCCGTTGTTGCCACCTCTTCAAAATGTCCTACATTAATATCACTCTTGACATCGTTTTCAGATTGGTCAACTTTAGGAAGCAAATCAAATATCACAGCATTGGAACTGCTAAGTTTAGCACAAATAGTTGTCAAAAAGTTATTTCCCTTGCTAGGAACGCCGTATGTGTATTTTTTGGCAGTAGTTTCAGTCTCACAGCCATACCTCATCTTCTTGAACTTGATGTTTTCAATGGATGTTGATTCCCTTTTCCGTTTACTGGGTTTATTCCACTCACATGGTTTAGATGTGCACGGTACGTCACTATCGGCAGCACTGGAGATGGCAGCTTCCACAGCAAATAGGAGACCAGCAACATGGGTGCACCCTTCACCAAGCCTTTTGAATAAACAAAACCACATTAATATCTTACATAATGTACATACATTCGTTTGTCAAGTCACAACAAGATAAGGACTGTTAGCATAACCATTTCCATTTGCAAATATGAAAGTAAAATACTGGATAAAATTATTTGCTCAAGATCATCATTACTCATACATTATCTGTCTATTCAAACTAAATTTCTTTTTTTTTATATTTCATAATACATAACAATAAAAGATATTTTGATGAATAAGAAATCATGATATATTTTTTTACCAAAACGTCAAAAACCGCTATGTAAATTTTATAGGGAATTGTTTACTATTAAATTGGCTTACCCAGCAGCACAAGTGCAGTATGCTTTACACACAACAGTTGGTAAATTCTTGGTCAGCAGTATCCACTGGTCGTATGTACCTTGCTTCATGGAAGGAAAACACTTGGATCGAACATAACAATACTTGCTTGAGTCGTCGATGAGATTGATCATAATTTTATGCACATATTTTTCTTTGAAAAAACTAAGCCGCGAATATACTGGCGGTAACAGTTCATCTTCTGTTTATCATCAGTTCTATGAGTACTCTCTATCAAGTAGGATTCCACATCCTTGTGAGTCAGCTTGGGTAGAGATCGTAAGTCACTTGTCCATCCAGAGGTTAGTTCTGATATCGGAGGAAACTCGGATTCAGACTCTACAGTCACGCGTGGTTCTTCAAACGTACAACCCTGTTTAGCGGTAAAAGCACGTTTAGCTAAATCCACTTTCCTGCCCGTAGTTTTCTTTCCAATGCTTTGTAGATGGGCCTGCCGTTCTATTTTCTTGAAATTCAGAAAATCTTCAACGGTAGAACATTTACTTATTTCACAGTTTGGTAAAGAAAAGGAAGCCATTTCACTTTCGACGTTGAGGTTAATAACCGGAAGTAGGTATACCTTTTCTCAAGGGCGGATAACTCTATCGAGGGGGAATAACTCCAACTACCGAAAGTCGGGAATTATGAAATGTCGTTGCCAGATAAAGAGTGACTGTCGTTAGTGTCTCTCAAAGCAGATCTCTCAGCACGCTTCTACTTAAACATACATCTATAGCAACCAAATTGATAAAGGACACACGCTTTGTAAAAAGACATATGTTTCCTCTTCATAATTGTATCACTTTGTCTACAAGTGCACCGATGGTATGATAATTGATAAGTATGTAATCCATAATTTCGTTACTGGTTCAGATAAATAATGAGATAATAATTACCCCTGGAAAGAAGTCGTACGTATCTACTAAAAAGCACGTTGAATTTTTATGAGTGCTTAAACAGCAAATACGTCTGCGATTCGGTGTCGTTACGTAGTCTACTGTTATGTGAGAAAGCACATTTTAAATTTCAGTTTATATTCTCATTTAAACCACGCATGTTATTTTCTCACGATTTTCTTTTGATCCTTAGAGAATGAATCTAGAAGTCAATTGAGGAATAATCAGCTGAGCTCAATCATTGACATGAATGTGAAAATGTAATCTTTAAATAATATCTTTGTTTGGTTAATCAAAGACCGTCGTTCTATTTTGTGGTAATTCAGTCCCTTGACATTGATCTCTCTTTTAATAAAACCCGTACTCCTTCAGCAAGTGGTCCAAAAACATCTCGTAGAACTCGACCATAGTCACTCGATCACCGTAGTAACTCGATCAACATTATACACCGAGCATACCTGATGTTAGATCATGCATCATCTGCATGTCAGCTTCCGACGGAAGATAACCGGAAATCTTATTTGAACAACCTTTTCTTCACTTCCTTAAATTTCACCCAACGAATCAGCAATCATAATCTCCTTACTTTAAAAATTCCGCTGATTGTTGCATATCTTATCAAAATCTATAATACCATACAAGATTTTCACAAAGTTGAGGTCAGTTGAGTTCAAATCAATACTGACTTTTATGGCTCTACGCTATGACGCATTACCACACTATAGCACGGCGCTCCTGTTTAAATTGGCTACTTTAAGGCAAATAAGTACATAGGCGTTCAATTTAGCTTTTTATCGATGCAATGAAAAACTTATAATTTTATTTCAATTGACCTGCAATCAGCAATAAAATGTTTAGACAGTGGCTGTCGGCTTAGGGATATAAAAAGATCTTTGGACATTTGAAAACGGTTGACCTACCTAAAAATGTGTGCAGTTATTGAATTACCGTAACTCTGAACTGAGAAAAAAGGATAAATATCATTTATCATAGCACGTTAACCGAATTAATTACATAGTATTAGCATTTTCATTGGGTAAACGTAAGTGGCTACCGTTTTCTCTTTTCTCATTGTAAAATTCTATTTTTTCCGACACCGTAGTTCATCGGATTTAATGCAAGGTTGCAAATACTCCCGGTATTTTACAATCAACTTTATAACCTGAATAGTACATATTTACTAAGATTATTTGGGTGTGTATCGAGCAATATGCTGTATCTGTGCATTCGTTGTATTTACGAAATAGTGGTATGCGCTAGTGCCTTCAAAACCACATGGAGGTTGGCAAATGTTATATGAGGCATTAAATTATGGAGCTGCCAAAACATCCGAGCCCCAACTTTTAACTCAATTCAAAGAGATTGTTATCACTCGAAAGTGTGTGGCAAATGTGTTGAAAAATGACATAAAATCTGGTTTGTTGAAGAACTTGGCAGCATGATACAAACAAAACAGAATGTTTCAAAAAGCACTGTTGATAATAATTTCATTTTTTTAATCTCTGTACGTAAAACATATGCAGTTTGATCTTAAACAAATGTGTGTAACTCAAAGAACAATATATTGTGAAAACACAATTCTATGCGTTTAATTTTCTTTAAATTTGCATTCGTTTATATAATATAAAGCAATCATTTAATTCCTTCCATGGTGAGTAAATGGTAGAATTTTTCTGACATTCACTATTATTTGCTGCTGTATATAAATGTTTTGGAAAGAAGCAAAGAATCCCAAATTCATTTATATTATTATGTAAATTTTGTTTAAAAATAAATATATTGTTTTCTTGGTCATGTGTTCAAATCTGTTCCCCCTCATTGTAGTGCTCCTTTTGATATGTTTACCTAAATAAGGATGCTAAGCTCAACAGAATAACCAAACCATACGTATAAATTAGATATCACTTGATGATGAAGCAAGAAAGATGTTTCTTTAGTGCAAGTGTTCTGTTAAAGATGATAAGTGAAATCGAATTGGAAGCTACACTGTATGATACCGATGTGTCATTTTATACGTTTAGGCCGATGAAAGGCTTAACTGCCTTATTCCATAATAGAATTGTTACTTGTGGCGAAAACGTTAACCTTTCTCTTTCGTGAGTGTCATCGCAATTTGAGGCTTAGAATAAGAACGTATTTCAATATGTGACTTAACACAACAAATAATTAAATTATGCGGTTCAGGAGAGATAGAAGGTTTTAATGAATTAATCCTTTTCGGGTTTTTTCCCTCATTGGACTTTTTATAAGGCTTTATTCACGGGTTTCTTTTCCCTTTATCATTATACGTATTGTATGATACATAGTAAGCATATACATATATCAAATAACTGTTACCGACAACATACAACTTTTAATGATTAATTCAAGACAGGAGTAATACACAGATAGAGTGTCTTACACGCACCCTTGTAATACCATTCAAGCCTCTCATCATCTTGCTAATGCTGGCAAACTGATGGAATTAGACGCCTGTTTTATGTGGTTTTCTAGATTACTCTGATCAATCACGCAGTACATTTCCTGCCGAATCCTTTCTAAGAATGAGACCCAATTATGAAGAACTTGCTACAAGGCAACTAAATGAGCTATGCCAACACTTGTTCACGATTGTTAAACGGGCCTTTTTGAAAAGCTTTTATTCAATAAGCTTCACTGACCACAATTTAGTACAAACCATAAACTACCTTAATTCGGAGCATCCAAAATAATTGCCTTCCGGTCGAATCATTAAATGTCTTTAGGTATCTGATAACAGTTTTCTATTTACATATCTATATAGGGAAAATAAAAACATTCACTTAAAAAGGTTTGGAATATAATACACTGCCCCGAATAGAAATGCGACTTCCCTAAATCTACAAAATTGTTCGGAATTTGATTAAAGTTTAAAATGAGACAACCGGACATATGAAAGACTGAAAGAGGTCGATTTACGTAATTCTGATATTACCGAAGAAGAAATAGAAATGACAGCAAAACATCCTAAATTGAGTGGGCATTAATGCTTCTTATAGTAGAAAATGATTATCTGATTGATTGTTATGGTACATAATTAGAAAATTTCAATATTTTATGGTAATCTGTGCTCTTGCCGTTCCTTAACAAATTGTGTCGGTAAAACATTTAGGTGAACATGAATAAAACATTATCATTCAAATGCTGAACCCTCCTCAGACAAGTTAACTATAATTTAGTTTTAGAAAAGGTTCCTCCACATGTTTTAAATATTTAAAATATGGACATCCTTCTTACAGGGTATTTTTCAAAAAGGCATTTGATGCCATTTGGAGGAAGGGTCTTGGACTCAAATGATAACATTAAGATTAGACTTGTTTTATAAAATGAATCTTAATGTAAAACCCCCGATAGCCAAGAAGAATGTGAAACGGAAATCTAGGAAGTCTTCATCTTAACTAATGATATTTAAAGCATCATTTACAAATGGACGATATCATAGCATTGAATTTACGCCAAATGACGATGTTCGTGTGTATTTTTTTAGAAGATGACCAACAAAATTAATCTAAATTAAGGTTTTTGTTAGAATCTTGTTAAATAAAAAGAATATTATTTGGTTTAAAATCTATTTCAGAATGGATCAAAAGCAAAGTTTAGTCTAATAAAGAAAGTTAGACATTTGAATGATCCGCTAAGTCGCCAATTAACATCATTTGATGCGGCGCTTGTAACTATACCTTATTTCATGGGAGTGAGGTCAGGGTTTTGAAATAACTATAAGATTTTAATAAGCTGACGTAAAATATGAAGTATTTAAAGCTTACTTCCGGCTTAAGGTACTCAATCTGTTCATATATCCTTTACGGAGAAATTTGAAGAGCCCATTTTTTATACAAATAAAAAGATTGATCTCATATTGGCATCATAAGAAAACGGATATGTGGGGCTTATAAATATCTTCGTTGTTGTTCTTTTCTTTTCCGTCTTATCCATCGTAATAATAATGGTAGTCAATGGTGTGGATCAGTATGCGATGGCATCATAGTTCCGTCCTTTGGTTAACATTATTGCATTCAGGAGTCGTTGTCTATGAAACTTTAATAGTTGAAACAAAATTTTACTATCACACTTACAATTCACGTGCACACGTCACGTCGACTCGAATTTGCCTTTCTGACCCGATGTTTAAGGAATATTTCATTGTCTTTGAAATCATTCATTGTATAGACGATCCCTGGACTACATCATATTCTATACGTAGTCAAAACTTGGAATGATTCGTACAGGAACAGCATCTCTCATAATTGCATATATTGGTCATATGTTTAGCTCACCTACTACCGTGCTGGAATTATCCACCATTTTCCTCGATGAAGGGATTCATATGGTTGTAATTAAAGTTAACATACTTTTTAATGTATGCCAGGACAGGTTGCTGCCACAAGTGGCGACACATGTTATAAACTGATCAATATGAATATTTAAAACTAAATATGCCAGCATATTATCAGGTTGTTTTCCGCCTAAGGCAAAGCCTAAGAATCATCTATAAATGTAAAGTGGCTTCATTTCATGGGTTGTTTTTTTTCTGTTATTATTGTAATAAGTATGATATACAGCACTATTAGATTGACTACGTAGACACGTAGATAAGTGGACTAATTGAATAGTACCCTTAAACCACGTACACATATCAACGTCGTTTGATTGTATTGGTACACCTCCTCTTTGCCAGGAGGTGTTACTATATCAACATGGTTCATGAATGTATTAACTATACGTGGTGATGGTACCGGGGTAAAAACACTTACAATGTATCAACTGTGAGCATTTCAACACTCAGTATTTAGGTACATTATATGATTTGGTGTCTATTTGTAGATGTTGGTGACTTTGACGTTTTACCGTTTGAGGCGTATATAGTAACTGAATCGAAATTTGATGATAAAATATTACTGAAAATGTGTCAACCTTTAGGCTCACAAGCTTCATGAAGAATAGAACCTTGCATGGTTTGCGTAAAAAACATGAATACAGAGGATAAAACCTAGGGAATCAAAAACTCAAATGTGTAAACATCTTACAATCTATGGTGTCTCTTGTCAACAGTACCACAACCCTCTATTTATGTGTAGTTGGTCATCCGTTCGATGTTCAGTAAAATATACACCATTGAAGTACTCTATATTTTAATAAGAATGAAAGCTAAATTAGCCATAAATATATATATATAGTTGATATAAATGCGTTGTTGATGGCCATCGATAAACTTAGACGTATTTATGACGCATTCATTGACAAGCTGGATACGATCAATGAGCTGAATAATGAACCTCAGGCATTTTAGACACTCACATCAAACAGCCCTGCAAACTCGGCAAACTGGTGATAAATACCATCAAAAGATTTTACAGAGGAAAGGAGGTTCAAATATGGTAGTAATTTAAAAAATATTAAGTTTTGTCAGTTCTGAAAATCATTTCTTCTCATGTAATGTAATCACGAATAATGTATACAGAAGAAAAAACGTTGATAGTTTGGGATAGTTTTCTAGAAAACTTAAAAACATAATGAATAATATTAAAATTTTCAAACTTTCAAAATTCATCAACATCCTTGAAGCTTTTGTTCCAGTAAAATTCCGGATAAAACTTTGAAAATCAAAAGTCGTTATCAAAACATGAACTGAAGATCTATTTCGACCATTACGTAACACCAATATACTCCACATACTCGAAATTCAGAAAATTAGGATGAAATGAAATCGGTTTGAAACGATAATGAACGAAATGTGATGGTTGAGAATGAAGACGATGATAAGTATGTGAACAAGTTTGACGTGATACACGAATTCATACCTTCACCGTGAAAAATAAAAGTCGAAGTACATCCCAAGGTATGAAAACCTCCACAAGAAACAAACAATATAAGACATTTGAAATTAGATATAAAAAGTTTTAATTTTAGAAAACATGTAACGTCATCTCAAAACCTCATGTGTCCCCCTTTCCTCATCTCCCAAAGTAGCTTCAGAACGATGCAAATTAAAACATTCCCTTTTTTCAAAAGATGAAGTCCAAATTGTTGAAATAAATACAGAAGAAAAAGGGTCATGAACGTGACATGAGGCAGTGTAAATCTCTTGATGATAGGTCTAGTAGTGTGGAACTTATGCTTCGAAAATAAACCCTTCTCCAGAAAAGAAAAAGGGCAAATTTAAGTCATGGAAACAGAAAAAAATGAAAGAGTTTGAACCCCAAAAGGCACATTTTCATGAAATAGTGAAGCAGCATATCTCTTTTATGACACATCAAATCAAGCTAATAACAATCGGATGTCTAAAGGAAATGCATTAAACTGTAGCTCGTCATGTTAAGACAATATAGTATCTTCAACAATTCTAAAATGAATTCACAAATACGCATATACATACTCTAAGGGACATGAACGTATGGAGACCCAATAGCGAGGCTATATATATATTATATAACAATGGAGCGGAAGGTAAGAGACAGAGTGTTGCCAGATATAGAATAGCTGTAGTTATTATCTCTGTAAGCACACCACTCAACGCGCTTTTACTTCATTATGTACTACATGTAACCCGTCATTAGCTTTCAAGGCAAACATGGGAAATTTCTATGGCAATCACATGTTTCACTGGGAATCGATGAAGAACGTAAGTTGTTAAAGTACACAGCAGATTAATGTACAGATAAAATGAAGAAATTTAAATAATAAATTGACTATTTTTGTGTTCGTGGTATACATTAACAAGTTTTTAAAAACCATTAGGGACATACTGCGCTTTGTTAGAACTGATCATAATGGCCTACAGTGTACTGAAATCTCTTAACCAGTAACGTTTTATATAGCTGGACTTGTTTTACATTTTTGTGTGCCTCTATCGATGTATAACAGCAACAAATTGTATAAAATCGCGTAGCGTATCGTAGCGATTTTATGCAAAATAAATTGCTGTTATAGAGATAGAGGCACAAAAATGTAAAACAATCCTTTAAAATTACAAAATCAACTCTATTTTTAAAGATTTTCTGAATAATTGTTGTAGTAAACATTACCTTAGTTTGCAGTTTGTTACACACAACTATACATGGTGGAATCGAAATCGCGAATTTCATGGACTAAAACGGAAGATGATTTAGTATCGTTTTCATCAACATTGACGCTCATGCAATCAAAGTTCGTCTTAACTCGATTCTGAATTTTTGGAATAACCCTCATTAGTATATCACGTAACATTCAATCTGGCTGCCATTTGTGAAACGATTCGAGCTATCAAATACGTAGTTTTTAAAACCAAGAGTTTCCGGTGAAGGTAATAGTTTCTCTTGGGGGCAGAAAGTAATACCTGGTTATCAACGCTGTTATGAAGATGATGGCATGCGTACATTTCTTATTTTGCAATTTAAGAACCACAGTAACGCGATGTTGTCATAACCAGACTAGCCGTTGCTTCAATTTGTTCTGTCAGATTGTGACGTCATTAAGTATGAATGCACAAGGTATACCTGCAAATTCTTTCTTCATTCATCGAGAAATGGTTGCATGTTTTTAAGAGCTCTCGTCCAATCAGAATCGACGAAAAACGTGTCAAAACATCATTTTGTAATTATTAAAGAGTGTTTCCATTTTCTAATCATTGTCTGCATTGGCACCGATTGCATGATAAATAGAGATTATTACCCGAGGAAGTGTGTCATATGACTTTTACGACACGAGTGTGGATTTTTGCATTACCCGAGCGAGACACAAATTCGAACGATTTGCGTAAAATTCATGTGACACACTTTCTCGGGTAATAATCTCTTTATTACCGATTCTATTCCATTTCCAACGCATGGAACTATTCAGACAACGGACTGCTTCCCTTGCGATGGCCCGCTACAGTGACGTCACGAACAATGGTTTAATGATGTCACAGATGACAAAATACGGTATGAATGACCATGTTTATCATGACAAGATAAGCTATAGAGAATATCTTCCGAGGAAGTGTGTATTATGACTTTTACAAAAAGAGTGTGAACTTTCGTTCGAGCGAGAACGTGAGTTATACACAAATTCGCAAGAGTTTCGTAAAATTCATACGGCACGCTTCCGAGAGTAGTAATTTCTTTATCACCGAATCACGGCCGGTGCCCCGGTATAAATGCGCCTCTGTATAAAATCTCTCCACATCAATCCCAGTATAGATTCTTCCCATCAAACCAAGTATAGAATCGTCCATTCTAAATATGTGCATCCATCCGAGTATAAAATCGCCCACTCTAAATATGTGCATCAAACCCGGTATAGAATTGACCCATCTAAGTATGTGCATCAAATCAAGTATAAACTCTTCAAAAAAAGAAACTTGACACTGACTTTCAAAGTTCAATATAAAGACCACAGATGCAAGTTAAACATTGAAAGAAAAACTAAAACGTTGTTTGAAGATCTCTGTTCAGTAAATTTTATTCAAAATAAGCATGATTTTGAAATGTACAGGTGCACAAGTGTTTCAACATCACAGGGGTGCACAAATGTCAATATCGGGTATGGCCACCATTGGCATTGATTATTGCTTGGCACAGACGACCCATGGATGCAATCAAGTTTTCAATTACAGCCTTAGGAATGTTCTGCCATTCGTGCTGAAGTGCTGCAAGAAGTCCTGGAAGTGTTTAGGGTGGTGGATTCCTACTGCGCACGCGTCGATCTACTTCGTCCCAGAGATGCTCAATTGGTGACAAATCTGGTGACCTGGCTGGCCATGGCAATATCTGGACATTGTTACCCTGTAAAAAGTCTTGACAAACACGTGCAACATGTGGTCGAGCATTGTCCAGCTGAAAGAGACCACCATGGACGTTGACGTGAGGAATAACGTAAGGCTGTAGGATCAAGTCCCTATATACCGTACTCTTGTGAGGTTACCCACAACATGCACAAGGGGTGTCCTAACACCGGCCCACACCATGACACTCCCACCTCCAAATGGGACAACCTCCTGAACACAGTTGGCAGCTTAACGTTCTCCACGACGTCGGTATACACGTGCTCGTCCATCACTTCGTCGAAGCAGAAAACGGGACTCATCAGTGAAGAGAACGGTTCTCCACCTTGCACGTGCCGATCTCATCCTCTGTTGACACCAATGGATACGTTCCGCCAGATGACGTTGCGTTAAAACGGGACGTCGAACCGTCGTGGAAAAAGTCCAGCCTCTCTCAGCCTATTGCGTACCGTTTGGTCGGAAATTCGACGCATGCCTGGTATCTGCGTTGTTGTTGACGTTGCTGTCCTGGTGCCTTCCCGAAGGTGGAGCAGTCGGATGTACCGATCTTGGGCCCGAGTAGTCACCCTTGGCCTGCCTGACTTTGGCCTATCATCAACGCTGTTTCGGGTGTTGAAACGGGTCCACAATGAAGAGATGGTCTGTCTGGACACGCCAATGTATGTTGCAACATCTCGCTGCGTCGTCCCTGCTTGCAGTCTGCCAATAGCGTTGTTGCGTTCTGTTCAGTCTTGGCAGTCTTCAGGTCGCTGTACCGATGTTGTGTAGTCTGAATGAACAGCGGCTGAAATGGCTTTATATACCCCTAAAGCAAACGTGTCTGCATGTAAACCTTCATGATCCCATGCTGTACGTGCTTTGGTAGAAAATACATTTGGACGAATCGCTCGTTTTTGTCCCTGAACACAGCGTAAACTTTTTGGGCCATTGTTTTTGTAAAACTACACTTTTGAGCAAGCCTTTCTTTAAATTACAGGTATGTATCATGAAAAAAATTGACCCGTTTCGAAAAAATCAATTTCGCATGAATGTTTCTTTTTTTGAAGAGTTTAGATTCGCCCCCTCTAAGTATGTGCATCCATCCCAGTATAGAATCGACCCCTCTAAGTATGTGAGTATAGAATCGCCCCCATTAAGCTGATATGTCTAACCCAATAAAGAATCGTCTCTCTAGGTATGTGCATCAAACACAGTATTGGATCCCCCCTCTTAGTATGTGCATCCAACCCAGTATAGATTAGCCAACTAAAATGTATCTAAGTATGTGCATCAAACCCAGTATAGATTCGCCCCCTCCACGTATGTTTACCCAACACAGTATAGATTCGCCCCCTTTAATTTAAATGTGCACACAACCCTGTTGCACGGTAATTTAACGCCAACACTTTTTATGCAACAATTGCCAAACTCGTTTATTTCCCCAACTTTAGTGTACAAAACTTCAGGTTCACTTTGCCTCTTCTGAATAAATCAATAATATTCATATTATTGATTTATTCAGATCCTATTATTGAATTTTTTTTTTTCTTTCAGGTTGTCATTTTCATTTTATTTTCTACCCTTACTGACTTTGTATTACATAAGCGCAAAACTGGTTATGTCAAAATAGTTTCTTAGTGGTTCAGTTTTTTCGAAATTCAGGATTGGTGATTCAAAGGACTTTCTTTATCTGATGTTTAACCTTTTTCGTTGTTTCCTAAGAGCCATATCAAATTGTGACCTGTTTCATAACTCGTATTAGATCATAATTGTCGTTAAAACCCGTACTCCTTCAAAATTAATCCAATTTTCCATGTGGAAACATGTACATTACAACCAGAATTTAGAAAAAAGTATTTATTGTTATAGAATAATGATGATAATTGAAATGCCCGCACATCTGTTGATATTCCACCGCTATCAAGGACTGGTGCACAAGACTCTTTGAATACCATATTGCTTCAGTCCATCGGTCCACATGTTCTCCAACTTCCCCTGTGGCAAACTCTGCACCAGGGCAAAACCTTTTCTGGCACCTTCAGCTCCTTCCAAACAGTACACGTTATCTGGTTGTTGACTGAACTCGTATTCACTCAAGACTATATACTGAGCGAAACCGATGCACATAGCATCATGCATCATCTGCAAGTCGGCATCCGAAAGAGGGCGCACAGACAGGTAACCGGATATCACGTGACCTCCTATTTGAAGAACCTCCTCTTCACTTCCCTGACGCCCGACCATCAAGTCCGCGATTAGTCTCCCTACTTCAAACGATCGATAACTGTAGCATATTTCGTTGAAATCTATAATTGCATACATGCTTTTCACAGCGTTACCGTCAGTTGAGTTCAAATCGACAGTGTTAGTGTTGACGATGAGGTTCAGGTCGTGGAAGTCCCCATGTGTGACACCTGAATGTAAAAGAAAATCTCTATTTCTATTCTCATAACGTATTAAATAAATGGATTGTTTCGATATTTTTGAACATTTTGTCAGAATATTACCATTGAAAAAGTTTTCATCTTATATAAGTTCATAGAAAATTACGTTCATAATTTTTCATATTTGCAGCAAATTAATACCAATGGGCTTTAAATCGGAATCCCGGTTCCGCTATTGATTTATGGACTAAGGATGTAACCCATTCGTATCAAACCCGCAAGGAAATTGACACAGATTTGCAAACCTGAAGATCCTGATTAGGCCAAAGGAGTAGAAATTAACAGCCTGACCGCTCTGTACCGAAGAACACGATACACATACAACTATATATATTTCCCCAGAGAGCTCATCAATATTGCTTCATGCAGGCCGCACATCAATACGGCAATTAACAAACGATGGTAAGACGAAGTCGCCAACAATGTCTGCGAGTCCGTGTAAATCTGAATGAATGCCTAATTACCTCTCTCCATGGAGCTGCCAAACTGTCTCAGTCCCCTCTCAACTCGCTTGATAACCTCCTCAATTGATTCAGTGAGATTGCTGTCCTGGAAGAGTGTATAAAATGCCATTGGTTGTACATGTAAGCAACGCCGTTGTATTTGTAGTCGTATGCCATGTTGCATCACTTGTAAGGGGTTTAAATAAGTCCCAAGTCTATGTCTAAACTAATTATACTTTTCACTCACCTAAAACATCACTGATAAGTCAATGCCATGCCACTTTAATTACAAAATCAATTATCAAAGCGGTTTTTCATTTTGAAAAAGCTCTGTGCTTATTTAAAAAAAACTGCTGCGAGTCCATGAATAATTCAATTTTATAAGATTATAACCCCTGACCTAACTGCCTGCCATATACATACCAGGACATTGCGGAAACTGTTGAGTCTCATTATAAAATACAAGTTAGATGATAAAGTTCAATTTCCAAACAATCTACTGTAAATTTACATACCAATACAAAACTGGATACATAAGCATACTTTTTAAATTTTATTTACTTGAAGTCATACGTATGCTCATAAAACTTTTATTAACTGTAAGGAAAAATAACAAATTATTTGAAAACCAATTGTTATCCCGTTTAGTTAATTGCAATCCTTCCAAACAATAAAAAACGGTTAAGAAACTACATTTGTGATAGGACGCAACTACAAAACATGCAAAGCCCGTAAGGAAAGGTACATCCAACTTACCATGACCCTCCTCATGTAACCACCTACTGAGTGAATAATAATGACTAGATTGCATGTTGCTACACAGCCACTAAGGAAGTAAACAAAGTCATTCCACAAAACCACAAAACATCAAAACCATGGGTAGACTATTCCAACACGAAACTATAAGATCTGTTACCGACTGGATTGGGAGCAATATTATTTAAATTATTTAATTCGATCACTTTTCTAAACTAGTTAGTCATGCGTTTGATGATTTTTCAAATTTCAAAACGCATTCGAATTAAAGATTTCTACTTATCTTTTAAAAACAACACACACACGTAAAACAACGACAACCTCTAACAGTCAGCATAGATCAAATTTAATGAAACTAATATAAGTTACTCTGAAGTGAAAATGTGTCAAATGTTATGAGGTATGATGGTAACGGGTCTGACGACTAGTACAGTATGTGTGATGTTAACATGCTCTCTTGCTTAAAGATGTTTTAACTTAACTTTAAGGCCATTCATTCACTTTCAAAATTTAGTTTGAAAATTATAAAGTTAAAGGGGAACCTGGTATGTTATATGGGTTAAATATGTCAAACTTCAAAAAAGGTGTTATTTCGTCGAGAAGTATATGTTGTTTCTGAAAATTAATATCTTAATGCTTATCTTTTCGGCGCAGTGACAATAGGCAGCTGACATGGTCGAGCTACATGGGTATCCACCGCAACTGGTTAAATGTTATAGGTTATATATCTTATAAATTCAATGTCGAATTATATGTCATTTGTAATGTTGTAAAGGCTAAAAGGAGGAAAATGTTCAATCAAAAACAAATTGAAATCTACATTTTTTTTTAAAAACCCAAGTAACTTAAAATTTAAAATTAAATTTCAATCTCAGTTGACAACATAGCATAGGCAAGGAAGGCCTGACTTTTTCAATCTGTTCATGATGTTCCCATTTCAATGTCTTTTATTATCCAAAGAATTTCTAGATTTTTATGATGAATATGAATTTGACCTTTAAGGAGCCAAAAAAAGATAACTTCAATGTATCTATGACCCATGACTCGCTACAATTTTCTTCCCAACTCATCGCTTTTTTCTCGGAACGAAATTTGTACGCATATGATATATAAAGTGCCAACAATGACACATTTTCGTGTTTTCAACATCTTATACAATCTTTGATCATAAGCAGATGAAAAAAAAACTTTTTGTCAAAATTGTCAAGCATGAATTACGTCCAAGTTATCATGAATCTTTATACCAGCTTTGATAACAAAAATCAAGTACTTACATTAGTAGAAGTAAAGAGCCAGGCATGACTCGAAACAGATTTCAATCCGGGTAACCGATTCTTACTCAAAAAGGCAAAATTTAAAAAAGAAAATTTCAAAATTTCATGAAGTTATGTTCAGACTACATAGGTTTGATCAAAATTAGATGATAAGTTTAAATTAAGGGCCGGACAGGACATTTATCTTACAAATTCGCCACTTTTGGCCCAAAATCCGAAAATTTTATGAAGATATTCTCAAAATAATTAATAATTACTCATCATTATACATGTGTATGTCTGATTTTTCAAACAATGTAAAACCTTTCTTCATTGCAGTTGCCGAAGATTTACAGATGCTACGTAAGGATGCCTCAGGTTTACAGGCAAATGTCTGTCATTTTACGACGCTTCAGCATTGATTTGGGTTTTGATGTTTGTTGATGTAAGGTGACGTTTTGGCAAAACATGACTTATATTTGTCGTATAATTTTGTTACTATGCCTGTTTAAGTATCCTTGGTAACCTCAGGTTCATTGTTCACCCCTTGGACTATTTATCACGATAATCTATACTTTAATTACTAGGCTTCGATTATATGCTACTAAGTAACTACTACGTCCATTGGACCTACGAGTCTCTTAAAAGACGTGTTACAGCATGCATTAGTCTCGTGTTAAGTAAATTTACTTACAATTGCAGCTAACACCATATCGTTCAAAGCTATTCAGGGAAAGGTTTCCTTTCAAAATTCAAGTTTCTGAGCATGCGATGAAAAGGACTGTTACATATTGCACTCATCTTCCTACGCAAAGCTTAACTATTGCCAACACAAGACTTTCCTGTGCTAGCTCTCTAGTTCACTGCAAAGGAATTAGATAGTCCAATCAGAAAGCTCCTAGCAAAACATGGCTGCGCCCATGTCGCAGTCTGTCGACTGAAAGATTTGTAAAGAGAAAGTGCCGCCTGCAAAGCGATGAAGAATATATTCAAGTTCCTTTTTGTTTATAGCCAATTTGCGTTATTATTTTGGTACAAACCTATAGCGGACAGCGGCCTGTCAAAGAATTTATTCTTAAATTGCTTCCGAAAACTAATCAAGCTCGATAAAACTGACCATGATTTGAAGCACTGACTCGATGCACTACGCCCGGCAAGACTTTATTTCCTGTCATCGTACAATTGTCTTATCTTTTGTGCTTGCAAAAACTTTATTGAATACTGTTGAACCGAAACATTGATTAAATTTTGCATAAATTAACCGATAAAATTTGAACATATTTCGATGTCATAACACTCGAAATGTAGTAGCCTGCGACCTCGTTCTATCGCGGTAGTAAACGATTCTCTCAACAAACTTTACTTCTTGCAGTAAAAGACCAGGTATTTTGATGTGTACCATTTAAATATCAAGTCGTCAATAAAAAATCAAAAAAGTAAAACAATTGCTATATTTTCTTCCATTTTCACTGATTTCACTGGGTCATTTACATTTTTGAATATATTACTGTATGTGCCATGATATAAAAATTATTCTCTCTTCCGTTTGGCTTGGACGTGTGTTTGTGAACAGTTGGATAATCAAAATTGAGACTTGTGCACATGATAAAGAAAGACAATTTTTTAGTTCTTGATATAGAGTCAAAGCTTACCAACTAAAAAGGTGTGCCCGGTAAAACTAAGACAAGTTAACTCCACTTTTGTAGTATTGTACCAGAATATTTTTCGTAGTATTGCAAATGCTTTTATCTAATCTTAATATTAACTAAAATTAAATTAAATTTATTGTAATGATAATATTACTATGTTTCGTTCACAGATATTAATTTGTCAATTAAATCATAATTGCCCTGAAAATAGGGCACCTCTGTTAATATACATTGCGTAGACAATATATACTTTTCATTGTATGTTTAAAAATATATTCTCCCCTATAAATTTGATTTTCACATATTTTCAATGATAATTTTTCAGCTATTTGAAAATAAAAAAATTGTGAAGTTTACTTATTTGATGAACAAATACAATTATATAATGGTAACGCCCACGATAAATGGGCCTACATACTTCCCTTTGAAAAATATAATTGGCGCAGTCATGTGTTATTTATTTACCAAAACCGGTCGTAATAACAACAAAAACATTTTTTCCGTCCCTCAATACATTTATAAACTCAATCTTCTTGTTTGAAAGGTTTGCAATGCCAACTTCTTTGTAACCTGATCAAACAGGTCACTTTCAATGGGCGCAGCCATTTTGATTATATCGCAAAAGACACGGCGTCGCCGATTTGCCATAGTAAGGGTGGTAACTGGAGATAACTAAAACTCGCCAGTGAGGGCGCTGGTATCAAGCCAGAAAAGTCTTGTGTCGGCAGCAAGGGTTAACTTGGACAGTTCGAGACTGGCAATAGTTAAGCTTTGCGTAGGAAGATGTATTGCACTTAGAAACATCTCCTCGTATTGAGTCGTTTCATTTGATTTTAGTTTCATAAGAAGACGCAAGGGCGGGTAATCTGAGTACATAGTTTCGTGATGAAAATACCAAGGAGTGATACAGCGATGAGCGGGTGACCGAAAATTCTGTATCACGGACTTTTGATTACTTTACTAAAACAACGCTTAATTCTGTGGTACTGTTTCTGTAAGATATTGGATTGTGCAATCGTCATTCAGAGTGGTCAAGTGTCGTCACGTACCTGGCTTTAATCTTAACGAACGTGAAATAATCACATTCCTGTCTATACATTTTGAGGAATTACTTATTAAGAGGACAGTTTGAATTACATCATTAAATTAGCAAGCTGCATGTATAATCAGTTACTAATATTTATTTTTTAATATATCAAAAATTAATTCAATGCGACAATTCCAAATACCTATATGCAAAAGAGGTATGACGGAGAGACAAGGGGTTTACGAATATAGATATGTAGGCGATGAAATGTGCAACTGTAAACGCAAACGTAAAACCATGTAGGCCTACCATGATCGGTTCAGCTAAGCGTATCCATTTCGCTAAAAGAAATGATGAAAGGTATTAACACAAAACCAGCTCGATGCTTGGTTTTTTCCTCTACGAGTACGGAGTAATTAGACGGTTTGCCACTCTAGAGACAATACCTTTTGCATAAACTAATGTTTTATTTTGGAAAATTTAAAGAAATAAATCATTTTTTTAAAAACGTGCCACTGCCCCATTTATGCCAAATAGATGTTGAATTGATGTTATCGGTATATGTAGTCACTCGTGAAAATATCAGCTCCAACCCCACCACTCGATGAGATAAACATCGTATTTGACAAACTTAATCAAATATCCTCTATATATTAACTGGCCAAATCGACGTTTGAAATAAATAATCGCCGGACGAATTTTTCTAAGATTTACTGTACTTTTCTTTCATTCGAGATTATTATATTGTGTATTGTAATTTACTAATGTACCTTGTAAAAGACTATATTCGTCTGGAGGCACTTGCCATATTTTCAAAGAACGATCTGAAGAAAATACCTATTCAGTTCATAGACAGCTTTTTAAGTATACCTTGAGACACGACATGTAGTCACGGAGACACGAAGCATTCTCTGCAACCCATTCGTTGTTCGGGTCAACTTCCAGGTTGTCACATGGTACGTCCTAATACAGAACATGTGGAATACAAAATCTTTTTCGTAGCTTCGATCGTAATAATGATAATGAATTTAGATACTTATAATGTGTAACGGTACGCCAACCATTACCTGGCGCTTAACATCTAAAAAGAACCAAGATGATCGTGTTTACTCCATCATTATAAAAAAATCTTTAATATGACGAACTGACAGAATTGTTTAAACAAATGTAAAGTATTAATTCTCTGAATGTATAGAATGTAAACTAATATGAATAAATAAAATAATGTATTTGCCTGCTACATACACTAAACCCCAAAAGAAATTATCCACTCATTCAAATCTTCAATGAAAAATAACAAGACAAGGTTTTCTATCCTAACAACATTTCATCTAATACTGAATCATTTGCACATCATCTAACTTCATTTGTTTTGCAATAACTCGTTTATCTTACAGCCAGGGAAAATTTTATTAACACTGGTGTGAAATGTTAATTTCCATTTTTTAGAAATCGAAGTTTCGGATCATATGTTAATGAATTTATGGAATATGGAGTTCATAGTCATCAATACTTCGTATGTCCACCTTCAGCTGTTATGCAGGCAAACACTCGACGTCTCATTGATGTCGTGAGACGTCTGACGGTGGCGTTAGGGATGTTCCCCCATTCTTCCTGTAGGGCTTGTTCCAGCTGCCTCAAGTTGACTGGTGGGTTTGCTCTATTCCTGATTCGCCTCCCTAGGCAGTCCCACATGAGTTCAATTGGAGAGAGATCAGGAGAACGTGACGGCCAAGGCAAGACGTTGATGTTATTGTTGTCCAGAAATGTTGACAATGCTCTTGCTGAATGTGCAGGCGCGTTATCATGTTAAAACAAAGTTTCCGGGTGATTCTGAAGAAATGGCAACACAACAGGACGAAGAACTTGGTCATGTTACCCATAACGATCACCAATGCCGACTTGTTTTCTCCTCGGATACCGCCCCAAACCATCACACCTCCCCCACCGTGTGCCTGGACCTCTGCAACACAATTTGGAGCGTTTCTTTCACCCTGACGGCGATAAACGCGGGCTCTGCCATCATGCTTATATAAACAAAACCTACTTTCATCGGTGAACATAACATTTCGCCAATCACGAAGCTGCCACCTTCGTACACGTCTTGTCCAGATTAATCGGTTATGTCGATGTTGACGTGTCAACGTTAGACCACAATAAGGTCGACGGGCCCAAATCCCTACTACTCTTAACCTCCTTCTGACGGTTGATTGAATAACCAACCTTCCGAAAGCCGTAGTCGGCGATTCTGCAACTGTCAGGAATCTATTTCGGAGATGGAGAGTTCTTAAGTATCGGTCTCCCCGACGTGACGTCACATGTGGTCTACCTGTACGCGATCTATCTAATGTTGTTCCCGTGACCCTATAACGTTTCATCAAATTTTCTATGGTTTTTCGATGACAGCCGAATCAGCGAATGTTCTTGCAATAAGAATATTTGAAGCACCCATTTCCTTCATACCCAAGGCCCTTCCGCGCTGTTCTGGGGTCAATCTAGGCATTTTAAAAGTGGTTTAATATGACCTGACTCACATGAGAATGGATCGCTTGCTAACTCACTTTCAATAATGAATGTGCGAAACAATGATCAAAGAAAAACGTGTTTTCTCAGTTTTCAACAAAAGTCATGAAAATCACGTACCTAATGAACAACTGAAATGAACAACTGAAATGTTACGTTTCGCCGACTTGTTTCCATAAAACTTAACATTTAGCTAAAGTAAATTAAGAATATATTTGAATTCTAAAATTGGATAGTTTCTTTTGGGGTTTAGTGTATATGTAATAACAATGTCACTGTTATTATTAGAAAACAAAATGAGCAAAACTTTGGAAAACTGACCTTCAAAGTGTGATGGAAGAGGGCGAGTAGGATCCCAAGTTGTCTGTATAGACGAGGACACCTCAGTTCAGGAAGACTCTTCAAAGTTTCACCTGGGATGTACCTCAACAGTCGGACCAGGCATTCCCCCTGATCACTCTCTGAGAGAGATAGAGGTTCAGGTTTTATAATGGTATCACTGGGTTTTTTTGTGGAAAACAATATTTTCTTGACAATTTTGCAACAAGGATTAACTTGCTTAAAATATTCATGTAAAACACATTGAATTGACTTAAAGCGGAAGATTTACTCGTCTTTCTGCAGCGAGTATAAAAAATAGCGCATTTTAAGAAAACACGTACATTAGGAACCTATACAATGTATGCGTTTTTTTCCAATGACAAATATGTTTAAATAACGAAACAAGATCTCAAAAGACATAACTTTCATTATCAATAAAAATTCAAAGATTCGAACTGGCACCTCATTGAGGAATACATATAAAAAAAAATCATTGATTATCTCCCTTGCTGCAACAAACCAGTGTACGGTTTTACCAGCTATTTCAGCCTACTGATAGACTTGGTATCAAAATAAAATAAAATGTAACTCACCAGGACCCCCTATAGGTATTGAAATTTTCCAAAACAGGTTACCAGCTTTATCCTGCATGTGCTGTGGACAAACGAACCCGTGGTAATTTAACTTAGAGAGCACAGCAATCTGAGTTTGCACCTTCGCAATGTTTTCTGACTCGGGAGGGTTGACGATTTTCAGAATAAAATATTCCCCCGCTGTTGAAAGTATACGGAAGTTTCTGTCACGCCAGGAATTTAGTTCACTAACTTCTGTAGCCCGTATGCTATATGCATCTTCTATCAAAGATGTCACAGCCTCGGTGAGTATGTAAGGACGGTGTTTGTGACCCGCCATTATGACGACAGGTCGCAAGCTAAGATTTTATGTGCGACTCAACCATTTTCAACGATGCTTTTGACATTGTCAGCCTGTTGACAACATGGAAGTTCTTTTAAACAAGATCAAGATCAAGAACTTCAAGTATTCTAATTTTAACTATTTATTCTTAACAATGTCTAATAAACTTCACGAATTTTGAAATAGAACCCGTGGTTCCCATGTTGCAGCCCAACATCCCTCTAAATTATATACATGTATGAATTTCTATGTTGCATACAAAAAACTAATGAATCAATATAAATCGCAAATCAATTCAATGTAATGATTTCTCGTGTATGATGGGATCTCAGTGAGGTCGAAGCTTTAAGTTTAAATTTTATCATTTAAATGGTATTTTCAAAATATGACCATAAGTTTACGTATCAATTTTACCTAACAACGATTTTTTCAGCGCTGCGCTGAAATTCAGCATAGCATAGCACTAGAACAGTTCTCTACTTCAGACAAGGTTTCCGAGCCCCTGGCGGGATTCGAACATCGGACCTCTTGACCCGCACAGTTAGGTGAGGAAATAGTATTGAAAGCCCGATACAGTGGCTTTGAATTGCGGTGAAACCTGCGAGCATCGGCTTGAATTAGCGAACCACGGTAGGTACTGCGCTGCAGTTCAATGTAGCATTGAACCCAAACCTTACTGCATGAAGAACAGTTGGTAGGATTCAAACCACGGACCATCTGAACGGAGGCCGAACGCGCTAACCGCTGCGCCAGTAAAATATGAACTTTCATATTTCATGAAATGAGCAAAACATAGTATATTTATAACAGAAAAAGCATATTATTATTCTCTTACCTAACTCATAAGTTTAATGTGTGTTTTTGTTGTTTTTTTAATATGGATTTATTGTATAAATGCATATTATTCTTTTACTATAATCATAAGTTTAATGTGTGTTTTTGTTGGGTTTTTTTTTATTTGAAAATGGGTTTATATAAACTGTATATTGATTTTGCATACACTTAAACTCCTTATGCTAAACAGAAAATGAATATTATTTTTCTTTAATCATTAGTTTTATCGGGTTTTTATTTACATGTATGTAATGAATTTTGTTGAATGGATTCATATCAACGATAGATGAGCTCTACGCACGTATGCAGCATTCTATTCTCTGAAGGATCTCTTTATCTATGCTTTGATCAAAGGACACACATGAAACATTCGTCAGGAATTCAAACAAAGGATGACAACTGGTTCATATAAGATTGGTTTATTCAATAAGCAATATATCCTATATTAAAACAACAAAACTTCCAAACACAGATGCGAAACATGTTTCAAATAATTACTACCAAATACATTTAGAAGTACCTCTCTACTATGGTACTCCACATAGAAGTAGAATCTGCAGCTGGCAGGATCGTTGATTATGATGTCACAATGTTGCTATGCCGCAATCGGCCATCTCAGCGACTTTACAGCGACATCATGCATATTTATTAGCACAAAGGGAATTTAATACAATTTTCATTGTAATATTAATGTTGAGAAACAAGATGCCTGAATATTGGTATATCCCGAGCGAAAGCGATATACTACTGATAACAGGCACTCCTGTCGTAAACACAGTAATATACATAGACAATCGTGCAATAACCCTGCTAAACCGAAATGAAATAATAATGCCCGAAATGTCTCTTTCAATGACAGATTGGCAACCTACAAAACGTGAGGTCATATCAAAACCAAATGATTCGGAAACACAGATAAGAACAGGGCCAGTAGGATTCAAACTAGAATTAGAGCAAACGCGGGCACAAGAATGGAGAAAGACCGAAGTCGCTTAAAAACTTTAAACAAGTATGTCAGTCTGTTTAATGATAGCTTAACTTTATTAACAGCATTATACAATTACTCACATAACCATGAAAAAGTGATATTTTTGGTATCGTATGAACAATAGGAATGGCTTATGACGTCACAGACGACAAAATACGGTAACTCATTCTAAACCAATCGCTGCTACGAATACGAGCACATTTGCTCGAATTGAAAATATGTAAACAATTTTTATTAACCATTTTGGATATGAGGTTGTTGAAAAGTAGCATATTTTCAATATGAGTAGATATGAATAATGGATAAAACATCAAACACAACAAAATTGAACAACTTGTCAACTACAAATACCACATGATTATCAAAACTGAACGATTTTCATATCAACTCTGTGATGAAAATGACAACTTATATCCATCATGAAACCTTTAAACGATAATGAAATTGTGAAGTATCTATTCGACTCCATGTTCATGATACCCCGCACTGTAAAACTGCTCAGATGTGAAGGAAAGATCAGACCACAATTCCGAGTCGGACTCACTTGACTCAAATATATCTGTGGAGACGTAGTCCTGCATGGTGCCCGCTTTGTTTTCCCTGTTTCTCAGGTCCTCCGGAACTACCTTCTCATCACTGTTCACTATGGAATTCCGGCTTTGATAGCTGTAGTCCTCCTCCTCCGCTTCAAAGTTCAGGGTCTTTCTAAAGTTCAAGAGGAGACGACTTGGTCTCTGCTCCTCTCTTCTCCTCGCCTGTCTCTCCTTCTTCTCCTTTGACCTCTCAATTCTCTCCCTCTTCTCCTCCTCGTCCTCGCTTGAGTCCCGCTCCTCGCTGACGTCACTGGCGTCCCCATAGTCCACAGGATTCATGCAGGCGGTGCATATGTTCTGTAGGTCGTCGTAGCAGTCCACACAATACACTGCCCCGCAGTCAACAGTATCACACTCGTGGAAGTTGTCGTAGTCACTCTTTCGGCCTTCCTTGCCGCATAGCAAGCAAAACTTCTGCTCAAAGCCGAAAGCTTTGAGTATCTTGCCAATCAACGGGTATCTAGCGGCAAGTTGGGCTCGTATGCTTGCTTTCTGTATGTCTTGGTTTTGTGTGTATTTGCGGCGTATTTGACGCCGGGCGAATTTAAGGAACCCTCCTCTCGTTCGGAGGATGTGGTTGTACAGCCATACCGCCCTTTGTTCCTCTCTCCGTGGGTGATAACACGCAGCGATCACATGACGTAGTCGTAATGCGTAGGATTCAAATACTGACATTAGCAGACATATACCATAGATTGCCATAACAATCTCATATATCTTAAAGTTTGGAACAGCTGGATTGGGTAGACAGGGACTCGTATCAATATCAAGGTTATCTGCCGTTATGGGATCAAGTACGGAAATTAGAGCACGATACATGTCTGCCATTGCTCCATTCCCTTGCACATGCAACTTAGTGTGAGGAGGGACAGCTGCTGTCGTTTTGATCTCGAAGTGGGTTCTGATGAGCGTCAGTACCCAGTACAACCCATAGTCAGATACTATGTAAAACACGCCATGACCTGCCGCAAATACTAATAGAGCCAATCCTTTGGCCAATTTAATCTTTTCGTGTTTTTGTAGTCGAAGAGCGGATGATCGTCCGAATTTCCGGTTTTCCTCAGGTGCCAGGGGGAATATTGTCTCTCTTCCCAACTCCTGGCGTCTCTCGTCGATCCTGTCTATGTACTTAGTAATGTAGGTGTTGTCATACCGGTCCTTGCTGATATACTTGTACCTGTAAGAGTAACACGTCAGGGTACCGTTGAAATATGTCAAAGATGCAAGGTCATTTTGATAACACTTATAGTGTAAATATTTAGAACTATTCTCTTTTCGGGTTTTATAACAGTAATTAATTATACTGAATAATTCATTGGTCTCGGATAAGCAAAATCCTTTAACAAATCCAGATAATGCCCAAACCGAATGTTGATTACCTGTAAACGATCGCTTTGACCAGCACTAAGGCGACGGTGATCATCATGATGTGGTCAGCAATAGTAATGACGTCATTTATGCGCCGCAGCACCGACTTGATCTCCTCCATTATGTCCTTCTTTACGTCTTCATAGGACTTGGACATGGTCATCGTGAGGTTGTAGTCCGCGTTTATGGTAATGTTGAAGTAAAACATCTCGTGGATGTTGTCCAGGACTTTTTCCACTGGTTTACCAATAGCTCTGGTGGCACTGTTGACTATGGCAGACGTTATGATGCAGAAAGCCTCTCCTGCCCGAGCGATGTGACATACGTTGCTGACCCAGTCCACGATCTCGCAAACAAATTTCACGATCCCCATGCGTCTCCTGCAGTCTTCTATTGCATCAGTGAACGCCTTCATACACCGCCGATAGGGGGCGCCCATGTTGTGGTTGCAGACAGTAATCAGGGATTTCAACCACTTCAACGCCGTTCCAATGGCATTCGCAACCTCTTCGACAGCTCGTTTCAATGCTTCAAATGCTTTCTGAATGGTATCTGCAAATCTTTTTATTGCTTTCACCATATTGCGGACTCCGTCTAAAACAGCGGCTAAAGGCGAGAGAGCTTCTGCGATTAGTTGCTTAGTCTCATTCGCAGCTAAACTCTGACCGCATGTGGCGCTTTCCGACATTACTAGGATGTTGTGGTTAAAGTTTGCGACAGGATGGTTGAGGATGAGGATTGTTGCGTACATGAGGAGAAAGGTGCGACCTTTGCTTGAACAGAACGAGGGAAGCATCAGCAACACCAAGCACCGAAACGTCTCTGAGAATGCCAAACCGAGGCTGAACACCAAGCCGAGGCCAGATGATATCGAAAATGCAGTCACCAGCGGCAGTTTCATTTGAAGCGCCATGATGAGATACAACATAAAGGACAGTATGATCCCACTAAAGAAACCTAAAAAGTTTTTCAGACACTCATTTTCATACGTGCCTGCAGTAAACATACGGCTGCAGCAGTTAGTTGGTGGTCTCTTCAGTTTTGGTCGAGTAGGCCGCACACAGCAGGGGCAAAATACTTTACAGCAAAGCGCTTTGAGACCCTGCATGCAACCGATGTAACATTCCTCGTACCACGGTCTGATAGGAGGAAGGCCCGCCATGGCACGAATTGCATTCTCCTTTGCGCGAGCAAGTCTACCTAAGGCGGCCTTCACCTTGAAAGCTTGGATTATCATCTTTCCCTGCGCCATTTTGATAGGTTACTTGCTAAGTTGTTTTACTAGAATATGATACAAATATTTCCTGTGCGTAACGGCTGAAATTGGACTGTGACGTCATTTGTATCATGTAAACGTCATGACGTCATAAACACACGCGCTCTTACTCCAGCATAATGTTAATGTAGTCAAGACGTCGTACGCAATATTCTTTCTTCCATGCTGTGTGGGTGTATTTTGTCGAGGTGAAAATAGCTGCATGCATTTTGAAAGTAGCAGACAGGAACGTGCATGTTAATGAATAGTAGCAAAAAAGCTGCGCTTCAAACGCAATCGCGCGTAATCAATATTGTCGAATTATTATAGCTGTGGTTAATTTTCTGATATGCTAATAGGTCTTTAAGCAGTTTCCATAAGAAAAAAATATATTAGTGTACAGTTTCTGTCTTTTCATTTATTGACTGTGTCATCTTTTAGTTATATTTGTTGTTCAAGTGTCGAAAACCTGATATTGATGTACTAGAGTATGTGGCAATGAGAAAATATAAAGTCGCGATTATGATCGAAAACCGGACAGTTAGGCGCGTGAATTTGTCAAACGTAATTCTTTAAATGTATATAAGGTAAAAAGAAGAGCACGTTCTATATCTTTATTTTGTTTGATAATTTAATTGATTTGCTATAAATATATAAAGAGCACGCTTTTCGTAGGTAAACTTATAATCGTGCAACATTGAATTTGAATGTTTGAACATTTGAATAAAAACTGTAAAGCCGTGTTGTGGAAGAACAACGGTATTTTTTCATATATTTACCGTATTCATATATTCAAAATCATTTTGACGATACAATTAAGATGCGTTAAATCTGGAAACTTTGGTCAGCACGAGTCAGTGCGAGTAAGGTGTGATGATATTGTCTCCTCTATCCACATCCACAAATTGTTCTCGCAAAATGTTACCGTAAACGAATAATCTTGACAAAAGTGTTGACACATGTAGTACAAAAAGGGGCAAAACTTCGAATTTCCTCAAACAGTATGCGTGTAAAAGAATTTGAGATGTTATAATTAGATAACTTTATCTAGATATAAATTTTACTTTGGATATAAAAAAAGTTACGATACACACATTATTTTGAGCTATACGTTATTACAAAAATGGTTGTGTTTGAGGATATGTTTGAGTTCAAATAAATAATCAATACATTTCCAGAAAGACATAATCAACAATACGGCTAGATGGATTTTATACTAATTCAACCAAATTATAGAGTCATAGTATTATTTATATGAAGAGAGGAGATAGACGAAGAGGGATCTATAAACAAAGAGAGCGGTAGAGAGAGGGGGAGTGGGAGATAGTTTGTAAGAGGTAAAAAGATATCAAATAATACATTGGTTTGGTTTGAGTCAAACTAAGTTTTTGAAGATAAACAAATACCAATTTTCTATTTAGGTCACGAATAATAATAACTTGTTGAAGTTTATAATTTGCGTCCTGGTGCATCAGTGAAAGGCGTGGATATGTTCATAATATTCAATTCATTATTCCACCATGTTAATCCCCCCGACTCTTCAGTTTCTACATTATCAGATATCACACCTGACGCACAATCAAATGTTTGAATAAACTATACAACTGTTTTATCCACGTGGATGATTTGATTGTTTACACTCCGCGTCCCCAGTGCGGCCACGCATGTAGTGGCTTTTGACGAAAACAGACATGATCATTTCATCAGTTAAGCCACCAAGGAATAAACCACGAAAATACAATGTTATTTTATTCCACCGTAATGTCTTTTGTTTTCACATCCCTTCAGGTGTAACTCTGAGGACAATCAATTCGAATATTTTTTCTTCTATTCTGCACCTCAAAATATGTCAACATAAATCATCCATTTGTCAAGTAAGATTACATATCTACAAGCGGCTATAAAATCGTTGGGTTTGCTGGCATCACTTTCTGAAAAATGTGCCTGAGAAATTTGTATCATGTGTGCAGCCTTACTTGAGTGTTATCAACTTTATCATCCCAAACTGTCATCAAGAGGAGGTATCGCTATTTCATTATCAGTTTTAATAGGTTTTTTAACAATGCCCTGTTATCATCATGTTATCATGAAATCAATGCTATGAAATCTATATTCATTGAAGTGAAGTATGCTATCATACCACCGAATTTAGGGTACCTCTAGCTGTGTTTCAAAGATACACATGCATGCTTCATGGAAATTCGATCAAAATTGAAGCACAGCCTTATGCTTGTCTCATGATATCTAAGATCCTCACTTTGAGATAATTGATAACACAAAACACTAGGGTTAGATTTTCGATATAGTTCAGATAATGATGGATATCAGTCTGATCAGTAAAAGAGATATTTCATATAATCCGTGATAAGTTTTTCATGCATATCAAGATAAACCTATTAACACGTAGAAAATGCTCATAGTTGTTTTACCAATATTATTAATTTAAATCAAAGCTGTTACCATTGCGGGGACTCTCTCGGATATGTGTGGGGTCGAAAAGACAGCTTATAGTTGTGATATTGTTCTAAATGGTAAGTGTAGTGTAGGATATTATCCTTTTCTTGCCAAATACCATGTTTCTCGCATCTTTTAAAGTAGACAGTTTATGTTTTCTCCAGTCGTGCGTCGACATGGTATTCGACGAGAAATATCAAATGTTAATGACCGTAACTATATGAATGGAGTAGCTCAATCGCTTCGCTAGCGCGGCCGTTGCTTGACGTCATTCAATTGTTTCTTGACGTCACAGACGACGTCATCTGATTGTTGCATTAGAATACCATTTTCACCGATAAATGGCATATTTCACCATTTAAATATAATAAAAAGAGGATATTTGACATTTCTCGTCGAATACCATGGGTATCTCATCGAGTGAAGTAGAAATTTATATTTTCACGAGTGGCGTAGCCACGAGTTTAAATATATGATTTTCTACTTCACGAGATGAGATATTAATGGTTTTCGACGAGAAATGTCAAATGTTCTATTTATTAAGTTTCCCAAAACCCCGTAACTGACCCTAACTACATGTATATGGACGGAGAAGCTTAAACGCTTCGCTACCGCGGCCTTTGCATGCCTTGTCATTAAATTTTTTCATGACGTCACAGACGACGTCATATGATTGTTGCATCATTTCACTGAGTTGAATACCATTTTTATTTCACTCAGTGAAAATACGGGTTTTATTTTCACCGATAAATGGCATATTTCACCATTCGAAATATAATGATATCTTTTTCTTGCCAAATACCATGTTTCTCGCATCTTTTAAAGTAGACAGTTTATGTTTTCTCCCCTTATGCGTCGACGAGTGATAACACATAGGGTATTTCTGAGATGAGATAAACGCGGCAGTTGTCAAAAACATTAAGACATATTTTTTTAGATATTCCTAACATTGTATTAAACTACTTTCGGAGACGTTTTTAGTTGAGTCAGCTCCAGAAAGAGTATATTCCGCGGGTCATGTCTTCACGCCTATAAGGGTAACACCGACTACCCGACAAAGGACGGCAGTTGAAAAAACCTTGAGCTTCATGAAATTATAATGTGCCCTGATTTATAGCGTTACTGCGAAACCGGCATCTGGTTAATGCCGAGGGCCAATATGACGTCGTAGTCGCTTTCGTCGACTGGCTTATTCGAACCAATTTGGAATATCAGCCGAGGAAACAGTTATGATCGATACCTAGTGACGGTAGCCGTAGCTGTTATTAATTTCAAGGCGCCCGTTCTAAAGTGACGTCAGTTAAATAAAAGGCTTTGTTGTTGTCAGGATTGAGCGGGCGATCAACATTTGAAGCGACCCGCTCCTTTCAAATATCAAGAGAGCGGTTTCATGATAAATTCATCCATTATAGCTATAATTATGACTGATAACACATACACGTATTTTATATTCTTATTGATGGGCTATCTGTTTTCCTTGAAAATCGCACGCTTATGTCTTATACAGAGAGGTGCATTACTTCATAATACGAAATATTGCATAACCTACATGTACCTAGCTGGCAGATAGAAGCATGTATTTTTCAGTGGAACGCAATTATTTTTTTCAATTATATGACACTTAATTTGTGTTGATGTTGAATTATAGACCTCTTGCAACGGTGGTCCAGACTTCCAAGTAACGTCATAGCATTGTTCTGATGACATTACTCGAGTGCAATTGAACTCTATCGCCATTTATTAGAGTGACATTAAAGGTTAAAACCAATGATGGTGATATAGTTGGATTATTTCATTGATAGAACAGAATGCCTCATTCTCAGTCGTGTAACGAATTCCCGTACATGTACTTCACAGGCAATCATTTAATAAAGGAAACAAGGCTTTACCTAGAAAAGGTAACGCACTTGCAGCTGTTGTTAAAGAATTTATATTGAAAATGGTATAAAAACAGATGATAATCGTACCATGAACAAGTAATTTCGTTTATGAAAGCACTCTAAGCGTTCATTTCCATATCTGTATTTGTTGTTTATATTTATGTGCCCGTGTTGTTATTGATGTTAATCACGCAAAAAGTATTTATCTGTTTTCTTATTATTTTTCCTAATTAATTCCTTCAGAATATTTATGGATGGTTTTCATATGTCCCCGATAACGATACGGTGCACGTAGAGAGGAGGTTTTATTGCAAGAGTACAACTTTTAGTGTGTCATTGATTGATAACGTTGTCAGCATCCAACGAAACGCCGTCATCTTGCAAAATACCTCATCAATTGTTGGTAATGGACTAGCACATGTAAGTACTCTCAACAGGGTCTCCTTATAATGACAACCAAGGCGGGCGCGAAGGAGGAGAAAAAGACACTCCTAAATGAAAAGTCAGGCGTAAAACAGACGCAGAGTCTTTTTGCGATATCCGCCTCCAACCTGTGTGTGTGGTGCTGCATCTCTCTGATAGCTCCCTTCTTCCCACTCGAGGTATGTATCCGTTTGTAGTACGAAGGATGATTGATAAGTAGTGACATCACACAATAAGAAAGAAAAAAGGCATCAAAATCAAATGCATTTGTTTTCTACCTAGTCCCCCTTCAATGCGATGTTCTTCTGTCATCGATGTTGCACAGCCATTAGTCTAGTCCTTTATACGGTCTTTGTCTTCAGTGTGTAGACACCGATCACGGCGGTAATGTCAGTTTACCTCGCCTCTCCGTCCTAATAGTTTGTCTTAATTGCCATATAATTGAGGCATAGTATGTGTAGTTTATTGTTTGAGGTTTGAGGTTATCCACCATGAGGAAACAATCTGAGGTCACACACACTGAGGTAATCATCTTTTCCACGACACAGTCTTATCCTTCTTTGGATTCGGTCACATAACGTCCTACCAGTGGTGCGTTTACTTCTTTGTCACTGGCTGAAAGCGGTGAACCAAAGTTTAAAACATGAATCGTAATAAATGTAATCGTTTAATGAAACTGTCAGGTTCATCATCAAATAAGGCTAGATGTTTTATTTATATGATGTGTCTCGAACGCTTTTGATCAGGTGTCAAAAGTTTCGGTATCCACCGAGCTGAAACCTTTGTCATTTCCAAAGTTTCATTGATGATAAAATGAATTCCAGGCGAACGTGAATCGTTTGGTGAATCGCCGGTCATTTATTAACATGTCTAAACCACATCATCATGAATAGCTTCTAGGTCCTCTATTTGCACCAAATGAATCCTGCTCGCGACTTGATATGACCCCATCTGATTGAATTGACTAGTCACAACCAAACACTTTCAGCGAATGTATACTTAGACAGTCTGTGACAGAGCCCGAAGAATATAATAGTGTATGCGCAAGGCATGGTACCATTGTGTTACATGGTTCTCCGATCACTACCCATTACTTATCAATTACCCCTTGTACTTTAAATGCAACATAACTGTTACTGTAGTAGTTTTAGACCTTCTCAAACTTATCAACTTATTTTATAAACCAGTTCTTCTATTCAAAGGTGACAAATTCATATTATCAACTCCTGCTGTGGTGAACTTGTTTCAGGCGGAGAAGAAGGGAGTGAGTAAGACGGTGATTGGGTTCATCTACAGCTGCTCCGAGCTTGTCATGCTGGTTGCATCGCCGTGCTTCGGATATTTGGTTGTGCCGTCGTTTTAACATTACCGCAATCTTGACTTCAATTATTTTGTTATGATTTTCAGTACGCTTATAAACATTTTATAGCAGTCGCTTTTAAAGAAATTTACACAGTTTTCATTGTGTTCGTGCTCGGTCGAAATATGAGTTTAAATAAACATTTTATAGCAGGCCCTGTTATAATAATTCTAATCAGGATGTTTGCGGATTTTTGTTTTCGTCATCTCATTCCGCATTTTAGTCACATGTCCTCTTTCACATTTTACATTTACATTCAAATTTTGAGAATTCATTGCATTGTTCTGTCAAAACAAAAATTAATAAATACATGTAAAATTACAGTTATTGTTCAAACCTATAACATCAAATATTCAGCAGTTAGTTAATAGATACATGTTTATATTTGACGTTTGCTTCTGAACCTACTGCAGATACCTAAGTTGAGTGCTCGGTTTTTCTACATCGCTGGACTCTTTGTGTTTGGAAGCTGCACCTTTCTGTTTGGGTAAATCTTTATCAAACAATTTGATGTGACAGATTATGCTTCGAATAATTGTGATAAAAGCATTAACAATAAAATGAGTTATTATATTATTTCAATTTCAAAACTGTGGAGATTTTAAGTTAAGTAGACGGTATACACTCGGGCAAACATAAGGTGTCTGTAAAGTTTATTCTTAAGAATTACTTTGCATTGCATCCCAAATCAAAAGACCAATTTCCATGCTAGAGTGTCTTTTTGGTTAGACTAATTCATACTCGACGCCTGTACAACGTAAATAGCTTTATAACCCATATGGTTAATCATAAGCGGTGACATATTTTTAATATGAGCACATGTCCACATATCACTTTTGCCTAGCAACGATTGTTTCAGCGCGAGTGACCATATTGTGTCGTCTGTGACGTCATAAAAACCATTGTTTATGACGTCACTGTAGCTGGCCGTCGCAAGGGAATATTTCCATGCGTTTGAAATGGAATAGAATCGGTAATAAAGAAGTTATTACCCTCGGAAGTGTGTCTTATGACTTTTACGAAACTCGTGCGAATTTGTGTATAACCCTCGCTCTCGCTCAGGTAATACAAAAATTCACACTCGTTTCGTAAAAGTCATATGACACACTTCCTCGGGTAATAATCTCTATTTATTTCTTTCAAAAAGATATAATATATAGTATATTTTTACAGATATTTACAGCATCTCAAGAAATAGGTTCATGTTTATAAAAACTTATAAACTAAGATATGGGTTACAGGTTGTTGAATATGTCTCCTCCGGGAGCGACCTTTATTGCACTGTGTTTCGCTGTGAGGATTATACAGGCGCTTGGATCAGCCTCCATCACCACAGCCAGCTATGTTATCATTGGCATGAGTTTTCCTGATCGCATTGGAACAGCTTATGTATGTGTTATATCTATTACCAATATACTTATACATCACATTCCTGTTTTGACAATTAGTTTTTAAAGTTGAAGTTACATTTAATCAAATTAATATGAACATATAGTGTTTCCCCTAGGTTGGAAAAAGGGCAGGGCAAGTTGATTTAGAAAAGGGCACCACTCCTTACAAAAGGGCACTTAAATACAAATTCATTTGAAAGTATGTTTCATTGTTAAATGAAACCGAGTCTAAAATATATTCGATAAATCTTACGAATAAATTCAGAAAAAACATCACATTTATTCTTTCCAATTTTAAATGAGTTACGGATACCAAACATGTGCATTTCACTCATTACATCAAGTGAGATCCTTCGGCTGTGTCCGCCCGTAATCTCCCTATTGTTCCTGTATCTAGCTAAACATGTGGTCAGCAGCTGTGTCCCAGTGACACAAAGGATGGATCATTAGTTTAATCATTCCCTTCTTTTGTTTCTTTTGCTTGTAGATCCTGATATCATAGCAAAATTGAGCTCTTCATACGTAGGTATCTTAAGTAAAATACAATTGCGACATCGTAAATGATTACATTGTACATGATACATTCTGCAATAGGGCAACAGGAAGATTTGGACTAACAACTGGGAAAAGGGCAGGGCGGGACAGAAAAAGGGCAGGGCGCATATTCAAAAGGGCAGGGCGTTGCGCCCTGCTAAAACTGACTAGGGGAAACACTAACATATTATAAATGCCCATATCTCGTGTTCTAATGGATGAAATTGGCAGGACAATTTTTCGGCTAGAAGAAAGTTGTTTGAGGTAGCACGTCTTTATTGCAAATAATCAACCTGTCCACAAAACTTTATGAAATAGAAGAAACTATAAAGCGATGGATGAAAAGAACCATAACTCCTCTAGGTAAAATTGCTATTATTAAATCATTGCTCATTTCCAAACTAAATTTTCTGTTTCTCACTCTTCCTAACCCACCAACAGATTTCCTCAAAAAGTTAAACAAAATTTTATTTTGCTTTCTCTGGGACAACAAACCTGACAAAATTAAGCGGTCAGTGGTTTGCAAACCAGTAGCAGAAGGAGGGCTTGGAATGATTGATATACATTCTTATATTGATGCTCTGAAAATAACATGGATAAGAAAGCTACTCTGTAATGATTATAATAGGAAGTGGAAAGATCTTTTTAAAGAAGAATGTCCACAATATTTAAACTTATTAATCTTTGGTAATGAGTTTCCACTGAAACTTTCAGAATCATTAAACAACAGTTTTTGGAGAGACTCAATGAATGCTTTTGCAAAATATAGCTACAATACTAAACCATGTACTTATGAAGATTTCCTTAGGGAACCTTTATTGTATAACAGAAATATACTTATTGATGGCAAATCTTTAAAACATAAAAAGTTCCATGAATATGAGATTCTAAATATATCCTGCCTGTTGAATGATAATGGTAATTTGTTGTCCCTTGAACAGTTTTCTCATGCTTTTTTCAAGATAAATTTTCTTGAATTTCATGGAATTTTAAAAACAGTTAATAAATACCGAAAAACACTTGACATACAAGAAACACCTGAAGCTGTATTAGAAAATAGTACATGTTTATGTATTAGAAATCTTTTATCTTGTAAAAAAGGATCAAAAAGCTACTATTTTCGTTTAACTGAGAATAAGGAAAAACTAAAGTTAATTGAAAAATGGGAAGAGGAAATTTTGATTAATATTGATTGGCCTAAAGTGTTTATTAAGCCTTTCAAGACTACTTCAGATCCGAAACTCAGATGGTTGCAAATCAGACTGCTTCACAGAATTTTGCCTGTAAAAACCCACTTGATTAAAATGAATATTGTTGAAAATAATCTCTGTACTTTCTGTGGAGCAACACCTGAATCTATAGTTCATCTCTTCTGGCATTGTAGAGCAACTAATACTTTTTGGCAAGATTTCTCAAAATGGCTGAAAGTGAACTGTGTTCACACAGGTATCATAAATTTACAAAGTGATTTGATTCTTTTTGGGTGTTCTCCCACTTTTTATACAGATGATACTTTTGATCTCATTTTACTTTTAGCAAAATATTATATTTATAAATGTAAGTTGAGGAAGATAAAACCAAAACTGTCACTTTTTAAGAAAGAATTGAAGTATTATTACTATATAGAAAAAATCAGATACTGGAATAAGTCTAAGTTTGATGAATTTGTTGAAAAATGGGCAATGTATTTAAAACTTGTTATGGAGTAGTTACACAATAAGGAATGAATGAGTATGTTTCAGTGAGTGAATGAAATTTCTTATTTTTAATTTTCTTTTTTTTTGTATTTTCTTATGTACCTTCTAGAAAACACCTGTTATCGATAATACTGTAGGCTATATGCCTAATATGATGTATCAAGATGTAAGATAACAGGAATAAAAATATATAAAAAAAAAAAAAAAAAAAAAAAAACCTGTCCACAAAACGTACGCAACTGTTTATCAAGTTTGCTTCCAGATAGTTAACTGGAAACACTTTCAAAATGTATCTCTCACACCATTTGAATTAATATCTTTCACAAAAATCATGCGATTTTTATTGCAGCCTGATTGTGTAGATTTGCAGTAATCGTTATACTATCTCAGGGTGTGCTGGAGATGGTAACCGGTGTCGGATTCCTTATCGGTCCTACAGTTGGAGGAGGTCTGTACGAGGTGAAGTTTTAGATTTCGTCACAATCTAAAGAAATATTATGATCTTGTAATGCAGTGTTCCTCCATTTCATTGACACTAGATCCATTGCTCATACACTGTCTCACGACTGCCTCTAAACATAACAAAAATTAAAGATAACATCATCCTAAAACGTGTTTGAGAAAAACCTCCATTTCCTTTAGGCTTTGACGAAATTTGAAGGATGGTCTTTTCTGTTATTAAAAATCATATAATTAAATCTGTATATGAAAATATTTTTCCTGTCTTAATTCCTTCACAGTCACGATTTTCTCTGGAACATAGGGGTACGATAGAGTTTGATTAGAGCGCACATACAATTTCCTCATTTTAGTGTTTCTATTGCCTTTAGGAACAGAGTATTATTTCAATTACTCTATCGGAGTAATTATGTAATATTCAAGGAAAACATCCATGACATTACTCTCGGCGAAACGTCGTTCAACGTCATTTTCCTTAAGGTCGTTCCAAATTAGTACCGGTTATTAAACTCATTTACAGAGAAAAGTTGTGAGCAGCAAAGGTAACGTTAATCCATGTATTATTGCCTGAACATTATTTACTCGATAATAAAAATGTACGTGTACCCTTGCAGCTTGACGGTTTTGGTCTTCCTTTCTGGGTCCTGGGTGCCTGTGTTGTCGTCTGTGCTTGTGTTTCCTGTGCAGTTTTACCACCACAGGACCACACTGTGCAAGGTAAAAGGTTGAACATGTCAGAACGTTAGATGAATTTAAAACGAGATTAGTCAATTGTGTAATTACATATTATTCAAAAATATTTACCAGTTATAATTTTCATTGGACACATTTCACAACTTGATAAAGTTGGACCTTATTGAAAGTGCAAATATGTTCTACAACTGCGTTACCATCCACTGTCAAAGGGATTTCGATTCCCATTAATTCCAATCTATGTTCTTGAGTGAGACTTTATACACCAATTGTTTTTCATTGCAGACACAAGTGCCTTGTCAATTCCGTCCATGTTGAAATTGTTCCGAAGCCCGCTGGTGTGGTATGGATGTGTGTGTAGCGTAGTGGCTCTCGTCAGTATCACGGTCTACGTTCCCGTGTTTGCTCAGCATCTATTACAGGTAACAACGATTGAGAAACAAAAAATAGTTATCACATGTTACAGCACTGTCACACTTCATATCAGATGTTGATGATAAAATCTTCGCTACACTTGCATTTTGGAAGGTCCTTTGCAGGTCTACCTTTTTGTTGATATTTTGTTGAGGTTTGGTACATCTGAATGTTAATCCGAATAAGAATGATTCAAATGTTCTTTCCTCCACAATAAACTCATTTTAATTTAGTGAGTACGAGACTCGATGTTTCTAACGGGATAGTTTACAATCTTCATTTAACCTATGTATTTGTATATTGTATATTATGTAATGTGAATTTATCAAAAAGGATCATCAGTCTCATTAAAATAAATTCAATCTGTTTCTCGTACCTCGATGGATTTCTGTTTTGAGTACCAATCCAAAAGGGTCGCGCCAGATGACCTTTTTTGTTACCTTTTAGCATCTATGGAATCAAACAACCAAAAGCTCGCTTAACTTTAAAAAAAGCGCTGATAGATTTCTGTACTACGCTGATGGTTTGAGTTCAAAGGACAACTGACCATGAAAGAATGCTTAGATCAGAAATACAGCGACGTATGAGTGATAGGTTCGATCTGATTTCAATGAGATTAAGAGGATGATACGATTCCCGCATGACATCTCCATACACAGTTGAAGGTGAAACCGAGTCTAATGGGGTTCTTCTTTGTGATATCTCCCCTCAGCTACGCCGTTACCACGCCACTCTGGGGCTGCTTGATTGATAGAAACGTAGGTATATACTTCTACCTGTCTTTTTACTTAATAACCACAACCTTCCAATCGCAATCTTTCTTGCCGAAACAGAGCTCTGTCCGTCTGTCTGTTTTTGCCCTCTTTGAGAGGCATTTAGAAGAAAGTAAGATAAACAGAGAACGTTCTATGGATTTACAACTTCTTTATTGCAGGTTTGCGACGTGGCGTGATTACATGATTTTTCTTTATCTGTCTGTGCTCTAAAATCATGCGTTTTTTACGATAGTCATGTTTTATATTGGCATCGTGAAATAACTAAATGGTGTATTTTACCCTGATGAAAGTATGAGTACCTGTGTATCTATCAGATGCCTCTAGTCCCCATGATGACAACTGGGCTGGTGTGTGCGGCAGTTTTTTCTCTGTTCTTTGGACCAGCTCCCTTCTTTACATTCATGAAACCGTACGTTCTTTTCATTACTATCTGATATTATTGGCATGTTTCCAAAATATCATGGCTTGCACTTATTATTGGTCTATTTTCAAACTACGCCCTTCGAATCGAGTAAATTTTAAGTTAAAACAGATATTAGCGTTTGGTTACAAAAAGCACGTTTTCCTAGTATGAAGTGATTTCATCGACCGAAATTCTTTAGTGTATGTTTCGGATGTCCGAGAAGTGTTCCATTTTAGCATATAATTTTATGACTTTAGCTGCCTGTGTGGGGTGATCGTGGTAAAAACTCTTCTTCTCTTTGTTTTCTACTAGGGCTGTATGGTCCACGGGGCTTGTATCAGCACTGTTCGGGCTCTCAATCGCGCCGATCCTTATCAGTGCTATGAGATGTATGGTGCAAGGAGCTATGTAAGAAATTGATTCAACAAATCTATAGGTGTATTTTCTAAATTTCCAAAGGTATCTCTCAATATTTTAATTTTGCTTTATACAGTGTATGCATAAATTATAAAGTCACATAGTTAATTGTAAGTGTTGGTATTTCAGCTATTTTATGCCTAAAAATAACCCTGAATATTATATCTTTCCCGTAGGGAGCTTGACTTCAACGATAACAGAAAAACGTTCAGTATGGCAGGAGGTGTGATACAGTCTTCAAATTGTCTTGGGTAAGCAGATTTGAATAATTTCTATTCATAAGACTGTCACTTGTACAGCTACGTTAAAGTACAAGAGAAGGACATTGTACAGTAAGGTATGTATTTATAGGTAATTTCTGATCTGATACAGTATGTTCGTACGGCCGTTCGAGTCTCTTTGGACTCTCATTAACAACTCTCCGGCTTTTGAGAAGTTGAAATAAAAAGTGTGGGTAAACATACATATAAACCACACATCCTGTAAACGGACTAGTTTTATCGGCAATAAATATAAATCGGTCGTTTAAAAATTATCTTTATAATTTGCATTGATGGAATGTTCTGTGTTATTTCCAGATAAGCTAGATGGTTAAAGACGTTGTCTCAAGGATTACAAAAGCAGGAGTGTCTTAACGTCAGGTGTCAATATACATATGATGTGAAAAACAGTACATGAGCTTGGTCATTTTTTAAATTAAACATTCAGGGTTGTTTTCAAAATAACATTGACCGGTGTTACATGTAAAAAATCACATGTAAGTTTCCTTGGTGTATCAGTCATAGTTCAATGTTATCAAGAACCAAGGATCTCTGAGGCCTATATAGACATGTTTGTACATCTCATACATGTTTAGCTCATCTTACCATCTACCATCTTTAAAAAAAACATTTTTTGAACTAGGTCGAGCGTCCTACTACAACAGCGAGTACAATATCATTATGTATATCAGACTGAATGCCTCGTATAGCTAAAGGCTGCTTATAATAACCCCGACCAACGATCGAGGGTATATAGTAATACCAAATAGAACAATTTAGTACGTCCGTCTGAAGACATGTTGACCGACCTGATTGATCGAATTCTGTGTTATAGATTATCGTTCAATGAAGTTTAGATTTTTCCGTTAGAACTGGTAGATGTTTGGATATGAAACGACAAAGCTATTGCAGGTTCAAAGTAGGTTATTGGTCAGGGGTGCACGGTCGGGGAATTTGTGAACCATGCTCTAATTTTGTTTCTTATTTTTGGCTTTGTTTAGCAGATATTTTGTGGTTAATGATTGTCGGTATGCAAGACGTTTGAAAGAAATACATCAAATACAGTCAACATACCAGTGGGCAGTGCCTATCTTTGGTTGCAAGTCATTTCATTTGCTGGTTATGTTTGTAGCTATACGAGGCATTTAAACTGATGATATTATTGTACTTTGGGAGCTCTGTGTTCATGTTCACAAGGTGTCAAATAACGATCATGCACACATCTAATGTAGTTTTTTTATCCAACCAAGAACCTTCATTGGTCCATCCATTGGTGGTGTCCTCACAGAGAAGTTGGGCTTTGGATGGACAATGGTCGTTGCATCTGGGATTCTCCTTCTACCAGTAAATACCTTCCTAGTAAAGGCATCGCATGGACTGCGCTTGTACACTGTCACATTAGCGTATTTGTAACCTTAAAGCACTTATAATATCCCAAAAACTGTTATAACAAATCCCAGCTGCCAACTGAATTAATTTAAAGCGAGCATTATGGAGGAAAAATTGTTTCATCAGGCTTCTTAAATTACGAAACTTTAACGGCTAAAGTACGTGCTTAATATAGTCATGAATAACGCGTTGGGAGCGATACGACACACACATGCTTTGATAGGTATTGGTATTGAGGAGATATTGATTTGACCTCAATCCTTTCAAGCGTGGTTACATCCGTCTCTGCGTCCATCAGTTCGAGTTAAAGGAGACAACTTGTTTCAAGAGCCGTCTAAGACAGGATACTCAAATTCAGTGTGGGGCGTCAGTGACATCAATATCTTAGTGTTATTTGAGAGGCGCACAATTATTATCACATAGGAAGCTTTCAAGATCATTTATATATACAGCAAATGAAAAAGAGATAAATTTTCCCCCTGTGTAACACCAATTTTGCGAGACGAAACGCATTTGCCGAAGATCGCCTGCATGCATGCATACCGCAATTATCTGATTTCTTTCTCTTAAAACGGATAAGTGCAGCCACCTACCACAATAGCTCCACACATTTCCCCTAATTTCTTAGTGTGTTCAGCAATTATCCTGTACAAAAATTCCTTATTGTTCCTAAATGTCGTAGTTTACCCATATGTGACGAAGGACCCGTCATCGTTTCAATAATATTCCGAAGAAGTGTAAATTCTGAATTTTCCGTAGAATCTTTTTTTTAAATAATTTTCCGCGAACAAGTGTCGATGCTCCCCTGTATAGACCATTTTGCGGACGTTCGTGAGGACTGCTGCGGTTATAGAAACTTTTTATGATAACAGGATAACTAGATTTGGTTTGCGGCTTATTCATTCTTGTTTTCTTCAACATTTGCTATTGACATTTTCTTTTAAGAGTTAAATCTAACTTTTTAAAATCGTGTTTCAGGTTGTTGCCTTCTGTCCATATGCAGTGTACAATCATTTTGAAAGGCGTAAAATGAAATCTAAAACCGAAAGCAGTCCACTTCAACTATCCTCGAACAACGTTGTGCAAGACAAACAACAAATGTATGAAACATTTAAATTAAGAGACTACTGAAATCTTAATTGGGAGTGTGTATGTTTTCTAAATTATTGAAATAAATCATATTTTGTTGACCAATCTATTTTGTTTATTTCTAGGACAATTTGTTTAAACACTAGAATATTGAAAAGTGCACAATTTTGTAATATTTACAATTGATAACACATGATACCTACTATTGTCAACAATGGTTGTCCCCCCGATAAAAATTTGGAAAGTGGAAAAAGATTTTCACCAATTGTAATTGTTGCATTTATGGCCTAACAGATTTAAAAAAATGAAACTCAATCACAAGGAAATGTGTAAGATACAAGGAAGATACGTTAGTTTGTATGTGCATGTCTCTATCACAGCTGTCGTGTCACTCTTTGTGTCGCCATTTAGATGAATGATTCTTTTATGGATTACTTTAAGGGTAAAACATACTGATGTATTGATATATGGTAATGGACATGGTCAGAGGCGACATGATGAACTACTCAAAGTGAAAAGGTAATAACATTTAGCGTCACCTCTGGCGTTTTGAGGGCAGCAACCTGTCAATAAGTGCTTACTTTAGTAATAACCATATGCATATTTTACCTTGTATTGACAAGAATAATAATTCAAGCAGGGTAGTATAGGGTGTATCCATACTTTAAAATTTCGCATTCGATAAGATCCTAAACATATTAATTGGGATTCATATGTTGTCTATACGTTTCGCACGGTAGTCGCTCATCGCTCAGTCTTTGCGAATTCTTCAAGAATCCAGACTCTAAGAGCCGATAAATTGTCATCTTGCTGTACAACGTTATTTTAATCACCATCCAGGCATAGGATACCAACTATTTTTTCTATCCCACATCCGTATCATTTCTGTAACAATTTCATTCGATTTCAATCATCTTTAAGGATCAATTTTACCGTAAAAGGGAATTCGGCCATATATGAACCCACCATGGGTATTTCTACTTCGTAAGGCGGTTTCTCACCCTCTCAACACTAAACCGTCGCACAGAAATTCTTCTATCTACACGATGAAGTTTGAAACAGTAAATCAGTAAATCATCAGTAAATATGCCATGATACCAGTGTTGAAGTCAAATCTTGCGGTGGCGCTGCGCCAAGACAAGACATGCACGAAGATGTGTGCGGGTCCTAAGTGGTACCATGGCAGGGTTTGCCATATTTTTGTAATCTGTTATTTACTATCTGCCTGGAAAATTGATTTTTTAACATAACCTTAGGATCAAGGTGGATAAATATTGATTGATTTCGCTGAACGTAATAATATAAGGTCTTGGCGGCATGTACCTTTACACGGTCTGTCTGCATTGGTGACTATCTTGGAAGGACGTTTTGCTGAGTTGTCAACGATTTTTAATGTTAAATAATTCTTACACTTACGAGGCACTTAGCAGCAATGGTCCGATCGGTTCACCTTGTATAACTCGTCCCAATGATCTTAGGTATTTTGTTGATGTAAGAACAGACATCTTCAGTAGAATGTATGGTTCAAGAGACAAAGAACTGAACCTTCAACGTCAGGTGAGAAAGGCACTCGAGTCGAGAGTGTGTTCATGACATTGTCGACAAGTGTACGTTAATTATGAAATTTGTGTAAAAGATTTGCTCCAAACATGAAATATTGCTAATACAAACTCATTCATCTTGCAATAACGTAAATAGCAAGAGAAATAACTACAATTCATTGACATGCTTAATCTTTTAGACAGAGTAACTATGTTCAAATCTAATGGTCGATTTAAAAAACCCACTTCAGTAATGCAATGAAAAGCGAATGTCGGACGAAAAGTAACCCAAAACTAATTTCATCATTTAGAAAACAATGTTGCTTATTGTGGTATAAAGAGTGAGTCAATTATGATCACTTTAACCATATACAACACCTGTTGTTAAAAATGAGTATAGATTTATAATTATGCAGTCGATTTTATTAACAAGATTTGTCATTAAATGATTTTTTCGACAGCGTGAGACACCATAACCATAACAATATTTCACATTCTAATATTTATGTTGTATCCTTTTAATAAATGTTATTTAGTAATAGCCATTGTCTTCATATCGAAACACCCAGAGTGCCTTGAGAAACAACTGCAAATATAAATGACCTAGGAGTATGTTTGCCTTATCAATTTTGACTAAACAGTGAGTACATCCCAAATATGTGTTGTTGGATAAAAACTTTATCATTTAATACCATATGTTTCTGAGCTACAAGGTGGCGATTCAGAAAGCTTGGGATATTTGACACAAGTGACACTTGGTAAGATTCGTTATTTAAGAGCGCAAAATATCTTAAGTACATCAGCCAATTAAATATTTGAATGAACAGTGTTGTATGAGATTGAATCGTACAATTTGATTGACGTAACGCTTAAAAAAAGCGCAAAATAGGTTTCAGAATTTCATTATTCATTATTTGTAAACAAACGCAATTTAAAAAACGGTTTTAATTATGCTACATAATCGTTCTAAAATGATCATCTTGATCAAACGCATCCCGAAAATAACAGTCTGTCCGAATAAAACCAATTTGACGAATATTGCATAAATTTGCCGGGTACAATCCATGATTATAGCGCACATGATATTCGAGCAAGTTATCACTAGATGCAATGACTATACATGTAAAAGACACATGTCTATACATGTACATCATTTTATGCTTCGTTTGATAAAATATGCCACGACTAAATGCTACTGATGGCGAAATTGTCATTAGACGTTTTGAAACTGAAGAATCACAGAATTCCGTAGCACGGAATTTCCAGGTTCATAGGAGCACCATATCACGTTTATTGATTCAGTCGCAAAAGACAGAATATCCAAAAGACAGTATCAATCACAACATTAATATTAATTAACTGCGCAATGCTGACCACCCCTCAATAATCAATCGACTGTTCTAGTATCGACATAATTTGAATTAGACTAATGTCTAGTCTATGAAATATTTTAATAATTTACTGTACATCCATTATATTTTCTTTCGGTGTCCTTAATTGTGTTTGCAGTCAAATCTAGACTTGCTGAATTCGGACATATACTGTATTAAAGGCTTCTAATTATACACAGTCATGAAGCAAGACTAGATGTGAATGAATGATTCCTAATAGATATCAAGATAAAACACCATCCACTTCTACCATTTCCAGGCAACAAACTACCCTTTTTTGAGAAAAAACAGGAGATACGTTGGTAACAGTTTGGACAATTAAGGTTGACGAATTAAATTCATACTTACTTGCTGGTGTCTTATTTCTACAATATCCTATCACTATTACAGGACACGTTACATACTGTAGAGGGGTTGTTTTTTAAATTAACGAAACATCAACTGCACTGTTAACATAAATGATCTCTACTTATAAGCATCATTTGATTATATATTTTTATTATGTTAATTTATACAGATTTTGTGAACATATATTCTATGACCATCACCTCTGGACAGTTTAAATCTGTCCAGAGTTTGACCCTTAAGCAGATTTTATCAAAACTTTCCAAATGACAAGTATAATTGTTCTCTTCCTAAAATAAGCCTTTTAAACAAGTAATTTATAAAAAGATCTTAATTGGGCAGAAAATGATACCAATTTTGAAAATAACCCATATATGTGTTAACAGAGACCCTATGTGAATTGAATAAAATGGTGCTTCATGTTATAAAGTTTATTTATATGTTATTATCATCCCTCGAGTGAAAAAAAAACAACTGTTGTATCTTAATGGTGTCTTTTGGGAATTCTGTCTTTATTTATCTGGGCCATTCCAATATTTTCAAAGGGTAGAGCCCATGTTACACAAGATTAGTCAACCATAAAAAGTGTTGTTTTAAGCTTTCTGTCCTTTGGGAATTCTGTCTTATTGGATCGATATACACAGATGAATTCAATTCAAGATCGACAAATACGCGAATGGTCTAGAGTTACCAACCCTGTCCATGATTGTTACATTCGTGGCACCGCCTTCGTCACCAAAATGCTATGGCAACAGCGACTCCAGGTCAAGTGCCAGGATTGCGATGAATATCAGATCAGACCATACGCAATCGTCTGTTTCCGTTTGACAACGCCAGATCTAACACTGTGCATGCTACGGTGGCATATCTTGCCAAATAGAACGTTAATGTTCTTCCATTGCCGTCAAAATCCCCAGATCTTAATCCGATAGATCTTTTGTGGGACTTTCTTGATCGACGTATCCGTGGACAGCAACATGTACCTCAAAAGCTTTTCGAGCTAGGAAATAGAGAGAGCATTCAGGGAAATACAGGAGCCAAATACAGAAGCCGCAAGTGTATATAATTACGCCGCTATAACGTGAATAATACAGTGCTAGTAGGGATGATAGAGTGATTGATATGATTGATTGAAAGAAAACCCAAATATATCCACCAACGTTTACAAGTTGTTGGGAAAAGAGACGTAGACCATTTCACTTTGGACTGGTACAACTGGCATATTTTAGCATGGGCTAAAACCAGCATATTGCGTCCTCTCCATTCCAGCATGCTTCTCAACTGTTTCTAAGGAGTATGCAACAAATGAAGGTGATGTCTGGTTATGTATCACATTTGCTTGATTTTCAAACCAGCTATCCAATCTTCCTGCTGGGTGAACAGAGGCACATTTTATTTTTTGCGATCGGGGATGTCCTCCCAACACAGGTGACCGTCAACTAGATCGCCACTAGCTTTCATGTCAAACGTGATAATGTGTTTGGTTCGCTAAAACCTAGGTCTTGTCGGCACTTAACTGGCAACAGAAAATATCACACGTGTTAGAGTGGATCCCTCCCCCCTTTCCCAAATTGAACGAACCGGTATTATTAATGTTATATGTTTTTTATATTACCCTCGGTACTTCAAGTTACATTAGTTCCACTATCATTGTTACTATTGTTATTTCTGCTCATGGTGATTTATTTACCAGTGGTTTTTATTAGATATACTTCTGCTAACATTGTTTTTTTAATTATGATATTATCATTAGAGACTTAGTTCAAAATGTCCCTCTGTTCACCAAGCAGGAAATTGGTACCTGGCAAAGCAGTGTGCTGGTGGTGACGTTTTAGCGACAATTCTATATCATTCGTTCGGCCTCGTGCTTGTTCGGCCCCATGCTTGTTCGGCCCCATGCTTGTTCGGCCTCGTGCTTGTTCGGCCCCATGCTTGTTCGGCCTCGTGCTTGTTCGGCCCCATGCTTGTTCGGCCTCGTGCTTGTTCGGCCCCATGCTTGTTCGGCCTCGTGCTTGTTCGGCCCCATGCTTGTTCGGCCTCGTGCTTGTTCGGCCCCATGCTTGTTCGGCCTCGTGCTTGTTCGGCCTCGTGCTTTAATTATGCTAGTTCAGGGTAAAAAAAAAACTTGATTGCAAAACACATAGTGGTTGAGGCAACTATAATTCTTAAATAAGTCAACTTTGGTTAAATCAGGGTAATTCTCTTCTCACCCTCCGTAAACCCAGATATAAACAACAAAGACAATATGGCTTCCCCTGCGGCACTCGCCGAGGCGTTTACTTGCCCTTAAACTTCCAATTTTTCAACTGATTCCTGGACGTCAAGGAATTAACTTGTCACCGTGACATTTCCACCGCGGATCCTCCAACCCTGCTCACACCACGTCATGAAGTAATGCCTCAAAAGGGATGTAACTCATCATACCTACTCTACGCCACTGTGACGTATGTCGAACAACAGGACTGTACCCCTGGTATCCATCCAGGTACCTGGCAAAGTACTGGCAAACCTTTTGGTTCTGAACCACAGTCCACCCGATACTCCCACATATCCTGCAGCAGGAAAGCATATCTGTCAAGATAATATTATACATGTACAAAATTTAACATAAACTGTCGCGCTAGTTCGACGCCACCGCAGGAGAGGTTGAACACCCCGGCTTCTGAATCTCTTATATACCCCTATTAGCAACGCCACCTACTTTGAATTATCTCCCTTTATATCTGGTTTACTCAAAAGAGAAAGCAATTTCCTTCTAATTTACCCAGTTCAACCGAAGGAAATTTCATTTCTCTTCTCACCCTCCGTAAACCCAGATATAAACAACAAAGACAATATGGTTTCCCCTGCGGCACTCGCCGAGGCGTTTACTGAGAGAAACAAAGAAAGGGAAAGGCAAACAATTACAAGCCCAATGATTTCGAAACACTTAGTTTAGCAGCAACACTGTCCTTTACATAGCCATCTTTGGCGTTTTCAGATTTCCATCGCCCATGTCTCTTGAAAAGGCGATCAGGTATCCCGTTGTTTGCTGCAGCGGTAGCACCCCCAGACCTCAGACTGTGGAGACCATATCTGGACACCTCACTTACAAAAGGTGATAAAGCTTCACGGAACACTTCCCTAAGTCTCGTGTAGGACAATGGCTTATTGAGGCTTCTCAGAGCATACTTGCCATTTACAAAAGTCAGTGCTCTGAAGATGTATTCCTGAGAATCATCAGGAATTTCTGCTAACGTTAGATATCGCTTAAGCTGCTTGACAGGGCATAAATGTGAATCAACACAACCAATTATAACCCAGGAACCCTCACGGTAGACATCCGTCTTGGATTGTTCAATAAATAAAGACATATAATGATCATAAAACACAACATCGGAACGGGCAATATGCAGCAATTCAGCTGACCGCAGAAAACCTGAAAAAGCAATCAATATCATGACAGCTATCCTGCTGTCTTTCAAACAAGTTTCTACCTTCATTTTGCACATCATGTCTTTCAAATGTGAAACCGTTATAGGTTCTTTCTTCTGAAAGGTCTTTGCAAGTCTCCTCTTCCCAGCTTCCAATACATTGCTGACCAGGGTATTATCTGTAGGGCTGAGCATGCCCACTATGACATGAGCATAACGTATGCTATAGAAAGCTGTAATTACTGGGTTAATAGTTTCACAACTCTGAATTAAAGATAACAAATACAACGCACAATGCATAGGCGCAACAGGTAAAATAACATTCAAACCATGAGACTCTGCCCATACTTGAAATCTTTTAAACCCCCAAGTGTACGTTTTCACTGTATTAGCCGACCTGGCTCCATCCAATAGTTCACCGAGGTTTGTCACTTCCGACTGCAGGCTATCAGGTAGAGTCCTGATAACATCTCCGTAGACAGAACGTAAGATATCTTGTCTATTCTGTCGTTGACTTGAATCCCGGTCGACCTTGCTGTTGTCCGCTCTGTTGCCCTGTGAGGTACGGACAGTCTCGTCTCCAGTGACTCGGCTCCCCGCACGAGAAACATGTGCCTCCACGGACTCTCTGACGAAAAGGCCTGTCTTGCGCTCCAGCCGCCGAATAAGTCCCGCCCCGTAGAGTAGACTGTGTCACAGTCGCTGCTGATCTAGGAAACCTGTATGGAGAAAATCTTGACTTTGACTTCTTTTTATCCAACTTCTTCATTGCTCTTGCTTCCGCTCTAGAAATGCGACGGTCATCATCCGAATCCTCAGCAAGATCGTTACACTCATACTGACGGACTGTCTCCCATCCCCCATCGGACGAGTCCGCCAACTTAATGAGCTTATTTCTTCGCTCAATTCTCCCAACTTCAGTAGTCAACAATTCTTGAAGATAATCCAGTTTCGCGTAAGAAAGTGCAAACTTCATTTGCTTCAGATTTTCCACCGACTCAGAATTAAAAGTGTACTGGACACGATGTCCATCCCTCTTCCAGACGAATTCTTTCTCACTTCTTATTTTTTGGACTTCTTCTGCTGTACGAGCGATATTATCTGTGAGGTCCGCAAGTTTGTTGTCAACAGAATTCTCAATAGCTTGACGTGAAGTCGCCAACTGGTCTAAAATATTGTCCAATTTCTTAGAAATGTCTTCTGGTTGATCCATGTTGGAGAACACGTGGTACAAGGTTGAAGTAATTTTACATAAACTGTCGCGCTAGTTCGACGCCACCGCAGGAGAGGTTGAACACCCCGGCTTCTGAATCTCTTATATACCCCTATTAGCAACGCCACCTACTTTGAATTATCTCCCTTTATATCTGGTTTACTCAAAAGAGAAAGCAATTTCCTTCTAATTTACCCAGTTCAACCGAAGGAAATTTCATTAATGTTGGAAGAGCCTTGAGCACGCACTATTTGATGGAATTGTGCGCCTTATAAATATCCACTTTATTGTCAAGATTATGTCTTATTATCATTGACATAATGTTTCCACTATCATGTGCATTGTTGTTGTTTCTACGGCTCCAATTCCAGTTGTTTAACCTGAAACAAAGTATCATCGGCGTCATGTTCGTTATCCCCGCCGCTGCCTTCTCTCTCACAACACCGTTATAGGGCTGGCTTCTTGACAAAAATGTAATCTAAACTTCTTGTACTTGTATGATATATGCTAGTTTATAACGCGCTTATCTTATATTTTATATTAGAGTCAAATTACAAATTTACTGATTATACTAATAATTTGACTTGAATAAATCCATAAAAATCAGACAGACAGCAGAAAATGTGACAATCAAGTTTTTCGCGATAAAATGAATAACCATAAGATATACCAATAAGATATGAACTTCAGGAGGCATTTCGATATCGAAATATATTTTGACAATGCAAAATGTAAACAGTTACATACCGAAAACATCGCAACAAGTCGTTTATCGCCAGTCCTAATCAACGCCGTTGACGGGTAGCTCGTGAGATAATTCTGTCTCGAAGGTTAGTAATAGGCCCAGTCCTACTTTCCTCAATGCAGTGAAAATATGGGGTTTTTTTCGTTAAGACAAAGGCACTCACTTTACTAGCTATTTATCGACACATTAAATGCTTTAGAGTTGATATTCTTTACAGTTGACCTTTTATAAATAATAAAAAAGGGTTAAGGTGGCCGAATTGTTGTCAAGGAATATGAAAAATCGTAAGAGTCGGTTGTGCACAATGAATGAAGGTTGTTAAAAATTGTTGAATTTGGAATGTGCGCAGTTTTCCAATATGACTTAATCTCTTAACAGTGAACATGGAATGAAATATTTTTAATTATGCGCAACTTCACTTTGATTTCTTATAGACAGCATAAGCATTGTTGTTGCATGCGCGTCTTTTGAAACAGAATGTATGCAAAATTAGTGCACCAATAAATAAGTTCCTTTTGGTTTTTTAGAACTACCTGAAAACGTTCACATTTTATATTTTATATTTATATACCTCAGTTGGGGTCGTCAGTAATATTCAATATCTTTGCATCATTTATATTTACGAAATGTGTGCGCTAGTGCCTTTAATACGTATAAGGAGCCTTCTGTAAGCTATCTCGGTTACTGTATATACTTTTGTATGTCAGGTTCCGCCTCTGCCCCTTATAAATGCCGGCCTCATTTCAAGTGCCATTGTCTTCTTGTTTTTTGGACCGGCTCCATTTCTCACCTTTCTGACACCGTGAGTGTTAACTTCACTATAGGCCACCAAATGTGATCGTGTAGAATTTTAAAATCGACTGTTATTTGTCATGAAAATAAACTCACGGGCAAAAGAAACTATACCAACATTGCTTTGTTGTTATCAACATTATCAGATATGTCACATAAATAATGTGCTACTCGTTTGAAAGACAATTTAATTGACCATGTTTTGATCGAAATTTAGAAAATGTGGTACGTACAGTTAATGCAGTAGAATGCAATGAATGGCACTGGTGTAACCACTATTCACATGAAAATCTGCAGCTTATCGTCTCCTCATAGATTCATTAAGACATTTGCAGTTGCTTCTATTTCGTTTCGAAAATTGAGTGCATGTTTAACATTCCTTGAATAAATCATTTTGTGTCCGTATGGGTTACGAACGTTGCCAATAATTACGATTCATTTAGGCGTTGCAGTACTGTTTCCGAGCTGTTTAGAATATCCAGTTTAGTGAATTCTGTTTTCCGAAATGTTTCAATAGGTTTCATCGATACACAAGGTATATTATTTTCAAAAGTTAAATGAAATGGCATGAAATATATGATATGAGCTAGTTCTTCGTGCGTCAATTCTCGTACGAATTATATTAAACGTATATCATAATTGTTCTTCTTTGAATGATACGTAAAGAAATATCGCTAAACCATTCTCAAACTGATATTCATACGAATTCTGTGGACATTCTGCTTCCCTTTATTCATATAGCAATAAGATCTAAGCAGATTGCATATGCTTACAGCTACTTTCAACAATGCGTCCCAACGATTTTATCGTGGTCAGTTGATAATATGTGACCAGGGTGTGATATGTTGTCGCTGTAAAGAGTTGCTCTCTACCTAGGGATATTTCCATCGTGGACGAAAGGAACTCATACGGAATCATTGCAGGGGTTATACAGTCATCAGTGAGTCTCGGGTAAGTCAAAAGAAACATATGGCAATGAAATGTAGTTTAATTCATATAGGATAAATACAGCGGCCCACGATTAACCCCTGAGAAACTTTATCAGTGAATATATTCGCACATTGTATCAGTCTTTCCCGATTGTTAACTAGCAATATAAGGAGTTTGTTTTAACTCTTAGTTCGGTTTCGTTAAGAATCGAATATTTATACCTTTGTATTTGTTTTGTACCTTTGGCACTCTATTGAACATGTTACGTGTAAAACAGAAATAAACAGTCAGTACTGCTATGTATTATGATAGATTTTATTCAAAACATAATAAGATATGTTAGAATGTTGAATAGGATATTAAATGGACAGATGTACGTAGTTTGAAGCTATAAGACATTGATTCGTTAGGCAGACGTTACGTAATTTGTCACGAAACGATTAGACGTAACGTCACCAATGGAAATTACTTATGCACAATTTGGAGGTTACGAAGTTAAGTCTTCACAGTCAAGGGAAAGTATAAAAGAGAAATAATGCGTTGGGTTGCTTACTCAGATGGTCAAAGGCCAACAGGAAAAGGTTCATACCAACAAAGACCTTAAGTTTAAAGTTAGGAACAAAGATTCAGATGAAGATATTGGGAATTAGACTGACTCGAATAGGGACACAGCCATTGTAGAGTGACAGGTAAAATGGGGTAAAATATATCATATCTTGTTAGGTAAGAAGCGATTCTGAGCAACATGTGTTCAACGAAACAGGGTCACAAAGCGTTTGATAACCTTTCAGCATTGGTAATCAATATGGCAGACTAAAATGTTCGTTTCGATAATGCCATCGCCATTATACACATGGGAAGCAGTTAGTAATAAGGAGCATGTAGGCGTATGTCTATATAATTTTACGTCACTGAAAGTAAAAAAAGGGCCTCAGTAATGATGCTCTGTTTGATTGTATGTCAGTTTTTAGATTTTACCTTATAGTCAGCTTGAAAGCAAATGAAACCCGCAAAGTGAAGTTCTCCAAAAGTAGATCAATCTATTCTCCATTCTACTTAAGTTGTAAGCAAGTTTGAAGATTGACATTAAGGCACTTTCTTGTGAATTACAGGTTGTAGGACCATTTGTTGCAAGTAATATATTTTATATACCTTCTCATTATGACCAAGAGTAAATCTCCATTAAAATCAAATGATAAATGAGATAAGTGAGAAGGCATAGCTGTTATGCTTTCTGCGAATGCTAAAAGTCGTAAAAGTTTTCCATAATGGCCCTGTTATTCTCGTATTGGCCTAGTTGTCGACCCCTAATGTATTTGCCATGAATGTTGGATACGTGCTTTAGACAAGTTAAATATTTTTATGTTCATAATTTCTTATCAATTATCAATTTAACAATGAATTAAACAGTATCTTTCTCACATTCCTGTAAATGTAAAGGGTAAATCAACCAAAACATTCAGAATTGTTTATATGTTTTGCCCTTTCCAAAGACATGTCAAAGAGGAAATGTCTATTTGTGTGCAGAGTGTATCGGAGAAGCTTTCTCATAATTCTGTTTACTACTTTAATTACATTCCAACTGCACATGACCTCACAGCAACCGTTTTCACATTCTTGTAGTGCTGAACGCCTTGCAAGATTGTCTGCTTTATATGGATAATGTAATAATGGTTATCTATATCGTAATCCATATTGATTGTCCACTTTCTTGTTAAGGTATTATTTGAACATTTATAACAATTGAAAATTAAGAATTTCTTGAAGACAACTTCTCTTCGTTAAAACTTACGATTATTATTGAAGCTTTTATATATGTTCCCGTTGTAATTGTTAAAGGACGTTTCTGCATCATCTGCCGTTGAGTCTTTCAGATAAGACTACATCACATTTAACAGCGGCACTAATACAACCTGTTTGATTGATGTTTGTTGATGTTTGGATGTTTGATAATTATGTTAAGGTTTCTGGCACATACTGGATCAAAATTTTATATTTGTCCTCACCACCATTCAATTAAAAGATTGGCACGAATTATCCCTCCAAATGTTTGGACACCTATGTCTCTGAAATCAGTGTGCGTATGAAGCTAAAATTTGTTACCTGTCTGTTACAAGGTTACTTAAGTTTGTAAGTTTGATCATAACCCTTAAAATGGGCGTGGAAGAGTGTCTATACCCACAAGAAATTGAAAATAATCAATAACTCAAAGTAAAAAAGACTATAGACAATAATATCCTCTCCACTATACCTATACGGGACTGACAAAAGTTCTAAACCCAGGACCTCGCTCGATTCGTTATCTATATTTTATATACTTTGAGTAATTGATTGATTAATCAAATTTCCCGTATGTCACACAGCAAAATTTCGAACGACTTCCTGTGCAGAATCCTATAGTGCTAGGAAGTTAAATATAACTTTTGTTGGATAGAGACTAAATATTTTTATGTCACACTCCTACACATTAATGGTCGACAGTGGTGTAACTAATGTTATATAATTAACGTGGTGCACCCCTTGTAATGCATGATGAAAATGTTCACTGTAACCATATTTGTATTTGAGTAATAAGCTTTCAAACTAGCTTAAAACGTATCTTCGTGTCTGTAGCAACAATGATAACATATATACAACTCTATGTCATTTTAATGCACTAAATTACTGTTTATCTCTGGTCTTAAAATGGCCTCATTAAAGTGGCCCCTGTGGATAGATGGTCAGAAAATACACCTTGTAACGGTGGTGGGGCGCGCGTATTGGTGATGGGATAAGGTTTTTGTGTGCAAGTATAATTTAAGCTACTACGAATTCTACTTGGATGTACTGTGTGAATACAAGTCTGTATAAGGGGTTATTAATAGAATGCGAGTGTCTAACATGCTGAAATTTACCAACGCAGATTGTAAGTTGTAAGTATGATAGCTTTTTTAACCAAGATTTAATGTTTCATTGACATGTTAGTCTTTAACCTTAATTAGAAACAGACAACAATTAACTTAAATAATCATGTTATTATAACTTGGTTTTACACACTGACGTTTAGGAAAAATGGACAATGCGTCGAACATTATGAACTAATAAACAATTTCTTGAAAAGTTAACAAGTTAATTTGCATATTTGGAGCAAACACTAGAGTCTCCTTTTAATAAGTATTTCCCTCTTAATAGTGATACATGAAATTCCGTAGAAAGGGTACATTCTCGCTATAAATTATAAATCCATATAATTTAAAATTCACAGTGAAAATGAACCCTTTCTCGGGAATTTCTTGTATCGCTATTTATAAGGAGATGATAATTAAAGGGGAAATCTATATCATTCAAAGCCGATAGTGACTGAAATATATAAGTGGTGCTAAGCAATAATTCACTCACTAATTTCAAAGAAAAGATAGTGTCTGTTGTTCACTATCCATTAACCGGTTATTCTTTAACTTCTTAAATCTCAAAACCTAAATATATTTCATTCTTACTAACACACAACCCTAGAATGGGTTCAATAGAAACAGGCTGGATGAACAGGATAAACAAATTGGCTGAGTTCTCTTCTCTTCTCTTAGCCACATTATCACAAAATTTGGTGTCAGATTAAGTCTTATTTGTCTTTAACAAAGATCAACGTAAAAACTATGCAATTTACTTTTTTTCGATGGACTATTGAAAACAAAATAAGAAGTTATTTTTACCAGAATAAAACTGCTATATCAAAAGGAATTCAAATAATGCTATTATAAAATTTGCACTTAAATCCAGGCTGTAAACTATGTTTTATACATTTTGGTACTTTTATAGTTTTTAACAATCCGCGCTTTCAACTGATTTTGCACGAATTCAACATTATGTCACTGTAACCATTTACTTTTGAATAATTTTGAAATGCCAAATTTGAACGATTTTATATAAAAAATGATAAAGATAACAGTCAATTGAGAAACCATACCTTAAAAAGTAATGATTATGGTTTCTGATGTTTAATGCATGTTTTCACACACAGAGATCTTTGTTTGTAATAGCTAAGCGATATCTTTATTATACCGAAATATAGGAACTTAGCACAGAATTTTATAGGTTACCTATCTTAATGAAACAAGTTAATTACATAAAGATAGAGAGTAACTCACTTACGGAAAAGTTATATAAAGAACCATTTCTCAATCTATATTAAAGAGAATTTAAAATTCCAAAAGATATTATATATATTATATATACCTTTTAAGTTAAAATAATGTTATTTTCAGAGGCATTTGGACGAATATAAGTAAACATGAGGCAAGTGATTGTTTTGAGAAAAGTGCTCTGGGTTTGCAGATGATTCCAGGCTTAATGTTTGTTTTACAAAGGCAATGAAGATTTAGACAATGCTAATACAAAATTTGGAAACGTATTTCTAAAATAACATATCAATTAAACACATCAGTAAGTATCAATGATTTGTAGTTGATATGCATTAGTAAAAAATGATGTATTAACTTTTTTAGGGTAAATCAGCTACATTGTTAAATCTCATTAAAATCATTTCTCATATCATTGGTAGCTGTGTTTATGATCCGAGCACTTCATAAGCGCCGTGTGACCAGGTGACCCTCTCGCTTTAACCATTCAGTAACGTGGCTAGGAAGCCAACAGTACAGTTTTATCTGATTTTGATGGATCAAATTCATTGAAGATTATGTGAGGTCAGAGACAAGGCCACTCGACACAATCTCTACCGAAACAGCATGCATGTGAGATGCGCGGCGAGAAGTGAGTAAAAAGTTCGAACTGATTTCGATAAGATTGGAAACAGACATTTATAAAACATTTGGCCCCGGATTTCAGGGAAAGCAATAAAAGCACTCAGTTCAGTTTGGATCCATCATATTGGCGTTTGTTTTATTTCAGATTGACAGGAATGTCTTCTAGCCTTCGTCAGTTGTGTTCAATCATCAACTCACACACATATTTCTGTAAAGACTCACACCCCTTTAATTCTAAAACTATTGTTTTCACTGGTTGAACACAAACACAGTTTTCGGAGAACACTTCGGCCTTTTCTCTCTGGTAAAAGCCCCACCTTGTTTCGTCACGATAGGAAGTTCCGTCTAGCCAAGAGTACTCGCTTCCGTTGCGCTCGAGTCCAATCCACGTGCAGGCTGGGAAATAAATTAGCTTAAAAGAAACTTTATGCCGACGAATTTTTCTGCAAAGTTGTATTAATTCAGATGCGATAAATTGGGGAAAATTTTGTTACAGCTGCATACCAAAAGTTTTTTCACATATCACTACATAGTAGTGCAAATATCCTGTAATTTTGGGTTTGATTTGACGTTAAAATGGTACCTGTGTTTCAAATTTGTTGTGACCGTGTAATTCTTAGATAATTTTTGAAAAAAAGTTTATTTGTGACCTTTGAACTAACGGTTAAAGGTTGGTCGTTTATGGAAATCGGGTTTCCATAATTAAATATAAACCAGATCGTTTTAAATGATATTGGTGAAAGATACCCTTTATCATTTCAACCCTCGGTACATGCACTTTATCCAAAAATATTACCCGAAAAATATTTACCAAAGAAGAACATTGAGAAAAGTTTATGCGTTTTAGCAAATTCCCATTTGAACTTCTCCTTGAACTGTGCCAAGGTACCGTTCAGCTTCCGACATTTGGTATCAGCCTTGTGGAAGGTCTTGTAGTCCTGGAAGAGCTTGAACAGATACGTTACGTTTGGCCGCTTCAATTCTTTGAATCCTTTGAAGAAGAAATGACTTAACATGTTACCCATTAATAAAGTACTTTAAAAGTTGTATAGAAAGTATGCATTTGAATGTTTTATTTCAATGAAAAAGAAACACTAATTATATACCATGGTTAATGTTTGAGGGAAAGATCAAAGATGAGTTTGAGTCTTTAAGCGCTTTGAATTTGATTCCTAGTATAAGTCCTTTACCAAAATCCGTATATACCTTTTCAATACAACAATAGAGTTTTGCAATCTAGTCTAACTAGATGTATTGAATAACAGACATCGAGACGTAAAAGAGAGTATTCAAATTTGGTATCTTACTTCAATGGTTGAACAACCCAGACACCAGTGGATTGGGCGACCTTGACCTCATTTTCAAGGCCACTATAATATTTTGACAAGTTTTTTAAATGTTTAGGATGTATCTATTTTCATGTTTTTGTTTCCATATCTGATATCAAAATGTTACATTTTCTTGATATAATCAATTAACACTGATGTAATATTATGTTTTACAGCTTATTATTAACATATTTCAATCACAAACATATTTTTTACATATTTTGGTCACGTTGAAACAACTTTTAGCATTTTCAAGTCTACGCCCTGAGTTATGCCGTGGTCCATCACAGTACTGAGTTCCTTTTTCATAAAGATAATAATAATATTTGATTAAATCAAGATCATGGTCAAAAGCTTTGATAGATACGATCTGATGATAATAAATACACATGTACATATCGTGTATCCGGCTAAAGTTTATCTCTGACCACTTGAAATATCGAATAATTGTTATACATGTTTTAGAAGAAACGGAAGAACTCCTATCAAAAGGGACGTAACGGTTGAGGCAGACATAAAGTTTTGTGCGTCAAAATCATATCTAAGGTTTCAGAAAGATGTATCGAAACTTGTGGAGGAGTTTATTTTGGCATATCTCTAAAATGATTATTGATCATTGTGTGCATCAAGTTAGCTAAACTGAATAACATCAGTTTTATAGATAGGAAGTTCGAATAGTTTATTGCTTTTTATATCCCCAAAAATAATAAATAATGTATCTTTAAACAAATATGCTCACCTGTTAAATTGACAGAATTCAAAACTTTGCGGCTTCCATCTAGTTTCACTTTTGATTGAGGCTTTTCAAGAGATATTTCCTTGATCGTATGTGAATTATTTGATCCCCTTTTCTCAGGACATTCTAACTTTAGTTCCAGTTCGTGATCGCACTTTGACTGTTTAAGTTGCAAGCATGCTTCATCTATTTTCAATGTCATCATGAAGACCTTCAGGTAAACAGGGCATGACAACCAAATAAAGAGCTTGTACATCGTATGTATCTAGTCCACAAGTAGGACTAGCTATGGTTTCCATCAGAAGTGGTCTCCTTCGTATTCAAACTGGGAGTGATTTCAGTTCAGCAGTTAAGCTCTTATCAGTCAAAAGAAGAAAATATCAAACGATGTTTTCATCGATTTGACTTTGTCAGGTGACTGATAAGTAAGTTCTTAAAGTGACTGTTTGCTAATATTTGTCAAAATTTGAAACACGGATTTTTCTCTCAATGCTTTCAATATAACTAACGTGATAAGAGTTACGTAAATGGTATTTGTCTTATCAAAAACAAAGTAAAGGAAAAACATTAATTAAATGAAAGCAATGTAATAAAACTTGCAGAGAAAATAGTTATGACCCTTCAAATAACACTTCCTTATATTTAATTCTCGTATAATTTATCTTAAGCAATAAACGATCTATGTATGTATCTTTTAGCATCTCCTTGGCAGGTTTGGTGAGTGAAAGGGGCTTTTTCTGCTTTTTTTATTACTTATTACATAAATGGTCAAAAAAATAAAGTCCTAGAAGGGTTTCTTATTCGAATAAAATTAAAATAAATGTTAAAATGATATTCTCATTTCAACAATTATTAACTTTAACGCTAAATATTCTGTTGAACAAGAAACATTTCAAAATGGCACCTCTTGTGTGGCTGAACAAACATAAATTGAAAGAACCGTACACTGATGAGTGATATTTTGTACATATATTTGCCAAGTGCTAAGTGTGTCTTTATAAAACACGAAAGTGTGCTTAATTTTCTTTGATGATCCTCAAACTTAAACTATTGTGCCTATTCCGATGGAACAGTCTCTCTGTCTCTCACACAAACTTTTGGTATTTATGTATGTTCACATACCACTGTGTCGTAGTGCGAAGATCCTGTAATTTAGGGTTTGATCGTTTCCATTACGCTCGAGTCCAATCAAAGTGCAGGCTGGGAAACAAATTATCTTAAAAGAAACTTTATGGCGACCGTATTTTTCTGCAAGTTGCATTATTGCAAAACTGATATCTAATAACTAAAAATTGGCAAAAGTGGGTAAAATTTTATTACAGCAGCTGCTTACCAAAAATCTGCTCCAGTTGGAGTCTGAAAAGAGCTTGTATAAGAACAGAGATTACCATAGGATTCTATGACTTGAGCTACCTGTGTCAAGATAGAATGCAAGGATGTGGTTATGGTCGGTTACGGAACTAAGAGGCGAGAGGAAACATTCCAACTTAGCTTCTAAATCTATATCTGCAATTCTAACCTCTCAGCTTAAATTTGAATGTTTGTCTTGAAAGACAACATATTTTTGTAAAATAAGTCAGAAAGGTATATTATAGCCTCTTTAAAAATACAGCCTGGTCTTACTCTAGTTGTTGTTGTTTGAAGATCTATATGAGTTTGAAAGAAACAAACCTGAAATGCACTGACAATTCATAGAAGTGGGTATTGATACACCTCTGAAGACATCATCCTTGATGTCATTACAACGACAGTTGACAGACATAAACAACCCTTCCTGATCATTTACTTAACCAATTTGTATTGGAAAGAAGCCTCTCAATATTCGACTGTTACAAAATGGTCAGCTGCGTTTAATCAAGTTCGCAACTCTTTGGACGATAACCCACGATCAGGAAGGTCTGTTGAACCATTATAGATGATATGGTTGCACGGGCCATGTCCGATCGCAGAACAAAGATGGACGAGATACCTTCAGAGTGTGGCATTTCTCATGGAATTGTTTGCACCATAATTCATGAGCGTTTCCATGTGTCATAGGTGTCTGCAAGATGGGTGCCCCAAAACTTAAATGCACAAGATCGACACCAGAGAGTTGAATCCAGTCGTGTGCCCTTGGACATCTACAGTTCTGATCCCAATAACGTTCATGCCCGTCTGGTTGCAAGGGATGAGACGTGGATTCATAACTCGGATCTTGACATCAAGCAAGAGTGCATGCAATGGAAAAATAGGCAGTCTCCTGCTCCCAAGAAGTTCAGAACTCAGCCTTCTGCTGGCATGATTGTGGTGACCATTTTTTGTGATTCAAGGGGTGTGATTCTTATAAACTATTAACCAACTAAAACTACAATAACAGGAGCTTGCTATGCTGACTTTTTAAAGCAATTGAGAGAGGCTATCAAGAAGAGGAGGCGCGGCATGTCGACTGCTTGATTTATGCCGCTTCATGATAACGATCCCGTGCACAAGAGTCGTTGCTTTGAACTACTTAACCATCCCCCTACAGTCAAATTCTGGCCCAAAGCGACTTCTGTCAGTTTCGCAGTTTGAAATCACACTTGTGGTACAAGATTTGGCAATGATGATGAACTCAAGGTAGCTACTGAGGCGTGGCCAGTCAGAAGATTTCTACCGCAAAGGCATAGACAGTCTCAAAGACATATAGGCAAAGTTAATTGAGATCCAGTGAGATAATATCGAAAAGTGAAATCAATATCACAACCATTTGGTTCTGTTCTATATCCAATTTTAAGATCTTATTGACTTCCCCCCGTAAATGCGTTTTGCTGTCTCATGTTTTTTTTTCAATGACGCAAAACAGTTTTTTCCTATCTTTTTTTCAAATTATCTGTCAAACTGGTAAAGGTAACTCCCCTTATTTACAGAAGACCCCTTGATCCGCCAATGCTTCTGGCAACAGATGTGTTGTCTGCATCAAACTAATCAAAATCTGTATAGCTGTTAGTATTAACTTATCTAAAGGAATGAAGGGTCAGTATATTTTTTTCTTTTCCAATAACGATTTATAAAATAATAGATAAAAAAAAGTTTACCATATAAACGATAATTTTTTAACTCACATATAAATTTGAAACAATTGTTTGAAAGCCCTGCCTGAATTTTCAATTGTAAATACATTTTCCATATAGTGTTTGGTTATAGAGCTTATTAATTAAGTAAATATAGGCGATAAAAACTATGTAAATCAACTTTGATGACTCACCACATTTCGCTAACAGTTGATCCGGTTTGCGAGTCTACTGTTTTATATGGAAACTTATTTACGGAGTGGCAGTATAGGTTTTCTTTTTCTTTATAGAGTAATAAACATCGGCAGAGCTGACATTTGTTGTGGATTATTGGCTATGAACAACATCATGCAAAGATGTACTTGCCTTATATGTCTTCAAACGGTTTGGTCGTGGCAGTTTTCGCGCGCGGAAACCATCTAGGCTACCTTGGTTCACGTTTTTTTGTTGGACCGGAGAGTTCTTAATCAAAGGATTATAGGAGTAATGGCAGGACCAGACTAAGAATGTATAAACAACACGGTTAATGAAAGCTCTTCAGTAGGAATAAATGTTCATTACTCTGATATTATAATAAAACCGCGTATTTTGCTTCTGCACACACATCTCTGAGAATAGAATTACGAATACCAAAAATTACGAATTGTAAAACCTCACAATGATTTGAAATAGATGAAACAGACATCAAAGCTTTCTTTGTTGTAAGACACAAATCATTAATACAATATTTACATCTATCAATGAATTAGTTACACTAATTAATGACCTTCTCTCGTGTTTTATGTGTCTTCAGGATGTAGGAAAAGCCACTTAATGCAGATATCCAACTCTACTTATCAAGCACCATAGTTATAAAACAAATTGTTGATTATTTGTGACAATCAAAGGTCAAGCAGGTATTGCAATATTCTGATCAAGATTTCTTAAATGAAAACTAATTTTGAACAATAAAAAACCCCACATATCTATATTTATTTCTGTTTTTATGTCTCTGTTGATCGAAGACTATCATTGCAAATATGAAGATCATGAATAGTTATCAATATTGGACTAAGAGCCCCGGAGCCCGTTGAAAGCGTTTATAAATTAAGATACACCAGGCTGGTAAAATAGAATAAACAGTATCAATGCTTGTTGTGTTCGATTGTAACAGAGGTATTTCTGACCTTGCCAACACGGTTTGAACATGTAAAGTTATTTCTTCGTTTTGTTGAACACAAACACAGTTATCGGAGAGCAACTGGGCTTTTTCTTTTTGATACATCCCCCATCTTGACTCATCTTAGTAGGCAGTTCCGTCTAGCCAGGAGTACTTGCTTCCGTTACGCTCGTGTCCAAACTACATGCAGGCTGGAAAACAGGTCCAAAGTAGGTGACAAGCAACTTTATCATTGAGCTAAAGCATGTAGGTTTTTGTACTCTTAACAACATCATTATAATTCGTTAAGTGAGTTTTTGTATAATTTGTAGTCATTGACGCCTAAAAACAATACAAACCTATTTGCGAAATAATAAAGAATAGTTATGTCTCCAACTTAAGTGAAACGAGTTGTCTAACAAAGTGATTTGCTATTGACTTAAAATGGCGGATCAGGAAAAGTTGAAAGGAGGGTTCCCCTACGGCGTCATCCATTTTACGGTCGAGTTTTTAAAATTCTCCAAACAAACTGAAGCCAACTTAGGTCCGCCTATGATGCAAAAAAGATTGTTAACCAGTTTAGATTTAAGTCAGAATCTTCAAAATAAATGTTTAATTAGAAGAACAAATGATTCGTTTGACTGTATCAGTTCTCTGACTAAAACAAGTTAAGTATGTTAGTTAATGGTACAGTCTTCAGATGGTTTGATGAAAGAACAAATAAGGCACTTTTAAATGCTTTAAGTTAGAAATATGAAATGAGAGGGAAAATATTAGATTATAATAACCTACTCTATTACCTACCAGATTTATGGAAAAGGACTATAAAACAGTCAAGAATAATTTTTCCTTGTAATCTCCACGTCATAAATTCCTATTCAACCTCTGTCTTAATACGAAGGGTTCTTAGGCTTCAGGCAGTTTCCCCTAGCGGGAAAATATTTCAACTTGAACTACCTGGCAATATTTCAGCCAATGAAAACACCGAATGCATGAATAACATATTTGTTGTCACATAGGCCTATGCAATGATGCAGTCGCAAAATGAGGCGTAAGTGTTCTGTAAAGACGTCTCAAAGTGCAAGGTGCATATTTGAATAAAGATTAGCTTTTTTAAAGCTTCCGGAAATAACTTGGGCCATTTGAATTTGAGCTTTTGAAATGGCTTCGCAAATTGCACAAATAACTATGATAGCATCTAATCAGCGTTCTACATTTCGTGTCCGAGAAACCTTCGTATTAAAGTCATAGTCTCATTTTTGCAAGGCGAATTGTAATGCATGCCGGACAAATAGTTCACCACTCACAGAAATCTTTCCCCTGACGTTTGCAACAATTTTCAGAGCTCTGCAGGCATTCTAGCCCTCAATATTGAAGTTCAAACTACCCTACCCTACCCTACCCTAATATTATGTGTTTGGCGAGCGTTAGTCCTTACCACGTCATTTCGCTAAGGCCGTGACGAAGAACACATAACATTTTCCAGCTGAATATCCAATTTAAATAGCTAATAGCTTACCCTTTTTCAAATACAGAAATAACAAAAAGGTGGTAAACTCAATGAAGAATGCGTCTGTCATAAGTATCGGCGCTGCAATTTCTTGATTTCCGGTGTGTCGCACTCGCGATGGGATTGCACTTGATTCGGTACCTCATCGGTCTGAAACGGCATAAACTGTAAAACGGGAATAAAAATGAAAATCTTTGCAAACGCGACAGGAAATATTTGTGTTAGTGATCAGATTTTGTTCGTGAAGAATAATTAGTTCAGTTTAGTTGCCTTACAAATATGAGACTATGACTTTAAGACAGGGGTCGTATAGAATTTAAGTGAATAGCCTATGTTCATCAATCATGTTTTTGTTTCAATCAATGAATATACTGTATCATATTTACATATATGAAACCATTGAATTATAAAAATTGTCTTTGCTTCCTAAATACTTTTTAGGTTTACATTCTCATTTTTGTATGAAAGAAATACTTTAAGAAATATTGCTCAGATATCTCCAGAACCAAGATTCGAAATCATTACTATATAGGAATTAATGTGGGGAGAGAATGATCCTTCTTAAGTCAGTTTATTGTTCAATATTGATAAGGTTTTCCCAAATAATCAGATATTGGTTTCAAAGCGTACATGTACTGCACTGTATCAATGGGAAACTTTTAAGTACACGTGACACAATTGGCTTATACTGTCCACTATTTCGAATTTGAAGAATAGATTCTGTAAAATTACATTGAAATACTCACCTGTCGCATTGGAGGTGTTCCCATGCGTGCGACTCCACTTTTGTGTAAAAAAATCTTCACGCTTTTCAAGAGATATTTCCACAATCGGGTGTGAAGCATTTGTTCTCCCGTTCTCAGGACATCGTAACCTCAGTTCTATTTCGTGATCGCACTTTGACTGTTTAAGCCGCAAACATGCTTCATCTATGCAGACCTTCAGTACAGCAGGGCATAAGAACCAAAGAAAGAGTGTGTACATCATGGTCGACAAGTAGAACTTGATCTCTATACAAATTGGTAAAAAAGTAGGCTCTTAAAATAACCGATCATTATCATAATCATAATAATTATGAAATATTATTCATAATTGTAATTCTTATATAATTCTTATCAACTCCATTCCTTTTAATGGACGCTATTTCATGATAATACGTATGTGACAGATATTTTTTAATCCAGGATGATATTTGATGTATATTCTCTATCAATCGGATATCGTTTAACTAATCAAACAAAATTTATCACAATTTAGCAATCCGATAAAATTCAAGAAAGTCACTCTATGTTACACTTCTTCACAGAGTAATGTTATTAATAAGTCAATCAAAAATGTATTCAACATGAGTGAAACATATACATTTTAAACTATGTATGATACATTTGTATCTCATGTGCGCAAATCACAAACCGCTGACGTCATAAAATTGTAGATGGTGACATCACTGATATGTAATGGGGCATTCAAGCCAACAGACCTATTGATGTCTACATTCATAGGTTTACAAGCTAAGTTTCATAAATAATAGGAATATTTGTCAAATTTCTCCATAGTTTTAGGGCACTGGCAAAGTACATGATATTCATTTTTAAAGACCAAATTTTACTAGAGTTATCAAGTACATGGATTTTGGGATGATTTTTGCATTTATTCATGTTTGTGGTTTTCTTGTCTTCAACATGTCGCCGTTGTACTGCACGTTTGTTAGATGGGTATAATTATTTTGCGGTAGAGCTTTCTCTCCTGTTGATGAATCGTTTGCAAAGATTGAATCCTTTATTTATCCTTTGGATATACTTTAAAGGAAATGTCAATCAGGTTTTTCGAACTTCAGCTGCAATATACAAATAAAAATTTCTGAAGAATAGGAAACCACTTGAACTTTTAGCATAGTTTTATTCCTTAAATATGCTTGTATCATTCGTTTCGTTTTACTGAACAACATATTTTCGTTATTATCTTACATAACAATAATAAACCAATGATTTCAAAAAGCTTATCTTTATTTCGTCATGTTATATCTTTAACCTTTTGTTGTGTACGTTCGTACGGGATAATACTACCAATTAAAGTAAAACTGATAACAAATGTTACTACATTAGTATATATTTGCCATTTACTTGCTGCACAGCTGATCATGAAAATGCAGTGTTATTTTAAATGTGCAGCAGCACGTTTTTTAAACATATCCTTAGCAGCTGAAAAATTCTCATTACACCACCAGATCATGAAGTCGTAGAGAATATAATGAAGTATCCAGCAAAAACCTGTGGTTGGCATTTTTGTGCGAATATCTTTTAATCATTTGAGGTAGGAAGTGGATTTGCATAGCTTAACCGATCGTGATAAATTCGTTGTATAACTGCTTCTTTAGATCCAAACATATTCTCTTGCAATTGGCAACATTTATTTTCGTTTATGCAAGATCACTTTATTACGAGGGATGTAGCCAGGTTTCGATCTCCGGTCGTGGCATACCAAGAGACGTTTAAAGATGGGAAATGTTGCTTCCTTGCTTGACGCTAAGCAATATAAGGATAGCACATTTCTTGAATTGGCGCTGCATTGTGGCTGCCGGGTGCCAAGAGCACAATACGAATGTCCTATAATACCGTGTAACTAGGATAATAAATAGTTAATATTATCATATTCATTACATCCTAAAAAATGCTTCTTCCGCTATAAAGTTGTCTTGAAAGTTTCACTGTGATTTGGGAACGTGAGACACCTAGAACCTAGACACCAGATCTATACACATTTCTCAGCTATATGTGTTAAACATATTGTAATTCAAGGGGCGGAAACATTAAGTCCTGTAAGCGTTTTAATGCCTCTAAGTGCAAATTTCTATAGAAAAAGATGCAATATTTTGTAAAAGAAAATATCAAATATTGTATGAAAATATATCTCCAAGGCTAATCTAATTAAAGTCGTAAACATCTTTGGATGAATGCAGTCAATATGCCTTTTGAATTAACATACTGCCTTCTTGTACGTTTGTGTTGCATTTCGTAGCATGAACGGCTGTAATGTGTCGTATAATACCATCTTATATTACACTTCAAATTTTTCTTATAGCAACATTTTTCCATTATCAAAACATAAACTATCATGTCTTGGCAAATTGTTTCTCAGAGCTAATACAATACTCTTTAATTTACATATATTTATACTCTACAAATATCTCTTATCGCTGACAGCAGGTTAGACATGGCTTTGTATAGCATGTACTTTATTCAGCCAGTGAAGTCGATTATGAAATCAGCGCCAAGCAAATATCCTTGACTCAAGTGTCCTAGACATCCGACAATGTCGCAACATCTGATGTAGTATGGTAGTGATACATTTCCGATATAATTTCAGTATTTTACACTTAAATTTAAAGTCTTCAGCGCGAGTTAAGATTTACTATTATTGCGAGTTGTTTCACGGCTATATATAATTGTCAGACTATCGTCCGTTTGTCAAAAGTATGCGATGGATTCTGATGTTAGTTGTCATGAAGAACAATTTTGTTAACAGGAATAATTTTACACTTTAAAAAATCATGTATCCTTCACAATAAGGACACGATTGGGTTTTAAAATTTGATAAGAATTTTCCATAATTTTTAGAAAATGGCCATAACCAGACGATTTGGGAATAAAGGTGGTCTTCTTTAACTTTGATTCAGTAACCCTATACTTCTTTTGGCTTTATAGTCGTTGTCACGGTTGAAACCGCCCCATTTCGTCCCTTTTTAAGAATGGGTCATTTCCAAAAAATGAGACTTTGGAGGTCCATACTGCTGTAACTAGTGACTTTTGCTTAAGAGATCCATATTAAAGTTTGATCAGTGAAATATGAATAATGGAATAATACACATTAAAACAAAACATATTGACTTTCTGAACATATTCACATTTGATCTCAAAATTACCAATTTGTATAACTGCAATTATTCAAAATATCCGAAATGATATCTTAATGAAATTACGTTCTTAAATTGCAAAATTATGATTCTATCATATTACACAATTACTTTTACTGCAATGTGGTCCTCTTTATTTTCAGACAAAACTTACTGGTGAAAAACTAGGGGGTGCTTAACTTTTTTCCTTAGGTATATATATATATATATCATTTTTCGTGTTATTTAATCGAGAGGTAATGGTTGTTTCTGAAAATCAGTATATTAGTGCTTATTACTGCACTTATTATTTATGTGACAATAAACAGTTATAAGTCGAGATTTGTGATCGAGAACCGGACAATGACTCAAACATAATTTTGGAAGCTACTTCATAGCAGACATAAAGACAAAAATTGATTGGTAGTGTATAGTAGGTCATTGACCTAATATATATGTAAATTGGACACAGAATTTTGACTTCCTAACATGTATATGGCTGTTTTTCAATTATCATTTAAAACAAGAAAATATCCTTATTTTAAAAATTTAGAGTTAATGTTGCAAATTTAGAGGGGAGATTTGAGCTTAACACAGACCATATAGTATTTTGATCCGTCTGCCCCCCGTCTGTCCGTAAGCAGAACTCCGAATCGATTCATCAGATCTTTCTGAAACTTTGCATGAGAATTACCCACCTACTGGAGTGGTAATTTTGATATTTTTAGATTTGAAAAATCTATTTCTTTTCTGACTTTCCATGGAAACAAGTTGAAATTGGACTCTATATACGGATAACTTTCTTTAAATAGCTGAACTAAACTGCTTTCCGAAAATTTGTATGTACATGTATGTTACCCAACTACGGAAGTTGTGGCTATTTTCAGATTTGGGCTTTATTTCAAGTTTCTTTACAGGAAGAGCTTCGTTTCCCGGACAAAACTCCAACACTGCTTATCATATCTTTCTGAATCCCCACTCGATGCTTTTATCAGAAGTTATCATTTCATGATTACATAGATAGATTAGATATAGATTTTTTTATGATTCATCTCATATCAAGTCATCTAAAGTAGTTTATTTAAGCAACAACGTAATCAAATTATGAACAAATTAAGAACTATACACTTTATTACCAATGACACTTTTTACCTGTCTTATATGTTTTATTATCTCCTTCTTTTGAAAAGAGTTTCAGATTATTTATCAATTTTATCAAGTTAGAGAAACCATTTGCATCTTCTTTCAGCGAGGAGATACAATCTACTTAAGGTGTCTACTTAAGGTAGATTTAGTATGAAAAAAATTACAAAACATGACGAGTTAATCCAGACCTGACGACGTGCATAAGACTATGTTAAATATTTCGCCTCACTGAATTGTCGCGCCCTCTATCCAAGTTATCTTTCTAAGAACGTCGCAGATTTTGTCAAAGTAAGCCTAGGATAGACGCAAAAAACAGTTCTCGACCATTAATCTATTTAAGAGCAAATGCTTGACAGCACCTCTTGTAAAGCCTTTGAGGTAATAAACCTTGTAATGATATCTCGTACATTTTCATACTACTCCAAATAGGTTCTTATAGGAAGCAATATTATTCCACGTTATTTGCCAGCCCATTACTTATCACGAACTCTTCGTGATCATCACATATTTGTCAGTTCAAATCCTACACGTGAGTCTGCGAACTAGTTGTTTGAGTTCTCTACGGAAGTGTCCATTACACAGGCTGTATATGATTGGGTTGGAGACACTGTTGAAGAAGTAGGATCTCAGAAACAAGTTATAAGCAGCAAGTTTTCCTCCCTGCAAATTTTCAAACACCGATTTGTGGATCGCTCTGGTGGCCATTAAAGCCAGATGTGGGAAATAACTCAGCACGAAGACCAGTGTGATGAGGAACAACATGAAGGTCGTCCTCCGCACTCCTCTGTCACTCCGGGACTTTCTTGACTCTAGTTTCTGTTTCTTAACATTGCATTTGTTTTTCTGCCTAAGTTCTTTATCAGTTTGATTTATATCAGTACTGGTTGTTGAAACATTTTGATCATTGGCTAAACAATCTAAAGAATTTGATGATGGGACATCTTTGGAAGAAAGACAGTTTTCTGAAGTAAGCCTCTGTTTAACCTTTTGCACACTAAAACTTGCCCTGAAAGCCTGTTGGTACCGAACCTGCTTCCAAATGAGTGAGTACAAGACTACCAAGGTCACGGTTGCAGAAAGAAAGATGAGGAATTGGACGCCATTATGGATGATAGGATAGGGAGTTCCAACCATCTCGTCTGCTGTAGAGCAGTCGGATCCGTTGATGTTGATGTCACCAGTTGTGACCGTCCTTCCGCCGTAAATCACAGAGGCCGGGAGTGAAATAAATAAAGCTAAGGAGGAACACATAATAACGGCTATTTTTGCCATCTTTAGTGTCGTCTGCGGTTGAAAAGTTCGGCATATTTTCTTATATCGGTCTGCAGCGACGGCCACCAACACAGACCCGGAAGCCATTGATGTAAATACTACAAACATTCTTGAGAATCCACAAATAGCAAACGATCCGTACGTGAAGTTATGTCTCATGTCGATAATTTCGACAGGAATTCCTATAAAACAGTTGATCAGATCAAACACCGCTAAAGCCACTACAAAGCACTGAGTGGGGTTTTTCTTGAATCTGCAGATATAAATGTAACATACGAGAGAGTTGCCTACTACTCCCAGTAAGGCAAGGAGACAGAGAACCAAGATGGCGGGCAGCACCTGCAGAGCGAATTGGTTGTCAAACTCACGGAGATAAGCGCCAATGTCGACCATGCCAGGTGAGGAAAGGTTAGGAACTGTCGTCATGTCAATCTGTTATCTTCAATCTTCTACTTCTTCTGTATTCAATGCTAGATTTAAAGCAAAAAGTGTGACCAAAGTAAATTGTTTTATAAATTTGGAAAAAGTTGAGTTGGAGAGGGTATCAGATCAAGACCGTTCTTATCATTGAAACTACTGAAATAAGAATTTCCATTTCCAACTTCTTTGAAAAGGTTTCAATTTGTAAGTGAGATATATCAAGAAAAGTATAAGTAGCTTGTTTTCGAGTTGCCATAAAATCATCATAAATCATTGTTAGTTACTTTCATACAGAGTAATAACAGATGTTCACATCGCACAGACAGAAGATGTGACAAAAAGGATAAAGAAATATGACGACACCAATGAAATCTGACATTAAAGTGAAATAAGCATTCATAATAAGCTCATTTTCGAATCTTTCTAATAATTTCGGATTTAGACTTTTGGTAAAGAACTTAGCACAAACAACAATAGCTAATGTTTACAAGAGTTTCTTTTCTCCACCGCGCAAACCATCGTTATCCAATGACACCCTTTTTTCGGCGCTGAAAGTTGACACTTGAATTTAACATTCGTGTCTCGATATATTTAAAAAAAAAAGCTAATTTAAATGTAGTCTTTGGATAAGTCTCTAATTACATGTGAATATAAACGGTACAAGTTAATCCGTCTTCTTCGTCTTGTAAGGCCTGTTTGACTTCCTTGTATAATGTTAAGTACCATTAGCTATAGGTGAGTAACGTACAATACGCGTTCAGTATACATACAGATATTGCAGTCTCGTACATGACGAATAACAGATGTAGCATATCTTAAAGACGGAGTCAGTCAGCAATGGCATCTCTCGCTGTCATATTGACTAAGGTAACAAAGAAGTTGTTTGGCAATATTCATAGTTTTTCAAGCTGACATGGTTGGAATTCGTTCATCTATTAAACGGACGAAATGATTAACATTAAAAACAAGGAAATAGTTAAGAGGCACTTTTGAATAGTGAATTTATTTACACACAAGTTTTGGTTGAAATACATTGAATATCTCGATAGATACGTTTTCAGACTGAACTGAATCCTTTTCTTTAAAGCACCAAACTTTCAACATTTTCATATGAATAAATGGATGATAGAACTTGAATGTCACCAAAGAGGAAGACAACTGAAAATTGAATTATATATAAGAAGTCTACTCCAGCTTTTTAATACAATGCTGTTTGACCAGAATAGCAATACGAACATCACCAGCATCGAATCTAATGGCAAACAAAACTTGCATTGAATCTATTGCACACCAAATTTGGACAAAATATAAAAAAAAGTTATGACCTTGAAAAAAATACGATCTGACGATGTCATTCGTGAGGATAAACAGACGGGGAGACTAGCGCTCAGACCTAGGTTTTAACATTTCATCTTAAAACATTAAAATAAACTTCTTTAGCGATAGCGATTCTTCTTAGAATAGATAATCGAAAGGAAGAAAATAACATATACTTACATTTACTCGTGTATTGTAAAAGGGCCGAGTTCAAATATTTGTTCAAGTTCAGATTAACCAAGAACGTTGAAAAAGAAATCTCCTTGTTGACAATCCTGTCATTCACGTCCGAACTAGTCAATTTTAAAGTGTCATTATACAAGGATAAATTGCCTAAGAGGAATCTCTCTTCAGTTCGTCACATCAGCTAGCTGACTCATAAGCCATGAATAGAAGGCAATCTAAACAGGATGTATATTATGCTACATAACGTTCACACATCTTTAGATGCTCAACAGCTCGCGAATTTGAGATGACTGTGTGTTAATGCAATCCTTTAGGAGATGGATGTAACTGATAGAATTCTTCGACGTTTACATAACGAAACGGTTTATGTGACATAGGACATGATTCATATTCTTGTATGCGGCTTTTATTTAAACTGAATCTAACTGAAACCATCTCGCACTTTAATGTCTGATCAATCTTTTTGATGGTTGTCAATAAATCAGCAATGCTGATAATTTATTCCTTTTATCTTCTATACGAAAACTATGTAACACTTAAACACGGTTTAAACGAAAATCTTTGCATAATTTTGATGCTTCTTGTGATAATTATAACACCCAACTTGCGTCTACGAATGTTTAATGCCACCCTAGGAGAAAATTGTTCAAGTTCTGTGAACATATAATTGAGGAAATAACTAAAGCATCCCAAATATTTATCTGAGGAAATGTGTTTGGTGTATGAAACAATAACGATAGTATTTGTTGACATCTATTAACATAAGTATGATAACTTCTAATAAAATTAGGCTTTCGACCCCAAAAAATATGTGAAAACACCAGCAGCAATAGGATGCAGCAAATTCTAACACAATAAGGTTTGTATTACTAAGGATGATTATTCATTTGAGAAGTGATTTGTAAATATCATGCTGCAATTCACGAAATAGTTGACAAGTTCACGACGTGAATTACCGTCAACGTATGAGATGACGTCTCATCGTGAAAAAATGACACGACTGTATGTTTTGAAATGTTTTTCATTTGCATTCAACAAAGTCATTTAGCGTCAATGTCTGTCCAATAATGAGTACTAAAGTATCGGCTCAAAAATTGCAAAACCAAATTTACGGCCAGATTTTCTTCAGAAAAGAGAGCAAATATGACTGCGATTAACGTGGTTATCAACATTAAATATATATGATATATAGTGTTCATGAATGATAAGGCTGACCCGACAGTTCCATTGCAGTGAACCACTTTATTCTTCTTCATGCTGTGGAAAGGTATGGCTTTCGGCGAGTCCTGATCTCAACCGTACTGTGCACATATCTACTTAGCCGCTCCGGGTAAACTAAGACTTACTTTGCATAGCTGTGGTCCTTCTTTCTGAGCTGATGCAATGTTTCAATCCTCTCCTTTTTAGACTTGCAAAGTCAATTAATTCATGCCGTTTACATTTTATCAAAAAGGTACGCTTTTCATACCTTCTGTCTGCTTTGAATAACTTCAATAGTAACTTACAAATGATTGATGCTACAATGTCTGTTTCCATCAAAATCACGACTTTAAACCTTTTCATGTCACAATACTAACCCTGAATTTAAAAGTTTCAGCACCAACCATTTTTAACTATCATATGATAACATTGGTAACATTTGCTATTGCACTGTGTATGTAGTTACTTACATATTCATCCTCCTATTCCGAATCTATTAACAGTTTTCAACTAGGACTGCAAAGGCAGTTCGGAAGCTCTTCAGCCCGAATGCTTTTACCTTACAAACTCTAAATGACCAATCATACATCAAGCATATGCATGACTCTCCCCGCCACCTTCTACTACAAACTACAAAGTCAAATAAAACTCCTAATAGAACCCTCTTAATAAACATTATCCGTATACCATTTTATCCAAAGACATACAAACATAATTGACTCATCTTAACAAATCACAAATTCGGACACAAACGCCATTTCAACCTATTCAAGTGCAAAACTGCAATGACGCAAATGTGGCGATATCACCTGAATACGTACATATATTCCAATGACTTATATATTTGACGGCCTGAGTTCAGATCGTTGATTATTTCGAGAGATGTGCATCATCTTTTCAAATACCGGTATGGGTTAGTGCCTTTAAACATTGATGATAAATTATCAATATAGTGAACATATCGAGACCGAATGCATTACTCACTCGCCGCCTTTTTTACCGGGTCTTACCAGACTGCCAACTACAGCTCTCTAGAGTCAACCTTCACCAGGTACCCACTTGTACTGCTGGATGAACAGACACACAATTGTAATTATCCCGCTCACGGTGGTACCACAGGCCTTCCAACTCGAATCAGTATGAGGCAGGGAATAACCCTTCAAACTCTCAGTTCATCCAGCAAAGAACTAAATTGGAAATATACACATTAAAGCCCATGATATTCACCCTTATCATCGTGACATAACCTGGAGGCTTGGTGACACAAGGGTACGTCCATATATAAGTAACTAAGAGACCTCCATTAAAGTCAACCTGTGATTTAAAGAGCACATATGAGGTCCATAATTTACAGGGAGACCTCATACGACGTCTCATATATATTAGAACTCTTTGTAACTGTTATAGAATATTGAATTCCTATCTGAAAGAAGATTTGTAAAATAACTGCATTTTCATCACGATAGATTAGCATTTGAACGTTTCCTGGTAGATGTCACTGAAAGAGCTAATCGGATTCAAATACGATCGTGTAGGGGGGGTGGTTTATTTTCAATTTATTTTACATGAATTGATTGACAAATTAACATGGGCCACTTATCACCACTGCACTGGCACAATACCTGCTTCCGTTGTCAATACGTCATCATGGTTGGGTGTTTATTGAAGCCTAACGTCAAACTCACCATTAATTAAACATTCGAGAACATTTTGCAAGAAATGCAGACTTGCTGGTTTGTGTGAAACTACTGATTATGATAGCATATGTCTGTCGGTGTCCGTCAAACAGTACCGATTACTTGGAAAGGAATGAAATTGGGTTCATAAGCTGAGGAACTGAATTCTCTATTGGTCTCAGTCAAATGTCTTCTATTCATGCTTTTCTTTTTTGTCCAAGCTTTATCAAGCACGTTCTATACTTTCTTTTGAGCATTAGTTTATTTTTCGATCTCTGTGAATTTGGACGATGAATGCCGAAAAACGCAAAATTTTACCCCAAAACATATTTTTTAAACTCATGAATCATGACGCATCTTCATGCAATTAAGTGTAATTATCTCAATATCAAATTTGATTAAAATCAGATAATAAGTTTAGAGGTTATTAGCCAGACAACACTTGTGAAACATTTTCTTACGAATTCATCATTGTCTCCCATGAAGTTGATTGCGCCAAATACCAATACCAAATAAAATTGAGACTCGATGTTGTTTTACATCAGTTACTAAATGCTTATGCCCGTTTCAATCATATACAATCATCATCTAATAACTTTTTCAAATCACTGAATCATAATCGTGATTGTATAAGTCAAGAAGATAGAAGATATATAAAGCCTCTCGGGGCCTCAAATAATGTTTACGTTTTCACAGTGTTTATCATTCATAAAATTCACTGATTCAGTGAGTGCGATTTAGTTAGATGGATTAAACTATCAACCATGCTAGCCATGCTGGTAGTCAATGATGAGAAGCTCCCATAAGCTTTTAATCCAAATCCGTCAAACCGTTAAAGGCCCTGATCCATTAAATTTAAAATTCGTTTGTCAAATGCGCTTGTCGACTTGATCTTTATCAATCGATGTTCAATAAGAATACAACATTAACAGAGTCTGAAGCTCATCAGGATTAGTATCATGAAATGTAAAACAAGTTAAACCTATTGAGATAATGCCTTCAAGCTAAGCTAATAGAGGGGCGAAAGGTGAAACATGTTTCAACTGATACTTTTGTTGCTAAAGACACAGAAAAGTGTCAGCAGACTAATTCATCCACCACGAAGATGTTCCCAGTCAATCCGCCACGCCAATATTTGGAGAAAGGCCAAGGCCAATCTTAGATCTCCATACAAAAAAGATCATACTAATTTTGTCGCTTCCGAAGCAAACTGGTTTCAGTGGTTTTTTTAAGGGTAGGGGGGAGGGGAAGGATACCTCTCCATAAATATTACATTTAAACTGAACTCCAAGTTCTAGCGAAATCGGAAATGTCAAAATTTTACGAACGACGGACGCAAGCCGGACGACGAACCTTGCAATTAACCAATCTAGACTTTCAGGGAAATCGCCGCTAGGGTGGTCTGAGCAAATTGTGATGGTTTGCACTTTTGAGAAGACACCATGTTACTTTGAGAAACATCTGTCCTGGGCATCAAGAGATGAAATTTAACGTTTTGTAGTTAAATTATTGGCAAATGAGTTGACTTAATAACAGCGAATTCTTAATAATTTCTTCTCGGGAATGTTTAAATTTGCTTATAAGAAAATGACAACTTCAAGGGCAAATGAAATCAATAGGTGTTTGGCAAATTTGATGATTTTTTCAGGAATCTGACACTAATGTATTGTCTTTAAGATTCGCTAATATAAAATAGCTCGCAAACAGTCATTTTTGGTCAATTATGAAGACCGACTTTAATATAGACCATATTTTTTTTAAATGCCATTAGAGACGTACAATTTATTTCTAAAGATGCGCTATAACAATGCAAGCGAAAACATAGCAAATTTTTTTTATTGACATAGCTTTTTGTTTGGTTAATATTTTTATCGTATGTTGGTAACCCTGTATAGTGTAAGGCTAAGGGGAGAGGCGAGACGTCCGGCTTCCATTGGAACCTATGTGACACAGAACACTGCAGCAAGACATCAGTCAAAATCACTTAGCAGATACAATCAATCTTCACGGCTGATAACAAGTTCACGTAGCAACCCCATATACATATAGCAAAGCTTTTTCAGCCAATCTCTGTTCACCAATGCGTGCTTACCTGTGTTTTAACCCTTGTATTCTACACATAGAGAACTATGCGATGTTGTGAGTTTGAACATGGGAAAATCTATTTGGAAATTGGCCAATTTTCTATTTTTCTGATGTACCGAAAATGCTTTGGCTGTAGCATTATAATATATTCGTGTAATTATCAGAAGATTGTTGATATCACAATTAGTAAAAGGCAAGTGTTGTGGATATTTGCTCCCTTTTTATAGTAGCGTTTCTAAGCTTCGTCTGCCATGGCCATCGTTCGTTGCGAGGGGGGCAAATAGACCACAAACATCGTGACCCACAATGAAGAAGAAGTTCATAATCAAAGCATTTATCTTTTACTTATACCAACTTCTAAATTCCCCTCAAGAATCTCATCATTTTATGGGTCATGAATATGTCACATGTGTGGCTGAGGTCTTTTCTCGTCGTTTGCGACTATATATTTGTTCATTGTTGATCTAATTCTGTCAACGTTCGTTCATTACTAAATGTTAACATTACGATCAGGGTAACATTCACATTGAGGGTCACTATTCCTAACATTAAAGATGAAGCATTTTTGTCAACTCATCTACGACATATAGTTTGTCAACAGAAACAACGCGTTCTTCACAAGCGGAAATGCGGGACTCAGTGAACGTCACATACAGGACACGAGGATCGTATGCAGAACATTTTCATATCCCATGGGTTTAGATGGAGGAGGTTTTTCTGCAATAATCTTTACATAATCATTTCTCCAAATGCATACTTTTATCCAGTTCAAGTCCTACACGTGAGCCTGCGCACTAGTTGTTTGAGTTCTCTACGGAAGTGTCCATTACACAGGCTGTATATGATGGGGTTGCAGGCACTGTTAAAAAAGTAGGATCTCAGAAACAAGTTATAAGCAGCAAGTTTTCCTCCCTGCAAATTTTCAAACACCGACTTGTGGATTGCTCTGGTGGCCATTAAAGCCAGATGTGGGAAATAACTCAGCACGAAGACCAGTGTGATGAGGAACAACATGAAGGTCGTCCTCCGAACTCCTCTGTCACCTCGGGAACTTATAGAATCACCTCTCCCAGTACCTCGTCTCAGAGCAAAGGACGCCTTCTTCCACAGAGATGATTTCCTTGATTTACCTTGCCTCTGTGTATCAGACTCATGGGAGTTTTTTTCTTTTTCTGATTTGTTTGAAACATCATGAAGACGACTTGTATGTGTTGCAGACATTTGCAGACCTCCATCTGATGAACTTAACAGACCTTCTGAAGTGTCCATAGAGTCTGATCGGTGGTCTGCTTCTCTCATGGATGTAAATATGTGTTGAGTGGCCCTATTCCTACCCTGGTTAACCTTGAAACTCTCTCTAAACGTCTGCTGTCTGCGGACTTGCTTCCAAATGAGAGAATATAACACTACCAAGGTCACGGCGGCGGAGAGAAAGATTAGAAATTGAACACCATTGTAAATGAGAGGATAGGGAGTTCCAACAACCTCGTCAGCTGTGGAACAGTCGGATCCGTTGATGTTGATGTCATCCGTTGTAACTGTTTTTCCACCATATATCACAAAAGCTGGAAGTGCTACCATAAAAGCTGACAGGGAACAAAGAATGATCGACACTTTGGATATGACGGCAGTGGTCTGAGACTTAAGAGGTCTGCAGATCTTCTTGTATCTGTCCACGGCAACAGCCAGCAATACGAATCCTGATGCCACCGACGTGAAGGCGACAAACACTCTAGCGACCTTACACAGTGCAAACGATCCAAAGGTATAAGAGTGCCGCATATCCACGATCTCAACAGGAATGCTGATGAAACAGTTCATTAGATCATACACGGCCAGCGCTACGATGAAGCAACGTGTACTGCTTCTCTTGAACTTGCAGATATAGATGTAGCACACGATGACATTGCCAACAACCCCCACCAAAACCAGAACACTCAGGTACAGGATCGCAGGCAGCACTTGCAGTGCGAAATTGTCGTCATGGCGACGGAGAACAAGATCAACATCCTCTGTACCAACAGATGCATTGCTGCTCATGTTTGATGATCCTTGTCCGTTATACCTGGAAGATGATTAGTATGACAATATATTATTTTAATATGATTAGTACCTCCTGCAAAATTCATCTTTGAAATGATGAAAAAATGCGTAACTAATACGTAAAGCAACAGTCTCATTAAAATCGACTGTATTCCGAGGAATAAAAGTTTTAAATATTGACTCTAGCGGGATTCGAACTTCCTCTGTCAGGAGCTTTCCGTGGAGAGGAAAACCCCTGATAGAATAAGTTCGAATTCCGCTAGAGTCTGTTTTCCAAACTTTTATCCTCGGAACACGGTCGATTCTAATCAGACTGTTGCTTTACGTATTAGTTACGCATTTTTCATCATTTCAAAGATGAATTAAAGCGAAAGGAATTTACACACGGAGCAGGCTAAATGTAATGCTCAATGTTATGATGTGGTTCAAGTGACCAATATGTCTATACAACATCATAGGGCTATCATGTTTCGGGATTACAGATTTCATTCTAAAGTTACTTATTCCGTGTTCCAATCTGATGAAAATTAGATGGAATTCCGCTTGTATAATTTCGTTTCGTTAGTTTTACAAGCTACCTTATCGCATATTGTTATGGACAAATTGTTGAAGCGCGCAATACGTTTGATCTGCTTTTAATCAGATTGTCAGTGTTCCAGATTAAAGGCACTATAGCACGCTTTTTCTGTTCGATTTGGCTATTTTAAGGCTTCCGAGGTGTTAGAAATCTATGGTCAGCTGTGCACAAAATGGGAAAAATATGGAAAGTTGAAAACGGCTGAACTGGTAATGTGTGCAGCTTTTGAATTCATCTAAACTCTAAACTGAGAAAAAAGAATGAAATATTGATTATTAAGGCAAACTTGTAACCTATAGTATAAACATTGTTATTGGATTAAGATAGTTGTTTCCGTTTTCGCTCTTTTGGCTGTTAGCTAAATTGGCGAAACCGAATTATAGCTGGTTCGCTAGAAAACAAGGGAAGAATAACTTACTATGTATTTGAATAACTTCCAATTTTTATTACCTGAGTGGGGATCACTATAGGAACATCGCCAGATAAGCAGTATCTGTGCATTCGTTGTATATACGAAAACTTGGTGTAAACTAGTGCCTTGAAAGATGCCAAAAAAGTGACCAAAACAAACTTTTTCAATTTGAATTGAACAACTCAAATCTGTTCCGTCTGCTTTTGATGAAATACTTAAATTTCGTTTTCGTAATCGCAACGTACATTGATAATTTTCAGCAAAAATACCCAGTTCTTGACTCTATGACACTACTGGAAACTTTTGGGTAATGTGACGCCAACAACTTGCAGAATATCTACTGCGAATTAACGGTCCCGAATAGACGTCGAGGGTAGGTATGTTTGGGGAAAACATAGTCGCCGGGTTTCAAACTGACGCCTGGAGATACGATCACGTATTTGATTTTTCAGTAATCTTAGATCCATTAAAGACCCTTCACTTAACGGAAATGATGTGCCAAATGCGTTCATATGTTCAATCATATTATGGGAAAAAAAGAAATAATTTAAATTGCGTTTGTCATGATTGCATTCATTTTGGTCTATTTATGAAATAGATATGATTAATCTTGCAATTTATATATTGGCCGGGGCGCAGATGGTCTGTAGAAATAGAAGCTTTGATCGTTAATTCGAATTGATACGGTAATTAAGAACGTCCTTAGAATGTGCATCACAGTCGAGCAACACTGATACAATGCTAACCAATAGAGGTTATGCATTAAAGGGGCAGTAGCACGTTTTTTTAGATTTTATTTCTTCAAATATCCCAAATTAATAAATGTTTATGCCAAATGCATTTTCTTCAGAACCTCAAACACCTCATTAAAACTATGGGCGGTTATTTTAGTGTAGGCCTAACCACCTCTTAATCTTAAACGTCGGGAAATCGATTCGCGTAGCTTAACCGAACGTTACTTTCGTTTAAGAATTGCTTATTCAATTAAATGAGATTGCCTTGCATTTGGTAAAATTTATATTGGTTTTCATGAGATCCCTTTGTTTAAATAGGAAAACGTGCCACTGCTCTTTCAATAAGATTCCTAATCGTGCTGTTTTTCTTTTTGCAGTATCTAATCTTTCCAGAAGCTTAAAAAACAAATGCAAATTACTTTTATCTTATTATTTCAATTCTAATGTAAAATTTAAAGCCAGAAATAATCTTTGCCGTTTAGTGCCAAATTATTGTTTATTTCAAATTAATTTATTTTCAGAATGAATTATCATTTTCATACGAAAATTGAACAATTTTATACAGCTGTAATCAAAAGTAACAAAAATCGCGTACGATTAGCAGAAAGTATGTATGGAATACATTTATTGAAAACATTAATATTCTGAAAAGCCTCCGTGATTCAGGATCACACACAGTCACATTATTTATGGTAAAATATATCTATTTCATTTACACACAGACAATTTTTCTCATAGAAATAGCAACTTCGTTGTAACTACGTAATTTGAAGTTACAAACCTGTCTCGAACAAAGAAATTTAGAAACGAAAAATTACATTAATTTCTTTTAAACAAAACTAAAGAAACAATTCAAGATAAATGTAAGGTCTTTAGAAAACTGTATACTTTCGTTCCCCTTCCTATTAAATAATTATCATCAGACCAATACTTACATACTTACTCGACCCTCGTTATACACTTCTGACAATTGTGTAGGCCTTGACTTTCGCGATGACACAAACAGTCAACGTGAGCCTGTATTACAATATCATTCCGGATGTCATCGCGCTTTGCCCCTATCAGGTGTACAGTTTTCGCTGCTTGCCAGTTCGTGGACAGATCGGTCTGCCATATAGAAAAAATATATATTTCAACACAATGATAGACGGAATTGTTGAAATATGGTTCACTGTCCATCCCGCGTAACATTCAAGGATACATGAACATCACATGAATTACTAATATCTGATGAATAATGATTTTGATACTGACATCAATTTAGCTTCATCGGTAGCTCATAATTATCAGTAGCTTTATGCTCCAAGAAAACATTTTCAAATGCTATTGACTAGCCGATGTTTGGTAATTTAAAATGGAACAGATCGTTAATTCAATTTGTTTAATGAACTTCACATCTCGTCGGATCGTTTTTGTCCAACTTGTTGATGATTATTTTCATATAGGTAAGTCAGTCCTGGTTGCTGGTGTTCAGGTTTCTTCCGCACACCTTTTACATATGTCAAAAGGTATTAGTTGTTTGATAATTGCAGATGACCATGCCCACTTAAAGTGGCTCACCTATCGGCGACGGCCCACCATGTTGCTTTGAAGGAAAATGACATGAAAAAAGGCGCTGTACTTTACTAATTGCCATGGGGGAATGGCCCCTTGAATTTCGTTTCCACAAAAATACCCTGATTGGACTGTCCTCATTGTTCCCTAATGCAAAGTCTCAAAATAAGGAAAGCTCAATTAGGTTCTAGATGCAAAGTCTACCAAGTCTAGAATACCAAACTAAAGCATTACATGGATATAAAGCTGACATTATCTTATCTAAGTAATACCCCACAAGCTCCTTATCAGTGAATATATACGTAACTGGATAAGCCTAACAAAAAACTCTGTTTTCTTCTTTAATTGACAATTTTTATTGACAAGAATATTTTCAGGATGTCTACTTTAGAATGTTTTTCTTAATAGCACACTAAAGCTACCCTATTCTATTTATAAGACTTTTTTCTTAGAAAAATTACCCAGAAGAGAGACACACACAAATTTAAGCATAGAAAATTTTGTAAATATTATGTAAAAAACTTTCCTTAGATTGACATTTTATTTCTTTAATTCATATGGATAGATTTGAAATTTAAAAAAATGAAATAAATGAATCAGAACTAAAGAGAAAAGTATATATTTTCTTTATTAGAAAGTCGCAAGTTCAAACACAGACAAGGCAAGAGGCAGCGCAGTACTTGATATACAATAATCCTGTATCTTTGTATTTCAAGTTACAAAGGTATTCTTTGACAAGTTGGGAAATATTCAATTGCCAATTAAATCAAATGTTGAAATCATTCTGCAAATAAACAATTATAACATATATTGAATTTGTTAAAATTAAAACAAAGGTTTCACTCTTAATTCTGTTGATACTTAATTTGTGAATATTTCATGGATATATTATTAGGTACTCAAAAATATAATTGAATAATTTTTCATCATCATCATCATCAAGTTAATCTTACAATACATTATAATAACAGTTGTCAATATAAAAAAACATAATATATAAATAGATAGTGACCAGAGTATTGACAGTACATCGGCCAAGGGCCAAGGTTTGCGCATCTTGCACACAATGATTTTTTAACAAAAACCTTAATGTTACACCATGATTCTATTTCTTGTTTAGAAAAAAAAAACAATTACAACTTTCATGGAAGACTATTGATCGTTATAACTGACCAGCTATATAATACATTTGCTTATTACTCTCCTGTTGAAGATACCGATGTTTAATAAATCTACAATTACAATGTTATGACACACTGTGTCATAACATCGCGTGCTGATTAACGTCACATGACGTCACAATCTTTAAGTATGACGTCACAAGGTTAGCAGCGCAACAGCAATTTTCATGCTTTTAATTTGATATAATTCTGCAAGTAATAAATTAAATACTACTCTCAGTCCCGTTTGATAACATTTTTAAGAAACTCGTGAATGGTAATGGTATCTGACTCGCTTTCACTTGTTAAATACCAAACCATTCACTCGTTTCATAAAAATTTTATCAAACGGGACGTCGTTTAGTATTCTCTATATTTATCGCTGTTTCTTAGATGTACCAATCAATTGACGGGATGTCCAGAGGTAAAAACTTAAAGTCCCAGTATTAGACGTGTGGCCGTGATGGCGTGTCCTTCTTACAAGTGAGCTTTATGCATGTATGCAGGTTTCACAAAATAATTCTCGATTTGGATCAATAATGATCAATGAAATATTAATTTGTCAAGTTTAATACCATTTTATCAAGATATTAACATGCGTTTAGTATCTTTGCTTTGATATGACAAAAACTTCACAGAGTAACATTTGTATATAAAACACAAACAAAACAAAAATATATACAACAATGTTTTGAAATTTTCAAATTCAAATTAGACCATGGGGTCATGGGCAGTGTAGGAAAGATAGCCTGTCCCAACGTCCGAGTTATTCACAATCAAATAAAAAAGGCCCATTGCCCATTTGGGGTCAAGGGGTCACCGAACCTACAATTCAGAATCCCCATTGTCCAAGGAGTCTACACACAACTATTAAGCTATCAAGACCTTTTGGAACTGGAGAAGAAGATGAAAGTAGGATTTTAAGGTTTTGACCCCTGTGACCCCATTTGGGGTCAAGTGGTCACCAAACCTACAATTTAGAATCCCCAGTGTCCAAGGAGTCTTCACACAATTTTTCAGCTCTCTAGACCTTTTGGAACTAGGGAAAAAGATTAAATTAGGTTTTTTAGGTTTTGACCCCTGTGACCCCATTTGGGGTCATGGGGTCACCAAATCTACAATTTAGAATCCCCGTTGGCCAAGGAGTCTACACACACCTTTTCAGCTCTCTAGACCTTTTGGAACTGGAGAAGAAGATGAAATTAGGTTTTTCAGGTTTTGATCCCTGTGACCCCATTTGGGGTCATGGGGTCACCAAACCTACAATTTAGAATATCCAGTGCCCAAGGAGTCTACACACAACTTTTCAGCTCTCTAGACCTTTTGGAACTGGAGAAGAAGATGAAAATAGGTTTTTCATGTTTTGACCCCTGTGACCTCATTTGGGGTCATGGGGTCACAAAATCTACAATTTAGAATCTCCAGTTCCCAAGGAGTCTACACACAACTTTTCAGCTCTCTGGACCTTTTGGAACTGGAGAAGAAGATTGAAATAGATTTTTAAGTTTTTGACCCTTGTGACCCCATTTGGGGTCATGGGGTCACGAAATCTACAATTTAGAATCCCCATTTGCCAAGGAGTATGCACATAAAATTTCAGCTCTCTAGAGTCATTGGTTCTGGAGAAGAAGTCGAAAAAGTGAAAAGTTTACGGATGGACGGACGGACGGATGGACGGACGCCGGACGCCTTGCCATGACATAAGCCCATCGGGTCTTTCAGACCTGATGAGCTAAAAAAGTATAAGTTGTCTTATCAATCCATAAAAACATAACATTGGAAATAGTTAATACATATAAGAAAAAGAGCTTTTTAACTTTGTCAAGGATACCTGTTCAGACTTATCAATAATACAAAATTCTTCAAATCAAAGATTTCAATGGTGTTAACTAGAACAAGACAAATAAATTGTATGTAATTAAATCAAACATCAAAGAAAATGATTTACATTCTATTTCCTTGTGTTCTTGGCTGGTAACTGTGAAAAATACACATGAAAGGTGACTAATGTTGCATTTGACGAAATGGCAAGGGGGTTAATATACATAAAAAATGTACAAAGCAAAGACACTCTAGAGACAAACTTTTGCTTCGATAGTTACTTTTACTTTTCTATTATTTTTCATGATTTATAAACATAATAGACTAAAACACTTTTAACTACTTGAGGAAGGAAAAATACAAAGTCATAGCTAACTAGTAAGCTATATTATGAAATGATATTTACATTGAGCAAAACAAACGAAAACATTTCCTGAAAATACCAATTTGATGCGAAATAAACATGAATTATTTACTTGTAAACAGACATGACATAGAACAAAGGGCAGGTTTGATTTGTTCTCAAAGGGTAACATTACCCTTTTTAATCATTTCAAACTAAGTGACACTTCAGGAGCAGGAAGTGTATAGAGTCACTTCCCTTTTCTCTTCTCTTGTGTCTTGAAAAGGAAGTGAATCATTTATCAAATAGTCATGTGAAATTGCATGACTTTTTTTTCAGACCAAAATTCGCTTGCAATTAAAAAATGTGGTCAGCATATTCTTACTTATTTATTTCATTTCATTAATTGTTTTAAATCATTGTGGCAGAACTTCTTATGTTCTCAAAGGTGCATTGACTTTGGGGACATAAAATACTAAACAATATCTACAATGCATACAGTTCGTCTGAAGATCAAATATAAGTGCTATCTCATACACTTGATATTTCCTCTCTTCTCATAATGATAAGGCTTTATGACATCACAATAAAAAAGACTAGAAATTTTTTATCATATGGAGTAGGAATAGAAAAGGAAATAGATTGTGATATTATTTCACTTATGGCTCCCCAATCAAAACCGATTGTGAAGCATTATTATAAGAAAGTCTTAAATTATTTCTCATCTAGTAGATTGAAGATATAATCATTCTTAGTTATATAAGGATTAGGTTGCATATATATTTTGTTGATTAGTGCTTGATCGATCTAAAATCTTTCAATTGTAACCTATTTAACCTATACTAGAAAGAGCTCATAAATCCTCCTTGTTGATAATGTCACAAATTAATTCTATTTCAACTGTTGAGGTTCTGGAAGTATGAAAGATGATGTGTCTTGCCTCTGAATCTTCAAAGATCCACACACAGCAGTGGATCGTTAGACCTCCCCGACTTGAACCGACACAGCAAATCTTTCTTGCATTTCGTATCGCAACCTCCTTCCGGATGAGATTTGTAGTATAGGCTGGAAACAAGTGGTATGAAGTTTCTTTATTGAGAAAAATATAGTTTGAGCTTTAGTTAAATGAAAAACCAATGAGAACTTTCTCTCTTTTCATCAATATTACAAACAAAAGATGTCTGAACACTGTTTGCAGTTTCATTTGTTACCAAGAAAGTTAAACAAAGTTGAAGCTAGTACAAATCTTAAAGGGGTCATTTTATCTGTTTCTGCGATATGTGATATGAAAACAATAATCATAAACAATTAAGTTAAAATCAATGAATAGAAAATATGTATGAAGAGGAATATCCAAACAATTGTTTATCCCCCAATTGAACCAACCTTTTGAAAGACTTGCACATGCCACCTTTTTAGAAACATTCAGAAAGATTAGTAATACATACATCCTAAACAAAAAGCAATTCAAAAAAATTTTGATTATCACTCCAAAACAAGTTAGGAACAAATGTCATACCTGCGATATGTGTTGAAAAGTGTTGAGTTGGATTTCATTCTATAGATAAGATCACTCCAATCTTGAGGATATAGAGTGTTCATTCCCAGAGTTTCCTTGAAAAACAACGTAACAATGTCATGAACCTATTGCTTGTCCCTTGTTGTTACACCAAAGATATACCGATCAGCGACTGATAAATGAAATACTTAACTCAGTCCATTTTTTCAAATATTTTTGATATACTTGAAAATTCCATTAATTTGGCATGCTAAATGCCCAACTCACTCAAATGTTATCAAATGGTCCATTACTTGTTATTCTCTATCAGTCTGATTAAAATCGACCATGTTCCGAGGAATAAAAGTTTAAAAATATTGACTCTACCGAAATTCGAACTCTATCTGTCTCGGCTATCCTCTCCACAACGGTCTGACCGCAGCCTACTGTAGCGCACGTTCTTACGTAAACTCAGCTAACCAATCACAATGTGTGCGGCAAAAGCATTCGGTATCAGTAGCTAGGGGCAAGTAACTTCCATTTACCATTCGCTAACCTTGATCGCCGCTATACATATTTTAAACGTGATGCAGGAGTGCGAGCAGTGAGGCTGCCTTCAGACCGTCGTGGAGAGGAAAGCCTCCTGATAGTCTGTTCGAATCCCGCTAGAGTCATTTAAAAAAACTATTATTCCTCGGAAAACGGTCGATTTTAATCAGACTGTATTCTCTATGTATTTTAGTCGTATGCACCTACCCGTGCTGAATACTCCAGCTGCCAGCGTGGCTGTACCCCTCGGCCTGCTGCGTTAGCCTCCGTCAGATTCAGGATGTAGGTTCTGTGGTCCAGCACACTCTAAACACATACTCTTAGATTCATAATCAGTCATATAAATCTTTATGTCAACATATAAGTTACATATCTGAAGTTTCAACTCTATTTGGTTGTTCAGTTTTGGAATTTATTCTTGCAAACTGAAGTGGCAAAATTGAAGGAATCTTGATTTCAAAGAGTATAATCCTGAAAAAACATATAAAATTTTAATCTTATACAGCAGTTTTGGAACAGGCATGTATTATAAGAAAGGAAAGAGGCTGACATCTGCTTATGATCCAACAGAATCAATCCATCTTGTCCATAGACTTTATACTTTGAGTTTGAGAGGTGTAGGAAGGCAACCTACAAAAGAGCTTGATGAATAGTTGCCATCAATCTCGTAGATCCTGTAGCCCATGTTCACTTGAGGGAAGGGTGTGATACTGGGAGCTATGTAAGCCACGCTCACTGGCCGCTTGAAGTTGACATTGTCGTAAAACACTTCAAACTCATCAAAGTGGGTATGACCAAAAAACTGAGCGGCAATGGTGCTTTCATATCTGAATGAATAAAGAAAGAGGATCACATTATTTCATTTAATGATATAGAAAGAAATGAGGAAACTAATTGAACTGGTACTGGTAGAAAGTTTGTACAATTTGTATTTTCATAGAGTGATGAGCTGCTTTATGAACGTGCTAACACTGCCAGATTAATTTTAAGGTAATTTTTACACATCATTAGAATAAGTTAGTTACATATGAATACCTGTTGATGATGTTATAGTAGTTCCAACTCCAAGCTCGCAAACATCCTCCATTCCCAGGAGGAATGTGACCCAGGATATGTACCTGGCAAACAGCAAGTCAAGATTGCACCGTTTCATACTGCAAATATATATAGAATATACTACATCGTTACTCAAACTGTTTTCTTTCGAGCCTTTGAAATTACTACTTAAAATCCGTGCTGAAGACAAGGATTTGAATTTTTTCCCACATCAATATCAGATACATTTGGTTAAACTGGTCACTTGATTTAGGATTGAGCTAACCTCTGGACTAATAAAGATTAAAACAGCAGCTGATGTCACAAAAGGTTTTTAGATCTAATTCCCTTGATCATCTGGTTTTCTATGACTTGACAAATGATAACAATTTCTATCCTCGTTGTCCTAATACTCAGTACTCACTATCTCTTGTTAATGTACTATTATTCAGTACTCATCCAACCTTCCCTGTCTTCCTTGTACTCAGAACTCACCCTCTCCTTTTTGACCTACTAGTACTTAGTACTCATTCACACTTTGTTGTCGTAGTACTAAGTACTCACCCACTCCCTGTTGTCCCACCAGCCTACCAGTCAGTACTCACCCTCTATTCATTGTTTTAATACTCAGTACTCACTCTCTCCTTTCTGTTCTTCTAGTACTGAATACTCACCCTCTCCTTGTTGTTTTCTGCAGCCTGTAGCTGACCTATCAACCACTGGAGCTGGTCGGCAGGGTCTGTAGTGTTCAACAGCAACCACCTGTAATAATAGCACAAATAAAGCAAGAGATTTCCAACTATGATCAAGTTGTCTGAAAGCATTTCATACATAATGGACACAAGTGGCAGAGGAATGGAAGGAGTAGTTCATAACAGCTGAACATGTTGGTGATTTGTAACAAAGTAAGGTTTTGGCTACTCACCAGTTCTTGGTATTACAGTAGTTGGAGTTGATGGACAGGATGCGCAGACCTGGGAATGGGGACACTGAATAGTAGCTGCCTCTGGAGAATTAATATTTTCAAATCTCCGTAAGCAGGGTTTAATGAATGCATTTTCAATATTCATAAGTGTTATTTTAACTTTCCACTGGATAACTCTGATATGTTTAACAATCATATTAATTTTCATATAGTATGAGTCCTGTTATTATTTTACAAATTTCTTTCCTTTTAAAGGAAAGAATTTCAATTTTGAATTCTAATAAAGATAATTTGCTTATACATAATCATCAATAAAGTTATTTTCAATACTTAAAATTAACCGAGAAGAAGACGAAAAAGGGAGAAGTCTATGGATGGAAGCTGTGCCATGCATTTAGCCCATCTTGACTCTCAGACCGGCCTGATGAACTAATCATAGAATTGTTTCCTGTATACAGGTAACATAATTATAAAGGTGTTTACATTTTAAAAAATATATATAATTAGTTACAAGGATGTCACCAGTTAAACAAGAAGCCAGGTGTTATTAAGAATACTAAGTAAATGCATTATAACATCATACTTGAGGATAGTATCTCTTGTGTTAGAGGGCAACCAGTTGAGCCAGCTCTTAGCAAGTGCCGTGTACAGCCAGGATATGGAGTTGTTGTCAGAGATGAATGGGGGCGGAAAGCTACAAGAAATACACATATTGCATTTAAATCTTTAAAAGGAAATGTAGAAAGAGTTTCTTGATAAACACAGTGATGGGAGAAAGTAACTTTTGAATCATTGTCATTTCAAAATAGCTAAAAGATTAATACAAACAGAAAATATAGAGCCATTGGATTTGTAGCTCATCATATCTTATTTATTTTAAATTAAGTAAAAATTTCAACTCAATAAAGAGTTTCTATGTTTACAAACGATGCATTTGCCAAGCTTTTACATAGCAACTGTGTAATTGACAATCAAGTCCATGAAAGAACTTGTAAGAATAGCAAATTTCTCGTTGTCTTATGTCATATAGTAAAAGTCAATTTTTTTATTCGATCGCGACACTTAAACTTTACCTTCCTTGCTCTAAACTATATTTTTGGGGGATGAAAGTAACATGGGGGAGAGTTTCAGCCCACGATCTTATCATCGAGACCTTGCGGTTGGAACGTAAGAAGCTCAAAGATCCACCTAAGTTCTAGTGATCTTCTAGACTTGGTGGTCCTCTGTGTGTCAGGATTTTGAGTGAGCTGAGCGATAATCTTGTAGAATAAATCGCTCTTTGAGTGGTCAGGGAGGTTGAAGTGAAGAGAGACAGGTTTATCTCTTTTGTGTGTGATGTCGGCAAAGTGTTCAGACAAACGAATTTTGAATTCCCGTTTTGTCTCTCCCACATATTGCCTTTTGCATTTTTTGCAAGTGAGCAGGTACCCAACATTGCGAGATTTGCAATTGTATTTTCGGCATGAGTATATGCGGCCCGTGACTGAGCTTTGGAAGAAGTTGTCTTTGTTGATATTAGTGCATAGTTTGTACATCTTGTCGCAAAGATTATCGACACTTGACACTTCTTTACCACAGATTTGTAATTGTTTAGCTGGGTAGGATATGCTAGCTTTGACTAGCATGTCTCTGAGTGTTTTATTTCTCCAGTATGCAGCAATGTGGTGGGGGGGGGGGGGGAAGTGACTTTGCACAAGTCAGAAGCTTGGAGTAGGTGCCACCTATTCCTGATGATTCTATTGAGTTATTATATTATATTTTAGGGGGTTTCATGAACAAAACAGCTGAAGGCATGTACATCACAAAAAAAAAGGGAAAAAAAAGTATGCAATGTGGGTTAGTTTTTGACTACGGCTAGTAAGAGGTTTAAACTTCTCATTGTTTTGAAATTCTGTTTTTCATATATAAGGTTATATTTTAATGTTTTTCCTATTGGACCGTATAGTTACATAAAACACATTTGAAAAGTTCTATGATGCATCTTTAAGGGGTTTTAAGAGTCACCAAACGTACTGTTATTAGTATTATAATCATGGCTTCTGAACACAACGTTTCAGCTTGTTAATACTTTACTTATTTACTTGACTTCAATTTTCACTAATTGGATACAAATTAATTATCTCTAACAAATTTAATTTCTGTTGGTAAAGTTTACTAATTCAATTTATTTATTAAATCAAGCCATTAGCAGTTTATTTTCCTTGTTTATGTTAAAACATATTTTTCCTCAGTCTCATCATAACTCAAGTTGCCTTAGCAACATTCTAAATATTAGATACTGTATACGTCATGTGCCATAAGGAAGTATATTTCTGTTGCTCACAGGAAATCTTTATAGCATTTGCTTCCTTGTAGTTCGTCATTTACAGATTTCAAACAAAATAAAGAAACAGGATCCAATTTATTAGAATTTATTTGATAACATTTTGTTTTATTTCACCAATGTTTTCTGAAATCCGTTTTTACATACATTTCTAAGTAAATAATTTTTCAAAACTTATTTCAGTTACAAACTTTTAAACCTGTAACCAACTCCATTAAAAAGGAGATTTTAATGTTAACACTTTGTTATTTTTGTTAGCAAAAATAAATACAGCCAAAAAATGCATGTCTTTCTTTATTATTTTGTTTATCAACAATTTAACTTCAGATATTTTTGGTTGCAGAGTTACTTCCCTCGAAAGCTGCCACAAACTCACACTGCGAATTATAATTATACACTGTGTTGAGTTGGTATTTCTCAGACAGTATAACTTCAAATGGACTAAAATAGATAAAACATGCTTAAATATAAGATCATTGATATGATAATTTGTCACATTGTGTTTTCAAAGGATGTGCGAGATTGCAAGATCCTTGCAAATTTTGCATGTCCTTCTGGTGACACCCAATGAAACACAATTTTCTACGAGGTTTTTACACTTCCACACACCCTTTCAAAACAACATGTACATAATAATGTGTTTTGGATTAAGAGTAACCTATGGTCATAACCCAACAGCTTTTTCTGTGGTAGCTCTTACTGTAATAGGTTTTCAATCAGAAAAAGCTAAAGGTTAATTCTTTTACCTATCTTATATATCTCATTTATACGTTAAATGGACAAAATAATCTACACAGAAACGTCTGGCTCATGAAAAGTAATTTAATTAAATCATGCATTTATTACATCATTATCATTAAGTGTTTATAGTTGATAACAGCAACATCAGAAATTTAAAGGACGTTAGGAAAGTTTTCAAAGAGAAATCAAGGGATATAAAAAAAAATGAAAACGTTTGTTGCACAATCTTTTGTAATTAATACAAGGATACTTAAACGAACATAGTACCACGTTCGTTTTGTCTTAAATGATTTAAAGGTATTCCCACTAAAATTACAGCCTTCAGTTTTCACTTAACAGGTTGATCAAAGAGATGTTTTACACTCGGACTAAATACTAAATACATTTTGAATTAGCTAATATTAGATTGGGAATATAGGGAGAAACAAAATAATCAAAAATATACTAAAAGCCTTTAAATGCAGTTGTTTTACAGTGGCTACCTGGTGCAGCAATAATTTATAATCGTAAGGAAAAGATGAAGATAATGGCAAATTAATATCAAGATTATGACATTAAACTAATTTTGTAGATTTTAGGCCTTAAAAATTAGTTTGACAATTTGGACACTTTTTTTATAAATGTCTATACTTTCCATCCCTTATCATACTTTTTGCTTTTCCATAGATAGTTGAAAATGAAAGATTGTATTCTTTTTCGTGGACTTACATATTTTGTTAACCAAAAAGATAGGTGTGGGGCTTACCTGTCCACTGGAGCACTCTCGTGGTTTCCCAGGGCTGAGTAGATCTTTTTATCAGGGAAATACTTCTTGAAGAGACTGGTGAGTTTCTCAATTAGATCGACTTGGTCCTGTCTGGTCTGGTTCCAGATATTGTGAGCTGGGAGGTCGCCCGTCCATATCACATAGTCATACTGCAGAAACACAAAACAGTCATGGCATCCACAAAATTTCCAATTTGTTGTTATTCAAATCCCACAAAATGAGTTTTAAAACAGGTGGTAGGATAAGGGGTATGCTGTCAGAATGGAAATTCTTCAATATTCCTAAAATTCAAAGCCCATACAGATAATAGAGCCACGGACTCTGTAGCATATAAGTCGTTTCATAATTATTTCAAAATTTACATTTCTGCTAATCCTATAGTTTTTTTAGTCATACGATAAAATTTAGAAATCATATTCTAAATCCAACAAAGATGATATTCTGAAGAACACTGCTCCCCTCGCACTATTGGATTCTGTCATCAAGCAGTGGCAGATCCAGGAATATTGAAGGGGGAAGGGGGATTTACCTACTTTAAAGGGTCGATTTTTCACAAGAAAATTCCGCTTATGCAGAGTCAATAGAATGATTGAGGCTGAAAGGGGGACTAAACAAAATCTACAACTAAAGTCTTCACGTAACAGATATGTTCCGAAAATTTGAATTTCCTCCAACATATGTTTTTGGGAGAAGAAGTCGTCAGAAGGTTTTAGGGATAATGTCTACCACGCCAATATCTGACGAGGTCTAAGGACCACATTTATAAAATTTAACTTTTTAGCGTCAAGGTGCAGGGGATTGAAAATAATCACTGTCTAATTGTATAAAATGTAGATATACCCTCCCCAATACTGCTAGGCTATAGGACAGACAAGCGCCATATTGTTAAAACTGGGCTCACCAGACAGCTGCCCAAGAAGGAAGTGAAGGATTGATCATATCAAAGGGGCACAGAGTATGTTGTTGGACTCAAATAGGTCAAACTTCATAAAGATGTTATTTTATCGAGCAGTGGAGGTCATTTCAGAAAATCTGAATCCTAGTGCTTTTCAGTTCAATGTAACAACAATAAACAAGGTAAAATCTTGAATCGAAAACCCGACAGTGGTGTGCGCCAACGACTCAAACTTAATTTCAGAAACTTATTAACAGCAGACACAAAAACAAATATTGGTTGATATAGTTCAGTAGCTCATTTCACTAAAATACACATGAACTGGACACATCATTTCGAATTCTTTACATTTATAGAGCTGTTTTCCGATGATCACCAAAAACAAGAAAGTACCATAATTTTGGTATTTTAGAGACAAAGATGCATGTTAAGGGGGCGATTTTAATTAAACTCGGGTTAAAAGGTATTTTGGCTCTTACTAAAGCCACATTAAAAATCATGAAACATGCTCTATTTCACTTTAAAAAACAGGTAGATTAACACATTTCAGTATTGAAAATTTCAAAATTGATATCTATCATCAAAACCAAAAATAATACAACATAAATAGTTATCCAATAAACAGTTATTCTTTGTCTATTTCTATTTTTATAAGTAGAATCAATTTGCATAATGATTTACAATGTCAATTCTATTGATGCCTGATGTTCAGGTCAAATTGATGTTTCAGCAAGGATTTTGGCAAAAGTGAGCACACATTTCAAGAATTGTTTGTTTGATTTTCAGTTTTGTGTTTACTTTCAGTATTGACTTATCTGTATACAGATTCAGTTCCATCAATATTTTATTTGCCAGATATCATAGGCATACATTATACAACTTAAACATGACTATTCCCAATTTTCAACATTTGGTACACTGATAGGGTCGGATTATGCGTCGAATAGAATAGTAGAATCCAGTATGCAGAGCTAACGGTTTGTTTACGTATTGTCGCTCGCGTGGTTGGGAGGTATGCTGTCTCAAGGCTTTGACGTAGTCTCTTTTGAAAATCAATGAATAATAATTCTGATAATTGTTAGTTTGTCAAAGAATATCGGCTTTATATCAAACAACTGTAGTGTGGGCCCAATGACTTCATATCATTGTACTGAGATCATGACAAGGGGGGCCCTCATTTCAAGAAATCAACAATTTTCAACATGAACGGTAATATGAGACTGGAAGTCAAAACATGATAAACACTAGTGTTAAGAAAGATAATATTAACAGGTGCCCTTATGTTGATTTATTTTAAGTTTTATTTCTTTTAAACCTTTCCTCCTTGACTTGAAGAGGAGATGTAACACATTATTTAGATTATTACAAATTATTATCTGTATTTGTATCACTTATAAGAATCAATAGAGCCAAAAAATTAGAAAATATACGCTTTAATTCGACTACTAGGAGACCTTTTATACCCCTGTTCTGCATAACCGCCATAACATAACATGACTCGAAGCCACGCACAGTGTGTGACGTGCTAGTTTTCGCCTTAAACTCCAGCCCTTTGTTTTTCTCTGTATTTTTAAGCTTATTCAACAGCAAAATAGAGGCAATAGCATAAAGAAATCCTAAATACGACATGTTACTGCTTCATAAGATCAACTTTCCTTCTGTTGTCAAATCCATTTTGATTTGATTGTGACAATCCTTGGATGCGGTTTTCTCGGGTGGGTTTATATCAAAAACGTTTAGAACTTGGTTGGTGAGAGATCCACCACTATGGGAGAACTGAATGAAAGTTTTTGTAATAAACGGGAGACAATGTAAAAAAATTGTTTAATGTTTACTGTAGTAGCGTTTGTATCATATTTCTCAGAAAAAATTATCTTCTTTCACTTCGCTATCATGACAACTTAGTACTTAAGTGGATGATTCGTTTGTTTTTATCTAACATATATTATAGGTGAACGGACAAAATCCCCACTGGACAAAATCCCAAAGGACAAAATCGCCAGCAGACAGAATCCCCATCCCAAAAACAACAACATAGACAAAATCCCCAACAATTTTTTTTAATTAGTACCCTCATTACATTATGTTATTTTTAATGAGTAGACTTAATTAGGCTTTCTTTTTCTTTATCTTTTTTATAGAGCGTTGTTTTGATAAAAAAAATTCAATTTGTCTCTGATCAGTAGTAGTAATTCATTGAAAGTGAAGTTTGAGAAATTGTTGTTTCAAGAAATGAATCAACTTTGTCATTGATAGTAGTAGTCACAGACCCAGCTGCTGCAGAATTCAAGAGACATCCGGCAAGCAACACATCGTGACAACAACCAAGAAAAGCTCAGAAACCTCTGCCTTGCATTTTGTGATGGAATAATGACATTGCCTGAGTTTCTGAAAGACATAGGTCACTCTGGTTTCACTGAAACTATAGTGATTCAAAAAAGTATGAAAATGCTTGTTAGTGATTCTCATATGAATAAAGTAATTTGTTGTATTCTCTGTTCATTTTTCCATCTTGGGGATTTTGTCCTACCCTGTTGGGGATTTTGTCCGCTGGGGTTTTTGTCCGCTGGGGTTTTTGTCCTAGGGGATTTTGCCCTTCTGGATTTTGTCCACTGGGGATTTTGTCCTCTTATTATATTGCTATCTTATTATATTGTTATCTAGTAACAACTCACACCGTGTGGCAATATCTCTGTCTTTGAATTCAACAATCAATGATACGATAACATCACTGGCGCATACCTGTTGGTACCCATTATTCATGATCTTTTTTCCTTTTTAAATGAGTGTCATCGTCGGTAGAAGTGCATGAGCCAAATCTCCTTCTCTTAATTCATTGGTTGAATATATATTCTACAAGTTTATTGGTTCATAATGACTGGACGCCATGACAATAAACGAAGTAGCAGTCGAATACCAAGAGTTACGCCATTATGACAGGATATATATTCCGCTTGGCGGGTCCATGGCGTGAAAATCCAAAAGGAATAATTAGAGACCATTAAATTAAAAATTGAAATGGAATGCAATAGGATTACATAACGGCCACCTGTGTGTCATAAAAGAATAAGACTAGTTAAACCAGTATGATTGTCGTGACAACATTTGGCAGATGTTGTAATTGATGTACACATGCTATGGGATAGTGTGCACAGCATCCTATTAAAACACTGTCTTTCGCTTGGAACAATACATATAATTAAAGATATATTAAACATCAATTTATCGAAGGTTTGAGTAGTTTGGATGACTTTAATTATGTTTAAACAGTTGTTAAGACTGTGAGATTTCCTGTTGTTTTTTCATTCAGGAGTTTATACAGGCGCCAACTAGCACGTCACGTGGCAGGACACGCATCAGTGACCACGGGCCAGGTCAGTTCTGTTCACTGGTGCTAAAAAGTTGTTTATCGTCCGATTTCGAAAATTTAAATTCAAGTTACTGGCAAATTAGAATATAATAATAATAATAATAATAATAATAAATTTGCATTTGTATGGCGCTTTTTCCATGTACAAGGCACATGCTCAAAGCGCTGAACATTTATTACCCTGGTACTTTCGATGCTGCTACTAAGCGCTTTGTGCGACCATATAGGTCCATACATCCCGTATTCAGGTACCCAACTGTACAGCCGGGTGGACTGAGTGCAATGTGGATGAAGTGCCTTGCCCAAGGACACAACACAGTATAAAGCCCAGGTCACAAATTTTTTTTGTCTCCACCTGGATTCAAACCTGGACGGTTTGCGTGAGAGGCCAGCTCCCTGACCACTACACCACCATGCTCCACTATCCACAATACATTTTAATAAATCATGAAAGTTGCTATGGGTAATTTCAGTCGATCTTTAATGAATGTTTTTCGATCAACAGTTAAGAAAGAAGATCTGCATTTTCTTTTGGACTAGGCTACTATTAATAGATTCTAATATTCATGTTTTTGTGTAATAATTAAAATGTGGGCCTTCTGATGTCAATCTCCTATAAAGCAACAAACTTTTGGGGCCCACATTTCAAAAAAACATCAAATCATGTATAAACAGATTCTAATATTTATGTTTTTGCGTAATATTTCGAATGCAGGCCCTTTTTTATCAGTCCCCTATAAGCGACAAAATTAAGGGGCCCATATTTTAAAAAACTACGAAATCATGAAGATAGAGACAAATATGGATTCTAACGTGTTTAGATATATGAATTTATTATCATATTGAGGGGAACAAAACAATTAAATAAATTGAATTTTAAGAAAAAAAAAGGTCTTTGAGAATTTATATTAGTAAGTTACTAACAAATGATTAGTTTGATGAAATCTGGCCGTCTTAATTTTATTGAAATGTTTCCATCAACAATCAAAAAATCCTGAACTGCATATTCTTTTACAAATGTGGTACACTTGTATAAACAGATTCTAATATTTTGTTTGATATTTTAAATGTGAGCCCACTTTTATCTAGTCTCAATCGTAGATGGAATCCATACCCGAATGTCTAGACCTTCTTGTATCAAATGCATCAACCAATGAACATACACGGATGATCCATGATCCCTGACCTCCATGTGACCAATGAGAAAGCCCTGCTCGTTGCTATGCTTGTGTACAAGATCGTCCTTCTCTCAGTCGGCCAAAAATAAGTTGGATCCACTTTATTTCATAGAATAGTTCCCATAATGTATTTACTTATCAAAATAATGTCATAGTAGATCCCCAACAATAAATGTGGCCATTACATAACACATTTAAAGTTATAAAATTCAGAAACTGTCTCGTCAGAAATGTGAGCCCCCTCATTACGGCCTCTATCAGGAGCGAAAGAAGAGGGCCCACATTTGAGATAATCTATCCTGATGGGAAACAACAATGAAAATTTTTTACACAAAAAAGGACTTCCTTAGTAATAGTTTATGAAAAGATCTGCACATCAGAATGATAGAAATTGAATATTACAACAGGGATTCAAAACCAAATTGGTTAGCTTCTAGAGGAACTGTATGAGTTATTTCCCTTGCAAAAGGGCCAACCACCACTACTGCAGTTTCGCCGATTATACCCGTCAATCCCAGTTGTTTGACTGACCCATATCAAACAGAAAAACCGTAATGCATGCCTCCAAATTAAGTATACACAAATTTGCAGACACTCACATGATCAGACTTGTTCTGGAGATGCTGGAAGAGATTCTCAAGAGTCCAGAGGGGAGTGTCACAATTTCGGTAGTCGCCCCACGACCCCGCCCCCTTTTTGCCTGGACCTGAAATTTTGTCATATTCCCATAATAAATAATTCAGAGCTTTCTGAGACCTTGAAAATTATGTAATAGTTACCAAGAGTGGCATGCACAATGTATCATTGGTATTTACAATAGAAAATGATAGAGCCATTGGCCACATAGATCATTAGGCTATCTATGATCTATTGTATAAATTGTATGAGCTGCCACAGGATCACCAAATGAATTAATATTATCTTCATCAGCTGAGGAGTCAACATTTTAGCTTTTCTAGGCCTTTGGTTCTGGAAAAGGAGACAAAAATGTTTTTGGGTGTGGCCTCTGTGGGCCTTAAAGTGACACAGAGTATGTTTTTGGATTTCTTAAGTTCCTTAAATATGAGCCAAATTACCATAATTATTTCCTCAATCAAGTTCAAATCGCCTACCAAACTCACACTTTTATCTCCTAAATTTCCAAATTGTGCTATTTTTATGTTTTCAGTGATAGATGAAAAACGGCTATATAAATGGTTGGACGTTGAAAATCTGCATACATTTTACAAGTATATTAGTTAAAAGTCCTAATTAATACTACCAATCCCTATTTACATTAGTGTCTGCTGTAAATAAGTTTCCAAAATAACGTTTGAGTCATGACGCACGTCACTGTCCGGTTTTCGATCACAAATCCAGACTTTAACCTGTTTATTGTCACTATACTGAACTTAAACACTAAGATGCTAATTTTTGGAAACAACTGCAGCTTCTTGATAAAATAACACCATTTATGAAGTTGGGCATATTTGACTCCAATAACATACTCTGTGGCCCTTTGAGTAATGAGGGGTCCAAATCAGCTAAGTAGTCTGTACACACGGTTTCAACATTCTAGGCCTCTTGCTTCTGGAGAAGAAGATGAAAACAGGGTTTTAGGGGATGGCCCATGTATCCCTTTTTAGGGATTACAGTGTCTCCAAATCTATGAATAGAAAAATAGAGCCATTCGCTCTGTAGCTCATAAATCAATAAGCCCATTGGGCCTTTCTCGCCAGATGAGCTAAAAACTCATTAGTCAAGGACTAATTACACAAAGTTTTAGATTTCTTGAGTAAATGGTTCAAAGAAAGGATGGACGGATCTACACGCACCGAACAACATGTCATGTCAAAAGCACTGATGGGCCATTCTAAATTTGCTTAAAAAATTATTCTTATTTGGTAAAAAACATAGTCCTCGAAACATGTATAAAATTGTTTCCTGCTTATGATGTGAAATAAACCTTTGAGTTGAGTCTGACCATGCATATCTGCAAAACATAAAACAACCAATAACATAAAACTATAGTTTACTATAACTCCCACACGACTTGCCATACACAGTACATTGCTTTGAAGTATTTAGTCACATAAAGACAAAATCTTCCATCATTGATATTGTTTCTATTGAAATACATGTACAACCTAAGTAAGGGTGCAATGTATTCAGAACTGATCAAATTGCATTTTTTATAGTGATTTCACAAAACATACAAAAACCTTCATATGTTATAGTCCTATGGTGGCACAATAATTCAGTGGTAACTGAAACCTGATTATTCATAGCATGGGTTACTAAACAAAAAGACCTCTTTTAAGACAATTATGAGCACATCTATAACGTTTTATAAACATTACATTTCTACACATTTGCCTCACTTACTTGGTGGACCATTGTCGTCACGGCAACAGAGTGGTTCTTTGCAGTCAGCATTACTACCAGTCTTATACCTTGAGTCCTGATGGATATCAGATATATGAAGCACTCGAAGCTTGGGAGAACTCGACTGCAAGGAATGGTTGAGAAAACAAGAAACTCTAAAGATATTAAGTCATTGACTCTGCGGCTCATTAGGCTCAAAATGATAAATTATACGGCATTAGAAAGGCATTGTTGATAAGTCTTATCAGAAATCATTTGTAAATGTGTTGGTATTCTATCCCTACGTATAGTGTATTTCATAATGTTGTAAAAGTACAGCGCCTTATTTACTGTCATTTCCCCTCAGAACAACATGGCAGGCCTTAGCTGATAGGTCAGCCTCCATAACAAGTAAGTTTGCAGTAGGACACTAGATAGTCAATGGTCTGATCAAGGTATGCATGTAGAGAAGTTAATGTCACCTACACATTTTAAATTGAAATGAAATTAAAGCTTACACATAAACATATTATTCAATGTCATTAGACAGTTAAATCAAACATTTTAAAATTTAATTTTTTACAAATACAGACACTTACAGATGGAGGTTTAGGTGGTTTGACAGGAGGTTTTGGAACATGAGGAAGCGTCACATTCCAGTTGTCCAAGGGGTTGTAAGCATTACCACAGGCTGACCCGTATATCAATCCACAAATCTCATTAGGACTGAGAACTAGCTTGTCAATCACTGTCAGAACTTCATTCTTGAAAAGAAGATATTTTCTTTTTAAAATTATTCTGGAGACACAAAAAAGATCTGATTATATTAATGATATCATACAGCATTAGATATGTATCTATATATTAATAAAAAAAAGTTAAGGACCACCCAAACATTCAATGTTAAAGTACATTATGAATAGAGTATGTCTATATTGGGAATTGTGGTGGACATTTTCGTATTTTGTTGAGTATAAGATAATGAATCAGAAAAAATGAATTTGGCCCATGACCTGACATGATACTGTCCTCAATTCATTAAGATTATTCAAAAGTTTAAAAAAATAGGATAGAAAAAAAAAATGAATAAACCTCACCTCAAATTCCCGAACAATGGCTATGCAGATCCGATCATCCTCATATCCCATGTCAATACATATCCTTGTAAGTTCATCTACAATATCTTCTTTTGTTTTCTCTTTCAGAAACAAATCTTGAACAACATTCACCAACAACTTGCAGATTTCACACTCAAAATCCTTTAGCACCGACTTCACATTTCTATAGGTAAATTGTTCTACAAAGTTTTTTCTACTTAGAAATGACTGAGAATGTTGAAGCTGTTGCGATTTCCTATAATAAAGAGGGCTAGCTTGACAAACTTCAATGAATGAAATTATGAGGAGGCTACAAAAAGGGATCTTCATCTTGATGTTTAAGTTCCTGAAACTGTAAAAAAATAAGTGAAAAGTTGAAAACACTATTATGACAAGGGTGCAACATCACATATAAATGACTTAAAAACAAATTCAAAGTCACATCTTATTTTTGAGTGGCATTCATCACCTCAAAGCTGGGTTAATTTTAATAACCTTCTTAAATAAATTTCAAACTACAAATTCCAATTGTATCCTGAAAAAAACACTTATCTAATACTATCAACTTAAATTTTATTGCAACTTTTCAAAGTAAATATCAAAACATCGAGGCAAAGTTGCTTACCTTTGATTACTATTAATGTAATATTAGATGTTTTTTTTGTTTTTTTTAAATTCTTATAATCCATGTTAAAAATTCGGAGATGGCCTAAGTCACAGGGGGATACCACTAGTTATTAAAGTTAGTTTAATTGTTCTATTCTTGACAACAGCTCAGCTTGAACTAAGTGAAACTTTTTTATATAGTCCTGCTACTCTTAACTGACAACATATAGGATGAATTCATAAAAAAGTCTAATCATGGTAAATCTGTAACTACACAGATATATCATTGCTGTTGCATTAATCCAAGGAGATGCTGATTTTGGCCTTCAGATAGTGTGCAAAAACTAAATAATGCAAATTTTAGAGCAAAGCAACCTCTTCACTTCAGGGAAAACATTGAGCCATTAGCTCGGTGACTCATTAAGCTTGTGATATTTTTATATTAGATAAAATAAACATCAAAATGGATTTTAAAGTTTGCCATGGAATCTTTCATACAAGATTTCAGCTTCCTTTGAATTTCAATTCTGAAGAGATCAAAAAAGTTTTATGTCACGTAGTCTAACTTGCTAGACGTCTTACTTTGTTAACGTCTAGGTTCCGAAGCCTATTTTATCTGTAGAAACTTAGGACGAATTTGATCGGGAAGGATTTTGTAGTCTTAGTCAATAAAACAAAAATCTTACTTCAATCAACCCCAAGATGGAAAGATAAACCCTTTGACCATCAAATCCAACTGCTGTCCCATCTCAAAAGAAATTCAACTTGATTTAGCAACACTGATTTCACCGCTACCCCCCTAGTGTTTGAAATCATTGACAAATGCCACCTCTGTCCATGTGTCAATTGAAGTAAGAATGTTTGTTTTTATTGACTTGAAAGCCACTCTTCCGACCAAAATCGTGGAGAAGCTGCTAGAGATGAAATAGGCTTCGGACTCTAAACTTAGGGTGCGCAATCATCCTACATGAACCGAAGTTTAGATTATCTGAACTAAATTACTGTATGGTGTGGCTCTTGTCTTGTTTTATTGACTGGAAGTACTTTCTGATCAATATCATCTTGAAACTACAATCATTAATACAAGCTTCGGAATCTAAACATCCTCGTAGTAAATCGTCTCTAATGCTGGATTAATTTATGAGCACAGCTGACTCTATCTATTTTTTGAGAAGGTAAACGAAGGTAGGCCTAGCTCATACAACTACCCTGGAGTAACCTGTTTTCATGGGTCACCTGTTTTCGTGGTATTTACAAAAGATGTCTATTCTCTCTAACCCCTTACTGTACCCAGACATGTTAGCACTTATTTTATTCACCAGTTGTTCTGCATTGACCCAAGAAGGAAATGATCACTATTTCATCAATCTATTCATTGATTCATTTCAGTGAAGAAAATCAAATGAAATTTCATGCTTTTCACATAACACCTTTTTTGGACAACATTTATGGTTGATTTTTAAAAATACAATCCATGTATAATTTTTCAAACAATGTTTTCCAGTAAACCCATGTTATTCTAATCCTGAATCACCTGACTTTTGAGTATAATACCTGTTCTACTAATAAATATATAGAATCATAGAAAGGTTCATTCTTATATATTTTTGGCTATTTTTTATGATTTTCCGGTTCAGTGAAAGCAAGTTATTACTTGCAAAGTTAAACTTTGCTTTGTTTACTAATATTAAATCTTAAACTACGTTAAATGCAAGGTATTTGGTGAAGATTTTCTAATACTAAATATACTGTAAGCAGCCTCATGATTTCTTTACATCACCAGAAATAAGACTTTTTATGATTAATATTTATGAAAGTGAAATAATTCAATGACCCTGTAAATATTTTAAACATATGTCAACATCAATTTAAATGCTATTGTACACTTTCGATCTGTGTTTAAAAAAAAGTAAAAATTGAAGTTGTTGCATGTGTTGTATTCTCATAATTTTACATAATAGAATTACCATGAAAACAGGTGACGCCAAATAAATTAATAACAATTTGCATCTGTTTTTAAAATGTGAAAAAGATTTATCAAAAGGGTTAAACAACTGTTTGTTTAACATGACCTAGTTGAAAAGTATGTACTCTATCACTTTATGATGTTCAGGATGTTTGACATTATTGGCAGTAACACTTGTAGAAGATGATTTCTTATTACCACGGAAATAGGTAACACGAGGGCACAGGGGCGTGTATCGCCGAAAATAATAATAGTAATATATAATGAAGAAAAAAAGGGTATCTCTACTATATAAATACTAAAGGGATGTAACGCCCTCCGACCCCCCGTCTTGTTCCGGGACGAAATCAACTTGGAAATTCAATATAGATTAATATAACAATATACACACATGAAGCCTGATAAATTCCCTTTCGATAGAATGTAAAACAATCAAAATCGGTTCACTTTTGACAGAGCTACACTGTTTTGAAATCGAAAAAAGTATGTTTTCTTGTGAGTACGCCAAAATCCTGTCTCACTAAAACATCGCTTTCAAACTGATAAAATACGAATTAAACACTCGCATTCGTACTTTACACGAGAATAACAACTTTATCGCAATCCCTATGTATTCCGATTTCATAGCATAACTGTTCAGATGAAATATTATGTGATTCATACCTTGTAAGCGAGCTTTTACTGCATTACATGCGGTTTCGATCGCTCGGGTCAGCCATGTTTGACCTTAATATCGGAAGGATAGCGCAGAATACTAGCGGCTCGCTGATTTGCTAAACATTAATTCTTCGTAACTTCACTACAGAAGAGTTAATGTTTAACCAATCAGCGAGCCGCTCCTATTCTATGCCATCTGTCCAATATTGAGGTCAAACATGGCAGACTCGAGCGATCGAAACCGCATATAATGCATTAAAAGCTCGCTTACAAGGTATATATCATATACTTTTTCATTTGAATAGTCACGCTACGAAATCGGAATGCAAGGGGATTGCGATAAAGTTGTTTTTGTCGTGCATAGTACGTTTTCGAGTGTTTAATTCGTATTTTATCAGTTTGAAAGCGATGTTTTAGTGAGGCAGGATTTTGGCGTACTCACAAGAAAACATACTTTTTTCGATTTCAATACAGTGTAGCTCTGTCAAAAGTGAACCGATTTTGATTGTTTTACATTCTATCGAAAGGGAATTTATCAGGCTTCATGTGTGTATATTGTTATATTAATCTATATTGAATTTCCAAGTTGATTTCGTCCCGGAACAAGACGGGGGGTCGGAGGGCGTTACATCCCTTTAGTATTTATATAGTAGAGATACCCTTTTTTTCTTCATTATATATTACTATTATTATTTTCGGCGATACACGCCCCTGTGCACGAGGGTATATCTAGCTTAAAGTTTAAATAAAACTATTCTTTACAGACGCAACTACTTTTAAGTGAAATTTAGAAATGCTTCAGAGATGCAAAAAACTCACATTCAATTTAGAAATTTTCGATGAAAACACACGATAATCAGCCGGTAACTGGTAGACTACTGCACGTTCGTTCTTCCGCCTGGTTTCCGCCTAGTGTCAGCCGCCATCTTGTAAGTCACATGAAATCACATGATCGACTCATGATCACGTGACCATTAACCGAAACGGATTTACCCTCTATTTCTACTAGATTTGTACTATACAGTTAAGGTGTAATGGTATTAATATTTTCTACGCATGAGCGACTATCAAAGTTGAGATGTAGTACTTTACAGCTAATGTTTTCCTTTTTTGAGTTTTAAGTTTGTATTCGTAAGCTAATACGTTTTATGATTTTTACTCAGTGTTGATAGGAGGACGTGTTCCTTGAAAGAAAGATAACAAAATTGCTAAATATTTCCTTGTGCATAAAGCATGCTCGTCAAATTACTTGCACAGATATATATATCATCATAGGTTGATATAATAAATTGATATCCAAGCTTTACATATAAGGTAATGTACATGCCCAGAATTTTATCTTCTACAGAAAGATTGCACATGTTATAATCAACTACAAGTAAATTTCGTATACAAGAAATATTAAAAGGATAATATTCAAAGGAATCTTTATTTCCTTTGAAAAAGAGACAGACCTTGTTAATCCCTCATGATGTATTTAGATATACCAAGGGGGGGGGGGGGGGGGGGGGGGGGGGGGGGGGTCAATAAGTTTTGCATCTTTAACATAACACAAACTCGCACAAAAAATTTTACTTGTATTTTTCAATATATTAACTCTTCATGTCAATTCTCTTTAAAGGGACCATTCGAGCGGCTTTCATCCGCCATCTTGAAATGTTAGTGTTGCGAGAAATCTGCATTGCGAGAAAATGCTGTATTAAGCTAAATCATTGACAAAATTAAGAAATAACAAATAGATTGATAGAAGAGCGGCATATTTACAAATAATTCATAATAAAATTTGTCAGTTACGACAATGTTTTGTCGTAGTAATGCATTCCACATTCGTAGCTCCGATGATTGGCTTCATTTCACGAAGTTTTTCTTTTTTGATCGATACACTTGATTCTTTGTCAAATTGTTAAATCTTGAACAACTGAAAGGTTTACCTCGTGTACATATTTGAAATTAAGTGTGAAAAGAATCATGTAAAAATCATATATATTTGTTAACAGGAAAGTCCTCCTGAATTTCGTTTCCACAAAAAATACCCCGCTCGAATGGTCCCTTTAAGGCGATTGATGCCAATAAAAGTTTGTAGAAGTCTTCTGGTTGCCTCCTAAACACGCACGTATGCCTCGATCTGTGGCAGCCTTGAAGTCTTTGTCATCCCCCGAGTGCCTTCCACGTAGGGCGAAGTTCAGGTTTCTGAACAGGAAGTAGTCACTGGGGGCTAGATCTCGGCTGTAGGATGGGTGATTCAGCTGTTCGAATCCACATTCACGTTAAGCGGCCTGTGCAATTCTAGACTTGTGACCTGGAGCACTGTCATGCAAAAGCAGAACATCACGTGGGAGCGTTCCACGGAGTTTCTATATCGAATTAGGAGATAAACCTATTGTGTTTTTAATTTTTTGTGATTCGAACGTAGATTCGAAACCTGTTGATTTCATTCGGAGCCGAACGCGTAGCGTGAGGCTTCGAATTTAAAATCAACAGGTTTCGAATCTACGTTCGAATCTCAAAAAATTAAAAACACAATTGGTTTATCTCCATTCTACCATGACGAGTTAATAAACTTTTAAATTACATTTCTTTGATGTCGCGAAAGTTAAGGTGTGACGCGGTCATAGGCATTTCCATTTGAAATAGGTATAATGGGTAACACCTAAACTAATATTGAAGTGAAAAGATAGAGTACGGAACGTTAAAAATCAAAGAATTTCTATATCGAATTGTTTTTCGCAAGTCTTGATTACATCGACCATTCATAGTAGCCTTTGGTCGCATGTTATCAATTTATGATATGTCGCTTGCATCCAAAAAATCGTGGCCATAACCTTGCCAACGGATGGTTGAGTGCGAAACTTCAGTGGGGGCGGAGAACTTGTGTGCATCCACTGTTTGGATTCCAGTTTAGTTTCAGGGTCCCAGTGGTGGATCTAGGTTTCGTCACCTGTCATCAGACGAGACAGAAACCCGGTTTCTTCAGCATTTTAAAAATCCAGGAGCTCCACACAACTTTCAGTTCTTTGATGGCGATCTTGTGCTCTGAAGGTTCCTTGGTACCCTTATTGCAGATACCTTTGATACACCAAGATGGTCATAAATGATTTTTTCAACACTTTCAAATGATATCTGCATGACATCCAAAGACGATTTCAGACACTTTTACACGGCACGCGGTCAGCTAAAATTCTCCTTTCGATAGCGGCAGTAACTTCCGGTCGGTTGACTTTTAAGGGCCTGCCTGACTGTGGGTAATCGTCGAAGAACTCTCTGCCCTTTTAAAACTGAAACTGAACTGTTGAATAGCCTGGTACATCCTTACCCATCACATTACACATGAGATAATGTATTTTTGTAGCTTTGCATCCCTCCTTTGTAAGGAACTTGGTCACAGCACGTTGTTCATGATTGAGAGAGTCTATGATTAAGGAGATCCTAGGTCAGTACAGCTATTATATCTTAAAAAAACTGTTGTGTCTAGAAATTGTTTTGACATGTGTATGTTTAGTAATAGTATGTTTTGACTAAAATAACACCTGCTATAAGCTGACACTGTTTATGTAAACATAAATGCCCAGCTTGCAAAACTTATTGAACCCCCCTCGTATGTCCACCGTTTATATGCTACATGTACAATATTATGTATATGAGCCTTTGGCCTTCATGCATGATAAAGATCGATTGATTGCTTGATTGGTTGATACATAAGATAAGTTAGCTCAAAGCAGACACACGACGTGGAAGCAACGTCGCATCAAGGTCGCACGGCAACGTTCCGTCGCCATTAGTTCGTAATTGCATCCTTTCACGGTTTGCCGGCAACGTGTCTGTAAATTGAATGTTTCTAAATCATTAAAATGGCGCAATTTAGCATAGGCATGCGTTGGATATGTGGTTACTGGCCTCGACCACAGTTCGAGTAAAATGGATAATCACTCATGCACGTTGGTCATGAAACCCGACGCTTGTGCCGCTCAAATTCGCTATTTATTCGCTATCTTTAAATATTTAGACCATTTTTTGTTAAAAGGCCATTCTGTAAGAACAAATATAGAACTGTCGATTTAAATTAATAATCCTAGCAAAATGAAGTTTTCGGGTGAAATATCTAATGACCCCGTCCTTCCGTGCAAGCTGGTCTTTTCCAGACCAGAACTAAAACCTATATGGCCTGGCTCATTGAAACATGGTGTGATTTCTTCCTACATGTACTTTTTGCCATATTCATTGAAACGCAACTGAGAATTTTGTTTCCGGACCAGAACTAAAGAAATATAAGGTCTAGCTCATTGAAAGTTGCTACATTGAACAATCATCATGTTAAGTGGTGCCTTTTGTATTTATTAACTTCTTCCTATATCATTTTTCGGCCTACGTTTCCATTTTGTTCTTTTGCAAACAGCAGGATAGCGGAAACCTCTGTATGTGGTTTAAGATGTTCGATACATTTCAACGGTAACTTGTTTGCTGTAAAGAAATGTTCTGTTTTAAGAAATACTTCCCCCGCAAGTTAATACTACTCGCACCAGTCTCAATTACAGTGCTTTCTTTTGTCAGGATGGTGTAATGTCAGCACTCTGGTGTTATGGAAGTACTCTGATGTAATGGCAGCACTCGGGTGTTATGGAAGTACTCTGATGTTATGGCAGCACTCCCGTGTTATGGCAGCACTCTGGTGTTGTGGCAGCACTCTGGTGTTATGGAATTACTCTGGTGTTGTGGCAGCATTCTGGTGTTATGGCAGCACTCTGGTGTTATGGAAGCACTCTGATGTTATGGCACCACTCTGGTGTTATGGAAGCACTCTGGTCTTATGGCAGCACTAGGGTGTTATGGAAGTACTCTGGTGTTATGGCAGCACTCCGGTGTTATGGCAGAACCCTGGTGTTATGGCAGCACTCTGGTGTTATGGAATCACTCCGGTCTTATGGCAGAACCCTGGTGTTGTGGCAGCACTCTGGTGTTATGGAATCACTCTGGTGTTATGGAAGTACTCTGGTGTTATGGCAGCTCTCTGGTGTTATGGCAGCATTCTGGTGTTATGGCAGCACTCTGGTGTTATGGCAGCATTCTGGTGTTGTGGCAGCACTCTGGTGTTATGGAATTACTCTGGTGTTGTGGCAGCATTCTGGTGTTATGGCAGCACTCTGGTGTTATGGAAGCACTCTGATGTTATGGCACCACTCTGGTGTTATGGAAGCACTCTGGTCTTATGGCAGCACTAGGGTGTTATGGAAGTACTCTGGTGTTATGGCAGCACTCCGGTGTTATGGCAGAACCCTGGTGTTATGGCAGCACTCTGGTGTTATGGAATCACTCCGGTGTTATGGCAGAACCCTGGTGATATGGCAGCACTCTGGTGTTATGGAATCACTCTGGTGTTATGGAAGTACTCTGGTGTTATGGCAGCTCTCTGGTGTTATGGCAGCATTCTGGTGTTATGGCAGCACTCTGGTGTTATGGCAGCATTCTGGTGTTATGGCAGCACTCTGGTGTTGTGGCAGCACTCTGGTGTTATGGAATTACTCTGGTGTTGTGGCAGCATTCTGGTGTTATGGAAGCACTCTGGTGTTATGGCAGAACCCTGGTGTTATGGCAGCACTCTGGTGTTATGGCAGCACTCTGGTGTTACAGGCAATTATTTAAAAACCTCCATATACCTTTCCGATTGTGATATCAAACGAAGTGACAAACGGTAGCAAGGTTGATGTTATCCAGTGATCGAGACTGCCGCAATCTATGTTCGAAGTTGTTTGCAGGAAGGCTTGGGTGTAATTCTTCAAGTAATTTCAGGGTCGCCAACGCTTGAGTGAAATTCACATACACATTTCAACATTTTCCTTAATTTAGTCGCTTTGTTGAAGAATGTACGAATAATTTCTTTTAGAAAATAACAAAACTCCACTTGTTATTGCTGATGGTAAGAAGCCAGTTACTACGAATATGAATAGGTGTTCAAAAATTCCATTACAGATCATCTGACACAACAACTAAACTGATGAAATATTATCTTAAGTTTAGTTTTTCTCATATCTGATTCTGTGTTTCAAAAGTAACAAAAGAAGTTTGCAATAAATGAGGTTACACTGCTTACATTTCAATCCACTGGCATTTCGGGACCTAAATTTTGTTTAATTAGTAATAATACTGCCGACAATTATGCAGATAACGTAATGTTGAATAAACAAAGGGTTAACTTAAATTGGAGCAGATCAGTTTTAGCAAGAATTTAAAAAATATAACACTTGAGTTTGTCGGTCTACAGACTATTAACACTTGTTTATTATTATATGATAGTATTGCAAGAATTAATATGTTTTCAAGTTCAAGATATATACCTTGATCATCATCACAGTTTATCATTGATATCATCAGTAGGAATTTATATAAATAATAGCAAAGGAATTAAAATATAACTACTGAAAAACATGCGTTAGCAGTATTTATCATAGATATCGAGGACCATGAAGTGAACCTCCCCTGCACGAGGTCTGTCCTTGGGCAGTTCCTTGTGAGTCTTCTCGACCACCTCGTATAGGTCCAGCGCCCTGGATTCTGTCATTAACCTTTCCAAGACAGAACCCAGGGCGTAGACATCGGATTCGGTACATGCGAAGCAGCTCAGTTTGACTTCAGGTGAGATAACAGATCTCTCGTCGATTTCAGATGGAAGCTGTGCATCTTTATTGTAGGAGGCGGAGCCAAAACCGACCAGCTTCACCTCGAGAAGGTCCTTGTCTGTGCTGATGTTGTTATGAAGGATTTTGTGAAGATGGAGGATCTTGACGTGACTGGCGAGGCTGACACAGATCTTTAACCAGGACAATTTGGGGAAATAGAACCTTGATGAGAGGAGCTGGGTCAAGGAGACGAAGCCTTTACACTTGTCCATGACGATGAAGTACTCTCGCCCAATGCCCTGCTCTACAGCTCCGTGAAGGCGAGACGTAATTGATGTTGCTGCCAATACAGACAGAACTCTGCACTCATTCAAGATCTGTTCAGATGATCTGAAACAATTTGTAAAATCCTTCACTAAAACATCGTTGCCACCTTTAGATGCAAGGTATATGTCAGAGGTTCCGGTTGCCAAGGTATTAAACTCTCCTTCTTCGTTCTTATAAAAGGTGATAAGCCTCTTATTGATGCAAGGTAACTCAACATTGGTGATAACATTCGGTAGGGGAAATTTAGTGTCCTCCATCAAAAACGGGTACTCTACGGCATCATACCCAAAGGCCTGTTCGGGAGATTCTGGACGAGGCTCATTTGCGGTGGAGTCCGACTCAGGCAATTCCTGTAGTCCTGTGGATTGTGATGTCATAAACATCTTCCTGTCCGTATTAAGTACTGAACGCCGAGGTCTTGGACGTCGTTTTCGGACCTCTGTAATGTTCTCAGATCGGGCACCACGGATTGCCGACTCGCTCTGTTCTTGATTTGAGTCCCGTCTTGAAGAACACTGGGCTTGTTGTACCTTGTTCACGCCATGTTGTCCAGTAGTTGTGGATACACCACTACGTGCCACAACTTCGAGAAATGAAGAGTGAGATATGGGCATTGTTTGGCTTTGTTTAAGAGACGGCAATCTTGATACTTGTTGGGCCTTACTTGATCCACCATGGCTTGATGGAAGCTCTCGAGCTGCAGCTTTCATCAGGTATCACGGTTCATGCGTTTACAGAAAAGTTTTTGGTTCTGAAAACGATTCGAGTTTGGATCCTTTAAAAGGGGGGGCCCACGTCTTCTTTCAGAGCTAACAGATGATGAGGTGGCAATGGTAGACTTGGTTCTGGAAATGATTTGATTTTCGACTCTTTTTCAAGTGAGCATACATCACATTGCTCAATAGCTGTGTAACTCTCTTCGTCCTGAAGTTCTTCGGAAGGGGTGTTGGCGTGGTCAAACTTGATTCTGGGAATGAATCCGTCTTTGTAGTTGACACGTCTTGGGAAAGCTTGTACACACTTTTTTGCTCAATGGTGACGGTGTATGAGCCGACTTCCCTTTCAGGGAAGGTGAATAGAAAGTGAACATCTTTCTTCTTACAGACGGTCCAACCATGTAATCAAGTCGAGACAACAAAGAGGGCCTCGACTGCCCGTGAAAGGAATTCGAAGTTCTGAAAGTCAGAAAGTGATATATGAAGTAAAACTTGTTTGAGAAACTTTTACAGATTTTTCAGATATGTATTTCCTGTCTTTGATTAGTATTTCATCAAGATAACACAACACTTTATTACCGAAAAGGGAACTTTACTTACATTAAACAGAACATTATACGAGAAATAATATGGCAACCTGTATTATATTCATTCTAAATTATGGACAAATGATAAATACAAATATTGACATCAACTTTTTTGTTTTTTTGTTTTTGTTTTTGTTTTTGTTGTTTTTTTTTTGGGGGGGGTGGGGGGGGGGGTTATCGTTTATGATTAAAATACTTTAAGGTATGAAGGATTTTCTTCTAGGCAAATAAGAACTTTTCCTGACAGTGAATATATATATCTTCCGTGCGAGTGGTAATTTTTTATCATCACGCAGGATGGTCATGAAATGTGCAAACAAGTTTTGATCATGGTATATATTTCATTTGTAAAATATATTTTGGAAAGTATTTCAAGAGAAAATAAACAAAGAAGTTTCAATCATTAAAAAAAATCATAGGCAACATTTGTGCCGTTAAACAACATTCTTACACAAGCAGATTACTTCACGGTCATTATTCTCCTCAAACATTTAGAGGCGAAGCATGGTATTTTTTAATATCGTAAATAATATAACAGTATTCAAATATACATACGTTTGCTGGTTAAAATTGAAGTCCTTGGGAGGCCTGGAAAATACGTATACCTGCTGGTAATACTTGCACGCATTACCTGGACAATTGAAAAATATGTTATGTGTGACATTTTTAACTTTACTTTATCATCAGAACAAATTTTCCTGTCTTTCGTCGTGTTGTCGGCATCCATGATAGCGCGCTTGTGAGGGACACAGTGAAGAATTATTGTGACATAGACACGATCCTGCCTGTGACGTATCGGTAATGTGGTATCATTATATTATAGCAGCTGGGCTGTCCAAATCCAAACCTTTGCTTATTAACTGAATCATGACAATTTTAGATATTACAGAATCACGGGAAACCCCAAACTAATTTCATTAAGCAATATCATTACACCTCCCCTTTTAAAATGCAGGTCCGTCCATTAGTTAAGGTTTTTTTCTTTCTACGTAAGTTCTTTGGTAATGGTTTTTTTTACGAATAATAGATTAAAATTGCCATAACGTAATCATCTATGAAACGGCAATTAAAGCAAGGAGTCCGATTAGGCGAACATTTCTATACAGGTAGGATGTTTGTACAAGTGTACACTCGCTGGGAATATTATTTCTCTGTCGTGCAATTTCTCTCTATGGTGCATAACTTTAGAAAGAAATTATATATGTTTAGTTGGTACACAAAGAGAAGCTGTTGTCACAGAATGAGTCAAGTGCAAAACAATCGTCAATGGGACTAACAGGGCAGGAGATCGGCTTATGATCTTTAAAGTGTATAATTTTAATTGAACAGAAAATATCTTTGATGTCTTTACATCAAAAATAGAAATATAAGCCAACTTCCATTTCAAAGTTAAAGAAACGAAAAAAGCCAATTTCGTTTACATATTTATAGTCCAAACTGATTTTATTTTACATTTTATTGAATGGTGACACAAAGATGGCGATTGTTAATGTTTAGTTCAGCAAATACCAGTAGATAGCGTACAAATGAAGATAGAGTGTAACACGAATTATCCCTTCGAACCTGAATTATTAGGCGATTTTTATGTGTGTCAAAATTTTGGCTTGTTTCTTGCTGGTCCTCGTTTAAACTGGAAAAAAGGTTTTCTCCTGTTAATTTTTAGCCATGAGTGCTAACTGTTAGTAATTGACAATTTTGAGTGTGATTATGTTTTGATTTGTGTAGGAAAGTTTCCTCTGAATGCAAGCAAGCACCAGTTCTTGTCAAATTGTCACATTTAAATCAACCACACTAATAGCCAAAGTAAAAAAATGTTCAAACGTCTCAATTATAAACATGTAACAATAAAATATACTAGTATGTATAAGCTGGAATGTCACCTCAAATTTCGTTTAAACTTCAGATTACCCCGTCCCTTCGTAGCCAGATCCTTGATTTGGTTTTCTGAATATTAACTATTCTTTCACTAACACATGCATACCCACAAACGGTGTCACAATAAGAACCTTGGGTGTGGAATGTGAGCCGGCACTGGCACCAATTACCAGAGGCCAGTAATAGTACCTTTAATCAATAGGATAACGGTCCCAGCATAAAAGCATTCATTCGGGTAATGCGCGTCTCAAAAATAGACTCATGGGCTATTTTTGTTCATCAAATGTTTAGTCAACCTGCATTGCTGAGAACTTGTTATATATCCAATCTTTCCAATGTAATCGCTTGGCTTTTTCTCCAACTGTCAAAGCTGACGGACAAAAGGAATCGAGCTTGGGGGCGTTTGTTAATGTCATTATCTCGTTCAAGGAATATCTGACTGTAATGGTGATAAGGAAATATCACAATAATGCTAATTTACTCACGGTTTCTTGTGGAACCCTTTTAGCCATTTCTGATCTTTTTGTGGAAGCATGCGATTTGACATGTTCCTAAAATATGGTTTCTCTGAAGGACGTTTAAAGATCAAAAACTATTAAGCAGAGCAGTTGTATTATTCATTAATTGTTTTCTTAAAGCTAATATCCTTTGATATTTCTATACCTCAGGATTAATTTGATTCAGAGATGAAGAAAATAGTAGCTAACAAGTAATTGAAAGCAATTGATTGGTTATTTATGATTTTTGCCTCCATATTTAGATTAATCTAATACATCGTTTTGCATCAATTGCATTTGTTTTAGTTACTTTTTAATTCATTTCAAAGTCCTCTATACGAAAATGTAATAATCTCCGCAAACATGGAAAATGATACTTATTAACATTTCGTTTAAAACAGAGCAATGACATCTTACAGTTCGCTCTGAATAAAGAAGAAGATGGCCGTCAGTAGGAAGAAAAGGGTTCACATCATTATGTTCGTGACTTAAGTTGGATGGGAGAAGATAATAAACATCACATGTTTGTGACTAAAGGAGGCGGGAAGAAAATGATAGAGATCCATTGATCATAACTAAAGGTGGTCGGAAGAAAATGGTAGTCATCCATTGTTCATGACTGACTATAGCAGGAGGGAAATGATAGACATCCAATGATCAAGACTAGATTTAGCAGGAAGAAAATGATGAACATCCAATTATCAAGACTAGATATAGCAGGAAGACAATGTTAGAAATCCATCTTCAAGACAAAATGTGGTCGGAAAATGTTGCACATCCAAAGTTAATTACCTTAAAGGGACAGATTCAAATACCCAATACTTTCACATTCATGAAACAATCGTAACCTTGAAATAACCTTTTAACTTAAAGGAACACAACCAATAAATAGTTTAGGGATTTTTTTAATTCCCAATTTTTTCAATCTTGTCACAGTTATCGGTAAATGCGTTGAAAAAGTCTGTTATTGAGAGGCGGTTCCCTGCTCCCAGTAGAAGTAGTGTTTGTCTGTTCTGCAGCTGCCTAATTCAACACAACTAATCTATACAGCTGTTTATAGTATAGAACACAATACACAGATGCCGCTTCCTAATTCAACTTAATTCAACACAACTGATCGATACGAATAATTATAGTAATGAACACTATAAAACACTTGTAATCCAACGTATAATTTAGTAAAAGATTAATCTTCTTTTATGTCCATCAAACAACGACGTATATATGGTTAGGGTTTTTACATAATGATAGTATCCGAAGTTATGGTCATGTTTATCCACCTAACAAAGAGTCAAAGTTCCGGGGGAATGACTCCAGTGATATCGTATTAGCAAGATAGCAATAAATTGTGTCAGGTTTCCCTGTAGAATCGCATTTGAAAAGGAAAGATTATCAACTTATTATCAAGTCTAAGTGCTTTTAACACCAGTAGTTGTTCTCCTCATTGTCTAATATCAAATCGATGAAGCAGTAAAGTAAGCAAATGTGTCGACAGAATAATGAAATATGACACGAGATTTGGGGAATGTTGAAAATGCGTGGTTTTGAACGTAGTCGACCTGTGATATAGTGTTATGTTGATGCTGAACCAGTGGGAGGGTAATTGACGTGGAGATAGAGATGGGATGGTCAATGGAAAGTCAATACGCAATGCAGTACAGATTTATGCAGTAATTATTACAATCAATGAAAATTATATTGAGCGGAACTGTCCAATGTATCTGTGAGATGATCAAACTATCACAGACTGTTACCTTTTGTTTTATAATCAGAAAACTTTTGGTGGCGTTGGCTGCCCTGTATTGCCATCGAGGCGATGAGTCTTAAGATTATGTTCAACCTGAATTAAGTGTGACATTTTAATCTTAATTTACACGAGAAACCGATCAACTGGTTTAAATTTGCACTGATGCACATTCAAATAAAATGTTCTGCATGGATGTTGAAAGACTAATGGTTTTGGCTAGCCTTAAAAAGGACTAGTGTTGAAGATAACAGTACTTGTATTTCCTTTATTCCGAATATCAATATTCCGTTGTTCCCCGGAGCAATCATAACTGGATTTCCTTTCACAAACACTGCAGGTGCGAAGTCTATTGGCACTTCAGGAAGCGCCATGCGGATATTGGAAACCTCTGGTACTGCGACCAACTGTGGGGGAGGCATTTGACCATCCTTCACAGAACTGTTGATAACAGGGCTGGATAAAAACGGTAAATAGTCAAAGCTCTTGGCAGGTGTTTACAGACAATGTGACCTGATAAGAGGTAGTCAGGAATCGTAGGCAGGCCGCGTTGGGAGCTTGAGGCAGTCAAGATCGCTCGGTGATGGTTACTGGTTGCACTTTGCTGGTTATAATCTTCTTGAATGGAGCGGCATATGTTGAGGGATGGGCCGAAGAGAATAGACATGATTTCAAGAGGACCATACGTATGCCATATGCTGTTTCCGAACAGGTAATCGTCTTCATGTCAGCATTGTTGTGCTTTGTCCTTTAAATAGTTCAGCCCAGTTATTTTCAAATTTGGATTTTGACAATTTGGTTGCTGTATTAATTTGCTTAATATCAGGTCTATACGAATTGCATAAATAGTCTTAGATTATTGTATATGAGTATTAATATTTACTTAATATCAGTATTGTTATGTGTCGTGTTTGAAAGTTTCCGTACAGTAATGTCCTTATACTTACTAACAATTGTTTTGCAAGTAATTTGTTTTTTATCAGCATTTCTTTTTTTAAATATATGTAAGTCTGACATTTGGTTTCAAATTCACACGCTTGTCAGGTAGGCCTAGAGCTATAACTATCCGTTTGTTCTATAACACCTATGAATGGAGTTGTTCAAACTAGTGACTGAAGCTGTTCCAGTATTCATTCCAGGATTAACATAGCTCTGATTTGGGGTTTAGATGTATCGATACGATATTCCTTGTGTTGTTAGTTAGTAAAGGAAAATCATTTCCTCTCTTTACATGTCAGCCAGACGCATTACTGTGTCATGGGATGAAACTTGACGAGCGGGAGGCTTATATCGGTGAGTTATTTCTAAATGCGTTTGCCCGAGGACAGAAAAAAATATTTGGACGTATCAATTTTTTCCATTCTTAAAGCAGAATTTACTTCCTTCTCTGACGGCAATGCTGTGCTTTTGAACCAGTTTCATGTTCTAGGCAGGTTTGATATACACGCTCGTGTTGTGGTGCACGTCTGACATGGATGTATAGGCCCTACTGTAGATCTGATATACATGTAGATAAGACCAACAGCGTGAATATACTTACTTTGTAGGTGACATGTTGATGTTAAAAAATGTATATGCTTAAAAACGTATATGGTTTCAATTTCTCTGTTTTTAATACTATAAATTTGGTCCAAGTGCATACTTCTCGCATATCTAGATACAAATAGATCATTGTCGCAGTAAGTGTATAATTGAAAAATGAGAGTGAATGTGAACATAAACATTTTTGTAAGAGATTAAGTGTCAGATTGTTCATATGTGCACATGTACCATTGTCTTTACACAATGTATCTGAACGTCACTTGAGTCGGGTGTCGCTGGTTCAAATAAACTGAGAGAAAAATAAACTGATTTACTATCAATAAGTGTCAATTACGTCTTAACTTATTACTTTTCGTACACTTTTCCTCGCTCTTGCGGGTGAAACACAAGTCAAATGGCAAACTTCCTCAGGTAATCATCTATATACATACAATCAACATTTGTCAAGGAAATGATGTCGCTCTTCTACTGCAAAAGCAGTAATCATGCATCATCGTCGTTAAGATTATCGTGATTAAATATTAAAGCAAGCTGAATATTTCAGTGAGGTATGTCCCCCACGCCTCAAAGACCCGAGCCCACCATCTCATGGTCTACGGATGTGGTCAGCCAGGCAGTACGGCGCCGTATTGGTACGTATTGGCCACTTAACATTGAACTCATTTGGATTCTACCGGTCTAGTTCATAATGAAGTTGTTATACTGTCTTCATGGACTTATGGCCACTTTAGGTTTCACGTTTAACTTAGGACAATAGTTTGTCTGAATTCACACTACTGTATAATCGTATTCGCTAATATTCTTCACGTTTAAATTCATTGCTGAATATAATGACACACCGTTATCTAACAGTATATAGAACAGTTTCGTATGTTGAGTTTATTCTATATGTGTGAGAATGAGGAGCAAATTAAGCAGTTGTATAAATTTCACTCACTTTCCTCACGCTTCAAAATGATATTAAAGCATTTAATTTATGTACCATCAAGAATACTTAGAGTTTGGCCGAATCATTTTGGAAACTCCTCGTATAAGATAATAAAGCAAATATAAAATATATCAAAACGTCAATGCTAACAGCCAAATTTGTCAAGGTCGTGCGGGGAGACAACTGACCGCTCTGAAGAATCTGTGTGTCTAGATGGGGAAAGGCAGATAGTGTTCGCTTGGGCTCTTGATGCTCCGTCGTTTAATCTACCACAAGGTAAACTCATAATCTTCTTTCCGATATTTTTATGGACCACTCATTCTCCCAGAAGGAACTGTTGTTTATTATGTTATTCTCAAACTTCCCCTTCAAGGCTTAACTCGCACTAGACTCCATCACTGGCTAACGTAAGTCTTGCTGGATGGAACCAAAATTCTAGTTCTTGTGCAGTAATTTAAAAAGCTTGCACTGAAAAGCTGACAACCGTCTACAAGGCTTAAATTAGCTAACAGATTAGTACTTGAATATATGCCTTGCGGGGAATTTCCACTGCTTGAAGGAAATATAGTTATTTTGTCATTGCTTACTTTATATGCAATTCAATGGAATTAAAATACTGATGGATTTTCTCAACACCATCTCATTTTTGCAAACAGTTGAGCTTAACTTTTTATGAGAAAGTATTAAGATATTTCATAAAGTCATAAAATCGATCAAATAATGTACTCGTAGTCTTGTATACAATCGCAGCAACAAAACGTTACACTACACTATAATACGAATAACTTTCACAGAATTCTAAGTATAAACGTACATTTCTTCGCCCGCAGATTTTCTGCTCGTACTTAAAGGCACAAGTACACACCAATATTTCAACGATATATATATATATATACAACGAATGTATATTTCTTGATATTACTAACGATCAACACTCAGGTAACCTTCCTCGTAAGTTATTTAACAAATACCTATGTATTGGAGTTAAAAGGTTCATTCTAAAAGACCAGAAGTATTAAATGCAACGTTGTATTAAATCCACATGAACTACGATATGGAAAATATTCCAATTTTGCTTTCAGCCAGAAGAGCGAAAACGGCTGCCGTTTTAATCAAGCTTATACTGCAATTTAAAAAAATTTTAAAGTTACAAATTGAAGTTTCAAAATCATATTCTGCACACATTACTTGTTCAGCCGTTTTCAACTGTCCATATTTTCCCCTTTTTGTGTACAGCTGCCGTCTGAACTTTTTCAATGTTAATTACAGGTCGTTTATAAAGAATAACAAATATTTCATTGCATCGATAGAAAGCTAGTGTTAGTGTCTATATCCTAAAAAAGCCAATTCGAACTGAAAAGCATGCTATAGTGCCTTTAAATGCTTTAAAATAGATAGGACTTTAACATCTTCTCCAACTTCAGGGGTTGGATTCCGGGTGGGAGGAGAGACTGGGATAAATTACATCGTCATACAGCTCCACTACGTACACAGGTTTCCTGGTAAGTTGATAAGAACATTATAGCCGCAATATTATTTCTAGGTTTCTAAGGAGAAGGGATTAGGTTTTATTCATATATATCATAAACAACTTATTGAAACAGTCGTACAACTTCCAATTTTGGTGATTGATTTAAAAATGCAATAACATTACTTTGCTAGTTTCAGAAGAGTGGCTATATAACATCTTCCCAAGTATAGTCGTGTCTATACATGGATCATCTTCCTACGCAAAGCTTAACTATTGCCAGTCTCGAACTGTCCAAGTTCGAGACTGGCAATAGTTAAGTTTTGCGTAGGAAGATGTAGATGGATGAGTTAGCAGCCAAAAAGGCGACTTGTAGCTAATACTATACTAATACATGATATGTCAGCGTTGTCTTTTTGTATAATTGACAATAAGTTTAATTTCTCTGAAAATACGCCCCATATGTGTAGTAAGTGTCAGTTTTGCCTTCATTGCCTCAGGAAACCACGATTATTTCACATTGATAGGCCCTACAGTTATTTTGGACTTTTTCTATAAAACGTGTGAACAGTCTACCTTCATGTTTCTGTCCAGTGTGTTCGGCTCTTTATCAATAAGAAATAGAATTAAACTAAACAATATAATTAAACAGGGAAAGACATTTTAATCGTATCCTTAAGAATTAGAGGAACTTAATGAAGAGCAGGTTCCAAGTTTAACTTTAAAAATTATCAGTGGCTCTTAACATGAATAATAAGGAAGTTTTTACTTTTTTTGTGACGACATGCAAGTGCAAACGGTATGAAATGTGGTTTGTGCCGTTGTTCGTTTTACCTATTGATAATCATTTATGCTCATCATCACACTCTTTGTACATTTCTTATTATAAGTATATACATGTCACCTTGTATCTATTGTTTATTGTGCACTTTTTTAATTGCATGCTTATTTAGATGCGACACAAAGTCCCTAAAGGGCAATAAAGTATTATTTTACATTATTCTATTTGATATACATGTACAAAAATAATCTGGGTCCTGTTCTACAAAACACTTACAATTTATTGTAAGACTGCAATCGATTGTAAACGATGTTAAAATATTGGGGTGCAATTGATCGTTACTCTGTAACTGATTTGAGGAACGGACCCTGTACGTGTGATTTGGATGAAAACAATAACATGCTTAAAGAGCCACTCCGTGATTTTCATAGCATATCATTTACCTTTGATACGAACCTAAATGTCTTATGTGGTGATATAAAATCAAAACATCTTAACTTCTCATGTCCAAAAGACATATTTATGACAATTACTGGTTTTCCATGAAAATCTAATAACAGACTTATAAATGCACAGAGGTGTAGATATCACGTCCAATATACATGGATACTAGTTATATAACCTAACAAACACTATCAACTCCTATATGCCCTCCTGGCTGTTTTAGAAAAGTCTCCAAAATTACGTTTGACTATTTGACGCGCGCCACTGTCCGGTTTTCGATCATAATTGCGACGTTCTACCTTCATTTTGTCCCTGGTAAAAAACCATTAAGCTTTAAACTGTGTCTTGTTGGTAACAGTCGATACTCCGCGATCAAATGACACCATTGATCAAATTTGGCATATAAGACTCCAACAACTCACGGAGTGGCTCTTTAAAAGACGCCGACAGACTCAAACAAGAACACTTTACAGTTAACGTATATGTCTTTTTATCATCATGTACATTACATGTAAAATATCTTGCCATTTGATTTCAGAAGGACAGACTGACACCTCTGGGGTGACACTTCACATGACGTACACACCGTAGGTGAAATATATAGAGATTCTTGTTCTCTCGTTAACGCCATCTACCTCTATATTCTGTCAGATTCATTTCATTCCTCGGTGGTTTTGATCATTCAAGCTCAATATCACACATTTAATATCATTCAGTATAACGTTTTTGTCATCGCCAATTAATGACATCAGTATTTTCATAAAACCCCGTGTCTCTTACACATCAATATTCATTGTCGTGTTGATATTAGAACATGGACTATTGTGTTTTTGCCTTTGAATTTAATTTGGGAAAATGTGTTCTTCATTTATTTTATTTTCATATTCTTTTTTTATCATATATCACCTACCAATCATTATGTTATTTGAAACAATATCATTTGCGAGATCGTGACTACTGTCAGACGAAAGAGTCACCTCATTTGGTCAAAGAGTTCCCTAACATATATTTTGTTTTGTCATATCGATCTTACTGCTGTCGAAATATTGTACCTTCCTTTGCATGTAAAAATTTAGCAATTTTGACTATTTGTAGTATTTTGTATGTACAGATGAAAATATGATTGTACAGAAATGTTGCAAATTGTACACTATTTCTCAGGAGGAATAATTTTCTTCGTTTCATAATCATTTGTATGGAATAATGAAGCATTAAACTGTTACTAAGTTAGACTTGAGCTGTATCTTCCAGAATAAAACCCAATAAGCAACCAGGGGAAAGGGTTAAAATTGGTTTATGTCAAACCAGATGAAGATGTCAAATCGAAGCATGATGTGTAACATGTGATGAAGTATATAATTAATATTTATTCACCTTTGATTTATTTCGTAAAGATAATCGTTATCGTCAATGATGTTCTTTTTCATCAAATTTGAAACACCATTTTTTTAGACAGCCAATGCAAGCAGGGTTCTATGTGATCGGAAATACTGGATATATACCACCTCAAGTGCCGGGTTAGTAACCATGTCAATCTCACTAAAGTCAGATGGATCCCATCACACCTACCGAGTTACGTCTATGATCTAAGTATTGTTCCGTAAGTCACCTGACACGAACAGTAATAAAATGAGAAACACAGCGAGGTGCGAGTGATAGTTTAAATCTGACTTCAAAGACTGCTAACTATATTTTCCCATACGTAATAATTATTGTGTATCAACACTATACAGCAACTTCAAAGTAATGAAAAAAGTTAAAGCTTCTATTTAAGTAAAATTTGTGTTTAAACCCAAAAGAAAATAAATGATCAAATAATGGTTCTTGAAGAATTCGATAAAAGTTATATTGTTGCAACTGATAATGACACACCTAGTTTGACAACCGGTATTGCTTTTGAATAAGGAACACCATAACATTCAATAGTTCAAATGCTCTGTTCAATATTCATTTTCAGCTTTCAAAATGGAGAGTGCCTGTGAATACGAAGAATATACAATCTACCCTATAGGTTATAGAACCCATTCACACAATCTCGGTAAGATATTTATGAAGATGATCGCAATATATTACTTTTCCCTTAAGTCATTTGAACATTATTCTGAATTTAAGCAAATACAAAAAATATCGTAACTGTGAAGAAAACATTAATATAACTAAAGTTTCAATTTACCAAACTGATTAACGTCACTTTAAGTAGAATTCGTACATCTTGGACCACTATAAAGTGGATCTCACCCAATGTCGGCTGATATTAAATGTCATAGTCGATGAAATAGTGGTGATGAATATATATTTAATCGCTTGATGATATAAAAGCAATCTGATATCATGTGCTTCAAGAGGCCAAGGCATAATGCAGAATCTACTCAGTCTTTTAAAGCAGGATCACAAAGATCATTTTGAATTAAATGGAGTAAACGAGTATTTTCTCTTTCATTTGCGCAGTTCCTCGCTATTTGAAACGCTATTAAATGCGCTTTACTCATTCTCATAATGTACGAACAACATGTTTTCGGATGTGGTGTTTCAGTTATGCTTTTAAAGCAAAGGTACACACCCAGAAGTTGGTCCTATATGGCGTATATACTTATTTTTCCTTGCTTTTAACTGGAATATGACTTAAAATATCACATGGTATATAGGCTTCTCGTGTCAATCCAGGGGTTGTGACGTCAGGCTATCGTATACGGAATGGCGAGTGGACGGAGCTTGGCAGAATGTCCCCTCAGCTCCCTCAGGTATGTCGCACTGATATAAATAGCGTAAACTATGGTATAGCTCATATATTCTTATTATTTTATCATTTTAGATTTGATCCACAAGTAAGAATAATGAATAAATAAAAATGAATTTTCTATGGGATTGTTAAGTAATATTTAAACGATTTTGGTTGTTGAGTTTGGGGTTGATTTATCAGTTATAGAATATAATTTTCTGACCTTCATTTTGCTCTTGTCAGCGCGATTTATAAAGTACCGTGACTGATTCTTCAACTTGACATTGTAGAAAACTTCGCCTAGTCGAGCCAAGTACATTCTGGGCACATTTACCGTATTGACAAGGCCACTCTAAAGTTTTGGATTTTCGGCAGTTTAAGCTGATTGATTTATTTGCCAAAGCGATGTCCCAAGAGAGCTTCAATGGATAAAAATCGCTCATATCTTTATTAAATGAAACCGCAAAGTCGAACTTCCTCTACTTTCGTTATCTTTAGATTTTATTGATAATTTACGGCGAAGTGACAAGAACTTGTTGTGAGATTAGATTCAACCACTGGATATATCTAAAATTATACTCTATCAAGACAAGCCGAAGTGATAGCAAAATGGTTTAAGTTAAAAGAAATAGCTTATGTCAAATGAATTCGAGTTCGGCTATATGAACGTTCAAAAATTCTCTAAAGCAGCTAAAATTGCTTTCTGTCAAAATATTGCGTTCCTCTGCATGACTATCTGTATTACTACTCTGAAGAAGGTACTCATCCGGAAACAAATATCTTTTTGACTGTCCTACTTCAACTCCATAGATATTCATGTTTGTTTTTGTTTTTAAGAGTCCGATACTTTTTTGTTGTGAACAAATATCATCCCAAAACTCTGATTAACTCCTTTATTTGATTTAATTTGTTATTACCAATATATGTTTACATGAAGTATCAAAGATATAAATGTTTATTTACAGACATTTTACAACATAACTAACGAAGGAATATCTATAAGAAGAGGGGATATATTGGTAAGTGAAGACAAACCTTTGGGATCGTACCATATTATCTACATTGACCTAAGATCTCTGACCCACAGTTTCACCTTACAGACAACTGCTACTGTATCAAATACTTAATTGGTAATGCTAATGTATCAAAAGTTTAATTGGGTGTAATTCTTTACTATTAACTATTACGTTGACAACTCGATATATTATCAATAAATAGAAAGAATAAAATCCAAATACACAACATTAAAGCAAAATTAGACACGAGCAAGATATTTTAGAAAAATAATTAAAGCTTCTTCTATCAAGAAAATATGTAATCTGAATTTGAAATGTCTCTTTCCTTAAACTTTTTTTATTAAATGATTTGTGTATTTCCCATTTACCAGGCAGCGCGATGTACAATGAACAGTATGCAGCGTGATGAATATACACTTATCGGGTATGTATTGAATTGACTTCATACTTTTTGTCTAGAAAGTTAAAGAATTTTGCTAACAACATTGCAAAAAAAATCAATATCTGTGGATTAATTTGCTCCTTGCTGGAAATGTTTGAAACTATTTCTCGTTTGATCACCACTGTAGTCCAACAAGGTGAAAAAGATGGAAGTCTTATGTCACTTACAATTTTAAAGAAAGTCAGATTCATTCAACTGAAAAATCACTTGTTATTTTGACTTGTCAATTCCCTCGACGCAGTGATCTGGGCCTAGATTTTCGAAGCTCTCTTAGTGCTAAGATAGTCGTAAGCCAATGTAAATGGATGGTACTTACGACTATCTTAGTGTTAAGAGTTTCGAAAATCTAGGCCCTGGTTCTTAAAGGCAAACTTGAGAATGTTAGAACGAATTGTTAGAAAGTATTGCACAGAAAATTGAAAATAGTCTATGTCTAAACGTTTGCACTGTAGAGAAAATACCAAAGTCTTTCACAGAAATCAGTATTAATCCAAACAAAAAAATCGACTGTAAATTATTGAATGCAGGATAATTGGAAGATTTGAGATGATTGATTATTTCTATATCCATATGTAATATGGAGGAGCTGGGAGAAACTGTTTGGTGGTAAGCAACGTTGATGTACGATTCATCTTCACAAGAACGATTGATGTAGATGATTCTTTCACTCTTACATTTCATACACGTGTAGACAACCATGCTTACAATGAAATATCCAAATACGTCATCTCATTTCTCCTGCAGTGCTACAAATGCTGACGAGATGTGCAACTTCTACATTCTGTTTTACACGTATAACCCCGCCAACCTGAACATCAGATACTGCTTCCGAGACGCACAGCACTTCCAGTGGAAGGACTATCTGGAGGACATTCCCAGTGATGCAAGTTCTCTAGACGGAATACCTCATCCAGACTACATAATGGAGAAATTCAGGATAGGTCGTTTACCTAGGTTAAGAAGAAGACGACATCACAATGTGATGTAGTACCTGTAAAATCTTTGTTTATTTTAGGTTTGTTTGTTTTAAATAAAATCATAAAATGTTTGTAAATTGATATTTATATAGTCTTCTTCCAAGTAATCAAACTAAAGTGTTCGGTTAAGATTTAATGAAACAAAAAAGTATTTGAGAATAAGAAACATCCTCTGAAAACGAGACATTCAATTCCATTTCATCCTGAAGCAAGATTTGTTTTCACTCCAAATAGTTCCTTATGGTATTCAGTAAACCAGATAATCTTCCAACAGAGTGCAAATATCTTTCTGCCCTTCTAAATTCTTAAAAACTGCAACCAACATGTACATAGATCTTTGCATACAGATCTCAACAATGGGTAAAATCATAAGAAGTCTTCTTTAAAGCAAACCAACCAAAGACTGACATAGATATTCATAATTTATTTATAAATAATATTACAATTGATACACATAATATTGTAGTGATATCGATAATGTAAAATCAATAAAACCATTGTTTGTTTCTGTTTCTTTAAACATACAGGAGGTAACATTTACAATTTGGTTTTCTTACCATTATTCTGATATTGTACTTATTATGCATCACAATACCCTGCCAAAAGAATTTTCAAAGGAATAGATAAATCATTTTTTAGTTTTTTCTTGAAGAGAATAAAAGCATTTGCACCAGAAGGATGGATGACAGTTACAATAAAAACATGTTATCATGATCATTGTCAAATGTAAAAAGTTTAAGTATATTACAGCTCAATAAAGAAGTGACAAATAAACCAATTTTTTTTATTAACAGTCAATGAATGATTCTAGTTATGCTCAAATGAAAATATTTTGATTCACTTATGTTAACAATGGAATTATTTATAATCGACAGCTTTGTGATCATGATAAATCTGACATAAATATGTAAATGATATTTCTTAATCAATTTTGGAATGTAAACAATATGTTTGATATGTCTTCCAATGCATGGTATGTTAGAACAACAGCTCTACAGTTATAATGGATGAACTCTTGATATTGTCTACTGGCTGAAATCTTGGACATTTCACAATATCAGTTGGGTACAACAATGGCGTGTATTTTCATGAAATGTGTATTTTCATGAAATGTGTATTTTCATGAAATGTGTATTTTCATGAAATGTGTCATTGCCGTAGTATTGCAAATGTTTATTAATACAAGATGACCTTAGCACCTTTATGTAAATACAGACCAGTAGAAATAGAATGCTAATGCTAGTCTTATGCTGGTATTGATGCTTCACTGGTGCTTATTCTGAGATTGATGATTTATGCTAGAATTACAGCTGTCATTAATGCTGATTTTGATGGCTCATACTGGTACAGATACTGTTATTATTGCTGGTATTAATGATAAGGCAAGTTTTAAAGCTAAAATTGATGCAAACATTGAAGGCAACAATAATTTTGATGCAAGTACAATGATAGCAGTGACATTGTTACTTGGGATGTTACTTAGGCTCATACTGGTACTGATGCTCTTACTTTTGCTGATGTTGATGCTAATGATGATGTGAGACAAGTTTTAAAGCTGATATTGACCATTGGACATAATTTATATTGAAGCTGATGCTGATAATGATGCTGTGTTAGCTCTCTGTAGTTCCCTGTATAATCTGGCGGATCTTCTCAGCATCTCCCTGGAGCTCCTTGTTGCTAGGATCAATCTTCAGTGCAGCATCATAGTCCTGTAAACCTAGAAAACATCACTCCATGATAATGACATTTGTGTAGGTTGCTGTAAGCTTAATGACAGCATGTTGATTAAACAATGTGTTAGAATATAGTACTGCAAGTAAAGAGTTCTATCTTACCTTCAACATACATCTCGAGCTGACAGAAGGCAGTCCCTCTTCTCACTAGAGCCTTGCACCGACTAGCTGCATTCTGGGGGACTGGCGGATGCAGCAAGTCCATAGCCTATACACACAGCACTCATCAGGTTACTTATGAATGGTAATCTACCTTGTCCTTTTAAAAATCAATATATCTTTAGATTTAAAGAGCATTATCCATATTTTACAGGAATGAATTGAATATTGCTATTCCTGACAAAGAGTTAACCAATTACATATAATACAAACATAAAATCATGAATTGAACAAAAATATCTATAATTTGCAAAGCCAAAAAGGTTTCCTGCTCCAAGCTCATAGAAAAAGCAGGTAAAAAGTTCGGCAGTATTTATTGAAAAAAGTCAAACTAGAGAACAATTACCTTTGAACAGTCTTCTATACATTTGATGAGGTTGCGTAGTTTGAGGTGACAGGCTGCACGGTTTGAATACAGGCTTAGTGGGGTTAAGAAAACAACACTAGGTTAATTCAAAATATATCTAATATCAAAATATATAACCTTTTCACTCCTTAAGGCCAGAAATCAGGCTCATAATGTATTTTTCTCTGGTTTCTAAGGGGTGAAAGGGTTATGAGTTCACTCAAATCAATACATATTTCTCAATTACCCCTCCCCATGTCTTTTTAGGTGTATCTCCCACTCACATCGCCTTTCCCCCATCCTTTGAAACTACTTTATCTAAGACTGATTATCAATATTAAAGACATTTACCTCTCAAATGGGTCTGTATTCAAATTAGAAGTGCAAAGGACATGGAAATCAAAAACACCAGCATCAACTTAAAATGTCCTTACATCTTTGAAAAGATTGCAACTCAATGATCAACACTTCCCAACAATAAACCCAATTATGGTATTCCTTTTTTAAACTCTCTATTGTCCACAATGATTATATATAATATTTGAGACAGAAAGGATACCCTGGCATCTTATTGCTGAGACGAATAGCGTGGGTGTATGCATTGATGGCTGCTTGGTAATCACCGGCTTTGAAGAAAGAACTGGAAGAAAAAAGAGCATGCATACAAGATACAGTCTAAATGTACACAGATCTTGAATGAAATATATTGTCACAGACACTGTCAGGGCTGCCTACTTGTACTCTTTTGGAGTATTTTGTACACTTGAAAGTCTTAAAATATGATTGTACACCAATGTTGCAAATTGTACACCTATTCTGTTAAAATCAGTTCTTCATTTCATAGAAATATTTTTGGAATATTCGATTGTTATGTGTTTCAAATTCAATTTGAACTGTATATTCTTAGTTAACTAAGTGAGAAAAGGTTTCGAAATGTCAAACCAGATCATGATACGTTGGAACTATCAGTAAAAATACTAGCTTCATTGTTTTTGTACACATAAAAAATTCTAAATACACCTAAGTTACAATATGTTTACACATTCACCGAACAGAAGGTAGGCAGGTCTGCACTGTGAGTTATGTCCTCAAAGTACGGACAATTGTTAATAGATTGTCAAATCCTTACCATATTTGAATGGTGATAATATTTAGCTTCTTCTACTGTTATTTAGCAAATCTTAAGTCGAGCAGAGATATTAATATGGTATTAACAGATGAGAGATGTAGTATAGTATCAAGAATTGTGATACTTAATTTGACGATATCAGAAATGTCTACCTTCAGTTCAGTCCATGTGTAGACATTGTAACTTACGTGTATTTTCTAATTTTATGTGTTCAAAAACAATAAAGGTAGTATCATACCATAAGTTTAAAAAGTATCATTCGCTATCGTGAAATAACATTTCTAACCCTTTTCTCACTTTCTTAACTAAAAACACACTGTTCAAATTGAACTTTTTGACAGTTTTAACACAAATACTCCAAAAATGTTACTATTAAATGGGAAAATGATTTTTTAGAATATGTACATTTTGCAAGATTGTTGCACAATCATATTTTAAGACAGTCATGTGTATAAAATACTCCATAAGAGTTCAAGTAGGCAACCCTGTGATATATGCATGGTGATAAATCTCTGTATCATGAAAAGTATCTTTGCCTTTAGAAGTTTTTATTTGAGCCTAAAAATCAAGGTGCTTGTCTTTTCATCAAAATTCCCTGAAAATAGTGCATTTTTACTGAATCATATCGAATTGTATTGTAATGAGATATTGAGATACGTAATGCATCTACAATGATACAAATGTTTGTGATTGTGGGAGTCAAACCTACACCCTCATAGTCAGGAAACACAGCCAGAACCGACATGCTTATAAACTTGACCACCAGGCCTTAATCATCCCGAATTAATTACCCGCAAAGTACAAAAATTTGTACTCTTGAAGATAGTGGATCTTAATACAACAGTGTTACATTTGTTCATAATCTAAATAGCCTTAGTGTCTTCACATGATTAAGAATTAACACTGACAAGATGTGCAGAGGTGTAGATCTAATATCTGTACTTACTTTCCCTTATCCCGGAGCCAGAGAGGGTTTCTCTCCTCCTCCGTCAGATCTGCATCTTCCAGCTCGATTGTCTTCCGGGACTCTGCTTGTTTCTTCAACCACTGGAAGCAAAGAGAAATGCAAATGAAAATACATCAACTTAACCTGACAGAATTAATTTGAATATGTGCTTACTTCTTCATCAGGTGGATACTCAATCTTTGTTAATTTGTTAATTAGTTAAGTGAGACAAGTGTAAACTCCAATTTGCTTCTTAATGGAGTTATCTTTACTGGGTCATTAAGAAGACACAATCCAGATTGACATTACATGGCTTAGTTACAGTATTCACATAAAATAGTGTGTGGCACTGTCAATAATGAAATTACTTGATTTTTCAGAGCTTTAGAATTGTTATGCATATAACTTCCTTAACTCAATCCAAGAAACAAAAAGTACTAGTAATTGTATACAAACTGACCTCATCTTCCATGGCTGTTTGAGACTCTCTGACCGGGGTGGGAAACACTCTGGGTGTGTGAGTGACTACTATCCGACCTGGCTCTCTTGTGGGCAACCCATTCTCCACCTCAAATATACCTTTCTTCTTGCCTGTAAAGTCAAAAACGAAATACTTACTCAATGAGCTTCTATACAGGCATTGCAATAAACAACCAAAGAAAATATGAGAATCATTTATAAAGGAGAACCATTTACCAAGATCAACTGAAAACCTAGGAAACAACTGAGATTACAATACCTGCTGAAAGGAAACGTAATGACTGAGTTGTAACGAAGGTCATTTTGTCTCAATAAAGAGATATATTGACATTTTTTAATTGAACATAATCACAAAAATCCAGATAGAATGGGAGTTATTTGCCCCTAGCTACTGATACTGAATGCTTTTGCCGCACGCATTGTGATTGGTTAGCTGCGTTTATGTAAGAATGTGCGCTACATTAGGCTGCGGTCAGACCGTTGTGGAGAGGATTGCCTAGACAGATAGAGTTCGAATCTCGGGAGAGTCAATATTTTGAAACTTTTATTCCTTGAAACACGGTTGATTTTAATCAGACTGAGAGTACTCACCACTCACAGTGATGCAGCCTTTTGTAATCAAAGAATCTAAGAAATCCCCACCACCCACCAACTTCTCTAAGGTTATATGGTAGTCGGATATACTATCTAGAGTATACAAGAGTCATCAACATGACATGCAAATTTTCAGAAAGATATCATGAGGAGTTTTTGAGTTCTGAATTCTAAATATCAAAAGGCACTACTTACGTAGGTGTGTAACACACAAGCAAAGTTTCACAAAGATATGATGAGTGGTTTTGGAGTGTTGCTCCAGAAAGGAGGCTCACCCTGTATTATAACTAGAGTCTAAACTCAACACATTTCCATTGAAATTAGAAAAAAAACGAATTTCAGAATTCTGAAAATATCAAAAAGCCACTTCAGTAGATGGGTTATACTCATGCAAAGTTTCAGAAAGATCTGATAAACAGTTATCACATTCTGCTCTGGAAACAAAATGAATATGGACGGACAGATGGACAGACAGGGCAACGACTATATCCTTTGATATAACATACCAGATTTAAATGGTAACGGTTAAATGCTTTTTTTTATTGACTAAGAAAGACAATTGTTCCCAATCAAAGTCATCTGGAAACTGCTACAGATGATAGGCTTTGAACTCTGCAGTCATTGCACAGAAAATGAATTTTAGATTATCCTTGCAACAACTTCCCTTTGACTAGTTCTTAGCTTAGCCTTATCCGGAAGTATATTGACAGTGATACTTGTAAAACTCTTGTCCACGCATATGTCACATCCAGACTCGACTTCTGCAATGCCCTACTCTCCGGATCAGGCCCCATCTCACAATTACAGCGCATACAGAACAAGGCGGCACGCTTGGTGACTCGGACAAGACAGGATGCTCACATAACCCCAGTTCTCCAGCAACTACACTGGCTCCCCATTAAGCACAGGATTTCTTACAAGATCCTTGTCTTGACCTTCTGTGCTCTCCATGTTGACTCGTCTCCTATGTACATGAAAAAACTGCTCTCTATATATCAGCCCTGCCGATCTCTACGATCGTCAAATGAAGCACAACTGTGTGTCCCATTAACCTCTACCAAACTTGGCGAACGAGCCTTCTCTGTTGCTGCCCCTGTCTTATGGAACTCTCTCCCACATGACCTCAAAACCTCTGGATCACTGGACTGTTTCAAGAAAGACTTAAAAACCTACCTTTTTTCTCTCCTGTAAAGACTACCTCTTTCTACCCTGTAAACCCTACTTTTCTCTATCTCTGTATATACTTCCACTTTTTCTTCTCCAGCGACGTTGAGCAGCTCTTGCTGGAAACAAGGCGCTATACAAGTTAATTATTATTATTATTATTATTATTATTGTTACATTTATGTTAGAAACATTATGAATACCTTTTCTTCTTTCTTCCTTTTTCTTCTCTTCATCTTTCATTCTCCTTCCCTGTAAAAGCCTCTCCTTTTCCTGAAAATTAGGACAATTCAGAATGTTATCCTTTTTGAAGAAACATTAATACTTTTATATCAATGCCACAACATGAAGCTTTCTAAGTTTTTGAAAGATTTGTGAACGTTACATGATTTTGTAAGAAAGAATAAACAACAGTGTTGGACAGATTTCATTGAAGCCATGTGGAAGATATATTTACCCTCTCTGCCTCTTGTCTCTGTTCCTCTTTCCATCTCTCCAGGTCATTTGTAGCTGCCTGACGCTCAGACTCCTTGATATCCTCGATACGCTTTCTTTCTTCTTCCTCCAACTGAAAGGTTAAGCACTTATTTGTAATTATTTGCATAAATATTGATAGAGTTATTTTAACTTTTCACATTAATGCCAGGCCATGTTTTCTCAGAAGGGACAAACTTTAAAGTAATGTGACATATCTCCTCTAACGATCTACAGATGATAATAATGACATTTCTCACTTTCATCATCTGATTCAAGGCATATCTGTCTTCTTCCCTCTTCTTCTCTGCCTTTGCCTTTTGTTCTTCCTCCAACCTCTTCTGAACCTCTGCCTGGGCTGCCTCTCTCTTCTCCTTCATCACTGACTTGTCTTCTACAACATAAACACATCATGTCACACCAAGGCAACACAGGTGGTGCCCTCTCCCTCATCACGTAACTCTGACTATTAAACCTTTTGCATTATGAGTCACCTTTTTGTTCTTGGGGACACTATTTTTCAAAATTACCCTTGGCAATTGGCATGGTAATCATTCAAGTAATACTCCTCGGATGCAGGTTAATATCAATATAATTGCCCTGCATTGTAGGTCATTAGAGTGAAATAACCCTCTTCAGATAACTATTTTTCAACAATAACTTTTTATAACTCACTAACTTTTGAAAAATAGCTCAATTTTCAATTTCCACAATCTGCAAATATTTTGGAAACAAATATAATCTCAAGCCCCTTAGAAATCATACTCGAACTATCAAACTCAACTATTTTTCCACTGTATGACAGCGGCTGTGCTGAAGAGGCAAAGTCATAGGCCCTTTATTAACTAAGGTATTGGTTTGTGTTGATTGATATTTTATGGATGATTCTGTACATATTTTCCTTTCCAGTTATCCATCAAATAATTATCATCATAAAGACATATCAAACATGATCCAAAGGCATTTTAAGAAGTAAATATGTTTGCCTTCAGGATTTGCTTTCTGAGTGAGACATTATGATCTAGATTAGAGCTTATGATCTACTTGATAACTGAAATATTGTAGAAACTAGACCATTTGTTTATGTCTTTGATTCATCCTGGTAATAAAATAGTTTTTCTCATATTTGTAACTGTCAATTCACCTACAGCAAGTTTTCGAGGACTTACTAATTTACTGATTGATAAGCATGTACACATGATACATGGGAATATTCCTCAACAACAGACATCTAAATAAATTCCAAATAAAAAGAATTAGAGAAGAAAAATCTCATTCTAAAAGATTGATAACATGTTAAGATTACAATGTGACCAGACCAAATTGATGACTTGAGTGATCAAGCAATTACCTGCTTCCTCTGATTGTAGCTGACTCCAAAGACACTGTTCTTTCTTTTTAAGCTTGAAATTAACCGCTCCATTGCCAACATGTGCTGTGCTGTTCACGTCATCAACCGGATGTTTTAGTAGACATTCAAATATGTAAGGGGGATAGCTCACCTTAAAAATAAAATAAAAATAATAAAATAATGAAAACAAAATTCATCAGAAGATGACATACCGTATTCGACTTAATAACCGCCCACTTCCCTTTAAGCGCCCACCCACCACGTTTTTGACTGAACAATATGCGTCCTGATTTAGCGCCCACCTCTCAACATTGCTTACCTTGCATGCTGATTCATTGAAGAAGGTTTTTTCAGTCTTTCAATAAGTCTTTTACTTCCACTAAAGTGAAGAATACAAGGTATTTCAAGATCCCCAGCCACCATCAAAATGATAAAAAATACAAAACCATATTTCAAAGACATGTGTATCATAAGAAAACACTTTGAAGACTAAACTTGAGGACAATTTTTATCATTTTAATAAGCGCCCCCTTTTACCAATTTTTTAAGCGCCCCGGGCCCTTATCACGTCGAATACGGTATATTAAAATTAAATAATTTGTAACACACATTTGTAATCATAGATTAAAAACTACTAATAAGACCGCTGAGCAAAGCTTCAGAAAGAATTATGATGAACAGTTTTTAAGTTTTGTTTAAGAAGCTAACCAACTATGTACAGAATCCAATTTGTTGTCCTACGCCACTTCAGTAGGAGGGTAATAAATGTAACAAAATTCAGGAAGATTTGTTGAGCAGTTTCGGAGTTCCGCTAAAGAAATTAAATGATTACATACGGACAGCGGAACAAACGGCTGAAGGTATTTCTTTGATAAATATACTTTGTTTCTCAAGAGTTAATGGTATAGTTTTTATATATTTAATTTTCAGACATTAATGAAAGATATTATCTGATTCATATATATTTTTAGACTGTTAGAAAAAATACTTATGAATAACCAATAGCTGAAAAAGGTTGACTATGATTGATAGTTTTAAAAATTTATTGTACCAAACAGTAGTCGATTTTGACACACTGCCAGACAATGTTTAAAGCAATGCCGTCAGTTGGAAATTATCTTTATAGAGAAATCAGAATTTTTTTAGTTAACTGTTAATTGTACAAAATGTAAATCATTTGGGTTTATGGCCAACTAAAGTTCTTTAGTGTCGTAAGTTCATGATGTCATTTTTAAATGTGTGTGATCCTCCTTCACTTGCGTTAAGAGTGTGAAATGTCTACCGTAGTGCTCATATCACAACTGAATACAAATCAACTGATACACCTTTCATTAGTATTAGATTAAGTTTATTTCTGAAATGCTATTATTCGAATATGTCCTTAAAAGCTTTATACTAGCCACAAATGTCCTTATATTAGTTTAATAAAAATGTATCTGATTTCTGTATCAAAACAACACTCTATCATCTGTTTGACTACTTAGGTTGTTTGGCAATGTACTCAAGATCAGGTGAATGAGAAGTCGCCAGTTTGATTTTAATGCAAACATTTCAAAAATAATGTTTCAAAACAAGTAGTTTTAATGAAATATTTTTAAAATCTTCTAAAAGCCTTGTTTTAGCCATTGGTTATTCATAAACATTGTTTACATCAGTCAATAAATATTTGGAACTTCATTTGAATGAAATACCAATGTATTTGACAGATTCAGCCAGTTGGTCGCAAAGGAAATTGAAAATATGGGATGCTTATTAAAATAACATAGCAATGAATTCAATGACATCAGTAAAATGTCTTGGAGTTAAATTTATTTTTGCAGACAATACTTTGAAAAAATATAAACCACCAAAAATCATTATGAATGGTTACATTTAAAAAAGTGATAACGGTTTGAAGTGCACAGGTTTTTCAGCAGTTTCATCAGATGAGACAGACCTTAGTGGGATGAAAGAAAATAACTGTTCTGCGCATGCCTGAAGACAAGGCAATATTATATTGCAGAACGTGATTAGCTTGTAACAGTTTTGCCTGTGAATAAGGGACACTTGTTTTCAAAGACATTTTAGACCTAAAATTACCAAATTAAATTATCGTATATCACACCGTAACTCGTCTATAAAGACATTTTGTTTAATTAAACTTTATTAAATGATAATAAAAACTATCAGTCGACAAAGTTGAAAAAATGCTTAAGACGTTTCATCTTTTTAAACACAAGCAATATACGAAAACACTTTAGAAAATGACCTCACGAACTTATGATACTAACGAACTCGTGATACACTTATCAAAATGTTGATATTAAGAACAAAATTGACTTGTAACTTCTTCCAAGTAAGAAGCATATCAATCTATCAAATAACAACATGAATATATAATGAATCCTAGCGTGGAAACTTTACCCAGTTATTCATTCGTTCAAAGAATATCGCTTTTGCGAAGACGCGACGATGCAGTTGCCAGGGACGCCACTTACTTTAAGATATTCGGCTGATGAAAAAATGTCAACTTTGTTAGCCTTCACTCCTTTCAATGGAACTGTAATAAAAACGGTTGATTCACTTTCATCCCAGCTGAAATCTTTTACAATCAAAGGCATCTTCGATGTTCTGTGACAGCGTGAAATAAAAAACGTACTCAAACTTGTTTTTCAAGTAAGCAAGTCGCCATGTGCAATTGAGTTCAACCAATGAAAATCCGTGTTACATTGGATTATCAAATCAGAGACGCAAACACAGTAAGTGCGATACTACTCAAAACATCCGGTGTCAACACACCAAAGCAAGACGTTTCGTTCGAAGGTGCACAAGTTTCGTCGCTCATGTTTCTTATTGGATGACAAGAACTCATATACATCCACGAGTTTAGTTCCACGTGTAATCATTAGGACATTCTTGAACGTGTTGAGGTTTTACTAGTTCATAGATTAACAGTTTCGATAAACACCATGAATTTCAAATGGTTTTGTTAGACACAACATTGGTTAATTTGTGTTTTACTTTGATTATCAAAAGGGACTGTTGAAATTGATTTCCCGAGTTATATCCTTTGAATTTAATATTCAATTAGTCCAGCATATATGATAGCCGTCTCTCTATGTCGACGTCTAGGATCGGAAGCCTAGGCTAGCTATCTTATTGGATATAGTAGTCAAAGGGTTTATATTTCCATCCGTGTTTATGGTAGTTAATTAGTATGAATCTACCGTGAAAAAGATCATTGTAAATCAAATATCTTGATATTCAAAATTCCTTTTTGATTGAAAAATTAATAGTTTTTAATTGATTTTTTTTATTAGCTGCAAGTTTATTGATATAATATTACTACATCTTGCTTCGAATATTTTTTTTTGCTTTATTATCTACAAGCACGTACTGATGTGTTTCTGGGTTTTTTTTCCATTCTTCTAGTTCATTGTTTAATTGTTATAATGTTTTAAAATAAGTTAAAGCAGGGCGTGTTTTGTCGAGCCATTCCCGAAAACAACGTCATGGCGCATTGGCCGATAGAACGGGCACTTTAATTAAATGATACTTTTGCTTTTAGACTTTGACAATTTGGTAATTTAAGATATAACGACAAGAAATGTTTGTGGACATGAGATAATACGTTCTGAGTTTAGATCGGATATCCACGAAAAAACACAGCACTGTATAGTCAACAACGAGTAGGCCTACCTCCTCCATTTGCCGGGATGAAGTTCGCAAACCCTAATCTTACAAGACTTACAAGACTTTATAAGCATAGTCTCTACCATTACCCATGTACATGCTTCTTTTCTCCCAGGTTCCGTAACAGGGTCAAGCGACCGATGAAGTCTAACATGTGCTGTGACAGGATAAGATCGGGACCCTTAGACGACAAGTCACGCCTATCTGAAGCATTCTGGTCGATAAAGTTGTCTGCGATAGCATGGTTTTGCCTTGTGCCATCGCCTATATGAAAACTGACACATTAAGGCTAGTGGTATAACGATTCATCGATATAATCGATGTTTGCATCGTCTACTATTCGATAAGAGTGCATCGATAAAACTATATATCACGATACATCAACATATATCCCGATATTGTAAACACAATATGTTTTAAACAAATATCTATAAAAACAAAAGATATTAAATTTTATTCTATTTAAGAGATTACAGTGATTAGACAAAAATAAAATACATGATAATTCTGATATTTTCTTCAATTTCTGTCTTTCTAATTTTGTGATAACCCTTCATGTAATTGTTTATGACAGTTTGGTATCTAAGAAATAACAGAACTTTTTTAAAGTCCTATGTTTAAACTGCAGACAACTGTATCGTGATGATAATCGTCTCGCAGGTTCCTTGGCAATTCTTCCATGATATATTCTCTCCCAATAAAACTGAAATTGGTATATATCGTCTCGCCACCAAGGCCACGATACACAGGGTTAGTCAAGGCCGTGGTTGTAAGATTAGGTATGTACCGTTGACCTGCGTATCAAATTTCCCAGTGTCGTCAGCAGGTCCAGTTGCAATCATGTAGGACTCCTCTTAAACCTACCTTAGTGAGCTCTCCTCTAAAGAAATATTGGTAAAGGGAATATCTCGGAGTATTTTCGGTGTGGTGTGTTCACACCTACTCCTCCAGATTCGTAATGTTTGGTTTTGAGTGAGAACCAACTTCAATGAGAGACATGGATTCTCCTTTTTTTTTAAAAATAGGTTTCAGTTCTAATTAACACTTGACACCACATCAGTTGCTGCCTTTTGTGGTCTTTTATGTCATCTTTAGCGGACGGCTGATACCCTTCCGGACGCGGAGAATCTTTACTTCATGAGTCTGGGCGTTTTGGGGTTTTTTTGTGTGTGATAAGTCTACTTCATATTTAGTAACAAAAAAATTGAAGCCTATAAAACTACCGATTTCTCTGTAAGACATTTCTTCAGCACGACATTGCAATTTTTGTACAACTAACTCTTTCGTGCCATTGATCAGGGCTGATAAACCATCGGAGAACCAATCAAACTGTAGTATTATATGCTGCGCGAACATACTGCATTTGTAATTACATGTAAGTCTGGGTTCAGTTTCACGTGCATAGCTTGATGTGTTGTGATACCAAATTTTATTAAGCACCTTTATTGTCAAGTCAATGTTGATAAGTGTCAACTCATGCTATTGCTTTCGACGAATACATGATATACAAAGATATTGTAGTTGCCTTTATTTTCTCAATGTACGCGTTTATGTGCTTTGTGTAATCAGGCAGAGTGATAGATCGCTGAAGAAATGTATATGATTACGTGGAGTAACATTTTGATGTTTAATAGGTCGAATATATAATATAAAACCAGACAAAAAATGATGCACGTATGTCATTAGTGTGTAGGTAGATTATAAGATGAGACAACATAAGACGTAAATTTCAGTGAATTCGTAGACGTTTATAGAAGAGAAAATTTATTTTATAAAACATCAATATATCAACCTGTTGATGTTGAATACATTTTTATTTGATTTTCAAGATATGAAATAAAAGTAAAAGATATAATAAAAACAAAATCACACCCATTCCACGATGTAACCTTAGAATTTACTGTATTCACTGCGCTCCTGAATCTATTTGATAATTCCCGCTGAAGGTGACGTTGATGAATTCGTTTATGCACACTATTCAGTCACGAACACATAAAGATCGTATGAAATGAAAACATTTTGAATCAAGCCATGTTTCCACCGTGTAAACAAACGGCAAGTTAATGGGAACGCTAGCTATGATTTAAATTCAGAGGGTTGGTTATTTCGGGTGCACGGCACGGGACGTTAATAGATTCCAAAGGCTAAGAGCTTTATATAGGGTGGAAGATGCTTAAATGTCTGCTAGATGCTTGTCCAAGCCGACAGCGGCTGTCTACAATTTTTCATTGTTGATTGCATGCATAAGTCCTCTTTAAACCTTAAACTAGCCAATTTAAACCGTAAAAGCGTAATTAACATTGATTTACACTGCTTATCATCTACTGATAACAAAAATCTCATTGTGTCCATATTGAAATATTAGTCCATGTTAGAATGATTTGAATAAAGTCATTTAAAAAAAGAATTAGTTTGATTTGTTCTCTGCGGTGTGATTTTAGTAAATGTTCACTTATTAATCAACAGGCGTTGGCGGAGATGTACGTAGTTTGAGATGCCGAGAAACATAAAAAAGAAAGTGGCCAAAAAAAGTTATTAACAATCCATAAATCTCACAACATTACTGTAAACTTACAGTACAAGCGCATCTTGCTGAAACTGTATTTTTTTAAATGAACTGTGATATGAGACCTCCGTCGACAAAGACATGCGCGAATGTGGAAACCTAAATTTTCGCATCAGAGTATTTCATTATATGATGTGTTTATTATTATATATCGTAATATTTTAACACTCTTCGAAATACTCAAAATAGAGGATTCTTTACATGTATACGAACGAACTTTGCTTACGAAAACACCTCGTCAACGAACAGGTTCGGAATACGAAACGACTTATTTATCATATCTCAGTATAGGGACTCTAATTTTCAGCCCGGGCTAAATATTACATCATGTCCTTACTTACAGAAGATCTATTGAAACACCTTATATAAAATATAGTGAAACACTGAAGGTACTTGCATCAGATGTATACTCACAAATTACAACCAATTGTAAATTCTGTTACAAGTACAATATCCAATGAAAACGCACAACTTTATTAATTGCGTGTCTATTCTCTCCTACCGGAAGTCGTGAACTTGTGGTCGCCGGCGAGAACGATCTCTTCTTTGCATGATATTTTTTAAAAGGCGTTCAAGATGATACGAAGTATTACTGGTCAGCGGACAAGCAATCTTTTGCGGGTAAATATAACAGCAATAAAGTATAATTAGATTGACCATGCATTTGAAATATAATCAATAACTTTAGAAAATAAGATAGTAAACCGTAAAAAATAATCAGTCTCTCGCACTTGACAGTAAACTTTACTTTATCTTAACGTAAATTCAATATATTGTAAGTCTTCGAAATCAAGCTTGCTATACGTCTTCTTTCGGCTCGCAGATAAATCAAAGTTTGAATTATCTGAAGTAACTTTATTCTTATAGCCCTTAGATTTTAAAAACAGTTTTGTTAGGATCATTGATATGATTATGACAATTACAAACTATAGCTGTCACTTTTTGATGAAGAGACAATAGAATAACTTTAGTTTGGTTGAATAAACTATCTGATTTCATTTATTTCCGTATCACAAATCAATGAAGAAATGTACACTTTCACGAAATTCCATTATCAAACATTTTATTTGACCTTAAGAGTTTTATTCAGATTATATTCAATGTTATCAAATTATTATGACCACCATATGATGAAATGATGCCTTGCTAGCCCTGAATTGATTGAGATAACCATAAATCCTTGAATTAGCAGCTGCCTTGTATAATCACTGAGTCAAGCCCCCTTTAAAATTAATAATGACATGCCTTGCATAATGGCTGAGTTAACATGATTTAACAAAGCGAAGAAACTTGTCGATATCCCGTTTTTGATACATCATATAGGCATTCTGATGCAACTTTCTACATCATGGTAAGAATTTCTGTTAAAGTCATAGGCTCATTTTTGAAAGGCAAATTGTAATGCCCACCAGACAAATAGCTCATCACTCACAGAAATCTTTTCCCTTACGTTTGCAATAATTGTCAGAACTCTGCATGCTTTCTAGCTCTCAATAATGAAGTTCAAAGCACCCTACCTTATGTCTTTGTCGAGCGTCAGTCCTTACCATGTCATTTCGCAAAATCTATGACGTAGAACAGATGAAATTTCCCAACGAAATATGCAATGAAAATTTATGATGCTTACCTTTTTCAAATAGAGAATGAACATAAAAGGTGATAAAATAAATGAAAAATGCTTCAGTCATAAATATCAGCGCTGCAATTACTAGATTTCTGATATATCACACTCGAGGTGGGGATGCTCATGATTTGATTGCCTTTTGGTCTGAAACGGCAGACCGCAATAAGCAGTGTCACCCTAAACTGTTAAACGGGCATAAAAATGATAATCTTTGCAGAGGCGACAGGAAAGATTGGTGTAAGTGATCAGATTTTTGCTCGTAAAGAATATTAAGTTCATTTTAGTTGCCTTACAAAAGTGATTCTATGCATTTAACGCCTTATAATCACAGAAAATATGTCCAATAATGATCTTTTTGTTAAAATGAATAAAATGATCGCCACCCACATATAATCGACTGCCTTGAATAATCACCTAGTCAAAATGGGCCTTGAAATAAATAATTGCTGGGTAATTATTCAAGGATTTTTGATATTTTGAGCTTAGTGAATTTCATAGTAAGAAATATGATTTAATTTCAGCATATGGTCTGCCAAACACAGCAGCAAGTTCGTCATAGGTCTCGTCTTCCTTTCAACACCGTAATCTTATTTGTACCACAACAAGAAGCATGGATTGTGGAACGGTTTGGAAAATATCACCGTATTCTTGAACCGGTTAATATATCTTTCACTCTCAGCTGAATACTTTAAAATTGTATAATCTTTTAACATGATGTAATTATATTGACACTAAAGTAGTATGAACTCAAAACAAAACACCAAAACCTAAGTACTGGGTAGTACAAACTACTTTTGTAAATACCTTTGTTTACAAATTATCTGAAGGAAATGAAATGGTGAGAGCAAAAAATTTAGAAAAGCAAACCTACATTTTAGATTGACATTACTTTTCACACAACAAACTCAAATACTATTTTTCTTGCAGGGTCTTAATATTGTGTTACCAGTTGTTGATTCAATCAAGTATGTGCAGAGTCTCAAAGAAATAGCTATAGATGTTCCCCACCAAGCAGCCATCACTCTTGGTAAGTCTTGATAACTGAAAATTTTTCTATTTAAGTGAATGCAATGCTATCAATACATAAAACTACATTCATTGTGGAATTATTTACACAATTGTGTTCTGAATTTAAATTTATTTTTAACTTTTATTTTGTTTCAGACAATGTGACGTTGACGATGGATGCCGTTCTTTATCTCCGAGTTACAGAACCATTCAGAGTATGTAGTATAAGTTTGTTTACTTTTTTCATTCAGATAGGGGAGGAGTAGGATAAAAGCTACAATTGGTGTTAGAGTCTCTGTGATTTTCAAGGTATTAAATGTTTTTTTTATACATGTCACAAAAGCAATTGATATTCGTTCAAAACATCTCACAACACCCTTATGTGTGTCCAAATCATAAATTATGAAACCTTTCAAATGTTAACTAAAATTTTATTTTGTTCTTGTTTAAGATGAGTCTCTTAGATAAAGTTTGACTATTTGAAACAAATGATTGTCCGGTTTTCAGTCAGAATTGCGACTTTATACTTTCACATTATCACTCTTCCAAACCAATCCAAATTATACTTTGCAGCAACAGTTAGTACTTCTCAATATATCTAATAAGGGGAACTAGGGATGATTTCAGATGCCTATTCTTACAGAAAGCTTACTTATAGTAAACATTAGGTTTAATGAACATTCATTTAATATGGTTGCATTTTGAAGCAATGAAGATTTAGATGTTGGCAGTCCTTACTTTAAGAATTTTTGTTTTAGGCTAGTTACGGAGTTGAAGACCCAGAGTATGCAATCACGCAGTTAGCACAGACAACAATGAGATCTGAAATCGGAAAGATCGCTCTTGACACAGTCTTCAGAGAGAGGGAGTCACTCAATGTACATATTGTTGGTACGAGTTCTTCTCATAATCGCATTATCAAATTGTATGTGTCTACAGTTGGTAAATGGTATTCAGATGACTTAAGGACTGAAAGAAGTTTTTTAAAAATATTTTGTTGCCCCTTTGGTTATTTGATATTTGGGTCTCTAACCAAAATTTAAGCAGTTTCAATTCAGATTGCAAATCTGATCTAGAAAAAAATAATTTAAACATTTAAAAGAGAATCACATTTTGATTTCTTGTTTCCGTACTATAAGATTGGAAAATTAGATAAGATAGAATACAAGAAAAGTTTCTTTTTGGGGAATTAAAAGGACATGAGCTGCCTCAGATAATTTGAGCAAGATTTCAACAAATATGACCCTAGGAAGTAAAAAATATCAATGATTTGCAGCTGACAGCATATATAAGTGACTTTTCTTATGTTTCTGTTTAATTTTGTTATTTCAGTTGACAAAGTAATACTTTCAGGCCTCCATTTCCAGTGGAGTGTTCTAGTTTTTTAATAAGTTAATGCCAATGAATATGTTGTATTTTTAGTATTTTTTTCTTTACAGATGCTCTTAACAAGGCCTCAGATGCATGGGGAATCACCTGTATGAGATATGAAATAAGTAAGTTACCCTAATGCTCATTTGGTCAGTTGCAGCTCAATTATCATTAAGTATCGTATTAATGGAACATGAAAAACAAATAGATAGGTGGCCAGTTAATCATGCAGCCATTAGCCTGGTTGCAGTTTCTCATTGGTTGCAGTGGTCTTGTTTTACATTCACATTTGCATTGAAAAGGTTATCATTTTTTAACTTCTTAAGTACACATGAGGAGGTTGAAATTAGGATATCAGCAAAACTGTTGAGATGGTTTTTTAATGGGCAATTTCATAAAAAGAATTTCTTAAAAAGATGCATAAATAACATATTTGCACTGACAAAATACAATGATTAACACTTCAACTTTCTTCATGACCCGAGAAAATAAAAAAAATGTCAAACCATCTGTGGTATGGTAAATCCAAAAAATCTCTTGATATTAAAGAGCCACTCCGTGAGTTGTTGGAGTCATATTATATTATGTCAAACATAATCAATGGTGTCATTTGATCACGAAGGATCGACTGTTACCAAAAAGACACATTTTAAAGCTTATTGTTTTTTTACAGTGACAATGTGAAGGTAGAACGTCGCAATTATGATTGAAAACCGGACAGTGGCGCGCGTCAAATAGTCAAATGTAATTTTGGAGACTTACCTAAAACAGCCAGGAGGGCAGATAGGAGTTGATAGTGTTTTTTAGGTTATATAACTAGTATCAATTTATATATTGGACGTGATATCTACACATCTGTGCATTTATAAGGTGTTTTTTAATTTTTCATGGAAAAACCAGTGTTTGTCATATGTATGTCTTTTGGACATGAAAAGTTAAAAGATGTTTTGATTTTATATCACCACATATGACATTTAGGTTCGTATCAAAGGTAAATAATATGTTATGAAAATCGCGGAGTGGCCCTTTAAGCTCTAGAACTATCAATTAGAAAAGGTTGTCTTGTGAATGACCTTCTCAGAGTTCCAGATAAGCTCAGAAGAAAAGTCAAAATACGCAAGAAAATTAAATTGTCTGCGTAACGAAAATCATTTAAAATTTACGTTTACGCTTCTCAAAAATTAGCAATGCGTATTTACCCAATACATAAAAATTATAAAGCGTATCGTGTCATTAACAAAAATCAAAATAATTACGTGAAAATCTCAACTTTAAGTCACTGGTAATTACAAAAGTCTTTTTACATCGTAAACATCTACTCCGAGCAATGCATTGTCAAGTTTGTGCAAACCGGCTTCGCGTACTACTCCGAACACCATTTAGAACTCGCTCCAATTCACATAAATTATCTGTAAATCCCCATTTGTTTTATCCAAGATTGGGGCCTACTTACTTTGAATGTGCACACGAAACTAGGATAATTACTTTATTTTCCGAACGGCGTTTTGTCATTGTCGGCGTGTGAGATTTAGGGCTCGAAAAAGGTTTAGTTAGGACCAGCACATAGAAATAGTCATTTGACATATTTTTATATTGAGAACGTATTTAAATATATAAATATAGTTGTAAAATGTAATGATGGCATTTTTTATGAAGATGATGCAATAAAAAATAACGAGAGTTGCTGGTAAAAAAGAAATTCGCTCAGGGATATTCGCAAGCGTGTTTAGATTATTGTATTTTTGGTAACAATGACATCTCAATGTCGACTCAGTTAATAAATGCTCTGACGTTTTGCCGTAAAAGTTTTCAATCAGTTGCTTTTGAAAAGAAATTTCATCATTTTGCACACGTCTAATAATATGTTCTGTTATTACTGATCATTTACAAACAGAAAGTAGGCTTTTCCCATATCTCTTAATAGATAATGTTTCATGGAGGTTGATGAAACTTAATGTTCAGAATTTGGTTATGGAAATAGAATTAACACGTGAATATAACTTGTTTTTATTTTTGATTAGAATTTAATAACATGTTTAAGTTTTTTACGTATGTAATGAATACCCAGATTTCGAAAAATTGGTGGGTATCAAAAAGTATGAATACCCATTTGATATTTGAAATACCCACATAGCCAAAAGCTTATCAGGAGCTCTGCCTTCTTGAAGATAAGTTATCTCCCTTCTGTTTGCAGGAGACATGAAGCTCCCATCTCGGGTACAGGAAGCTATGCAGATGCAGGTGGAGGCGGAAAGAAAGAAAAGGGCAGCCATCTTGGAATCTGAGGGTATGCCTAGTTTATCATTTTCTATGTCAGACAATTATTGACTGGAGATGAGGACAGTATCTTATTTCACTCAAATAAAAGATAAATTGATTAATTTTAAACTTTCCATCCCTTACACATTGTGCCAGCCCAAATCTTTGTAACTAATCAACCATTTGAATTAAAATTTGTCATGGAAATTATGAAGTATGTTATGTGTCTTTATTAACTGTTTTAAAGAACATTTTCAGAAGTTTAAGACTTTGGGGTAAAGGTGATGAATTTTAAGAAAACTGTTAACATGCTTGTCTGGTTTATAACCTTGAAACTTATCATCTAAATTTGTTCAAATTGGGTATGAACATGCACAATTACATAAAGGTGTGTCATGACCAATAATTTTAAATATATTTTTGTAAAATATTGACATTTTTTTGCAAAGACGTAATTACTTTATTAGAAAAGTGTTTCAAGTCCTCATAACTTCTGACAAATCATCTAATTTTGATCAACTTAGGTAATGAAACACATAATTACATGAAGGTGTGTCATATTCAATGATTTTGTTTTATGGTAAGAAGTGGAGACTGTTATAAAACAGTTTCGCATAATGTCAGACTCATAGCTTTTAAACTACTCATCTGATATCAAATTTGATATGAAGATTCATAATTACATGAAAGTATATCATGATTATCAATTTTGACCAATTTCTTAAAATTTTGCATTTTTTGTTGAAATGTGGTGAATCTATTTCATAGTTTTTTAAAGTTCTTTCCGGTTCATAACTTCTTAACTAATCATCTGATTTTGATTAAGTTTTGTATGAAGATGATAACTACATGAAGGTGTGTCATGATTAAAACTTTTGAAAGTATTTTTGTGAAATATTGAGTTTAAAAGTTAAAAATGAAGCGATTCTTGTTTGCATCATAAAATTTTAGGCCACACCCTATATACGTTTTGTTAGATAATTAAAATTGTGTAAAAGCTCCTTTGCTAATGAGTAATGAAATTACTTATTTTTGTGACACTGTAACCCTTAATGATGGCCACAGGGGCCATACCCTAAAAAACTGTTTTCACCTTCTTCTCAATAGGCTAAGTGCATAGAAATGTGAATTAATGCTACAGACTCCTTTCTTGATAGTGTTTACAAGTTTTAGACCCTGTGATCCTAAAAACATTTTGTGTCCCTTTTTCAAAAAGCTATAGGTCTAGATAGCTGAAATCTTGTGTAAAATCTCCTTAGCTGATGATGATTATATTAAATGGATTTGGTGATCCTGTAGAAACTCACATGGTGACTCTGTGACCTTTTACAAATTAATTATATATAGCCTGAGGAGCTACAGAGCCAATCGCTCTATTTTTGCTCATTATTTTTGTTGCAGGTCAATTGATTAATAATGGTTTTATTGCATCAATAGAAAGCAAAAATGTGCTTTATCTTGTATGCACTAAAATGGCCAACTAGAGCGCAAAGATATGTGCTGAAGTGCCTTTAAGAAACTTTATATTGGCAAAATATTAAAATCTATGATAATACAAACCCTTGTGGCCTACAGGAGTGCGAGAGGCAGAGATCAACGTAGCTGAGGGCAAGAAGCAAGCCAGGATCCTCAACTCCGAGGCAAACAAAGCAGAACAGATCAACCAGGCTCAGGGTAGGTATCCAAGAACATGGAGATTTTGAAATTTGAAACTGAATCTGATTCTCTGCCCTTTAAAAGATATTTTAAAAATTTATCCTAGTTTTTAGCTCATCGGTTCTGAAAGACCCGATGGGCTTATGGCATGGCAAGGCGTCCGGCGTCCATCCATCCGTCTGTAAACTTTTCACTTTTTCGACTTCTTCTCCAGAACCAATGACTCTAGAGAGCTGAAATTTTATGTGCATACTCCTTGGCAAATGGGGATTCTAAATTGTAGATTTTGTGACCCCATGACCCCAAATGAGGTCAGAGGGGTCAAAAGATGAAAAACCTATTTTCATCTTCTTCTCCAGTTCCAAAAGGTCCAGAGAGCTGAAAAGGTGTGTGTAGACTCCTTGGCCAACGGGGATTCTAAATTGTAGGTTTGGTGACCCCATGACCCCAAATGGGGTCACAGGGGTCAAAACCTAAAAAACCTAATTTCATCATTTTCCCTAGTTCCAAAAGGTCCAGAGAGCTGAAAAGTTGTGTGTAGACTCCTTGGGCACTGGAGATTCTAAATTGTAGGTTTGGTGACCCCATGACCCCAAATGGGGTCAGAGGGGTCAAAACCTAAAAAACCTATTTTCATCTTCTTCTCCAGTTCCAAAAGGTCCAGAGAGCTGAAAAGTTGTGTGTAGACTCCTTGGGCACTGGAGATTCTAAATTGTAGGTTTGGTGACCCCATGACCCCAAATGGGGTCACAGGGGTCAAAACCTATAAAACCTAATTTAATCTTTTTCCCTAGTTCCAAAAGGCCTAGAGAGCTGAAAAGGTGTGTGTAGACTCCTTGGCCAACGGGGATTCTAAATTGTAGGTTTGGTGACCCCATGACCCCAAATGGGTCACAGGAGTCAAAACCTGAAAAACCTAATTTCATCTTCTTCTCCAGTTCCAAAAGGTCTAGAGAGCTGAAAAGGTGTGTATAGACTCCTTGGCCAACGGGGATTCTAAATTGTAGGTTTGGTGACCCCATGACCCCAAATGGGGTCACAGGGGTCAAAACCTATAAAACCTAATTTAATCTTTTTCCCTAGTTCCAAAAGGTCTAGAGAGCTGAAAAGGTGTGTGTAGACTCCTTGGCCAACGGGGATTCTAAATTGTAGGTTTGGTGACCCCATGACCCCAAATGGGGTCACGGGTCAAAACCTAAAAAACCTAATTTAATCTTTTTCCCTAGTTCCAAAAGGTCTAGAGAGCTGAAAAGGTGTGTGTAGACTCCTTGGCCAACGGGGATTCTAAATTGTAGGTTTGGTGACCCCATGACCCCAAATGGGGTCACAGGGGTCAAAACCTAAAAAACCTAATTTCATCTTTTTCCCTAGTTTCAAAAGGTCTAGAGAGCTGAAAAATTGTGTGAAGACTCCTTGGACAAATGGGGATTCTGAATTGTAGGTTCGGTGACCCCTTGACCCCAAATGGGGTCACAGGGGTCAAAACCTGAAAAACCTAATTTCATCTTCTCCAGTTCCAAAAGGTCTAGAGAGCTGAAAAGGTGTGTATAGACTCCTTGGCCAACGGGGATTCTAAATTGTAGGTTTGGTGACCCCATGACCCCAAATGGGTCACAGGAGTCAAAACCTGAAAAACCTAATTTCATCTTCTTCTCCAGTTCCAAAAGGTCTAGAGAGCTGAAAAGGTGTGTGTAGACTCCTTGGCCAACGGGGATTCTAAATTGTAGGTTTGGTGACCCCATGACCCCAAATGGGGTCACAGGGGTCAAAACCTAAAAAACCTAATTTCATCTTTTTCCCTAGTTTCAAAAGGTCTAGAGAGCTGAAAAATTGTGTGAAGACTCCTTGACAAATGGGGATTCTGAATTGTAGGTTCGGTGACCCCTTGACCCCAAATGGGGTCACAGGGGTCAAAACCTGAAAAACCTAATTTCATCTTCTTCTCCAGTTCCAAAAGGTCTAGAGAGCTGACAAGGTGTGTATAGACTCCTTGGCCAACGGGGATTCTAAATTGTAGGTTTGGTGACCCCATGACCCCAAATGGGGTCACAGGGGTCAAAACCTAAAAAACCTAATTTAATCTTTTTCCCTAGTTCCAAAAGGTCTAGAGAGCTGAAAAGGTGTGTGTAGACTCCTTGGCCAACGGGGATTCTAAATTGTAGGTTTGGTGACCCCATGACCCCAAATGGGGTCACAGGGGTCAAAACCTAAAAAACCTAATTTCATCTTTTTCCCTAGTTTCAAAAGGTCTAGAGAGCTGAAAAATTGTGTGAAGACTCCTTGGACAAATGGGGATTCTAAATTGTAGGTTCGGTGACCCCTTGACCCCAAATGGGGTCACAGGGGTCAAAACCTGAAAAACCTAATTTCATCTTCTTCTCCAGTTCCAAAAGGTCTAGAGAGCTGAAAAGGTGTGTATAGACTCCTTGGCCAACGGGGATTCTAAATTGTAGGTTTGGTGACCCCATGACCCCAAATGGGGTCACAGGGGTCAAAACCTATAAAACCTAATTTAATCTTTTTCCCTAGTTCCAAAAGGTCTAGAGAGCTGAAAAGGTGTGTGTAGACTCCTTGGCCAACGGGGATTCTAAATTGTAGGTTTGGTGACCCCATGACCCCAAATGGGGTCACAGGGGTCAAAACCTAAAAAACCTAATTTCATCTTTTTCCCTAGTTTCAAAAGGTCTAGAGAGCTGAAAAATTGTGTGAAGACTCCTTGGACAAATGGGGATTCTGAATTGTAGGTTTGGTGACCCCTTGACCCCAAATGGGCAATGGGCCTTTTTTATTTGATTGTGAATAACTCGGACGTTGGGACAGGCTATCTTTCCTACACTGCCCATGACCCCATGGTGTAAACCACAACACCTATTTCTATCAAAAGTCTGATGAGCTACAGAGCCCATGGCTCTATTTTTTTATAGTAGAACTATGATGTTAAAATATCATTGCAGTCTATCATATATTGAATTTGTTGATCAATAGTAGAGGATCTGAATTTGTTCAATATTTTATTTGTACAGGTGAAGCGCAAGCTCTTATTGCCAAAGCCAATGCGAAAGCAACTTCAGTCACACGAGTCGCACAAGCTCTTGGTGCGAAGGTGAGAAAGTATCTAATGTTATTCTGTAAGTTATTTTATCAATCAAACATTGTGCTCATGTTGCAATTTGTTAACCTCCAAGAATAAGATTTTGGTTGTCTTCTTTGTTCATTTTTTTATTTCATTAAATCATTTTTTAAAGCAAACTGATCACTGATTATACTTTTTGTTTTGCCACAATGACTACCTACGAATAAAGGAATGCTATAATATTTTACTCATGTTTCCAGCATGGAGTAAATGCAGTATCATACAACATTGCGGAGCAGTATGTGGGAGCCTTCAGTAACCTAGCCAAGAAAGGAAACACTCTCATTCTCCCCTCCAACAGTGGAGATGTCAGCAACATGGTCGCGCAGGTAATTCAGGGGAGATAACTCATCTCTTTGTTGCTCATTGTAAGGATTCCTTGACAGTGTGATTATCCACCAATGATCTTCCAACTTAACGCCTTCATTGGGTTTATATATTTTATTTGTGCATGTAACAATTGTTTCATTGTCATTAAGAAAAAGGTTTTTGAATTATCAGCATGATTTCTGCCGATCCATTTGTCAAGCACAAAATACATTATCTCTTTAAAAAAGTAATAACTCTTTAATTTGATTGCATCACTTCGAAACTGTATGAAAATAAATAAATCCATCCACATTATTATTTGTTCCAATAAAACTAAATGTAATGTCCTAAAATCCTTAAAGCTTTTGAAAAGATAGTGCCCCAGCAATATTTATTTTTATGCAGCCTTTAAATGATTGCTTTGAAATTATCTTTCTAACCCCACCAACAGGCGATGGCAGTGTACAAGAACCTGGCAGTGCAGCACCCTGGGGGTGAGGGGGAGGGTCAGGGAACTGACACAGGGACACAACCCCATGAAGAGGCACACATAGACTCTATACATAGTCAGGACGTGCACAGTCACAACAAAACACTGGACGATATTGACAATATTCAAAAACCACCACAGGGGTCCTGAGAGTTGAAGATGGCTTTTCTGTCCCAATTTTTTTATGAGCAGACATTTTGATGCAAGTGTATTCTGTGGAAGTCAGTGAGACCTTGACTTGGGCTGAGTGAAGAAACAAAATTTCTCTTGGATAAAAGGATTGACTGATATTTAGTGCTTGTAAAGAATATCAAGAACTTGTGCCACATATATTATAATAATCAATGAATAAAAATAATAACCTACTACAGTTTCATTTTTCTTTTACATTGATGTTGTCAGACATATACATTACAACTTATATGTACATAAATATTTGTTTTGAGGAAAACTGGTGTACATTTTTCAATTTAATCTTTGTAAGTTTTGTATACACCAGTCAGCAATATACCACATCATGACTAGATTACTGCTACTTATATCTTTTCTGTTTACCATCAAATCTTTCTGTGCCTTGGTTTTAGTCTAGTGGGAATGCATTTAACCCAATGAAACAGTTTTATACATGTAGTTGAATTTTTTTCAAATTTGAATTGAATTTTAAACAGTCCTTTTGAGCGCATGCTCAGAAAGTCGAATTTGAAACTTTACCTCTTGATTGGCATAAAAGGTGAAAGTGTCAGCCAAGAGATGGAATTGCAAGCCAATATCTTCAGAGCAAGACTCTTATGCATGTTGTTAAAAGACTTTTGAGAGTCTCAGAGGTCCTATCAAAATAACATTTCAATGGCTTATTCAAGGCAAGGGCAGGTAATTTCAGTAGAGATTTTCCTGATTAAGCCCTGGATGATCCAGGTTAGAGACTGAGGTACACTTATATCTGTTAAATAAACCTTTTATCTGGCTTCAATATATCAGAGGTCAGTTGAAATTATCTGCTTTTCCTGAATAAATGCCATGTTTATCTCATCGTTTGAGATAGAAAGGTTCATATTTCACTTGTTGCTAGGCCACTTGTGAAATACCTACTTTCCTACCTCACTGGATGAGATAAACCTAAACATGGTATTTGTCAAGGAGAGACAGATATCTTTAAAAACAACTCGTAACTGTTAACTATTGTTTGTCTACTATATAACAAAAACCTTCTAGGATGTAGAACTTTGGGTAACTATACTTCTACCAAATTTCATTCTTATTATCAATTATTTGACTCTCAAAACAATACTACAAGGTTTTTGCCCTTGAAATCTATCATTTGTCTTATGATATAGCATTCAAAGCCAGAAGAGCCGCATAGACAAAGGCACTTTTATAATAGTGTGATCCCCTTGCATTAGTTTTAAATCTAAGGTCCTTGACTTTTTAAGTTCAGCAAGAATGGTGTCGCCAATAAGGGTTGATAACTCGGGTTCAATACTATTACAGCGGGATATCTGAAAAAAAAATTCAGGTATACATACATATAAACATTGTGACGCATAAGAACATATACCATTCGATATACATGCAGAATTATGAATAAATACATACATACGTTTTCATATAGAAAAGTTGTCAAGTGTCTATTCGTTGGTTCTAAATAACATATGTAAATATACCACAACTACGATTACGATTCCTGGCTTTGGTTAATGTAGATGAATTTTGCGACATAGAGAATACTAAACGAATGGTAATGTGATAATGGAATTTGGTATCAGACAAAAGAAAGTGTTTGCAATACACAATTCTTCTTTGGAATAAAATCGTCCATTTTCATCTCTAACAAATCAGTCACAAGTACAGTACCTTTTTCAATATATATTTTTTATATAATTTTAAAATATATAGAGAATCTCACCCAAGTGTCTTCTGATATCAAGTATATCGACACGAGTTGATTAAAGGTACAAATATCCGAGGCTTGCCGAGGATATTTTACTTTTATCAACGAGTGTTGATATATTTTATATACTAAATTCCATTCACGAGTTGCATGAAAATGTTATCACATAGTTTAGTATTTTATTTATTACTCATCCCCACGCATCAATATTTTTGAGAAATTAATCGTCAAAACGTCTGTTACCAACTCATTGTTATCTAATGAGTGATCTCACCACGGTTGAGTAATAAACTCCTATTTCCAACCTTTATGCAGTCATTATTCCATATACTTTCAGCGAGTAGATCATACTTACTTTGTACATGTTTATACCTATCAACAATACTGGACCAAGCTTTAAAGATCTCTATCAGAAAAGGATTTGAAATTGAAGACATCACTATATTTTCAATATATGTTTTATCTGAAATCTACGAAAGGTTTTATTATGTATTCTATGCATGAGTAAATCTTTCAAATTCGATAATCTTCCTTGTAAATTCTCAACCCATTTTGATTTTTGCGAACATATTACATTTTTGATAATTGTAACTTTAAGGCCCCCATGTTCCGGATTAAGAATAACGGTATCTATTCTATCTTTGGCTGGTTTATTTCTTCATATGAATTTGAAACACTCGTCTTGGAATTTATCAATAACAAGGCCAGGTGGGCTGGGAAGGGCGGAGAAAAGGTGATATAACTCCATATCAATGCCAAAATTTATGCCTAATAGTTGGAAATCGTTCTGTGACCGATTCAATCTTGTATAGAGTTTGAGACGAGATCAGTTTTATCAACCTATCCATATGAATGAGAATTAATTGTATCGGAAGAAATACGAACTGCACAATGCATGCTCTATATTATTCTTTTTTTACAAGTTATAAATATTGCCTGAAATGTGTTTATAATCATATCTAGGAAGAGATATATATATATATATATATTTGTATAGCTATCGTTTATATTATTGTGTTAATTTGTCTGTCTCTGCTGTATTTAGTTATTATATAATTGTTTTGCTCTTGTACCACCGTTGGTGGCGATATGAGCATTAAAGTGAATCTGAACCATAGTCATGTAGTTTTTTCTCTAGATTAACCTTTAAACCAGAAAATCGTGCTAAGAATTGTAGAGTTTGTAATACGGCATATAAACATTTCTCTGACCCGTCAAGTGTAGGTGGCTTATCATCAACGAACTGTGACAATAGATATTCAATATTTCAAATGTTTAACCCTTTTATGTTTGCGTTATTTCCTGTGAGAATGCCAAAGATTTAAACGGAGAGGATAAATAGATTTGGCGCTACCAGATCGCCTTGGCGACAACCTTTTTCGGTTTCCAATTGTTGCTGCTCTAATTTTGTAAAAAGAATTAAGAAGCGAGTGAGGGCGTAATTTTTTTAGGTATTCCTTTGGGTTTTTTCTCCCATGGAATACACGTTATTAAACCTTGCTTTTAAAGGGTTAAGTAGAAACATACCTATGTCTGTCCAAAGGAATTTATAAAATTCAGATGTTATGCCGTCTTGGCCAGGGCTTTTATCATTTTTCATTCCCCAAAGTGCTAATGCTAAGTTCGTTAAGGGTCAGGGTCAAGTTTTGTCAACAGTTTTCAAACAAATTGATTGATTACTTTTCCATTCAAATCCATTTTTATTGAAGATAAAGATAAACTAGTGATAATGACACATCATTACATATTTCTGAATTTTCGTGACAAGTTTTAATTGAAATGGTGTATTAATTACAAAGTTATGAGTCAGACGGACGATGTTCATTTCAACAACCCCAGCAACTTTGTTGTTGCGGGGGATAAAATAAAACATTTCAAGTAAAACACTTTCAAACATGGTTCGCCAATCCTTTATAACAAATAGCATACGTCGTTATAATGGAACATTCATTGAATAGGTTTAATTGGTTAAACCAGCAATGGACCTTTAAGTCATCTAGGCAAACAACAGTAAAACAACATTATACACCTCGGTGTGATATGTTCCCATTCTTTTAACATTGGTTCATTCTCATATCAACCTCTTATGACGTAATCACCTCTTTGCTGGCGAGTAACGCCTTTACCATTTGAGCTAACGAGGATCCCTGCCTGTAACCGTTCATTTTGTTGTGTCATGTCTGTACTGTTTTCCCCCTGGTATATATATAAATGTATATGTATATATACATGAAAATATATAGGTGTAAGGTTATGTCAATTTCTAATCTTAAGAATCAAATATTTAGCTTTAAAATCTCAAGCAGCCAGATATTGTTAATATCCTACTGGACTCGTCAGGTCCGGACACATAAACACGCAAAGTAAAACGTTCACAAATTAATTTTATAAAAACTATTTGGTTTGAAAACTTTGTAGGAATGTTCCGCGGGAGTGTAAGCCAAATAATGACCGGATTGCCTCGCGTTATGGCAAAAAAAAAACTCAGCTCGGGCTAACGCCCTCGCGAGTTTTTTTTGCCATAATCGCTCGTTACCCGGTCATTATTTACTACTTATACTTTGATACACAGTGACTGTAATGACTGTTGTTGTTGTTGAAACGAGCCCATATGAAAATAATTAATTTTTAGACAATATCCCATTTTGCCCAGTATGAGGGGTACTATGGGATACCATAGAGCATATTCCCTATTTACCCCTCTGTAATTTCGTGACTTTTGCTCAAGGTCTTAAAAAGTGTCGCAGGGAAATATAAAACAAACCTTGTTTGCCAATTTTTTTATCACTTTAAAAGATAATATTCTGTAAGATTGAAGAAAAAAAATATCGGAAATGATCAAACTACCAAAATAAGATCAAATTAAGTCGATGAAAAATTATGACAACGTCTCTTTTAGACATTGCTGCGTAAAATCTTTATTACATTTGGCAGATAGTGTCAGTTGACTTGAGGCGTCATTATAAATTTGCATTGTTTGTGATCTTCTAGTAGGCCCTACATAGCCTATACTTTCCTGTTATCCTCGTGATATGCCATATTTCACCCATCAATCCCATTTTACGATCGTTCAATAATATTCCGAGTCTTTTTTTATTTTATCTTTAGTAAAACTTTAGTAGAAATTTAAAAAATGTTCTTGACATAACACACATGTATAGATATACAGCTTTATTAGAATAGTATGATTTTTGAGTGATTAAATGGGCGATATCAATTTGCCTATTCAAACACTCCACGCAAAAACTTGAAAAAAGGTTACTACATATTGAAATAAAGCTTGTGGTTTTTAGTTTATCTAATTTAACAAGACAGTTTAGATTAAAGCTTTAATTTTTACACAATGACAAACCACAAGCACGGGAGACATCGATACAGGTCATATACAATATATAACAAGGCAATCCACCTAGACATATCAAGCTCCGATATATGTGCTGTTATAAACATACTCATAAAGTGACATCGGTAAGTATGTAAGTAGTATGTAAGTAGATCGAGGTAAAAAGCCTCATATTCCAGATGCGACCTCCCTTCACATTTGTTTGTTTTTTTAAATGGGCAATGTTAAGGGAAATGCACATGTTCCACTTTGACAGGTGCATTTGTTGTTTTTTGAAAATGGGCAAATTTGAAGGGAGGTCGCATCTTGAATTAGGCTTTTTACCTCGATCTGGGCACTTCCGTCTTTCGATGATGCAATAAAAGTCGCTTTTCACTAATTGAAGTAACGTAGCTCTAATTAAGAAGGTGACATACACGTAATTCCACTTTTAAATTGGAGGTTGGTCATTTATGAATCGGTTACGAGTGATACTTACCGATTGACTTTATGAGTATGTTTATAACAGCACATATATCGGAGCTTGATATGTCTATGTGGATTGCCTTGTTATATATTGTTTATGACCTGTGTCGATGTCTCCCGTGCTTGTGTAACAAACTGAAAGTATTAAGAATGCGATTTTAATCGCTTTAAACAAAACAACGTACGTGTTAGACAGAGGCGTATATAATTTTAATCCATAAAAATTGTAATATTCATACACACCATGGTTCAAAATCTTCATTTTAGATATTTAAGTAATTTAACCTTTAATTCTTGATGATGAATTTGTAATAATTGAATAAAATTTATCACCATACAAAAGGCGAACACAAGAGAAAGTCGCAATGATTACTCCCCGGAAATAGAGGGCGCTTTCTGTGTAGCGGGTTCCCTGGCACCGAGTTTTGTGCTGCTATGTCAGATGACAGAACCAAACGATATGAAAAAATCGAATTCTTGGGAGAGGGACAGGTTATTATTACAGAGATAATTTTTCTCGAAGTACCATAATACTTTGACTAAATGCAGATTTTCAAAATGTGCCCGTTAGAACTTAGAGTTACCAAGATTCCCACGTTGTTATAACTCTCCATCTCTTTCACTTCGATTTTAAAAGTTTCGTATTTTTCTTTATCATTAGTATGAGATTGACTTAAGTCTATATTCTTTATCTTGATAGACGTTCATACATCTTTGAAAAATTCTACAGATAAAATCTAAAATTATGAGTTGTTCCAACTCCTCAACTAGTATTTCAAATCACATGAATGAATGAGATAGAAAAAAAATCAGGATAAAATAAAAAAGCAATGTATTTTTATTTAAAAGACTATTGCATGAATATAATCAAACATTATGAAGCCTAGATATCAGATGTTGCTGATTTGACTTGTTTTATTCTGCAGTTTGCTACTGTCTACAAAGCAAAAGATACAAAAACTGGGGATATTGTTGCAGTCAAAAAGGTAAATTAACACCACTTAATGATTTGATAATCAAGATAATTAAATACTCCTCACAAAAAATGAAGCAACATGTAAAGTTTGAAACACATGAACGTTGTATTATTTGCATGTTTTGTTGGGATGATTTCGCTAAAGCGATGTGATCAATGATCTTATTTAAGGTTAAGAATCCTAGAAATTTCTTGCCTCCATTATGTCTTGATATATGGCTGCCTAGAATGATAACGAAATTGTGCTAAAAAATATCCTTGTTGCTATCCTAAAAATAATCTTATAACTGGTTGGATCACATATTTTTATAAAAAGGATATACATTTTTGTCATTTCATTTCCAGATAAAAGTTGGCACAAGAGCTGAAGCAGCAGATGGAATCAACAGAACTGCTCTACGAGAAATCAAACTGCTTCAAGAGCTCAGTCACAAACATATCATTGGGGTGGGTATTGATGAAAACATGATAATGGTAACTCCTTCCTGTCATTAAAGTTTAATACCTGGACAAAGTATTTCAACTCTGGTGATGAATGGATGCTCTACCAGCTGACCAACATCATGAAAAAGATTCACAAAAAGTTATTTAATTTTACTGTTCTAATTCAAATGATAGTATAAATTGATAATGGAACTGACAAGAGATTTTTCTTATCTTTAATCAGTTGCTGGATGTATTTGGTCAGAAGTCCAATGTCAGTCTGGTGTTTGACTTTATGGAAACAGATCTGGAGGTGAGACTATTCACATTTCTTATTATTGACACATCCAATGATTTTTATCTGATTAAATTTAATGAAAATAAATAAAGGCTAAGACAATGACTTTTTTAAGATTGATTCAATGCAAGAGAAGATCTAGTGTTACAAATAGTGCATGTTTGTTTATATAATGACCTAAGAGCATTCCTTAAAGTAAAATCATATTGAATTGTAATCCCTATTATAATTATTAGTATTGCTAGTAAGGATATTGATATGTGTAAGGACTGTGTGGTGAAGCATTGGTGATACAATGTTTAAGTAATTCATATGCAAGTCTTATTTGTACCCTTGAGTTGAATTTTTAATTTGAACGCTGTTCCAACAACTTTCCTTTCTCATCTGAAATGATGTCTTGCCTCAACCGTAATGTCCCCACTATACCACTCTGTGTTAATCATATGCAGGGATTGGGAAAGACACCTTTGACAATAGGCCATTTTCAGGTCTTTGAGGCATTATCAGAATTTTGAATGGGCCATTCCCCTTAGAACAATGGTAAAATTTCTAATTTGAATGGGCCATTTTTTAATCCAATGTGCAAAATGGCCCATGGCCCCTGCCTTTCCCAATCCCTGCATATGTTATTTTATATTGATAATGAAAGAAGTAAGTTATACATCTAAGAATTTATATTCTGAGCCAGGGAAATGTTTTAGAAGGGAACTAGCAAATTTTTTATCATCTGCAGGAGTGTGCTTTGTTTTCAGATAATCATTAAGGACTCCAGTATAGTGTTTACTCCACCACATATAAAGTCTTATATCCTGCAAACACTCCTAGGACTGGAATATTTACATACTCATTGGATTCTACATAGGGTAAGTCAAAGATATGTCATTTGAAATGAATTGAAATTACCTTTTTATGATAGTTGCTTCTGCTGACTTCAATAGCAGTGCAGCTCCAGTTATTGTGTTGTTCTTACCTTTTAATGTTGATTGTTAAGCAAGAAAGATACAACTCCCAATTAATAGCTTTTGATATGACATTGTGGGAATCAAACTTGTGTCTTGAGTGATGAGAGGACACTATAGCAAATGAGCTACATCCCCATCCCAACTTATGATTATGTTTCAAAGTGTCTTCTTTAATTTAATTCAATTTGGTATCATTATTTTTGCAACAATAAGAGAAGAAGTATCTTTGACTTTGCACTGAAGATGGCAATTTGTATAATCAATTCATTTGTGAAGGAAATAAGTACTAAATGCCAAAAAGAGGTTGACAGAAACTTAACTCTAAAGATATAGGCCAACTAAAGAATTGGTACAATAAGACCCCTAATTTGACATTATTTGTTTATTTTGCAGGATATGAAACCAAACAATCTGCTAATCAATGAACAGGGTCTTTTAAAAATTGGTGATTTTGGTCTTGCAAAGTTCTTTGGATCACCCACCCGTCCATATTCTCATCAAGTAGTTACAAGGTTTGTTAATCTAAGTAATATACACTCAACCACCAGTTGAGGGTATAAAGTATTACCAACAATGCCGTCCTATCTAGGACATTTTTTGTTGGACCAAAACCTATTCAACCAATTCTCTTTAAATATTACACCAGTCTGATTAAAATCGACCGTGTTACAAGGAATAAAGGTTTTTGAATATTGTCTATAGCGGAATTCTAACGTCGACCAAGTGCTTTCCTCTCCACAACGGTCTGAAAGCACCGTACTTGTTTGCACTTTCTTACACCAGTTTAGCGCAGACAAACCTAGTCATTAGCGGACCAATCACATCATCCCGTTTAGAATAACGACCGCGGCTATAAAGGTTTACCATTGGTAAACGGGAGTTACTTGCCCCTAGATACTGATACCGAAAGCTTTTGCTGGTGTCATTGTGATGGGATAGTTGAGATTGCGTCAGAACGTGCAAGTTTGGAGGGTGCTTTCAGACTATTGTGGAGAGGACAGCCCCTGATACAGTACGTTCTGCTAGAGTTAATATTTAAAAAAGTTTTGTTCCTTGTAACACGGTCGATTTTAATCAGACTGAATATTACACATGTGCAGTGCCAATTTTTATGTGATTATGTGATTATTTTACAAATTTTATGTTTTGTAATTTTAGTTTTCTGACAGATTACAGACATCTGTTTGATAGTAGCCTGAGTTCAGGGAAGTTTTCAATGATTTTGTTGGGATTTAATTGGGGTAGTAGTGAGCCATGCTCACCTTTTTGTTATTTAGGCTTTGATTTGGGCTGTTAGTTGATTATTATGTCAAGATTTTTTTCAAATTCTGCTTGTTTTAATACTTAGTCATAAAAGATTTCTCAGATAGGCAATCTAAGCTTACCAAATGTTTGTTAAACAGAGGCTGGTCAAAATTTCTATTTCGGTTTGACAACTCCTATCATCTTGAATATTTCAGTGGATTTCCTGACTTAAAATATGTAGAAATGAGCTGCACATTCTACAGCTTGAAGGCTTAAAAATAAAAAACGATACCCATTCCTTTCCAGTGACATTGATAATGGTAAGAATTTTCTGTTAATTATTTTGGAAACTAAAACCAAATAAGAAAACCCCTTTTTTACATTATACTTATGTGTTTAGGTATTATAATAGGTACCAACAGTGTTGAAATGATGGATACATGTCACAGGTACCTTGGTTGCTTATGTCTGGACTAGGTTTTGACAAACATTAATGTCTGGCCAGATGTTTTGCTTTCTGGTTATGACACAATAAGGAATTGAAGAGCGAAGTAGATACCAACTGATTATCCTCTTTATGTATTCATGACTGTATCTCAACAACAGATGGCATAAACTTGTTATGTTCATGTCATGTATAACTGGTCCCTATTTCAGATGGTATCGATGTCCAGAGTTACTGTTTGGAGCAAGGTTCTACAGCACTGGGGTAGATATGTGGGCCGTTGGTTGTATACTTGCTGAATTACTTATACGAGTAAGTTCCAGCAAACTTTTAGTGTTTTCTCAAAAACAAATATTCGACTGCCAATTGTTAACCAACCATATGTTCAGCTTTTTGCATTTTGTCCACACATAAAAAAGAAATTATACTCTGCTTATGGTATATGATTATCGTTCTTAGTAAATGTAACATGTCAGTAATTATTGATGGAAAATTTTATCCATCAATACATCTAGAGAATTACTGATTGAGGTTATGTTCCTGACCTTTGACCGATTTTGAACCGACCAATCAAATGAGGGCAGGAAGACAGCTTTCAATCAATCGAAGACGGGTTTCTTTTGCATCTTGGTTAATGTCACATCCTGACGTTTACGCTACGTTTGTCTATAAACCTTATTTTGTCATTGGTTGACCCAATGTGTTGATTTGCTGTTGCAGAATTTACCAAATAAACAACCCAAAAATATTCCGTCAACATTATCAGCAAAGAATTTATACTGTCATCATATTTTTCAACATAATTCACAGCAAAACAATCGCATTGACCCACGATTCCAAGAGCTGGGCCAGCACTTTTTTAATTGGCTGATGTTCGCGCCTGCTCAACACAGAATAGACCTGTTATTCGCTAGATGTAATAACGGACTTCGGGACGTATCATATTACAGCTAGTTTTAACTAAATTGCTGCTCAAAGCAATGAACATTTTGTAGTAAATTGTAAACACTTTACATGCTAAAATATATATATTGTCGAACATAAAAGTTTAGTAATTATTTTAACTAGGTATTAGTTGCATGTTATGGAAAATAGGTCAGTAAAGACAGAAACTTCCAAGAAGTGATCTTAATTAATTTTACTGAAAATAGTCCTTGTTGAATAAGTCAAATTATGGGTGGACCAACTTCTGTTTCTCAAGGTACCATTCTTGCCTGGGGACTCTGATCTGGACCAGCTCAGCAGAATGTTTCAAGTTCTGGGTACACCGTCAGAAGAAGACTGGCCAGTATGTTAAGTGTCAAATCTAATGTCATTATGTCTCGATGCTACATTATTAGTATATAGAAGGAAATTCTTCCCAGGATGAACATCACATGTCCTTGGTCGTCTCGGCTAACACATCTTCCTGAAAAGTAATTCTCAAAAAAAGATTTTTTATTTCATTTAGGAAAGGAGCCTCAGAGGAATTGGCACTACTGTAGACTTCTTTTTCAAGAGGTTGTGTTGAGATCACAACAGTATTAACTACAGTTATTATGTTGATGCTAACTGGTAATGACTATGTTCTTAGGATGCAAATAACCCTTGTTTTCCTGTCAGATATTTTCTACTGGTGTTCCAAAGTATTGATGTTTACATTGTCTTCTAGGCATTGATACAAAAACCAATTAGAGAATATATCAGGATATTTATATCGTGAGGGTCCATGATACATTGATGTATCGCCACAAGAGACAATATATCCCGATACTATTAACCTAATTTGTTTCAAACAAATAACTATAGAATCTAACAAAGTTTTAAAATCAATTTAGTGATCACAGTGATTAGATAAACACAAACTATATGATATTTCTGATATTTTATCTGCCATTACAAAGTCTCTTTGAATTTGTGATTTCCCTCTGTTTATGACAATTTGGTAGCCAAAGATTAGCATTACTTTTTTAGTCCTTTATATTCATCTTTCATAAACTTGGATACATATGGTATCACAACCATGGTACCCTGATGATAATGGTATCACAGGTTCCATGGCAATACTTTTATGATATACCGTCTTGCCTAATCAAACTAGAATCTGGATATATTGTCTCGGCACTAAGGCCACGATACACAGCTCTATTTTCTACGGCAGATGATAGATATCAAACTTGTTTCGAGGAACAGAAAATAGAAATATGATCTCTTGAATACAACGTCTATCTATCAGTGAGTTTCTTCTGGCAAAGGTCTGATAACAACCTGTGCAGTTACTTGTTCTGCAATAAGTTTGGTTAGCCAATAACAAGGCCTCTTGCAAAGGAATTCTGTATCAGAAGCAAGGGGCAAGTAACTCTTGTTATCATTTTGTTGTGCATGATGGCCAACACCCTTCCTTTTAAACATTATGATGTGATTGATCTGTTAAGACTAGCTTTTGTCTGTTTATTAGTAATTATGTTATTTCTTTCATTCACTACCTCTAAACTTATATGCATTTCCTTGTTTGTTTACAAACATCTAACAACAATCAATACCTTGATCAAGTCTAGAAATAGACATGTCAAACTTTTGAGTCGCAGCCGTCGCACGAACTAGCACGTGCAAATGACAAAGCCACGCCCCCAACACCTCAGCCTAAGAAATCACTTTCCTTGTTGTTCGCAACCTGTCAAGACGTTGCTGATTCTTAGCAATCTTACCTTCTACGAAACCTCGATAGTTTTCCGTATCCTGACATTGTGAGATTAATCCATATATGCTTTCTTCATGTTTAAAATCGTATTTAATCATGCATTTCGCCTTTTTTTCTTGAACGATTTTCTTCCTAACTCGTTCAATATGGCGACCTTTTTTCCACGTGTTTTGCACACGTTACAATTATGTTTTTTGTCGTATTAAATATCCGTGGGTATTTATTACTTTATGCTATTGTAATACCTTTATTTAGCTTTATCATGTTTAGCTAAATATTTTTCAGGTATCATAATTCCCTCTAATAATTTTCGTGGGTATTCGGGTTTCGGTAATGCCCGTTTGCCTGTCTTCCCATTTATTGATTTTTTTCTCCTGGGCGACTGACAGCTGTCGTAGTTCTCTCGCCTACAGAGGCTTATAATTAGTCTTCGCTATGGCGTCTTGACGCTCATTTTACTTCGCTTCAATACTATATACTTTGTGTATGGGAAAATATCCATACCGTAAGTAATCATAATAATTCTTATTACTTCCTATATTTCTGTGTGGATTCTTTTGTGTGGAATTTTTCACAGTATGTTATTTCATATATATATATTGTATATATATAACTAATTCCTTTTTTTCTTATTTTCTGTGTAATTCTATGTACGGGAATTTCACAGAACTTCATATTCATATATATTTATCTATATATATCTATTATCACTTTCGTTATATATATCCATGCATGTTATATATATTGGATTGTTTTGTTTGTTCTGTCTGTGTGTTAATGATTTTCCTTAACTGTTCACAGAACCATGAACAATTCCAAGAAGTGCGAGGGTTGTCACAAGTTCATGTCTGCGGTCGACCCTCACCCTTGCTGTCCTCGCTGCTACGGCTCCAACTGCTCGTTTGACCGGCCTTGCGAGTTCTGCGGTAATCTGGAAGAGCCAGACTTCCAGGCCTACATTGCTGCTCGTCAGAGAAGTTTGACTAAGAGTTCGTCGAAGTCTTCTACCATATCTACGCCTCCTCCATCGAACCTGGCTGCAGACCTAGCTCAGTTCCGTGTCATGGCCCAGAAAATGATGCCTCTGATGAATCGTCTGTTGAGTGTACCTGATCTGGAGGGCGAGGGTGTCCAGGGGGATCAAAGGCTTCCCCCGTCGCCAGGGCGAGACGTAGTCTCCCACATAACTGGTCGGCGGGGGGGTGAAGAGAAGCAAGAAGATGATGTTCTGTCCATCGACGCCCCCTCTGCCATCGACTCGGCCCTCCCTACTCCATCATCTAGGGACCCTAGACTTTTGAAGAAAACCAAGGGCAAGCTCCCCAGGTCAGCTACGACACCGAGGCGGGACCAGACAGTCAACGACTCGGCTCGTAGGACCAAAAAGGCGAACCGTACGGCACCACCCAGCGGCTCCGCTCCACCCACGTCGGCCACCAACAGCAGTATTGTGCAATACTCTGGTTCCTCCTCTTCATCGTCCCGTTCGGACCGTCGGCCCGCGCGGAAGGACCAGCAGCCAGTGGACCCACAAGGCTCCGTGGGCCCACGGGATGCCACGGATCCGCAAGGAACAAGTGGCCCACAGCGTTCCAGGGATCCCCAGCGCACCGCGGATCCCCATCGGCTGGATAACGTCCAGCACACGCAGGGCAGCCACACTCCATCGGACAGCCAGCGTACGGCTTCCAATCAACGGTCCAATGGCTCACTTCCCAAAAGGAAGTCGTCGGACCCTCCGGAGATCTCCTTCTACGGCTCTCAGCCAGCGCCGCCTACGAAGAAGTCAAAGAAAGCAGGGACAGAAGAATCTGTCTTCACGGTGTTGGGCTGGTACGATAAGATCGACGAGGTATACCGCCACTTCCCGGATCTCGCACGGCCCCCGACGCCGTCCCTGCCTATACACAACGACATTAGCAGGGGTGTACCCAAGGCACCGTCGACTCCAGCCAACTCACTTCCTCCTCCAGACTCTTCGGCTCAGCTGGCAGCTCAACTCTCGGACAGGGTGGGGACTCTGGCCTTTGACAAACAGCCAGCACGTAGCTCATTCTACAGGTGCTTTCCGTACAAGACCCATAATGCAAGGTTTGCCAACACGGAGGAGACCCTGTTGGACGATAATTTCAGATACCTCATGGGTAAGGGCACACCGTCGGACCAGATAAAAGTGCACGACTCACGCCTGAGGGAAGTGGAGACATCGGTCAATAAAGCGATGCAGACCTCTTCTTACATCCATTGGTTCGCCGCCACCGCAGCCAGGCAGCTCCCTATCATCCCGGATTCTGCGGAGCCCACTGGTTCTACCTCAGTGCCGTATTCATCTTTGGCCACTGCGTTCGCTTTCTTCGACTCCCTGGGCGATGCAGTTCTGGACCTGGACAGACATCTGCTTTGGATACAGTCACAGCTCACTCTTCTAAGGCGGTCCGCTTACGTGAAGCAGCTACCCCAGAACACCGACCCGAAGATTAAGGAGATGCTTTATCAGGCCCCTCTGTTCGGAGGCACTCTCTTCGGCGATTCGGTGTCCAAGGCCTTGGAACGGAGGGACAAGGAGATGGAAAGGAAAAAGAACGAAGACATCCATACTCTTGTATTGTCCGCTTCACCCAGAAGGAGACAGTCTCCCAGGAACAAGCCGTCCACTCCGTCCAGGAAACAGAATTTTCAAAAGAGCCAGACTACTTCTACGCCCAAGAAGAATTTTGACAAGTTCCCTCGGTACGAGAAGTTCCCGACTCCCGGCAAGAGTGGTGGACGAGGCCGTGGCAGAGGCCAGCAGCGGGTTTGACCACCCTACCCCCATTCCCAACCAGTCATCGACCCTTGCCCGTCTCCCGACCTTCCCTTTGAATGTGGTTCCTGGTCAGGTCGGGGGTCGTCTTCAACAATTTGCCATCAATTGGCCAATTGTTTCAGACGACCCCTGGATCCTATCTGTAGTCTCGCAGGGTTACCGTCTGATATTCGATTCGTTACCTCCGACTACCTTCATCCCGGAGGGACCCCGCTTTCATCTATCTGGTCTTCCCTTGATAGCAGCAGAAGACGCAATCCAGAAGCTCTTGCTGAAGAAGGCAGTTATAGAACTGGACCCGGCCACAGTTTCACGCGGGTTCTATTCGCCGGTTTTCCTGGTTCCAAAGAAAGATACAGACGAGCTGCGTATGATCATAGATCTGAAGATCCTGAACCGGAACTTCCTGCAGAGACCACCGCACTTCAGGATGGAGTCGATTCCGGCGCTGAAACTGGCTCTACGACCAGGGGACTGGATGGTCTCGTTAGACCTCAGGGATGCTTATCTCCACGTCCCGATTCATCCAGCATCCCATAAGTACCTTCGGTTTGCTCTCAACGGCAGGTTGTTCCAGTTCAGGGTTCTTCCGTTCGGGATCTCGATAGCACCTTGGCTATTCACCCGCATCACAGCTCCGGTCCTGAGCTTTCTACACTCCAGGTCCATCAGGATTCACGGGTACCTGGACGACTTCCTCTTACCAGACCAGTCTCATCGCTGTCTGGAGACGAACAGAGAGTTTGCCGTTTTTACTTTGGAACATCTGGGTTTCATTGTGCATCCGGAGAAGTCGGACTTCACGCCGTCCCAGAGAGTAAAGTACATAGGAGCCATCTTCGACACGGGAATTTCGAAGGTTCTTCCGCCAGAGGACAGGGTCACGGTAGCGCGGAACTTGATCCTATCCATGTCCCAGTCTCCACAAACCTTAAGGCAATGGATGTCCCTGTTGGGCAGGCTCACGAGCATGCAGGATTTGACCAACAGGGGGAGGCTAAGACTCCGTCACTTTCAGTTCTGGATCAACTCCGTGAGATCGCTCGAGCTTTCAACTCGTTGTTGTCCTCCACCAGAGATTCTCCGATCGCTTCGTTGGTGGCTTCAAGACCAGAACGTCCTGCAGGGCGTTCAATTGGTCCCCTTCGTGCAGGATGTTCTGCTAGTGACAGACGCGTCCACAGTCGGCGGGGGGGCTCACCTCAGGGACCAGATGTTTCAGGGAACTTGGTCTCCGGAAGAGGCTCCTCTTCACATCAACCAACTGGAATTGTTAGCCGTCCTGAAGTCTCTTCAGTTCTGGCAGACCCAGCTGAGGGGAAAGAAAATAATGTTGGCCTCAGACAACACCACGGTAGTGGCTTACGTCAATCGCCAAGGAGGCACTCGATCGAAGGGATTGCTAGATCTCTGTCTTCAGCTGTTCGACTGGATCGACAGGAACGACTGTCAACTCAGAGCCAGACACATTCCAGGCCATCTGAACGTTCTGGCAGACAACCTGTCCCGTCCGAACCAGATCCAGTCAACGGAATGGACTCTGCATCCCACCTCCTTCAAGATGGTATCAGGCCTATGGGAATCCCCGATGATAGACCTGTTCGCGACCAGGCTCAACACGCAGCTTCCAGTCTACGTCAGTCCGGTTCCGGATCCTCAGGCCTTCGACGTAGACGCAATGTCGATCAGCTGGGACGGTCTCCTTGCTTACGCCTTTCCTCCACCAGCGCTGATTCCAGCAGTATTGGAGAAAGCGAGACGTCACAGCTGCATCATCGTTCTGATTGCTCCAGCGTGGCCCAATCGTCCTTGGTTTCCGGATCTGTTGACTGCGTCAACTCGTCCGCCGGTACAGCTGCCAGTTTTTCCAACATTACTAAGACAACCAAGGTCCGACAGGTTTCATCGAAACCCCGAGTCCCTCTGTCTTCACGCCTGGAGGTTATCCAACGTAATCTCAGGAAAAGTGGTTTCTCCCAAGAAGTTGCAGAGGCAGTCCGTGGAGGTCTCAGAGCTTCCACTTCAGCCCTCTACGATTGCAGGTATAGAAAATTCACCGAGTGGAAGCAGCAATTCCAGCCTGATGCTGCTATCTCCATTCCACTCGTCGCTGAGTTCTTGCTCTTTCTAAGGAAGGATAAGAAGTTGAAGGCTGGAACAATCGATGGTTACAAGTCGGCTTTGACATCTGCCTTAGCCTTACAAGGAGTTGACTTGTCCAGAGACCAGACCATTCATCGCTTGGCTAGATCGTTCCAGTTAGAGGATTTGAAATCCCCAAAGTTTCAGCTCAAGTGGAATTTGTCGGTGGTTCTTTCAGCTTTACTCGCAGATCCGTTCGAGCCTATTGAAGACGTTCCCCTGCAGTTTTTATCTTGGAAGACAGCTTTCCTTTTGGCGCTGGCTTCGGCAAGCAGGGTTTCAGAGTTACATGCTTTGGACCATTCCACCATGACACACTCTAAGAACTGGCAGTCCGTATCCCTAACGACCCTCCCCGGTTTCGTGGCCAAAAACCAGAAGTCCATCGCTGGTCCCTTGGGAAGAAGATGCTTCTCTGTTCCGGCTCTGTCCGCTGCTATTTCAGACGGCATGGAAAAGGATCTTCTTCTCTGTCCAGTTCGAGCCTTGAGGGAGTACCTGACCAGAACCAAGTCCTTTAGAAGGGGTAGGCATAGATTGTTCCTTCCTTGCCTCCCTTCTTCCGACAAGGACATAACCAAGAATACCGTTTCAGCTTGGCTGAAAAAGACGATTAAGGCAGCTTACCATAAATCTGCGTCCACTCAGCCGATTTATGGTAAGGTGTCTTCTCATGAGATTAGAGCCTGGGCTACGATAGCCCCCCTCTGGCACTCTGCCTCGGTCGAGGACGTCATCTCCGCTGGATATTGGGCCTCCTCCATAACTTTTTCCACCTTCTACCTTAGAGATGTCCAGTCGGACCTCCAGGGCCTCCACCAACTGGGACCGTTCGTTGCAGCCGGGGCAGTCCAGTCATCCAAACAGTAACATAGGTAATTACAACTCTTTTTGGAAGAGGTTGTAAGGACGGAGTTCCTCCTTCTCGCTGAGAAATCCTATGTTGGCCTCGGCAGTTAACGGTTGTAAATCCACGACTGTCCAGGCCAGCCTACCATTACTTGGGTTAGCAGGAACTTCGTTCTTGTGATCTCGGTTTTTTGGTTAAAGGCATGATTCCTTTTGAGTCCCAGCATCGCTTACTGATCTCCTACCCTCCGCCGATCTGTGGGAATCTGCATATAAGTTTAGAGGTAGTGAATGAAAGAAATTTAACAAAATTACAAGTATTTTGTATATTTTTGAATGATACCTACCTCTAAACTTATAGTTGGTAACCCGCCCGGACCTCCCCACAAAACGGAGACCAGCTTATCGGGTTGCTTATTTCTGCAAGGAAAGTGATTTCTTAGGCTGAGGTGTTGGGGGCGTGGCTTTGTCATTTGCACGTGCTAGTTCGTGCGACGGCTGCGACTCAAAAGTTTGACATGTCTATTTCTAGACTTGATCAAGGTATTGATTGTTGTTAGATGTTTGTAAACAAACAAGGAAATGCATATAAGTTTAGAGGTAGGTATCATTCAAAAATATACAAAATACTTGTAATTTTGTTAAAACTATTTTTTATTTCTATCTTTTGATAACCTCATTGTTCAAGGGTGATTATTCATTTCCATTCAATTAATAACTCCATAAATTTAGACAAAAGAATTCCTCTTTCTGTTATGACAGAACATGCAATACTTGCCTGACTACATCAAGTTCAAGCAGTATCCACGGCAACCCCTGAAGGACATCTTCATTGCTGCGGGGGAGGATCTTCTGGAACTGATGGAGAAACTACTCATCATGGACCCCCTTAAACGATGCACAGCAACAGAGGTACCCAGCGCTACGAAATCTTTATACTTTGAATTCTTCTCTTCAACTAACTAAAACTACATGCTTTCCAGTAAACAAATGATGAGAATTCAAGTTTCCTGTTTTGCAGGCACTACAGCTTCCCTACTTCAGCAACCGACCTCCACCATGCCATGGATCTAAACTGCCCAGACCGGGGTCTAACAAGATTGTGAACCAGGAGCAGGAGGTCTTGAGGGCGGGTATAAAGCGTAAACAGCAGGGAGAGTCAGGTGAGGAGCTGCAACCATCATCTGGGAAGCTAGCTCTCCATGAGAAACTTTGCCATTTTCTCATAGAGATGAATATTTAGTAAAATATAGAAAACTATTTTTGATAGTTAATATATTTTGTAAGATTTTTCAACATCAAAGAAATGATAAAATTCTACTTTATTCTTCAGTGGGATATACATAGTTATTGATTAATATTTAATATGCTGAGATGGGAGAAATGACAACGGCATAATCCATTTTCATTAGCCTAACTTGACACTAATTGCAGGTTCAGTCATTTTTATTTCTTTTCTCCCAAAATGTTCACAACTGACTTGGAGCTTTGTTTCAGTTGGTCTTGCAAAGAAACTGGTCTTCTAGAGTCTACTGCAGAGATTAGAAGAAGCCAGTGCTGTGTCACAATACCTCTCAAACACATCATGTCAACAGAATGCTCTTTCCTTTGCACATGGAATCAACCCCAAAGTAGAGTTTCTGAAACACAACTGGATGAATCTAGAGATTATACAACTCCCGTCATTACTTGATCATAACAAAGTAAGCAGTGTCACCATTTGGAGGGATTAGCATCATTGGAGGTCGAACATGTTATCTTATGTTGAGGCCAAGTATTGTTAAGTTTGTTATTCCATGAAGTTTGGAGGGATTATATAATATTAGATAAAATGTATATACTCACATTAGTGTATATTACAACTAAAATGCTATTTAGATTTTTTTTTTTCAATCAAACGGAAATCTTTGTTGTAGCAACCGCTTGTGCAAAATGAGACAAAAACTTGATGGTTGTGTGATGAACTAAATTCCCCACCTTGCTCAGTTTGCTTCTTATTCTTGGTTCATTTGCCCCCCGCCGCCCCCACCCTCCATATAAAAAATACAAAGACTTTAGAACTGGCTTTAGATTGTCGATAAGTTTAAGTGGTAATCCAATGTATGAAGTAGAAGAAAAGGAAGCGAATGCACAAACTGCAACAAGATTGAGCAACAGGAGCATGGGTACAGGAAGCTTCCATCTTGCCTCTCATCGAAGTCATCAGGAATGTCTCATATCAGTCACATATTTACCTCAAGATATTCAAGTACAGATCTGGAAGTGATACAAACAATTTCAGTAATAACATTTGTTCATGACTTTTATTGTGATTGTCAAGATATAAAGGTTTCAACAATAAGAATTGTAAGTTCTCAGATTTGTTAGAAGTTGAATGGAAATTTGGGTTCTTAATGTAAACATGGTTTTCTAGTGCCTTCCATATTCAACGATCATATTCATGATAACAATAATAAAAGTTAAAGTTACTACCTATTTTCATGATACAAGTGCTAAAATGTGCTTTTGGCTATTTGCAAATATTCTTTTAATTGGTTCCAAATTTACCTTGATCAAGACGAGATATGATGAATTTGTTTTAAGGAACCAGTTTCTTTGAATTTAATTTGCTTCAGGAAAGCAAAGGACAATGAACTAAGTTTATTTATTTTTGTGTAACTTGTAACACCAGGGTTCACTTGTCGGTCGAAGACTGCTTGATGAATGAGCTGTTTATTGAGTGATTGAGATGAGTGTCTGTCGTTGTCCCATTGATCTTTGAAAATAAATAAACAATAATAAAATCAATTCTTAAGCATTTTGTTTTCATTTCAATTCTGAAGGAATGCGAATATTTCAGTTTGTAAGGGCGTATTATGTACTTGTTATCCCATCGAAGAATATGTTAAGGATAACATACAAGTAACCGTACATTCGTGAAAAAGAATGTACGAGCCGCGAAGCGGCGAGGACATTGTTTTCACGAATGTACGGTTACGAGTATGTTATCTGACTTAAAATACAGCCTAGTTTAAAGTGTTTTTTTGTATGACCTGCTTTGGTTTATGATAATAACATTCGTATTTCATTGCATAATTATAACACAAAAAACGTTTTTCAATAAAACAAAATCCTTTAACAAAATTTGAGATGGTCCCAACTGGTTCACCGGTCATTCTTAATGCACGTGCAACGTAACCATCTTGCCGGTACATTCTTAATGCACGTGCAACGTTACCATTTCGCCAGTACATTCTTAATGCACGTGCAATGTAACCATCTAGCTAGTACATTATCAATGCACGTGCAACGTTACCAGCTTAATTCACGTGCAAGACGTTTGAAACCGCAATCAGCTTGGGATTTGGTATAAAAGGAAGGTGGTCTTAATTCAACTTAGACATTATGTATGGCAATTTTGTTGTTGAGTGGGAAGACATGGCCGAGTATCCACACTTCGAAGACATTTCTTCAGAGGATGATGTTGTGTTATCAAATAATGAAACCAGTTCCCTTCCGGGGACCATCTCAAAATTATTATTGCTCAATTGTCCACATAGAAGCAGTAGATTCTTGTAGGATAATGTATGATTGAAACAATACAATGACGTCTCTGCTGTATTTTAAATATATAGAATATAGTCAGTAATCATTTTGTTTACAGAGCAGAACTTTGAAACTTTTGTCATATCTCTCAGAAACTGTGCATGGGCATACCCATCACCAAAGTGGTTCCTTTTGATGTTTTCTGATTTTTATAATTTCCATTGAGACATGTTCTAATAATAATAAGGCATTAGACTAATGTAACTAGTGACACACAATGTGAAATTCCTTAAGTTCAGTCCCTTTAAAACGTTTTTGACGACCTCTTAAAAAGTGGATGCACAGGAAATCAGAAACTATATGAAGTCATATTTTGACCAGAAGGTTACATTGTGTGTTTTGTGACGATTCCTTGCATAGTTAGAGAACAAATTATTAGATTTGTCAGTTTTATGTGAATCAGTTACGCATCTGTTGCTTAGTTTCAATTAAAAATATATGTAGATATCAAACGAAGCGTCATAAAATATATATCACCGCTTATTCCAGTTACCTGAAATTTAAGAAACCTAAAATTATTTGTTTTCAAGAGATAACTGAAAAATATTTTCATATTGTAATACTTGCCATTATGATTGCTCCAGATGGGCGATCGCTGGTATTAAGTTTCAAGTTACTTTACAAATGTTAATTCTACTTTGATATGAGGAATCCTGACTGAGCCCCGACTTTACAGAACATAGGTACACACAAAGTAGAAAATAACCAAATGTTCAGTCACCTAAACATACTAAATATTCCAATAAGATAGATTTGTTTGAGAGCAAAAGTATAAATTGTTTAATGTTGCCAAAAAAAAATAGAAAACGTGACTTTCAGTTATGGGTGACACCGTTTGATGACATATTGTACAAGTGACGGACACTGTAAAATGGGAATCGTAACACTTGGTGACGATACCGTCATTCCAGGCTCGTCACGGCATAGTTGCACTTCCTAGAACAAAGAGAACCACACTACTAGTATATAAAACTTAAACTGTCGCAAGTCCGGCTATGTTTATCAGGGGGTTAATTGAAGTTATTTGGAGTCCAATAGAAGCTTTAACTGAGAATAAGAGGGGATGCTTTATTAAGTTTTGTCCATAACTTCACCGATGTTTTATACAAAGCATGGGCATTGCTGTAAAATACGGCGGCTGGAGCTTTTTGTTTCCAGATTGTATGCAAATGTAATATTGCCGATTTCGTATATAATGCAGATTTAATACAACATTGCAGTATTTCTTCAGGTCTTTTTTCAATAATAATCTTGACACGATCATATGTATTCAGAAGTAAGCAATCTGGAATCTGCATAATCTGTGAATTGTATATATACGAAATATTGACGTGGGTCAGTGCATGCCTTCAAAACCCGCGAGCCTCACTGCGACAGTTAAACCATATGGCCGGAGATTACCTTCTCTTTGGGCCAGTGTTACGTTATCATTTCAAATTCACTTGAATCTATAAGTGATTTTCAAAAAGGGGGGAGGGGGGTCCGGACCCCCTGAAACCCCCCCCCCCCCCCCCCCCCCCCCCCCGGATGATCCGCCACTGCTAATGCATATAAGTTTAGTATAGTGACAATAGACGGGTCAAAGTCGTGATTTGTGATGGAAAACCAGACGGTGGCGCGCGTCAATGACCCAAAACTTAATTTTGTAACATTATCTACTGCAAACACAAAGTTGATAGTGTAAAGTAGGTCATTTTACTGATGTATACGGAATTTTGACATTTGAACATTTATGTATTCATATTTTCCGATTATCATTGAAAACAAGAAAATATCATAATTTGGAGATAAAGAAGCAAGTTTAGAGAGGCGATTTTAAGAGAACTCGGGTCATAAGATATTTTGTATTTAACTAAGGCCACATGAAAAATCATGAAACATGCTCTGTGTCACATTATGTTTGGCGTCATACAGATAAATGAGCACCACAAATAGTTTCACCTTGCGCGTCATATACACGGAATATTGAAATAGAATATACGTTTATGCATTCCAATGCCATTCCTAAAGTAACAAGCCAATCATTAATGCATTTTATCTAATATAGTTTCTCTACAATGAAATTGCATATTGTTGAAAAATGGCTAAAACTTAGTATACAGAATACACAATTAAAACCATTGTGAACGAAGTTGTTTCCTAAAAATCTTTGTGAATTAAAGAAAAAAATTTACAATGGAAGAGACCTTTTACATAAAAATAATAGTAATTTGAAAGAAAATTAAAACGTAAAAATGCTTCCTGAAGATGAAAGAAACGAAAAATCACAAGCTGGTTTTACTGAACGTAAACTCTTTGAAGATGCCTGTAGCGATAACCGTATCGGTTAAGTTACAATTGTAATGCAATTTACATATAAGAGTTATGTCTAAGAGTTAAATTTATACCAGTTTTTTAAGAATTTGTTTTTGATATATGATATTAATTTTTGAAGGAATGAGGACGTGGGTTTACACTATGACAATGTAATGTAATCTTTTTTGTTTTGGTGAACACTTTCAATAAAAGAAATTATTTTTGTTTTCATTGAAGCTGAAACTATTGACTGCAAACACATTTCAGAATAACAATAAAGGAGAGATTTAACACGATTTAGTCGATTTTTAACTAATATTTTTATTTTCACTGTCTGTGAGATTGCCTTTTCAAATTAAATGCTGGCGATAAGGTGTAGGCCTATAGATTCAAATACCTGGAAATCAGTTGCTGCCAACAAACCGTTTCTACAGTCCTGAGTTACTGAAAAATTACAATATGGGGATTTTTTAAGGGGTCCTACATTATTAATATGATAAAATAGGGAAATTCTCCACATATAAAGTTAGTACATCGCAAAATACTGTACTATCAGAGAGACCCAGCCATAGACAGACAGAACAAGACAAAAGGAAGAACACGCCCAACCATCTGCCGGTGGAGATTGTCAGATAGCTGCTTTGTATACAGTCAACCACTCCCTCTTCGTCTACTGCGTCTACTCAAATAAACTCACCAAAATACTCAACGACACTTGGGGTTCGATGGAGCCTAGCATTTGACCATCGATATTCCATCTAAAAAAGTGACGAGATGCGTTTTTAATTTCTCGGTTCGCGGTCAGATATCTGTCAATCTAATGAATTAAATTAGAGAAGGCAAATATTTTCTCGCTTTTATGTTTGACGACCATAGTTAACCATAACGACCTATATATGTACACATATATCTTTGTCATGAATTAATAGTTTATCCATTTTCTTCGGTTCTTTTACTAAGGTCGGTTACGTATTCTTGTCATGATTGCGACATGGGGCCTCCTTTCAGAAAACTTGTGGCGACAAATTCGAGGTCTACAATATGGGATGCAACCAATCGTTTGCAACCTACATTGTTTTCTAAATATGTTTAGTATATTTTACACATCTTGCGTACATTGCGTGTCACGCCCACTTGGTCAGCTTTCATGGAAACATCGATCCTGTATAAATTCCTTGTGTCCTTTAGTACACATGCGCTAAAACCAATAGTGACACGACACATTGCTGCCCCGAAATTATCAAGCCCTATTGTTATATAATAATGACCTAGTTTCATCTGTAACATATCTTAGGAAGATTTGTTGAAGGGTATTGTTCAGGAGGGCAAAACCAAACCTGTCACCGTCAACATTGATTCATCTACTATAGAAAAATATTTCCTCAACAAAAGGAACGTCCAGGGCTCAAAACATTCTTAAAGCTAGGCTGAACCTTAGTGTCATCTTTAAACCTTAAAATACCTGGAAATCAGTTGCTGCCAACAAACCGTTTCTACAGTCCTGAGTTACTGAAAAATTACAATATGGGGATTTTTTAAGGGGTCCTACATTATTTATATGATAAAATAGGGAAATTCTCCACATATAAAGTTAGTACATCGCAAAATACTGTACTATCAGAGAGACCCAGCCATAGACAGACAGAACAAGACAAAAGGAAGAACACGCCCAACCATCTGCCGGTGGAGATTGTCAGATAGCTGCTTTGTATACAGTCAACCACTCCCTCTTCGTCTACTGCGTCTACTCAAATAAACTCACCAAAATACTCAACGACACTTGGGGTTTGATGGAGCCTAGCATTTGACCATCGATATTCCATCTAAAAAAGTGACGAGATGCGTTTTTAATTTCTCGGTTCGCGGTCAGATATCTGTCAATCTAATGAATTAAATTAGAGAAGGCAAATATTTTCTCGCTTTTATGTTTGACGACCATAGTTAACCATAACGACCTATATATGTACACATATATCTTTGTCATGAATTAATAGTTTATCCATTTTCTTCGGTTCTTTTACTAAGGTCGGTTACGTATTCTTGTCATGATTGCGACATGGGGCCTCCTTTCAGAAAACTTGTGGCGACAAATTCGAGGTCTACAATATGGGATGCAACCAATCGTTTGCAACCTACATTGTTTTCTAAATATGTTTAGTATATTTTACACATCTTGCGTACATTGCGTGTCACGCCCACTTGGTCAGCTTTCATGGAAACATCGATCCTGTATAAATTCCTTGTGTCCTTTAGTACACATGCGCTAAAACCAATAGTGACACGACACATTGCTGCCCCGAAATTATCAAGCCCTATTGTTATATAATAATGACCTAGTTTCATCTGTAACATATCTTAGGAAGATTTGTTGAAGGGTATTGTTCAGGAGGGCAAAACCAAACCTGTCACCGTCAACATTGATTCATCTACTATAGAAAAATATTTCCTCAACAAAAGGAACGTCCAGGGCTCAAAACATTCTTAAAGCTAGGCTGAACCTTAGTGTCATCTTTAAACCTTGCACTAAGGCTACCTTAGTTTTTTTTTTATAAACGGGACCGAGAGCCGTTAAGATGTCCATCTTTTAATAAGTTTGCATTGATTAAAAGCGTGTTGGGTTGTTTTTTACGAAAGGTCGGTTTTAACGTTATGGTGTGCGTTCTATATAATTTTAATCGTGAAAAGGAGATTGGTGTATCGGTTTGTTAATCAATGCAGGTTTTTTGTTTATATGACTGCTAGTTTTGCCATCAGAATGGTCCAAAAAGAAGTAATATTGTAAGATAACCCAGACGTTCATAATCGAACACGCCGGAAAAGACAGCGATAGAAGAAAGCAGCCGGTGACACGTGAAACACTTGTCAATGTCAGAGCGTGTCGATTGCACAATGATAGACGGTTTGACAGATGTCGTGGCCGAATCCAACCAATACATGTCACTTTACACTCCCCGCTGCAGTTGTCGGCTTCTTGTCTGTTTTGCATGTCTAAACTCATTTTGAAGATGTCAATGAGGAGGTTTGTGTGGTTTCGCCAGAAAGTTGGCATGTAGTTTCTTAAGAAAAGAAACACAAAATTCCCCAGCATTATATTTGCTATTTTGCAAAGCGATATATTTATAATATATGAATAGTTGGAAACTCAGACCGACGTGTTCAAGATAAGCTGTTGAGCGTGAATACTTGACTCAGTCTCTACCCCAGGTCTTCGCTCTCTAACTCTCACTCTATCACATGCTTAGTCTCGCTCTATGTGGCAGTCTCTTTCTTTGTCTAAATCACACTTTTTCTCACTCTTTGTTTAATTCACACTTTATCTCATTCTCTGTCTCAATCTTACACTCTGACCCAGTCTCTTTCTTTGTCTAAATCACACTTTTTCTCATTCTTTGTTTAATTCACACTTTATCTCATTTTCTGTCTCAATCTCACACTCTGACCCAGTCTCTTTCTTTGTCCCACCCCCACACTTTGTTTCTTGTCAGTTTCACCCACTGATTCAGTCTAAGTCTTTGTCTCAATCACACTTTATCACATTCTCTGAGTCAGTCTCTTTCTCTATCTCAGCCACACTGTTTCTCATTCTCTGGCTAATATCTTACTCTGTCTCAGGTTAGTCTCACTCTCTATGTCTGTCTCACTCTCCGTCTCAATCAAACTGTTTCTCTTTCTCTGTCTCACTCTTTTTCATGTCTTACTCCCTGTGCCAGTCGCATTCTGCTGCAATCACATTATTTCTCACTCTCTTTCTTTTGTATTTTTTACATCCTTTTCTTCATACCCCCCCCCCCCCCCCCCCCCCCTTGTTAACATTTTCAATCATACAATTATGCCCGATATCCACTTCCCACTTTCGCTTGGTTAAGCTTATCGTCAGTTCTGTATCTTTTGATTTAAGAGCAATAACACGTTAAGATACATTATTTTACTCACTGAAGTACTATGACTGTTAACACTCGTCTATCGTCTATCTCTTTGATGTATGGGGCTTCTCTCAAAAAGCGAGAAACATACATTTATCAGGCGTTTTGCATCTCCTCTACTAAAGACACACTGGGAGCGAGGATAAATTCCATAAATCAAAGAAATCAGTATGTTGAGAGTCCTTTGACAGGATTATTTTATTTATCAATTATTGAAATTCTTTTGAAAGATAACATTTTCAACAAGTATTACAAGTGAAAATAAATGGAGAGAAACTTTGAACGGATTCTTGGGTTTGTTTGAGGATAGCTTTTATGTTTTCAGATAATATTTAATATCTAAAGATATTTTATTTGACACACACCGATTCCATATATTCTCTACAACGAAAGTTCTTTTATTCACTATATATTTCCTATAACCAAAATTCTTCATTTGACATGCTACGTCCGTTGAATAATTTCACATACATTCAATGATCAGAGTCCTTTTAATTGACCCGCCGATCCCTTTCATGACTCTATTATAATTTAATAATCAAATTTCTATTTATAGGACTAATTCCATAGTATGATTCTGTGTTCACAACTTTCTATTTCATTTAAGAAATGTAACTAAGTGATTGCAATAAAACAGAAGAACTTGTCAAAATGTTCTAATTCAGATCGTAAAATAAACCGGAAGCACTTATTTTTTGCAGTCCACGAGTCATTAACACTATGCCCTCTCACCAAACTCACGTAGTTTATTCAATTAGGGAGATAAAAAGTAAGTTTGCCACTATTAATACTAAGACCTACCGCAGATCATAGAATATTGACTTGGGTGGAGCTTTGCAGCCCAAACGAAACTTACAAAATGCATACCTGGCGATAAGGCTATCGCTTATTCCACTAATTGCTTGAATTAATGTGAAGTGTCTACATTCTCTGACGGGTACATATCAACACCTAACCTGACGGTATGGGTATAAAGGTGATGCATATATAACTTAGTTGGTTTAGAAGCAGGGTGATAGAAAGGAAACGATCAAATCAGGAAAGAAGCCAAGGTTCAAATAGAAGGAATTTCAATAAATTTTAGTGAATCATATGTTAAATATGTATGAAATGAAAAGAAGAAATAACGTTAATATTCCCTATTTATTAGAGCTCTTACTGATAGATTTTAATACATCAATTGAAAAGTGTGCTTTTGTGTAAGGGTGGGGTGAGGTGGACTGTCCTTGAAGTGCTTAATCATAACTACTGGTTTTCTTAGTAATCATACTATAGATTTACCTACAAAAAACCATGTATATTCTTTCATGTATTATTTAATTAACAAACAATACTGAAAGTTCAAATCGTTTTCTACCCAAACAAGTAATAAATAATAAACCCGATTAATAAGTATCTATTCGATGAAGTATATTTAAAGATTTGTAATTTATGATTGGTGGCATGATGATATTTAGGAAGGAGAGTTCATTTTATAAGGGCATTACATCACATATATTTCATCAAAAGAACAAATTTTTACATAAATCAAGTATCTTGTCTACTCGCTATCTCTTCAACGTCACGATGACGGCACATTCAACTGCGCCTATTTGAATTAAACTTCCCTGTAGGCTTAAACCATCGTCTATCTAGATATATACGAAACATCGCCTTTTTACAACACCAAAACGCAATTAAAGCCCGATAACACGCCCTTTGAGGCAATTACCAGTGATTTAGCGTATCCAATGTTAAACTAATTTCTTCTCTGATCTAGTGTAGAGGTAAATTCGTCAAGCTAAGTTAACAAGTCATTGCAGCCGTTAGTACTTGTGGGGGCGGAGAGACAGTTAGGGAGACGCCGGTCTATTTCAAAGCAAATGGACTGAAGGAAATGTCAAATTCTCTAAAATCAGTGTCATTTGTTTCATTATTCTTTATAATAAAAAAAACTCATCTAGCATGATTTATAAATTTAGAGGGACTTACATGTATTTAAACTTCAGTCCTTCCAATTTCATTATTCTACACCAATAGTCGTTATTAGGTTGCTTATAAAATTTGATTTGGCATAACCATTTTAAATGAATGTAAAAAAAAATTTAAAAGTCAAATTTTCTGAAAAACTTCGTTGAAAATAATTTGATGAAACTCGACATAATGAATAAGGAGAAGAACGGATATTTGGTGTTAAAACTATTACATAAAAATATTCATATCATTTCAAATATGAATGTTGTTTTTATTCAATGTTGCCATAGAACACTTTTGAATCGCAAGTTCAAAAATCTATTGAAATGTTTGAATTAGAAACAAGTCTTTCATTATTGTTTGCGGGAAGGCGAATCAACGATTTTCCATTATATATTTTAAATAAAGAATATTTCTATAAAGTTCATGCATCTAAAACAAAATTCAATTGAGCGATTTTTACATGTAACTTAAGTTGACGAGAACATAGTTATAATCTTCTTAAAACTTGCATGAAAGTGGGTTTTATTGAAATCAAACAACTTGTCATATCCTAACAATAGATCAGCTTTTTACATACAAAACATTCAATGAAAATAACTCTTTGTTAAGATGTTGAACAGACTGCAAAGAAATCAGGGAAATCTTAAAATTTCATAGTTCATCAACCATGAGGTCCCACGCTGCAATTTTGAAAAAAAAACCAAAAACAAATAACAGTGAAAACCCCCAATTGTTACTCAAACTACTTCCTATACAAAGTGGAATATAGATAATATACACGGAAACAGCATGATTAAATCAAACGTAATATTATATAATAAAAAGGGTTATAAAAAACATGTATCTTAGATAAAAGCGATTACAACGTCATACGTGTTAAACATGTCCTGTATCGATTGATAAGTGGAATATTCATGCATTTGTATCATTAAGACACTTATATACTGGTATTCCCATGTATAATCTAATTTTACACTTAAATCAACCGACATGTGTATTCTAAAACTTCTAACTACTAATAAATAATAGTCCCATAACATTTTAGGTTTACTTTATCATAACGAGTATAAATAGATCTACTCCATTTTGATATATTGACTTTTTCTTATGTAGGCTACAATGTATACGTGTATAATGTCATCTTATCAAATATATATGCATTTATTTGCAGTATGTTCTATTTCGCTTTTGGGATGTTAAAAATATTTCTGTTCTCAATGTTTTTAAGAGACTATGGTGTCTCTTTGACGCTTCCTACGAATTACATTAAACGATATTGCTGTTTCGTCTTATAATTATGTCCGTTATGAATAAATTACTCTTTAGCAATATGTGAGTGTCATGTTTCCTTTAAATAGTCTTATTATAACATACATATTGTTTATTTAGATTTGTGTAGTACAAGTTAATCATACGACTGTGGTAACACAAAAGCACGTTGAAGGTGCGGCGTATTTTATTGATGTAATACAGTTTTTCTTGTAGTTTTATTATAATTATATACATACAGATATACAAACATGGTCCTCAAATAGATCTTTTGTTTTAGTATCACATTTAATTTGTCTGATTTTCAAACATTCATGACTGTCAGAAGATTGCAAATATATCTCACAACAGCTGTAATTATGGTCGAGCCTATGATCGATGTGCGTATTGTATTTATGATATCTGAATACCCCGAATCGTTATAAACAATCACGTTTGTTAATAATTAACCCGGCAAAATAAGTGTCTAGGTTTGCATTAGTCGACCAACATTGTATAGTATATAATTTTTAAAAGAACCAAGAAACCATTGATACTAAAAGCAAATACTATATCTCCGTTTGCTGTAATTTCTTATATCGTTGACTATTAATGAAAGGAGGATTTTACGTTTTCACAATCGTTTTATATCGTACGGACGAAAATCCACCCGTGTAACAGACATTCCTCCTTCTAGATTCGGGTGAGGAATATCGATGATCGATCAATATGTTCATATTCGAATTCTGAATAAATATATATATATATATATATATATATATATATAAGTTGCGTTTTAAACGTAGGGTTAACTTTTTGAAAGTATAACATTTCTTCAATCGTACTACCAAAAAACCTTCAAACGTTATATAATCAAATCAATTATTAATTAATTAATTAAATTAAATCAGCATCTACAGATTAATCACTCAATTTTCTCGATTTTTAAAAAAAATTCAAGAATAAAGTCAAGTCTGTAAAATAAAACCCCAAAAAGTGCTACACTGAATTGCTTTCTGGTCGGTAAAGTCTCAAGCCCTCGCTAGTTGAACAACGTGTATGTGTAGTTCAACCCAATTACCAACACTACTGTCTGGTGATAAGGTTAATGAAAACCAGTGACTAACAGATCTGAACCTGAACGTCAGAGGCCAGAGTAAACCAACCCGACATCCAGCGAGCCACCCACCAGCCAATGAGCCGTGGAATCCCCCGAGCGTCTGTGTCTCACAGGGGGTAGATATCCCTCTTGTGTAGGGTTATCCCGGCCTAACCCCTGTCAGTGTTACACACAACAAACTCCCAAATAAGCTCCTCCGTGTCAGGGGTACACTTGTGGTAATTGATGGTACATCCTATCCAGTGTGTACCACTGTGACTCTCAGATACTTACCTTTCTATCTACCTACCTACCTTTCTATATACCCAGCAACCTTAGATCAGAGCGCATTGTTCCTTCCTATCGTGGTCTGTACGCTGAGACACGATAGGAATTCGCTTCTTGTACCTTCTTGTGGATATCCCCAACCTCGCAGGGAAATAATCATATTGTAGTAGATCGCGTCATAAAGTATAAATGCCTTAGCAAATCTCGATTTATTTCCAGCGATTACTTTCTTGTTGTACAACGTTCTGCTCAAAAGCTCAGCTATTAGTAATATCTATCTGTATGCCAAGTGTTACATAATAGTTTGTATGAGATCCAATGTGTATGTTTTCTTATGACACTCGTGACTATAACAGATTAAATAGATATGACCGATCAACGAAGTGTGTCGTTGCAGTGGGTTGGAGTACTTTTGTCACACAATGAGAGTAAGGGTTGTATAAAACGATGTATGAGTTTCGTAAACGTCATAAGAATAAGACTCATTTCCGAGTGGAATAATTTCTTTGTTACCAACTCGACGATTTAAATCGCATTGAAATATAATGACGACAAAATCATCCGGAACTTGATTGACGTGTCCACAAATAAAATATGCTTCAATACGTATTATTAACCATAGTGATAATAACAGGTTTTAATTATTCACTTCCTCAAATGAAAAAGAATCAAGAAGGCATGTACAAATGAAGGAGAACAGTTTCTGTAGTAATATCAAGTTCTCCTTAGCGATCGAGATGACGATATGTGTGCGATGTATGATGCGAAAAAAATTAGTATCAACCGCGAATCTGTAATCTTTATTGCTTTCATCTCTTGTGTTGCTATTTGCTACACATTTATGAATACACTAATGCTTTAATTCTAGTTCAAAGCTTGCCGCCTTAAAGGTTTACTGAACGTTTACACTTTAATAGCTCACCACACGGTGAATATTCAACTTTCAATGACTCCACTTGAAACTACACATGTTAGTAATACATTACTTTCAGCGAGAAATTATTATGATATGGTCATCAGGCATAGTTGTAAAATCGTGGTCAGCAGGTCAGCTCCTCACTTGAGACCATGGCCAAGTGCTGGACACACTGAGAACACATGGTCCAAGGACATGACACGCCCCCTCATTATTGGCCACACCCCTTAACGACGATGTACCCCGACCAGTCGCTTTCTTTTGTACTTGACCAGTTGAACTCGTCTCATCAGCCAATTCAGTTGTCTCACATAACTTTTAGAATTGATTTAAACGTACGTAAAAACAAATGTCTATTAACATGTTGTTTAATTATTTGACTTACCAATGGTGTCAGGGACACGCACCATAGTGTAAGTTTGTAAGCCGTTTTGAACTTCCAATGATCAGAACTGATTTAGTCTAGTTTCGTTAAAAAATCTAAATAATCTCGCTGTGTCATGGTAGGCAATAATATATACCAACATCTCCACTGAACATTAATATCCATTTTCAATTCCAAAGTCCACATATTTTTCTATAAAATCAAAAACGTTGTCTATTCGTCTAATCTACTCATATTTCTGTTACAGCATGACATAAATTTTGTGTCAGTTTTGTCGATTGATTGATTGATTGAGTGTGACAGCTTACATGACTATTCAAAAATAAAATAACAAAAGTCTCTCAAAAGAGAAGCAATAGTTCAAACTTATATGGTTGTTAACGTTCTATCGAAAACGCTGTATAGACACGGTCCAACTAAGCCCAGAATATAACGGTATCGAATGTTTAAACAGCCTGTGGGTGTCACTTTGATTACAAAACATATCGGGTTCAGAGTAACATTTTCGAGATCTCCAGGTCTCTCCATTACACCTCAGACACTGGTAGACGGTCTTGGTCTCCAGATCTCTCCCGTACCTTTACCACACTGGTAAACTGCCCTGGTCTCCAGATTTCTCAAGTACATCTCCCACACCAGTAGACTGGCTTGGTCCCCAGATCTCTCCAATACACCTGCCACATGTGTAGATTGTCTCGGTCTCCAGAAGTCCCTCGATAGAAGAACATCTCTCCAGGTGAGAGTGCATACGGTAGACGGTCTCCGGATCTCTCCGACTTCACAGACTATGTACAACTTCTGGAGCTACACGTACAGAACTTACCACACAACAAAAAGATTGAAGCGAACAAGGGCTTGAGAACTGACGTTCTGACTTTGTGAAAATCATATCAGCATTTATAGACTTTGATAAAATTATCGAAGAAGATACTTATATATCACAATTCCACAACACAAAGAGGCAGGGTCAAAGCACTGCAAACATTGATACCGTGGTGTTATGGCATTATCATTCCAGTTTCATTTCAACTCTGTGGGACCATGCAACCGAGCTGCCATTTACTGGCGTTATTGCTACGTATTTTATTGCCTTGACTTCCTGGTATCCAATTGTACTGTTGGGTGAACATAGGTTCATTTTAAATAATGCCTTTGTCCCAGTTAACACGATTAGTCTCTCAACTCAACTAGTGTTTCAGTGTGGGACAAATAATCACCTTTAAAAATCTCAAATTATTCAGAAATGATGAGGGCCATCCAGCCGAACTCAACTGATATACAAGACGCCACCACGTCAAGCACAAAACTTTCGACGTCTAATGTGGTATATATCTGAATTGCGCTAAATCTATTAAGGAAGCTCTTAGTTACATATCTGCTGTGAAATGAAATTTAAATATCTTCAAATTGCCATTTAAATCTCTACCACTACATATGGTTGATGGTCGGTCGCCTACAAACTAAATATATAAACAATTCTTCTTCACCAATCAGTATTTCTTTTTTACAGGAGAACGAAAAACATACTTGTTGCTTATGATAAACCCGATATTATATGCAGAGTGTGTAGACTTTGAAAAAGAGGTAACATTCGGAGTTCTTTGATGTACGTATAATTAATTTTACCTAGTAGGTCGACAAGTTCTGTGAAAGTTACCATCTTACTACACGCTAAGATTTAAATTTAAACAGTGGACTATCCATAGACTTTTCATCCTACCAACTTCACAATTTCAAAGTACTATAAATACTTGAGAAGTCGCCAGTCTTGCATAATTGCCTAATCAAAGTCCACCCTGAAACAAGTATTGGCATGGCTTGAATAATCACAGGGTTAGATGGAGCGATTTTTTACCAACGAGTGAACAATTCCTCTTTAATTACGTTAATTTAGTTACGTTTTACATCATTGCAAAACCTTTATTAATATTCTTAACAGTAAAACTTGTCCAATGATTAAAAACATATGTTTGTTAAGGTTTTAGAATGCTATGGCTCTGCAAAATAATGCCTTCTTTGTTTCATCGCCGGGTCACATCGGCGTTTAATATTAATTATCGCAGTACGAATATTGTAGGATTTACGGTATAAACTTTTAAAGAATGCCTTTATTTGTCTCTCGAAGGTTTGTCTGAGGGCGTGCGATTAACTCATTAATGACTTGTAACCCCCTGACTGGCCCCATGGATCTGCTGGTCCCCTTCAATACAAATCAGTTTGATTTCCTCTCAATTTAATCCGCAACCACTTACCCCCGCACCGTAGACTCTCTGTAGTCTCCATAATCGTCATTTCCTTTCACCATACCATCTCTCTCTCTCTCTCTCTCTCTCTCTCTCTCTCTCTCTCTCTCTCTCTCTCTCTCTCTCTCTCTCTCTCTCTCTCTCTCTCTCTCTCTCTCTTTTTTTTCATGATCTGTTAAGATTTGACAACATTTGCAAGAAAATAATGACTTGCACGTTCTTTTAAAGACTGGCTGATAGCCTAGACAAGCACATTTTCCGACAGGTAGCGTCGGATCTACACTACACTACACTACACTACACTACGCTACACTACACTACACTACACTACACTACACTACACTACACAAGTTGGAGCCTATCTTCACTCTCCTAGCAAGACATCGCTGGACAGAAAACACACTAGAGTTTAGAAACAAATACATTGCTCGGGTACTCTTTCTGCTGTAGCCGAGCGTCTGCAAAGTTATTTTCTTAGTAATATTGACTATTAACTGCCTAAAGTGGCACGTTGTAAAGGGATGCCATAACAAACTGTTTTGACACACATGTGTCATAACACCTTAACAAATGTATTGTAATTTCAAACAGCAAAGAAAAAGGGTATGGTATTTGACACAGAAATACTTAAAATTATTTAACTTTAACTATCGTTGATTCTGATATCTCCATAACTGAAAAGGTAAGTGTTTGAGGCTAAAAATCATCGAGGTGTTGTATTTATTCAACTAAATGAATACATTGAATTGTTAATCAAAGTGCACAATAACCGATAAGAACATGTCACACCAAGTTCATAGTTCCACTAATTCATAGGATATTCAAGTTTTCATTTCCGCTTATTAGAAACTGAAAATATCACATGTAAACATATAAAAGGTATGGTAAACATTTATTAATTGATAAGTTTATATATTTTACATTTTCGTAATGAACATTAAAATACGATTGCATTAAGATTTAGATTTGAGATTTACATCTGTGTATAGGCTACATCAGTATAGGCTACCTACATTTGTTCGTAAAGTTAAAAAGCAACGCCTAAAGCTCGATGCATGAACAATTGGATAATTGTATAAAAGACAAAGAAAAACAAAGAGAGCAAAAAGAAGGAATTGCAGAAAAGGTTGACGCACACTTACCCGGCAGGCAGTTTATTACAGAGCGATGTTTGGAGTATGGGGAGAAAAAGAATAAACAAAACTTTACGGTTGTTTACAGCCGAGTTGTGATGTTGTCTGTTTAGACAACTCTCTCGTCATGATATAATGCTGCTGTACTTTCAATTCACGCTATTCTTTCCGCATAAACCAACAAGTCCCTTGCGAGATCGCATCTTCACCCGCTAGCGGAATAGTGCAAGTGCAGACTCCGAGTCAATCATACCCTAACCACAGAGGCCAACACATCGCCTGGATCCACGAGGAGGGGAGAGATCGAGAGCGGGCAGGCAGCTTACGCCGACGTGACACACAGGTAACAGTAGAAATGATCCACTCGGCCTCCCTCCCCCTTCACTTCACCCTCCCAACGTGCAGACGAGAATTCAAGGGGAAACAGAGCCGGATAAAGCGCGCGTGGTGATTGACGTTGCTCTTTTGATTGACAGGTCCGGGGAGAGAGTGAGTAGGGAAGATAATAATTGGGCAAAAACGCAGCTAAAGAAATAATCGAGAAGGCTAAGCGAGTGGGAATCAGTGGAGGTGTACATCCCTGACATGGATCGTGTTGTTCTTGTCGATTGAGGTTTGCTACCAGAGCACGTGTCATCTTGAGCAGACGATGTGAGGCACGCGAGCAGACGAACGTGGCAGACTATACCTTTGATGAGTGAATGACACGGTATTTTAGAGAGAAATAGTACTGGTTTATCCTACATTTTCCCATAGAAGAAAAACAGTGAAACTGAGTGCGAATTTTCATATGATTTACCAAAATGAAAGAAAAAAATAACTGAAAAAAAGTCATAAGAAGAAACCACTGAAGGCTGAAAGAGATAACATGTCAATGAAAGATTTCCAAATATGAAAGATGGAATATCAACCTTATCATACGGTGCAACATAGGATGATTGCTAATTAGAAGTTTCTACTAGGAGCGACACAACTTCATAAGCACCTAAACTATGAAACATATACAATTGTGTCCACACAATGCAGGGACGTTCTACACGCTGCTTGCAATGATCAGCGTCCTGAGGGGGGTTTGTGAGGGGCTCCAGTGTCCCCCCTGCTCTAAGATCCACTGTGCAACAAGGCAACCCTCAAAACTCAAGTGTAAAGGGGGAGTTACGACGAAAGTGTGCAATTGCTGCCCTACTTGTGCTAAAATCGAAGGGGAGAAATGTGGAGGTGACTTCAACTACCTGGGCAAATGTGACAAGGGATTATACTGTAAAGTGGATAAAAGAAACTTTGTTGGATTCATCGGCAAGGATCCGGCTGGCTTGTGTCATAGAGGTAATGCCATTATTCTTACACCATTCTCATACACCTCTCATTTCGATCTGCCTCTCGATTATGGTTTTGAAGAAGTTTTGTTTTCTTGATTAAGGAACGCGTGTCATCATATGGGATATTGTAATATCCATAAGATTTATGTCACCGTTGTTATTGTGTATCCTAGTATACATTTCTTGTTGTTATCGTTTGATGATATCTTCATGTTATCGTTCGTCGTATTGGTTATGAAAGAAAACTATATTCTTAATGACTGTATCTGTCAGAGTGGTAGTTGTCTTTATAGCCATGCGCTTAAAATCATTTGGTGATATTTTTGTATTTATTGGTCATTCAGGAACCTGGATGTTTTTAAATGACTCTTTAATGTACAGTGGGTTATCCTGATGTTACTATAGATTTCAGTTGAAACATGGCACCATTTATTATTTTGTTTTTTTCGTGTAAATATAACTTGATTTGCATTTCATTACCATTTCATATATCATTTGATACAATAGTTCACAGAAGTTTATAAAGGAAGAATAATTATGATACATAAATCACATATTGTAATGCTATTCCTGCAATATTCACTAAATTCTTCATGTAAGAGAAAAGGGGAGCAATTCTTCTTAGAACGTGCGTACAAAAGATGTGTAAGTAATCCTGAACTATCGCAACAGTTACCAATTCCCAATGAAGAGACTCGTAGGACGCCATCCGCTACCTAGCGTACCGCTCATAGGATCCCCAATAACTGATACGGCATTGGTCGTGTTTAAAGATTTAAGATCATTAATTTTCTGTTTCGTTTCATCACAATGGAAGCAATGAATTTAATCAAAACATTTGATGCAATTAGGTTAAAATTTATCGTTTTAGCTCTTTATTCGAAATCAATTCGGAACTGACAATATTTTAGTATGATCGTACACTCAAGTGTATAACAATATAACAAGGTAAGTCCTTTGTCCCAAATATTAAATGTAGATTATACCAACATAGGACATAGGTTAAAAAAGGTAGTGCCAAAATGCATGTGTTCGCCCTACACATTTCATTTGACCAGAGCCGTCACATTGTTTAATGAAGATATGTTTTAATTGTTATGATACTTTCGCTTGCAGTAACACGACATGTAGTTTTTCATGTATCAAGTTTAACTTCTATTGTAAATAGTTTTTTGCAAGACTTAACTTATACATCTTTTACAATATAAATGATTTATTAATGATAACTTTTTATAACATTAAATTGGATTTAGAGGGTGTAGTTTTTAAAAATGTATTAATTAATCAAAAATGAACAAATCGTGATTAACGTGTGCTCGGATTACATTTATGTTGACAAACATTTCATCAATATAACAAAAACGCGATATTTTGTTAACTTTAATAATATTCAGTTATCTGTGGCATTCAATAAAACCGAAATTCTAAACACTAGTAACTATATAAAAACTCTGATTTGCAAAACAAATTTCATCTGACATGAAAGTAGCTAAATCAATAAAATAAGATTTTGAATGAATTAATAATGCATTATATTCAATACATAAATTTTCCAAATGTAATTTTAACGCATGCAGCACTAGTACGATTTGGCGAACTAAAGCACATTAGCATTTCTATATATATTAATAATTCATTACTGTTTACGTAAAACTGCTCAAGTGTTGGATCGTTTACCTTGATTCGAGGTAACATTTTCTCTCCATTGTAAACAATTTGGCAGCATTTACAAATACTTCACAATATTGACGAGCATGGTTAGGTGCGCTACACAAGAGAAGCGTTCCATTATTGTTGTATTCTATTTCTTGTTAGGTTTTAAACGTTCTTTATATTGTTAAATCGTATATGAAAGGATGTGTAGCTAACATGCACGAGTACAACATTGCATACATTCAAGACAATGTTTGTTTCCATACTTATATGATATCAAATCTTCAAAATAAACATTAAATCTACAATTAATTTAGTGAACCGCGAATGTTGTAATTCATAAGAACTGAACAAAAGTCAGTTTATTCATTAGTATCTGCCTACACATTTGTAAGATGTCCACAGTTACCTCACCGTATTTTAAAATCGTTTCACTAATGTTTCATTGAAGAATTTCTGGAGGTATTTGAAACTTAAATCAATCATCCGTGTTCTTAAATCTATTCCAATTTACAGATACTTTTGAAACATTTAAGTGCTTGTCTTGTGTATTCAGGTGGACAATACGCGATTTTGCAAATTGCGTACTTAAACTCGTCTAATCATTATGGGGTTAATTTGCGATATTAAGAATAGATTATTACGGTGTATAGTACGCGATATTATGGACAGGTTTGTGAAATCAGATGTACAATACACGACATTACTTTTTTTATTTATTAGGTCTGATGTCTTCAGTTGTACCTTAGTTACCATTGCGTATTGTAACAGGTCTAATGTATTTATGTCTACCATGCGTAATATTATGTACTGATAATATATACTTGGTATATACAAGTATGCCTATACTTGGTATATACAGGTATGCCTATACTTGGTGTATTCAGGTATACCTATACTTGGTGTATTCAGGTATGCCGTATGCGACATTACGTTCTTCAACAGGTGTGGTATTTTCTGGTTAAAACATGAGATAGTACGTACTATCAAATTTTATATATTTAGGTTTACAATTTACGATATAAGGAACAGATCTGGCGAATTGAGATGTCCAATACGCAACATTACATACTTGAGCAGGTCTGGTGCATGGGTTCAGGTGTAAAATGCGCCGGAAGCTGTTTACACGCCAGGAAGCAATGAACATGTGCAACTGATGTTCGTCATGGCATTGACAAACCTTATGGTTTCAACGCGCTACATTCATTTGAATTTAATATGTTTTTAATTTCAATTAAATGTCTGTGTTAATGGATAGTGCAGTAAACGTGACGAGGCTTGCCCAGGTGATATATAGTGTCGGCTTTCTTTCATGTCACCAGGTGTCAAATATAGGGTTGTATGTAAATTAGTGGAAGGTTCAACTTTGTTTGTGGTGATTAGAACAGACAATAATTGTCGTTATTGGCTTGGCATTATTCCTAGTGATAGCTAACGTTTGACTAAAGAATGACATGATATTTTCATTTTGCATCAGGTTGCGGCTCTTTAACGATAGTTTAATTATTGTTATCTTACATTAAAGTTTTAAAAAAATAGCTATGGGCAGTTTAAAAATCTGACCTTATGGTAATTGTAAAATACGTACTATTCCGAAACGTTAATATGAGTTTTCTTTTCCTTTGGAGACACCTATCGCCATTTTATGTATATGAATAAGTTTGTTGTTGCAATTTGGCACTCAGTAGAAAACATGATCGCAGCTGATCATTTGTTTCTGTGACACTTTGTTGTTGTCTTCATTTGAACAAATGATAAGAGTTTCACCTTTTAGTATTACCTTTATTGAATATATACTGGCATGACAGTTTAACAACCTGATGAAGAAAAGATCGACGTATATTTTAATGTGAATATTTAATTATGAAATATCATACTTAATGCAAAATATCGACATCAAGTCATAAAAAATTTAGTGTTAATGTCAACTTCCATGTGTCACTAATAAATAATGGCCGTAAAACATATTCAAATTATAAGATTTTTAAGCGACAATAGTGATTTAAGTTTCTGGAAATCTAAAATAAGTAAAACATACGTTATATAAGATACACGTAGGAAACATAATAATTGAGATTTCAACATTTAATAATTGCATTTCCGAGTGTTAACTCTTGTAATGTTGTTGTATTGATATAAATATATTTGCCTTTTGAAAAGCCTTATATGAAATGTATATATAAATATCAAATAAAATGATTGCATTATGATTTATTATATTTTGACAGCGCATTAATTACATTGCAAAATGATGATAAACAGGGTACTATAGCTTCTGCGTGATATCGTTTGTTATCTTTAACAGCAATGTTTTACTTTGATATTTATGAACCATAGAAAAACAGATAGGAAGAAATATACACGAAAGTGCATCGCAGCAGTTTCTTATATAAACGTCAGTCGAATGGATGGGAAAACAAGTAAATTTGAAACACATGGCCTATCTAATCTTTCCGGAAATAAACATGATTTGGATATATTTGGGTTTGGTAAATGTTAACCATCCTATGCATGTACATTTCATATATCTAAATACGTACGTACTCTGATATTGCAGGAAATCGGGGTTTAAGCTTGTATATTACATGATTAGTATGTGTCAATCACTCACAATATAATTCGCACGTTTTGCACGGGTTTCTTGCATGCTGCCAAGACTCGACGATGATTGCAAAAATCTTGTGCAAGCATCCGGAGCATGTCTACCCTGAAATGCCAACCCATCCTGTAGTAAATATTTCATATATCGTTTATATTGAAAAACTTTACATTTAACTTAAGTTTTCCTTTTGTAAATGTTAAGTTAGTATCTAGCGATAACCTATTATGCCTTAAAATGATGTTAAGACGTTGATAATTATCGCAATAATCTGTATGGGTTAATGGTTCTTGTAATGATTTACTTATGTACATGTGTGTATACGTATATTTACATGTTAATCAATTAAAAATGTCGTTAATAATGCTATTCCCTTGTTTACAGATAGGTGTATGCAATATTTTCAACATCAATGTTATGATGTTATATTTATGCAAAGCCAAATCTAATTGATTTCATTCACATCAAAACGATTGCGTTATAACGTTTCTATCAATTAACAATCAAAATTACCGTGGCGTATCAAGAATGGTAACACATTCTGAAGAAACATATAATCTAATATAATTAATTGACCTTTTTTCTCAAAATTTCATTGAAGTTGCAATCAACATGACATCCGAAGCTAATAAATGTTGATACTTCATATTTTTTGTATTGTTTAATTTCAAGGGGAATTAAATGTCATTTATATATTTTGTACCCAAAATTATTATATGGAAACAGGCGATGAATTGAAATGGCATCTCAAATCCATTTCATCCTAGTTTTCCTGATTTCAAGCAACATTGACAACTCTAATTTCATATCTGCTTATGCGAAATCGGGATATGGACAGGTGACGTGATCATGAAATACACATGTCTCCTTTCATAAACATGCTTGCATATCATTACAGCCAGGTCTAATCGCGATAAGTTGAATTGCACTCACATAATTAATATAGTTTATGAAAAAGTCTTTCTCTTATGTGTTATATCTCTTTTACAAAAAAAATAGTAACTCATCCGATTTATGGTTAAACGAAAATACTTGATACACTCCAGTATATTTGATTGTATTTGCATTGTTATTTCTTATTTACTTTATGATATGCTTATGGTCATGATTTGACTCAACTGGACTGAACTTCATTATAATCAGGCTGCAAACTGAAGCTTCAGAGGTAATGAACATAAAAAGTCATCATGGAATACAATGCGAAAAAATATATACATTTCATTCAATGAATAGAGGTGTATTCAGAGGTTGTTTATTTTTTATATTTATATATTGATATTTGTGGATATATTTTTCTCTTTCGAGTTCTTGTTTTGGAATTAAAGATGAAAAAGGAAAATCATCACCATTATCATTTAAATCAGATTATTTAATCAAATCAAATACCATATAATGCGATAAGCATAAAAATAATGCTGAGTATATACTAGACATTTGCGACATGCACAAACGATAGCATATATCCTACATCCTTTAGACTAGAATATCGCCTTTGAATTTAATCTTTTATTCGTAAGAAATTATTAATGCAAGGTTTTTGTATGTAATCGTATTTTCATAAGCCCATCTTTACATATATATATATATATATATATATATATATATATATATATATATATATATATTCTGATGGTTATAGACTTGCTAGATATAGGTGTTCATAGGTGTTATAAAAGCTCCTTTGTTATCTCTCACCACTGAAGACTATGGCAGCATGTTGGATATGGTGGTCTTGTTTTGGAACCTGCTTTATAGTTATTTGTTTTCGGTTAACTTTTTACAGTCGAAATAAGAGATAGTTAAATGTCCATTGCTGGACACGTGTTCAATCTGTTTTAGAAACACAAATATATAAAATTTCTTATGACTTTTACATTGTTTCCACATGATCACGATTGTATTACTTTTCTTTGTATAATTGAACGTACGTTCTGAGCATTTAAATACTTTCTTAAGAAATTAAAGTTTATTTAAGCCTAATAAAGTTAATACATTTCAGATAAGTTGAAATGTGAATATGGCGTCATTCTTAGTCCTATCTTTCAACTATAATTATTTACATGTTGATTGGCGTTAAGTCTATCTGGTTTAATCTATGACTGAGGTAGCAATATCGACCATGTTAACTTTCTAAGTAAACCTTTCTTTACTATTTTAGCGACTGCTATTGCCCGAAATACAGATGGAAACGAATTCGCGAGATTTTTAGAATATTTACATCGACAGCCTAAGAGTATGTGCGCTTCCCCGCCGTGGCCCTGACTTTAAAACCAGGTGTAAATTATGAGTATTTCCTCACTCTACCCATGATGCATCCTTATCTGCTGAGAAGGTCTCGTTGTAGACGGGAAATGCCGAGACTTGACAGCCATATTGGCTAAGCGGAAGTACAGCTACTGGGTTTCGTTTAGCTGGTGTGTGTGTGTTAATCAGAATAAATCATATGCTACTTTTCACTTTGACAAAATGGGAGCATTTAGGTGCGTTTCGAGAAAACGTTTGATTTATTTCTGTTTCACGCAATAGAATTCGGGTTAAAAATATCTACGCATCAGTGTAGTTGAGTTCTCGATGGCAGACAACTTTTAAAGTCGAATGGCTCGTGTTGTGTTATAACCACAGACGTGACCACAAGCAAGACTTTTTTCTGTTCACGGACACAAGCAAGTCCATTTCCATAGCTGTAATTGTTAAGATTGACGCCGGCACAGGTTAACATTTCACAGTATCTGCAACCTCCCTCGCCAGTTTCTATCACTGACTGATATAAACCTTGCTGAACTTCATCAAATTCTGTGCGCAAATTCTTTAGCGCATTGCACCTGGACTTGAAACTTCAATCACTTTTAATTGCCGATGAGTGCGCATCACTAAAACCACGAATTTTAGCACAAAACAGCAAGGCCTTGGATGCCTTGTGGACCTTTACTATAGAACCCTGACAATACACCATGTTGCGGTTGTTTACACTGTCTAGTTCTGTCTATCACCTCCCCGCTAAAGGGATAGCAGTACACTTTTTAGAAAAAAAATAAAGTGCATGCAATTTAGCGCATGCTGTATTGGACACATTAACAAGTATTGATTCATTTGGTTTGTGTTACTTGACATATATAATGTAAATAAATGTATTCAATTAAAAGACAAGGGTATTTTTTATCAAAAGAATCAGTTCTTAAACGAACGCACCACGATTTCTTAAACGAACGCACCACGATCTGTTTTGCTATGCGAATCCATTTCCCTTCATAAAATGAGTTAAAGGTGTGCACAAAATGTCCGCCATTAGTTTTGCTTTATACTTAATAATCTATTCTATTATCGGGTTTTCTATTCGTACCAATATCGTCTCGTGCAACTCGAAACGTGTAACGCTTCTGTTTCGGTAAGTTTAACAAATATTATTATAAAAAGAAGCCATAGTACAAGCCTACCCAAAATTTCATCATTTTGGTGTGATTAAGAATGATTTATTAAACGAATATGAAGCTGTTACAAGATATTACAGTTTCATTGTTTCTGTACTTTTTAACACAAACACATAAATGTATAATTAAATTTCAAATAGATATAACTTGAAAGAGACGCTGATACAGATATGCCACGAGCACAAAGAGAGCGACTGTTTTATTAAGTTTTTGTTGCCGATATACCTGAGGGACACGTATGATATGCATGAGAGAAAACCGTGTTGCTATTTATGCTAAACCACATCCTTGATGTCATTCTCACACACTGCATAAGAGGAAACGTTCTTTACTTGCATATATTTGATGGGAATCAATTGAAATATTGTCCTTAAGGGATGACATGTTGCCAATAAATATTAGGAAATGACACATTGTGTTCGTTTTTTGGCGATATCTGCAATTTTCACGTGTTCGCAAGGTGCAATATAGCACAAGAAGTGCTTTATGTATGGAGGTATACATAAATACATCGTAAACCAGCACTTAGTGATTACAAGAGATATCACCCTTGTTTGATGCATTTCATGAGACATTAAATTGTTACCAGCAGCTTAAAACTTTCAACAAATATTTGTAAAGAAATGTCCTTTTCCAACATTGAGTTGTCCGTTTTGTTAAAAATTTACATTATTTATTTATTCATTATCATTTTACCCATCTGTTTCACTAGATGAAAATGGCAGTTAAACATCTCAAGACAATTTTTAGTTTATCAAAATTTACTATCAAAGTTTGACTTTAATTTCAGGGATTGCATTTTACGTAACCGATGCCTTATATTTTAAACGAATTGTTTGTTTCTATTATCAAACATCTAGTAAACTATTATTTATGTAACAAAATTATCATTAAACAACCAAGAAACATGAATCACTTAGGCAACCTAATCGTGACAATATAACGCTTAAGAAACATGCATCATTTGCATAATCGTAATCAGCAAACACATCAGATACATTTAACGATAAAGTAATTGTAATCAGTAAATACCCAATACACATGTGTCATTAAAGCTTTGTAATTAGCAAATACTTCATACATGCGTCAAATAAGTTACAGCAAACACCTCAAATACATTTATGCTTTAAGTAATTGTAATCAGTAAACACCCAAGTAAAAGTAACCAGAAACTTTTATCTTTTAGGTAGTTATAATCAGTAAATACTGTATGTTTATAATAATTATCAGTAAATACTGTATGTGTATAATAATTATCAGTAAATACTGTATGTGTATAATAATTATCAGTAAATACTGTATGTGTATAATAATTATCAGGAAATACTGTATGTGTATAATAATTATCAGTAAATACTGTATGTGTATAATAATTATCAGGAAATACTGTATGTGTATAATAATTATCAGTAAATACTGTATGTGTATAATAATTATCAGTTAATACTGTATGTGTATAATAATTATCAGTTAATACTGTATGTGTATAATAATTATCAGTTAATACTGTATGTGTATAATAATTATCAGTAAATACTGTATGTGTATGATAATTATGTAAACAATTTTATATAGTACATAATTCGTGTGTCAATAAAGTAATCATATAATAATCAGCTTACACTTCAGATACATGTGACATTTTATCATAACTTTAATCATTCAACAATCTATGAGTCATTTACTTGTAATCAGTAATCACCCCAGTTATACATTTATCATGTAAGTAATTATACAAGGCAAAGCTTCGGATACGTGTGTCAATAAATTATCGTAATCAGAAGCACAAATTGTGTCATTCAAGATTTAGTTATTGTAATCAGTAAACACCTCAGGTACACTCTTCACTTAAACTACAATAAAAACGATATATCTAATTTTATTTGATAGTAACTGGTGTCTGTTATTCATTTCAAATGTTTGTATTTCTTTCATTTTTCAAACGTTGGTAGGATCAATTTAGGGTTATATTTTTCATAATAGACATCAGTTTCATTTATGTGTTTAAGTGTTATAATCGATTCCGTTTTAAACTTCCTTCCAGTATGAATGTCAAGACAAACTCTCTCTAACCATTTACAGATCGGGGAGTTGACGTTTTTCATCTTTCCAAGTTTTATTGAGCAAGCAAAGTCATGAAATATTTCAAGGATTTAACAAATCAGATATCCTGTTTTTCTCTCAAATTACTGCAGCAGCCGTAAATATCAAAAAGTTCATTTGCCCCATGATGTCCTGAGTGCAAGGCCAGAGCCTCGTTTTGAGGAGGGGTAGGGGTCACTCAGTGCATACGTGCTGAAAGTCCATGTACCGTAGGAACATTACCAGATTCTCGGGGTAACAAGCCGGTGTTATAAATTGCACATAATCACAAACAATTGACATGTAAACAATAGAAGCAAGCAGCTTAATTACCCCACATATTAGATCGCCTGTGCATGTTTTCAGGGTTAAAACATTCCAAAAGTTAATTTCAATAGCCTTTGACTGTTTCTCGTAATATTGTCAGTTTTTATCGTTGCCATTACCTTTAGTAAAATGACTTCAAAATGATGCTTTGTTTGACTTATTTGCTTCCCACATGTGTGTTATGGTGGAAAACACTGTTGTGTAAAGTCCCAATGGTACTTTCTTTTTAATCCTTTTGACTCAATTTATAATTTTACAAAAATAAAAAAAAATAAAAAATTATAAATCTATATGTACGGTTAGACGAGTTTATCACAGAGTTTATCTTCAGTTGTTTGTATCTATTTCATTACTGGAAAATATCTGTGTAATAACCGATTTTAAAATCTTAATTATAGTTAACTTTTAACAGCCCATATCATCTGGTTATTTTCCCCCGGGAAATAACCATTAGATTCTGATGGTTATCCTTTCCCTTTTCTTACTCTAATCTCACTTTAAACTACAAGTAGTCGTGTTTCTGTTAAAAACTCGGGTTGTCAGATATATTCGCTTTGATTTCACAAAACGTCAAAATATTTCTTTTACATAACTAGACATATTTAATTCATTTCATCATTCATCAATTCATAATTATGGAAAGATTAGTGTATATATTGAATACTCGTCATTGAAAGTGCCCATTGTTCATCATGTCAGTGATGCATGCCTCGAACTCCGATATATAAGAATGAACAACTTAGGAGACATGTAGATATTTTCATATACTTTACCACTTAATAAACATAATGAAAAAACATCACGAATTTTCATTCAGATTCATCAAGAGTTTACAGGGAAATGTAAAAATCATTGATTTTTCTAAATATTTGGAAACCCAAACTTCCCCTTCCCAAATCTTATTTTTATCTGTCACTTCAGCAAATTGATACGGGCCACCGAGAAGTATATGAATTCAAACAATGAATTTCAAACTATAGTCAAATTTCTTTCCTTAAACGATATTTTTTATAAACGACCGACGTACATTTAATCTTGTTAGATCCGCGTAAGACAAACTTTTCTACATAGTATTTTCAGTTGTTAACACAAAGTTTAACAATTCTAGATATAGCCGAAACAATTGTAAAAGGCAGTTCCCTTGAATGGTACCTTTGGGTTAAATTCATATATCATGATATCGTTGATTGTCTTGCTTTAGGTGCTTTTTATTTTACATATTAGAAGGAATTTGTATCAGAAGTTTTAATTTCATATTTTAACTAACATGAATTTGGCTAATGAATGTGAGGGGGTAGTGACAGTGTTTATCATTATTAATCATTTCGATGGGATTCCTTTTGTGACGATACAGAATTGTTACATTATCATGGTATTTTGAGTTCAAACATTCAGTCAAGAGAAGTAACACCTTACATTGAATGTGCTGTCCAATCCTACCAGTGTACATAGTTGAAGAATAGATAAACTAATATAAGAATATTTGTAACACACATTTTCATGTCCCAGGTCCCCAAGCCGATGAAGGATTTAGCCCGTTCTGTCGACCAAAGTGTTCCCCGAGATTTTGTAGGCAGAGTCCCAAGGCTGTTTGCTCTGCGAGGTAAGAACTATGCTTGTGGTTTATCATTGTTTCTTCAACACGTTGAATTACAATATTACGAAGTGACTCATTGTAGTTAAAAATAGCTGTCATAACATGCGTCCGTTATGACAAACGTTCGTTATTACAGCTATAGTATTAACTAGATTGTAACTCTGGGTACGGTGAAATGCTCAATTGAACACTGCCAGAACAACTTCTGCAATTATTGGCGAGGTTTGGCGACCCGTCCAACAATGATTACAGCCATATTGTATGACCCTTTTTACCATTAACATGAAAATTGGTTTTAATAATCTTCTCCCCAGTGCCATCCAGGAGGACAATAAACCTGCAAGAAACTGAACGCAACGAAAAAGCTAACACTGCTCCATTTTGACGCTTTCAGTGTATTATGTACGGGAGTAAATGAATATTGTCTTTGTGTTTCTAATCTGTCATCACCAACTGATCATAATAAGACACGAGATGTATCAAATCGGCATCGCGTTGTAAAAATTAAGCATATAAAAATAATTACGTCATTGCATTACATATATTTCAACTAAACATATCTCGAATGTTCCTATAATAACAATTTCATAGTTGATCCAAAGTCATTTATGACAGGCATTTACGTGAAAGCAATATGGCTCACTTCAGTCTCAGTGACGTCGGATATAGACATAATATTTATAATACATGTAGGCATTACACCTGCACGTTTCATAAACACGTAATTTCACAGGTCTGAATCGTGAATTTAATTACTCTTTAAAGAAAGCCGTGTTTTTCATAACCTGACCTCCTATCTGTAAAAACTTTATTGTCGTTAAACACGATTTGGTCATAACTCATACATAAATACATATATACATACATACATACACCCATACATACATACATACATACATACATACATACACACATGCACACATACACACATGCAATCATACATACATACATACATACAGATACATACATACATATAAACACACGCATATATACATACATACATACATAATACATACAAACATACATACATACAAACAAACAAACATGCATATATATTTATACATACATACTTTACTTTTCTGCTGTTACTTAAAACGTTTGAAACTTCCTTCACAATTTAAACCTTTCAAGACTTTCTCAGGTTGCATCAATTTGTCTATTATAAATGTGAAAATTCCCTAACGAAGATGGCAATCATTAACTATCATATTAAGTAATTCTCGCCAGCTGGCCCCAAGACCATCTAAGATGACGTTTACAAAACCTAGCACGAGAAGAACCGAGAGTCGCAATTACTTTCTCCTCTGAGAACGTCACTTCCAATTACCTGCTTGTTCCATTACATCTAATACCTGCCTACTGGTCCCTGCGTCTTCTACTTACCCGCTTATAACACTGTAACTGTCTTAGATTAATAACTCGCTTATAACACTGTAACTGTCTTAGTTTAATAACCCGCTTATAACACTATAACTGTCTTAGTTTAATAACCCGCTTATAACACTGTAACTGTCTTAGATTAATAACCCACTTATAACACTGTAACTGTCTTAGATTAATAACCCGCTTATAACACTGTAACTGTCTTAGTTTAATAACCCGCTTATACCACTGTAACTGTCTTAGATTAATAACCCGCTTATAACACTGTAACTGTCTTAGATTAATAACCCGTTTATAACACTGTAACTGTCTTAGATTAATAACCCGCTTATAACACTGTAACTGTCTTAGATTAATAACCCGCTTATAACACTGTAACTGTCTTAGATTAATAACCCGCTTATAACACTGTAACTGTCTTAGATTAATAACCCGCTTATAACACTGTAACTGTCTTAGATTAATAACCCGCTTATTACACTGTAACTGTCTTAGTTTAATAACCTGCTTATAACACTGTAACTGTCTTAGTTTAATAACCCGCTTATAACGCTGTAACTGTCTTAGTTTAATAACCCGCTTATAACACCGTGACTGTCCAAGACTAATAACGCCCTTATAAAACTGTGACTGTCCCAGACTAATAACCCGCTTATAACACCGTGACTGTCCAAGACTAATAACGCCCTTATAAAACTGTGACTGTCCAAGACTAATAACGCCCTTATAACACTGTAACTGTCCCAGACTAATAACCCGCTTATAACACTGTGACTGTCGAATGTCCAGATGCAGTTAACCTCAGATCTACAATTGTTGAGCACAAAATAGCATGAACTATAGCGTGGGTGTAAGACTATAACTGTCCCTGATCGACAGGAATCATGAGTGAGATAGAAATACGTCAATGTTTGTCAATTAATTGCTGTAATAATGATCTTTGCTCACCACTTTCCTTTAGTTTGTCATATTGGCTGGAAGAATTTGAATCGCAGTTTACCATTTCTTTTTCGATCACTGAAAAGTTATTGAATTTCGAAAACTTAAATCGACAAACGAATTACAACAATTGCTTACTTTACTTACCCCTCCAAATCCTTACTTCACGATAGGGATCATTATTACATATCTCTTATGGTAAATAATAAGTGAGCATAGATTGTGTGACCATGAATGTCAAACATCAAGGCTACGACATACTGGTTTTGCTATGGCCATATTCATCCTTTGATAAAATTTTGAAACAAAATAAAGGTTTTGAAAACTCATATTAACCTTTTATTGATTAAACCCTCTAGAAATTATTTTTCATTATATTCAAAATTAAAGGTCAAGGTCGTGAGCAATGAAATCATTAAAAACGTTTTGTTACTATGATGACTCTTATTTGGTATATATCAAATATGGATAACTACCAGGATTTGAAAACGTTTTTGCTACAATTTGTCAAAGGTCAAGGTAACAGCGAGGTCATGACTTGTGCAAAAATGTTTTATTTAATCAGTAACGCTTTTAATTGTTACATGATTGTTATACTTAATAGAAAATGGTCGTTTATTGTATTACCTTGAATGTCAAAGGTCAAGGTCACAAGATAAGTCAAACTTTGAAATCAGAAATAACTTGAAATATTTTTAATCATTCAGTGATTATACCCCCTGGGAAATCTTTGGACATGTTTGCATTCAAGGTCAAAATTCAAAAATAAAAGTTCTGAAATTACTATTTAATGTTCAAAATTGTGTGAAATCACCCATATGACGTCATGACATCATAATTCTACTAGTTGTAATTGCGATTTGACTGTAATGCTCAATTGTCTTTTGTGGCATATTTTAAAAAAAAACTATTTTATTGTTGCTGTGAAAAAGGCGGAACAGGGGAAGGCGGAAACCTCAGTTTCAGGGCTGCTCTGATTTTGTGGTGTCCCGCAAATGCTAATTTAGTTGTAACAAAAATAATATATTGCCATTTTCTTACAAATATGGAAGCTCTGACATATTTTTCTATAACACTTTGGTTACTTGAAGATTTAAATTTGTATATTTGGTTTTGTCTACTTTCAAATATGTTTGTGGAAGGGTGTCTATCCCAAGCTTTTTGATTTCTGTCAAGAAACCAGAAAGGCTAAGTTTTTGGGAAAACAAGATTTGTTGCATTGAGACTACGATTTGCTTGTTTCAAAGTCTTCAGCCTTATTCTATGTACGTATCTTATATGGTGTTCCCGATGACCAACGTGATGAAAAAATAAGCACTCCTAAACACGATGACTATAAAGGAAATTTTAAATCTTTGCACTGTTTCATAAGATCATAACTTGGGCTACTTTAAAAGGAGCAGATGGGTGCTTAGTTTGTTTTGTTCGATTATTCGAAAGCTAACTATGAAATATCGAGAAAAAAATTAAGAAGGGTTAATTAAAACTAGCATTGCTCATAAGTTCATCTCGCTGCAGTCCATATCGAATCACAGGGATTTGTTCAAAATTTAGCCTGTCCTAATCGGCTTAAAGACAGCTGTTGTTACCATAGCAGTGACTGGAGGTAATTATCTAGGCTTTTCACACGCAAGCGTCGTTGTACCAGCTGATGGATAGACTTGAAATTGACCATTCAGTTATAGATTGATTCATTATTTCAGATATTATCAATAATTATACCTGGAATATGAAATAATGATTGCTTTTATTCGAACAACAAAATGTAATAAATGAAATCAAATGAAAAGCCTTGCCAATGTCAAAATTATGGAAGGTGTTTTAAATAAAGAATTAATCCTTGTCAGTCTGGAGCTGAATTTATCTCTCGGTTATGTAATTTTCGCGGTCTTCTTTAAATCACAATCATAAACTGTAGCTGTTAGTAATCTGAATGTTTGTTCCTGACGTTATATATATTATGGAATGCATTAGTTATCAAATATTTTTTCATATTTTGAAAATGCAGAAAATTTTATTTACAGAGTATGTGAAAATAATCGTATCTCTCATTGCACTGTTATTGCATCTTGAAACTCGACTGCGCTCTGATGATACCTAGATCAGAAACATTGTTAAACAAGAAAATTCTATAACATAGAAGATACATTTTGGTATGATCAACGTGCAAAGTGAAGCCTAAGAAGGCACAGTAAAAGGTTTAAAAAACACACCTAAACTGTATTCGAAAATAGCATGGTAATTAAGATACCTAGTACTACATATCATGAACTATTAGAAGCTCTAAGACTTGGTATTAAATAAATTATGAGAAACATTGCAAGTAGAAGAACGAGAGGAAGGCATCATAACGAGAATCATAAGTGATCGAAAACATCTCGGCTGGAATAAGCTCTCTAAACGAGCATCATAAGAAGTTATTTGTCTAGATCTCTTTCACCGTTTAGCAGTGAACGTATCCAGGTGTTTCCTCGACTACGTTTTGATACCTGACATTTACCTATCCCATACACCTGTAGCGGTTCACGATGCGCGTAGGAGAGAAATATTAAAACCAATGGGGAATCGTGGCCCGCATATTTGAAAATATGACTTGTAAAAGGGCTAATCATAACCTATCGGCTATATAAATACTACACATCTGATACAGAACCCGGCCTGTTTGAAGTTTCTCTGACGTCCATTAGCTGGGAATGCGAGGAAGCCACTGGCGCGCTTTCCGAAATGTGCACCATGCTTGCAAATACAAGTGCAAATTGTTTCTGCATGTAGAGGAGGGAATGTTGTGCCCAGTTGTTAGAGTACCGTGTGTTTCATTGATTCAGTAGTGCTTCAGTCATCTTTCACCTGGGTATTGTAACGCTGATACCTTGCTAATCGTGGGAGGGAAGAGGGAGGGAGCACATGTATCCCCCTTGTTCCAGGCTGACATGCTGTACTGTAGCTAGTGTTTGTTGTTTCTCGCCGCCCCCTCCGTTCTTCACCTGTTGAGTATTATAACGCGCACCTGTATGAGAGACGTCGTGTGCTCTGTGACGTCACTATTTTGTTCAATTTAAAACTTTATGATTGTTGGTATCGGCTACAGATAAACCAGTTAACCATATGATGTGTTGCATTGATTCGGACAACATGGATGTTATCCTTAATTTTTCAATATTTTACTTCTTAACGCCAATCGATTCCATTAAATAACTTTTTCAAGCTTCTTACAAATAACTGTTACCTTGTCTACAAACAGCAATCTGAACTTCAGGATTACTGTTCATACTGCTGTTACTCCATTTGCAAATATTTTTCACAAACCTACCTGTAAAACTTCTGAGTACGTATATACAAGGGCTAGACAGTCACACGATAAATCATGACCCCAAATCTAATTATGGTGTTAACACCTATCCTTTAGGTACACTCTACAAGCTTAATGTTTGGATACTTCTTCAATAGGTAACACGATCAGCAAAAGGCACGAACATTCAGGATTTTGATGTTAAAAAATAAAATGTTGAACCTAAACTTTTAAATGTATATTTGATTGTAATCCTTGATGCACATATTACTTGTTAGAACTGATACTATCGACTCCATTGTCAAACATTGTCGTGTATGCGTTTGACCATTATTTTAAATCGGTATCATCGCGGCTGTAGAATGGATTATCATGGATTATCCTTGATGTTTTAGTGTGATTTACATGTACAATGTGTATTTAACGCTTTGGAGCTTTTATATCAAGCTTGTGCTGACAAAGTCAGATTATATCAAACAACAATACTATCACCGTCACCCTCATCTTCACCATCACCAGCGATGACATTATTATCAACATAAACCACTACCATCATCAGCATCACCACCGCCAGCAACAACGACACCATCATCACCATCATCATCATCATCACCACCACCACCATCCGCTTTATTTCAATGTTTGCCATCAATTCATGATTTCATTAAAACACATTTGGTTTCATAAAAAGCAGTAATTTAGTAAAAGTATTTCTTTTATTTATCAAATACAGAATATTTTAGTGTTTTGATCTCCCCTTGCACTTGTTAACCTTGACTTCAAACTGTATGCAGTAGTTTGGCTGACGATTATGAAGGGTAATTTTTCTATAAAATACCAAATTCTGTTCGACGAGCACTTCTTTAGTACCATTTGTAGACGTCTCATGTCTGAGTGTGTCTTACTAGACAAATAATATAATATCTTTTTGCAACAGAGTCCCAAAATATGTATTCTGAAATGGTTACGCTTTCCAAATCTAATCATCTTGGCAAAGACAATATATATTTTGCATCCGATTTTCCCTTTGAGAAGAAAAACAGCTATGATTGATACCTCTGAAGTAAAGAATGGTGTAGCTCCGTCGTAGAAGCGAAAATGTTTTGGATAGCTCGTGTATCTCAATGACAATATAATCCCGGACGCAGGCAATGGAATGCTAAACTCCTCAACAGGGTGTAATTAGCGTGTTCTTTCTGCTTAGGAGATGTTGCTCATACTTCTCAATGTATTCTCCATGCAGCGATGCATGCGAGTCCTAAGTCGCCGTGTAAATGTCAGACTCTACGGATTGCCTCATGTAAGTCGATGTTGAAGCATCTAAAATACTGCTGCTGTGTCTATCACACAGACAGGTGCCTCCGTGGAGAGATGTAACCTCACAACCACGCATTTATTAAACTGCTAATCTTCCAGAATAAATATCCTAACGAACTTGTTTATCGTATATATCTATGTATATATTTTTTTGATGTAATCTGCTTGATGGCGATGTAATTGATTGTTAATTTGGCTGTGTTGGAATACAGATTGCTATTTCATAACCAAGGGTAGCCAAATGAGATAAGCTTTCGATAAAATAAACCCCCAAAACAGAGAAAAAATATGAAGATATGACTCCCAATTACTAAATACCTGATCAAGAATATACTTCTGCATGGGATATTCTTTTAAATGTACTGCTACTGTACTAGAAGCACTATTTTAGCTTTGATTTTGTCCATGTGTGTTGATGTATTTATTACCCAGCGACCATCATCTGTTCTTCATTTTTCTCTTTAGTTTTCTACTCAGATAACCCATAGGTCATAATCATAGGTCATTTTGATTACTTTATTATATTATATATATATTATATTACAGACTGAAATTATTTAAAGCAGAAGATTTTAATATTTGATTAAGATAGCGCCCATTCAACCTAAAATTAGAAAACATTCAGAAATTAATCATTTCATCAGCGCTAGGACTGTATTTGAAAAGCCTTTCTTTGTTGTGACAAGGCACTGTCGATTAGTCTCATCCTTATTTATTTGTAAAATTATGGATAGTCTATCAAAACGTGAGGTTTATCTTAATAAAGTATTGAAATTAACTGAACGCAGCCAGTGTCTTTTTTTTTATTCACGTTATGCCAAAAAGCAAAACGGCGACAGTACTTGCGATCGCTCATGAAATAGTATCGGAATTTCATAATGTGAAGTTATATATCATCATATTAAATAACATAGAAAATGGTACAAATCGCTATTAATCAACATAACTATTGGTAGATGCACGTGAAGCTACGTTGGAAGCTATCTATTCCATCAGTCAACATACTTTATATATCACAAACATATTTGTATAAAGTGGGGCAAATGGTATCTACAAATATGCAATGGTAATCTGGTTTGTAAAAATCATTGTTCAAATAGACATAAATATATACATAAACATCAAGACGAAGTTGATTAAGGTGATCAAATGTTGTTACACAATATTCTATCTTGGTTTCAGCGACGTAGCGGAAGTACATCGAGAATGTCATGGCGAGTGCCAGCATACTTCCTGTAGCGCATGCTCCTTCGAGAGGGAGCCGCGGTGTCCGGCATGTCGTAAAGATGACTTTAAATGTCTTAAAAAGTTTGGAAAATGTATTAAGAGGCAGACATGCTCAAGAAAAAAATTCCCTTGTAAATGGCGGAAATTAAAGGTAAGTGCCCTGCGTTTTTTAATCCCCTTCTATCAAAATACTGTAATCGTCTCGTCTGTTCGTCTGTAAATATTTAGTGTTCATATATCAAAGCATGAGGTAACTAGTGTGCAAATTCAAGTTATTGCGTTGCCTTTTAATATGATTCATATGTAATGTATCAATGTGTTCCCATTCTCACGGCAACTACATTTCTTCTGTATCGGTTGTTTAACCTGTACATATGGCACTGATGGCATCCATTTATACATGTTTGAACTGATATATCAAGTTTTTATTTTGGTTTAATCTTATGTAAACGAGTTGAGTTTTGTTAGATTGTGTTACAATTGCAAGACATTTAAAATCAAGGATTTCTAAAACAAACTTACTAAGTTCGGTTATGCTACGCGTGTCTGTTTCCCTAATTCAAATGATATAAAGTTTTAAGGTGTTTACACTAAGATGGCGACATGCAGTTTTTGCTTTATACGTGGCTCCCAATTCTACCAGTAGGGATAATTAGTATAAGTATGCCGCTGCTCTACCCTTTAAAGAAACAATATATATAAAACTAATATATAATGAGGAAATGAGAAAAAAAGACGTAATCATACTTAAAACATGGTACAGCGCCTCCGGATGGCGGAGAGAACTGTATTCCTAAAAAGTTTATGTGGTGTATTATTTAAAAAAACAGGAATCCATAATACACAAAGATTAAACGGATACGTATTGTACTAATCCTGATTTGATTATTCAATAAATACTTGCTTCTTAAGGGGCGTTTTGATATTCAAGAGTAGATGTTATTTACACTTCTATAGGAACGCCGTAGAACAAACATGATATTCAGACTGTTAATTATTGTATAACCGAAACCGCGATTGCGCAACATTTCTAACGCAAACTCTTATGATATACCATTGGTAATTGAAGGATAATAGTAGGAACCAAATCACGTCCCTGGAAACAATCCCTCTCCCGCCCTGCTGCTCCAGGTCGCCGTAGAGAGGTTGTGAGCAACAGGACATTGTCCTTGTCAACATGGCGGCACAGCTACTAGGGGCATAGGGTGTATGCTATTTGAGTGGGCAACAAACCTGTCTGTCGCTATATTCTCCATTGACTTTAAAATGTTTGTCTGGACGTGCTGTGGGAGGAGTAGAGAATATTCGACCTTTCTCATGCTACACCCCGAAATTCCTTTCGCCAATCAAGCAACCATAGCTAATTGTGAGGCCAAATATAAACGCTCTAACCAAAACCATTGGCAAAGATTCCGATCATTTCTGTACTGGCTGTGGTCTCCGAGTGTCAACAGTTGAGTAATATCACTTGTTCTGTTCTCACGGCGGGAACTCCACTCTCTGAAACATGTCGTCGGTTTCTGTCAGAGATGTCGTGTGCTGGCCCCGAGTGTCGTCTGTCGCTTTGGGAACCTTGACTTGACCAGGACGACAAACAACGCTCCTGAAGCGGTCTTCATTCACAAAAGTTGTTTACTGACACTCGTGGAGTGAATGATTTCTGACCCTGACCGGTTTGCAATGGAATCCAAAACATGTGCACATCGATACAACAACCCTTGTCGCAGTGTGTAACCTTGGCGGGTTCTCATTCACTCAAAAAGTTTTGAATCCTTGTTTGTTATAGATTCTAATTCTAAGTTGAATCAGTATATTCATATCTGATTTTAAATTTTTTAAGAACATACCTTAAGATTGGATTTGGTTTTATTCTTGTTTTAATCTGACCTCGAGAAAAAGTACATGAATTGTTCTACGTTAGCTGGTTAGTTTTAGTTGGTTGCATGTAAAACTAATATTATAAAGATTGTTTGATTTTATTTTCATAACCATGCAAAACAGTTTCAATTTTCTGATTATAAAACTTCTAGCCAATGATTCACAGTGGGTTTTTTATGTTTGTCCCTAAGAAATCGTTCTGGCTCGCGAGAAATTTATCCTAGTTTTATGACAGAAATATAGGATAATACAAGAACTAGTTAGTCTATTTCACATACTGTAGTTAATTATATCATAATCTTAAATTCACCGTGTGCCGAAAATGGCCTCTTGAAAGCAAATTTAGATTTAGGATTAACAACACCTGAAAGTAAATACCATGTCCTTGAGGCTTCTTCCTTAGGTAATTATTTTAACAAATCAAAGGCGTTGACGGTTACAAATATTTCGTTAATATCTCTCGGTATTACTAACCATCCGCATTCTGGAAATCTACCAAATCAGTTATTCGGAAAATATGTACGAATTCAGATTATGTACATAAATCAACGTTGCACCAAATCCGCATAAAGTATACGGTAACGTTCAAAGTTTGCATACATTCCAATGACCAAAAACGGCAGTCACAATGATTATACTGTTTATAAGTAACCGTTGACGTTATATAAGTGAAAAAGAATATTTCATCGTTTGTTCTTAATATGCAACAGCTTCACACATCCATAACTAATCTTTTCAACAATCAATGTTTCCCATTTTGTGCACACCGACAGTTATGACTTAGTGACCTTGGCCGTCGTCATTTTTTAATTATAGGTCAATTGAAAATGATATAGGCATTTAATAGTATAGATAGAATAAATACGTTGGCGTTCATGTCGTCATACGCCCAATTTGAGTGTGAAACTGCGGCCAATATAATGCTTATAATGTCTCAGAATGTGTTAATCTCGGTGTAATTGTAGATTTACGCACTTGCCAAATATTTTTCTGACAGATGAGGATCCCGCTGATTTGAAAGTTGAGAGACAACTGCATGTAATGTTAAAGTTTCGTGTCTGTCAGGAAGTGTAAGATGATATGCCTAACCTATACCAAACCCACACATACAGGGAATTATGTCGTCAATATATCGCCTTCTCAGCTGGTAATTAATCTGACCTTTTTAACAACGCAAATAGTTTTATTCTGTCAACCAAACTGCTTAGTAGATTATTTATATCGAATGTATATACGATATTACGGAATACATGATTTGATTACATTTTCGGTATATCAATGTTGTGGGAGATATACGTTCTATTAATTAGTTTAAGCTGTGCTATGTCCGACATAACCAAAAGTAGTTTAAAGACCCTCTAGGAGCTTTTTAAAAAATTCGAATTCCCCCTTTTTATTGTATTAGTTTATGTAAGATACACGGATATAACGAACTCAAAGGGACCAACGAATTTAGTTCGTTATATCCGGTGTTCTCTATTCGCGTTTGGTAAAAATATTAATAATCTCATTACTTACCCGGATAAACCATAGTCAAGGCAGTGAACTGGATTCTCGTAGTTTAACTGAACTTGGTGAGGTCCTTTAAGGTATCCTTGTATTGATTGAAAATGTTTTATTGCAATGGATAACATTTGTTTACATTTTTTTCGTGATGTCACTTTATTTCCTTAAGAACACGTCCTAAAGTGCCTTTAAGGTTTTGAGAAGTTTTCTTTACGACTACTACAAAAGTAGCTAGGATTTATGTATTATCACGGAGTCGATGTGTGGTGGAGGAGGGTTAGTGGTGAATGTGACTCTTAACGAACACTTTGATTTCACAGGTAAATGTCTTGATGTTTTGGATTGTGATAACAATTTCTCTCTTATCATATGAAGATATGAGCTGAATCAAAAAAACTTTTGGAATATTTCTAACCAGACACATGTGTTGTAACACTTTGTTGTTAATCGTCCGTGGTCAGGGATTAGATTATATTATTCAATATCTTCTCCTCTCTAAAGCAGGATGTGTCAGGCTTACCATGTAATAAGTAATAAATAAGCCAGTCTGTTGTAGAATACCATTGCTTTATCTCAACGTGCCTCATTTTATCACATGTACAACCAATATAAGTTATGAATAGTCCATGAAGTTGAATTATTGCATTTAAGAATCGTGCAAAAGATTTTTAATATGAAATGATAATAAAGTGTATCACCTAAGATAGCAGATCCCCATAAGGGAAGAGCGTGCAGGGATGTAAGAAATGAATCTAATATTTCTTGTAATTAATACCATAATCTAGACAATTTCTATGATCCAATCTTTATTGAATGGATAATAACATGTTTCATTACCGTTCTGTCATCCAAACGTTGAAAGAGCGAGTTTTTTACAAATGTAAGTCAAGAAAGTAGTCTCGTCTATAAGACTGTCGTATGCGTATTGGTATGGCTTTGCCTGAACTCTCAAATTCATCTGTCAAAATGACTTCATTTTCATGAGATTTTGGCAAAGGAGCCTCGAAGAAAATGAAAATAAGAGACCCGAATCTAGACTTGCTCTTTGAGAAATCATTGTATAAATTCATGTGAGTTAGACTGCGTAAATCCATCCCTTTTAGAACCGGTATATGAAGGAGTGCTTACAAGCATCTTCACTGTGTGGCTAGTCTCTATAGAGCTGACTGAAGGCATGTGTTTGTATGATACTGAAGGAGCGATTTGCATCACAAGAATACCTTTTTGACAGCTTCAATAAACACACAGGCTGTCATAATTTAGTTTACATTGCCCAAGCCTTTATCTGGAGAGTTAGAGAGATGATGTCGAGATAAAAGAGAGGGCAAACCCTGTCCTACGTCAGCTGTCATCCCAAACAGCATACTCTAAACACCTTAGTTTACCCAGTGAATGTGGTAATATCATAATGAAATTGGAATAACGTCTAATTGAGAGGAAATTGGTAATAACGCCTAAAATTGCTAAAGATTCAGGTTTGCTCTGTTTAAAACAACCAGACAAGAAATGAATTGATGATATGGTATAACGGTTTATGTCAATCATAAAGAAATATTTTTTTGCAAAGTTGAAAATATTTTCACTAGATTGTATGGTTATCTTAAATTTAAGAGCGAAAAAGTTTCGGTTTTGAAATAAAAACCCAACAGCATGACACATGTTCCCGTTGTATATACACCAAAAACTTCGATACATGTATCAAATCTAAGAAAGCGGCTTTTATGTTCACTAAATTTGGTGTTTACCCTTCGAGGGCAATCATATCATAGTTAATAGTTTAATGCGGTGAACTGGCCGAACTTACTTTGTAATGGTAACGTGGGGTGATTCCTTGACGTTGCATATCCTCTATTAAATATGACGGATAGGTAAACAGTCTATGCTTCAAAGTAAATGTTCGTGTTTTGCCCTTTAAATAAAGTACTTGTTATAAACATAACATTCGTGTCCATTTCAGATTTTTATGACACACATGCATGGAATATTCCCAGTCTTGGGCGGTATCAATATTCAGACGCTCGTTTGTGAAACATACAATAGCATGCATGGACACTCATTCCTAACTGGGATCTATTGGACACAAAATTATGCTGGAATATTTTTAACTTCTCTGTTTCATTATACAGCAGGTAAAACACCTTGTCTAGCAACACGCCGAGCATTGTGTCATCATTGTTACTCATTTTGAAAAAAAGTAAAGAATTTTTGTTTTTAATAATATCTCATCACGTCTATTTGCAGGTTCAAGAAAGAGGCAAGTTTGTCTGTCAAGTTCCTAAATGCCGGTCTTCCTCTTGAGACGGGTTTAACGCTCTGTTCATTCGGATTTTTACCTTCTTGGTGCTAAGTGTCAATGACGTCACATCCGGTTTGGTGATCTCCAAACATTTACCACCACTTACTTGCCTGTTGACGTTTGAGTTATTCCTGGGCACTTTTAATCAGTGAAAATATCAATAGATACAGTTTGTGATGAACATGTGTATGACCATACTCTGAGAAGTTCTTGAAGACCAGAATAGTTTCTAAAGAACAAGTATAAGTTATTCTTGGATGTGTTAGTGAACAATTAGGACCATTTCGTGATGAACATTCAGGAACAATGCTTGAAGAAATTCCACGTATAATGCTTGAAAACCACCTCTTGAAGCAGATGGTAATAGATGTTATTGCTTGAACGTTCAGAATCACTTCCGGGTCAAGTTGTGATTGATTATATGACGTCATGACTGTTGCCAAAAGTTCTGTTTGTTAAGGTTGTTTTTATGGTATGATCACTAATAATGATCATAATGAAACGGTTGTGATTATGTTATAGTTTTATTTCCCGAATTTACCTCAGATAGTGAGTTACAAAACTTAAGTTAATATATAAAAAATGAAGTGCATTTGTTTATGATCTATTAGGCAATGACGCTGGTCCAGTCAAAATAATTAACGTGATGGCTGTTATCGTTTCAGTGAATTGGAGAATCGTCCCTGGTTTCCAAGAAAAGTCTAAAAAATAAGTTTTATTTGACAGTGTGTATACTCTATACGTTGGTTTTATCAAGTGTTTTCTCGGGTTCTGACACAAGCATCTACTTGAGAATATTTGTGGGACTCTGTATTTAATTCCAAGAGATAAGCCAAGTCGTTATGGCTTAGACATACAGAAGATTATCACTTGATAAGATAAAACCCAGACATGGAAGATCGTAATTGGATTATATAATTCCTTCTTGTAAAATATTATGACAATTGACTCATTCCTTTAGCTTTGAGTTTTGGTCTTCACTTGTTTAAAATACGCAGTCACGCTGTAAAGTAAAGTCAACTAATTTTTATCATTTTTATACAATGTCATTGTATAAACTGACGTTATGGAAGAGATAAAGCCTTCGGTATGTTTTGATAATGTTAAAGAAAAGATATGAATAAACCAGATCAATAATTGTATTTATTGTAATTATTTAAAAATATTGTTAAATACTTTGTTCATCTATTAAACTGTGAGAATGGTAGAGTAAACCTGCTTCGGAGAAACTACATAAACAAGCTCTCTGTTAGAAAATTACTGTAAATGAGAGTTCAGGAAATGTGTATATGATATTTGGAAATGTTTGTCGCCATAAGCAATGCAAATATTACAATGATTACAATAAATTTGCTCCACTGTATCATTTGATTATTTGTTTTCACTTCAAAGATCTTCAACACAAATGATCGACGAATTTATTAATCACTAATCGTTTGTCGCGAAGTAACATTGTGATAAAGTCCGACTGGAAGCTATACATTTCAGTATATGATAGGACCTATCCTATCAACAAGTAATATGGACACACGCGATGGTCTTCGATTTATAAATTTATTAAATGACATGGAAAATACATGTTTTTAAAGTTATTCCCTACCGGATGGCTTAACGCCATGTAAGGAATGATTTTAACTTATTATAATCACCATTTCAGGCACTCGGCTCATAGCATATTTTCCGCTAAATTCTGTCTTCACACTTGTCACAATTTTTTGTAGTTCAAGAATGGTCGAGGGTCAACTAGTTTAATTCTAGGATCCAATAAGGTGTTCGTAAACCGAGTGAACCTGACTGCCGGTTTTATTCGTGGTATACATCTTGGTATTTCAAGCCGGAAACGCAGGTAGCTTAAGAATGGATGGATTCTGCCTTACAACAATGATAATCACTTCCCTAATATATTTCATAATGTACTTGTCAGAGTTTCATAGTGGTCATTTCCTTCAACAGGGTTCAGATTACATGAAAAGTAGCACTGAGAAGGAAAATTAGCCCATTATCCAAACTAGTGCCCACCCAGTTAGGGTGTAAATGAGCTTGTGTACTACTAACACGACTCAGAACAACTGTTGACCATTCGAACGTGACGTTTCCACATTCCACACCTCATCGCTCATTATCACCATCATTGTTCGAATCCCGTCACAGGTGCGACGAATATTGTCGTGAAAGCTTGGGATCGGTGTAGAGGTACTACACACGGACAGTAGATCTCTTGTAATGGTCACAGTTTTGTTACAACTATGCGAAGTTTCCATTTCACGTTTTGAAAAATATTGATACCAAAAGCTACAAATCCGATTCAATTCTATCACCATGAGACCTATTCCACATGTTCGCTCAGATTGTTTCAGGGGACTTATCGTTGCCTCTATTCTGTCATCCAGACCCTAGGGCCAAAAATCAAAGGAGCCTTCTGAAGTCTAGAAAATGCTGACAGGGCTAGTTGCCTCAGCCATACCTGAAATTGAGTAAGATTCGGGACTTTTTTTATGGTATTTCATACCAAATACTGAAAAATAAAATTACAGTCACAAATCTTATTTTCAGGGACTATATGTTAATGTTCGTTGCCTTGTTGATCCTTATCGATAGCTCTGTGTAAAATAGGGGCCTGGTTTGACCGTGCACTCTTTCATGGACTAAATTTTAGTCTAAAGGGGAGGCAAAGGATCAACTTCCCCGCAAACGAGGACCTACAGCGTGGCTCATTAAAGATCGGGTGAAATGCCCTATAGTCGATTTCGGAATTCGTTAAAAGAGATTACAATTTGACGTGGACTCAACTTTAAATTTCTGAAATCGGCCGCTAAACAACATAATTACGGCTTTGTAATTTAATTGCCTAATTACGACCGGCGAGCAGAACCTGAAAGGCCCTGTGGTCACTGAAGCGTGAATCTTTCGTGACGTGCTAGTTGGCATATCATCATTCGCTCGTTATGTAAAACAACACTAGCCGATAGTAAATCTCACAGTTTAACTGTCGGTTTTACCTACTAAACGTTATCCAAACAACTCAAACCTTAAAGGAATCTATTGTTTAATTCATTGTCTGGATATTTCTGTTTTTGCAAGCGCAAGACCCTGATTAAATACGATGCTGTGTGCACTTTCCTACAGAATGTTTTTCAAAGTCACGACCCTGCGCCATGTTGTCATAGTTATAAGATTGCGCTAACGCGTGAGATCCCGGAAGTGTTTCTTACATGAACTATGCTCACTTATTGGACATTATATTGAGGGATGCACCGGCATCCTTATTCCCATAAAAATATAACCTTTATTAAGTATTAACGCATAATGTCCACCAGCTATTCAGAAAGCGAGATATCATTATTTATGGAATGTGTCTCATCATGTTCAGAAACGCTAATTTCAATTGACGGGGACGATACTTTTCCTTACTTATATGAGCCAAATGACAGTTCGAGTGGCACAGAAACAGAAGAGACGATTTTTTGTGTGTGTTAATTTCTTTTGGCATTTTCAATTTAATTTTTATGCTATTACAACAGAACTCGGAATTTACTATTAATGCTAAATTGCATTGGACTGATTATTTTAAAAAACAATTCTCCATTATATTTATATATTTTTTCAGTCAACAGAAATAATAAAAATAAAATTGAATGTATTATTGACCATGGATTATTTGAATATGATATCCATATTTTTATGTATTTTGGCGTTCACACAATTTTCTAAATGTAATGTAGGCATGTAGCGTATGGTGAGTGAGACATTATTGTTGATATCGTCGTAAGAATAGCTAAGTGGAAGTCAAATCCTATCACATTTGTAGGTCATACATCATAAATGTACATCCAAAGATAATTTCCTGGGTCCCGTTGCACAAAACTCTAAGGTAGCCTTAAGTCACTAAGGTTAACCTTGAATTTAAGTTGTTCATCAATTACGACGTCTGCCAAATGTTTTCACAACAATCAAATTGGTTTAACTAGTTTGTTTGTTTTTTATGACACACAGCTGGCCGTTATGTAATCCTATCGCATTCAATTTCAATTCTTGATTTAATGGTCTCTAATTATACCTTTTGAATTTTAACGCCTTGGACCCGCCAAGCGGAATATATGTCCTGTCATAATGGCGTAACTCTTGGCATTCGACTGGTACTTAGTTTATTGTCACGGCGTCCAGTCATTTTGAACCAATGAACTTGTAGAATATATATTCAACCAATAAATTAAGAGCAGGAGATTTGGCTCATGCACCTCTAAGGACGATGACACACATTAAAAAAAGTACATCGTGAATAACGGGACCCAACATTCTTTAGGATTACATAGGATGTTTCTAACGCTTGCGTCAGGTATGTTTTCATGTCATTTAATGTTAAATTCAAAGACAGAGATATTGCAACACGGTGTGAGATGTTATACTAGATAAGAATATGATATGTGTTAGTTAAATACAAACGAATATTCCAATAAGTACTAAGTTGTCATGAATGTGAAGTGAAACAAAATTATTTGTTCTATAGTCATTAAAAAAGTTTCCACATTGTCTCCCGTTTTTTACAAAAACCTTCATTTTTTTGGAGACAATTTATAACTTCATATCGATAAATACATGTTGTAACACTACGTGATATCCCATTGTAATTGGATCTCTCACCGACCAAGTTCTTTACCTTTTTGATATAAACCCACCCAAGAAAACCGCGTCCAAGGATTGTCACAGTCTAATTAAGATGGATTTGACGACTGAGAGGGAAAGTTGATATCATGAAGCTGTTATATATCGTATTTTGGAATTCTTTCGGTCATGCTATTGCCTCTATTTTGCTGTTGAATTAGCTTAAAAATACAGAGAAAATCAAAGGGCTGGGCTTTCAGCTGCCCACTAGCACGTCACACACTGGGCGTGGCTTCGAGTCATGCTTCGGTGATTTTGTGTAAGCGTTCGCCAGTCTCATTAGGCGGCTATCCAAAACAGGGGTATAAAAGGTCTCCTAGTAGTCGAATTAAAGCGTATATTTTCAATGTTTTTGGCTCTATTGATTGATATAAGTGAAGCGAATACAGATACTAATTTGTAATAATAAAATTCATGCGTATACTTCTCCTCTTTAACATGGAGGCCACCCGTTATTGTCCATTGTCATAATGAACAGCTTGTTGCCCAGGTGAAGTGGAGGCGTGACCGCTGGTCATTTGTTGTCCGTCATGGGGGTGGTCATCTGAGCCAGAGGTGTGATGTGATAATTAGCTCTTGAGTACTTGCACACTGCTCTGTTGGTCTTGAACAAATGGTGGAATTCAGACCCGGCTTGGACTTTTACAATTGGGAGATGGTAATTTGTGGGGTCAGTTAGTTTAGGTGGTTAACTTTGGTAGCAAGCATGAGCAGTGGAGTGTCCGTCAGCCGTCGCTTGAGACACAAGTGCAGATCGACTGACACGACAAGAGGGTGTTATCTTATGATTGTACACCGTTAATTAAATATAACATTGACAACCTTGATGTTAATTTCGTGTTCGTGAAACTAGGTGATTGTGTAACTTTCATCACTCGAGTGAATCACATATACAGTGTTACATGCTACAATGCTAAATTACACGAGAAATAGTTAACTTTATGATAACTTAACAGAACTGCGATTCGTGGGTTGTTGAAAAGGTTTATGAATAAAAACCTAAAACAAATCAAGTACATGGACTCTTTTAGTGGCGTTATAGACGTTGTGGTAGTTGAAGTACACGATGTTATGGATATTCAACTTCTTTATCGTTATAATAAAGACGTTGAATATCCTATAATCGTGTACTTCAAACCAACTGAATACTTGGAATCATGTGAAAAGTTTCAAGTAAAGGAGAATCTGTTCACTACTATGAACACATCTGATGGCAGTTAGAGCATTCTCTCCCAACAGAGGTAGCACTCTCATAAATTCCTACACAATCTCTGTCATAAAACGAAGATTTCTCAGTCTAGAAATGTAGAAATCTGATTGGATGCACTCAAAGTAAGTTGTGCAATCAGCGACGGCGTTTCAAATTCTATCATTCAAATCGCCTAAGTTATTTCCATAAACTTTCCAAAAGCTTAACTTTATTCGAATATGCACCTTGCACTGTGAGTCTTCTTTACAGAACAAACACGCCTCATTTAGCCACTGCGTCATTGCACAGGCATGTGTGACAACAAATATGTTATTCATGCATTCGGTGTTTTCAATATTGCAAGGTAGTTTAAGTCGCAATTCCAATGCAGTTCCAATGTGCCGCTAGGGGAAACTGCCGGAGATTCCAAAAGAGCTAATTAGTTGATACTATCACCTAATTACGAGATAGTAACGCCTAATTAGGTGATAATTAAGTCCTAATTAGGACTTAGTTATCTCCTTATTAGGTGATAACTAAGTCCTAATAGGACATAGCTATTTCCTAATTAGTTGATGCTTTTGATGTGATAATTATATTCCTAATTAGGAGATACTAACTCCTAACTAGGTGATAGTATCAACTAATTAGCTCTTTTGGAATCTCCGGAAGTTTCCCCTAGATAGACTTAGTATGTCCTATTTAGGACTTAATATCTTCTAATTAGGAGATTGTTTCTCATAATTAGGAGATATTTTCTCCTAATTAGGACTTAGTATCTTCTAATTAGGAGATAGTTTCCCCTAATTAGGTGATAGTTATGTCCTAATTAGGCGATGATTAAGTCCTAGTTAGGTGATAACTATCTCCTAATTAGGAGTTAGTATGTCCTAAATAGGACTCAATATCTCCTAATTGGGCGATGATTAAGTCCTAACTAGATGATAGTATCAACTAATTAGCTCTTTTGGAATCTCCGGCAGTTTCCCCCAGATAGACTTAGTATGTCCTAGTTAGGACTTAATATCTTCTAATTAGGAGATTGTTTCTCATAATTAGGAGATAGATAGGACTTAGTATCTTCTAATTAGGAGATAGTTTCTCCTAATTAGGTGATAGTTATGTCCTAATTAGGCGATGATTAAGTCCTAGTTAGGTGATAACTAACTCCTAATTAGGAGTTAGTATGTCCTAAATAGGACTCAATAGCTCCTAATTGGGCGATGATTAAGTCCTAATTATTTGATGGTATATCCTGATTAGGGGATAAACAAATTTTGACTGTGGCATAAGGATACTTCCGTAATTATGTGACATAGTCAATACTTGAAAACTATCTATACAGAAAATACCTTTTTCATTAAAAAAAACCGATCGAGTGTCAACCACACCCTGGCAACAAAGATTCCCAATGAAGCCAGGCATATTGGAGCTCCTTTTATAGAATATTTAGGAGTAAACCAACTGTGTTTGAAAATCAGTGATATGTTATACTGGATTGATAACGAGTAAATTTTAGACTGAAACCGAACGCCTAGCCGGATATGTCTCTGATATTAAACCCAACACTGCATGGTCATAAAATGTTTTTTTGTCACAGCACATAATATAAGTATCGAATTGTTAAAAAGTCTTTTTTTCATTCGATAGATTACAAATACCGCAAAATCCCTATGAAGCAAATAGAGGTCTCTTCCACAAAACTACTATGACGTGGTGATAAGGATTATGACATCAGAAGCGTTCGCGAAATGACGTCATTGTATTGTTGCCGTATTTGAAGGACTCTTCCTGCATGCTCAATAGCGGAAAGCTGAGCCTACGTTGATTGATCACTTAAACTTCTTATTTTGTAGGAAATCTGACACATGCTTCAAGAAAATTGCTCTCTCCCTCTGCACATGAACACACGAAAACAAATACGATTAATTCATTTTGAAAAGAGAGTTATCCCAACTAACAAGCAGAATACCGACTCTGAATTTACCAGTCGAATATACGTTAACGCCAATGTGTGTATTGGAAGATGTATGATTTCTGGTAGACTGAGCAACTTCAGTCGTGAATTGATGTCTTGTGGATCGGATAGATCAACCAATAAGAATCGAGTATTCAACGCTTTCATGATAGAACTCTGTAAAGCATGAACTGAAGTCATCCATTCCAAGTTTCTGTATTGCACCTTTCAACACATGCAGGATATATTAGTCGAGCTTAGAACTATGCTTCAGTTCATCCAGCATCAAATTCCAGAATCGTCCCTAATCTGAAGGTATTCCCTCAATACTAGATATCACTAGACTGTATATCTTTCATTGTTAGACTTGAAGTAAAAGAATATGAAATACAAATGTAGCCGGACAGGGTATGTTCTAAGTAATACAGTAGACCTGTGTAAACATTCAAAATAAATCCATTATTAGCCATGAACATTTCTGAATAGTTCATACACCCATTTTCTCAGGTCAATAATTCATGGTAATGAATGGAATCGTTAACAGGTTAATGGACAGTACCATTCGCAGTACATTCATTGTTGAAGATACAAGTTGTACTGAGTGTAGGTCTTATTAGGTGTAGTTCATATAAATTGTAGGCAGGATGAGGACAGGCCATTTCAGTGGCATTCTTAATGTTGTTGTAACTAGAATGTTAGGGATTGTATGGATATTCAAGTATTTATCCACGGATTTGCGACCTTTCATTATAGATTCGTATTCCGTTTTAAATCATGATTTGATACCAATAAAGTCTTGTATTCTACACAAAACCATGCATATTACTTCAATGTTCAACATCTCATCTCTAAATTGAATGTATATCAGTCTAGAAATCAGTAGCAAACATTCTTGAAATTTCAATACCACATACCAGTATCAAATCTCTTCAAAACAACGTGTGTATAACAGTGTTTGTTAGATCTGTTACAATTAAGGATACTTCAATTTCAGCATCATATCTCTATACGAGGGATCTATGTTAGCCATGGCTTTAACTATAGCCAACATATTTCTTCTCCAGCAATTACTGAAGCACAAACAACTTGAAGCAGTTTAGCAAGTGGAATCTGGACTTATCACTCCAGAGTGGTAAATGCGACAGTTTGCGAGGAGAATTGGCTCTATAAAGCACCTGTATCGGACAGGAGAGATACCGCTCTTCCTTCTCAAAGACTTTTTATGGGATGGAAACGTTAGTCTAAGTGTTCGAGGCGATGTTTGCCAGATAGATGGACGATATTGCCGTTTTTCTACAATCTTATTTGCCTTTGTTGAGGTAAATCTACAGTCCAATTAGCCAATTGTTTGGACGTTTCGCCTTGTTTAGCCACGTGTGTAGAAGCAGTGGAGGACCTGCCTCGTAACTTACGAATCGCCCTATGAAGACGAGACTGGCTTGTCTATGAGGTCTTCAGACAGTGACATCGAGAGCCACGTGTGCCAACCTTTACTTTGCTTATATTCAGTGAAAAAACAATTGTTATAAGGAATTTCGATTTTTTGCAATTTTTTAATGTCATTATGAATTTACGTTTTAACTTTAATGTGATAAAAATGCAGGCCCATGCATTTTAGATGATATTGATATTGCTTGAGAAGTACAACAAGGATAAACTTTGAGGGTCAGACACATTTAGAAGTTTGGCTTGTCATACCAGTGCAGAATAGACTAGAAAAAAAGAAAAAATGTCGGTGTCTGCAGACGGAAGCACAACATTAGTCGAGGAACATCTCAAACGAGACGGTTTTATAGCATTGAGACGCAAGGTCTCCAATTCCACCTGCATGGAATGGGCAATGTTCGGTCTTCAGAACGCTTAAGAGCCCCCTAAACCAACTTTCTGCCATTGTTCTTACTTTATGCTTACTCGGCATACTTTCAGGTGTTCTTGTTTGTAAAATCGCTTTATGAAGATTGTGATATGCATGCTTCTCTAATGTATGTAGAAGAAACTGTAGAAGATGGTTTCCGGTTTGCACTGAGAAATTACAATTATGACCTTATGTAAATGTAGCAAATATATGCTCCTTAACTGCTTCATTCCATTTCATATTTTAGGATAGATGTCTGTTCCTGTAGAACCAAGCATACCATATAAAAGATTCTTGTAAATAAATAACGGGGAAAAGAAACAAGACAAAAGGAAAGGCACGTTATATCTTTATATTTCATATTTGTAAAAGAAATGGAAAAAACAATGGCAATTATAAAAGAACATATCTACCTGGAATATGTCAGTACTGAAAGAAATAATCAAAAGCAATTAAATGAAATGGGAACTGATTTTTCCGAAATGTTCATTATAGTTTTCAAGTGTGAACGTTTTCGTCAGAATCATGTCTCATGAAATTTTTTATGTTATAGGCTAAACTGAAATTCCCACATTTTAAAAACATTTTACAGCAATAGGCGTGAACAGACACAATTTTTTTCCTTTTTATTGTAGAGACGCTGGTGGCCCATACAGATTTAAACTGTAAGAGGGTTGAGCTGCACATTGCTGGAACAGATCTGCAATTTCACTAACATTTACCTTTCGAAAACTTACCATCCAATCGACTCAATTATAAAAGACATTCCACTCTTTTGTCCAATTACTTCTGTTTATTGTTTCAATTTGCCACGAAGAGAGGGTAGTCTTGACAACAAAATCAGTTCAATTTATCCGACAAGTAGAAGAGTAATAGTTTTACCGATAAGCCCTCACATGAATATGGGCAGCGAAACTGGGATCTGTAAAACCGGAAATAAACAAATATTTCGCTTCACTAATTGTACAACGCTTATCTGAAATCCGTATCAAAGTGGGAGAATCTTACGAAAACTTTCAACTACTTAAATCCAATCTGGAAGACGAATTCTTATAGACATTAACGAATTGAAAACATCAGCCTCGTTCTTACCAGCCAACTCGCGTGTAATGCTACTAATGGCGGCGCGAACTTCCGCTAACATCATGTCGGCTTGTTTTATCTGTAAGGGAGATGTCAACAGCGATATTTTAACCGATATACTAAGTGGAAACATTTATAAAGTAACTACCATGAATGTGGATCGCCCACGTTTAGCCCAGCTGATAGCATCAACTATTTGAGTGTGTTTGTTTTCAGCCCATGCTTCCCTATGGAATGGGCAATTTATTCACTGTGGAATACAGAAGTTGACGAAAGCAGGAACTTGTAAATAAATCAAACTGCCCAGCTGAACCTAAAGTCCTCGTTCTAATGGAAACATATACGTGCCATATTGTTCCGACGATATAGAGAATGACAACTTGTTCTCGTTGACCTATCTACAGATTAAAACCAGTAAGAGAGATAAAAAGTTGTTGAAAATATAAAATGTTTTAGAAAAAACCCCGATAAGATTAAAGATCTATTTTGACTTTTTCAAGTAAGTTCCTAGTAAATAGTTTAATATGTTTATATTAAGGATACGATAGGTACGTATAGATATGAGTAATCAAAATTTCAAATTTAGTGTTCTCGTTCACACCCGTAATTTTGAGTTCAAGTCATTCAGTTTGAGCATTTATGTTTACACAAAAATGACAAGTTGTGACAGTTGTGACACTAGTCATAACAGAATGTTGACACGTGTCATAAGAATAGTAGACACAACAATGAGTTTGATTATAATGGCTTCATTCACCTGTAGGTTCTCACAATAACGGATTCTAGCCAACAAGAACAACCTGCTGTAAAATACACCATAGAGAGATGCAAAGCAAATTTAGTTCGAGACTGCATGTGTGAAATGCTTTTGAAGTATACCTATTATTGACTTCACAGTTTGCAGTTGGATTCCTCAGTATAAACGGTAAAGGGAGCCCACTGAAGGCGATCTTCGGTCAGACAAGACTTCAAATGCCAACCGTCGGAAACTACAAAAGCTTCTGCCTTATACCGACGAGCGAAAGCAACAAAACGTTCATTCGTACAACGCTGTGTTTGTGATGTGAGCACTGCTCCATAGAGATTGTCTGGCTGACAGTGTATAAAGAGCGATCCAATATCTATTCCAAAGTTTTAAAGTCAAATAATAAATCGAATAAGTTATCAATTAAAAGGAGAAATTTGAACCGGAAGTAAATTTGACTGACGCAACGGTAAGTAACGGAACCGGACGAAAGAACACTTTGCAGCTGGACCTTTACAGCTTAGTTGTCAGGATTCCAGAGGGCTACCTTTGCGCAGAAGCTCGACCGTTCCGTCACATGCAGACAGCCTCGCTTCTACACAGCCACGCGTAGAGATTTCGATATGCACAGGGAAGCGCTAATATTTGCATTCTTAACATTTAACAAACAGCGGGGGAGGAGAGGGGAACAGTTGGGTTTGTTCCGGAGAAGGGGAGGAATTAGCTTCATTCTCTGACGTTAATGTTGCTTCTTGCCTTTGAAGAAACGATTAGAATTATTATTTCAAAAATCATATTTGGGAGTGTGAGGAGTAATAGACATTATACCGGTATGATAAATTACATGAGTTTATTTTTAGTTCAAGTTGTTTGTTGATAAAACATCATTGCCAAATATTCTAATATCATAAAAACTGTAGCGAAGGATTGTCAGATTAGTTAGGAAATGTTTAAACTTATCTTAGCAAAACGCTATGCCATTGAGCGGTGTATGTATTTCAGTAAGTCAAACCACATTAAAGTTTACGTGAAGTGGCTTATATACCATCCGCTATTTAATGAAAAATGATAATGATAACTTGATATACATGATTTCACCACCTTGTCACTTTTCCCATAAACAACTGCTTAGGTATTCTTTGTTATCACATATACCATTAAGTCTACATATGTGCGAGTGAAAGCTTTTTCAAATGATAACAATCCAGAATCCTTTCTTGTCTTTGTTTTTTCAAATATGTCAGAGGCAGGAGTTCCCCTGGCTCCTTGTCCTAACCTGTAACAGGGATTCAGAAATAAAATATTTCTCTAAAAAATTAAAACTATGTTTTTTAATTTTTAGTTTTTAACCTTCTTTTTAATATTGGCTAAATTTGCATAGTGTATGTCTATTATAAATGTTATTTTGACTTAAAACTGTTTCACGAGATATATGCTCATTCACCCCAAATGCCAAATATATGATAATTACTTGCTTCCAATTACTATCGAGCAACGGTCATTTACATGTTCAGAAGACGTAATGACACGTTCAATGTTCATGGTTACTATATGTCTGACACTTCTAACCCAAATCTATGTTTTTATCTGCTATTGATAAGTCTTTTAAGAATTACTTTGGACAAACTTGCACCCGTTACTCGTCACATTGTTCGATTTTAGATTTTTTCAAAATGACAACTGTCCATACTAGTACATAATAAAATATCACCACTAACTGCGTTTGCAATATTTGATCCCATTAACATTGTGTCACGTTGATGGCGTGTATTTTTTTCGATTCTAACAAAACGTCATATTTCTATTTTTCCATCGGTTTATCTAACATTTATCCCGCTTTGAAAAAGTAACATTAAATGAAAAAATATCAACTCTCATCCATCGTGTATATTTCTTTCCGGAAAACGGCATTATTCTTAATAGTTTGACAAACACTCTCCACGCGATGTGGTTAGAAGTCAAACTCTCTTGCACCATTGCAGCAGAAATTATATGCTCACTTATTTGAACATGTACATGTATAGATACTTTGTCAAGAACGTCTCATCAAGTCTGTAACATTGTGTCAAGTTTATATTCCTACTATATCCTCTTACATTCAGTTTTGCCTTCGAATTGATATCAAGTTATTTTTTTTCTATAAGATATTCATTCGAGGGCCTCAATGTTAATTCAACACCCAACACTAGTTCTGTGAGAACCCGTTCACCTATGCGGACCAACCACTGTGCAGTGAAGCGCTTCCGCCCTGAAAATACTCCCCAGTATAAATATTTGGTCGGGTTCACAGCCATGCCTAGCGCCCATTTCCCACGAGGTGCAATAAAACATGACTCGAGCGCTTATTTTCGGAGGTGACTTAAGCATTCTGTCCAAGTCATGTCAAAATATGATCCCTCATCCGCGATTGAGGCTGAAAGAAGAGGGAAGGGGAGGGTCTTTGAGTAATACATTCCTCCACTGCACATTTCATAGAGGAGCGAATGCATCACTACTTCTGAAATGTGATGTTTTTCTTGACTTTATTTGGTGTTTTGATAATGCATTTTATGTAATGAAAATTATTTTTAACAGGTTCAAATAAAATCCTTATTCATCTGAGAGTCAAACATTGTTTTCTTCCTGTTTTTTGTAAATGTCTATTATATCAATGTTTCCGTGTGTTTCATATTTTATCTTGTATAGTTTCTTAATAGTGTGATTACTTGTTTATAGTCTCTCATTATCCCTTCGTTAAAGGGTGGCTCTACATTTTAATGTATTATTTATTAATTGTAAATTTATTAAAATGAGGTGAGACTGGAATAAAGAATTTGTCTGTCTGTCTGTCTGTCTACAACATGAGCCATCAAAGCATAGGTCCTTCTGGCACTGAGATGAACAGTCGTCGTGAAAAAAAGAATATAACATCATTAGTGTACATGTACATCCTATACCACAATAAGTTTTACAAATGTAGCTGTGTTTGATATCAGTGTTTGTATGTGTGTGTAAATTTAAGGTTTTGTCTCAATGATTTTTGTTTTCATTTACATTGCTACTCTAAAACAAAGAATTGAAATTTCAACAACGACTTTCACGAATACGCACTGAGTATTTTATGAGCGCATCACATTGCCGATAGCATTTGTCACTGTCAACTAACCTTCAAATACATCTCCACATATTCAAATACTTATTAATCATGTACATGTTATATTGACTAATGAATTACTTATCTTCTTCTCTTATGCTTCGTGGTAAACTCTAGAATTAAGCTAAAGTCTCAAATGTTTGTCAGGCTATAATTCTTGTGCGATCTAAACCTGAGGTAGTCGTCTTCAAATGAAAGCTCAACTGGATATCAATGGGTAATTTGCGATGTTATAATGAAATTTAAAGTCGATTTTTAGCGGCCCGGGTTGTTTATAAATATTTATTTAACGATTCAATTTGAAAATAATTTCAAACTGACGGGGGATGTCGACCCCCTTTTATCCCTTTACATTTTTAATAATAATAGTTGCTCGATGGTCGACTGCAGCTGTTTTAGAGACGTTTATTTTCAACAATACAAGTCCCTGTGACTGTGCCAATACAAGTTAAAGGAAAAAGGTTGAAACCTTAGCTAAATCGATAAGAAATAAATTCAAAGAATTGATCAGCTAAGATGCAACTATGGTATAACAACTTGACCAACTCCTGCAAGAAGTATTTATGCAAACCAGACATTAAGATAAATGTAGCGTATCGAGTCCATTCTTCTGGTGGAAACGTGAGAAATATAAACCATTAATTAATCAGAACAGAAACAAACCGCTTGACGTCATCACTATTGTCATCATACATCTATTGTTTACACTCAAACAAGAAAAGCCTTCGATAATTTATGAATAGTTACTGCTTCAATTGACGTAAAACGTTTACATTAGTTAGTTTGCAGTAGTTTCTGTCTTGAAATATCATTCTATTTACTGTAATTTGACCCTCCAAAAACAACAAATACATCAGCGTGCTGTTCAAGCAAACCCAACCATATCCCATGTCGCAAATCTGAAGTGTATATGTATGTATAAAGACAGTTTTCATTACTAAACATATATGTGTTCGTATGTTTCATTGATTTACTTTGGTGCCTCACCTTTATTTCATTATTACACAAATCAATGCTTGAGTTACGATCATAACAATCATTATGTTCATATCCCATATATCATATCAAAACTACGTTGACGATGTTAAATATCAAGCCATCTGAATATTCATGAAACCCAAATTAACAGTACATACCCAAACTCGATTGCATACATTGTAAGCACGATTTTTAAAAAGAGGATAACCGACTGTATTTGTGCTTGTAATAGAAATGTATTTATATTTAAACTCAACCAAAATTTTCTGATGAATTGTGATTGATAATCCATTTACCAACTCTCAAGTTTCTTTTTGTCAAGGCAATTGAAATAAACATTAGTACAGTTGTTTGCTGTGACAAACACTTTTTAACATCGCAACTGACGCCAACGAAGTAATGGCTTGTAATTAAATACTCATCTAGTATAGTCATCGCTCTAATTTGTGTCAGTCATAATCATCGGTTGTGCCAAGGTAGAAACTCTTAATTCAGAATTCTATAAGCCATCAAGGGTTTGAGTGTAACAGTTATATCCGTAAGTTTAGACTTTTAGAAACTGAACTACCAAAAGCTTCCTCACCACAGATGCAGATGCATAAGTTGTTAGATCATACAATTATGAACAAAAAGAACACCATTTCCACGTTAGAAATAATAACAAATAGGTTTTTAAAAATTGAAAATGATGTTAAAGCCTTCGAAAATTCCAGTGCAACATGCTATAAAATGATATCTATGAATACAGCTATTTATCTATCACACGATCACTAGAAGACATGATGTCTCTCAAAAATGTCATTAACAAAACGGATCCACCGAAGTAATCAAGTACCGTTTATATACCAAACAGATCCACCAAGTTGTTTCATTTTCCGTTCAACAAGCATACGGATCCATGAAAGTTCCTTTCAACAACCCTTAAGCAACCAATTGATTCATCCTTGGAAGCATCATATCATCAAGTTCAGCAGTCATTTTTCAAAACCTTTCAACCTCCAATCACGTTCACCCTTGTATTATTCAATAAATTTTCATCATTCAAGAACAATTCAGTTTACTTTCAGTAATCTTCAACAGTCAATTACGGCCACCATAATCAAATTTGAGAAATATAGGGATCCAACGTAGTTGATCAATGCAACATTTCAATAATGCCGTGGTCTAGCTTATACTTGTTGAACTTATCACTCAATAAACTTTCAGCCAATCAGGTTCATAACTTTCCGTTTAACGTGAATTTTCAACAGCTCATAGATATGTGTTTGTATAGTACCACGTGATCAGTATTCTAACTATTAAGATCCGACATAAAGGTAGTAGAAATACCAAGGTATGGTTTGCTAGTTATTTCTACAGGCTCATTTACATTTCACTGAATCAATATAAGACTCTGCGTAACGACGTCAGAGATCAAAGATATAACACTATCAATGATATGCAATGTATAGCATTACACTGCTGTTTCGACATGCCGTTAAACTGTAAAGAGTTTTGATAACTTGAAAATCTAGCATAGTTTTTACATTTACCTTGATTTGTTATTCCTGTCACCGTCAAATGTTGTGGGAAATGTCATAAAATGTCAAGATGATTTAAACGTAATAAGAAATGATAAGAAAAGAAAGATAACATTATCAGGTTTTATTTATTCATGTATTTTTACTTATAACATTCATGGTTGATTAATTGAACTTACTCAATGCTGATCTATTTGACTTCTTCACTTCCAGTGTTAAGAAGGAAAAACTGTCTCTGATTGCTATAGCTATTCTGTCTGAGTTACAATGTTTACAACGTCAGAAGACACGACTAACAAAGTAACACAGCATACACACACCCCACAGAGGTAACTAAAGTCATATCTTTCCTCATATTCTCTGGTCATTTGGTCAGTTGTGTATTATCTATTTGTATCGGTATAGATCCATCGCACATGTCGGGTATTCTCTCTTGACTGGTTGGCCTGTGCTAAAATATACAGCAGGTTTTCCCTGTAAGATTTTACATACAAACATTATTTGAGTGCAAAATATGTTGCATTTTCGCATTTTTTAAAAACGTTTGCAACTTAAGATACTGCAATATGGAAATTGCAATCCAGTGAATGATTATATTGAAATATTTTATGTCGAACTGCTACATTTGGTTTTTTTTTAAAACTTGAGGATTACTATCTTTCATATTTTATATGTTTTTATAGGTCAGTGAAAGTCATAAGTCATATGTTATAATCTATCTATAACGTGACTTTGACTTTCTAAATTGCCTCTCAAATGAATTAATAATTAATGCAAATTTAGAACATTATATTTTTAAATGGTAATATATTTTTATTTCAATGCGCCTCACATGTATGCGGCGTAAAAAATGTATATTGAATACAATTATTTTACAAATTGAAGAAAGGTCGAAAATGGCACTGAAGAAAATTGTACTATTATTAATTTATTTGTCATTTCTATTTATATATTGAACATTGAATGGACCATTCTCATATCGGCATGAAAATGAAGTTCTCCGACTAAGATGCCCAAAAACAGTAAATATAAGGAATCCAATAGCTCTCTTATAGGAGATCTAAAAGAGGCTTCATCTCTTAAAGGAACTGAAGTACGTTTTTAAAGAATGATTAAGTTGTTCGAAATTTCTCCATTATATATTGGCTTTTGCGAAATATATTTCTTGAAAGGTTAAAACACCTATTTCCTCTACCCGAATATCCGTAGGCGTAGAATAATTTGTCACTAGACGGAATGCTCTGTGTCGAGGTACAACCTCTAGACCTGTTGTAGTATAAAGGAAAACCTACAATTTGTCATTTTAGTTTGAACATCTTTAAATCGTTTGAGTTAGGGAAATGAATTCTCTTAAGAAGTCCGTATGGTTATTTTTGTGGTTGTAGTGCATTTCATTTCCTGTTCACAACATCCCTTTATTTCCCTTAGGAAAAGTGCTACATTAACCTATCAATGCATATCAAACTGTAAAGCTATACAATAAGCTACATGCCAAATGATAATAATAACTGCATTTATAATGCGCTAAACTCCATTCACTTGGTGAATGCTCATAGCGCTAACAAAATGTAAGATTTTTGTCCACTCTTCCTTATGGATAATGAGAAAGATATGGTTGAACTAAGTTATTTCGAGATTCGCTTTGTCGTGAAATAATCGATTACTTTTGAAAATTTTATATAGAAAATCTATTTATCTAATTTTATTGATCGAAAGCGTTAAGCGTGAAATAAGATAGTTGAGAAACATTTTAGAGAAGATAAAAACTTTAAAATGGAGCGAAAATGTAGGACAATATTAGTAAATTAGAGCTAAGTTTCTAAAGGATAAGAGGATGCCTAGCCGATATTCTTGCAACCTAGAAAATAGGACTATGTAAGGAATATGGACCTTCTGTAGAGAGTTTATAGGTTTTTGTTCTTTAAGCGAATCATTGCAAATCATTGCTTCTCAGAAAACAGAGCCATGGGTTCTGTAGCTCATCAGTCTTTGAATTATTTGGTGTTGAAGACTATACCACATAGTTCTCAAGGTCAACTAGAAACTTACAAAAATGTTCGGTGTCAGTCGCTTACAAACAAAGACCCAACAAAATTAAAAGTTTGGGGAGCAGCAGTTCCTCCGGAGAAGTCGAAAATGTGAACAGTTCACGGACGACGGACGAGGGATCATGTCATAAACCTCCGGGTCTGATGAGCTAAAACTTGAAACGCATTTTCATACTCTCCAAAACCACCAACTAATTTTTTTAATGAGTTGAACATAATTATATTGTCATCTGTACTGAAGATGTTTGTGAGGCTATTAAACAGTGAGTACTTTTCTTATGTTACTTTCTTAAAGTGTTAATTTTCTCTTAAAAGTCAACAGATAATGAGATTTAAATTTGGCATAATTGGAATATTGCAAATTACATGTTTATACAAGAGATCAAGTTACATTACTTGTTTTGTTCTGCATTGTTTGTCGGAATCGTGATTTCACTAATTCTTACAACTGGAGTGAATTGTAAGTTTTGTGTTACAAAATCCTTTTTTAAAGTATCAGAAACCCTCGTCTGTTCTTCACTTCAATGTGAATGGGTTACCCGATGTTGTATGTTACAGAAAGGTCTGGAATGAAACGCATATTTTGAAAATAATCGCAAATAATGCAAGCAGAATACCGAATTCGTTTGGACAATACTACACACATACCGTAATTAGATTATACCAAATGTTTGTTCCGTGTTGTCCTAACTGTATCTAAAAATACGACAATTAAAGTTGTATGTTTGTGTTTTGAGTTGTGTACTTGATGTTACCATGCAATGCGCTCTGTAAAAACACATTCATAAATACTAAACATAGGCAAGGAAATAATGAGTCAATGTTAAGCTTTCTTTTTAAAGGTTGAACTTGAACTACCTTAACTACCCTAAATCATTAACAGTTAACAAATGTTTGTATAATCTATATGCCTAATAAATACCCCTGTGAATAACGTTGAAAAAATGAAATTGTAAATCAAATGCATGTTCTTATTGAATTGTGTATTATCATTAAAATTTTAACAAAGTTCAAAAATATTCTGATATCAATATATTTTACTACAGAACATTGAAGAAAATTTATATTAGTAGAAAAAAAGTACGTGAATATTTCAACTTTTCTATATCAAAATGTAAGGAAAGGAAAAACCAAAATGATCACAACATATCAAAAATACATAAATACCATCTTTTCTCAACAATATCAGCCACCCCAATGTTAGCCATGTTTACATTTGTCTGTTTGTTTCAATGTGTTGTTGAAAATAACATTCAATTCACAGCATTTATTGGCTGTTCATAAGGTAGGAAACAATATCACACCATAGCACTGAATTGATTTTTCATTGCTTAAATCGTAAACGAATTATACATACAAGGATATCATATTTATAGAATACAGTGACTGAGACCCCAAAACCAATCCCCTCCGCTACCTCCACCATCCCCCGAAACCCCTCACCCAATCACCCCCGAAATCCCTAATGTAGGTCAGTGTTTTCTGATATTTCGCCATATGATTTTTACATCTTCCAATATTGATTGACGTTGTCAGAATTCAAAGCTGTATAACGTGTGGTTATGGATCGAATTCATCAATTATTTGCGAGTTGCTGTGAAATACTGAAAGTCGATTGAAGTGCATAGACACGACGTAGAGCAACGTCGCTATGCTGCCAAAGCAGAAAATCTATTAAAAACATTCAACGAAAGCAAACCCCCTTTCAAAATTACAAGACTTAACATAAACATAGTCAATGGTCGACATGAAAATCTCAAATAAGAGATGAACATTTCATATAGATTTTGCTGATTGCTAAAAAAAATTACAATCGCTCATAATAAAATTTACACGATATGCCTTCGGTTATTAGGCATCTCTTCTTTCATGATAAGTTTTCTTTAAAGTCATAAGTTCTAAGCAGCTATGATTAAGAATATTTCTATACAAAAACGAACATTAAACCACTTCAGTTGTTCCATTGAATCATTCTTGTTACAAGGTGTACTCATTTTCTGAAAATTCTGAAAATTCTGATATTCCAACAATAAACCACATCATCTGTCAAGTGGTCGATGATGATTCGTAAGATGATTTTTGTGATAAACTGAAATTATGAGTTTTGTCCCTGTATGTCCAAATGACTCCGTTTATTCGTTGTGGTTATACTGTTTGCATTTACTCCCCTACCCCAATTACGTTTAATGCTTTAAAATAATGTCTTCTACTAATCCAATGGGCAACTTTCAGAATACCACCCGTTATGGGTCATGAATGTTACTCCTGGTTACCATGTCTATATACCTTTCTCAACTCTGTTTCTTAGCAGGAGACATTTCTAAACTCTTTAAGACCGCCCTGGTTGAAGAAAAGAAGGATACCAACAACGTTCTGATTACTACATATTTGATCGTCAATCAACTCTAACCATAATAGATTATTGCGCGAGAACAAAGGCTTACTAGCACAGTAGTTATCAATGGAACGTCTGCTAAGGTACACAGGATTCTATTAATCAGCAGCTATTCCATATGCAGGACGCAAACAGCAGTGCAGAGGGGTTATACACCTCGTTTTATAGCAAAATTGCATGTTAGATACAATAAAATCAATGCATCCTTGTGTAAGGAATTAAGACTGATCATGTAGTTTAGTCATTAATATATTAAATGTATTCAGCGATAAATAAAAACCTGATTATACTGTACTGCACTATGGCAATGACGCACGCAATTATTTTGTAGATATAGATACAGATTATACATCTCACACCATATTACTAACGATCCGTCCCGCATAAAGGATATGTATCATTAGGTTATAAGGAAAATATTTTTATTTACGTATTCAGGTTGTAAAACGTTGGATTAAGCCACATGACTACGATGTCGACTTTATTTAAATTTACATACAATCCGAAGACCAAAACCTGTAGTTATTGAACTACTGATGGCATTCAGTGTTACAGTAACTACTGATCATAAGCAAAATGAGATGAATAATTGGGAAATTTAAAAGTCGGTGAAACAATGCATTTGATATTTAATGATGAAATAGTGCAAGATACATCGTTAAAACGGTATGATGATTGGAGCAGAGAATATAGTGTTGCTTAACAATTTGTCGTTTCAGTGATATAACAATGATTAGTCGGTAAAATAGAATATTAAAGGCAGAGAATGTTTGCAAAACAATGCAGAATATATTGACACATTAGGACTCTTTCATTCTGATCAACTTTATTCTATAAGATTGGGTGATGCTATATCTGTGGAATCAGAATATGCTTATATGTTCCACGTTATTTTCACATGTTCAATCTTTTTCCAAACCATACCAAAAGAGAGAAATTCTAAAAGGTTGACCCAGAAAGAATCGATCCTTAGTGTTGGTCAACAAAATAACCTGTAGCAGAAGAAAACAAGGTGACATGAAAGCGTAAATACTGAAAGTGTCAATACGGAGTGATTGATGACAACAGTTCAGAGGAGCGAGTAAACGTGTGGCGCCATTCTCATGGGGTTAATAGCTAAACGGCAAGGCGATCACTCTGTGGTTCGTTTCAACCAACCCGTATGCATGGGTACAGGTGGTATCATAAACATCGGACGGTTACCTATGACCGGTAGACATAAAACAAAACTTGGTTGGTAAATGGCTTGTTGCTATATAAGATCGTTCAGAATGGATGCAATTGTGTGGTAAAGAGATAAATATAAACGTTGGGTGTTGATAGAGGCACACAGTATACTGAGGGCACTTGTAGTGCTGATATTGGTGATATATATGAACCACGTTGTCGAATAAAAAAACATACTTGTTGCTATATTTAATTCTGGCGATTGTTTACTGACTCCGAGGTTGTTTGGATCACACCATAATCTGATCTCACACTGTACACGACTCTGTGTTGTTGTAGATAGTGTGATTCGAAAAAAGTATTATACCATCAAACGCCATACATACGAAACTATTGTTATACGATGTCACTGCAGTAACAGTATCCATATAATCGCTGTAGGTAATGCTTTTCAGGTTTCAAAGACCAAGTTCAACCGATGGCATGCTGTTGATGTTCGGTATTCGCTGCTGTTCCTGTTTAGTGTCTTGTTGCAATAATTGGTGATCAGTCCTGTTTTATAAGGTTATATCATGGAAATGGGTCTTGCGTTGATTATTTAATAGTTTGTTTAGCACAGGCTTCTATTGATTTGCAGGGTCCTGTGTGGCTGTACCGTTGTTGATTGATCTGACTACTGTCATTATTGTTGATTTTCAGGTATGACCTTTGCCCAAGGTCCAGTGAATAATATCAGAAGATCGTTGCGGTCCATGATGTATTTGATTCTGTTTGGATTGTTTCCAGTGATAGCCTGATTTGTTGATCGACAGAATTGATGGGATCAAACACGAGTTAGACACAAGGATGTTCTGATGACCCGTGTAATCATATTGTTGTGTTTTATATGACTGTTGTTAATGGTCTCACTAAAACTGTCACAGTGTTTGTTCAAGTGAGTTTTGCAGTTGATGTGGCTTGATTTATGTTACTGACTAATACAGATTACACGTTGGTTCATTGACTTCAATAGAATATACATCCGGCGGCTCTGCCAGTTCCACAGACTGGGAAACTCGGAATATCATGCGAGAGTCATATAATTAAATCACAGGCCAATGAAATAAATTATTATGACTACAAATGTTTCTAGTATCCCCGGGTAATTTTGGGAAAGCGGTAATTGTAAATTGCATTGTAATAACATTCGTTTGTGAAATATCAATAACGGGTACCTGTTTTTACAATTTGTTCGCGTAGGGGATGTGGAACCGGATTGATGCAAGAGTCTGTAACGTTACAGCTTCATTTGACGCACTCGGTCTGTTGATCACTTGTGTGACTGATCTGTAGATCGTCTAATGATAACCTGACACCTGCCTTCTGTGATCATCACACCATCACCGTTATCAATGAGTAAAATGGGTTCAGTCAAAGGAATATGTTTTTGATAGGTGATAATAAGCGATCAATGTTACTTGTTACGGAAAATAACCCATTATGGAAGGTAAGCTCAAGTATTTATTACAACGCTTTTCCCGGGTCATCGCGTTCGTTAAGTAAACGTATTGGCTGTATTGTGTTGCTGATGTTACTGATTAGTTTACACTCGATTAGTCATATTTCAGCTGGATATTTATATTTATATTAGTTATGTTGGATAATTAATACTGCTTATTTGATTTAGGTATTCATACGAGAAGAAGGGTATTGTTTGGGTTGTAGCAAATCGAAGTAGAAATGTTGGATCCATAATCTTATAAAACTCTTATTGAAAACTTAATACATTTTATTTAATTCAGATCTAGAGAACAAAAACTTTTCCATATTACATATGATTTTGAATGGATTTTAAAAAGGTACAATCATACGATTTTTTAAACAAAGATGTTTTCAAAAGAACTAATAATTCATTTTATGAACATATTTCATTTTGCAGTCTTGCTCTGACTAGATGATGTCACTATGACCTTTTTCGTGGTTAACGAATATGATGAAACTGATCTTGCACTACCGATTTAGAACAGTCTTAGATGAAAATATTTTACAGACAAGCAGCTAATATTTCTCACTAATTATAACACACAATCATAAACATTGAAAGTATGCTTCATTGTCATTTCGGGAAAGTTTGAGAGTGCACACGGCAAGTTTTTACATTTTGATCTTCTATGTCAGACATGAATCTATAATGATTGAAAGGCTCATAAATGTCTTTAAGATTGAAGCTCGAATATATTTGATCTTCAGCTAACGAACGGCAGCTCGATGCATCAAATGAATCAGTCATTCAAAGAAAGAGATGCAGACCGACAACACACCATTAATGTCTCACTTCTCTACAATGATAGAAATCGTATGCATTTACACTCTCAATTAAGTCTTGAATATACACTGTTAACTTGAACATGAACCATTTACAACAGTGTCATCGGGAACAGAATTTTTTAAAACCATTATCTTTTGTGTTTTCCAAAATCATTTGAAAATGAGATTTAATGAGTTCTTCGCAATTCTTGACTGCAGTTCTCGGGTTATTTACAACACATGTTTCAATCGGTCAGCATTATTAATGTTTGACCGATTATGAATTCAGATAAACTATAGTCTTTGATGTTGATGAAAGCCTGACACATTTTTATATCATTAAACAACTTCAGGAAAGGACAGAAAGCATCTGTAAAACCCCTCGAAGTAGAAAGATGGGCACTAAATATAAAGCATAATAAATAAATGATGTATTTTGTTTTTTAAAGCACACTATTTTGTAGAAATCAATGTGCATTTATGCAGTAGTGTTATTATCCTTTCATTTTATCCACTTGCTTTTAAATCATTTCATTGATATTCATAAAGCCCATAAAAGTATCCAATACTCGACAAAGTTTAAGCATAGTCCAGTATTTAATATCAATATTTGCACAACATGGCAATACCTCCTTTTTACATTTTAGAAGAAAATATTCAATAATGTAAAGGCATTTTGGTAGATAACGGTGTCCACGCATGTAATTGTAACACAATTTTCAGGAGTATGTATTCATAGATTGCCAATTCTGAAATAAAACAAGGAATATTTGGAAGTTTTGAAATGTTGGATTTATGAGTCTTATTTCATATAGGTAAGTAATGTTTAAAACTGATTAAACTACATAATTAAAATTTACTGGGAAAAAAAACTACGACTCAAATATAATAATTTTTAACGTTCTATATAAGGAAAACCGTTTTTCATTTATTTCATTTAGAATTGACAGTACCGTATTAAAATAAAAATTTTTATCACACCTATAACAAAGCTATATATTGTAATCTTACAAAGTTTAAGATTAATTCTTTTGTTCGGTCGTCAAACAATTAAACATAATTTGAAGTTAGGTTCTTTCTAAAATGTGGTCTTCAAGTACAATACAAGATGTACCACTAATTACCCTTGGTTAAAATAAACAATGAGAATGATAGATTACGAGGTTATACCCAGAGAAAACGGGTCAACAACCGTTAAAAATTACACTCCATTGTAAACAACCATTTTGTTTCCTGTATAAATTAAACGTTACTTATAATAGTATATTAAGTTTTGTCTGCGTGCACTTAAACCCCTCACGACAGAGGCTACTGTACCCTTATTCATTAGTATCGTCATGTATGTTAGGTTTTAGCAAATATTCAACGAGAGATATTGTAAGTTTAAGTAAAGTAAAAGTTCAGCAAAGACTTATGGTTAAGTTAGATTTAAAATAATTGTTGTAATTAAGCTTCGCCACTGTTGAATTTCAGAAGCTTAATGAAATGAAATAAGACATACACATATATTTACGAGACCGTGACCGCTTAGATAAGAAGAAGCACATGATCACAACCCCTGCATGAACTATATCACTTCACCATTTAATAGATCAACACACGTTTTAAAAAAGCGGCTCTTAGGTCAATACTGGTGTCAAGTTTTAAATTTCTCTATAGGTCGATCCTCATTGAGCGTTTTTCTGTTACAACTTGAGGATTATCTACAAGATATTATTAACATTCCACAAAAAGGCCAACATGCCTTATTGCTTTATTAACAGCATGTACCGGCCTACACGCAGCAACTGTCAAACCTAAAAGCCAAGTGTCAAATTATTTTCTAGTCATATAGGGAGCAGGATAGCCCGGTGGTTAACGCATTCGGCTTCGGATCAAGAGGGGTTCGAATCACGCCAGGGGTCGGCAACTTTGCGTTATTGTCGCAAGCATGTACTGGCCTACACGCAGCAACTGTCCAACCTAAGAGCAACTTCTACTATTAAAGTATCAAATTATTTTCTAGTCATTTTGGGAGCAGGATAGCCAGGTGGTTATCGCATTCGAATCTCGCCAGGGGGTCTGCAGAAGAGTTCTACATGCAGAAAGGTTTGGGTGCAATGCTCAGCGCAGTACCACCCCTGGTTCGCTAATTCCAGCCGATGCCCGCAGCCGTGATAGAACTGATATACTCTTGAAAGCGGCATTCAACCCCAAATCACCTCACCTCCAGTCATTTGTCCATAACTCTCCTCGTATAGTTATTCCAACTACTGGCCATTCTCGATCCGAACAATGCGGTGCAGTGCATTAAAGCATTATTGCATCGATGCAAGTCCAAACTTAAAGGAAACACATGTTGTAGCCAAGTTTACTCTATCATAATGCATCAAAATATATTTATTTTTGTTTAACCTGGTTCATTCCGTCTATGAAAAGTGACATCCAATATGCGATATACCTACGAGCAATAAAGTATTCATCGATGTTGCCGAGTCCAGATACTTTTACGTGTGTGTTGATTGTTTATTGGTCATGCACTGATGGATCAGATAGAAGCCAAACAATTAGATAAAGGTCGTTGTTGTTCAGCGTTCCATTCCACTGATCTTTGATCAATAATCGATATCCCTGATTGGGTGCGTTCCCTCTGTCAATCAATTATTGGTTGTATTTGCATTATATAACTTGTCTCGTTTACATTGCTGTTTTTGTTGCAAACTTTATGTTTATGAAAATAAAGATTAATCGAACAAACAAATTAGGAAACTTTCTGGATATTGTTGGTTCGGGTATAGTTGCACACTTTATTTCGTTGTTTCAATAATACCAAGGAAAGAATAAAGACACACTGGAGAGTTCGGTTTTGAGGTCTGTATATGTATATATCTGTGTCTGTGTACATGTCTTGAATGTTCATACAACCGCATCTAGAAGGTTTGTTCATCTACCACTGTCTACAAGGGCAGATTTCATGCAATGATTTATGACCTTAATACAGAAAAATCACCTTTTCTCCTATTTTTAACTTCAAGGGCGTTATTTTAAAGCACTTTGAAGACTTCCTTCTTTAGGTAGTGTTCATGTGTGTGTTTTTATTACTAATAAACCGGTGAATATTATTGTTATAACTTTTATCATTACGTTTCTATTGCAAAAAGAAATTCGAAATTAAGAAACATTTTTTATTTGACCCTTCTGACTGTTTCTTCATTTCAATGTCTAGAAATTTCTAGATAGAGCCGATAATTATGAATATTTGATAATAATTTTAAGTATGCCTTCCTATCGTTTGCCGAGAGTGTGCTATAATATGATGTTACTTTATGACAAAGACGGTAAAAGGAGTTGGGCATCAGATGTTAAAAATCTACTCTTTTTTATCTTGATTCAATCATGTATAGTATGAACAAAAGTTGAATTTCAGTCATTATTTCTCAATAAATTTTCGCAAAAATTAAAAGATAATTACCAACAAAAGTGGTTGACACAATTTCAACATCAGTAAAATGTAATTATTTCTCTTAGTATAAAACCGAAATTTAAATTGAACCTTACTTATCATGTGTTATTTTCAAGAAATTAAGTATCTCTTAGCTCGTTTCCGATCTCCTGATTGAAAATATTAGAAGAGTGGATAGAATCTGTAAATGCTATGATAGCAATGCTATCGAAGACGAATATCATTTTCTTCTTGTGTGTCAAAAATATAATTCATTATGTAGAAAGTATATTAAACAAATATATTTTGTCCATCCATCTATTGATAAATTTTCTTCTCTCAAATGAATTGTTTGAAGGAAAATGTTATCCGGAATTTTGCAGTATTTATTCACCAAGCAATGATGTTAAGAACGATGCATATATGAAATGTACTATAAGCCTTTGGCCTCCTCAGTACTGAAATAAAGATAGATTGATTGAATTATACGGTTGTTTGAAAATTGGTCATTAGACACAAAAGACATCAGATGACTATTTGTTCTTTCACTGAGTATTATTCTTAATGTCCAATAGAAACCCCAAAACTCGCCGTGTACACCTTTACTAAAGTAGACGATAGTTTGTTACAATGAAGTTGTATAACCTATGATATTGTTTGAAAAGACTTCGGTCTCCCTCTTTCTGTAAAAGTTTTAATTCTTTTACTCTATAAGTCCAAATATTTTGAAAAAACGGAATACAAAATCAAGGGCTGCTCAAATGTATCTTATTTGATTCTAATGGATAGTTTCTGAGAACTAGATATACAGAAAATGAATATTCTAGAATAAGCGGGAAGGTGCTCTCGCTGCTACTAGGGATATCTAGAATGGTATTTCGGTTATCATGTGTACTTTCTTGTAAGCTCTGAATATGATATTGATATGAATATGAACAAAGTAATGATAACTGTAAACCTACTGTATAACCTTATATAGCCAATATTTGATTTAAGTGCAGTCATATCTGGTATATTCAATTCATCTCTTTTAATTGTTATACTTCAAAATTTTCATGTTATACAAAATCACATAAAATTTTAAAATTTGATGAAAAGTGTACAAGAATTGACAATAATGACAAATTTATCATAACAGGTGTTAATTATATAAAAGTACAATGTTGATTAAGTCAATTATAATCAAAGAGATATGACATTCAGACCATAACCCATTAAAACTCCCTCTGAATTCGCCAATAATACAAAAAAGTGCGCATTGACGCAATTTACAGTCTCAATAAAGATGAAGGTCTTCAGGGTGTCCCCCTCCCCAGCGGAAGTTAAAGATGGCCTCAAGACCTCTTCATGTAAACACAGTCAATCGATTTCAGTTTGTCCCTTGTGTGCATTGTCATGCCGGGTATAGGTAGGTTTGTGAAAGCACCGAGTGTCTCCATAGTTTTATCATCGATCTCTACCGCCAGTTTAGTTGAAGTCTGTTTTGTTCACATCGACCCGACGATCTCCTAGCTTTCAGTTAAAGCCATGGTCCATGTAGAACACCAAACTCACGATACGGAACATTATTTATTCAAAAGGATAAATGTTGACAGCATTGAATCTACCGGCGTTTGACAGTCTAAAAACGTATAGCTTGAATTACTTTGGGACAACATCACTATAGAAACATTCCGTTGTCTTACGCGTGTTATTTGAATACTGTATGTAACGCTTTCATGTATATGTTCTCTATAGATTTAGGGTTAAATAAATATCTTGACATGATTTTTATACCAATGTCCCATACAATGGTAGCTTTCATACAAGATTCTGCTACGGTTATTACTTTAATGAAGCGAGAATTGTTTTTTAGATATATCAAAGAAAAAAACCCAAAAAACTACAAGAGCAAAAACCTCTCTACAAAAAGGACATTTAAGCCATATTTCCTGCAATATGGAATCCATGACAAATCAATTTACGAGGTGAATGCCTTTAAAGTTCAAAAACATTTAAACGCACACACAATGTGAAGGAATTTCGACATTTGCTAATTAAATTGATTGTTAGGTTACATGTGCAAAGTTTTACTGTTTTCAATAGAAACCTACCAAGAATCAATATTTAGATGGAATCGTTGAGACCTTTTATATAATAACACTTCTTTACTTCATCTCACACCTAATCACACCTAATTCGTCTCATTATCGCCACTTTCCTCAATAAAATTCCCTCGAGACGTTAAGTTTTTACGTATGTATACGGGACAATAAATGTTTGTCAACCCTTGGAACTAGGGACCGATCAATGGCCCACGTGACGTGGTTGGTTGCAGGGCGACTTGTAGAGACAGAGTCTGCTAGCAGAGACGGGAGAGACTAGCTATACAGGGTGCGCGCTTTGCATATACCCGGCAACATCGTGTAGTGGCTTTGGACAGGGAAATTGTTTCATTCAAACGCTATTTATACATTTCGGGAGGACTTTTGACCAATTTGCTGTTTCTTCATTTTTGGAGGTCCTGGTAAGTTCATGAAATTTAAGGTTAAAAAAGGTGTGAATCGTTTACAAGAATGTTGAATTTAACGTGTACAAAATGGCGGCGATTTTCTGTTTGGAATGGAATTTTTTATAATTTGTCACTTAACTTGCGATGATTACTACTTGGCAAATTTAAAGAGATTTGTTTATTTTCAGTAAATTCTGAACAGTTTCAAAATATAAAGGAACACTAACACATTTATGATTTTGTTATGATTATGATTGAACAGCAAAGATATGTTTTCATATGTAATTAACAATTTCAATTAAGCATTCCAAGATGTTTTATGTTTACTCGCGTTTTCAAGGTAAACATTTGGTTTGAATCAAGACAGAAAACGAAAACATTACAGGAAAATAACATTGTTGGGTTTTTCAAATAATTTTGATAGTAATGCAATTCATCTTTTAGATATTTCAGAAACATATATGTAGATATTTATAATATATAAAGTGAAACACCATAAATCCTTAAACGGTGAGCAAATGAAATCCTTGCAACCACTTTGCTTTTCGTGTTTAGTATTTATCATCAAGTACCTCTAGTTGAAGGCTTTATACCTGTTACAACGTTAGCAAGAAAGTTTTCAAGGTAAGGGTGACCTAACATTTAGGATTGTAACAGAGTGAACTGTTGGCCATTTTGAATTAATTATCGGAAGATGTTCAGTGTTCTCCAAGACAATTCCAGGACGTCTTCACTCCTTTGAATCAACCAATCGCATTCATTTAAGCCATGACGTCATAGCCCGTGCTTTAGAAGGTACAGAGTTAAGAACCTGCAGTTTTAGAATTGTATGTTCGAAAACACCCTTGCTCTTTCCACATGTGTCGCAATTCAAGCTTTTAAATCAGGAATAGATTTAAATTGTTCTTTTGTATTGAAATTTAAATTCCTATCGTACCGCGTGTTTACCAGTGTGGTTTAGAAAATATAGATAGATGGAAAGAGGTATATAGAGCTTTTCATGGTTGTTTGTTTTATGGCATTTTTTTCATTATAATATAAATAATATCTGAATACATTTTGCTCATATGAGTGAATCGCACCCGTTATTGCACCAATGCCAATGATACTACTTGTCGCGGGTAGTTTGAATGGTTTAGCACAATGAGTAAATGTTGATTTGTTTTACTACACCGAGTAAAGCCAATCGTTTGCCGGTGCAAGAATCATAGGTACATTTAAGATTGGTTTAGCTTAGTTTAAAAGGACAACGTATTTACAATTTGATGTAAATATGAATTTGAATATGTAGTTTAAAGCTTTGCGCATAAAATGAAATCCGTAATTAGAGTGTCAGTTGAAGATGTCGACATATTCATCTTCTTTAATTTTGAAGCATGATTTTGGCTTCCTATCCTTTCAACTATATTTTATGGCAGAATAGAGGTGTCAGCGAAAAGGATATAGCGAATTTCAATTTTTAACAACATTTATAGACAATGATATTTGTACATTGTCGAACATGATGAGCTAGAGTAACTTTAAGAAATATGATAGGATATTCTTTACTTAATGAATTTTTGAGTATACATGGATAATAGTGTCAAAGTAAGCTTTTAACGCAGTTCATGAAAACAGATCCTCGGCGTCTTCACCATAAAACATTTAAATTTAGAAGTTTGAACATATCCACAAATAATGAAAGGATATTTAAGAAAATGCTAATCTTTCTGATGGAGATCTTTTACATTGGGATTATATATAAACTAGTACTCAAAAGAAAGTATACACATCTGGATATTACCGACAATTCCCTCAAAATAGATGACGTGATAATCTATACTTAACCATGTTACACAAGTAAAGACCCATCCTTTCGTCAAACAAAGGTCAGCACAATTAAACGTATGACGAAAAATTTACGTAAAATTCGAAATCCAAGTTCCTGATGTAACAGGAAATATGCCTGCATTTTGACGGTATATTAAAGCTAAGGCGGCACCTTGGCAGCACAGTAGTAAAAAGAACACAAAGAGCATACCATGTATGACTCCAACTTAGAATGAGAGAGCTGTAAAATGATCCAACAAGGAGCTAACAATACCGTCATTGCCAAAACCCTCCGCTACAAACGAGCAACTTTCATGAGACTGTTGCAACGACTTATAAATACAGGCCATACATAATTGCAACCGCGTGGAATGTCTACCAATTCGATAACGCAAGGCCCTCACACAGATAAACTGAGAACGCTTCTTTGCATTTGTCGTACAGACCATGTTCTCCAGACATGAATCCTATAGAACACGTATCGTGATCGACAAATCTGAAGACACAATGTGCCACCTCTTGATAATTGGAACAATATCTGCTAAAGTGGTTGTAACAGGTCCCGCCCAATGTCAACCGTCGTCAATGTGTCACCGTGTGTAGGTGTTTATTGTGTTTGGTTGTCGCATTCACTATTAATTCAACATTTAATACCATTTACCAGAAATGAGAACTTGTAGGTTTGTTTGAGACTCCAGATTATGATAGCACATGTCTTTTGGTGTCAGCCAAACAGTTCTTGATTTAAACTTGAATGTACTCTCTTTTGATCACTAGTTTAATTGCGCCTTCGTCTTCTCTTTTACCTTTTCATTCTACTATTAAATGTTCTAAAGAGATCGTGTAATTAATCTTTCAGGAACGGTGATGGCAAAAAGAGCAGTGAATTCAATGGAAAAAATTAATGAGCCCTAAAGGGACGTTGATTGATGTTTCCGTATTCGCTGGTCTTTGTGTACTCTCAGTTTTATCCGATGCTCGTATATCATAAGTATTTCAAAACATGATATTTCCTTGCTAACTCGTCCGATTTATGGTACATCAAGGTAGGAACCTTATATCACAGATGCCTCCACGCAAGTGCAATAGAAATCTTCTACGGAACTCGATGCGGTTGACAGCTTATACTCTATATTTTCCATGTTCGATCGAAACCTCAGAGTCATCTGATAAAGCAAGGTATTCTTTACAGCCTTATGAATAAAAGCACCGAGTAAACAAATGAAGAATTGCCGGTACCATCATGGCTTTCACACTGCGCAAAATTTGCCTCGGAGAGTGCAATGTCCCTCTAGAGCTTTACCCAAAATATATCCCCCTCACTATTAAAAATCAAACCTTCCGCCCCTCTATAGTAACGGTGCATTCGTTAAAACGTTAACCATCAATAGATATACTAGCGTCCTCGTCATCGCTTTATCATATACAAACACTCCTCTCTAACAGTGATATAATGACCTATTTCAATGATTATAATGAGAGGTATCAAACATGGATAGCTTTTCTATTAATACGCCCATAAAGTACCCTGACACCCGCACAGCTGTATCACGCTGAATGACAAACGGCTAGTGGCCATGTTTTTGACACAAATCTATAGAGATCGATGAATGTCACCTACAGGTAAATGGCGTGTTAGCCAAGTAGATTACAGGTGAATAAAATTGCTTATTGATCCGTCCCCTCGTCGGTGACTGGCTAATAAGGATTAATATCACAACTATTACCTCAAGTCTTCAAAACAAGCATTCATAAGAAAAGTAAGCTTTTCTTTTTAACAACTTCCTTAATGTAATTTGTTTACAAGCATTAAGGTATATATGTATCACAATTAAAGGAGTAAGCATGTACTCCGAAGCGTCCTGTTTTTACACAATAACAAAGTTGTTATCCAGAAAATCTTGCTCTTAGTATAACTCACCTTAAATTCCCTATTCAAAAGAATGTAAATAAAATGACGTTTCTCCGGCCTGTAACTGACTAGCTTAACAATTTTTCCGGGTATGCGAGCAAAATTTCATTACATGGTAGAGGAGAATGGGGAAGGTTCGGCCTCGGGCAGCGAATTACACCAGCGATTACACATTCAGTTTTTTTATATTCCAACTTTTTGATAACTCGAGAGTGTCACATGATCAGCATAGCATGTGGCACATACTTAGGTGAGCGCCACTTTCAAAAGTGAAGATTAAGACGGTTATAAACAATTTGGTTAGAAAGTAATTTTTTGCATCTCCTTATGTTATCAAGTTTCTCCGTCTATTCAACCAATATTCTAAGACCTATTTAAGAGATTTAAAGTTGATGCATCTGTCAATGTTTAAATCGATGTTCATTGAATGCTACTTCAGGTCGAATCAGTTTTTATTCATTTGGTAAGTTCGTTTAGGGCACGTTCGGGGAAACTTTGGCCGAACGTACCCCAGGATCTAGATTATATAAGATTGCAAGAAGAATTACTTAATGTCTATAATGATTCTTACCAAGACATGAAAATTATTGTTTACAGGTGTTACACATGATGGTTCGAACTCATATTTATATTGAAAAGCAACTAAAAAAAAGTATCCATCCTACAATGGTTTAAAGAACCTTATAGCAATAAAAAAGAAAAGTGATGATCGAACACCTGCAGCTCGTCAAATATAGATTGAGTAGATATTTAGTTTGGATCAACTGGCCCATGAGTGTAAATCTTACTTCAGCATACAACTTAGCATAAATAGCGACAAGAACATTGATTTTGACGAGTAACACCTACTATCTAAATGTTCATTTACATAATATCGTGTTAGTTTGTTCTTATGTTTTAATTTCAGTTCTGATATTGATTTGACGTTATGCTGATATTTAGCTGAGGATGTGCTGATGTTCAAATCTGATTATGTATTAGATATACCCACACTTCCCGAGGTGTATCGCTCAATAACCTCCTGTTGAATCGTGGAACCACGATTCAAACATGAGGTGTATTGAGTGATGCACCGAGGGAAGTGCGTATAACGGGGAATCGGAACGTATATACATATATTAACTAACTGACCATCGTACTGTACCGGTATCTACTCCCTTACATTACCTAATGTTAACCGGTTATCTAAACTAAAATTGATATCTTAACTATTTACTTTTGTGATGTTCTATTGCAAATGATTATCCCAATAAAACTCCCTTTTTAACCGGGTTATCTAAAAGGTTTTTATATTTTATATCGGAACTTATATACATATTAACTAACTGATTATCTTAGTGTCCCGGTATTTACTCCCTAACATTATCGAAATACACCTAATTTTAACTGGTTATCTATACTAAAATTGATACTGTCGGATATCTTCACTTTTTATTTTTGTGATGTTCTATTAAAAATGATTATCCAAATAAAACTCCTTTTTTAACCGGCTTATCTAAAACGTTTTTATATTTTAAATCAACTGAATAATTTAAAAACTGAATAAAGAATAATACAATATCATATACATGTATCTTTACCAAAATGTTCATCTGGCAATGAAATATTCATAAACTAGATGGTAATTTTGGTTTGACATTCTAGTATTGATTTTTTTTGGTAATGCTACAAAGATGATGACTTTACCAGCTCGCTTGACAATTCCATTCGAAACCAATTTATTCTCTTTTTCATGAACACATTACAGCTAAATGCGATTTTTGATTGCATAAGAACAATGAAAAATCAAATTCATTTCTGACGTTGTGACGTCATGATGACGCAATATTGCTTTCGATGACTCCGGGAATATGCGTTCGGATGTCCTGTGGAGTTTCCCACCTCATTTAAATTGAAGTTTAAAAACATTATTACAAGAACCTACGGAAAACTAGCAATGTGCTTTGGCGACATTTAAAACAAAACTGGACATTTGGAAACCAAAAATCAAGTAAACCATTCACGCCGAATAAAACGTTTGTGCCATCAATTCCATGGCTCATTAAAAGTGCTCGATGGTTCGAGACTGAAAATAGGAGAGGCGTTTAACAAAATGGACACAATTAGACAAAACTGATTACCATGCCACTAGACCTCTGTGAAAGATGACCCGTGAAAGGACGCTTAGATTCAGGGTTTACTTCTGGGTTTACTATTAATAATGTGACATTAATGACATGAATAACGGACATAATTATCTATTTTGGTGAAGCATCATTTATGTGCCTGTCGTATGTTTCAATATTGATAGTGCTGGCACCACCTGATTGACATCCGTTGTATTACAATACTGTCATTTACCATTGCGGAATGGATGCAGCTTTAAGTTATGTCCAAAACGTTCATCTGGTTCCTTCGATTGGTTCCACAACCCCTGCCTTCTAGGTCGGACACTGTGGATAGTTCACTTCATCTATTGTAAAGACTTATCGGTTACGATCTATCTTACCTTAGAGCATGCAGTCAGCTTTCTGTTCACGAGAAGTTAGCAAGAATTTCAAGAATATGTTTGACAGGGATCTGACCTTGTTCCAAGTCTGTTTATATGTTTCTGTAAAACATCGACGAGGAAGAGGATGATTAACCATGACAACTTCTATTGGGAATAGTATCAAAACAACAAACTGCATCTGGTAAGAAACTAGCAAAAGAAATGCAACCGACTGCCGTGGCATTTTCAAGATCTGACAAAGTATTGCCATTGCGCAAATAAATGACGAGTGACACCCTCGACTCGACAATGACAATGAAAACAACTCGGCGACAACATATGCAACTAACTTCTTACTTTGAGATCTTTTAAATATAGAGAGAGACATTTCCGAGGCCAAGAGACTTTCTGTGAATGCAAAAGGGTCATTATCAGAAGTTTTCTTCTACCTGTTACCGATGGTTATATACTTTCTCTAAGAATATACATATTTCTTGTAATTGTACATTACCAAAATTACATAAATAGAATGTCACAAATAAAATGAAAGGGCTCTTTGTTACTATACTCTTTGCCAAAAATATATTAATTATTGCTTATCACATGTGGATGTTGCCGTAATAATAATTAAATGTTGTACATTGGAGATGACAGGCGCAATTTTTCATTTGCATCAAATTCGTTTTTCCTATTATTCCTGTAAAATATGTTTTAACCTAACTTGTAAATGAGTTTCTACCTTATTATCACTCAATCTTACACTAACATTAGTTGACTAAAACTGGTGACAACTTGGAAACAAATATTACTCATGAATGTATGCCCCTTTAATTTCAAAGTCGGAGACTACATGAAAATGTTTCGAGAGTCGAAAGTATATTCATATTTTGACGTTTCTTCACCGTAATTTTTCATTACTTGCAATATGAATATCATAGAGAATAATAATTATATCTAAAGCAGTTGAAATATCGCACATACATGTGCTTCATAGGTAATAGGATCTAAACTGAAACGTCAGTAATCAGTTTAAAAAGAGGTAGAACTATATAAGCTTGTACTTCATCACCACTTCAACTTCTAGAATGCTACTAAAAGAGTGCAAGGAGAACAATCTTCACTTTATGAACTTTCTCAAAATTACTTCAAGTTTTTCTGTATGTACCTCAGACGAAACAACAATTAAAAAAAATAAAGAATGCATTTATTTTGAAATCCCTTCATGAAACTATACAAAAACTCGTAACTAATCGTAACTACCATGGAGAGAGTGCAATCTAAATATTTAACAACAGAACCATTTTAACTCTCTTTGTTTTGACCACAGAGCAAAGATCTACTGTCTCGTAATAGTTATCGCTTTCAATATAAGGTGTTTATTTGTTACTATAACAACAATCGATAACTTGGTGTTTGCTGTTCAGAGGATGACGCGTCATCTTCTTAGTAAACGACTATACTAAAAACGACCTTTTGTGATCATTTTGTTCTTAATATGAACTGAGCTCTCTCTCTCTCTCTCTCTCTCTCTCTCTCTCTCTCTCTCTCTCTCTCTCTCTCTCTCTCTCTCTCTCTCTCTCTCTCTATATATATATATATATATATATATATATATATATATATATATAAATTGGTATTGCAAATGGCTCTAGTTCTCCTGTTAATAATTGTGTATATGTTTTTAAGTTGGTTCATTTCCTATAGAGTACAGTATATTTTATACATATATAGGTATTATCACAAGCAGGAAGTGTAAGTAAGTTAAACAGTGTAACGAACTTATTTAACACAGAGAATTTAGAATTATTGATTTCAATTATTTCTTTCAAATTCAATTCAAATTTGTTTTATTCTTATGAATGTTTTTTCATACTCAAATTCACAAGATTACCATCCACCCAGACAATAGAGATGATTTTCAATTACAAAAGTTGGTTGGAAGTCGTGGTGGTGTCGTTTTCTTGAGTATTCATGTGTATTTTGTAATTTTCAGTTAAGAAGAATGTAACGAAGAAAAGAAAGAAATGAAAGCAAAATGATAACTAATGGTCCATTCTTTAATTCTTTTTGGTCTGATAAGTATTAAAATCAAATATCAGATTAACAGTAATCCTCTCTATTTACTTTAGTTAAAACCAAAAACTGGAAACGTTGAGTTATGACCTTTGAAGTTATTGGAAGTTCTTTGTAGGTTAACTATCTTCTTATTAGAAGACATCAAGCCAAGGTTGCTTTAAACGTTGGATATGTCACTGATAGGTAAATTTATCTCATGAATAACTTCACTGCTAAAGAAAATTAAGTAGTGCATAAAATGTCCAACTGATAATTGACCTTTTAATGCAATTATTAAATAACAAGCAAAAACGCTTGTGGCGACCATTTGCAAATGAACAATCACATACGGTACACCGGTGTTGAAATAAATGTCAATTCGATGGTAATAATATGTGAGATGGTTTTCATACATCTGCTATACACTACAGATGTTCAAAGTAACCTTTGAACCATGGACGAACTTATAGATTTCGAATTTTTTTAATTCATTGTATTTCTGCTCTTCATGTATATAGCATGTAAATACATATTTCAATAAGATACAAGTAAATAGGACGTTTTCAATAGCCATGATTTATCATGAAATTTGACTAATTTTTATTTTATTTTTTTTATATTTTTATTCCTATTATCTTATATCTTGATACATCATATTAGGCATATAGCCTATAGTATTATAGATAACAGGTGTTTTCTAGAAAGTACATAAGAAAATACAAAAAAAAAGAAAATTAAAAATAAGAAATTTCATTCACTCACTGAAACATACTCATTCATTCCTTATTGTGTAACTACTCCATAACAAGTTTTAAATACATTGCCCATTTTTCCACAAATTCATCAAACTTAGACTTATTCCAGTATCTGATTTTTTCTATATAGTAATAATACTTTAATTCTTTCTTAAAAAGTGACAATTTTGGTTTTATCTTCCTCAACTTACATTTATAAATATAATATTTTGCTAAAAGTAAAATGAGATCAAAAGTATCATCTGTATAAAAAGTGGGAGAACACCCAAAAAGAATCAAATCACTTTGTAAATTTATGATACCTGTGTGAACACAGTTCACTTTCAGCCATTTTGAGAAATCTTGCCAAAAAATATTAGTTGCTCTACAATGCCAGAAGAGATGAACTATAGATTCAGGTGTTGCTCCACAGAAAGTACAGAGATTATTTTCAACAATATTCATTTTAATCAAGTGGGTTTTTACAGGCAAAATTCTGTGAAGCAGTCTGATTTGCAACCATCTTAGTTTCGGATCTGAAGTAGTCTTGAAAGGCTTAATAAACACTTTAGGCCAATTAATATTAATCAAAATTTCCTCTTCCCATTTTTCAATTAACTTTAGTTTTTCCTTATTCTCAGTTAAACGAAAATAGTAGCTTTTTGATCCTTTTTTACAAGATAGAAGATTTCTAATACATAAACATGTACTATTTTCTAATACAGCTTCAGGTGTTTCTTGTATGTCAAGTGTTTTTCTGTATTTATTAACTGTTTTTAAAATTCCATAAAATTTGACTAATTGATAACCTATACCTATGAGAGTGGGCTATTTTCTATCAAACTCATACTAAGAATAATATAACTACGCCGTTTCTTGATCACATACCTGTTGTGTCGCTTTGCTTTCCCCTATTTGGACAAATCGTCTGAATATGAGAAATGCTTCTTGTTTGGAGACCTTGTTTCCGTCACTCATATAGATAGGCTATGACAAATCCTTCTTGATTTGAGAACTTTTTTCTCAAATTATCTTGATGTGAGAAAGGCTTCTTTAATGGAGACCTTTTATTGTCAACAATCTTAATATGAGAAATGCGTCTCCTTTGCAAACATTGTATTAAATCACTTCAATTGTTAAATAGTGCACAAAATATTGCTCTCATTAAAAATCAAATATAATGTCATACGAACAGAATAGAAAAAAGCGTATAGACTCTTAACCTTGAGGCGACGTGATTTTTTATGTTAATCATAACATGCCAGAATTACTTGAAGTAGAAACTGATATTCTTTGTTTAACATGTATTGTATAATATAATGCTATAATACGTATTTGAAATGACGTACTTGAATGAAATATGTGAAAGTGAAAACTTAATCTTCCATTCTTACAAGAAATATTTCTTTTTCTTGAAAGTTTCTTGAATTCAAATGTTCGCGCCAATAAACAAGGGGTCAGTGTGGACATAAAAATGATATAAAGATTTTGAAAACCTTTTGAGGGACAAAGTTCAAAAAACAATGTTCAGGCATAATAAAGTTCTTTTGTCAAATTAAGTGTACTGTTATGACGGTCAACCATGTTAAAATCGAATATTTTATGGTAATAGGAATATGTGACTTAAAGCTCTTTACCACAGATGCTACAGCACATGTTCTTCTACATACATGTATGTGTAAAATGACAGTACATTTACCATGCTGAATATATTCACCAGTGATGTAAGCTGCGGTGATGGCAAGGCAAGGCGATGACAAGCTAGGCTTGTTACTACAAGATCCTATAGAGCTTCAAGGAGACCTCTGTGCTTTGCGTCGATAGTGTACAATGAGTATCAGTGTTGAGTTAATGGCATACAATATTAATTATGGATTATAACCATGGCTCGTAACAGATTGTATTTTATTTGATTTTCGTTGCTTAGAAAAGCTTAGCTACTGACGTTCTCGCACAGAATGGCGGATAGAGATGACATTGATGGTGCGATGTTCGAATACACATAGGTTGTTTGGGGGCATGTTATTACTCTAAACATGTGTAAGTAAACGCATTTTTCAATATGTAGTAGTGAACCCTCTGAATTCACATACCACATTTCGCGTTCAATTATTCAAGGTCACTTTCGAAGGACTTAAACTGATAACATGCAGTTAACTGTTCTGTAATGTTTACAATCAATTAATACACGTAGATATTAACTTTGAGCTTTAAAGTAAGTTGATGATAATTTATATCAGTCATGATTCTGGTATAAACATATTATACGTGACAAAATGCAATCTTTACTGATGATGTCAAACAAACTGTTAACTATTTAAAACTATTGACGTTTTTACCTTTAAATTGTTAAACATCTTTAAGTTTCAATATTTTTTCTGTTTATTGGTATGTGTTTTTCCTATATCCTTTTCATTGAAGATGTCAATCTGATAGTGAGCGACATAAAGATTAAATTAATTAAATAAATATGTTTAAACAATATAACCTTGTTCTTTAAAGTTTAAAATACCTAAATTTTTATTCATACATCAATTTTACATACTGAACACAAAATGAATCAATATCTGACATGTATGAGGAATTGCAAAAATGTGCCGATCAGTACAACATGAATAACATAGAACCATACTGAATACAAAAGCGCACTTGACATTTCTGATTATGGCATTTTGCATACATTTTAAAAATTGCCTTACTAACCATTACTGTGATGGAGATATGATACGTTTTTTCGTTCAGGTTGCATATTCAATTAAGTAAAATAAGCATGGTAGAGAATTGGTCCATATCAAGATTTCTGCATCTTTTTATTGCTCGTATAACGTTTACGTTAAAAGGAAATCACAGAATAAAATAAACATAAACTCGATCTACTATTTAGCTTGATTCGAAGAAGTGTATAGCTACAGGAATTTCCTTTTTCATTTCATTTTCAATGCAGTGAGTGAGTCTCGTAGGTTAATGGGGTAGGGCAGAGGTATTGTCAGCTCAGTTGAATATAGAAAGCATCCTGACCGTGCCTCATAGATTAAATCTTCTGCTGTAAGCGGTATTGAATAACCATATAGTTCATCTCAAGCATGTTCATCTTTCGTTTCATTAGTCAATTAGTGAAAGAAAATAGGATCCTTTTATTATGTTTTCAATGGTGAAATATGCCATTTATTAGTGAAAATAAAATCCGTATTTTCACTGAGTGAAATAATAATGGTATCCTACTCAGTGAAATAACGCAACAATCATATGACGTCATCTGTGACGTCAAGAAACAATTTAATGACGTCATGCAACGGCCGCGCTAGCGAAGGAATTTAGCTAATTCATTCATATAGTTAAGGTCATTTACGGGGTTTTTGGAAACATAATAAATAGAACATTTGACATTTCTCGTCGAATACCATGTATATCTCATCTCGTGAAGTAGAAAATCATATATTTACACTCGTGGCTGCGCCACTCGTGAAAATATCATTTCTACTTCACTCGATGAGATATTCATGGTATTCGACGAGAAATGTCAAATATCCTCTATGTATCCTTAGAACAATATAATGGATTTTGATATTATTTGTTATTAGGGCATAGAACAACAACCAACAACTATTTCGTAGTTCTTGAAAGGAATTGTGCTATGTCTTTAAATGAGCTTTGTAAGAAGTTGAATAACCAATAAAGCATGGTGAGCTACAAAGCCTATGGCTTAATGCTTTAAGTGTATCAATACTTATATCATATCTGCTATTATTTAGTGTTCAGTGTTAGTGAATGTCGAATGAGTGCTAACGAAAACGACCCACATATTCACCTTGCTCTCTTCAATGTCTGTTTTGCGTATGGATTGAATTGGAATGTTCCAAATCGAATTAATATTTCATAAAATGGCATTTGTGTAAAGGGCATTAATTCTGTTGCCATGGGAACTTATGTCAAATGAATTCTCTCTTGAAAGTTAATATAACTTATATCAAAATATTGACATACTGGATCATGATTGAAAATTTAGTACCTATTTTAAACCTTGGATCCAAAGAAATATGAAACTTTAAAAAATATTGCCTAACCACCAATCCCATCTTCAGCACAATTTGCACAAAATATCACATGTTTTTTTGTGATCATTTGGTATTTCCTATACTCTTAGAAGTATTCGTTTTGTTTCAGTTAGTTTGCAGTTGCCTTATATTGACTTATTTAGACCAAGAAATACTGAATTATGTGTTCGATTAATTGCGATATTTATAAATTTATTAATTTATTTATTTATTTATTTATTTATTTATTTATTTATTTATTTATTTATTTATTTATTTATTTATTTTTCTTCTTTAGTTACTTAATCAAAAACATCAAATCATTATTTAACGCTGCAACTTAATGTTTGCAGGGCCATTTAGACTTAATGTTTCTTATGATTAAGCAATGCTTGTTGAGGAGGCCACTGAAGATATAGATAATAATAACAATGCATATAAATGATAGTAGTTTGATAATGTTCAAAACAAGACAAGTGTTATGTTTCCGTGTTCTCATCATAAACTGTACAGAGACATGATCATCTTCATCCGGGCTCTTGTCACAGGAAGCTGGTTCGCAAAAGGTCGTCCATACAACACGGCGGCCATTTTGGAAGCTGCCTTTGGTCCCTTTGTTTTGATTGCCATGGTGAGACAGCGCCATTCGATCACTTTTATTGATTCGCAGATCCTACCCGAGGCAGCATTCAATATATGTCTCACAAACATTGATGGAAAGATGTTTCACAATAAATATTTATCCTTTGATAAATTGGTACAGAACAAACGCTTGGGAACCTGGTGATCGATAGCGCTTATTGCTGGCAAGGTTGTATTGAATTATTCATCGCACCTCCTAGTGTATTGTGTACAGTTTACTGAGTTTAACTTTACCTTGTTGTCTGCTTGCAGGTGTGACAGACTTAGCTTACATTGGATGTAGCCATCTTCAAAATGATGTAAAACGAAAACGTTTTAGGCTGTTGGATTACTTTGAACCGGAAACAGTTTTCGACTGAGATTTTTAAGTAGGACAGAAGCCTCCAACTCCATACGAAAATGGGTGCCAAGAAACGGGACGGATGTTGCAAAAAGTTCATGAAGTTTCTCTTCTCACACGTGGGACTATGTGCCATGGTGATCCTGTACTGTGTGGCAGGTGGCTTCATATTCGAGCATCTGGAGAAGAACAACGAACAACAGATCTGCTACGAATCAAGAGGGGAGTACACACCTATGGAAAATAAAACCATCGACTCCGTACTTCAAATATTTTCTGATTACGGCTTTCCCAACGAAAACAACCGAGTTCTGATGGAGGTGCAGATTCGGAGTGTGTTGGAGACCTTCAGGGACAACACTCTCGCTATTGGCTACGACGGACGCAACTGCGCCGAGTATGGCATGGCGGACGGACCCCCTTACCAGTGGTCATGGCCAGGAGCTCTCATGTTCTCTGTTACCGTCATATCAACCATCGGTAAGTCATAAGTTACCGCACCGTCATATTAACCATAGGTTAGTTACATATTACTGTTACTGTCACATCAACCATCGATAAGTCATAAGTTACTGTCACCGTCATATCAACCGTTGGTGAGTTACATATTACTGTTACTGTCACATCAACCATTGGTATGTCATAAGTTACTGTCACCGTCATGTCAACCGTTGGTGAGTTCGTATGTTACTGTTATTCTCATATCACAAACCACCAGTAAAGCAAATTACTGTCACTGTCCTTTCAACGATCAGTAAGTATGTCATTGTTGTCGTCATATCGGTCAACGGTTTGTCTTGTGTTCTCCGCCATTTACATTCCATCGTTGGTATAACATATCCACTGTCCGAAAGGCATTCATTGTTAAAGTCATAATTGTCTTTGGTAATGCATAATCGTCACAGGCGGGTCATATTTTACGTCGTGCCATCGGTAATTTATATGTGTTTGTCCTCTACGCCTACGATAAGTGCAGTGTTCACCAAGTGTGTTATAAACAACAAGTCATACGTTTACTGTAGACGTTATGATAACGTCAGTAAGTCCCGAGTTCTTTGTCACCGTCCTATCCACTATTGGCTAGGTTTTTCTAGTCCGTCAGTATATCATATGTTTTCTGTTACCGACATATGTTCTTTGTAACCATCACTTTCACTATTAATAAATATCGATGCTCTTGAACACCATCAAATCAAAAAGGCATGTTCTCACATTGGTATGCCAACAAGCATACAAGTATTTTACCCTAGCATTTGATATATATAGTCCCCCAAATTTCTTCCGTTAACATATCAACAATAGCAAGTTATATGGTGTCAGATAACAATACTTACCTTGCTTAGTCAAAGGAGCCAGCACCTGGTTAATCCTTTCCCGAGCAAGAAGAGCATTGCCCTAATCGTGGTGACAATCGCTATCTTGGTTGGCGCATTGATGGATACCACCAGCTTTAGAGGTGTCCCGACACTAACGTTACCTTTTGCGATTATATCCTAGCCAATCAGATATTTATATGCCAGACCAATGTGCAAAATGTACTTAAAGCACAAGCGAAAGACCAGAATTGAGAGAGATTTTTTTATAAAACATTTTCTTGTACAATGAAAACCGATTTAAACGCATTAATATTTAGTAATGCATGTAATGTTCGTTATTGACAAATTATATCCAGTTTTTCTTAAGCAGCACCATCTACATATGTTTTGATAGTATCAAGGTAATTACCTATCAACTGTTTACGAATCTATGTTAACGCAGGTCTTCCTATCTGTAACTATGATGAATCGTGTCCTGTCTAAACAGACATAAACTTTCTGGATAATCCTGAGATCATTCACCATTTCCCTTCCATTCCAAATGAGGTTCTTAATACCAAAACGCTAAACCTTGTCCCAATCATGACTTCAAGTATCTTTTCTCTTCTCGGACATGACTCATTATATATATCACGATATTAAATTCCTCACCTATGCAGTAAATAGCTATTTTTTTGTTTCAGGGTACGGACACATCGCCCCTAAGACAGTGTGGGGTCGACTGGTGTGTATCGCCTATGCTGTGCTCGGAATCCCTCTCATGCTGCTGTGCCTCGCCAACATTGGCGACGTGCTGGCCGACATCTTCCGTTTCATCTACGCCAAGATCTGCTGCTGTGGCTGCTGCAGAAGGAAGAAGAGTCCCAAGACGAAAGTGGTCCAGATCAAACCAATGCACCGAGGCGGAGCCGAGGACCCAGCCTGGAAGACCGACAAGTCAAGTGAATTTTCAAGACTTCCAACTAAATCACCGACCGGAAGCACGGACACAAACGGAAATGAGAAGAGTCGGCCGCCGTCAAAGACCAGTCGCCCCGGGTCCAGAGTGCCGAGTCCTGGAGGAAAAGCTGTCAAAATTGTTCCTCTGGACTTGAAAAACATGAACCGCCCTCCCCCGCTGAAGAACGAGCCGGTTGTTCTTGATGACGACAGTGACGATGACGACGATGACCTTGATGAGAAGAAGATTACGGTTCCCTTGACCATCACCATGATCGTTATCGGCGGCTACATCTTCGGTGGCGCGGTGCTCTTCGGTCTGTGGGAGAGCTGGGACTGGCTTCAGTCCGCCTACTTCTGCTTCATCACTCTCAGTACCATCGGCTTTGGAGACGTCGTACCCGGCACCGACTTCGAGAACCCACAGGCTCAAGCTCAGCTAATCTTGGGCGCCATCTACGTGCTGTTCGGTATGGCCATCCTGTCCATGTGCTTCTCGCTCATGCAAGACGAGATCATCGCCAAGTGCAAGTGGGTTGGAGAGAAACTGGGCATTCTGGACAAATCAGACGACTAGCGGCTACACTCTCTCTGACTCTTTTTGCTCCTCGTGTGGCATGTGACGAACAATTACAAACATTGATAAAGTAAGGACTATATTTTCAAGAAAGATGAAGAAGGTTGTCCTGTCTGATCAGTGCCAGGTAGTTTGTCTGGGACTGTGCATATGCATGTGAAGGGTGTGTCACTCCCTGGCAACCCTCGAGGCCCTACTCCGTCCATTGTCATTTGTACCCCTGCTGAGGTCGTTATGCTGCAGTCTGCGGGATACAATATGATACATACTGCTTGTCAGATCCCTTACTGAATTAATAACGTTAAATTTAATGTTCAAAACATGTTATAATTCTTTTAAAAGATTGATATAGACATCACGTCGTTTATATTTTGTTGGTTAATTAGAATATACATTGTATGATTAGTATAATTTGGTATGCTTGTACATTATCTTGACGGTTGCGCGCCTGAAATGAAAAAGACTAAGACGGTGGATGTTCATGGAAGTACCATGAATATATCTGTCACATGAATCTCATTATTAAGATATCTTTTCAATAATTTTAAAAGTATGAAAGGAAAGCGTTAAGGTGCTTTTTTAAAATTTGCAGCTTATTTCTGCCTTTATATAATTTTTTTATCAAAAAGATATAAAGCAATTTGTGCACTCTCTGTAGTAAATGTGTATCGACAACAATTAATCATGTGATAGTAAGAATCAATTCCTTAAGTTTAGTAAGAACTAAGAAATCTAAAAACTTTTTATAAAAAGTAAAAGTGATGATACTTATTTGTTCGGATACATCGAAACATTTGAAATGTAAAACCTATGACTTTGACCGCAATGCTGAAACTAAGTAGGATACGGACTTACGACACAAGTAGTTCTTGGTGTTTTAGCTTTACCAAAATTCATTGGCCGAAAGTGCCTCAACGTTGCATCGTAATTCTCAAATGACAATGATCCCTCTTTTAAGTTTCAAATCGATGAAAGACATTTGACCCACGTTTGACATTTCTAAAGAAATATATATTTGGTATCTATTTTAGGAAATTATAATGCCTGGTATTTTTTCGTAAAATGTATCAAACACATTGTTTCTTATTCGAACATGTATATTTCCAACAATCTGTGAGGCGAGTGTACATACTATGAATTGATAACCGTTCTATAGATGCTTTGATACGTTATGCGTCATTGGAGCGTTCTGTACATATGTAATACACTGTTATGTTTATACACTTCACATGTTCATATTCAGATGTGTCTATTTTTGGAATTGAAGTAATTCCTTTTCCAATTATTCAGAAATATTCCCGTCCACTCTTAAGAAGATAAATTTGTTTTTGAGCGTGCCATACCTCTCGCCCCGATTCTACTGCTGTTATACCCTATCGATATATATGCATACATTTTGTTTCATATGTGATATCAGTTTTGATATGTATTCGACTTAAGCCTTAGGTTAAAGACATATCTCCAAACGCAGAATTTATCCTGCAAAATGTACTTAAAGGTAATTTCAAATTTTGTTATTCTTATTCAGGAACAAAGTATAGTATTTTGATGTTAATCAAATTTACGCTGTTCTTTGAATGAAATATATTGTATACAATAATATCAAACTTATCGAAATACGATCTAGCCATTCGCTCACATTACGTTATTTCTACACAACTTTAGATGTAATATTTTTAAAAGACCAACAGAGTTGCATTTCCTGGTGGAAGAGACATGGGACGAATCAGATATCTCGCTAAATAACCCCGAGTGCACTTCACAACTCTATACATCACTATCCCAGTTTTAAGGGATGATTAACTCTGCGCGGTGTAATTTAGGGTCAGGTTCGGGACACAGGTCACCGGGACACCCGCCTAACGCTGGAAGACTGAGATCTTGAAGAGCGATACAGCGGGGTATATCAATAAATCGAGCGAATTTTAGATTGTATTTTAATGAGATTGGCAAAACTATTTTCATTTTAAAAGAAATCACAATCATGTAGAAAATAGAGGGAATATATCAGAAAATGAATTTCTGTTACAAAATAGTTAGTAGTTATTGTGATGATCAAATATCAGTCATCAATTATTAAATTTCTAAGTGAATTTCAAATCAGTTTCTCTTTTTCACATTGCCGAATGAAATTTTTTCTTCTAATGTAAATGTAATTAATTACATAAGAGTAATGATGATAATGACATACATGAAAGAAATAACGTAACTCAGTGACATAAATGATATTATCGATTACTAAATACACATTTCCTTAATAATCATAAAGCAGTATAGACTTACTAATCAAATATATATAGAAATATATATATTTACATTGTAGTTACCCATAAAAGTACACCAATAACAAAAGAAATCTCTTAAACAGGTGAACTAATTATTTGAATGATAAAATAATAATCCCCTGAACTCAGCTCCGCCCATCTTATCTATATTTACCTAACTGTGATCAAGAACACCTGTACAGGTGACCATTGTCGTTAATTGTGATTACCTGGGACTATTGTGATCCTGTACCGCTGCTTGGTTTAACCTTTGACATGCTGCTGATTATTTCTAATTGTTTACACTTGAGTATTTTTTGTAACATTGTCCTTTTGCTCTTATTGCTCAGTGCTGTCGTAGCCATTTTCGGACAATGGGTTGTCTGACCCATGAGATAACATTCACCTGGTTTATCATATAGCATGAAATGGCACTGGTCACCGTAGATGTAAAATCAACTTAGTTTGTGAATGTTTTAGATGAATGAAATTCTGAACAGAGAAAGTTTTCAAAAAATTGAAAATGTGATTCATGAAATGGGAAATTATTACGATATTGTTTTATAGACAAAAAGCTAAATATGACAATGAAAAACATGAATAAAAAATGAATAATGCATTTGTTAATGTTGTCGTATTTATAATTAAAAAATTGTGTCGTAATTTTTGTGATAACATTCGAATTAGAAATAAAATGTATAAATTTAGTAAGAAAAGTATATATTTATTTTTTTCTTATTTTGCTATGATATAATAAATTTATCAAAAGTAAGACATTTTTTCAATTGAAATTTATTACCAATCCTTACCAATTTTCGTAAGCGTTGATTTGTGAAAACAGAAATAACCATTCCTTGTTGCATTTTCCAATCTCGTGTCTGTGATACTCTATGTGTATAAAATGTTACAATAAACTTGACATAAAAAGCTGTTCGTTTCTCTCTTGTTAAGTTCAACAAAAAGATTCGTTTCCACTCCACTGATTATAGAACATATGATATCTTAAATGTTAAGATGGAAAAACAGTGGTCTTTTCCTAAAGTTCCTAAACTGTCTATTATCATTCTATGGCACAATGATTATGAAACATTAATGTACGCCAACACAGGTGTTAGTGACATAGCAATGATTGCAGTAATGGGCACTTTTTCTTACACACTGTGGTTTTGCTTGTTGAAAGGAGCGTTGATTACATCTGGTACTAAAATTAGACATTTTGTGATTTGAAAGTTGCATTAGTGAAATTTACAAAGTGCACAGTGATACAATGCCATACAAGAAAAACTGCAACAACGCGAATTTAAGTAACCTTTAGTAGTATGAAAAAAAACTGGAATGGTAAATGCTGTAAACCAAGCACAACATGATGACACAATGAGACAACAGCAATACATTATTCAAATACATTACGATGGTTCTCTAACTGGGAATTATTAAAACCACTTGTCTAGAATGCTACAGACGAAATTAAGAAAGATTTCCCCATTGTACTTTGTTTAAATTTGATTTGTCCACGTTTCTTACTTATTTTCAAACTGAATGAGAGTGAAATGACGTCAAATATAATCCAGCCTTTTGTTAGGATGTTTTTACCTGATTGGTCGATGTGACCCGGAAGAGCTCATCATTAACTTCAGATAAAACGTTTTCCATGTTCAAAGTGACAAATAAGAAAACATTGAATGAAGTGATCGTTGTAATCTTGCTGAAACATAATTGCCCCGTATTTACAAGTTTTAAGTGTTCTTGTCTTCCACCGAGTATAGGCGACAGATATTATAAGATAAAGTGATGCGATATTCTACGTTATCATGAGGTATGCTATATGTTGTTTATGATATGTTTACTGACTGAAGCCATTTTGGCTTATCTCAACGTTCGTTATTTACATTTTATGTATGGCATGTATCCATTTACAAACTTGCAGGTCCATGTTCTTCATTATTCTTGTAGCTTTTTCTTTAAAGTGTCAAGGAATATCTGAGTGAAGTCAGTGGACACCCAACGCTCGAAAGAAAAATGCCGAGCAACGCATAGTGATTATGGCCATTTAAAACCTTAAAAATGTCAGCTGTCTTTTTCAAATATCTGATATATAGAATAACATTATGAGTAATTGACAATATAAAATCAAACAAACAAAAGGGCGATACTGCAAACTTAGTGTTGAGTTACAACTTCTTCATCGTATCTTATAAATACACAACATAACATTGAATTTTATTAGCTAATGTTTGTTACAAATAGCTGCCATTTGAATCGATTACTTATTTATCATAAATGATATTTTACACAACATGCATACCTCAACACATTACGGAGGGGCTACTTCACGCAATTTCGCGTTCAAACTGCCTTAAACGCACATGACACCATATGCACTTACTGTAGTTTTCTATCGATGCAATAAAATACTTTTTACTCATTGCAGTTGACCTGAAATCAATAACGAAAAGTTAAGAGGGGAAAGTCAATTTAGAATTTAACAAATCGTAAACAAAGTGCACAAAATGGGATTTATTGATGGTTAAAAACGGTGTACCTAATAAAATAAACAGCTTTTGTATATCACTTAATTTATTCACTGATATCAAAGTAGAAGATATATTGTTTTTCAGTGAACATAATGTTTCTTTGCTTAGAACATAAGTTCGTTCAGAGAAAACGTTATCAAAGAAGCACACTACTTTACTTTCTTCAAAGAGAACATTACTTTCTAAATGCAGGGAGAACATTATTTCTTCATAATCTTTTTTTTTAATAAAACATTATTTTCTTCGGCGAGAATATTACCTTTTTCAGAAAATGAATTTTTTTTTAGCAGAGAAATATTTTTTCTTCAGAGAAGTAAAATGTGTGTAATGAAACTAATGGATGAAACATTAGAAATATGTACATATATATATTCTGGAACAAATGTCATTACATTAATATGATAATCGAACAAATATCAGCACTTAAAAACGGGTCGTTACAAATCTTGCATCTTGAAAAAAAATTCCAGACGTCCCAAAGTATCTTCAAATTCATCTGTACCGACTTGTACCTACAAAGTCATACATGAGACAAAGGAAACATCCGGGCAACCGTCGTTCGATCAATCAATTCACAGGTGAACAAAAGATGATTGATTTTTCAGGTAGAGTCTGTGTTTTGTATGAAATAACTCACTAGTGTTCTCTATATCTGGTTTTCTAAAGAAACGAAGGTTTCGTACAGAGATGAAAATATGTTGTTCAATTATTCAAAGACAGAAGCGTGTTGCCATGGTGAAGAATTCTATTAGGAAGAGATCGATTCTTTCCAAGGATGTTATCTTTTTACACGATTTCAAAATTTGAGAAGATATGTCTTTACTTAGGAATTCTTTGGATTGTAATTTGTTTCTTTAATTCCACTTTTTATTAGTTATAAGCGTTATCTATTTGTTGAAATTGTTAGTTAACATTTGTGAGTCGACCAATCATTTTTAAAATGTTCTTTTTTAAAACAAAACATAATTCTTTTTACATTTAAAGGTTCTTTACATTAAGTTTGTTTTTGGAATACATATGAAAATTGTGAAATAATGCCCTTAAGAGCAAAACAGATAAATTTAAATGACGATTAAGTTTTAGCGATATAGCTATATTTCACTATAAAAACATGTGTAATATCAAATTTACATTTAGATTGATTGTCATTTGAACCATGGTCAAATCGATCCTTACAATTGTATATTCTACATTTGAATTTTCTTTACTTCATTTAGAAAATATTTTACAGTACATCATGTGCGTAAGTGAAGAGAAACAATTTTCAAATGATGCAAAGTTATCAGGCTTTTAAAAGTGTTTTTTAATGTTGTAGTTCATGAAAAAAGTACAAATGAACACAAAGTGTGTACATCAATGTTTATACAGTGAAACAGAACTGTCAGTATTCAGTACTCCTGGCCGACCAGACGTGGCCATCTTCAATAGTCTGCCGGCCACTGCAGAACTGTTCACTTTATATACTTCATCACGTTGCATAACACATTTTGAGAGGCATTTATTTAAGCCATAGGCATATTTTCCTACAGAACCGTATCAAGATTGCAAGAAATGATCTCATGAGTATCATGGTCTAAGCACGTACAACGCGGGATGTTGGGTATCAATTGCATCTCAGCACGTGATAGAATGGCAATACATGTGCATGGACGAATACATTTAAATCGTGTCTTATGTAGTAAGCAGCGAAAATTGCGTTTTCAGAACAATGTGGCGAATATTTATTTTAAAAAATTAAAGTAGTCATTGGCACAGTAGCTCACCAGTCGTTCATGATTTATTGTGTGATGTCTAAAACTTGCATATAAAGATAAGAGGTTTGTAACAAGCAATGAATTTTTAAAACACATACAAAATAATTTTCTTGTCAAAGTTTGTCTTCTCTAGATTTCAGCATTCTAGGGCTTTTCCTTTGAATGAATCTTAAAATATAGGTTACTTGGACAGAGTGATTTATGTAGACACACACTAACACATACGAGGGTAAAGTTTCGTAGAATGACATAAAAAACAAGATCTAAGTATCACTTTTTGCATTTTATTTTTCAACAGAGTCTCCACTGACATCAATACATTTAAACCAGCGATATTCCGGCTTTATTCTGCCATTCTTGTAGAACTCAGCATCCTGGAAATCTCTCCACAGCAGCAATCAGGCTGTTGTTATCAACAAAACACACCCACGTAATAGGTTCTTCAGATTTGGGAAGAAAAGAAGTCCGATGGTGCCAAATCTGGGAAGAAGAGTGGATGATGAAGAATTTCAAATCCGGCAACATTTGGTCGCGGAAGTGACAGAAAACATGTGCTGTGTGAACGGGAGCATTGTCCTGAAGCTTCCCTTGTCGCTTAACCTTGATGCCTTTTATTGCCTTAATTCATTAGCATAATATGCCCAGTTGATAGTTTGGCCTTTCACTAGGTAATCTATCAAGATGATACCCTGGCTGTCCCAAAAATCCGAGGCCATCACCTTTCAAGCAGATAGAACTTGTTTGAACATTTTTAGGGGTTTGGGAATTGGCATGCTTCCACTGTTTGTTTTGCTGTTTGGTTTAAGGGTCAAAGTGATGTACCCACGTGTCATCCTGGGTCAGTAATCGTTTCAGGTAATTATCCCTGTCTCCCCTGAATCATGTCAAAAGTTGCTTTGAAACGTCCGGGCGTTTATGTTTCTTGTTACCAGTTAACACTCTTGGCAATCATTTTGCAGAGAGTTTGCTCATGGGAAGAACATCTGTCAGTATTCAGTACTCCTGGCCGACCAGACGTGGCCATCTTCAAAACTCTGCCGGCCACGTTCAAACACAGCAACCCACTTGGCAACTGTGGATAATACAAGGGAGTCATCAGCCAATGTATCGACCATGTCTTTATGAATTTTAATGAACAGACATGATTTTAAACATATTTGAATGACTTTACCCAGCATATAATGTAAACAATGTTTGTGAAAATAATTTTTTAACATACTGTTTAACAGTATATGGGAATATTCAGAACATATAAATAAGTAGCCCACACAATTCAGTACTATTCAGCACCACCATATATATAGAATGTAATGCATCAATCTTTAAGAAAGTACATATTATGTGCACCAACTGCATTTAAAATTACAGAATGTCTCCATGAGCCTGGCCAGTCTCTTCTGAGTCGCACGGTACATCTTCTCCCGAGGTGGGTCAACACTATGAAAACACATTGAGATAAGTCATATACCTGTTTTGATTAATGTGAACACTATGAAAAACACAAAGAGAGGTCATACTCCTGTTTTGATCAAAGTGAACACTATGAAAACATATTGAGAAAAGTCATAATTCCGTTTTGATGAAAGTGACTATTTCGAAAGTACAAAGTAAAGTAAAAAAAAAACCAACTGTTACAGTTAGTGTCGAAATGTACCACTATTCACGTGTGTAAAATATCTCGTTAGCCTGGGTAGGTTCATTATATCAGTGGGTAACACTAGGCTGTAACCGCACTTACATCGGACTGATTCATCTGATCATTGGGACATCTGGCTTTCGGGGCGCTGCGTTATGGGGTATCGAATCTAGAGACTTTCATCTCCATTTCACAAATTGTTATTCTGAAAATTTTAGCTTCCTATATGCCATTTAGTTCTGCTTTTGAGGATACGAGGTGATTTGGGGTTTGATGCCGCTTTCAAGAATATCATGGCTGCAATTATTATCGTAGGGAGAAAGCCCGAAACACCATTGTTGCAATGCTTTGTGGTGAAACCTGCGAGCATCGGTTTAAAACATACTGAGAAAAGGATTGTGAACTTGTGGTGTCCTCTTAGGCAAGAGACTTTATTCGAAATGTGCCTTTGTTCACCCAGCAGTACAACTGGGTACCTGGGGTTTGGAAGTGATTGCAATGTGACAGATAACCATAAAAGCGCTTAATCGACTGCTGGGTTGCATACTCCTAAGGAGTTGAGATTGAAAAAAGGGAGTGTTTGTCCTTACACCAGGGTAATAATGTGTGTGGCGCTTTGAGCATGCCCCTTTGTGGTGTGGAGTCCAGCGCAATATAAGTATCCTCATCATTATATGGGCCTGAGGCCTTCGTACTTGAATAAAGACTTCACTTGACTTGACCAACCCCTGTTTTGTAATTCTTTTCGAAACACGTTCCGTAACAATCTTTTACTCATGGACAAATGACACATGGTTCACAATATTCGATTTACGACCGTTCTGTAACGCAACAAACTATACCCGATTTGTAATTCTTATCCCATACCCGTTCTGTAATACCATTTCCATTTACACTCAATGACAAAGTCTTGTAATTTTCTCCGAATTTTAGTCTGAAATAATATAACGATTTCTCTTAACCATAGCGAAAATCAAGCTTGCTAATTCTCTTGGTGTTCTTTATGCTTTCACAATCATTTACCCTCAATGGAAACACACCAGACTGTAATTTCCATGTAATTCTCGCAAGTGATTAAATTGCATATCAAACCCAAGTCATTTCCTTTCTCCACGGGTGCATATCGTCAGACACAGCAAGGTGATGTTTTATGCCCGCACTGATATTGCGCAACGGCGTTAGGGTGAAAATTAAGCGCCATTAAGCACTCGTAAATATGATAGAGTAGAAAGAGTGTATCAACAATCGATGACTCGTGTAAATAAATGGTTCTGGCATCACACCGATATTGAACACATAACGTTGTAGTTGTTTGTAGTCATGGTGATGACTTTTGTTAAAGGTTTCTTTATTGAAATGAATGAATGGGCTAGTGGATATCCATCGGAATAAAAGATTAAGTAAGTGAAAGGAAAGTGAAATGACATGAAAAAAGGCGCTATGCTTTTACTAGTTTTACAACATCATAAAATAAACTATACGTATGGATACAATACCCACACATTTACAAATGATTTATAAGAATACTCAACAGTGCCTGGCAATGCCGTAGCAAAGCGTTCGACACTCGTAGCGCTGATGAATGGCTTCACTTCTGATTCTTGTTTTATTTAACAGTCTGCGCTTTCATTCATCTACTTATCAGATCTGTATTAGCCAAAATGTTCCTATCAGTTAATGTTTCAAAAAGTTTAGGTAATAATCATGTACTATTAACATGCGTGTATTAACTGGAACGTCTCCTTGAATTTCTTTCCACTAATATTTCCTCGATAGGACAGTCCTTTTAACTATATCCTTGATCACAGTAATATGCGAACATACAAAATAAAAAGCAAAAGCCTTTAAATACTGGAACACCAACTGAAGTTTTAATTTCCCTTTACTTATAGAGAATGAAATGGAGCTAATAATAGGTAATGATTGGATGTTACTTTCATTATGAAGGCAATTGACCCTGTACAAAATATATACCAAATTGGGAAGATTAAACAGTAAGGACAGTTTATCTTAGATCAATAATCACTTAATCAGCCAAGTAATAGAGAATCGTATGATTTATTAATGTCGTAATGATAACAAAACAGAAATTTCCATATTCGCAAGACATTTGTTTCGTAGATGTTAAGTTCTTAAATTCTAGGAAAATAAGGCAGAAATGGTTTTCATTTTCGAATAATCGCACACTGGCCATTTTCCGTCTTCATCACTGTACCCCTCCAATGGTCCAGTATTCCCAACGGTAGTAGTTCTGATGATCCAACTAGGAGCATTAACCGTTAATGCTCTCAAACATTCTGTGTTCAGTAGAATTCTCAAACGTTGTGTGTTCAGTAGGATTCTCAAACGTTGTGTTCAGTAGAATTCTCAAACGTTGTGCGTTCAGTAGAATTCTCAAACGTTGTGTGTTCAGTAGAATTCTCAAACATTGTGTTCAGTAGAATTCTCAAACGTTGTGTGTTCAGTTAAATTCTCAAATATTGTGTGTTCAGTAGATTTCTCAAACGTTGGAAATTTCGTGCACTGTGTGATCCGCACGAGCCGTGTTACAGTTTTTAAGTCACTACCAACTTCTTCGTAAAGCCAAACTGAGCCAGACCGACAGAAACATACTGATTGTAATATTAGAATCAACATCCATATTTCAACGCAACTATCTGATGTGCGTTATGTAAGTAAATGGACGAAATTACGACGAATTCAAAGACAAAACGGAGTTTGTTTTTGACAATCAAGAACATGCATTTATTAGAAAGAATCGTGTCACTTTGTTAACCACCCACCATTATCATCAACCATAACGACAGCATCTCCAGACTCGATGAGAACCTCTTTGTGGCAGTAAAGCAGTTTGTAACGTGACATTTAGCTGTTTTCAGGTTGGTTTCAGATGTTACATATACTGGGAACCAAATGCATGGAGGTCAGGGGCGATTATGTCAAAAAGTATGTCGTAAACACATTAAAGTATCTTAAGATTTCATGGTCAGGCCAGAAACTACTGTGACTCCCCTCGTAAGCGCTGTATTTGACGTCAGACAGTAGATATCAGTGAAATACAGATTGTGCTTGGATTCGTCTGACAAAATGACATGTCGCCATATCTGCGCAAATTCAAATGTAATGTCGGAGCCAAAACTAGACGAAGCTCATATGTTATCAGTTGTTTAATTAGACGAGGAGCTCGTTGAAAGGTCGTCAAAAGATGTTTGTTAACCAGCTTATGATCGTTATACGTCCACTTCCGCCCGTTTGCCTCCACCATTGACGGGTTTGGTTGGCAGAAGAGAACGGTTTCCGACGTGCTATCGTCTGTCCTCATTGAAAATGATCTTTTTAGCGGCGACTTTGATTTCACCTGTTTTGCCGTCTTTGTTAAAGGAATCTACATATGTTGCTATGCAAACATTTCCTGATTTTACAAAGTGTCTCAAGGACATACCACCTTTTTTTCTCATGCCCACTGCCAACAATTTTGTGGCCTAGTCAGAGAATGTATATATTGGAATTTGTCTGTTCACATGTCAAGTCAGGTAGTCCTTCAAAGTTTACCGGAACAATATACACAAGAGCTGTATAAGGGTTTTCCTCAGTGTGTGAAACTGTCGGAATCACAGACAGTATATGTCCACATCCATCTGTACTAACTAAAGATCGCTGTTAAACCATATTTTTTTGGACAATAAAAGTTTGCCGTCAACGACTTCTTAAAATGTTCAACTTGGTATTAACAGACATGGTTTAACCTGAAACTAACATTTGTCAACAGTATGAATAAGATCCTAATAAATAGAATCTCAATAGTTGGTATCATGACAATCATTAAAAACCCAGGTGTTGCAATACTTTTCTCATTGTCAAACTAATTAGGGCAAGACTAGATTGATTAACTAAACTTTCATAAATCATCGAAATGTCCCTTTAAATTGTTTTAGTTAAAACTAAAAGTATCAGTGAATCATTTGATACTAATTCGAATGTTTTTAGACCAATATTTATTCAATTGAACATATTGTGTTAAAGGAGCCCCAATCAATAATTTGTAAATATTAACTATCTCTAATCAGTGTAACATCAAAAATATCTGTTCACTTTTAATTATCATGGTTTCTATTGCAGAAATGAGAAAAGGTAAATAAAATAAAACAAAAAAGACAGTTTGTACACATTTCATATTTTATTACTGACACATTTTGAAATATTTATACTGTAGCTCTCTTTTTTTTTAAAAAGCAAACCATTCAACAAATGATATAAGACAGATACACATAGTGGTTGACTCAAGGCTAGTGCTAAAACTTCTATGTTCAAAAACGTGGCTAACGTACGTACAGACACATGCACACCAGGATGCCGATGTTTTATACAGTGAGCTCCATAGTTCGAGACGTGACCCTTTTAAGTATATGCTTTAGGAAGCTGGGCTGCACCATGAATCAGTGGAAATCGGGAGCTAAGCATTGATAATATTAATAATTACATCATTTTTACAAATTTATTTATGATTTAACAAACTCAACATTGGATGAACCACTTGAACGTGGCCACATGCAGTTTCATGGTTTTCAGTCCAGATCCCTTAAATGCAGCTCTGACGACATCGTAAGGCACCATCACAAAAAGTCTACAATCTTCAGAATTCCTCATGCTGTAGTGACATTTCCATGAAATAAATGAAGTTGGAATCACCACATAAAAAATATGCATAAACCTCAAAAAACAGAGCGAAAAATGACTGTACATACAAATAGTTATGAGTGCCACCTACAAGAAAAAGTATTGCTACAACAGCTCTATTCAGATAAGTCACAGCAGTCCTCGGGTAGTTACGTTACATTACAGAAGTTGTCGTGATCCGAACAAACTCTCTCCACAGCTCAAGAGAAATAAATGTAAACAGGAACCAGACAGATAAGGAACAATCATCTTTATCTTGATAGCCAAGGTGGGTATCGTCTCGGCTAGTTAGAACCCCAGTAGGTTGTGTACGGCTTAGTGCCTGCCTTAGCCTGTGACGTAGCCTGTTGGCCGCGCGCCGAGCCTCCAGTGGAGTCCTGACAGACAAAGGCCAGCATTAGTTACTCATGCACTCTGCTGTCAACAAGCACAACAAGAAAATACTATCAACTGCCTGTCGGGAGACGGTTAAACCATTTGTGAGTTGTGTAAATTAACTCAGATCAGGTTTGAGATATTTTCTTAAGACTTCATTTCAAATATATTTACTTTTAGTATTGAAATGTGTAAACAAATTTCTTGTCAATTGGAAGACAATTGAACTTAAATACAGAGGAGGAAAATATCTGTTTATATATTATATATTTTTTGGAATGCAATAACATAACTTTGCATCTAAATACAATTTGTTTGAGACCCATGACATTCTTTTCTATACAAAAGAGTAGAAATCATTATCATGTAGAAAGCATCTACATCTAAATTTCCTCCCTATTCTTCTGAAGTCACCTAAATAAATGAAGAGTACTGTTCATGTACTTGACGTTACCTGCTGCAGAGGATGGTGCAGCATCTGAGAGTGAGGCTGGTGGGGCATCATGGGTACAAAGGGCGCGGCACCATACGGGGTTGTGGGAGCTCCCATTGCACCAGCCTGGGTTGCCATAGGCAGGTTGAAGGGGGGAGGCGTGCCTGCATGGAATCCTTGCTTGTCAAACGCCTGAATCAACACAAAGTTACAATGTATTATTACTTGGTCTGCTTGCTAAATTGCCAAAAATATGTCTGTCATATTATATAACTCTGAACAAACAGCTGCAATGGTCAAGAATTCAGATTATTTTATCATTACAAATTTAACAAATGGAATCACCAGTCAATTACACACAACAGATCAATTTAGGTCTGGACTTACCAGTCCTTTGCAAGCACATAAAACATGAAACATTTGAAAACTAGTATCATCACTTCTGCCCACAAACATCTTATATGCAGATACAAACCTGTGTGTGCGTTTTGTTGTAAGCCGAGCTCGCTAGGTCTGCTCCTGTCCCTGCTCCTGTAAAGGGAACAATGTTAGGTTGAACTTTCATAAAGGTGCATTACAAAATTCAATCATTAAAGAAATACCCTGTGCGTCAACATCTGTCAGCATGGTATAGCATTCTTCACAATTTAATTCAGTAGAACGAAAGTTCAAACATCATTCAAATGTTGACAGACTTTACCCAGATTATATGATTGTTTCAAACTCAGGTTATTTTCATAACTTAAGTCTCGTTTTTCAGCCCAGTCGCAACATTTTGGGATAGTTAGGATGTGTCATCAACATGTAAAAACACTAAAATTACTGACAATATGTCCCTCTCCACATAGCACCCGTAGATAAAAATGTGAAAGGTTAAACACCAGCCATCTCTCTCTCAATTGAACAAAATAAACATGCTCAACCCACTTGTGCCTGCAGTTCCCTTTGACTGTGTTGCTCCATATCCTGTCTTCGTGAAGTCCTGAGCTTGTGTCAGATCATCATATGCTGAAACAGTCACAACAACATTGACAATAAACAGTAAAAGTTACCTCCAACACTAACATCCTGCAAGATCTTTTAGAAAAAGGGAAAGAAAAAAATCCTATCAAAATGGTATGATAAGGGATTCACGAATTAAGTATCATCACTGACTAATTAAACTACGGAAGCAAGGTAAAAGGTGAGATGTGAAGAGCTCACATTCAAGGTACATAACCCCAAAAAAAATCAAATATTTGATATGTGCATCAACGAACTCAAGCTTAAGTTAAGTTTGAGAAGAATTTATAATCAACTGATGACAATTTTGTTAGACAGGCATTTATGGGTGTTGTTTTGTGTTGATGGCGGAGTCATCTTCTATATATATATATATATTAGATCTTATTAAAAATTAAATCCTTTTGATAAATATGACAATTACAATGCAGAAAGAACTGACCTTTGGCTGTGTTGTAGCCATGGGAAGCATTGTACTTCTGGAATTGAGTAGTTGCTGTTGTGCCTGCATGGGCAGTGTTTGTCACAGGCGGCATCTATAACAGAGCAACAACACCCATAATAGATATCTTTGTTTAAACTGGTTTGCATAACAAAGGAGAATCTTGAAATCAAATGTGTTTATATTACTTTATCAGTCCCTGTAAAAGAATGTAAAAAATGTAATGATTGTATTATCTAGAAAACATTAGGGGTGAAACGGTTTACCGCGGTGTATTCGTATTGCGGTATTTTTTTACGGTTCGGTGCACCGAAAATTTGCTTTGAAAAAACCGTACCGTACGGTTGTTGTAAATTTCATTTTTTCTCACTGTTCTCTTGTTTATTGCTGTCAAAAAAGCTAAAAAATGTCAACTCAAACCCATCGTTATCTGCTAAATGTCATTATAAATTAATCCGACCAAAGTTCAAACGCCATTCAAACTTACTGCAGTGTTTCAGATTTACGGCGCGACCGCGACATTCTCGCATGATTTCTAAAAAAATGTCGCATGGGTTTTCAGCCTTATGCGCCTAACTGTCGCGTGTAATTGTTTAATTGTACAATTAAATTTTTGAAAAAGCTGTCAACTCATCTTCATAAAGGATACAATAATTAATAAACTGTCGAGAAATCGCAAGTTCTCATTGTTTACATGCTGTTACTATAACCTCCCTCCAATAACTTCAATTTCCGGTTACAAAGCTCCATGCATCGACCGAGCATGATATATATCAACCCCACAGTGTTTGGAGCTTGCGTTAAAAGGGGTGCACAAAGGAACAGCGACCTATATCATATCTGAGGTGATTGTTACTGTCGGCTTTCATTACAGGGTCAAAACATGATATATATATCTTTATATGACCGGCTTTAATAATGGAATTATGGAAATGGAAATGTATATGTCACAAACATCAGAACAAAATGACATTTCTTAAACGAGCTATTTTATCTTGGAATTTAGTCAAAACGAAAGTACTTTTCTTCGAACTCATTGACAATGAAATCCAATTGTGGTCGATCGATTCTAGAGCTGCATTGCTTTATTAGTGACCAGTGAATATTTGATGTGTCAATGAACACTGATTGATTATTATAAAGTAATAAAACTAAATAAAGTATTAGATTTTGAAAATAAGTTACAAAATTTTAATTTGCAAAAATCACAAGCTCCAATGGTTTTATTGAATTCTAAATAATTTTAAAAGAGTAAAACTTCAGCTAAAGACTTGAAAATATCAAATAATCAAAGTGTAATTGACTCACTAAAATAAATTCAAATAAATATTTTGACAAGTTTACAAGTTACAACTTATTTACAAGTTCTTTGAGTGTTCTGTTCACTGTTAAGGACTACAACTAGCTCTCTTTTTGAGTGCATTCTAGTCAGATATTTTAATATTTTTGAAGACTTCTTCCACCATTCAATACGCACCGAACCGTGGCATAGCCGTACCGTTTCACCCCTAGAAAACATGATCAACATATTTGAAATCAAGCTTGGCCAATGTATCAATTGATCTTAGCAATGAGATCACCAAGCAAAATGTCACCATTTGCCAAATCTGTATTTCAAATTTTTGTATCATCATAAAATCTGGCTGTTCCGTCATAAGTACAAAGCCATTATGGTATAAGCCTACTAAATCTTTTAAATGAGGCTTCCATGTATTTGCTCATGCTCAAACCTGGTAACGGGAGTAAGCATATTCTAAGAAACTTCATTCAGAATTACAAATCTGACATGAACAAATCAAGCTTTTCAAAACAAATTGAAGGTCATGATTTTAAGTGTCATAAGTCAGCAAGTGCTACATACTGGAAACATGGTTGGGTACTGGAAGCCTGGTGCTGCCCCAGGCAACATAGGGTTGTAGTAGTACCCATACTGCAGGTTGATGAACGGGTGGTGTGCAGACTGCGTCGACTGCTGCTGAGATGTTGGGTTTGGAGATTGAGCATCCACCCTGTTTAACTTGCTGCTGTCTGTTGTTCCTGCCGCTGTGAAGACGAACAATTTATCAAACTCTTTATCAGGGAGGTCATTAAATAGCCCTGAGGCCATTCTAGGTTATTTCCTTTGCCTAAGGCAAGACACAGCAAAATAATGTTTGTCATATTTCCTTCACTCAATCAAAATTGAGATTTTAGGTTTTTTTGCCACGTTAAGTACATGTTTTTCAGAATGTGACATGTATTTTGTTGATATTTTGTCATTTTATGCAATAAAAACGTCAATAAAGATTGAATATATGACTTGTTTTAAATTTTTGCTCTATATATGTTTGAAAAATGCTTGTGTTTGAACCTTAGCGACGCACATATTCCCGCAGTCAAGATGGTGGTTGCATTGATTTGGTGGTTGCATTGATTTGAGAGAGCAATAAATACAGTTTTAGTGTATTGTTAAATGAAAATTATTATTGAAACTTCAAAAGAGGGTTGATTATCGTTCAAGAAATCCTTTTGGTATGAACAATAGGCATAGGGCTTGTCAAAGAACAACAGCAAGGTTGAAAAGTAATTTCATAAATTCATGCTGACGACGCATTAACTTTATATGTAACAGTACTGATGACGAGAGCGTATGTTTGTGATTGAAAAGCAATCTTTCAGGTAAACATTTGCTATTTATAGAAAATTCAGTTATTTTGTAAATTTGCAGATCAGATTGATAATGCACTTACCGATTCAGCAGTCAAAGCACCAACATTTTAATAAAGCTGTATAGTGTTTGACCAATGTTACAGTTACCGACAGGAGTACTTGGACTCTGACATTTCAATACAATATAGAATGGGTAAGGGGGAGTAACTTTGTCCCATAAGCTATAGCTTGATATTTTAAGTTTGATATTCAAATTGATCATAAATGGGCTCATTTATTATTAGAGAAGTCGCAATAATTTCATTTTCTTTCAAAACATTTCTTGGTCATATAAGTTTCAATTAAAATTGCGAAGCTGATTTGCCTCCCTTTACATGGAATGTGATACTGCATTTAGACAAAGTTAAGAATAAATATAGTCGCAAGCGACGACAAAAGGATTCAGCGCATAAAAAGCACATTCAGTACAAAGATAGTGATGTTAGCTAGCTTCACTGAAAATTTCATGAAGATTGATGCACACATTAAGCTTCAGGGGCATGTTTTACCTGAAAATTGCGATAATTGCAAAGAAGTTGATAATGTGCAAAAAGAATGCTACTTAGGAATTCGCCGTGATTTGCTTTTTTGCTCGTGATGCAATTGCCTATAGTTTAAATCAAGTTTCAGGTCTCTAAGTGCATTTTGAAAAAATAGTCCATGTTAATTTTTCGAAATTTCGATCGTACTGTGCCTTTAACGCTTAAACCGATTAAGCCCAAAAGCTTATTGTGGCTTCATCTCATGACGTTCTATCAGACTGGTGAGTTTGGCTGTAATAGCTTTAGCGGTTTTGGCTAAATCGCGGCGACAAAATCGGTGGAATATTGGAAACCAATTTCTGGAACAAATAAGTTGATATTGTGCAAAAACTATAATACTTATGAAATGGTCATGATTGACTTTTTTGTTCATACAGGTAATACGCTTCATTCAAAACAAGTAACAAGTATTTAAGTGCATTTTGAAAAATTAGCCCATGTTAAATTTTTGAAAACATATTTTTGCTGTTTTTGATCGATTATTGTGAACGAAATTTACTGTTCGCGATCAATGTTTTAACAGTTTCTGCAAGTCCACATACTGGTCTTATATTCCTGAAAAAATATTGCGATTGTGAGTCTAACTTTTTGAGTTACCGCCCCTTGAACATGCTTATATGAGCTAAGTCGCCCGACTTTGCAGGGTTGCTGAGAAAAAAGTTTTAATGTTAGGGCCTTGAAAATTAAAGATTCAAAATTACAATGCTTCAGCTACATTGAGTATGAATTTCAGCTCTTAGATGCAAGTATCTTAAGAGAAGAAGATTCTCAAAGATGCATGGGGTCCTGAAATTTCAAAAAGTTGATTAAAGCAATATGGCGGCCAAACTACTCATGTTACGAATTTGCCATGATTGACTTTTTTGCTTGAATTGTTACTGTGCATCGTTTAAAAAAAGTTGCAAGTCTCTAAGTGCATTTTGAAAATTTTTCCCATGTTAATTTTTCGCACTTTGGATCGTACTGTGCCTTTAACGCTTAAGCCGATTAAGCCCAAAAGCTTATTGTGGCTTCATCTCATAAAGGTCTATCAGTCTGTCGAGTTTGGCTGTAATAGCTTCAGCGGTATTGGCTGAATCGCGGCGACAAAATCGGTGGAAGAAAAATAATAATAATAATAATAAAACACGCCAATAACAATAAGGATTCAGCAAAATTTGCTGAATCCTTAATGATAGTTTTTGTTAAATGAGATTGGTTTTATTTCGAATTCATAAAACTATTCTCTCTTACCTGAATATGGTACACTGCCTAGTGTGGCACGATCCTGACCTCCTATTGTTGATGGCACTGGGAAACCACTCATGTCGTAATAGCTGTTTGCTGCCTGAAATTGCATAAATAATTGCATGTAAAACCCTTTGACGTTAATTCAGAAAGTTCTCTACAATAAGAACTATGTAAGAAGATAGTTGTACAATTAAACAAATGAACTAATATCTTTTTTTGAACAAGTTTTACAAATACATAATATCAAATGATGGCCTCTAGTCTGTAGTAAAATTCAACAGAAAAGTTTGTTTTGTGCACTTAGTAAAATTGATAATGGAGGAAATGCTTCCCTCAAATGAAGAAAACAGTAAACTAACCACTGGTAGTCGCTGCTGTAACAACTGCAGGTCCTCGTAGCCAGGGTACAACGCAGGCTGCTGGATATTCTGTTGCTGTCAAAACAGCATATAAATACCGATTAATCAAGGTTCAACATAAACAGAAGATAAGTATTTCAGCTGTTAGCAAACTGGGTGCTTAACTGAGTGTACTTAGCAAATACGTCTTGTAACAAATTTCTTACATATTATCCAACAAATATTTGAGCTGGATGAAAATAAGGCATTTTTGTTATATATTTGGTACACAATGATAATCAATTTTACTTTAATCTAAAATTTCTGATTAAAAAGAGAACAAACTAAAAAGTTTCAACAGCATTTACCAACAAAAAGTAAAAAGGGCAACTTTTGATGTCTGGTGTTAACTACTTATGAAACTTGCCTCTATAGGCAATTTCAAAATGTTAAGAAGTTAAGTATTCATCAATACCAACATCTAATTGGTTACAATAAATTTAAAACATTTTATACAAATTGAATTTCTCCTGGCCAAGCAACAAATGTTTGCCCATTAAAACATGAAACTTGACTGGAACACCCTTTTAGGTTAAAAGTTTTTGAAGGACATTTAAAAAATCCATACATAACAGCAAGAGATTGAGTACAACTCCTTTATTTCCAATACTGAACTTGCTATCCAGAACATTTTGCTATTTTTAAGTCTAAAGTTGAAAATACGATTTAATAAATGAGCATATTTTTAACTTATAACTTAAAGATCCGAAGAGGCTGTAGATACTTACGCTTGGATTACTGACATAGAATGGAGGAATAGCACTTTGTCCAACTATGTACTGATGACCAACGAGAGGCACACCAGGAGGAAGGTTCGGCGGGGCCTTCGCTGTGAAGTAATCAAATACATAATTTAGGTGGATGATATATTTGAAAATACTTCATTGAGTAAGAGGAATTTAAGTTGATTGTTTCCAAGTGACTCAATGATTATCCTACAAAAATAATTAATTTAGTTCTCTTTGACGACTTCCTCTTTATTGCTGTTTGAACAGTAATTTAGCTGTGGCATATTAATCGACTGAAAGTATGCTCACAACTTGATGGTAGGGATGTTCTGGTTGAGCCCGACACAACGGATGACACTGTCGTAGAGGCGATAGTGGAAGTCGCACTGGAAAGGGATGTCGAGGAGGTCGTTGTGGGAAGGCTGGCAGCAGTTGTCGAGGTCGCCGTATGGTCAAACTGAATGAAGGTCATTTTAAAGAAAATCATTCTCTTTCACTGCTTTCATCTACTTACAGCTTCATAAAAATTAATTCTTTTTGGTCACTCTTTATCAGCTGAAGCATGCATAGCAATCAAAGGGTAAAAAGTGCTTTTCCTGTAGTTGCATGTTTTTTCACAATTCTGATATTATAAGGTCATAAGTTTTTATGATTTGAATCTTCTTCTTTTTTAATTCAGCTATAAACTTTGAATATAAATAATCAATCAACAAACCTTATCAAGATGTAATTTCACTTGCATCAAGTATCTACACTACCTTTTAATAATAATAATAATGTCCAGATACACTTAAAGATCATTGGTCACAAAAATAAAATCAGACCAGATTCTTCACAGATCCTGTCACAGGATTATATGTTGGACACACCAGATTCTTGTAAAGTGGCCGCAGATTCAGACACAAGGGTCCTGGGCTTTTTAATCATACTGGCGCTTAAAAAAAGCCAGGATCATCATTTGATTTTACACTTAGTTTACCATAATGCATTATTGCATGATTCAAGAAGGGACATTTGTGCATAAATGAAAATATGATTTAAAGAGTATCCTAGGGAATTTTCAATTTGTAGGTTATTTCAAATGAATGATATTCATTCCTTTTTCTCAGATTTTATTTTTGTGACCAATGATCTTTCAAGTGTATCTGGACATTATTATTATTATTAAAAGGTAGTGTCCCACATATTATCCTGTTACGTTTGTTTTAAAAGAAACAAATGTTTTCTTAACAAGCTCAGCAATTCATTTTTAATATGGTTTTATGTTATAACCTTCATGGTAAATTTCACAGACTTCATGCTGTGTTGTTCTACACCCATTTAGGTAGTAGGATGTTGCAGGTTTAGGGGGAAAAAAGACATGCCTTTTCAGGAAATATTTCAACCCTAACAGTTAAAGATCTTTAACTTCTCTCCTTGATAAAAGCCGTGAAACAAGTTTTGGTTAAGGCTGGTGTAGGATTGAAATCTAAATACATACATACATATATAAATATACCTAGATTATCAAATTAACATCTTTTAGATATATATATATATCCAGGTTATACAACCAACATTATCGAGTACAAAGGCAAGAAGTAAAATGTATTTTGAGTGAGAAATCTAACCTTATCAGTATAAAATTTGCATTTACTTCTGTCTTCCAGTTCAAATTTGAATTTTTTAAAATTCATGTTATTGGATTTTGACATCTAATGGACATTCTAATATGACACGAAAACTAGAATGAAAATACTGCTTTCTGATTGGTTACCAAAATAAATTTTGGAGTGATGATTTCGCTAATAATCACCTCTAAATATTTACGACCGATTCACATTCATTCACACGCGTTTACAAACTCCATTCGCTGAACTTACTGTTTTCATAGCCTTACAGCCAACATCAAAATGAATTTTCTATACAGACATTAAGAATACCGTATTTTTTATGAAAATTAGAAGATAAATCCATTCTGTGGTTTATTTTTTGTGGAAGTAGTTTATTTTATTATCACTAAATTAAATTTCAATCCTGAGTTCGCGCGATAAGAGCGATTGGTCAAGTGAACAGAGGAGACATACGTTATTCTTCAACTTTACAAACTGTTTCCCTTTCCCCCCTCTCATTCATAAATGACCACATTTCCAGACAGTGTATACAACCACGACAAACTATAAAGCTTTCTTGATCGTTCATTCAATCAATCAGTTAACTTGTTGCGTGAGGAGTTAGAGCTAGTAGTAAACAACTACTTTTAGAGCAACGTCCCTTGATTGGGTCAGTCTTGTTGGTATCTTAGGGGTGATAGGGAATAGGGGACCTATGTATTTACGTGAAAACTTAACTCAAACGGGATTTTAAAAATCTGTCTTTTGTTGAAATTATCCTCAATGAAATAAATAATAAAGGGGTTTTATTCAAAAACCTTTTGACTTATTTTTGGATATTTATTTTTATCGAAGCATGTTCTTTGAAAATGGAACTGTACCGTAGTTTCGAAAGCAAGTGGAACTGGTCTGTACTGGTTCGACCTTATCACATTGTTGTTGCGCAAGACAAATTAGTTTCCCATTATTTTTCTAATAAGTCATGTTAGAATGGAGATAAATCCCTTCTGTTTTTTATTTTGCAGTTGTATGTCGTGCATTTTTCTGAAAAACAGAAGGGATTTATCTCCTAATTTGTGAATATGTTGTCCTTAACATTTTTTATCTACAAAATTTAATCTTTGGAACAGAACTTGATGAATGTCAACAAAAGCAGGAATTAAAAACTATTTTCAGCACCATAAGGATCATCAGCGACAATTATAGCTAATTATTACATTTTACTCACCACTTATGTAATTCCAATCAACACTCTTACAATCATGAATTTTCTTCTTCTTGAACAAATGCACTTTTTCAATTTCACACATACCTACACAAAACACAGGGGTATGATCCACAAGAGGTGCACACTATATCTATGAATGCACAGGTTAGGGACTGACAAAACATTCACCAGGCAACTACCCACAACACAGTTACACCTTACTCCTTACCTGAGAGCTCTGGTGAGAGTCAGTCATTGAGTCTTTTATGGACATGTTAGACAAGCTGTCACCAAGTTTGTTTCCAGTTAGAGGCGAAGTCTGCAGACTGGACTGATGTCCAGAAGAATTGTAAGTCTTTGCGTTGTAGCCAGACACTGACGATGCAGATTGAGTTTGAGAGGGTGGAGAGGAGAGATTGGAGGCTTGGTTCGGGTACGCATTTGTAGAATTTGTGCTCGACTGACGCGCTGAGGAGGCCTGCGAGTCTCTAATGTACGAAGAACTAGCCTGCTGAGCAGCCTGATATGAGCTCGTTTGAGTCGCCGAGGGGTACAGAGAGTTCTGATTAGCCTGGCCTGACGAATAGTTCGACTGACTTTGGAATGATGCCGAACCAGACTGGTAGCTGGGGTACTGATTTGATCCAGATTGAAACTGATTTGATCCAGTTGAATACTGGTTCTGCCCAGATTGATACTGATTCTGACTAGCCTGATACTGGGGAGGGAAGGTGTTTCCCTGAGTACTAGTTGGATGAGTGTAGGCTTGTGTGCTGGACAGTCCTGATGGCTTGTGGCCCTGGTAGCTCGAGGACTGGTATGATCCAGACTGCACAAACGAACTCAAACCTGAATCAGTTTTTCCTGTTGAAAGTGAACCTGCAAAAAAACAAAACAAAGATGATTGTCTGTTATAAGTTTTATGAACAATATTTATCAATGACAATGCAATAAGAACACTTAACATAATTTACACATTGATTGCCATGATTGACAAAAGCTCTACATAAGGACATTTCTTCAGGATAACTCTTTGAAATTTGCCATTCTAAATGATGCTAATAACACTGCTATTTCAAAGTCAATACAATTAGCGTAGGCCTGTCTTCTTATATTGTTGGTTTGCGTATTTGTTAAATACATATTCTTCTTTTTAATACACACTACTATCAGAACACTAGCCCTGTCTAAACAAAGATAAGAACTATCCAGTAAGGACATTGGTAAGGTTTGCTTACCCTGAGCCAAAGAAGACGCTGCTTGCCCAGGTCTCTGTCCTCCCATCAAGGGACTGGATTTCCGATCTGATTGAGAAGGTGGGAATGGAATAGGATCCGGGGGAGTCATCTGTCAAACAGTTGAATCAGAAAGTCATACTTTTTCAAATATTCCTTACAACCAATTTCCACAGACAACAAAGAGACTAAAATTACTTGTGAGTAAATTACTACTCATAATAACTCATGATGCAGTTGCCATTTGGAAAATGGTGTCTTCCCTAAAAATTCCATGTCTCGTTCTACCTTTGTGGGTTGGCTAAGGGGCGACGGTGCTTCTTTCTTTGGTGGAGTTGTGTTGTATGGAGTGCTCTGGAACACACTGGTTCGTGGCGACACTTGCTCCATTCCTGCCATGGGAGGCTGTTTCCCCGGAGATGACATCATCCCAGCAGACATCACAGATTCAGATTTGCTTACTTGGGAAAGATGATTTCCCATGGACACAGAACTGAAAAGATAAGCAGATTTTGTTAAGTGTGAAATTACATTCAATTTGAGACAAACTTACTGTTTACAAACATATTGAAACATACAACAGATTTACTGATCAGTTAATTCTCACTTGAAAGATCCCTGATTCCAAACCAGGAGTTCTCACCTAAGACTTGGGTTGTTTTCAGATTTGGTGGCCTGCTGTAGCATTATTCCTTGTCTGCACAAATTTAAAACGAATAGGAGTGATAAAATAATTCTTCAAAGAACAGGATTATTACTCTTACATGGACAAATTTTCATGCCATTCATAATGGATTGTCAACAAATGCTTTAAATTTGTTAATTTCTGATTTACAGGTATAAGACAGAACTTTGTGAGTGTTTGATTACCTGCTTTGTGTAGTGGATGTGTAGCCACCAGCAGTGACCGAGGACTCAGAAGAACCGAAACTGAATGGCGAAGAGTCAGCACCAAAGTCGACTCCAAACTGAACATCAAGTTGTGGCATCACATGTCCTGGCATCTCAACAGCAGATGCTGGAATCTGTACATGCACAGCAAAATCAATTCATTATCTCCTACCCAAGTTCCTTTTATTCAGGGTTGTAGTAAAATATTTCCTTTAAGTGACATGCTTTTCAGCTATGGGTAAACTAGCACATGAACAGGGGAGAAAATTCACTAATCTTTACAATCACAGATTTTAAGTAAATGATTATACCAGCCATTTGGTCACTCAAAGCTTTGGTTTACTTTTTTGAGTAGCTGAAGTGTCACTGTTCGAGCCCATTGAAGGAAATTGAACATTGTTGTAAATTCTGATAATAGACACATCCAGACACAAATTGTGCCTACCTTGGAAGGTGGAGGCAGCTTGCTGCGCTGAGGTTTGGGACGCTGCTGTTGTTGCTGTTGTTGCTGTAGCGCCTGCTGCACATGAGGGGGTTGAGAGGAGGACATTTGAGCTGCCAAAGAGTTTGGCGGCATCCCACTACTCTGCTGTAGACTCTGAGAATAGTTCATGCCGCTCGCACTTGACTGGGACTGGAGATTCGAAATGTTTCCCCTTGATGATGAGCCAATCTAATTGAAGGTGAAAAGTAATTTCATAATGTGCACACTCACCATCATTTCATAAACACCTGATCTACAAAGGAATAAATTGCTTTAAAAATGCACTATTAAGTAATCCTTTGCTTGACTGTTGTCAGGGAGTTTTTTTACAGCACAGCTTGGGCAATATTTCAGTGATTAATCAGACTGTTACGAGGGGAAATCAGCAAGTTCATAGAAGTGAGTATTGATACACCCATGAAGACATCATCACTGAAGAAGTGGTGAATGTGAACTAACAATATAAACGTATGACCAATGTGTATGGGAAAGAAGCCCCTCAATATTGTACTGTTGCAAACAGTCAGCCAAGTTCAATCGGGGTCACTGCTCCTTGGATGATGACCTACGGTCAGAAAGGCCTGCTGAAGCCATTACAGATTATATGGTTGCATAGGTCTAGGGCTTAATCATCTCCGACTGTAGAAAAAAAGTGGACAAGATATCTTCAGAGTGTGGCATTTCTCTTGGAAGTGTTTACATCGTAATTCATGAGCACTTGCACATGTCCAACCTGTCTGCAACTAATAGGTGCAACTAAACACATACGATCAACACCAGAAAGTTGAATCCAGTCATGAGCTCTTGGACATGTACAATGCTAATCCCGATAACTTTCATACCCATCTGGTTACATGAAACATGGATTCATCACTGGGATCCTGACACAAAGCAAGAATCCATGCAATTCAAGCATAAGCACTCTCAGAATTAAGCCTTCTGATGGAAAGATCATGACGACTATTTTTTTGGACTCAAGGGGCTTCATACCTATAGACTATCAACCTCCTAAAATTACAAAATTGTCACTACTCTAAGAAATTGAGAGCGGCAATCAAGAAGAAGCGGCGAGACATATTGAATGCTGAAGTTATGCCCCTTGATGACAAGTCTCCAGTACACAAGAGTCATTTTGCACAGGCTGCACTACAACAATGTAGCTGATCTGGCCTGAAGCCACTTCTATCTGTTTTGCAATTTGAAATCACAATTTCATAGTAAAAGATTAGGCGATGATAAACTTGAGGCTTCTATTGAGGTGTGGCTGAGGGGCAAGTCAGAAGACTTCTACAGCAAGGGCATAGACAGTCTCAAATACAAATGGGCAAAGTGTATCGAGGTCCAAGAGAGGATATTGAAAAATAAAATCCCTATCACAACCATTGACTTCTGTTAAATATCCACTTTCATGAACTTAATGACTTCCCCTGCTAAGTCTTTAAAAGCTGTTAGATTAATGAATCACTAATTGACCAAATAATGTCATCACTCACCCCAATGGTGTTCTTAATGGACTCTGTTGCCTGTTGGTTGTACTGAGCAATCAGCGTATCATTCGCTTGCTGCTGTTGCTGTTCTGCTGTCTTCAACAAGCTACTTAAGTCAAGCCTGCAAACATAATTAAAGATTTAAACATACTGGATTCTTAAGACATACTGCACTGATAATATTTGTATTGACATTTAATGAAGATTCAGCAAAAAATGAAACACTTATTCATATATAGAATAACTTGGAATAAATATAACAAAATAATCACAACACCTATTAATCAAGTTATAGCAAAGGTTTTAGTTATGAAACATATTACCTACAAGGTCAAGGTCACATATATATTTAAAATTACTTCATATGAATGTTCTAATCACATGGGAAACTCATTCCATGTATGCAACACCTGTCAATGACTTGTCAAATGTTGCGGCAGAAGAAACAGTTTTCAGAAAATGTTATTAATACCAAGGTAAATGTAGCAAGGTCAAATATCATCAGAAATGGATACACATTTCACTTGACATCCGCTTTTCATTGACCAGTCAAGAGTTTTGGGTCAAGATTTTGGTTGATAAATAGATTTGACAGGAGAACTGCTGGAAAATAATAATTTAATCCTCTTAGGTAAGTCTCATATACACACACCTTTGCCCAAGCGTACTTGACTGAAGTGAGTTTGAAGAACCTATTGAGCCTGGCTGTCTCATTGAACTTTGCTGACCAATTGAACCAGTCATTGAGCCAGATTGTCCGAGAGAGTTTGATTGACCCATAGAACTTGTGATATCATTCAAGGGGGTTGGAGCCATAGGCTCTTCCTTCACTGTTGATGCTGTGAAAACCTGAGTGTCCGTCAGCTGGAAAGAAATTTTTTACAAGACAAACAAGATTAGAGTGACAAGCTTCAGAATACTTAACTGTTTAAGTTTTAAGGATGGGTTTAGGTCCTCATTTCCATATTGCAATATATTTTTTAAAAACAAAGCGTATTGCAAATTATTGATACTTTACATAAGTTAGCTTTTCCATGTTCTCTTTACTTAACAACAAATAGAACAGTTATCTGTGCTCACCTGGACGTCGTTTTGTAAGAAATATAATTAAGTGACTGGTTTAATACGTTTTAACATGTCAGTGCTATTTTCACTGTGAAAGTTCACACTGCAACTTTCAGTAAAATCATAGGGTATTTATTTACGTTTTTCTGCAAGTTTATGCGGCAATTGGTAATTAAAAAACCTCGGATATATTGGACATTTTCCAGAACACTGTAGCGGTATATATCGTGGCGTTTCTGTATCGCAATATACCGATTTACCGATAATACCGTGCACCCTTATTAAGTTTATTGATTTCATTTATTGTCAATTCCATAACGCAGATTTTAGCTAATGTCTTGATTTTGAGCTATATATTATTGTCTTTATAATCCTTAATATGGTAAAACAGAGCTGGGGCAATAAAGGTTTTAAAATTTTTTATTTGTATGATGTAAATACAAATAATGTAGTGGAATTACGTTCAGAAGACTTTGTAGTATTGTGTGGCTGCTACGAGTCTGATTAAAATTGACCGTGTTCAGAGGAATAAGAGTGTCAAAATATTGACTTTCAAAATTCAAATTCGTTATGGCTAGGGATTTCCTCTTTACATGGTGAGATTGCAGCCTCACTTAGACATTCTGACACCAGTTTAGTGCAGGGAGGCTTAGTCATTAGCAGACCAATCACATCATTGCATTTAAAAGAAGGATGGCAACAATCAAGTTAACAAATGATTTACAGGAGTTACTTGCCCCAAGCTACTGATACTGAATGCTTTTGCCGGAGGCATAGTGAATGGATAGCGGAGTTTATCGTCAGAATGTGCACTAGATGTGTCTGCCATCAGACCATGTGAAGAGAAACAACAAACAGAACGTGTTTGAATCTCGATAAAGTAAATGTTTAAAAACTTTTATTCCTCAGAAACAATCAATTTGACTGCTTCAGTCCTTATTGCTTGACACATACTTTATAATCATTCCTTTCTACGAGGAAAAATTATCCAATGACTATCTATCAGCAAGTCAGTATTCCACTCACCGATCCCTGCCATGTGTCATCATTCCAGTCTTCAGTGGCAGGTGCAGTAGACTCCCACGTCTCTCCCCAGCCTGCAACACATACTCAGCAATGATTAATTCAATAGTTAACATACAACACAGAGACAAGAACAAAAACTTAGAACTGAACTTTAAAGACAAATACAAAAATCATAATATAATGAAATTAAAACTATAGAGGAAAATGAAATGAAAATGAACTCATGAACGTGAAATAATGAGAAGTGCCATTGGGAGGTGTTTGCTAATCAGGACATTGAATCAACTCTACACAATCCAGCCCTGTATCAGCTAGTACCAACCCGCTGGTTCCTTGTCTGCATTGACTGCAGTTTCATTTGTCCATGTGTCAATCTGTGGACCTTTATCAAACCGCTGCGGTCGACCTTCTGTCTTGAAGCCTCCTCCGCCCCTGTGAACAAACACACAACGATTAAAACCCTATTAGCAATATCAACAATATGCTGTCGAAACTTTCAAAATCTTTAATTCAGAAAATCAGTATTAACAGGAGACTCACTCAGAATATGACCCATATTGGTGTGTTTGATTGAGAACTTGATCTTACATTTTAGGAAAAGAATGGTATACGGTATAAAAAAAGGTATAATTATTATGTATGCTATGGTCAACTTTTTCTATGAAAACATATAAAATATTATCAATTATCAACTTATTAATGAAGAAAAACAAATTGTCTACTGACCTTCCTCTTCCACCTCTTCCTGAAAACCTGTTGCCTCCTGAAAAAAATAACATTTTGAGTTGTGATTTACACTGTTTCAAAGATTCTTGATCCCTTAATGTGATTAATGAGATCTTTATATGCATGGATCTTAAACATTAATTTTTCCTCTAGGAATATATCACATTCCTTCAAATTACAGTAAATATCATCCACGACGTAACAGATAAAAAAAATTCTTTTTGAAATCTTTCACTTTATATTATTACATCAATACAGCTTGGCATCACCCAATATTTTAAGACAATTGAAGTGTGTTTATTTGGAGAAGAGAAATCAATAATGTTCATGTTTTATAACCATTTATTTCTTGGTAGGATCATTAATATCAATTACCTCTTCCTCTACCACGCCCTCTGTCTCCACTGCGATCTCTCCCAAATCCGCTGTAACCATTCTCACGGTCTCGGAAGCCATCTTGATCTCGGAAGCCGTCCTGATCTTTGAAACCGTCTCCTTCTTGACCTCCTCTATCCCGGAAACCTCCCCTATCTCCATAACCGTCCCTTTTGTATCCATCATTATCACCATCCGCATTTCTATCCCCAAACTGATTGTTCCTGTCCCTGCCACGTCCCCGAGCAAGCCGAGGAGGTGGCCCTCCATTGCGTCTTCCCCGTCTTGGCGGGCCGTCATGTTTGTTGTCTGGGCGATCATCATCTCCCCGACTGCGATCCCGTTTGTTATCAGATTTGTCCGATGTGTGATTTGATACTGGTTCTGTTTTGGGAATGGGCACTGACTGATTATTTGTTCGTTTCTTCTTTTTGCTCTGCTCCACTTTCCACTCGCCCTGAAAGCCAAAGAAAACAAAATATTTTATAATGGACACAAATCAGAAGATCATCAGTTTACTACTGAATGATCATATCCCTTCAGGCAAAGAACCAATAATTTCTTCTCTATAGTGCTCATCAGAAACATAATATTGGTAAAATTAAAGTTGAGGTGAGGTGTTTAGGATTTTTCAAATCCACTTTTGAATAGGGTTGAAACGGTTCACTACTACAGTAGTTGAACCGCGGTATTTTACAGTCGGTTCGGTGCACTGTACATTAACATGGACTTTCGGTTTGTACTGCATATTTAATTTGTATCCAAAATATCATTTTCATAACTTAGAAAAACAATAATATTTATTCAAAAAGTCAATGATCAAATTTTTTTAATTTATTATCATAAAACTTCTTAAAGCTTCGAAGTGGTAACGGTATGTGTCGAAGTAAACATTCGGAAGTGTTTCAGATTTACTGTGTGACCGCGACATTCTCGCATGATTTCTAAAAAATGTCGCACGCGTTTTAATCCTTAAAGGCATGTAAGTGTTTAATTGTACAATTGAATTTTGAAAAAGCTGTCAACTTGTCTTCATATGGAATACAATCATTAACTGTCAGGAAATCGCAAGTCGTCATTGTTTACATGCCGTTACAATAACCTCCCTCCAGCAACTTCAAGTTCTGGTTAGAAGCGAGCTCCACGCATCAACTGAGCACGATATATAACAAGCCCACAGTGTTTGGAGCTTGCATAAAAGGGGGTGCAAAGGAACAGCGACCATCTTGTCATTGTCGGCTTTCTTGTAGGGTCAAAATATCACGTGGTGCGTGTCAAGTAGTTTGTATGCATCATAACTCTACTTAAAGATGTTTAAAAGAACTTGAGTGCTTTTAGTTTACTCAATGTATTTTACCACGTCACGGTTACACATCTATACATCGTCTAGTTTGCTGTTATGATAAAATTTTAACACGTAAGCACCCAGCAGTGATTAACTGAATGAATGACTATTGAAACTTGCTCTTATACATTGAAATGTTAAGCAAATAGTTCAAAACTATTAAGAAAAGTACTGAATCAGAATGATTTGAGAAACAGAATTAAAATCAAATTTTAGACACCTGCTGCATGGTTCCCATATGTTAGCCCTATTTTCAATATATATCTTTAAGTGACAGGCATTAATATGGATTATGGAAATGGAAATGTCATGAATATCAGATCAAGATATTTGACTTTTTGTTTGTTTTAATGCTTGACTTATTGTTTTTTAAAGTGTCTCATAAATATATAGCTTCATGAGACATTTGTTTCACTCTGACTGAAAAAAAATCTCAAACACTGAAATTTTAGTTTTATCTTTAACTCTCCACAATAGTGTTTCAATGATGTGACTTTTTGAGATTTTGTTCAAAGAAATATGGTGACTATTGGTTTCATACCGAACCTAAATGTACCGAACCAAGGGTCCTGTACCGCAATACGCACCGAACCAAAGCTCAAGCATACCGTTTCACCCCTACTTTCAAAAGTATTTCACCTGCATCACGGCTACTAATTTTACTGCAGGGAGAAAGCCCACAACACTATTGTGGCTATGCATTGCCTTGAAACTTGCTAGCATCGGCTGCAACTTGCGAAACAAGGGTGGTACTACGCTGAAATTTAGTGTAGCATTGCACCCAAACCTTACTGCATGTAGATCAGTTCTCTACTGCTTAGAAAGTTGCAGATTCAAATATGAGGTGGGGTGATTTGGGGTTTAACGCCGCTTTCAAGAGTATTTCACTTATATTGCTGCTGCTAGTATTACTCCAGGGAGAAAACCCGCAACACCATTGTGGCTATGCATTGCAGTGAAACCTGAACGCATCGGCTGGAACTAGCAAACAATGGATGGTACCACATTGAAATTCAGTGTAGCATTGCACCCAAACCTTACTGCCTGTAGAACAGTTCTCTACTGCAGACAAAGTTGCTGAGCCCCTGGCGGGATGATTCAAATGTAAAATTCAAACCAAGTCATGGTTTTTAAGGTACTTATATTTTAAAACACTGAAAGAAATTCTTGTTTGCGTATTAATACCTGGGGTTCATCAGTCTGTCCCTCCAGCAGCATGAGAGCAGCTCGCTCCAGATCATTCTCACAGTCATGCAGGGCCACTGCTACTGTGTCTTCAGATTTGCCAGTCATCTCCATCAACTGCAACACAAACAAACATCACAGTCAAAACATTATTAATAGGTGCAAAATTGTACTATATTATGTACATTTATCAATTCCAGATGGAGTCAATTCCATAGGAGATCGAGGGATTTGGATGCGTTCATATTTGGTTGCACTTTGTGCATGTACAGTGTAACATTTCTGAATATTTCTTTAACGAATCAGTGTTCAAAAAGCAGGATGATGTGATCATGTCAATTGAATGGTTTACAGGATTTAATTGCCCCAAACTACTGACACTGAAGGCTTTTTCCAGAGGCTGTATGATTTGTAAACCATACAAACTTTGGAACATGCAACCTAACAAATGTTCTCAGACCATTTTGGAGAGGAACGAATGTAATGAAGGATAAAATCGAAAATTCCTCGATGCAAAAATACTGTTAAAATGTAACCAATATACTATAAACCTTTTGTCAAGAGATCTTTGGATACATTTTTATTGATATGTTAGACTTAAGATGCATGTGATTGTCCAACATGGCCATGCAATCTGAACTTCAAACCATGCAGAATAAAAAACCACAAAATTTCTTTGTTAGTTAATTTAAAGTAAGTTGATTAAGAAAATATGTTATTGATAATGTTTTGAACTACCGAAATTTATTGTCTACAGATTATTTTTTTGTTAAACAGTTATTTGATATATTTGTATTTTAACACTTTTAAACCCCAGTGAGTTTGCTCGATACATATTTTTGAAGAAAACAAAATGTGCCAACTGATTAATGATATAACTACATATGACAAAATAAAACTAACCTGGTAGATGGCGGCCAATTCTGTGTCATCCTGTCCAGATGTGATCTGTGCTATTCTCATCTGTTCTTCTGTTGGCTGAAATCATTGTATAGATGGTCAGTTGATGACAGATTCAAATGCCCATGCTTATGGTTGCAGTAGTATCAGGGCTACAGATAAAGGGTGTGTAATGTACGCCTAAAAATCATGAAAGTACAACCAAAAATAAAATTTCATGCGAATCATGTAAGCAAATAAATACCTGTGTACGTCTCACATTTGATTTCTGTAATCATTAAATTTGATTAAGTATGATATGACATGAGCATGGGTCATAAGCTTTTTAAACTTGATCATATGGTACAATGTGTATGCTTATCGTACATGTTATTACAGATAATCAAATGCATTACACTCAGAGAGTCATATGATAAAAACATTGTTATCAGATAAGGATTGCAAGATGGCCCATCATAATAAAAATTTTTACTATTGCTACAAAGGGGAATGGACCACTCAAACTTCTGAAAAGTATTTAAAGCCCTAAAAACAGCCCATTGCAAAAGTCTTTCACAATTCTTGTTCAACAAGCATTGAACGATATTTTAGCTATGAGCAACATGTCTCTTCTTAACAACAAAGGATAAAATATGGAACATTGCAAACCTGAACTTTGGAGGGTGGTCCATCTGATTTGGTCTGTGTCTGATGTGCTGTGGATTTGGATTTGTCCTTACTAGTCCTACTGGTGGCACGCGAGGTGCTCACTGCTGCACTCATCATATACAGTATGTACAATGTTTATGTACAAGAGGAATCTGAAACACAGATGTGAAATAAACACAATATCTGAAAAAGTCTGAAAAAACATTAGAAGAGTGGCAGATTCCGGGGTATTAGTAGTTTATTTATTTCCTATTAAATTAACGATAATTTTTCAAGTTCATACATAGTATGAACTACTATAAAAACTTATTAATCCTTCGCAATAAATATGATATGCATAGTTTACCGTTTAGAAACTGAACACCAGTTCCATATACCTGGCTACAGTCTTGGTAAAAACAGATTAGGTTTATATGTATCATAATGTATGTATACAATGAAATCTCTTAATGATCATATGTCATTGCATTATTATTATGATGCCGTTGATCAATTACTGCAAAAAACTTCCTCACATTTGCAAAATAGAATAACACAATGTGACATGATGGAAGGAAATCTGCATAATCATTGCAAAAATCAGTTTTACTTTCTGAATTAAATAAGGTCTAGGCATACTTCCTTGTTGCTGATAGTTAATGTGAGAGAGCGATAATCTCATTATATTACTTTCGAGGAAAATGGACGTTTAAACAAAGAAATGCAAGGCGTGGTAGGTAACTCAAAATGTTCTAAATACGATTATCAACGCTAAATCCTGCATAGAAACGGATCAGCTGACGCCTGTGATTCATTCAATGGTTTACCCACGTGCAATCATTGTTAGGGATTTCGGATTAAACGTTTTGACAAAATGTCCGCCAATTATGGCAAAAATGTTTGGGTATATGGTAAAAACAATGTTATTTGATAAAATTGAGCAATCTGCCGAACAAAAAATTATTTTGTTATTTCAATCGAACAAGGATTTTGACATTTCCTCCATTACATTGAGCTTCCGTCAGCAGAAAATAGTTCCATCTCAACACCATGCGACAACATAAAATGCAGCTGGTAAATTTAAACTGGCGTGAAGAAAATTGCATGTTTGGATTTCACGATTCAAAAGCGAAACGCATTTAAAATCTAGACGTCCTTGAACAAAATCACATCCGTCGTTCAGACAACAACAGTGATGCGAGCCACCATGTGACGCCATGCTGGATTTTTACACAAATTTCAATCGTAGATATTTTGACAAATTGAACGTAAATCGCAATCATGCTGTAAACATAACAATCTACGTACATTAAAGGATCAATAAAACCATAACATATAAAAGACCTACTCTTGTTTACTATGTGAGTGCAATATGAAAACACAGGAACTCTACCTGGAAATGCGCTCACAGAAAGAAGAAGGGTCACGTGACACAGCCAGAATTCGCGCCGCCATATAATATTTGTCGGAGATGACGTCATCGTGGAATTCCCTTATACATGTTTGTTTTCTATTATATCTACTTTATTTCACCAAAATGTATTTTTTGTTCAACATATTTTTATAATGTTGTCATGTGTATCAACTGATTATATTTGATTTGACAACATACACATTTTGAACTCTCATTTCCAAATCATACGGAAACAGTCGAACCTAAAAGTAGTTCCGTGACTTTCCGTAAGAGGGCGTTGAAACAGGTGCGCCTTTGTTCGTGCATGTAATATCGTCTGCTTGTTGCAACACATACTCAAAGCGGAACAACATGAGAAGGCTCAGTCATCATTCGTGTTTTATGCATGTGAATTCATTGTGATTACTTATAAATTGTAAAAGAAAATAAACAGCAAGTGTTTGACATATCGATTTATTCCATTAATTCGCCATGATTTATGATAGACAAGTATTGATTAGCCTATTATTCTTTAAGAAGATATCTAGCCTGCCTGAGATGAAACTGTTCAATTGAAATTTTAAACTGTTTTTTCCCTCTCTCCGGTTATTAATTTATTTATATTATTACGTTGATGATAAAATAACCGGGCCTCGATTTTGAACGGTTTTCGAGCTTATGAATTAATGTAAATTGATAGGTCTTTTACTGGTCTGATGTAGATATATCCGTCCATTTAAGCGTTAGAGCAATTACTTCTTCGTGTCTCTCAGCTTATTTCTTCGCACTTAATTCATTCTTGTTTTTTATATACTCCCTTAAGGTATGCAAATGCAAAAATTTAAAGATCATAAAACTGATTAGCAATGGCTTGTCATGCCGGCCGTAGCAAATAAGGCTGTCTCCACTCTGGTTACATAGTCCCGATGAATGCATGGTTTGTATGTTTTTTTTATTTAAAAGGAACTCCGTTCAACTGAGTTGATGAACTTACATATTACAAGTTTAATAAATGATGTCCTCTTAGATACGTTTATAGCATTAGGCCTTAATATGCGTTAATTGCAAACACTAATTTAGCTCTTTAGTGGATAGGCCTATAATATACGCAACTATGTTAAAACCTGTCCATATATATATATATGTATGACTCTTTGTGATCTTCATGAGATAAACCATTCAGTCAGTTAGTGGCGGATCCGATAAGGAAGCTCTCACAACCACGCACACCCCTAAATTTTGGGGATGAACATGTGCGATGTTTTGAATTTATATCCCATATATGGCATTTACGTGTGTATCAAAGCAAAACAGTATGCTATGATCACCACTAAGGAATTTGCCCTTACCCTTTTTACTTTGAATAAACATAAAATCGGTTCACATGGTCACATAGATTTTTATAGGATTGAATGTTGTCATGGTCCCTTGTGACTTTTTTCTATTACAATGTGAGCACTAAAGTTACTGCCCTCAATGACATGTTTCAACTTAACCGTGTTATAGTTAAAACCAAGTACAAGAATATATTGTATAAACAGGAATATCGCCTCTAATTTCCTTGCAACAAAACTACCCCTATAAATATCAAGTCTACATATACACGATTATGCAATGTTGGCCATACAGACTAAATGATTTAGGTAATATATTTGAAAAGGATTGGCACCTAAATTATAACAATTGCTATTGCATTTTAAAGGCAAATGTTACCAATTTATAGAAAACCTCCTTACCAATGAAAGGTTTTTTTAAACGATCGTGAAATGTTGGGGTAAGCTACGCGGATCATTTTCCCTAACACAAGTTATTAAAAGGTGTTCACACTTACATGGCAACATGCATCTTTCACTTGATACGAAATAATTTCTTTCAGTGACTTCGTGCATGTTATCGGCTTCAGTCATGGTGTGTTTGACCCTCTGAGGATAACACATTTTGCACAATGTAATATTTGTTGATGGAAATTTTGAAGGAATTCAATTGTTTTTAAAAAACGCGCTATAGTGCCGTTAACGTGTCCTATAAAAACATTGAAATGACATAGTTGATTTTATAAACGGCGAGAGTGCAATTATTCATGTCATTAATTAATCGTTTGAAATATAACTTAGTCTTTCGCTTGGATAGTCTACGCATTGAGAAAGCAAAGCGTCAGCACAAGTAACTCTGCCAATGATAATTGTGTTTTCCCGAAAGCTTGATAACATAATTCTGTAATCAAGAAAAAAGTGACCAAGCTGATAGCACTAATTACAAAGCAAATTATATGGCTAAAGTACTATCAGAAATGCTTAAAAAAGTGCTTTTATACACCAAATGAGGGTTATTGTTTATTGACATTTTAAGATTACAGGATATCGACTTGTCAAACAACAACAACAACAACAAAATCTAGCCTCTCGTCAATCTCATTGAAATGTCATAAAAAAAATACGGAAAAAAAACTTAGGAAAGATACAGGGGTGTAACATATTTTCTGAAAAAGGGGAAAGCGTTTTTGATAATATAATCCTGACCTTGTCTTATATTTACACGTTTATCAAGATTACAGTGTACATATCACACTTGTTGATTTATTTAACCGTCTATCGATCAATTTATTACTAAATTTAACACATTTTTGTTGTTTGAGTCAAGATTCAACTAGCGGCTAGACACCTCGTCACTGAATTTTTTTTTATATCCCAAAGGAGTTTGCTTATTAATCCCAAATTTTGAAATTTTAATCAGCCTAGATTTTGATATGGCCTTCTCATTGTTGGATTGTTGCAGCAGTGAATGGATGTTTGTGCAGATTGAAAATGTTATATTACTTCTCATTTTATTCGTTTACAATTTCGGTAGTTTTATTTGTAAAATACATGACTTTAGGTGTCTTGCACGTTATTTATATTCAAACATTCCCCTCCTAAAGACGTTGTAAACCTAAGTAGCACAAGCCGCCTTTCGAAACTCTTATAAAACTTCACACGACAACTCTGCTCTAAAAACAAATAAAGAAAGCTCTTTTCTTTCTTAACGATTTTAGTTGAATGTTTGATACTGTACGATGTGGTCCGTGCCTGATTATGACTGAAGATAACATTAGCTATTAGGAATTTTATTCACCAGTGATTATCGTTTCTGTAAATGCCTCAAAAGCCCTAAACTAAATATTCTAGATATTCCAAGACACCGTCAGTTCATACCTTATAACACCAACAATTCTCAGTTTCACAATTTTATGTTTATGCAAGATCACAGCAGGGATCACGTAATATGAAGAGAACCATTTGACGAATTTGATTTAAAATGTCATTGAGTTTTTCAAACTAGATTTTATTAGTTAACACAATTAATTCATATCAATCACGTGACAGATGCTCTGAATATGATTTCATTTGAAGGATTTTTCTTTCGTGTGCACCGCCCAATATTTGATGCAGAACTTAAAAACGACCATTCCCAATGAGTTTGACCGCTTAGAAAATGTCGTGAAGTCGAACACCATACCATGTACGATGGAAATCCTTTGGTCGTTATTTTAATTTTCAATGTGATTTGAATTGCAGGGCAAAAACCATACTTTCTATATCATAATATTTAGAACAGTACAGACTAATAATGCGTATCTCTATCGAGGTGTTATTCATCAATAAGATACATATTTAAAACATCGTCTTCATTACCTCAAATTGGTAATTAAAAATGGGTTATGAATTATGGTTAGTGAAACACAAATTGGTCGAAAACGGAGTAAACTTTAGACATTCACGAATCCCATCAATCATATATTACCATAGCATTCTTAAACCGATTTTTTCATTTTACGAAAACATTATAGTATTTCCATAGCAACGCATAAATATTTCATTGCGGCTGCATTCTTCAAATACAAGATTTTCTCTGCCTTTATTCATATTTTCTTATACTTCAAAATCATGATACGTGTGTGTGTTGAGAAGTTTGTCTCTCACCGTATAAATGTTTTATCCATATGATATGAACATTAATTAAGAAACATCGAAATCAATTACAACTTAATCTGTAAAGAAATAGGGTGACCCTAAAGGTGATGTATCTGTTTGACATTTAAAGTGTCCTACCCTCAATATACTGAAATGACAGTTTTTTTCCTGATTGCATTTGCAACACCCGATTGTCAGTATGAATTGAATATCCAATTCCATTATTGACATGGAAAGTTGAATATTGCCAAAGGCTACACGATGGAAAATTATTGCAATGAGAAAATCTATGTCCCTCAGAGAAATTGGACGTCATATAGAGCGAAATTATTCCATAATTTCCAAGCTTTCGAAACAAACCCAGAGATTCTACGTGTGTTAAAGTCATAGTCTCATTTTTGTAAGGCAACTAAACTGAACTAACTATTCTTCACGAACAAAATCTGATCACTAACACGAATATTTCCTGTCGTATTTGCAAAGATTTTCATTTTTATGCCCGTTTTACAGTTTTGGATGAAGCAGCTTATTGACGTAAGCCGTTTCAGATAGATGAGGTACCGAATCAAGTGCAATCCCATCGCGAGTGCGAAACACCGGAAATCTAGTAATTGTAGCGCCGATACTTATGACAGACGCATTCTTCATTGAGTTTACCACCTTTTTTTTATTTCAGTATTTGAAAAAGGGTAAGGGTAATTTAAATTGGATATTCAGCTGGGAAATTGTCTGTGTTCTTCGTCACGGCCTTAGCGAAATGACGTCGTAAGGACTAACGCTCGCAAAACACGTAATAACAGGGTAGGGTAGGGTAGTTTGAACTTAATTATTGAGGGCTAGAATGCCTGCAGAGTTCTGAAAATTGTTGCAAACGTCAGGGGAAAGATTTCTGTGAGTGGTGAACTATTTGTCCGGCATGCATTACAATTTGCCTTGCAAAAATGAGACAATGAATTTAAAGACCTGGCAGATCCCGTAAGACAGTGTGCTATACAAAAGGATAGTGCCTTGTTGAGGATTATTTGGCGCGGATCAATGAACTCAATTATTTGAGAAAAAAGTTGTAACCACGGCGAACCATCATCTGCAAGACTTTCCGTAATCGACTTAAAGCAGCAGGATACCGGATGAAAAAAACTTTCAAGCTGCCCAACAGTCTCCAGCTTATAAACCGGTACGACTGGCCTGGTGTTATCAACAAGTTCGAAAAATGCATCGTAGAGGAAGGTTCAACTTGTTGACGAGAGTCGGTTTTGTTGCATATGGTGGACGGTGGTATACGTAAGCGGAGGCAACGACACACAACAAATGTTCATGGCAATGTCCGGAGACGGTTCTCTCTGTTGAAACATCAATATTGGTAGTGAGGTGCATTCAGTGGCATGCAAAACTGACGTTATTTCAATTCTAGGGAACCACAATTTACTTCAATACCAACAGGGGGTAACTGATCTCTTTTTTAGACCTGTCTTTATGCATGACAATGCCAGGCCACACTAATTATTTGCAACAAAATGTTTAGAGAAGATTCCATGGCAAGCCATGACTCCGGATCTCAATTCAATATAACACTGGATGTACATGGTGCAACGTGTCAAACAGAGACAAACCTGTCCATAAATCTTAACACTGTTCGAATACTGGATGTCTCACACAACATCGATGGAATATTCTCTATATTCTCTATATTCTCTATATGACCAATATGTTTGAATGATACTGAAATTTATGCCTCTGCAGGAAAAATAGGTATGGCAATACTTTTGTATGAAATAATGTTATTCAAATTTATACGCGCTATCTTGAAAAAAGGCAGCTTTGTATATATGGTACACCTTCCCTTGCCGCTAATTTATCATCAAAATACGACAGATATTATATACGTCATGTTTTAGGACATGAACGGAGTTGCTGTTGTCGATTGGTTAATTACTATATGTTAAGATGTCCCAACATAGCATCAAGGAACCACCATTTGGCATATACGCTATACAGCTGCATACCGAAAGTTTGTTCACTTACCATTGAATCCTAGTGCAAATATCATGTAATTTAGGTTTCGTTTCAACGTCAATAGAATAACTTCAGCAAAATTGACAATGGATCACCCACTGCCCATGTGTGAAATAGCCATTCTTGAACTCTTTTTGTGATCGTCTGGTCTCTGGTGCAAAAATTCGAATTTTGGCATATTGATAAAGACAGATGGGGTCACATTTTCGAAATTTCGATTTCGTTAAATGTCAAATAAAATGTTCCATATCGACTCTCTGAGATAAAAACCAACATAATCACATTGACTTTGTGCTAAGGTACAAACGTGACGTATTTGTAAGCAGATGATAACTTATGAAATATTTTATGAAGAAAAATCAAAATCCGTGTGTTCGGAATTTTGACCCCTGGTCACTTCAATGACCTGCCAAAACTGTTACGGGTAATTGTGGGGTACGTTAAACATTTGCCTTATAGACGAATGGATCTGCATATGTGTTTTGAACATTTAATATTATACATTTGTTTTTCGCAACGCTACGATACCTCAAAGGCATCTCAAATTACATGATAATTGCACTAGTATATACAGGTATGTGAACCAACTTTTGGCATGCAGCTGTATAATGAACTCCGGCCTGTCAGGTCCGATCGGTTTATGGTATGGCATAGTGTCCGTCCATCCGTCTGTAATCTTGCCAATTGGGTCAGTCTCTTCTTCAGACCTATTGGCACAAGAAATCTAAAATCCTCCTTGACTAATGAGGTTTTGAATCTATAGATTTGGTTACCGCATGGCCCTAATACGGGACAAAGGGGCCACGTCCTGTAACACATTTTCAGCTCAGAAGCAAAGACCTAGAAAGCTGAAAATTTGTTAACAGACTCCTTAGATGCTGGGAATTCTAGTTAATAGATTTTGTCACCCTGTGAGCACGTAATAGTTCCACCTGGGTCACGCCGTAAAAACTCCTTTTCATCTTCTTTTTATGAAGCAAGAGGCCTAGAAACTGAAACATCGTGTGCTGAAAGAGTTCCCTCAGTACCAATCTCTAAATAAAACAAACACGGTTCCCTCAGTACCAATCTCTAAATAAATCAAACAAGGTTCCCTCAGTACCAATCTCTAAATAAATCAAACACGGTTCCCTCAGTACCAATCTCTAAATAAATCAAACAAGGTTCCCTCAGTACCAATCTCTCAACACATCAAACAAGGTTTCCTCAAGATCGATGTTGAAACACGTCAAACGTAAATTTCATCAGTACCGATATCTGAACATATCAAACAAGGTTTCTTCAAGATTCATGTTTAAAATCACGTAAAAAAGGTTTTTTTCTTGACACATCAAATAAGGTTTCTTCAGCTTTATGTTGTAACACAATTAAAAAGGTTTCTTTATGATCCATGGACTGAAACATCAAACCAGATTTCTTCAGGATCATTGTTTGAACAATCTAAACAAGGTTTCTTCACAATCAATACATCCATACGACAAGATTTAACGGTAAACGTGTCATGCAATCATGCTTCCGATTCTTTTGAACCAAAAAATATGAAGTAAACATTTCTTCCTCCTCTTTTCATTTCTTTGGCTTATAGCGTCAAAGCGTTCCTCATAACTGCATCTAAATTTAGACGGACTGCATCATACAAGTATAGAGTGAAGAACTTCATGAAATTTAGATACTTGTTTAATGTCTTAATTCACGATTGTATTGGGTTTGATAAAATCTCGGTTATCGGTAATGCAAGTAAATGAGTATATACAGGAATGTAATTAATAAAATGGATCGATGCCATATTTTTTACGTGTGTAGTCGTATATAGGAATGTATCAGATTACCTTGGTTAGACATTTATCTGTCGTGGACTCTTAGATTGTGACGATGATGATGCCTATATAACTCTTACCAAAAAAGTCAAATCCAGTTTTAAAAGTATTGTTTATCTGGCTATGATACCATATTGTAAACATTTTAAACATTTGGTAAAATGGGCATTTGTTAATATGTAAGTGCACACGTGTGCTTTGTTAGTAAACATTAGGTGAAATGTATATCTGTATAGATTCTAGTGGACCCGTGTGCGTTGTTTTATGGTACATTTGTAAACATTAGGTGAAATGTGTATCTGTTTAGATGTTATAGTGGACCCGTGTGCGGTTTTTTTACGATATGTTTGCTAACATTTGATGAAATGTTTATACATCTATTTATTTGATTGTGCACCCGGACTCGTTGTTTAAGGGTATATTAGTAAACATTTGGTGAAACGTAGTCTCTGTTTAGGTTTTCGTCGTCCCGTATGTGTTGTTTTACTGTACATTTGTACACATTGAGTGAAATAAGTATCTGTCTAGATAATAAACTAGTCATCCGTGTGCGCTGTTTTAAGGCACATTGTGTTGTCTCTATCATTTTTGTGGCAGGAATTAGTTTTCTTTCCGCAATACACATTATCCCATTGTGTGCAGCAGTAAGGACGGACGGAAGTTTCTTTCTCGTTATATTCTTAATTTCGTTTTGCTATCCATCATTCATACACATCAGGGAACTATTAACATACTCCAAATACTATTGATTTAAAGAGACATTCCGTGATTTTTATAGTAGGCCTATTTTAATTGGCGTTTATACTCGCGAAAACACTAATTATGGTGATATTCATTCAAAATATCGCAAATATCCATCCTATAAAGCACAAAATATGAAAATAATTATTATTTAATGAAACTCGAAAAACACCCTTACATGCTCGCCGAAGCCGAAATAACACGAGTCCTTTACATAAATACTAGTTTCAGTCGTCATCAACTCATTATTTGTCTTCCAGCCGACCTTCTCTCAAAAGTTACGATTGACTAATTGACATGCGTCAGTATCCTGTTATTGATCCTAATGGCGACTTTATACCTTTATATCCGTACTCTGCTGAATTGACGAGCATCACAATGACAGCCAATACTTCTTGAGAACCTTTTCATAAAAGTATACGTGACTCGAACAACTCACGGAGTTGAGGTATAAAGTGCAGGTGTAAAATGATAAACTACTTTTTAACAAAAACGAACTGATCACTTTTGAAAGCGATGATAAACAGCTAATCACATAACACTTCACTTGATAAAGGGAAATACTGAAAAATAAAATAGCTAATTTGAGTTATCTCCCTTTGATCACTGAACAGGGCAATAATGTCTTTCGTCGTCAAAGTACCTTTCTCTCCTCTTAAACCTTACTCGCAAACATTTCAGTTAATATCAGATCACGTAAGTAGCGGCGTTTTATAACAAGCTTCTTGCCGACAGCCACTTTCTCTATGTCTCCTATAGTTAGGTGCATGCATTCGCGTGCACGGTTGCTATACATAACGCTCTGGACAACATCTTCCTTGGGCTTTTATTTAGTTCACAAGCAATAAGCATGATTTCCATCAGTGAGTGTTTTTCAGTCATATTTATGTCATTCAAAAAGGCCAATGAAGGAATCCTCGACATAATAATCACATTTAAATATTGAATATGATTGACTATGATTATGACTTTATATATTTTAAGTGTATGGCTCATGGTTAAAAAATATCTATCAAATTAGTGTTGAGGTTTTAAAAAAAGTCAGATATTAACAAATGTCGATGAAAAGTTTAGGTTTTAATTGATTTTATACATGTGCTACGAAATGATAGGCCTGCATCTCGCATTTTGTTAAATGCTCTGACATTTGCATTCAATTCAGTTTCCAAAATTAATTCTTAAAGAGCCACACCGTGAGTTCTTGGAGTCATATATGCCTAACTTAATCAATGGTGTCATTTGATCGCGAAGTATTGACTGTTGCCAAAAAGACACATTTTAAAGCTTATTGTTTGTTTACAGTGACACTATAAAGGAAGAACGTCGCAATTATGATCGAAAACCGGACAGTGGCGCGCGTCAAATAATCAAACGTAATTTTGGAAACTTATCTAAAACAGCCAGGAGGGCAGTTAGGAGTTGATAGTGTTTGTTAGTTTGTATAACTAGTATCCATGTATATTGGACGTGATATCTACATCTATGTGCATTTATAAGGCTGTTTTTAGGAAAACCAGTATTTGTCATATATATGTCTTTTGGACATGAAAAGTTAAGATGTTCTGATTTTATATCACCACATCTGACATTTAGGTTCGTATCAAAGATAAATAACATGTTATGAAAATCACGGAGTGGCTCTTTAAGACAATATGTAAAATATGAAGTGTCGTACCAAAGTGATTTATTCTTGATTATTGGCACACCTAATGCCTTTTATTGACAATGCATATATTTTATGTTCTATAAGTACAAACAAAAAATATTTGATTGTTTAATGTGGGTTTACTATGATGTGTGTATGCTGAACGGAATGCAAAGTGATTTTATGACAATGCTGTAAAAGTTTTCTTGAAAAAATTACGTGATAACATTAGGCAACACCATGCTTCTCTCCTTGTGTCACTTTTTTTAATTTAAAAATATCTATTGAAATGTGTTGAAGATATGGTAATACATATACGTATAAGCTGGTTATAAAGTGTTAGACAAATATCATATTTCCACCTACGAATGGTCATGATATTTGACAGAAATAACTTTTGTATTACAAAGTCGTTACATCTACGTTCTCCCAGTCAGTCACATTGCTAGGTCTAATGTTGGAAGTTTCTTGAAAATTAAAGGGGGTGGGGGAAGTGGGTGTGGATGCGATCGAACCTTTGTACTTTTGTATTCTAAATTTATGTCAACATCTTAGAATCTTCAATAAGGATAAAGGACGTCAATAGACGGTTTCCATTGAAACCAAGATTTTAAACAACATGTCTTGATAAATATTTCAGATGCAATTTAATAATCTTTTGTTACGCATTTAACATTTATGTCAGTTTGTTATTTAGAAATTTACCGGACATAATCGTTCTACACTTATAGTTTATTGGTATCGCGCAAATTAAACCATTGTCCTTTTTCTATATCTGTTATTTACAAGCGTGGCTCTGTTGAAATGATTTATGGTCTGGACGAAAAGAAATGGGAAAATCTCTGATCAATAACTGCTTCAAGGTCGATTATCGTGTTTGTCAAGTTCTAATTTCATAAGATATTAATGTACGTTGGGAGCGTTCATTTTGAACATTTCGACCAAAACCATGGCATGGCAAGTCATAACAGAGACTCGATCAAGCTGATTCTCTCAATCATTGACAATAAAGTGACACAGGGCATGTTTAATAGATTTTGAATGTGGCTTGATTAAGAACCAAAATACCATATGTCATTAGTTGAGTTCACTTCGCATTTCTAAAGTTGCATCTTTATCTCTTAAAGGCAAAAAATATGCTATTTTCTTGTTCTTGTTTGTTGATGATAAAGGACCATATTAATGTCAGGAAGTCGAAATTTTGTTTCCCATTTATAGCTATATTAGTTTAATGACCCACTTAGGAGTACAAAACTATAAATTTTTCGTAGTGACAGCTGTAAATGAGTTTTGAAAATGATGTTCGAGTCATTGAAGCGTCATTGTCATGTTTTCGATCATAAATCTCGACTCTAACCTGTTGATTGTTACTCTTCTGAACTGGTAACCATTTAGATGTAAATTTCTAGAGACACCAACTACTTCTCTATCAAATAACACCATTTACGGACTTATCTGACCCTAACAACATACTCAGAGTCCCTTTAAATCACTAATCAACAGCCCAGAGATAACCCTCACTGCTCATTTAACACAAGATGCTGTCCAGTAGGGAAGATTCTTCCAGGATGTCGACATGCAGAGAGCTTGAGAAACGGATTTCTATAAAAGTGATATAAGGAGCTTGTAAGATAAATCATAGTTGTTGAGGTGAAGATAATTTTTAGAAATAAAACAGTTTTAAATGTTCTCTTTCATTCTGTTTATATCAAATTTATATCTAAATTTCAAAACTATATTCCCCTCACCTCGCATGTCTTTGCTAATTCAGCCTGTTGTCCATTATAAGGTATTGTTTTTATGTGATGAATATGTAAATATATATACATGTACATATGTGAAACGTTATTGATGAATTTTTTTTGGACAACATTCGTTATAAATCCAAAAGAATAAGTGCTAACGTTCCTTTGGCATCACAACTACAGATGAAATTGTTTATTAAGATATATGCTTATGGCGTCAGTTAGGACTTTTCGCTATTAAAATAATTAATAAAAGTTACAAGTTTTTTGGGTTTTTTTGCAAATAAAGAAATTGTTTCCTCAACAGGAATGCAAGGCCTGATGTATGATGGTATGGCAGGGCAATGCATAGTGTTCGGCTTCAATCAGTCGGCAAACAGAAAGCATTTTCGACTTCTCCCGTAGATCCGTCTTGTTGAAAGAGCTGAAATAAAGGATTATGAACTTAGATCGAAGGAACCATACTAGCATTCATCTTCTACAGAACAAAAGGCCCTAGATAGGTGAAATCCATTGTACAGACTACGTGAGCAATGGACATTATAGAATGTAGGCTTTAAAGCGCTCCCTGATCTGTGAAGAGTGCCACAAGGTCTTCGCCCTGAACTCTTGTACACCGACTTCTACGCGAATACGGAATGAACAGGTTGTTGTCAAATCTCTGATAGATTCTTCTGGAAAATCTATGTCTCATAAGATTGTTTATACGAAGATGTAATGAAATACATCAAAATTTAATAAATCCATTTAGAGATACAGCTTTTATAGACAATAGTTCACCTGAAGAAAATGTGCATCAGTTTTCCTAAATTAGAATAATATGGATTTCACTCAGTTGATAATTGACTGCCAGTCAAGATAACCTATAAATGCAAATCAGTAATAGGGTGATCTTTAATCACGAATTTAACAATTCGGTCGTGAATAATTATGAGGCATTTCCTAAATGATAAATGAATAATAAATGTATTAAGACTTTCATAAGGATTTACTAACTTGCAATCACTTAAGAATCGTAATCTGAATCACCAACGGGTGTACAAGAGCCAAGTAAAATATAATGATATATATACAAATCAATCAAGACAAATAATATAGTATCGATTAAAGAGCCACTCCGTGAGTTGTTGGAGTCGTATATGCCAAACTTAATCAATGGTGTCATTTGATCGCGAAGTATCGACTGTTACCAAAAAGACATTTGAAAGCTTATTGTTTTTTTTACAGTGACAATATGAAGGTAGAACGAAGCAAATTACGTTCCAGGCTAAGTACAGTAAACCCTGGTTATAATGCCACCATTTGTCCGAGAGAAATTATGGCTCTATATCCAGGTTGGCATTACACCCAGGTAAGACATTTAGAAACATGTTGGCAACAAAGATAACACGTCAATATTTTTTTGTTTATTCTTCATTCTTTATCTATGTATTTGACATAGTTACTTATGCATGTGCAAGACTTTTTTTAATACATACATGAACATGTACAAGAAGTGCTTATTAACCACCAATTAATGTACATTTACAACATGCACCCAATGTGAATTGATTTGAGCCTTACCAATTAACCTTAATTAGTTAAAACAATATCTTAATAGTGTGGTTGCATTGGCATTATAGTCAGAGAAAACTGACTTGTGTTCCATAAAGATTTGGCAAATGGCACTATAACCAGTTTGGCATTATAACCAGTGAAATATATATAAGTGCAGGAAATCTGTTCTGACCAAAACATGGCATTATATTAGCGTTCGAAATACCTGCCTGCCCGACCGCCCGGGACAGGTTGTTTTTAACTCGGACTGCTAAATTTTCAATTACCCCTGCCCGACGGTCGGGTAAAAATAATGCCTTATCAAATTTATAACCTGAAATATTTTGAATGTTCTCAATAAAATTATGTACATGTAAAGATGAATGATAAATATAACCGAAAGGGTAATCGTTTATAACTTTTACAAAGCGAAAAAAAGTGTACCGTTTACGAGCATATGCTACATTCGACCAGTTTTAGCTTCCCCTCTGCGCTCTTGGCTATTTGTATAAGCCCAAGGATATGAACTAATACTGATACTAAACTGATAAACAAGTTCTATGGAAATTCCTTTTATTGTTTTACTAATGTATTATTTAAGATAAAGTATTCATATTCAATTTTGAATTTGATAATAGTTACAGTTAAATACAATGTATTAAAGTTTAGTGGGCAGGCAGTTTTCGGTCAGGGCTGGCAAGTTTTTGAGCTAGCCGGCCTTGTGGTCTGGCTTAGATTCTTTGGAGCATTATAACCAGGGTTTACAGTATTTAACTATCAGCAATTGTACGACATATCATATGACTACTAAAAATGAAATATGCCAGGAATATTTTTTCTTATTGATTTTGAAAAATTACTTTCGATATAGTATACATTTTTTCATCACTTTAGTGCTAAACAAATCTAGTTTTGGTCCGCAAATAATCCCTGGATTAATATACTTACAAATCAAATAATCCCTTGCGTGACACAAAATAGCAACTTATCTGAATTCTTCGAAAATGAAAGGGGTTGTAGAAACATCACCCGTATCTATGTACGAATATGTAGACTTCTGATATATTCATCGGAACGATCTTGATGTTTTGTAACTTTATATGGGAACGAAATATTTAACAAGGTAAAGTAAATCTATGAATTAATAACAATCTATAATGGTTCTAAGCTAAACAATGAATAAAATAATCGGGATAAACTGAGTTGGTAATCATTTATAACGATTTCAGTATTTAGGGAATCACTGATAACGAATATGCTAATTAGGTAATCACAAATAAAGAATCTATCAATAACATAACCAGTAATCAGGTGTAAATATCGGATTTTGCTTATTTTTGATTGATAAAAAAGAAGTAATATATCATGACTAATGCATAGCCGCGTTGTTACGTCATGTCATAAACATATACATTGTATATATTTTAATATGAGTTCAACTATCTATTAAGCAATAGTTGAATTATTTCTAAAACGTTTAAAAGACTAACTTTTAAATTTTCATGAAGAATTGTAATAAAATTTATCCTTCCAACAGTCGGTGTGATCATGTTCTTACGGGTTTATTTTTAGTAGTTAATAAATTTGTCTATTTCATCTTAGAGTTTTTTGTCTAATACGTCCACGTATCAAATCATTGACATGTGAGCTTTGCTCATTACTTTACAGACAGACAGACAAATCCATCCATCATTTTATTCTTAATTTATTTATCATTAAGTGCCTTTGGCTCAAAATAGAGAAAATTCAGGGTTAACAAATCCTTGCGCTTAGTTATTCATATATCATATATACACATTTATTCACATTGAAATACTGCAAATGGTATAAACATATATCATATTTGAAGTTGCCTTATCTTTTGAAGCTTTGATAAAAAGATGGAAATGTTATGTAAGATATATCAATTTTGAGAAGAAATCAATGTAATGATGTTATGATGAAAGTTTGAATTGATGTACTTATCAACAAGAAAAGCCTTTAAAAAGGCTAAGTTGGAGGCACCCTTGTTAGGCTAGGAAATACTGCGAAATCATAGGGTACAAATAGGATAGGATTCTCATTACAGCAAATAAGGAGATTAAGGCCATTAATAGAAAAAAAGACCTTCATTTTATCTTTTATTTAGAAAAAAGTTATACAATTATTTGTTCATAGCATCAAATAATAGAATAGTCAGGCAAACTTGCAGTTATAAATAGATCTATACAGTTCTGTTTTAAACAACAGTCACCGATTTATCCCTTGGAAATAGATCTATTTTTAGAATATAGGTCACAATTGATAGCGTCAAGCACCGCACAAAGTGTTCGACTCTTTTGCAAATTCATAAATCCATATGTATCGCTAATTGTTTCTCAACTCTCAAAGACTGCCAGTACAAGATATATTGGATTAAAGTCTAAAGCATAGTTCACTACCTCTATCTTGTCTGTCACGAATTAGAAGCGATATCCCACAAATTGACTCTCCTTTATGACATTCTCTACTTATCGACTTGTAGCCGCTTGTTTCTCGCGTGTGCCGTTGTAAAGGAGGGTTTTTCACTAACCTTTCATGCGACATTTACGCGTATAATTTAATACACGTGCGGTCATGAAGAATTGTACTGTCTTTTTCATTCTTAAACACCACTGTTCCCTTTAAATTTTGAGATTTGCAGAGACAATCGTTTTCCGTATAAAAGGTTGCCAATTATTTCGGAATACCCACATGGTCACGTGGTTCTAAATTTGATACAGATGTGTTCATTGGTTTACGATATTGCCGAAAGACAAAGAGGCTAAATATGATTGGTTGAAAGTTCCTTAGAAAATTCCAACTGTAATATAGAGAGAATTTCAGCTGTTAAGATGGTTGGAGGCCGGTGGGGCCTCCAACCAATAAGAGTATCTCTAAAAGAGCTAGCTGTAAGTTTCACAAATTAAGAGTACATGATATTCATTTTCAATTGAATATTTATTCCTAGATAAACAGAGAGGACAAATTCTTTCTTCATCAGGATTGGCTTTGTATCCTGTGTTAACAGCTATTCTAGTTACTGCATCTGAAGCGCGATAAAATCCCTACCAGGTAGGTGGAAGTGATGTGTTTATATAATTTCAACAGTCAGTATGGATTTATACTGTTTATATGGATAAGGGTCAGACAGGTGGTTTGCATTCACGATCCAGGTTTGCTGTAGGTTATAAAATAGTCTTTGTTTAAACATCGTTATGAAATGTTTTAATCTCCAACATCTTTGGATACCAATGCATAACCAAATCCAAATCTGAATAGAATGTTTTTGATGTGAGAAGCCCAATGTCATGGAGAGCAGTGTGCATCCTGTAGTATTGGTGGGGTAGACTCGCAGTGAATATCACCAAGTGTCCTGATATCTCTTGATAGCCATTACAGCTTTATGACTGTGGGAATCTAAGCAAGTTTGAGTCCTTGTCCAAATCAGTTTAGGTATGAACATTGTAAAATCTGTAGAAGGGTACGCGATCTATATTGTCACTATTGTGAATCCACTTAACATAACTACTAAAGAGTCCACCATTTCTAAATACCATTATCTTTGTTTTCATGAAGTTCACCTTCATTCCACTTTCTGAGCAAAATATGTGTAACACTTCTATTTCTTTTGTAGTTGAACCGCTGAATAAGCAACAGATGACACAGGAAAAAGGAAACTTCAAGAAGCAATCAACCTGAAACGATTAGCTCCCGAGATTAATCGAGATCAAGGGGTTTACCTCCCGAGTGCCTGGTGCATCACAAAAGCAATCATAGACTCACTCTGCTATGTATATAATTCATCTGCCCAGTGTCATTGTTCTTCCATCTCACTACTTTGTTTGTACATACCCAATTAATTCGTTGGCTTCCCTATAATGCGTAAAGCTAATTACCTATCTGGCTTCATGTAATATATGTATATATACCATACTTTGTATCTTATCAACAGTCACCTGAAGAAGGGGCATGAAATATCAAATAAAGAAGTTGTTATCCATAAGAGTTGTCTAGTATTATTACACCAACTTCAAAATGCCTTTGAAGAATTTCTTTCAGATGACACATCATCTGTAAACATTATGGCAAATACATTTTTAATATCTTTTTGAGAAAAAAATCATTACTTTACTATTTGATGTAGAGCTTTTTGACAAAGTGATGATTTTAAAAGATATGAAAACAATGATTTTGTTTTTTTTTGTGTTGAGAGGAAATTAATCATTAATCTGAGTATGTCTGTGAGACATTATAGTTTTACTCTGATTTAAAAAAAATTGATGTTCATATATACTCTGTGGGAAAAAAATTGTTTCGAACATGACATACTGTTTTTGAAGCCGTATATATCAAATTTTATCGTTGGTGTTGCATTATTTAGAATACTGATTATTGTTGAACATTATCATTTGATTCTAATCAGTTCAGTATAGTGACAATATGAGGTTGTTGTATTTTTAATATATACTGACTATGTACAGGGACTACGATTCAGACAGGTTCAATTTGGAAGTGTTCAGCCAGCCTTTATATAATCAGTGAGCAATTAAATCTGATGTTTTATCTTTACATGTTTAAGACCATCCTATGATTTTCATTGAAAACAAGTAATTTTGATATACATGTGTGTTGTATATATTAATGAAGTCGAGTGAAGTGTTTTGAACTTACAAAATCTATACATAAGGTATTTTGGACCTTTTTTAAGCCAAAAAAGTAGTGCAAATAAATGCAAAATGACTGCCCTCTTCTTTCAGTTGACTCCAAACAATAGAAACACTTGATCATAATTTTAACGGTTCCATTTTTATTCTTGTTATGTGTCTTTGGAGGATAATTCTTCTCTTACTCACAACTCAATCATAGTTAGAATTACAACATAAAAATAATAGGCTTGTGGTTTGTAAAAGTGTCACGGCATAAAGTCCATCTATTCTACAGAGATGACAAATGCTCTCAGAGAAAGATCTTCAAAGACAAATAAACTTGATGCAAACAAAAATAGTCTAAAACATGTTGTTATGGAAAAGTGTAGGGGAGTTTGTGATTCATTCAAATTACACAACATCTTTCTCTGTGTGATTATTATGTCAGGATAATCTTTCTCTGTGTGATTATTATGTCAGCTCTCGGTCTGATTGATCATCAACCATGTACAAAGGAATACAAGTTTCAAGATATTGACTACATCAAGATTGGAACTTGTTCTGTTCAGGGCTTCCTCTTCTGAGCTCAATGTTTTGAAACTTATGCCTCGGGACAGAGTTGAGTTTAATCAGAATGTGTCAGTTTCTAAAACAAGGATTGTTCTGATATGATCCATGTCTCCACTCCATGGGAATAGCCACTGACTCGGCATATATTCCTATTTTTCTGTTTTAAGATACATGTTGGAAGAAAAAGTTCAAAGGATAGTCAACCTGTATGAAACAGATACAATATAAGATACTCTCCTCAAAGAACAAGTAACTACCATTCAATCAATACCCATCTAAAGACTCAATTATTTCAACAAGCTTTTTCCTTCTTTTCTCAGGGCTTAAAGCATATTCCTCCTGAAAAGGCACTCTAAAAGAAATATTATTATCTCAAAGAACTTTATAAAGCAAACATAAAGAAAGTGACACTCCATAGATATTTGTTGTTGTAGTTATTGATTTATCAAATATCCAGAATCCAGAGAGGCAGAGTGTTAAGTAGGTCAAAGACACCCCTTTTGAATATTATATAAAAAAATTGTACATACAAAGTGAACCCCAAACCCCCTAAAAGAAATAAATTTCTTGATGAGCCACCGAGAGGCCAACCAAAGTGACCAACAGTGATATATATATATATATACCTTTCTGATCTGATGTTAAAACAAATTTACCCTTTGCCTGCAGGTGTCAGAATGTGTTCCGGAATAATCTGTCTTTAGCCAGTTACTAATCAATGATTTTGTCTCTAGGCAGAAATTAAATTTCTGCAAAGTTGCTAATAATGTGTTTGCCCTTATTGACGCAGCAAATGTATAGATCATCAGGTATTGCCCTTTCAGCTAAAAATTTGTATAAATGAATAAAACAAAAACCCAATAAGAATGATTGTTTTCTAGAGCATCTTTATTTGTCCGGCTTTATTGTGCCATACACTGATGCAGAAAAAGTCAATAAAAGTACACAAAACAACAATGCAGAAGAAAGCTGTACAACACTCATTACTAACCAGGAAGGTATGAAAATAAACAAACTGGCACATATGAATAAAAACAAAATCTACAGCCTTCACAAAGGAATTGATTGACATGTAGGGAAGTAAAGTATACGCAGGAAAACAATGATTTGAATTACCTCCCCTTGCTCATAGTGTGCAAGTTGATCCTTTTGGTAAATGTTTATCACTAATACTGGAGGAAAACTAATACTACAATAGTGTTTGGATTACATCTCCTCGTCTAGAATATATTGTCTCCTGATGTTATTTTTAAATGGAGAAAAATTTAAAATGCCAGATTCAACATGTTATTTTGTTGATTTGAAAGGTAAAAGTATTGAAAACAAATAAGATGTTGTCAGTGTAAATATGAATTACCAGTTATTAAGATAGCGTTGTTTTAAATGTTGTCAGCATATTAGTTTAGATAAGAGAATTCATCAGGGGAGATAATTCAAGAGGATCAGTATGCATTGATGGAAGCACACAAAATGTGATAACACTTGATAGCACATAGATGAAACTGAGGAGTAATTGCACTAGTCCTAACTGTGGAAGCCACAGCTTAAATATGAATACAAGATCAACAAGATTTGTTATTAGATAAGGGTGATAAACGTTGACAAATCTGTTTAATACCAACCTTACAGATATCATTCTCTCTCCCCCAAAAACCTTTCAAATTGTTAAAAAGTAAATGTTTTGAAGCAAAATAGAGCTTAAGATTGAATTAAAGAAAGACTTTGGTGTTTCATTACTAACAATAAAAGACACATTAAGGGGAAATATTGCAGATTAAGTACCATAATTATCGTGTTTGGTTAATCACAAGATAAGAATCACAAAGTTACAATCTTTTCCACTTAAGACTAATAACGGCAAAATTGCATTTGTACATTTTCTTTAACTTGCACTAACATAACTGTTCATTGCATAACATAACACTCCTTTCAACGATTCAGACGATCATAAAAGAAAGCTATTTATGCACTTAAAATGGCATAAAAATGAAAATTAGATTAAAGTGTCTGACCAATGAATATGGTCACAAAATGTCAGAAGTGAACTAAAACCACAGAAATATTACAATATCATACTTCTGTTAAGGTTAGAAATATTGAGAGATATTGGAATAGATTAAAAAATTGCCGAATTCAGCAATCATGGTGACGATTCTGTAGGTCAAAACTACAAGCACTAAAAGAGATTATGAATCAATTACAGTGCCCAGACATGTCTTATTACAAAATGGAGGCATCACAGTTGTGCAGAATGTTATCTGTACAAAACAAGATGGTGGCGTTGTCATCAAGATATCTTTAGAGAAAGTGGGAGGTCACAAAATCAGTCTCTGGGATCAAAATGTGGACAATCACCTACTACAGAACTTTTCGCACCATGACATACTTTATACATTTTCTGCACACAGACAGATCAAAAATTGCTGGCAACCTCTAAAGCAATTTTTATACAAACAATGAGCAAACTCTACATGGCACTTGTTTCAATCTTCAACTACATCACAATCATCTTTGCTCCCTTTTGTTACAGAGATGGATACACTGGTCAAATGAAACACTGAACTTGTATACTGCTTATGTTTTACAAAGGCAGAAGGGTGGCTACAGCTGATCAATTACAAACAATACCGGCTATGCATATCCAAGATATTTAGCAAAGAAAAAGCCAGAAATATTGTGTCACAGCAGCATTGAAATCACTTAAGTTGCACATAGCAATTTGCATACAACAAAGGGAACTAAAGGACCTCACACCCATGTTCACATACATGTGGCATTCGCACATTTCACCAGAGAGCAGACGCAGAATCCGACATCTTGAAAAAGGTCACTGACCTCCTTTCTCTAAATCAAATCTTGTCTGGACTGGTTTAGAATTCAAGCCTGTAAGCTGAACAGCTGGTTTCATGGTCCTGAAGCTGAATGGTGCAACGACTTGCAGATGGGGCAACATCAATCTTCAACTGCCCCAGATCTTCCTTGTGGAGCCCCATCCAGTGTCGAAGGGTCTCATTGTCGTACGTTGGAATGACTGTTACTTCTAAATCTTTATCTTCCCAGGTCTTTTTGGCCTCCAGCAATGAGTTCAGAATTTGAGGATTGGGGGACAGGGCACTCAGGACATAGTACCTGGCCCTGATTCTCTTGAAGAACTCAACATCACTGTAGCCAGAGTCTCCATGATTTGGGATGTAGGTCAGATCAACGTAGAAGGCTGTAAGTGGGGGCAGGGGTGGACCTCGGCTTGCAGAGGGGGAGAGACGAGAGGATGCAGTGGCTGGACGACGGCTTGGGGCAGCTTTAGTGGTTTTTGGATCTGCTTTAGCTGGAGCCGTTGCTGGGCGGGTTCTGGTTGGGGCCTTTGTAGCAGCTGCTGGCTTCTTCGTCTCTGGCTTCTTGTCTGCAGCTGATGTTGGTCGGGCTGGTTTCTTGGCATCTGTGGGCTTGCTTGGACCATTTGTTGCTTTTGAAGGAGCTTTGCTTGTTGCTGAGGCTGGACGTTTTTCTGGGACCTTCTTAGATGTTGTAGACTTTAGTGCATCTGCTTTCTTTGCTTCAGCAGCCTTTGCTCCATTTCTCGTGGTCTTTGCAGCTTTTGTTGTTTTTCCATTTGGACTTGCAGACTTGCTATCATCCACAGGAGGTGGAGAAGGGAGTCCCATAGGTTGTCCCCATTCACTAAGTGGGTCAAAACCATCTGGCTGTTTCTTAGCTTCAGGTTCAAATGAACTTTGATCACCAAATGGATTCATTGAAGCCTGTGTTTCTTGTGGCAAATTAGATTGTTCTATTCCTACAAATGGATTATGATCTTGTTTGCTCTCAAATGGATTTGACGAAGCTCCTAAGTCACTGACAGGCTCCATGCTTCCCATCAAATCTTGCTCTGCTGAACCATTAACTGAAGGAACATTTTCACCAGCTTCACATTCTCTTGCAAAAGATTCATCAATGTCTTTATCATCATCAGGCGTTCCACCATCAATGGAATCTGTGTCATCTCTAGCAATGTTGGCCTCATCTGTCTGAATGTCACTTGCCAGAGCAGAGTCTGTTGCGACTGACTGTTGATCTCCAGTTTGATTCTCGCCTAGAGAAAGACTCTCTCCAGGTGTTGGAGTTTCATCTTTCTCAAATGCAGCTGGGATGGTGGATGCTTCAGCTTGATCCCTCTCAATACTATCTCTCTGGAAATCATCATGCTCTGGACTTGCTTCATGCTCTTTGACCTGTTCAATTTCATCAGTGTCCTTTTCAGGAGATTCTGAAGCTCGGGACTGATCAAAATCAGCATATCTCTCATCAACTGGCATTTTGGATGAACCGGTCTCAACAACTTCAGACAAATTTTCTTTCTCGAATCCTGACACCTCTTGTTCCTCACTGGACCCTCTCACTTGTGGCCCCTCCTCATCCTCCAGATCAACATCCTTCTCATAAACATAGGCATCCGGATCACGCTCCTCCTCTGGATCTCCTTGTGCTGTGTCCTCATCCTCATCTTCATCATAGATCCCCATCTCTTCCATGGTTTGTTTATCCATCTTGACCTTGTCCTCAGCAACAGGTGCCTCCTGAAGACCTTCATTATCATTTATCGGTTCATTCATCTTCTCCATTGTTTGTTCTGGCGACTGAAGACCTTCAATAGCATTTTCTGGTTTAGTCATCTCCTCTGTTGTTGGTTCTGGCGACTGTTCCTCAGGCTGAGGTGACTGTTCAAGAAGCATGTCCCTCTGTGGCTCGAGGGAATCTTCACGGGAAACATTATCATCAGTTTGTTTTTCCTCAGATTCTCTTCCAGAGCCCATAAAATCTTCTTCTTCTTCCTCTTTGATGCCGCCCATATGTCTTCCGTTATCATCAGTTATGCCATACTGAATGTTTTGTTCAATCGGAGCATGTTGGCCTTGGGATGCAGGGACAACATCAGGTTCTTGAGAGAATTGAGGAGTGGAGTGGATTTCACTTTCCACATTATTTGAAAAGGAAAAGTTCTGTTGTTCGTCAGACGGTTCAGGTGATGATGGAATTTCCTCAGCTGGGTCATCATAACCTTTTGGTGCTGGTTCCTCAGCACTTGGTACAATATCCGGTTCTCCTGTAGTTGTATCAATCAAAGACTCAACTGGCAAAGGTTCTGGGGGGTTCACTTTCTGAAGCAGGTCAGGTTCAACCTCCATCGGTGGTTGTGCTGGGACTTCCACTGGTTCAGGAAGAGGTTGGGGCTGCTCAATCTCTTCTGGCTCCTCTGGAGTTAGGGCTGGTGATTCTGTGACTGGTTCTGTTGAGCCATTGGCTTCATCCTCTTCATCATCATCATCATAGATACCTAACTCAGCAAGCTTCTGCTTGTCAAAGGGTTGCTGTGCTGGTGTAGTGTCTGGCACAGAGTTGACAGGTTCAGGCTCAGGCTCATATTGAACAGGATCAGGGAGAGGCTCAGGAGAAGCTGACTCGCGGACCTCTGACTGAAGTGCAGCAATTGGATCAGGTCTCATCAATGGTGTCTCATCTACAAGAGGCTTGGGTTCTGGTTCTGGCTCTGGCGCCTCACCATTCACATGGTTCATCAGGGGTTCATCAGAGACTGAAGTGTCAATGAGATTGTTTTCTGGTGGGCTAGGAGCAGCTTCAAGAGCAGCTTTGACTGCCTCAGCTTCAACAGGAGCAGCCACCGGTTCAGAGGGACTCTTTGTTGGGGAACTGACACTCTTCACAGAGCTCTTAGAGGGGCTGGATGAGGTGGAGGATTTAGATTTGTCAGTCTTTTCCTTGTTGTCATCCTTCTTCACATCTTTTGTCTTGGCAGTCTTTTTGTTGGTGTCCTCTTTGACAACCTTATTTGCCTTTGAAGGTGTGCTTGATAGAGGTCTAGATGGTCTAGCAGTTTCAGTTTTCCTTGGAGATTCAGTCTTAACTGGGGCTGGTCGAGATGTTGTCTTACTTCCGGCTCTTGCATTTACAACTGATTTTTTTACTGGTTGAAGGAGATCCTTTCCAGTACAGCTTGGATGTTTCAGGAAATCTAAGTGCTTGATTCTTTCCAAACCCTCAATGATCTTGTTCTGTGGTGCATTTCCAGGGAAGAAAATTCTTGTTATTTTTTCTGTGGGGTTTGATGGCCTCCAAACCAATAAAGCGCAGATGGACAACATGTTGGGCAGAGGGAAATGCTGGTTCACTCCAAAGTTGCTGACCTGCTTGTTCCACTGTTGGTAGAACTCCTTGAGCTCTTTACTGTCCTGGACTGGGTTAAGGATGAACATATCAAGGGATCCATGTCCAACTTTGTGGTAGAGGTTCACTGGTTCCTGGTGCTGTCCTGCCACACTACGTGAACATGGGTGGGGGAATTGACCCAACTGCTTGGAATATTCAATTATTTTATTCCCTTCCTCAGCCAAGTTAATCAACAAACTAGGCTCCTTGTCACCAAGATTCTCAATGCTAGGAGCTGGTGAGGAGCGTGTTTTCTCGCTAGAATTCAAGTACATGAAACCTATCTCTGGATGGACATTCTCAACACTCTTTCTTTGCAGTACAGATCCTATTCCAAAAAGATTATCAGTTCCGAGATGGGTTAACAAAACGGCATCTATTCTATCCAAATGTCGGGTAAAATCCCAAAAGCATGCTTTTCTATTGTAACCACCATTGACGAGAAGACTAAAACCGCTGATCCCAAAGAGAGCAGAGTCTCCTTGGCATCCAGGAAATATGTACAGAGTGGGCTTATTGAACCTAATATTACCAACAACATCAGAGGAGGATAGCAGGCTGTTAAGAGTCTGAGCCTTAACAAAGCTTCCAACATAAGCAGTGAACTGGAGGACCCCATGGACATTGTCAAGCTTCTCTGGAGGGTTGACCGAGATCTTCAGCATCTTGGAGAACTCCTGCTTGTTGATGCTTGCAGTCCAATCTCCATCTGCCTGGCTGTAGAAGACCAGGCTCATGTTCTCCTGCTGCTTCAGGGCATTCTCCACGTCAGTGTCCTTGAAGATGTGGGCAAAGTTGCTGAAGGTGAAGACATCATCCTGTAGGACCCATGCTCCAGAGCCCTGGAAGGCATGTCCGGCGTACAGAAGGAACTTGAGTTGGGAGGCCACTTTGAGGAACCCTTTTAGACATCGGCAGACTGTCTGCGCCTGGGGGTTGATCAGGATCTCCACAGCAACATTTTCAGAGCGATGGCGGATAGTCCTCTCACCTACAACAGAGACGAAAGAAGATTTTAAGATCATAGAATTTATCTTTCACTAAGAATCTTACTATCAAAACTCAATAAGGAATCAGTTATGTCAACAAGTGGCATCAAACTTACTTGGAGCTCAAATTTAAAAACCGTTTCGATCAAATGTCATATGAATTGTGAGATTGAAAAATGATACTTGTTGATGTCAAAAATGATTTAGCTGGAATAGAAAAATGATATTGCAATGTCTTGAGTAATGAAATTATCATACAATCCCTTTCATAAAGGCATTGAGATGCTCATTTAGAAATAATATAATAAATTTCCAATTAGTTAAATGGGGTTTTATATAGTTGGATATTTAAAGATTTGTAGTTGAAACTAATGGCTACAACATTAAAAGCTTGTCTCAAAGGTACTGAAACTATTGAAACTAAAAGGTAATTGTTTTTCATTTCAATCCTTCTATATCTTTCAAGAAAGCATGCCAGCCGAATCAAAATTACTCATGGTGACATGAATTAGCCTGAAATAAGTCATATTCAAATTCAGAAATAAACAGGATACATGAATACAAAATAACATTTATACAGAAGTTGTTTGTTTTCTTTTTCTTTTCCAGTTTGTACAAATCATTATAATGTACAACATAAAGTGAAAATGTTTGAAAAAAGTGACTTTTAATTAGTGCAATTATATTTTGGATTCACAAAAAGCAAACACCATACATTTTTGTCATAATGATAAACTGAAGTAAAACATTTAAAACAGAAACAAAAATTAAGCCTTACATAGAAAATGAAATTGAGATGAAAGGTATGAATGATTCATATGCAAAATAAAAATAATGAATGTTATGAATTGGCAAAGTTGCTATAAATTTCAATTTCACTTACGAGAGCAACGTGCATATCATAATTCTATATTTCGAGAAAATCACACTAATAGAGAGAGTAATAACTTTGGGAACTAACAGATAAATAATCATTTCAGCTCATCAATTTCCAACAAATATGGTTACCATTGGAGCACTTATAACATCAGATAAGTACTCATCATTGTACAACTGACAATAATACAATCAAAATAGAGCCATTGGTTCTGTAGCTCATCAGGCTTCATACATTACATTAGGAGAAATGGGAGCACAATTTATAGGTCCACCTAGTATACTAATAATAAATCCCTTTAGTCAAAGAGTCTTTGCACAATAAATAACCTAAGAAGACCTTTTGAATGTAGAAAACAAACCAAAATTTAGGTGTTTATATTGGGTAGGAGGAGCTTTTGATTATGATCCCAATCAGCCGGGGTCTGTACACAAGATTTCAGCTTCCATGGCCTTATGCTTCAAAGAAGGTAACAGAAAAAGGTTTTTATGGCATGGACCGTTACAGGGACCACAGAACCATAAAATTTTCAATTCATAATCCTCACTAGCCAATGAACCTGTATACAAGTTTCAAAACTTTATTGTCAGTGGTTCATGAGAAGTCGAAACGGTGAGGGTTTACGGACAAGGGACTGATGGACAGATGCACATCATGCCATACCATAAGCTCCTCGAGCCTTTCAGGCCACATAAGCTAAAAATACATTTATCACTCAAATTGAAGGAATGATAGTTTAAATAAAAGATGTTTTTGCACTGCTACAAAGATACACAAAGATTACATAAATGAAATTCTACACAATTTGCATCACAATTTTGATCTCACGATGCATTCAGTAACTGAAATTCTATAAAACATGTTTTCATGCCAAGTAAGCCATGCTCATTGGAGGCGTGCAGATTTAGTCCTGACTGACTTACCTCCCTTCCTCTTCCCAGCATCCTCAGCTACACAAACAGGGCAAGGCTTAACTTAGCTATCTATTTCTTTGTATTGCATGCCATTATTAACATGAAGTTTGATCAAAGATATATATATATATAAGAAAAAGATTGTGAAAACCTCTATAAATAAAGCAAAATGCTTTATAATGAATGCTTACAGTAAATGAAATGAAAATTTTCTGTAAATCTCAATCACAAACATTTTAAATTTTTTTTATCTTATATATTATCTCTTATATTTTATCTAATGAATCTAAATAAAGTTCATTATAAAACATGACCCAGTCATTAATCAAATGACATAACTTTCTGTACTTCAGATATTCATTGATGAATAAATTACGGAGCTTTTATCAATTAATGATATTTGTATTAAATATAATCAATGATATTATATAAATTTAATATTAACTTAGGTCAATGGCTTTTAATGACATGATATGAATTTTTTGTTAAAAAGGCTATAAGAATTGTTAGCACAATGCAGGGGATGCACGTTGCATGAAGTGCATGTATTGATTGATGTTGTGATGATGCATTAGCTTTGCTGACTCACAGTGGAAACTTAATGTATCAATTACATGTTACGCATAAATGTTCTCTTCTATGCAAATAAAGGTAGAAGTTGAAAGGCAAAAATATTTTGTAAAGTCTCCATAGATTTTACAGGAAAATACTTGTGAATCTTTATATTAATATTTAAGAATTGAGAATAGTCTGACTTTCATAACATGGTAACTGTATATAGGTAATGGGTGATGTTAAATTTGCAATTTAAGCTTGTGTTGACAGATGAGGTAAATATTTTGAATATTCAAGGAATATCAAAATCTAAGACTGAAGGAAAGTTATGAGTCACTGATAACATGACACTCTTTAGCAAGAAATACTTTGTACCAACTTTAATAATTCAATAGCATAATTTCTTAACATTTGAAATTTTGATATCATTGTTTTCCTTAACATTAAATTAAACATTAAAAAAACTCCTAAATTTTCAAGGCCTCGTAACTTTCAAAATGCATTATGCAATATTCAAGGGAGATAACGTACCATTGGGTCCTTCCTCCCCGAGGGAGGCTCGGTTAGCAATCTGCGCCAGTTCATCGTTGATGTCAATTCCAGTGGTGTCATTGTCCCAGCATTTGAATCCTGGAAATAAAATACAACAACATCAAAATTGGAAAAATTATTCAAGAGGCTATCACTTATGGCAAACATAAATTTGAGATCTTCTTTAAAAAGCTTTTGAGAGATAATATTTTGGAGTAACATGATGTGAGAATATCACAATCAAGTCAAACTCTTTGTATCAGAATCTTGCCTTGTACAACTTAAGTTATTGGATAACAGTTTTTCTTTCAGGGGGTTGAGAAGAGAGGTCAGTTGAAAACCTCTTTTGGAGTATTTCACTTTGGTTAGCTTGAGGGCTGAGAAAAATTTTGTCATACCATTTGGTCAACACATTTCTGTGATATCAAAAAGCTTAAATTAGCTAACCAATGGAACTGCACATAGTGCTGTTTAAAAGTTTGATAATACAAATTACCTTAAGCAGCTAAGTGATTGCTTGTTAATAAATCAGTTACAAGAAAATACAGACTGTTATTGGCAACTAAAATTTTAGTAGTAGGTAAAGTGTTATGAATCAGTTTTAAGAACACAGACCATATAACAAAAGGAGAAGTGTTATACTCGTAGGTTACTACAGTAAGATCAATATTGGTAGCTAGTGAGCATAGTATTGATGCAAGGTGTGACTCAGGACACAGGAATGTGGGTATTGTCTACCTGTTGTCCACATCAACACTACAATCAATACCTGCATAGCTGACAGCACCTGGTGATGTCATCACCACACTTATAGCAACATGAGGTCAATCACTATTTTAGAACTTTGACATAATCGTCTCCTGTAATCAGCAAATTTCTTCCACAGTGATGGGTTTTTTTAATTATCACGACAGAAATGTTTTGATATCATTGATTCCTTCTTAGCAAATGAGGCAAAACAGTAAATTAAAACTTTGAAATTATCTTTTTTTCTTTTGAAAGAAAATTTTCTCCCATAGAAATTTTTTCTTAAATTATTGCAACATGAAATAATTTCAATACCAGTTTTGAATTTTTTTACAACATCAGGTCATTTGCATCACAAGCATCATAGCATCATAATGTCAAATTTAGCTATGAACTGTCTTAACTTTCACTTGATTAACAAGCTATTAAAAAGATTGAGCATTCAAAGCAGTTTTCAAAATTTATCATCATACAATTTATACATATGTAAATAACATCTTCAAGTAAATTTTATTCTCCAGGTTAAAGAAAGAAGAAGTCTATGCAACCAAGATCTCTGAAAAATCATAACCTTAAGAAATAATCAAGAAAAATGTCAATATATTAAGAACTTCTTTTAGAAGATTGACATTAACATATTTTCTTTTATAAGTTTCTAAAATTAGGTTTTGCTCTTTAAATCTGAAACATTTTCATTATCAAATAAAACTAATTTTTTGTAGCCACTGCTCCTTGCTGTGCTCACCTCCAGGATCAATGTATTGATTTGTAGCGCGTTTAGAATGCCGATCAGCACGTTTTATAGAAAAAGCCAAATGTTACAATCTTAGTTGCTATGAATCTGATTATATGTTATAACATAGCAACAGCCTCAGAAGTAATACTGAATGTTACTATCACCCTCTGCCATGTAAGCGTCCACTTAGCAATTCAAGAACATTTTGAAATCGTGACGATCAAAGAATATTTAAATCCCTTCATGACCTATGGAGTATCATTATTGCGTTTAGAAATGGAAGTCCTGGTGGCTCTTTGATTTGTTCTGCAAACATGTTTCAAATATTAAGTTTTAATACAACTTTACATTTGATTCTAATTTCTATGGTTTTAGAATATCTGACAGCAGAGACGGGCTCTTGACAAGAAGATGAAACAAAACCAAAATGTAACTAAATTATTCATTTCTCCTATCAATCCATACCTATTTTTCATCAGAATTTCCAGAGTGCTAATATATAACCTACTATAGGTATTTTTAGACACTTTTACTTTTTTTTATGAAAATTATAAAAAAAAAGCATGGGTTACACTGACTTAAACAAATGCTAACCTCGACTTTATCACTTCTCGATTTTCGTTCAAAGATTTTTCAACAAAATAAGAACTGGACTTGATTTTTGTTAATTTGTCCAATAAACACCTTTAATTAACCTTTCATTAAGACAGCGTAATTATCGGCTGTGAAAAACTCACCTGGGCTAGGGTGGGTGTGACGTAATAAACAGACTGTACAGAGTGGCGCATCATTATTTCAACTGAAATACCGCCTTAAACAATTGTTAAATTACCATTGATGTGGATACCTTTTTTACACCAAACGCTTAATAGTGTTACATCGTCAAATGATTTATGTAACTGAGTGGAAAACATTCTCTGAAAATAGTTTTTGTTTTTTTTCTGTGATATTGTTACAATAGATGTATAGATCACGAGGCAATGATTCTGTTTATAACGTCACAAAAAGGGCGTGTGACCAGTAACACATTCACTGGTTTGTGGCATTAAAAAACGGCTTTCATTTTACCAAACTGAACATATTTGAGTAGTGACATTTGACGCACTATACAATATTGTAATTAGACATTCATATATTCCAAAGAAAATAGTGAAATATGTTTGTGGTTATGTAAACTTTAAACTAAAACTTTACACAATTGTAATCTTACAAATAAATAATATGCACTTCTTTGAAATGACATTCAATTGTAAATCTTAATTTTGAAAGATACAATAATGTACGAAGACAAAATATTTCAATCATTATTGTTATGTGAACAAACCCCTCCCAGTGCTTGACATTTTACAAATGAAACAGTTTATGAAAAGTGATAATGTCACAAAATGCTCTCAGAAGAACACGATACTGACAAGTTATCAGCCTCACTGTCTTCCTCCTGTGAAGGAATAGTCATTTTGAGTTTAGAAAGGCTTTCTTGCAATTTCATAGTGACAAAATTCTGTTAATAATATTCATAATCTTTTACCTAGCATTCCAAACATAAGATTATAACAACAAGATATGTTATAAATTATCCTTATGATAATAGAGTAAAATTTTGACAATAAGATTTGAAGTGACAAAAGCTGATTTCCAACGGTAACAAGATATCAAGTGATAGGGGTTGAAATATGCTGACTGGGCAAGTTAGATCTCTATTCATACAAGCAATGTACTCACAGCATTCAAAGTGTTTACATTCACGTACCCAGTCCACACTGCTGTTGAACCCACGAGCTTCATTATAGTTAGCAAGGTACATTACACACTCCATTACCAAGTCTCAATGCATAACATTTTCATTATACACCTGTTAATGCTTGGTCTAGGAATTAATATCAAATAATCATACAGTAATCTTTATTACTTTTTCAGCTACTAAAATAGATGTACAATACTTTACAATATTCAAAGATTTCATTTTGTTTTGGTGTTTTTTCTATATGTTTTCTGGCCAACTTAAAGTATGTTTACTCTGTCAAAAGAGCTACCAATAAGTGAAGCATATCATAATGCAGAATGTCTTTGGTTTGTATGAAAAATGTCATTTGGGAAATTTTGTGAAATATAAGGAAACTTAAAAATTTCAGGGACTTTCAGAACTTTGACAATATGTAGATATTCTTTTCTTGCATTTATGATTATCTAATATAAATCTTGAATTAAGATGTTTAGAGTCAAGGTACATATGTTTTCAAGAAAATGATTCTGTTGAGGAAAACTAAAAGACAGGCAAGACAATTTGTTGGATTAATACAAATATTCGCAGTGTTACTTGGGCAGCAGTCAATAACCTACTGTATGGAGCTGTGTTAGCAAATTCAGACTCCACTGTGTCCAGGGAAGGCAACAGGGACACCAGTGTTTGTATAGTTCAATACACACTGCCCTCTTGTCTTGTCCAGGACTGATTTCAGTCTCCTTCGCCTTAACACATCATGAGCAAAGGTAATTCAGGCTTGCATGATGCTTCTGAGAGGAACATTTTTATACATGTAATCATACAAATTTTTGAACTTTTTTAAAGTGTAGGCAGGACCATATGTAACACTATACAGCAACAAACTGTAGCATGGCACTGGAACCAGACTTTATAGACAAACCTTTATAGCATTTCATAGAATTATTCTCGAAGTAGTCGAAATGGATTCAAACAACTTGCTCTGGAGTCAATTATGTTCAATCATGGACCATCCAAACACAAATCCCAAATTTTATAATGGTCGAGGGAGTAAAATAGTTACTTAATTAATATAACTTGCAATTTGATTTACTGACCATATTTTATTTTTTCCATTCATAAAGTAGACCTTTAATTTCAATATTATTACACTTTTTATTAAAGCTTACCTACTGTAAAACAGTTATCAGTTTAACATGAAATAGGAGGTAAGACTGGGGCAGATAAGCTGAAATTTCTGGAGTTTTGTAAGATTTCATCTTGCTAACGGTATTCTGTTGCTATTTGGTTACTGCTTCAAATCAGCTGTTGCTTAATTACCCAACTGCTTACATCAACAGGCAAGTCGCACTACTGCAGTAATCCCCCTAATATCTGTACAACCAGTCACTTCACTTGACAGTTTGGTGTCAGTTTGAGGTGACAGCATGAAGTTTCAGATTCAAGTTTATGTTCAAGCTTGCATACATAACAGTTGCGGTACATGCAGATAGACTTCACTGTTACATGAATCAACTCATTCAGAGTATTAACATGCAGTTTATGAGGAGATGACTCAGACTGGTTTTAAACATCACAATAAACTTGATAACAAAAGGCATCATGTTTGATGATTACCTGAGTCATACAGTGTGAGGCAAAGTTGTTTAGACTTGAAATATCTTATCTCTATCAATTGACACTCAACGTTACCTTTTTAGTAAATAATTTCTTTTTATTCTAATATGCTTATATTGTTTGGAGGAAAAATGTTCAGTTGATCATTATATAACTTGATGAATCCTACAGAGTCGCATCACCATATTTATTCATGTCACAAATTAGGGAAATAAAACCATTTTATGCATTAAATATGTACTATTTGCAAGAATTTTTCGTACAAAAGCTAACAAATATTTAGAGACGAGTGATGTCAGGCGTTGTGGAAGAGACGAGATGAGACAGTTTGACACGGGACATGTCACCAGTAGTCTCCACCGAGTGAACCTGTCTGCTGGGTGATCCTGTATGAATACTTCAAGAGGAGGACCAGAGGTGTGGATATAACAGTGAACCCTGCATTTTGCATGCACTCAGAAACTTTATATCTGAATCATTAATTTCAAAGATGTGAGTCAATTCTTTGTGGATTCAAGAGGATGAAGTGACTGCCTGTATGTAAGCCTGTATCACCAATGTGGCAATGCACTGAAGTGAAGTCTGCAAGCTAAATTCATGGAGTTTCATTTCTCCATTGCCTTTCTACAGATATTGGTTAGAAATATCTAGCACAAAGCTGTCCAGCGCAACATGACACTATTTTAGAGATTTTTTGGTTTGGAAAAGAAAAAATTATATTTTATGATGTTGATAACCGTGAAAAAAAGAATTGTAAAATGTCATAATCTCGGATAATCCAAAGTCGGTCCGAACAACCTTCTCACACTGTCTGACTGACGAGAATAAACATTGAGGGACTGAGTGAGTCTATTGGCATTTTTGTGTGCAGGGCAGTGCTTAAGGAAAATCATCTACATCACACGTCAATATCATGGATTCTAAATAAACTTTTTCATTAATTCTTCTGTTTGGCATGTTTATATTTCAACACAAGATCAGAAGTAATGAATTAGCCTGTAGGTTAAAAAAATGAAGTTGTTCAATGTTCTTAAGAAGCATTTAGATGACACTTTACACCTTGTGACATATCATTTGTCAACATTTTTCATGTTTGGCATGTTTATTTAGATAAGGAGCTGAACTAGTGTACCAATGCAGTATGTATATACAATGGCGACAAAATGACACCATGTACCTTAGGATTCTAAATAAATGTTTTATTTGATATATTTGTTATCAAAACTGATTAATTATAAAAGCTGAACAATCAAATGTCAAAAACTTGGCTGCTGCCACACATCAGGTTTAGATATCTAACTCGATTAGAGGGTGCTTCATGAATGTCAGCTTTGACATTTCAACAACAATTTTTTTCATGAAATTTCTAAAAATAGAAAAAATGACGAAGAAGAGTGCTTTTGAAACACTGTCACAATAGTCACAATATGTTCCAGGGAACTGAACTCTACCTTAAGCAGTTGATCCAATGATAACATTTGTTGTAATAAGACAATCTCTCTCTAAATCTCCTTTTGCAAATGAATCTTTCAACTTTATAGAGAGCAACATCGCATTTTATCCCAATTTTTTGACAAGTTGCAATTCTTATAAATCTGCCAACCAGATCGGTTTGTAGAAATGATTGATGAAAAAGCAAAAGTGTGAAATAACTCATTTCATGATAAAAATAAGTACTGAATTCAGTGTTTAAATAATGAGAAATTATCAGAAAAAATTAATATGAACATTTTAACAGCTAATTTTCTTCAAGGCTATTTCATTCTGACTTTTTTTAATGACGTCTATTATTTCCTTTTCTGAAATATTTCTTCAGAAAGAAATAATTATTCAAATTAACTTCCTTTCTCAGTTAGAGCAGACGCATCTGGCAGTTTGTTGTGAAAGATTATGGCTAATCCCCTACATTGAGATGCCACTTTCTGCAGATTTGCAAATTAACAAAAAAAAACAAAAAAACCATCCATTTCATGTTACTTTGCCAAACTGCAACAATCAGTATTTCATTACCAAGACGTGATTTGAAGACTAATGCAAGAGTTGACCTTTACATAATTTCCTCGAGAAAGACCATCCTTTTCCAAAATAGATCCGGCAGTCCTATTCTGTCTACAATAATGTGACGAGTCCATGGCAACTATGCTAAGGTGTGCAGAGTGTTGGAACTCTGATAAGCTCCATGCAGCTCTGCTATGTCCAGATCACATCCTCCTGTCAATACCTGTTTACCACGACTCCTTGCACTGACATCACACCAAGGGAGGTAATCCCATGTCAAACCCATTTTTCAAAATGATAGGAGTGTCACATTTTCAGTTATGTCTTTCATATGTCCTTGTCTCTGTTCTATTTTTTTCTCATGTTTTTTAAGTTTCTTAGTACTGTGTCCGAAGTTCTTTCTGGGTTTTTTTCTGGCAGGAAAATGTCAATCTTTGCTAAAAAAAATAATCCTAATTGGAGATTAATTTCAATGCTTGAAGGATTGAAGAAAGATTCCTTCCCCCAAGAAGTAATGATTTTAGATGTCTTAAAAGTATTCTTAACACTTTTGATAGTGACAAGAAAAGAATACTCTTGATAACATATGTGCACTCAAAGATCACAACTTTCTAATCAGCCAAACAGAAATTCTTAAAGTTTCCATGCTTTTTTCTGAGGATGTTTTTAGATTGTAATGGAGCCATCATATTCTTTGCCTCTCAATAAACCAAGTCTTCTTCTTGGCCCCTAGTTCTTAAACTTTTTCTGTTGTCAAAGTTCTAAGAGAGCTACAGACTTTAAAAACATCTCGATGAATGTTATTTTCACTTTTTCTTTATTCCAATGATAATCATAATGATGATGGTCAAGATGACATTGAAAATGATGGTGATGATAGATATTGTCATCGATGATGAATATTGTTTATATAATGATAATGAATAATGATAATAATGATGAATGCAAACTATCATTTTTACAATCACTTTCACCTCCATACTTAGTAGAAATAAGTTTATGGAAACAATGTTGAAAATTCCTCTGCGAGTGGTTAGTACTATCTGTCTGATGCGTATATACAGTGTCGGCCATCCATCATGGGTGCTTGTTAGTAGTAACAGTTTGTTTTGATGAGTGGTAGAGTTTATGCATTTGTACTCAGGTCAATGCAGACTGTTTCAAGTTGCTATTTACTTTTTTTATCTGTTACAAGCAGTATAAAACACTCTGTAAGAGAGGTTTTTAGAACATGCTGAAATGAAGAACCACGATTTGATAAATTTGTCAACTGAGGAAATAATTCCGAATCAATCATCCATAGGAAAAAGAGAAACATGAGAAGAGAAAGTTTCAGAAAATACTTGAAACAGCAAAAAATCAATACATCACACAAGAAGTATACCAATCATAAATTCTTACATAGAAAAATGTTAATGACTTTCCTAGAAAAAAGCTATTAAATGTTATGTATCTCATTTAAAAAGGCAAGACAATCATAATAACCCCAAAGTAAAATATACTAACATTTGGCAAAGGACTACTGATAATTTCTAGCCTTGCAATTCCTAGAATATTTAGGAACATTGAATCACATTTCCCTGACTTTCTCAGAACTTGGTCGCCAAGGCCATGGCGTCTGTTAGAAAGACTAAGCTTGTTGGGACCATCTGAGCACAGTACTTCAAGATAAACCAAAAAAGATTGAAAGCAAAACCTGGTTACTACAGGTCAGACTCCCATTTCTATGCACTCCATGGCAACATGCTTTTATTCCTTACATTAGTAGTCTCACTTATAAACATGGTAATCTCTGGAATAAGTCCAAACAAAAACCATTCAGAACAGCTTCAAACTTCCAGAGGGAATCTCTTGAGCAGAACTCTTGGAATATGTGAGGTGATGTCGAGTTATGGAACAGTTTAACACTTTTACCTAACATCTAGTGCAAGGACTTCAATTAAAGATTTTGTACATACTTGCATCTAATGCATTGTCGATGAGATTATAAGTAAACCATGTTTCTCTCCCCACTTCATGTTTATCTATTAGGGCAATAAAGGACACACATATTTCAAGTTGATTTTGATGTCTTCAGGGTTTTAATTCAATTAAGTAAAATTTCACCATATTATAAATTGGCTGTCTCCAATATACTTTTAAATGTACACAGCAAAGTGACTCCAAGAGCTTGCAACATTTATGGTTCAATTTTGTAATGCTGGACACAAAAAGTCAAGTAGAGTATAAACAGTGATGTTTGATCCCCCCAGCTCCTCTAGAGTACACCATCCCCTCCCCCTCATTTCATTCTCTCCACATCACCTGGAGAGCAATATGTCAGGTATTTGGCCCTGGTCCCATCTAGTAGCCATCTTGTTTCCCTGTCCGCATTGCCGCATTACACTGCCACGTGGCCAGGTACACGCTGTTATGTACTGCAGCATCATCCGTCACTACAGACAGCCAGTTCCTCCACAGCAGATTCCATGAGTCACAGACATGCGATGGCTATTTGACTTTATATAAGGGAACTCTCTTTACATCCCTTGTTGGATCTTTTTTTGCCATGTTTGATGACATCTAAAACATTGCATTCTAAACATACTCTTATTCAAGATATATTAATGCTATGGCTAGGTTCTCTGTGGCTATTTATATTTTTACACTGTTGTATTTTTGATCTCCCAAACACTTAAAAAAAGTGTTTCTTCACACATCTTTGAAACACAAAACAAAAAGTTCTCAATGTTATCACGTTCGATATCGATCTTTGCCATTACTTGCCCCCATTCCTTTAACCAAACAATTTCATTGCCTTAAGTTTTCATAAAACGTATATCTTAAAATAGGTAACACAATACCAACTTTTTGTGTTCATTTGACTTCAAACGTAAGCACCAGATCTTAACAACACCTCCATCAAATATTAACATCCAGCGTCATCGTTTCTCTTTTTTTCGATGATCCAAAATAAGTGCAATTTTCTCATGTTATTTACGGCAACATTTTTTACAGAGTACCAAAAACTATCCTTCAATTACAGGGATTCAATGTCCCATCAGGTCACAAAAACAATAGATTCACCTATGCTTTTCCCAACACTGCCTGCTTATTCCAGGAATCGTGGGGCAAGTTTGGTGTAGCTTGATTAGATGTAATTACCCAGTGCAGTTCGCTGCCTGAATGAGATGTTGGATCTACCCTCATGGTGCTTTTGATTAAAGAAAATTGATGGGGCACTGGCCTCACTAACTAATCCTTGCTGCTGTCATAGGGTGCTCAGTCATCATGAACAGTAGAAGGCTGTTGACTGTCTTAAGTTAAACATTCCAAATATAAATACCCATTAAAAATCTTGAAATATTTGTTAGACGTTTTAAGATTTTAATGATCAATACATTAAATAATTGAAATATGATAAAGTGTTTTTTGCATAAAGTCTTAATTTCATGAAAGTCATTTTAAAAAGACATCAAGAGTAATGTGAAAAGTGAAGAAAAAATAATGAAAACTGTTCCAAGAAAAAACTAAAATTTTGCCTTACTAAATTAAACATATAACTTGATCTCCTTCTGTTCCCTGTACACAAATGTATACTTATCCTGCTTTACATGAAGAGATGCTGCAGCATTAATAGTGCAGTAACGTCATCCTCGGTGAGTCACAAGACTATATATATAATTTGTACTGGTCAACACTGCCCTGTAGAATGGTGTACAGGTGACCACACTGTCTCCTGCTACTTCTCCATGCTTACATTATGGTCTTGTCTGCTAGATTTCCTTAGTTGCACAGAAATCTTGTCCACATATGATATGACATTTTTTGGGATATAGTGATCTCTACAAGTGATATTTCAATAGTAGATATTGCAACAATCAAATCTTCATAATGGTTTTGCATTATCAGTTAATGACCTCACAATGCCTTTGCCTCACTGAGAACACCGAAACAATGTGATGATAAATACATACATACATCCAAGTACTTCTATAGCGCTAATATCCGGCATAAAGCACCGCTCAAAAGCGCTCAGCTGAGTCTGGCAAATAATGTGGAATGTTTTAACAGAATGCTAATTGATAGAGGTGTGTCTTCAGTTGTTTCTTGAATATCGCAGATGATGTCATAATGCAGATTATGTCACTCTCCTATGACCTCACTGTTCAAGATGAATTATGGCAGATTGATGGTCAGAGGCCCACTTTACTACTTTAAACTGCTTAAGAATGATTTTGGATGAATAAAACAATTTAACCATGTGTCGTCATGACATCAGATATATCAAGACTGATTGATAAAAGCAGATATTCCTTAGGCAAAACTTTTCTTACATCAATCAGCTCATGTTGATATATTTGATAACAGTGTCTCTTTTCACTTCAGCTAATTAAAAAAAAAATCTGAGTGGTCAATTTACAGGAATTACAACTTGTTATCAAAGAGGATCAATTGGCCAAAGTTCAGGGTAAAGATGATGTAGTTAACTATACTTACAAGGTACATGCAACACAGGCAATAGTACCCAAAATATGCGATCCTTTGACACCATAACAATTTTTTAAACCCGTTATTTTTTTTATTTTCAGCTATACTTGACAAAAATAAGTTAGAGAAAAACTGATTTTCATGATTGATAGTTAATCAGTGTGTCAATGAATATCAGATGATTATTCATCATTTCAAAATGTACATATTTCCCAAAGCTATTATAGTCCAGTGTATAACCACCATAAACAATATTATCGTGATGGTTTAAATTTCATTTAGTCATGACAGATAAGAGCAATTTCTCGAGTTCATGAGAAGTTCCCTATGTACATAATGAGGCTCATACGGACAGTCTAGTCCATGACACAGGTATCTATTCTTAACATTATGCAAGGGGAATATCCGGCTTCTGATGCTTGATAGACCACAGAATATCTAATGTAAATATCCATCTATTTGTGTGAAAGTTTTTCCTGTCCTATTCAAATATAGAAGCTGGGAGAAGAAAAGCCTGTACAAGACTGCACAACAGATGCAGCGAGTAAGGTTCTTATGAACTATTATTTATTCTATACACCTTCAGCGGTCAACGGTGGTATGATATACATTATGTATTTTCTGAATATCAAACATTAGCTAGCATAGAAGTTTAAAAAATGCTATAAAAATATTGAGCATAGATAATATCCTTAATATTATAATTGTGGAATAAAAACTGCATATACCCAAAGTATTATCCATAAACCCTGTAGCTTTGTATCTGTTTTTGTCAGAGAAGGTTTAACTTTATATGACTTTCGTATCCACGACATAGAAATTTCTTATCCAAACCATTAATAATGAACAGCTGCTTTAAGCCGGTAGTCTTGGTCACTAATTAAGCTTAGCATCATGTTCAGTAATGGGAGTTCAGTTTAACTTAAGTAAGTTTGCAATGTGAACAACTTTTATAAATATACAAACACATAACAGACACTCTTAAATTCCAGTGGTTAGCTAATGAAATCTATCTAACCCACAGCTTCATAAGATAACTCCACGTCAACATGCTAAGTTCACATTAGCAAATTGTGGACACAACACCAAGAACACAAGGGTAATGTAGAACAAAATTGTATTGAAGAAGTTGGAACACAGTGCTAATGTAGAACAAGGTGTGTTAATGGTCCAAAGCTTTGGGACCGGGTATCCAATATTTATAATATTGAGTCTAGAGATTGTTATTGAGGTGTTGATGAAGCAACTTGCCTGGTCCATGAATAACTTATCGTCCCTAGTGTCTTCAGGGGGCCACTCTCACTCCAGCCTGTTGTAGTTTCTATAATTATAATAATTATGTGTTGAGTCTCTTTCCTCTCACTTGTTATTACAGGATTTCATTTGTGACTTTTTCCCTTGAATTTCAGAAATTTTTTCGTAAAATATTTCATCGTAAAGAAATTAAAGTCATACTCTTGTATGTGTCCTATTTGCTTGTTATGATGTGAAGTCATTTTAAGATTATATGTAAGATTTAAACTGAAATTTTTCACACATTTATAACTAGTTCAAACGATTATGTTGGTTTCTTGTTTTCTTAATTACCATTAAAACCATTCTACACCCACTATATTCAAATGTTTTCAGTTAAATTTGCTTATTACAGCATTAAATTATGAGATATTTGGAAAGAATGGCGATTCAAGAAAAATGTCTATTTTTTTAATTTATTTAGCAACAAAGTCTGAATAGATTAATCAAAGATAAGTTGATGGGTAGAGCTGATGTTTCCCCATGTTTTCCCCTTGTTCCACAATGATAGTTCCAACAACATAGAATAGACATTTCTTGAAGCTTACAATATTAACAATGCTCATCACAAGCAAGCTTCAATAAAGGAGAGAGGTTTTCCCAGTGTGCATGTCGTGTTCAGAAGCTGTTTATAATGGCATTAGCAGAGATATCCTAGTCAAAGAGTCCAATCTTGTTTTATAGACCAGTGCAATTAGCCTTTGTTGCATCTCCTCTGAGAGCCAGGCTGTCTCATTGTCGCTATATCATTAGAAATGTATGAAATAAGATTTTTAACTTCTTACAAAAGCATTTGTGAAATAATTACCTCCCTAATAACAAGGGTTTGGTTATAATATGAAAAGAAAATCCAGAATAAATTACTGTTGTTTAAACCTTAAGAGCTCTGAATTTTGTAAATTCATTGCTATAAGTCCATGATTGACTAATGGTAAATGTAGATCATCCATTTGTTTGTTTCTTGGCTATTAGCTAAATATTTGTCTTCATATGACATTATAGCTTAGAATAAATGGTTCTTGCCAAAAAGAAAATCTCTCATTAATACTAAACAGTCTTTAAAATACTCTTGAAATGAACAATACACACAGAAAATCTGTCATGTCAATATCGATGATAACCACAGTAACCTTTCTTTGTCCAAATACAGCAAATTAATGTAATTCCTCTTACAGGGATAAAAGTAGTGTTGTTATTAATTTCTTCTGAACATTGGCAGTTATCACAGCTGAGGCTGGAGATCACCTCTCATTATTCTCCCATAAGCAGGGTGTCCAGTTACAAGGGGGAGAATGGGAGGTGTGTCCAGTTGCATGGACATCATGTCCATTGTGCTCTGGACTTGACCAATGGTCTGAGATGACTGACCCGCCCCCACACACCACAGGGACACTTCAAGGGAGAGATAACATCTTGTATTTCTAATAACAACTACAACAAGATTAGACCCAGACAAAGGACGCCAGCATAGCGGCAAATAATTCACCCTGTAATGGACAAATTAATCCGAAGTGAGAAGTTGCAAGGCAAATGGAAGAACAGATTTTATGACTGCTGAGCTCCATCACATCAAGTCGAGGTGAAAAATGGAGTGATTTCATGAATAACCAAATCCCATTGGTCAGTCCGAGGATAGTTGCATCCCTCTGGTCATTTGCTTGACCATTACAAAAGCGGCAGTGCGAGACTTTCAATGAATACAAATTGCTACAAGTGAAGGATACAATTAATAATGTATAGCTTGTTACTCAAGGTATAATTCATCAACACCATATGGGTCAAGGATGACCCTTGGTCAACAGCTTCTGATAAATTGAATAAGTTGTGTAAACAAGAGTATACTTAGTATGACCTTGGAATAATTTACTCATAAGTTGATTTAATTTCAGAGTATATAGATAAACAATTTAATCACTTACTCATTGCCATAGCATTTTAATACATCTGTTTTTTGTAAAACATGAAAATGATACCAAAATTGCATTGGATCATCGATGTTAAGCATTTTCAATTATATATTCTCAGGTTCTTTTTTTCTAAATCAAAAATATTATGTGTGTTCTCTGCAAAATGATTTCTTTTGAGAAATTTAATAACATCCAGCTAAATTCAGTCCAATTACAAACCTTAGAATTAAACTGGGTTTTAAAGAATTTTTTTTTTAGCTTTTATGAATGTTCAGTTTTAGAAGTATCCAAAAACTCATTTAGAAGACAAGCCCTGAGACATTTGCAACGCATTATTTATTCATCAAAGAAGACTCTGTGACCTTCTCCATTACAGTTCATTAATCTCAACTGATTATCTGCTCCTTAACCCCCTCAACACCAGAAGCTAACACATGGTCCTCTGATTATGATACAACCATGGCTTGAAACTAATAAAATCTTCTAAACACTGGAATGCATAATTTTTTAAAGACCCTTTTTCAAACTGCAGGGAGATAGGTGACAAATATTAGGGTCATATAAAGAGTATTGAGTAGGTAAAAGTTCACACATACTCCTGTAACCTGAATCTAGGCAATAGGTCTACAAGAGAAAAATCAACTAAATCGTCTTCAAGCACATGAGAAGCCAAAACTTAGCAAAAGACGGGTTGAACTTCCAAATTCAAACACTTGATGTGAAAATGCAAACTGACAAAATATGACTCGAAATAATGATTAAGCAACGAGTGTGAGAGCAATATAAGCAGTGTACCCATGGTACTTCACCGACCATCTGCCCATTGGAACCTATCAACGAACAAGATGGATGATCTTGATACAAGTCATTAAACTACTGCTGGCTGCCTTTTCTGTATGGTATCATCAGCATGAACTTTCAGATGTTAATTTAATTGTCTTTCATAGAGAGGAAGTTAGGAGGAAAACATAAAATGGTTTACAAACAAGAGATATATTTCCTTAAATTGATTATATAAAGAGCATTTAATCTTTTTTACATGAAATTTCGAATAGTTTGATCAATCTTTAATTATGCTGTTATGATCTTGAGTATTCCAGGACGAATGACGACAATAAATTGTTTTTGATATATTCCGAGAAACTAGTTATTATTGAAGCTGTGACTTCAAGTTCAGTTTATAGAGTTATTATAAAAATTAATTCTTACATGATTCAAAATGACAACCAAATATCTAACTTCCCAATGCAATGAATGTAATCAAGTAACGTAACAATTTCATAATTTTACAAAGTTAAATCACATGTCAAGGTGCATTTTCATATCTATGCATCACATCCAATAAATCTGCCACATTATTCTTAAACAGTGTCAAGAAGGCTTTTAAATAATACAACTTGCTTCCAGATATTCACAACAACTGACATTCAGTCACTATTATTAGCTATCAACAAATGAAATACAAAAACTTATGGGAACAGAAGTGGGAACAGAAACTTGAGCAAGTCTAGCTTTGCTGTGAATAGTTTCTGTTGCAGATGTCTCTCTGGACAGTCTCTTGTTAGGTTCTCACAACCACAAGGGGAGATGTCATAAACACTTGCCACTGTTCAATATTTTGAATCAGAAGTGAGAATTGAGCCAACGCAATGGCAGAAATGGTTCCCATCATCAAAGTGACTCAGTTGAGAAATCTTCGTTAATTAAGTTGACTTAATTGATCTCATTGACTCATGCCTCTAAACGTTGACACAGGAATTCTCTCTTCAAATAACTTCTGAAGGACATTATAATCTTGTAGGAAATACAAATTTGTCTTTATACCTTAATTGAACTTGGCTTTTTTTCTCATAGAGAAGTGTGAAACATTCAATAGTTTCTCTCATTATACATAACACAAGACTTAGATTACAGACATCAGGTTCCTGTGTGTCTGATAGAGTCCACCGAAGACTTGAAAGATTCAGGTGTCAACCATTTTTAATGTGTAAATGACCACTGTCATATTTACTATTACACTCCCTGCAAAACAATAGATTCAAATGTTTTTTTAAGCGAAAGTTGATTCCAGGCTTCAAACCACATCCTCATAGCAGCACACCTATTGCAACTACTGAACATCAACAAAACAAACTACATAGCCATACTTATCTGGCGCAACACATCTATTTGCCATCAATCAAGTAAAACTTGTTTCTGATTTTCAAACAACCTCATTTTTCTGAAAATCAACATTGCAGGAATAATAATTTTTCATACTAGAAGTAGACCTGCTGTTCAGAATGGAATAAAACATATTTGGCAAAAAAATCAGAACTGCGTCATGAACAGCTTAATTTGATCTGATCGAAAGAAAGAAGGGTCAAAATTTGATTGAGATCTTAACACTTGCTGTCCTGAAGGACATTGCATTGAGATCCCATGAAGAATTTAACCTAACTTACTCTACATCACATGAATAATGAGAGATGTAAAAATGCTTCATGATACTTGTGAAAATCCTGTATAAGGAAGAACTGGAAAATGACAAGACCGACATCATCAATCTATGATCTCAAATTACAACAGCAGAGTTCCCATCTGGTTGAGAAGGTCACTAAATGTCATAACGGATGAATTTGTTACATCAAACCTTGCTCACTGACATTCTTACTGATTGTTGTGACCTCACACAGGGTCAACCAATATGGCTGCACATCATTGCATGTATATACAGTTCCTATCCAAATACTCAAACCTCAAATAACCTCACGGATATGTATAGGTTTTTTATATTGCTTAGATTACTACTCTTGCTTAAGACATACAAATAATTTTCAAAATTAATAGAAATTTATGTCCTCATCATATCCACTCCTAAAGTGCTTCTTAAAGAAATCATACATACCAATCTGGCAGCAACTGAATTTAACTGAGAAAAACTACGAACACTTCATCGTTCATTATAGAAGTGTAACAAAATTCTATGATATGACAATATACCTCAGAAGAATATGATAAATATTTTAGATATCAGTTCATCGATTCATAATAACTCATAATGAATGATATTAATTCCATCATTTAGTCATTTACTGGAATAACACTTCATAACGCCGTTATAATAACAATAGGTTAAAGAGAACCTATTTTCATCAACTGTAGTTTAAAAAAGTTCCAATCCTAATCAGAAGACTGTAGAGATTATATGCAAGTCTAGCGCAGCAACAAGCACAGAGGATATTCTCACAATTAGACTCGGAAATGAAATTTGGTAAATTCATCTAAAATTTTAAATATTTTAAAAACATAAAGAAAAGGAGATTTTTATTTATTCATTTTCAAAATCAAGCTCTCAAGTCTTCTAATAGACTTGCTATTAAGGTTTGTATCTCAGTTTACAGTCTGGCTGACAGACTACGCTGTGGACCGCAGTGCAAGTCTCATTCCGTCAGAGAAAACAGTTCAAACTACAAGAAAACAAACTGCTGCAGGATCAAATATCCAACTCCAAGGCAAGAACATGACCTAGTTCCAGTGTGTCAACATGGCTGATATTGAAACAAATAAATCTGTTCAAAATTTTCTGATTTGGATGAAGAACAATGTGTTTGCAAAACTTGTGCAATTTCAAATAAATAAATGATCATCTCTAAAGAGAAATGGAACAGGGTCACGCATCCTCAGTACATATAAACATCCACCAGTACATGCTGTAAGTCATCCAAAAACAGATATAAGTGATCTCCGCCATCTTTCTCTTGTAATAAATGTCAGGAAAACATGGTGGAGGGCTTGCAGCTTGTACCCGTCAACAGTCTGACAGGAGTAGGTTACGTCCTGTAGGGTGTAACATATCCCTCTTCTAGACTCTACCCAGTCTCCTAAATCTTTCAGGTATCATCTCTAATAACTTAATGGATAGTCAACTTCTCTTATCTGTAGTGGGGAAGGTGGGAGTGTGGAGTTTTCTCTATGTATGTCATAACAATGGCAAATAATACTCTTTCATGTCACCTTTGTAATTGTATCATTGTTTTAGATCTTCTAGTTGACCAGTATGAAATAAAGATGTCATTGATATTTCATATCCATGCCTGTTTTAAATCGATTTTGAATCAATCAAAGAATAGCAATCTAAGAAATGTTTTAACTTTTGTCAAAGCCTCTTTATTTTATGATGAGGGTTGTTATTTCGTATCATAATGAAAACTCTTAAATTAACCATGGAAATATTAAAAATGAATTTACCACAAGCTGTTACAGTAAGACAGCATGAGTAAGTCTAGCTTGTACTCTATCACCATTCTGTATAATTGGTGCCTGCCACAAGTTTATTTATTGGACCGGAAACACAAATGATATAGCCTTGATAAATAAACAGGGCACCTGGGGCTGGTCAATTCTGATAAAGGAGGAATGGAGGTTTGACATGACCGCATCCATCTCTGTCGGGCTGAAAACATGGACACATACTGGCTACACTGTTTACCTAACAACTTGGCTGCTTCTAAAAGAAAAATAACACAACTCAGGTTTCTATGTCTCTCTCTAAGACATAAGATTGGTGAGCATATCCATACATTTCCATGTCATGTCAATGGTTCTAAATTTCTTCTATAATAGTAAAAATGTTTCGTCAAAACCTAGGTTTCTTCTGTAAGAAACATTACCGTCTTTGGTTTACAGAATATAGGCACCTAAAAGTAATAGTATATAAACTGTATAAAAATTGTTAAGTTTTACATTTATGTACATCTCACAATGTTTATAATCAACAAGTCTTAAAAAGATGTACAAGATGACACAATGTTTGTCGTGTTCAATGAAGATTGGTGAGTATACCTATCTACAAAATGATTATCTGGTTTAAATAAAAGTGGATACAAAACTTTTAGCCTTGAATATAAATGGATTTGCTGTTTCATCAAAAGCAGGAGTGCAAATTTTTGACATCATGGTAAGAAACATTAATTGTATCCGTCCATCAAAAGATATCTTAGTTCTTTACAATATGTGAACTAATTACACAAAGTTTATTATTACGCTTGGTTCCTCAGATAACTTCAAAACATAGTGTCTGAAATTATATCAACATTCCAGTCCCTACACAAAAATGTACAAAGCCTTTCTGAGTGCCAATCTGCAGGAATAACAACTTGCTAAAGGGAATCACAAGGGTTTTTCTTATTGCTTATCTTAGACTTCCCTAGAATATTTTGGATCAAGCAGGGAAAGTATTAACTAACGTATCTGCTTTACAATGTGAAAGGTTACAGTCTTCAAACTATTGGTTAGATCTTATTCAAGGTGCATATTCGAGACTTGGTATTAATGGTAAGGTTATCTTATCTACATATGTCACTTGATCCCAAGATATGTTTTTAAAAAACTTGCCAGTGTAACTGCTTCAAGATCCTCTTCCCAACATTTCAGTTTGGTAGTACAACCCTACATATGAAAGTCTGTATTTCATGATTTATCTAGTCATATACTCTGTAGAACATATGTCAGGTTCTGTCTGCTAACAATACCACTGCATGACCATGTGTCGCTGACAAGAAAATGAATAGCCAAAACATAACAGTAATCCACAACCTTGACCTTTCTCATTCCACACAAGGGAGATAAGTATGTCTGAGGAACAAAAACATCCTCAATACAGAATTCCTGTCTGGTAGGGATTTGAGAGACCCTGGGACTTGCACTGAGATTTTCAATCAGCTATTTGGCATCTCTGAGTAGCATCTGAGAGGACATCCTTGTTATCAAAAGAGCTTTCAAGGCAATTAACTAGAGGCGAGGGAATAGATGATACAGATTCTACTCTTGACCTTTATGATTAATGTAGTAAGCAAAACTGCCTTGGAAATCCAGAAACATAAGAAAGAAAGCTTTGAATATTTAATATCTTAATTTCAATAGTCTGCAGGATAACTTGGAATGTTTGCAGTGAAAAGAACAAACACAGTTAAGGCATTCCATACGGAGTGACACAGATAGACCTATAATCAACTACCTATCAGCAGTGTGATGCCAATGCTAGTTTATAAAACAGAAAAAGACTACTGCAAATATTTGAGAGATTGTAGGTAGAATTAGTGAGAAAAAAGGTGGGTTGGAATTAAGACCAGAATAGATGGTTAAAAAAACATCTGCAAATTAGCATAAAACGTAACATCATTAGTTGGTAAAGATAACTGCAAAGAACTGACCTATAATACAAGAAAAAATAGAAACAGCAGGCAGTCATTCATCAAACACTCTGCACTCTGAGATAGGGTCAGCAACTCTCTCTGTATATTGGGTGAAACCATCGGAGACTCCTGGCTTATTGCATTCATATGTGAGCCTTCCTGGTTGTCTGTGTGCTGTGGATCTACATTTATTATCCATTTTAAATACTTCAAATGCTTCAGGAACCTCCTCAATTGCATTCTTTGACTGAGGCTGTCCATTTTAACTGCCATCACATTCGGAATTCTTTCACCATCCTTCTAAAAATATTAAGTGTGTTCATATTCATGCCTGTGTAAACACAATCTCAACATATTTCTGTTGCTGATCCCAATATGCACACCCTTAATACTTAAACAACCTAGTATGTCCAAAATTTGAAAAGCAAATTCAAGAATTTTTTACAGGCCCTAACCTTACAATAAATTCAGTTACATAACAAGTCAACTCAATTATTTGGGAAAGAAAAGCAGACTAATTGATTTTAAAATTCCAGTGGGGGTCAATTGAGTACATGGCTAAGTCCTGACATTGTTGTCTTATAGTATGATATAGTATGTTTGTTCCAAGTGTTATCAGCCAGTGGGCTATGTTAACAGAGTAATAAACATGCCTGATACACAGATAACCCACCCAAAGATTCATGATGGCTTAATAGTGAACCTTAGTGTGTTTATCATGTACCTTAACCTTCTCTCTGATGCAACATTCGAAAGCAAATACAAGATGGTGTCAACAGCCGAAATTAAGCTTTAAGTCTCACCATAACTCAGCTTAAGGAGGGATATTATTTTATAACAAAATTCTTCCTATGGGATTATTCTAAACTGCATGCAAGTGGAGACATCAGTGCCTGTGGCAGGTGGAAAGTTAAAGGCTTATAATTCCTGAAGGTGTGTTTATAGCACACCTGTAAAACAGTGGGTTCATTGAGGTAAGACAGGTAAGTACTGTGTTATTGGGTGGAAGTACCCAGCTACTGTCCAGCAGAACTTCATGTGTTACATTAGGAAATTTCAACTGTTCTGACAATTTTTGGGACGCAAGTTGCCTTCTTTAGTTCGTTAAAAATTTGTTGTTATTCATTTTCCAGTTATTTCACTTTTACTCAGATAATCCAATGTTCGTAATGAAAGTCAAACAATTCATAAAGGTTACATTATGATTAAATTGCTGATATTCAATGTTGATTCAAGAAAGTATTGCAATTCATGCATAAGAAACTCTTGTAAAAATCTAAATAATTTCTGTCTTCTTTGAACTAAGGAATTTTTAAGTGTTTGGTTAGATAAAAACTACCATTGCATATCTCTTAAAACAAGCTAGTAAATAAAGCAACATTCACAAGATCAATGTACAGGATGAATGATAAGAGTTTTCTTAAAAAGGCAGTTGAATAGATTTTTTCATAGAATCACATTTACAATACAATGTATGTATAATAAAAATAGACAGTTTGGCCAATCAATAAGCATAGATCATAATCATATACTGTAACTTATCTATTATTTTATCATGATTCAAAAAGTCACTTTCTTAAAATCAATGACTCAAAACTTAAAATTTTGATGATTGAGATGCAGATCTACATCTTTAATCTTAAAACATTACCAATGTGTAGGATGGAAGAAGTTAACAAAAAACAACTGATTCTTCAATACATGACACATTATCATCCCTCGGCCATCACAAACAGTTCCTCTATCAGCTGTGTGTTGTAGAACTGAGGTTTGGTCGGACATGGTTTACAAACAGACTGCATGTTTGTGCATAATGATGAATACATTGATAATCAGAGGAGCAGCGGCAGTGCTGTTTGCCAGCTGCACAGTGAGACAAGAATGTTGGCACGAGGCCAGGAGCCATTGCTCTCTTGCAGAACGGATGGAACATAATCCACAGCCTTCTCCTCTGAATGGTAGACCTGGTCTGGACTTCAGCCCTTATCTTGGTGCTTCAGTAGCCCTGTGTTGATCTCATCACTGTATTAACGAGTCTCATATTACCCAAATTTCTACACAATGTGCCTTGAAAGAAGTATTTGTGACAAACTCCCTGAAAATGGTACGGAATGATGAGGTAACCGTGACAACCGTGGGATGGGATAATGAAGTCATGTCTGTCTCAGAGACCAAAGACTGGGAGGGGTGAATCTGTCCTCATGTGTCTGGCTGGTCATTAATAAATCAAGAATTTCATTTTGAAAAGGGGTAATTGCTTCCATTATTTTCTGTGTTTGATTTCAATCATAATTTCTTATTAAATTTGATTAAACAAAATCACACATATCACTCACATTCCAAAAAATTATAATGAGTAAAAAGATTCAGCAATTGAATCATTGGCACAAACTTAATTACCATCTCACCACTTGCCTAGACATTGAAAACTATCTGTAAGTAAGTATAATTATTAATTTCTGCTGAAATCCCTAAAATCTCAATACCTAAGTAGATAAGATGGTCTAGATGAACAAGACATAAAATCTTAAAAGCTAGAATGCAAGATCTAAGAATGGCTTAGCAAATCAGAAGAACATATTTCCGAGACACAGAAAAATACTAAGTGTCGCATATTAATAAAGCTTGTGGATTGATGGTTTTGCACTGAATTTTTCTGCCTGAAGGCTGGTAGGCCTGGGACAAGGTGACCTAGGGATCTGCTGAGACCCTCACTGTTCAACTACTCTGTTGGGAGGAAACATTATGTCAGGGAGACTCGTAACTGGTTAATCAATATCGTGGGTCACTCTGGTCTTTTCAATATGACTGGAAAAAATAGGAGTGCTATATTTTACGAAGTACTGTGATGAGAAGGTGCACAGAAAAGGTAACAGACACCATTACCATATGGTAATTCTTAATAAACAGAGAAACATTTTTTACTCTCAAAGTTTTACTTTCCAGGTTTGCTGTATTTTTATAAGACACTCTGTGATAAAAAGGTGCATAGAGGCGGTGACAGAAATCAATTGAAAAAGGAGGATGTCTAATTGAAAAAGCTTAAAGACATATATTTTCAATTCTGTACCAATTTGACTTTATTTGAAATTTCTCTTCTTTACTCCTTGAAAACAAAGGCTTAGCTATTTTAACCAACATTTTATCTTCAGGTGACAAAGATGTGCAATTCAACAAACCTTAAATAGATAAACATTTTACAATATTTGTATTGTTAAAATGCAACACTTAATTCTTTAAAGGATAATAATTTCATACTAATTATTCATTTATACAATTTTAACATATCAAGTCAAAGTTCACTTTGTATTAAAAAATATGTTACAATAATTAAGTAACAATGAAATATATTCACAGACTGGTGACCAAAATATATCAAACACTGAACAAATTTTTGACATTCTTAAAGAGAAAAGAACTTGCCTCAAATTGATGACAGAGGAAGATAAAATATTGATGATGATGTAATATTAGATGTCTGACTGCAAGAGCTTGACATCAACATTGATACAGGCACCAGACAACCCATCTGGTGTACTCCACCTTCATTCCTTGTAACAGAATGCATGGATTCCAAGTACTGAGACGTTGAATTTTCATGAAAAGAAATATTAGAAAATGTTGGGATTCACACGATGGAAGATTAATGAAGATGAAGAGGCTGCAGAATATCAGAGAGATCACCTCATTCAGTGTTGCATCAAGCAGGTAAGGTGATGAGGGATGGTGCTGAACTGGTAGACATGGGGAAACTGACTCTTAACATGTCCAGACTGGGGGATCATATATTGACTACAGCCAGCGCTTGACTCTTATATGTTGATTCAGTTTTAACAATTCTATTCACCTTGAAGTCACACATCATAAAGTTTGTGAAACAGTTTTTTGTATCTTGTAAACATACAGTAGTTTTCTATACATCCTAGTGCTATCTGTCTCTAATAACGATAGTTATTGCATTTTATCATACATTTTTCTACCATGAAATATCATCAGATTGAACCTTTGCTTTGGGTCTTCGCCTGGTGAACCATCACACTCATAATGAAATATTGATAAAGAAACTGCAAGCTGAGACAGCTCATTCTATATTCTGGGTTTACTCATAATCAGAATAGAACATCTTTATTGATAAGCAACCATTAGTATATGAATAACTTGGAGCTTATATCCATGAGTAGAAAGCAGAATCCTATGATTATTGAAAATGATGAACACCAACAGCTTAGAATAATGTTTATGACTTATGACTAACGCAATTGCCATGATTATGGCTCCATATGATATATGTGAAACTTGCATTGATACTACAAAATACTTGGATGATCATCTTCCTTAGAGTTTCATCTTCTAGATGACATAAAATCTCTAGTACTCTCATTTTCCATGCTCAGATCATCATAAGAAAAACACTGATTTTGTATTCAATGAAGTTAAAAGATATTTCAGTCACTAAACTTAAGTTAGGTCGTTTTGTTGGCATGAAATTTGAGTGTTCACACTCTGAATGACTCATGTGGCTGAAGCAGAGAGAGGGTAAGCCTGCACACTGAGCTGTTGACTGCACACAAAGTTACCAAGGCAATGGTGGGGTTCAAACTCTGGTCCTTTTGTTATGGGCCAGTTCCACAAAACTGTTACTTAACCAATATTAAAAGTATGGGATACAACTGATCATAACCTTACATATGCCTTGTAGAACAGCACTGTGATGCAGAGAGTTGGTTAATCTGAATGTGTAAGGAAACTTACAGGAGATCAAGACTGAACCTGATAAAGCATGAATGAGCATTTAACACTTGTTTCTGCACCTGACGGTTTGTGGGCACTTGATCAAAGTTCAGCAAGCTTAGCTACTGTATCATACATGCATAGAGAGCAAAAAAAAAGAGTTTAGACTCAAAAGCAATCAAATCTATTTATGTATCTAAAGTTGTCTATATTAGCAAAAGAAAATTATCGAACAGTAAAAAACATTCCAGACTGACACAAACTGCTGAAAAAAACCTGATAAATGTAACAATTCATTCTTATGAAAATTAAACATTTTACTAAATACTCCTATGGAATCTTAGAGATATAGGAATAAAGTTACTCTAGACTTGCTTTCAGGTGAACAAATGAGGGCCAAGGGTGAAGTCAACATGAAAATAATATAAAGGAGAGACAACGAGTCAGACTATCATTTCCATTGCAATCAGCTCAAGGGCAATATTATAAAATCCCTTATAAACAATGGAATATACAAATATCCTCGTTCCCCTTCAAACACTTTTCCCCTATGAAAAAAATAAACAAAGCAGATCATTTCTGACACCACCATAAATTACTTTTGAAAGATTCATTTGAATAAACTTCCCACAAAACACGGACCTTATTCATCCCACAGCACTTATCAAGAAATACATTTCAGACCTGATGCCAGATGCCAGGGGAAGAAACCATGCCACAAGTTGATTTCCATTTGACGGTTCTCTGGAGGTATGTCAGAATAGATTGATTTTCCAATCACCATGCTTATGTAATTGAGTTTTGGTGTTATTTTGGGGGCAATATATCACGCCCAAAGTGTTGGTTCTATTATACTGAGGGACATTACCACAATGAGTTTGACATTAAATATGTAAATGTGTGCTGCAGAATCCCGTGATAAGAGTCATCTGCGAGTCTGCATGGCACAATTCAATATCTGGCATCAAAAACAGCTACCAATCAATTACGTTGAAATAAAAGATTCAACTCAATTACTCAAGCGAAATCAATTCACATCATTACTTAATGTATAAAAGCAATTACATTGGATTCTGTGTCATGGTTGATGCATGGGTTTTAAATTTTTATGCTGATGAAGCACAGTTGTAAATATTACGCAAGCTGTCTGCAATATATCTGATTACGAAAAAAGAAAAGTATAGAAAATCCTGAAACCACATTTGTTTAATAAAAAGAATAACTTAAGTCATTAATTTTCGATTACTTCTGGTGCCTGATGACAATCAATGACAGGATATAGTTTCTTGTCATTACGCATTGGAGGAAAAAACTGAAAGAGATTAATTTTCTTGGCAATGTAAGAAAAGTGAAGGTATTCAAGCAAACATTTGGTTGTAAAATTGAAATGTTAAAGATGTTTGGTATCAAGTTCTTGAAAGTAAAAGCTATAAAATTGAAAAAAACTCTATAAAAATTTCATCGGTTAATGCAGGCTCATATGTCATTTGAAAAATTCTCTGGTAAACATTTCTGCAACACCTTAATCAATGTTTTTGTGAAAAAGAAAGAATAATATCATCTGGGGGTCATTGATATTTAAGTTATATGGTCATATTTCACAAATCCTTAAATAATCCAAATAATATAACAGAAATCATTTGAACTTTAAAAAAAAACCCATTAAAAAGACTGGCAGATAGAAAAAAAACTAGACCAAGTTCACTTCTTGAAGGAACATAACACTTGTCTTCCTGAATCCCATCATGTAGGTAATAATGAAGTCTTAAAGTCTGTTTCACTTTACTACATTCATTAACGTTAACTGGAATCAAAGCAGTACCAATAATCAAGGAAGTATGTATACATGATGTATGATGGTAGATTACTGAAACACTTACTAAGGCCAGACTTTTTTTTTTTTGGTTTACGGAATTTAGAGTAAAAAAAAAAGTTCGGTAGGTAGGAAACATTATTTTTTTTAAATTCAGTTTTCAAATTATTTTTTACAGTTTGTATTAACTAAAGGTCGGTAGGCAAAAAAAAAAAATTAAAAATTTTTCAATTGTTTTTATTCATAATGGCACACTGCTCACCATCCTGATAAATTGTCAAACATGTATTTTTACATTACCGCGTGGTTACAGTCCAACAAATTTAGAGTTACCTCCCTTCCCTAATTCTCGGAACAGGGGATATTCTGAAACGAATCGGACGCGTTTCGATATATTGAATATTTCTATCTGGTTTTTTTTACAGATACAGATCGTGAAATTGGATTTTGATTTATATGATATATTATATTAATTTTTTTTACACGCTTTCGAGTCGGCGGTTAAAAAATAATACTGTTATTTTAACTATATTTTTTTTCCACATTTCCACTTTTTAAGGTCGGCGGATCCGTAAACCAATAAAAAATAAAAGTCTGGCCTAAACAGTGAATCAAATAAACTTTGTAGGTTATTTTTTCAACATATCAACTACGATAAACTTGATAAGCAGAGCAATAAGGAAGAATTTTCAAGTAGTTTCGGGGCAAATCCGGATAATATGATAGCATAATTGTTCTGAGGAAGTCCTATATGTAAGATAGCAAACAACTATGTAACAAGGAATATTAGAGAAGTCATGTAACAAAAGGAAATGACTTTTCATGGGACATTGCAAGTCTCGGCTCTTCCTTCATGAGACATGATCAAGTCAAGATGACCAGATTTAACTAGTAAAGAGACAGTTACAGACGACATCCTTGAAAGTAACAATGTGGTCTGGGGAATAAAGTTTGGTAACATTCATCTCATTATTACTCCTGATAAGAGTTCTATCCCCTGTAACAGGTACCCAACAACATCTTCATTACACTTTTATTTTCAAGGACTTTGATAGAAGGCAAACCTTTTCCTCATTTGATTTTACCAAACCGATGCTGCATCTTAATGGAATCCTAAAACCACATATCTTGCGTGTATGACCAATGATGCAATGATGGTAAGAAATCATGTCCTTGATATGTAAGCGTAAGACCGAATTTGGATAGTCAACAAACAAAAATGTCCTTGAGGCTGTGCAATTAGAAAAATTTAATCTTTAAGATCCTCCTTGATTTACAATTTTTGTTTTTAGGAGACATGAGCAAGTCTAGGTGACAGATGCTTGCTGACAGAGACAAGACGCCATCAGGAAGAGACTATAGGGGTTAGGAACAGACTATAGGGGTTTGGAACAGACTATAGGGGTTAGGAACAGACTATAGAGGTTAGGAACAGACTATAGGGGTTTGGAACACACTATAGGGGTTAGGAACAGACTATAGAGGTTAGGAACACACTATAGAGGTTAGGAACAGACTATAGAGGTTGGAGATGTAAGTACTCCAGCAGACCTATCCATCTGAAATAACTTGCAGACTTCATCACACCTGGCTCACGGTGACTCACCAACAGGGACGAGGAAAGAAAACAGTTCAGCGCAGACAGGTAAAAAACAGTCACTTAGTCTGTTAAATAAATGACATGCCCCAGGTAAACGCGCCTCAGCTTCTTTGCTAGATTACCTGGAGCTCTGCAAATATTGGCTCTCCTGTACACAAGGAAAAGGAGGAAATAAAGTCTTCTTTGATAAAGTCATATATTTTCAGTTTGATTTTATGTGAAAAAGATGAATCATTAATGGTATTAATTACATATGGATTTACATTATTCACATATTTTGAATCTTTTCAGATTTTTTCAGAAGGACTAATTTTTAACATAATAAAACTATTTCTGTGTAGAAATCAACAAGGTGGGAAAAAAATATAAATTCCATACTGTCTGCACAACAGATAATCAATTTTAAACAATCAAGTTAGAGAAAGTTATAATCTAAATATTTGTTGAATGACCTCTAGATGTAAAGATATGCTTTTTTTCTTAAGGTTTTGAACAACTGAAATACTGAGAATGAATGCATCATCAGTTTATCTTATATCAAGACAAATTTGCACCTGTTTTTGGAAATTTTACAGAAAATTTACAAGATCATTATCGCCAATAAATTGAAAGAACATCATGATATCTTCAAAACCAAAATTGACCATGTGTTACTGAAATCAAGAATTGAAAAAATCCAAAGTCTGTAAATACAAAATGATAGTATCAAGCCTTCTTATCAACAAATGCTCTTCTATCCCCTGAATCAAAGAAAATCACCTAATGCAAGACACAGCTGCTAGACAGCCATCATTTCTTGAAGTGTTTTTGAAGTTTCAACCCCTTCATTTTTAACTGGAGCAGAAATCGAAGGAGGGGTGCAAGGCTTATAACAATGTAGACTTTCTTAAAGTAACCTGAAGTTTTTCCTGCCTGTTTCCTTATCCATCACCGAAATATCAGTAAGCGTCCAGTCTAGATATCATCCATTATCTAGAAAATCTTCAGAAGTTGAATTTTTACCTTGATCTTAAAATTTTCAGCACCATCTGTCATGGCAACATCTTACCTAGATAGAAGTTAGAAGATAGAGCATGGTTAACTCTTTACATACTGATAAGAAAATACTCTTGGTTTGATCATTGTTTGCCCCTGGCAAAACGTGGGAAATATTGTTGAATTACTTGTGTGCAATTAAAATGCTTTTCAATTTGTTATTCTTTGGGAGATGCTCAACTGATACAGAATACCTTATCACTCCATCTGCGACCTTGAAGAAGGTCAAGCATTCATGACATGCCAGGTCAGGGGTAAACCTCTGTATGTTTAAAACTGCAATGATATTATCAGATACAAGTAAATGGTGTTTTGATGGGAAATTAATAATATATTGATAAAACTATCATGATTACAAAAGTTGTTAACAATTTGTCAAGTTCATATCCAGTTCAGATATAAAGTATCAGAGACCGAGAATTGCTTGTTGCATAAAGCAAAATGCATATAAAAATCCAATTGTACTCTTTATTTTTTGGACAGGAAAGTGGTAGACTTTAAACCAGACTTAGTGATTCTGCGGAGTTAGGTACAATTGAAGTTGTTAGTAGAGACTATTCAAAACATGTGGCTTACCTAGAGCAAATATAATCATCATTACAGCTAATGAACTCCAAAATTCCTAACATATTTCCGTGACAGTTTAGCCTTCAACCTGTTACATAAGATGACCTATGAACTGGGGTCAGTCTCTGGTAATGACCTCTTTGCTCCAGGTCACGAGCACCCTACATTCCTTTAGGAAACTGTCACCTTCCCACAGAAGAGCCTATGTCTTTAAATATACTGATAACAATTTCAACCTAAAAAGTTCACTGTTCAGTATATTTTGTACTTCTTAGTGAATTTGTTTGTGGAACTCTTGATATCCATTTTTACCCTTACATTCAGTGATGTATTACAAGGGAAATATAACTGTTTGTTCACCCAGGGAGTCCTCAACAACAAAAAGCATGGTTTTATAATGGATGCCTAGAGAAAGGGTAAAACTTGACAATTAAAGGGGTCAACAGACCGCAGTGAAGCAAAGTGGACATAGTTGAACTCTGACCTTTAATCAGAAACAAGGGGATGGATTACAACTGCACCCCAACAAGATATAGGATAGCCATTTTGTCAACAGAAATGTAAGACTACACAAAAGCCTTGTCATAGGAGTGAATAAATCTAATGATAAATGTTTTGGAGAAAACAATGTTCAAATTGGAATTGTGTCAGTTGTGAGATATAGCTGAAGGATTAAAAAACCTTGAGAAGAAGGGGTCTTTTTTGTCCCTAACAAAATATGACATAATACTTCCTTTTGTGCAAATATGTTATCAACACTCATAGAAATAATATCCTCATATATGTTGCAAACGTTTCATAATAGGAATGCCTTGTCAACTCTGTTCAACATACTTATCCCTATCTTAAAATACATAATTACAAAGTCCTTATCATCTTCATGCATGATTCAGTATTCTAAAAAAGAACAGATCTAAAATTAATGTTCATAATTTTACAAAATTGAAATCTTTATTGATAAAACTGTCTTTTTTCCACATTTTCTTTACATTTTTTTTTAGTTTTGATTGAGAGTTCCTGCTTTACTGTGGAGCTGAGTCAACCGGTAGATAAGATGGGACAGTCAGCGACCATGACCCAGTTTGAGGTAGTTAGATAGTAAAGTGATTGATGTAGAGATACATGCAAAAGCAAGTAGTCATTGACAAGCTATGTGAGTGTCACCCATTCACTAGCTGCAGGCAAGAGAAGCAAGCAGCACTAATGTTGCTAACTTTTACACAGGAGCTCTTGTGATGTGCATGATTACCTTCTTAGATAATCTGAATAGGTGAAAAATTACATTTAAATGCTTTTTTCATAAGTTTACTAGATTATCTATGAATCATTTGTACTTGGGTAATAACGTAGGAAGGATGAGACACATTACCATTTTAAGTTGGTAGCAACAAGAATATAAAAAAAAATTATCTTAAAAAAAAAATACGATTAAAAGATCTTTACATACAGAACTTCTTTATTCATATTCATATTATAAAGAGTAAAAAATACATTTAAACTATTGCTTTGAAATTGGCAATAAGCAAATCTGAAAAGAATTAAATATGAAAAGAAAAGTTCACATATCTAGGGATCATCTTCAATAAATATATATATACATGTACATATTACACGGAAGTCTGATATTATTAGCACTCCTGTTAATCACATGAACATCTGAAAAGGATATAACTCGTGTAAGAATAAAATGTTATGCAGAATTTATTCATAATGCATATACATCTAATCAGTATGCTTTCTACAGAGGATGTGTTGTCTGATTCAAGATGGTGACCATCACTGTATTCAGACAGGTGAAAATGAGTCATGTTTGTAGTTATTTGCATGACATAATGCTGATGAAGCCTTTATACAACATGTATAAGATCAGGCAGTGTAATCAATACATCTTGCTTTGTATTTATGGTAATCAAGTACTAACGCATATAATAATCTCATCTTATCAGTATTCTTACACTAAATCTGGAAACATAATCGAAAGGTCATGGCGGGCTTCTAGAGAAAGATTTACATAAATCGGAAACATGAAAATGGAAGTAACTAAAAATACAATAATAACAATAAATAGATACATCATTCATATCGATTTAATTTGTTTTTAGGTGCATGGTGATAAAAATAAAAATGTGATACAATTGCTCCTTTCTTATTATATTGTCACACAAAAACTAACGAAGCGTGACTGAAACAATCAATATGTGTGTACCAAACCAAAGACACTGAATACCAAATAAATCATTGATTCTATGGAAACAATGGTGATGGAAGCCTCTCTGTTTACCATATATAGGCAATAATTAGTCAGCAGAAAATTAATGCCTCTTTAAGGATTAGTGCAATATCAATATTGGGACGGGATGAGGTTTAGAGAAGTTATAGGAGTGTAGACAAATGCCTGCAAGACACAAATCAATACCTTTTGTTGCATGAAAATTGCTGAAATTCCATTTACATTGTATCATTGCTATATATATAAATGAATGTTCAACATCAGCATCTCCCAGTCATCTCTTTGCATATTAATAGATATACTATGTTACAATATGATAAATGTATAGGAGTTAAAGTGTTTGAGGAAGTTATTGTTATCCTGTTGATTATTTGAATTAAATGGATGAATTGTGATAAATAAAAGGAAGTATTAAATCATAGAAAGTTGTATTTTGATTTTAAATGCACATTTATATTTGACAGATATGGTTAATTATTCCTACAAAACAGTATGTTCTTCTTGCTTTACTTATATAATGTTATATAATTCTAACCCCTTATTTGATAAAAAGTAAATGTCAATAGATCAATAGATCTACTGATGTAAATATAGATATAAATATAGAACAAAATCAAAATAAAGAAAGTTAAAAGGATAGTGTTAAATTTGATACTTTTAATCATACAAATAGTGAAGAGGCAAAACAATGCCCTTGCATACTTCCTTCTCTGTCAACAAGCAAGTCTGAGGTCTGGCTACGCATTGCATTCTAAGGAGTGCTGACAATTCTGAATGCAGTCTCACTTGCAGTCTTCGAAATACGTTCTCATTTAAGTATACAGGACATTACATTTAGTATAATATAAAAATGAATTTATCATGCAACATTTCTTAAGTGTAAGCCTGAATTTCTAAGTTGTAACCAAATTTTGGAAATGCCAACTGAAAAGGAAATAATGACATTGGAGACTTTAGGTCAGTCAGTAGTGGATGGTATTTCCAGCTATACACTGCAGACAGATTGCTAGAGCTAACCTCTTCTTTCTTCTTATCTGCGGAGAATCCAGACTTTCTCTGTTTTCACAAAACACATGCACTGGAAGAAGTGATGGGAGGGCTCATGTGACCTGTACATATTTATATCACTGGGCTTCAGGTTAACTGAAACCTCATCTCTAGAACTCTATCTTGAGTATCCAAAAGAAATTTATCAATGTTGAAAAGTCTAGCCAAAGTATGTACTTCTTGCAATGATTAATAGAATTTTAAAGAGTATGTTACTATTTACACAATACATACCATTGAAATGCATCCTCATACAGTAATATTCTCGAAACAAAGTACTTATAGATTCTGATATCGAAATTCAGTTAACTAATTGATAGAAAGCTTACGATGAAAAGAAAATATACTGGTAAGGCACAAATGTAGCTTATGATTAAAACAAAAATGCAAAACCAAACTTTGATACTCAATCTAGACAAATCTCGTCTTCACTGCTAATTTGAAAAAGAAAATTCGAAATAATTAAAAAATATGTTGATTAAATACTTTACTAGTAAGCTGTTAGTGTTTTGAGTCAGCTGAAAATTGAAATAATGTATCAGATGATACATGACTGAACCTCACAGTCGAGCCAGACCAGAACTGTGAGTAGTTTATATGCATATGTACCATTTGAAGGCATGCTACTGACAGTTCATCAGTAAGCTGTTGGTGTCTCACATTGACTCCAATGAATGAGTTCAACAACTCTTGGCACGGTTTGATCTGTGAAGGCAGAATGATGAGTAGATATAGGTAAACACTTGTGTATGTACAAAGGCTTCCACACCATCTCCTTACACTGAAACCAGTCAAAGTTTGCATTCACAACCACAGACACGACACTGCCGTGGAGCTTTCAACTCTCACGTGGCTATACTTCTAATGTATTTACCAGACACCTTTCCTATTGACAGATCCTTTGATAGGGCACACTATGCTACATTGTCAATATAGTGTATTCAATCGAAATTCTATCTCTCCAGATCTTGCATTTCTATCCACTCTGTCAATGATGTTAATTTGTATCTCACAGACACATTGAAACATTGGACTAAAAAAATGCTGCCTTACTGTGTGCAAGATTAGATAGCAGGGTCTCTTTGCTCAAAGCACCAAGGTAGCCTTAGTGACATGTTAAAAGATTGCAGTATGGTTAGCATTAGTATTGTTATGTGCAACAAGCACGTGATCAGATTAAGATGCAAGTAAGCCTACAGAAGAAAGAACAATTTTGTAACTATCATAACTCAAAACAGTTTGCCTTGTTTCAACCCTAATGTAAGCTCTAACAACTTATTCTATCCAATCTGTTTCGTTATCTTTCACAGTTTCCTCATTGGTCCATCCTATCTGTTGTAATCATTCTCTAGAGGCTTGCTATCTTAATCAGCCATTAACAGTCATTGTAGCTTCAATTCTTTTTCATTCATGTACCTCCTATCTGAAAAAGTCATCACTATCTGTCCTACTATTCCTAAACGGTTTCTCTTCTTGACTTATCAGCTCTGCATTTGTCTCAAGCCATACAGTGTACAAAGAGCTAGAACATGGCATTGTTCAAGTCTTCATTAAAAAATAACAATACCCATTTAAAGTCAGAAATTAGTTCAGGAAACTGAAACCAATTTTCAAAGTATGATGACATGAATCACAGACTCCAAAATGTGTCTTGTTAATTCAGATAACAAGCCTTGAAGATTGGGGAAAGGAACTTATAGATGACTTCTTTATTTTTTTACTCACATACATCTCAATCAAAGAGTCAAATCTAATGCAAGAAAGAATTTAATCATCCTTTGAACAGTAATTGCTCTGAAGTGAAACGATTGAGAGCCAGAAGCAAGTCCACCCATATCTGGTTGGAGTGTTCCTGCTAGTCTTATGCCTGTCTGCTAATCTACACCAGGTGAGCACAGGTGAGACAACGAGCTGAAACCAAGGTGTGGTCGTCTTCATGTACAGGTGACCCACAGGTAAACATCAAACATCCTACTGACACACTTTCTTTAACCCGCACAGGTAAACATCAAATATGTTATTGACATAATTTCTTTAACAAAAAATATTTGATCACGTTCAGTAGCACTTTTACATCAAGGTTTGTCAGCAAAGTCATACCTCAAAGAGGAAGTTTAATTGATGAAAAGGATTGATAATGAATTTCCTTTTCAAAGAAGCTACATTCAGCTATGTACAAGTGTGTCAGGATATTGATTGACAAAATAGTTCTTTTTCAAACACAATAACAGATGACGTTGGGGTAATAACTTACTGTAAAAGATAATGCTATTTGTTTTATGAAATAAGAAGGATATAAAAGTTCTTTAAATATGAATGCAGAGTGTATTTTCACCCAATTTATCATCATTTTGATGTCTTAATATATTCAAAAAAATAAAATTTATTTTAACCAGTCAAAATATATATGTATTTCGGGAACCTAATTCCAGTTCCCAAAAAGTATGACCAAAGACCTGAAAGAGTGACTTCCATCAAACCCAACAAAAATAGTTTAAATTCAGTTTGAAATAGATAAATCTTAAGGAAAACATTTAGATAAAAAATATGTGAAAGATGCCAGACATGTTTGCGCAATGCATTAGGTGCACACTGCGTTGCAGTTCTGTTGTTTGGGCAGAGGACCGAATGAGATGAACTGACTCATAGTAGTGGAATGTTACATATCTGTGTGCTTTACATCTAAACAATGCTCTACACCAATCAAATCATATCCAAATTACTGATATTAACCACTTATACACAAATTATGATCCCTATATTGAAAACAGCACTCTGTCTTGTACAAGGTCTGCTTAATATCTCCACTTTCAGGAATACCAGTGCCAAGCATGTTAGGTCATGATGTAAAAATTATATTTTTCTAATATTATTGGAGTTATCACAGATAAACAAAAATTATAGTTGCTGCTGTTAGAGAAAAATGATGCAGAATCAAGAACTGATCAACAGATATTTTAACTGACATAAACTGTAAACATGATATGGACATAAAAAATTTTCATACAACTAAAAACATCTCAACGACTTGAATCATTATGTCTGTTTCCAATTTCTCTTTACAATGAAATCTGAATACCCTATCAAATTTAGAGCTATCTTGATTACAGGTATAATGAGTCAAAACCAGGTAATTCAAGTACCTGTTTGTATTGCCCAGATTGTACTCGAGTAGCCATGTAGAATGATTACAAAAAGGCATTTTGACCTTGACTGATAATATTTGCTTGATGATATATAACATAATCATATTATGTGTAGTACTGAATCTAAATAGGAGTAAAACAAGAGACAAAATTTGTTAAGGTTCCAAGCAGGAATATAACAGTGTCAGTGTGTATACATTCTCTTCAAGCTTAGAAGTTATGTAATGATACTTAACAACAACTTGTTGCTTTACAAAAACCATAAGCCCTTGCAGTAAGCAAATCCAGACTTCCAAAGCCTTTCCCACCCTGGCTATCTAAACAATGTGTTTATGATCTCATATATATATACAAGATTACTCACTGAGGCCGAACTACAACAGGAAACCAGTAACCCAATAAAAGCCACAAGTGCCATTACAAATATCCTCTAATGGCCAAATCTCTTCTCAGGATAAACTCTGTCACAAATTTATCTTAGATTTCTTTGTACCAACTGTGATCTATATAATTAAAAGATCTAAAATCGGCAGATATTTTCAGATATATTTGATATGAAGTTATAATTTATATCTGTAATGTGGGTTTATTTGAATAGCTGGCCAGACTTCATCCTAGTGGTTGGGTCAAGGTTGCTTTTTAACGCCCTATCTTTTTAGGGCACCCGGAAATATCCTGATGAGAGGTTATCTGGACATTCCATATAAGCTACCACATCCTATCCTATTATCAGAAAACTGTTTACTTGTAACAATACAAATGCTATATTACCTTCTGAAGCTAAGATATGAACTATAGCAAGGTTGTCTAAATGAAATTAGGCTTGTGAAGTAGAGGCCAAGATGACTAAACACACATGGTTTGGAGGTAGAACACTCCTTACATTCATTAGTTCGTGTAAGAAGCAGTACCATGACAAACCTTTGGTCTCGACTAGGTCACCAACCATCCGCTCTTGAATATGGATGACTTGTAATTAACAGATACCAATTTGAAGGTATCTCTCATAGACTAAGTTAAGCAAACTAAAACAATTTTCTCTTTTGTGATAAATTAACAACTCAGAGGACAGTTTTTCTACCAATCAGGAGTCAGTAAAGACCAGCAGCTAATCAAAGGTTTGAAGAAAACCAATTGACGACCGACAAACAGTTAAAAGTATTTTTTAAAGCAGAATTCTGCACTGTAGTTCCTCAGACTGTAAATTTATCATCATGCAGCTGGGGTCATGGTACTAAAATCCCTCCTGGCTTAGGAGTACATAAACATTTAACTTTTCTAAGCTTTTTCTTCAAGTGAAAAAGATGAAAACTGTTTCAGAATAGGGGCCACAGGATCATCATATCCATGAATCGTAATCATCACATATCAAGGAGTCTGTAAAAAGATTTCACATTCTTAGGGTCACTGGTTCCTATGAAGAAGTTGAAAAAGTGAAAAGTTTACAGATAGATGGACGTGTGCCATGCAATGCCTTTAGCCCATATGGTCTTTCAGGCCTAATGAGCTTAAATTCATGAATTAATGCAATTTCATATTCCCAACTACAAACTCTCTCAACACTTCAATAAAAGCTCTAGAAAATAGACAATTAGGAACACAGTTTTGAATCAATGTATACTTTTCTTACTACCTTGTAGTTTACAAGGTAATAAAAAGAAACCAAAGAAAAAGCAAGTTTTTCCAGAGACTAATGGGAGAGTACACTGACTTATCGCTCAGAGATTACAACCTTGTTAACAGAGAAAAATACCTGCCAGTCAATTTGCTCATCGGCCTTCCCACAATTCCAACCAATCACTCGTGTCGGATCATCTCATTATCTCTGGGTGCTCTTTTCAAGATGAAGTGAACTGATTTTCGTCTACAGCTTGGTACCACAAAGGGGATTATTAGAGTGAGGTATGGTATACATACAACTAACAACCTTGATGGGAAATGAGAAATAAGTGCTGTTTCCAAGATAAGTGATTCTCCTTTTGTTTGAGTAAATCAAGTCTCAGAAAGAAGATTATTAGAGTGAGGCAGAAAAATAAACAAATCTGAAGAAACAAGAAAATGAAAAATGATTGTGAGAATAAGCTGTGGATCTCGATAACAGTCTTGGTGAAATAAAAAAGAAGAATGCGAGAAGGATTCACTGTATACAAACAACTAACAATTTGCAAAAGATTACAAGAAATAGGTTAGGAAACAGGGGGCTTCATTGTGTGAAGACAGTGATAAACAGATAGAAATTATTCAACCATGAACCACAACTGTGCATGGATGATAGCATGTGGGGTCCTGACATGTACTGTTAGATAAGAAATAAATGATGGGGCACTTACAAAGAGATAGCTTTCTGAAGTTTTGATGATGAAACAACTATCTGTGATAAATACCAAAATGCTGAAAGCTTTTATCGCATCTTAATGATAGGCCTTTTAAATTTTATTTTTTATCAACAACGCCTTTCACAGTTTGATGTGACTGCTCATTACACTAGTTAAAAATATTCAACAATACAGATCATGCTGAATGCATCTTCAAATCAAAAATCAAAATAAATATTACTTCCATAATTTGAAATAAAAACTTGCACTAACTAAACATGTATTCTCTCATTCAATTACGCTCAACTCTTTATTACTGAATAATTAGGGTAAACCATTCCTGATGACCAATGTACAGTAAGCAAAACTAAACAAGACCTAGACATCAGTTTACAATTTCAATTATCATGAGAACAGTGAAAAAGATTCTCTAACACTTGATTTGAATTCTTTAGAATTTGCCTTAACAAAAAATCTTAGGAGTTAAAAACAAAACAGAATGTCATTTCATTCCCCCATTTTTAGGTTCACAAACAGCCATGGTTGCCTCCCTGGGTAATGACGAAGCTAATCTGGACCAGATGCCTGTCTGCCTTCATTACTTACTGCTATATCTACTCTTGCAACCAATACTCTGCCTTCTAATGAAATCAACAAACTTTTACATTGCTAAAATATTATATAGGCGGATAGAGGACAAAATGATGCAGTGAAGAACGCCACACTGATGATTAACCTCTGAAAAATGGAGTTTTATTAGCAAAAGCTATTTCTCTTAAATATTGAAAGAAGTTTTTGTCAAATGACTTCTGGAGATACTAATTGAATTCTGGAACTCCTCTATGAGAGACCTTCAATGGTTTTGCAAAGGAGACCATCACATACACTTGATTACAAATTTCAATTGGCCAATGGCTACTAGTTCAACCCTTTTAGTGTTTTAGTGCACGACTGGCAAAAACTAGTCTGATTGTATTTGACTCTTGAAATCTAAATTTTACAGATTTCCTTTTCATGAAATTAGGTGAAAATGAAAAATTCACCATTTTTCTGTACTTTTGGTTTAGCTTTTCAGTCATCGAAAGAGTCCTCACCATAACAAAATAGCCAAACCAATCTCTTGAGGCTGGAACACAATAATCAACACAATGTCAGAAAGAACGGGAAATACAATTTGAGATTCTTTGTTAGCTGAGCCTTGGCAAGCTCTTGAGAATCGACATTGAAAGAGGAGATGGAATATTGTAGAAGGGGACAGTGAGACAGGCTAGTAGCAACAGATGCAGTTCACATTCTGCCCTGACTTGTGCATTGCTGTGTAACTGTAGATTACCAGTCTGACCCTTGTGAAATCTACACCACGTCAATTGCAAACATTTGCACATTTCTTTGCCCTTTTTCTCCAAAAAGATTCTAAAATAGGCAAAGGGAAGCAATGTTTACTGTATTGATAACCTAGAATGAGTCTCAAAGTCTGTTCCTGATAAAAAAGGGGAACAATTTGTTCTAAAAAATAAGTTCAAATTTAATGTTTCTGAAAAGTTTAAGGTAGTTACTGTGTTTATGAATTCTGCTGAGATATTTACAACATGTATACAATAAAACTGCCTGTGGGCATTTCATTAGTTCTATAAATATCAAAGAACCCATCAGTGACCAAGGTTGACATTTGTTGAGGCAATTTCACAATCCAAATTCCATACAAATTTCAGGACAATTAGTGCAAAATATCTCCTGAATGTAAATGACTATGAAAATTACTCAAATTGCCTGCTAGAAATTGCATATGCACTTCATATTCATAACCATGCATCTACAATATTTGGGTATGCATTGAGCATATCCGCATTTTAACAAACAGAAATTACATATCATGGCACTGCACTTAAAGTCAGATTTCATAGAAAGTATATTTCTCACATAAAGCAATTCAACTTAAGTTTTACAAATTCAGATATATAATATGCTCAACAATGACTTGCATAAAGAATTATAAAAGATATTTTTTAAACTCAATCGGAATTAAAATAAAAAAATATGTCAGAGAAACAAAATTATATTGTGAACATATTCAAATAGCCATTTGGTTAAGTATAAATTCTTTGATTATTCCTACGAGCTGTAAAACATGGCACAAGAAGACAACTGGGTAATAGTAAAAACTGAAAAAAAAATCGACAAAAATAAAGAGGCCCTTTGAAAAGTCAAGGACATAAAACACATTTTTTTCAAAATGATTTTTCAAGGAGAGTCTTTGTCAGGTTGAAACAGGGCTCAACCATTAGCTTATTCTATGAAGTGTTAGTGCAAAGACATGCACACCATTATTTCCCCAGAAATGTGACAGATAATGACTCATGGTGCACACCCTGCCAGTAGACAAGCCCAGTGTTGGATCACGCCATACAATAAAACACTGGACTCACATATCGGGCTTCAAACTCAATACTATCAAATTTTAATTCCAAAAATATAAAAACTTGACTTAACCCTATATTCGCAAAACTGACAATGACAAAACTTCGACAGAGGTATTGAAAAGGTTTAATCAATTTGATTTCATTTACTGACTATGGACATGGGAGGATAAAAGAATATTTTGTGAATAAAATTGACTCTTTTGCAGCAGCAGATAACAAAAGGATACACAATCATGATTGAATTAAAAACTAACAACTAAATCTATGCACTGTAAATCGTCTGCATGCAAGAGAATTGAAACACATCGGAAACCATTCTCCACTGTAGAGTGTAGTGAAATATCATTCATATTCAAATCTTGAAGTGTAAATCAAAAGATTTGCTTATTACATACTTTTCAATAGTCATTTCTCAGAATTTCCCAACAAATGCCTTTTATTATCAAGATATTACAGCTTTAGTCAATACACAAAAGAACTTTAACATTGTTCAACTAAATACTTTCCCAAACTGAGTATTCCATATCACTTGAAAAGATAAACATATGTATGGGTCTATACCAATCCAATAAAGCCGGAATAAAAGATTGTATATCAACCCTTCACATGTAATATAACCAATTTAGTGTTGGTATTTTTGTTAACACACTGTGTATTGGGTACTATCCAGATCGAGGCGACCTCAGTTATGACTCACAAAGGACAATACAACTTGTTGACAGGATCATGACATTGCTAGCAGTCCAGTTCTAGAATCTCCAACTAATTGTATCAACAAAACATATATACTGCACCTTAAATGAGTACAATTCAGTACCATTGAATTCCAACGAGTCAACAGTCAAAACAAATTACAAAAATGTTAATTGATATATACCAGAGACTATTAACTTTCTTCACTTTTTAGAACATACTTACATTCACAATGAAACATTCCTGCAAATAAAGATAACAGTTGAAGAAGAAATAATTTTCATACAACATTGTGCAAAACAATGGTCAGTGAGATTGATGTGTACATCGCAAGGAACAAGGTAAATAAAATCTTGAATCTTTGTCATAAATAAGGTTCCTATCTAAACCAATATGGTAAAAAAAGGAAATTGGATACCTTTTCGAACTCAATCCTCAATAAAAAGGTATAAAAGCTCTCATAAAGACAAGGAATAGCGACTGAAATGTTTAATTAATATGGTGTATAATTAGGCTCATTGTCAAAGCTCGCTGTTGCGTAAACATCAGTTGACTTAGTTGAATTTATGTTCTTTGTCTAGTTTACCAAGATGTTGATTTACTGTTACAATTGTCAGCTCAAAGTTTTCTAAAGAAGAAACAATTGAAAGTTCACCTATGTTTTTCAGTGGTTATTGTCATAAGATTTCCTAGCAGTTTGTTTCTAACAAATAATAATTTTCACAATACTTAGTCAGATTATGATATAATTTCTTTTATATACTTGTGTGCAATAATTCAACAATGACAAGTACTTTTTAAACATAGTACAAAACTGTAACTCTTTGAAATTTAGGACTAAAATAATTTTATTGGATTATATTACACTTGCAATATTACATCTTAGTATGCTTAGTGGAATACATTTATCAAAAAAACTCATCATAAAATGAATACAAAATTCATTTATTGAAAAAAATCTCATCATAAATAGAAAACAAGAAAGACTGTCACACAGGATATGACAATATAACCTTTACAAAATTTAAACCCCGAACTGTTAACTGTCAATTCTAACTGTTGATGACAAACAGCTCTGTTTTACAAATTTCTAAGTAATGAAAGATTTATCTGATATATAGATCTATTACAACATAAAGATTCCCCAACCTCTGAGTACAGAAAGTTAGGGTTGGTTTCATCACTTTATCTCCAAAGAAAGAATCAATTACAAATTTCAAACTCAGTAAATCTGCATAAAATAACCTGGTCATGTTGAATTTGACAGGACAACCACTTGATACAAGCCTTTGCTCCAAATCAATAGTTGATACTGCCATTGTTCCACAAAGAGGCTGTCTAGACATTCAGTCGCCACGGAAACATGAAATATGGAGACGGGCTACGAAAAATATTTTATTATTGATTGACAATATTAATTTAATTTCCATCCTGGGTGTTCTGTTTTGAGACAAGTGATTGATTATAGGTAGCGATACAAGAATTACAGTATGAGATGTCATTAACTCTGTGATCAGATTGCGCACTGCAATTTACATAACAAGTTTTACATAGACTCTCTGTTCATTCAACTACACAAGGCAGGGTGGGTACATTGATACAGAGGTAATTCATATCATATCTCGATGCAATACTGAACATTTTTTCCATGAAAATTTTTAATTCATTTCAAACATAATATATTTCTGATAATAAAGTTTGAAATATTTCCAACTTAATATAACTCTGGTGATAAAATTTAAATGTCAATTTTACAATCAATATATTTAATTATTTATTTTGAATTTAGTCAAATTATTCCAAATGATCTTAAATGAAATTATTCTGTATAAAGTCAGAAGCAAAAATAAATCTTGTTGAAAGTAAGTTAAGCCTCCACTTGTTGTTTTGCAGGAAAGTAACATTACCTTGCGGTACCAATATTCTAATTGAAGCTTTAATAAATGATTACAAATGTAATATTGTTCAAATTACAATTGAGTTATATCAATACTAAATCACAAAATGAATACACAGAGGAACAAAATTCATGCCACATTAATTAATTATTCACGAATGACAGATTGTCCAATTACCACTTTTCTTATCATACATACAATTAGCTTACAATTACATTATTGGAAAAGCAAAGTGATTACACAACAGTCCCAGTGAGTTGAGATTAACGAGGCACAACATCAATTGACAAAGGCTATGAAACAGCCAAAGTGCTGAATTAGGTCACTGTGACCAACCCATTCCCCGCATGAATTAGTCCCAACATCTGTTCTTTCTTGCACATTTTCAAAGGAAATATGTCAAAGAAAATGTCAACATTTGAAGAATGTAAAAGCTTAACTCTGCTTGAAACATTTGAAAAATAACTCCTTGGCAACATAAACTGCATCTAGCAAGATACTTAATCAAGATTTTGCTCAATCATATTTTGATGCATTCTTTCAAGCCATTGAGTTTCATTATGAACTTAAAACATTGTTCCTCTGTATTTTTACAGTCAAATGTTTGAAAATAATCCATGCTAAATTTATAAAATGCTTAAAAGGAATTCAGAAGTTCATGTATATCACAAAATACCATTCCTGTCATATTCTTTAAAAAAGTCATTATCCACACAAAAATTCTATAATGATAAATTGATCACAACAATGAAATAAGTTTTCCCAAAAAAAAGAGAGTAAAAGTCTAGTCTGATTTCATTTGCTCTGGCGGCATATAATTAAAAGTACTATTTCACGACAAATTACCTCATGATGTCCTTCCTACCACCCATTACACAAATTAGACCCATACCAGTCCAGACTACTGGATAAACATTAAACTATCAGTAGCTCCTCAAGACTCAATTAACATATTTAATCTCTCCACTCATCCTCTCAGTCTTATCTTACAGACCCTCTCCCCATCCTAAGGAACCCTACCCCCCACCCCCCCATGTTGAAAGATAGACTCCCCTTGCTGTAAACTCAACTAGCCCCCTTTATACTTCTCTGGTCATCTTATTCATGCCCCAAACCCACCTGCCACCCACCCTCATCCTACAAAACTATATCTGTTCTCTAGAATATCATTTTGACATTTGATCCCTTGAGTGACTACCAATGCTTTTTGCTGCAAGGGATATCCTTGACTACCTGCAGTTTTATAGGACCCCTGTATGAACAGCTTTCATAACAATGAGCAACTTTGTATCTCTTTCATTCATGTGTGTAAATGTTATCTATGTAGAATAATGTTCTTACAATGTTATCACTCATTCTATTATTGTACAGAAATCTAACATAAATATCATATTTCCCTCAAAACACTATTTTATCTTTAATCTACAATTAAGATTTTTCTCCAATTCAAGACATCCAGGCAAACGATAAAAATACTTAATGAAAAAATATCACAGTTTGGAACACCATTTCATTAACTTTTTGCTGAAACATAATCCTGATTCGTTTATAAAGCTAAGATGAATCATTTAATTAGTATGGTAGATATGCAGGGTCATGGATGTGTGATTAATATCAGGATGTTATTTCCATTACATCCAGGACCCCAAACTGTGTCACTGGTAGGCAGAACAAGCAACCCTCTCCTGTCAGAAATTTTTCCGAGTTGCAGAATGTATAGGGTTTCAGGCTGTAGCTGTGTCGGCCATGCTTTAGAGGCACTGTACACAATAGTCTCGCTCTCTCCGACCCAATGGCAGGCTGTGACTAAGTGACTCATACTTCCCTTATAAGTAGTATGACCTCATAGCTCACTAACTACTCTTTATAAGTAAGCTCAATCAAATTGTTTATTTCAAGTGTTAAAACAAGTATGATATATATATCTAAGAATAAATTGCTTCTTTTTAAATTTAAAAATTGATTAAATATGTTGCACATAAATCATATCAAAAACAAAATGGTCATTCTAGAAGTTAACTTTTCTGTAGGACAATAAAAACATTAAATTCAAGAATACATTAAATGAAAATTAATGGATATTAAGAAATATATCATTATAAGATCTCTTTCAGATATTACGATTATAGTGATCACAATCATTAATAAAAGTTAATGTAAATAATGATGCATTTCTAAATTTATCTATTGCTCATATAGCATCTACGGTTGGGAATGCAAGCCTAGCCTATAACCTCATTCATAAAGTTCCTAGCCAAATGTTGCAGACAGAGCATGTGTCGCCATTCAATAGACATCGATGAAGATAAAGATGGCAACAAAAGAAGCTAACACTGTAAACTACTTTTTCTGATACATGCGACCTCATACATTGCTGAGAAATTTGTTTGGTAAATTGGGTTGGGAATTAAAGCACAACAGCGATGCTAGAAAATAGAAATCAAGTTCCATCAAAACTTGAAGCCTGGCTGGTCAACAGGTACACAGACACTGAAAACAACACCTTTGTCAATTTCCAAATGTCACACAGTGTGTTCAAATAAATCCACTCAGCCTTGATTTTTCTGTGTAAATTGAATATGTTGATTGCAATATTGGAACAATTGACATAGCATGTTTGATATGGAGAATTCTGACCTATTGTTATCAAAAGCACATCTTAAACATGAATTAAAATCTAAGCATTTATCTAAATGATTAATATATATATCTTTCGAAAAGATTTTTGGTATGCCGCTTATTTTCCCTTTGTTGAGGAGAGCAATGCACTTTAATGTAAATAGCTTTGTTAATTATCTGTATTCTTTTAAAAGATCATTGCTGCTAATTATGCTTTTCTTTTGAAAAATTACATTCATTTTATTCTTTCAATAATGCTAGGGCCTATTGTAACTGTTTATGTCATAAAATCACATTAGCATAACAAGAATTTAGATTTAAAAGGAAAAACCATATATAAGACATATGTTTTATGAATAAATCGTAAATCATTTATAGGAGTGAGTTGTTCATCAAAACATGTTTGACTAACAGTACTGGTTACCATTATGACATTATTAAGACAACAATTTTGCAAAATCTTTCTGAGACTTTAACGTAAGCTTTGCCCATGGTGATTCTACAGTAGGTGGACTGATGCGGGATATATAAATTATGATAATGACATGTCTGTATCGTTTCCACTTCATTCAAGCACTAATAAAGAATGTCATTCACATTTCTGTTATTTTTTCTCTTTTGAGGTGTGAATCTTTTCGTGTCCTCTTTCAAGGGAAACGGAAAATATTTTCTTAAATGATGTTCAACCATTGTTGTCGGCAAAAGTTCATTAGAAAATGTTATGCATGACGCATAGGCTACAAGATCATCAACGGCCTCTTTTTGAAATATTTTAAATAAGACAGATAAAACTGAGAGAAACAGTAGAGAGAGAGAAAAAGCCAAAAATCTTTTACACGGCTAACGGAAGCTGTCGTATTTATTAGGCGTCTGAAAATCACGCCATTTCGGCTTTGCTTCATTCTTCGGTTCCTGGAAGTTACCGGTAGCGGCTGTCAAAGTTGGCAAATATTTAAAAAGTCCTACCTTTGGTGATTTCGCCCAAGATCAAATTCCTGTGGTCCTCAGAAAGGGGTTCTCCAATAACCAAAAGCAAAGCTGCTTTGGGAGGCTGAGAAAAGCCTTGATCGTCCGTATCGGTCATAGACATGCTATCCATTGCATCCGTCGCCATTCTGTAGCTCACTGAATGAGACTTCACTCACTTTACCGGCTTGATCCGGGACGGGCACTTGCTATATGTTACGAGGCTTTTCATTGGTTAATGCTTTGTTGCTCTGATTCGCTAGCGAATCGCGACATGTTTGATCGATTTAGGTTTTTACTTCCGCTTTCACTACACCGGGAAATTACGGAGACAACTTCAGTGAGAGAAAGATTGTTGGTTGGTATCAATAATATGCAACTACATCGTTTCTTTACGGCGAAACAACAAATATAACCGTTATCTAGCTGTACGTGGCATAAATATGGTCAGATAGAAGATCTTATTCATTGATTAGTTGAACAGTAGTAACTGGACCTGCATTGAATTTCCTGGTTCTTTGCACAACAATCTGTCAATATCGAAATTTATCTTTATCAAATATTACGAACTTATAAAAAAATAGTTTCATAGTTAGATACTCATGTAATGAACTTCCGTAAAATAGGTTATCTCATTGATAATGTGAAAGGGTTGCATTTTGTATTTTGCCAACTTAATTGGGCAAGATGATGGGAATGAATCAACAATCACGAAGCATATACATGAGGATGGTCTATTGGTTATGCCTTTTATTTGTATTTACCAAATAATTTACAAGTATCTTAGCAACAGAGTTTACCTAATATGATTGTGATAAAAATCGTTTGGTACCAGATTTAGAAAACAATTATTCTGCAAACACACAAGATTTTATACTGCCACTCTGTGAGTTGTTGGAGTCATATATTCCAAACTTAATCAATGGTGTCATTTGATCGCGAAGTATCGACTGTTACCAAAAAGACATATTTTAAAGCTTATTGTTTTTTTACAGTGACAATATGAAAGAACGTCGCAACTATGATCGAAAACCGAACAGTGGTGCGCGTCCAATAGTCAAATGTAATTTTGGAGACTTATCTTAAACAGCCAGGAGGGCACATAGGAGTTGATAGCGTTTGTTAGGTTATATAACTAGTATCCATGTATATTGGACGAGATATCTACACCTCTGTGCATTTATTAGGATGCTTTTAGATTTTCATGGAAAACCAGTATTTGTCATATAGATGTCTTTTGGACATGAAAAGTTAAGATGTTTTGATTTTATATCACCACATATGACACTGGGGTTCGTAACAAAGGTAAATAATATTTTATGAAAATCATGGAGTGGCTCTTTAAAACCCAATTTTAAAAGATATAAAAATTGTTGGTATTGTAAGATGGTAAACTTTGAATATATTGTTCTTCATTGATTACATAACCTTTGTTATCTTTTTCAGATCTTTGAAAGCAACAAAGATGGCATCAGAAGTAGAAATTGATGACACCTTGTACAGGTGATTATGCTAGTAAATGTATTTTGTGTTGCACTGGTACCTCTTTAAAAATGAGTATAGTGTTTTGAATACAATACAATAAACCTTCTTGCTGTAGGCAAGTAAGATTTGTTCACCATTAATGAGGAGAAGAGTTCAATGACATATCCCAGATTAGGAAATTACCACATTTCACATATATGAACCCACACAAGCATATATCTTTTATGGATTAATTTTTCCTCAGTATTTTCGGCTAGATTTATTTTCTTTGAAAATGTGTACATTGTTTCCATCCTATGATCATGTTGATATGTATTGCATATCCTAATGTGAACAGACTGGTGTTAGTCAATTCCTCAGCAGTAACATGTGGAAATCCTGGAATAAAAAATGAGATGATGAAGTAAATAACAATATATCTTATCTATCTGACCATGTTCCGAGGAGTAAAAAGTTCAAAATATTCCTTATAGCAGCATTTGAACTTCTTGGATTTCCTCTCAACATGATCTCTCTACAATGATCAATCACATGTTCTTATACTAGTTTATATTAATGCAGATAAAACCATGTCATTAACAAATCACATCAGAATGTGAGACTATCTAAAGTATCATCAAGTTTATATCATGGTAGAGGCAGTAGTAAAACTTTGTTCCTTCATACTGTCACAGGGTAAAACATTTTTGCTTCCGCTCATATTTCATACCCTTGGATAGAACCCAACTCTAAGCTATGCTCTGTGATGATGATAATAATAATAATAATAATAATGAGTATTTATAAAGCGCTATATCCATAAACAAGGTGCATGCTCAAAATTATTAAATTAGAGAGAGAGTCTAGATTAGAGAGTCTTTTAAACTACAGCTGGCTTTCGCACTTCTGCAACATGAGAAAGATCAAATCAAATGCTGTTCGCATTTTATCAAAGTAGGTGTAGTAATTTATTTTGAAACACTATTTTGGGAATCTGTATGAGTTCCGCAGTGATCCACCACAAAGTTTGCAGGCTGAGAACTGGGAGCCACAATTTTGATATTGCAGAGTCACATTTCAATTGATGTTACGTCTGTAATTTTTTAGATAGGTCATACATCACAGCGCGTAGCTTTGACTTGTGTTCTATCCCAGGGTATAAAAGTGAAGCCCTGAGACATGATTTTATTCCTTGGAATTCTAATGAGAGAAAGTAAGTTACAAAGTAAGAACAAGTTATCTGATCATGTTGACTTTATTAATCCAACACTTAGTTGCTCACATGACATCCTTTGTTGTCAACTTGGAACTGAATGTCAAACCTTTAGATCTTTTTTAATCAATATTTGATTTAGTTTGAATATGATTCAATTGATTGTTGGTTGAAATAATTATTTTGTGATGGACTTAATAATTTTTCTTAAAAATGTGGTAAATTTTGGCAGAAACATGCAGTTTTGAATCTTTGCATGTAGCAAGAAAATGTTTAATAACACTTTTAGCTTTTTTTTCTTAGGCTAGTCATGTGATCGGTTTTGTTTTCAGTCGACAGAGATATGTTTTGGGAGACAGTGCAATGAAGCGTATGGCCAAGGCGTCTGTACTCATCTATGGAATGGGAGGACTGGGTATAGAAATTGGTGAGAAGTTGTTATACAGTGATCATCATCAGCATTTTTAAGTGTTGTTTTATTTCAACACAGTTTGATTGAAAAAATAGTTAAATATTGCTGTTATTGATTCTGTGTCTTTTGTTTAGTTCATTTCTGTTCTGTAATAAAGAAATGTATTTCATATGCTATATTTCACTGATTCATGACTTCTTTTGAATGCAAGGAATGTAAGCCAAATAATGACCTGGTCAATAATTGACTTACATTGTAACAGAACATTTGCAAACAATGTTTTCAATCTTAAAGTTTCTTCTAATGGTAAAAAATATGACAATGGCATTTCCAGGTACACGTTGCGGCTTACCACAAGGAACCGTAATTTTATTTGCCTTACACTACCGTAAACAACCCCGTTAGGTTGTTAAACTAACTACACGATGCCTTAATAAGATATAGGTAAAACCATATTGATATAGGAATAGACTTAGAAAAAAAATTGTAATACGGTCTGAAAGCAGACTCACTACTCGCATATTCTGATGTAAACTCTGCTAGCCAATCGCAAAGACTCCAGCAATAGGCTTCGGTGGCTATTAAAGGCTTCGGTGTCAGTAGTCATGTCATGTAATTCTGTGAACCTCAGTTAATTACCCAAATCAAGCAATGGGGCTGTTTTAAGACCGTTGTGGAGAGGAGAGCCCTTGATAGAACGAGTTTGATTATCCAAGAATAATTAGCAGCCCACTAAGTTGGGGCTGCTGTCAGTTTTTGTCTGGTTTCCACCGACGCCGCTGCTGCACATTGTAATTTGCTATTTATTGTTCCCGCTCAGGTTTTCAGAACTCATTTACAAATCTTCTTGCTTATACTTGGGGGACATGTTTTGACATGCTCACATTGAAAGTAAAAGGTCAAGGTCGTGAGTAATGAAATCATTAAAAAATATTCTTGTAAACACAGTAACTTGAAAAGTTTTGTCGCAATGAGGCTCTTATTTGGTATTAACAATTATGGAGAACTACCAAGAGTTGAAAGGATCTTGGTACGATTTGTCAAAGGTCAAGGTCACAAAGAAATCAAGACATAAGAATGGTTTTGTGAATATACTTTATTTAACTATTAACACTTAACAGGCTGAGTCAAATTTTGACATAAAAAACAGCTTAATGAGATCTTAGATTAATTATTTATTGATTAGGCCCCCTTGGAATTCTTCTAAATATGTTCACATTTAATGTCAAAGTTCAAAGTAACAAGTTCTGAAATCACTACAAAAATGTTTTAAATTGTGTGAAATGCCCCCAATGAAGTCATGACATTGAAATGCTACTAGTTGTAAGTGAGATTTCTTGACTTTAATGCTCAATTATGTTTGTGGTATCTTTAGTAAAAAATGCCAATTTTATTGTGGCTGTGAAGAAGGCAGAACAGGGGAAGGCAGAACCCTCAGTTTCAACTGCTCTTCTTTTGCGGTGTCCTGCAAATGCTCATCTAGTTTTGTCTGACTTTTATTACGTGGATCATGTTCGATTTTAATCAGACTTGGCCCCCAGATTTCTAGTTAGTCATTCATCAATTGCCATGGCAACAAATTCAAGATCTAATCTTCTTTTTGTTATGATTATCATTCTTCCAAAAAATTTAATAAAAAACTTGCCTGCACAGATATATTTTGTATATATATGAAGAGGACATCTTGAATTTTTTCAAATAGACAGAAGTATTTAATAGTCAATCAATTTTTATTTTGAATACATTATAAATCTGGTCTCTTTCAGCCAAGAACATAGTACTTGCTGGAATCAAGGTACGGTATTTTCAGGAGAGAGAACAAATTCTTCATCAATTTTTATTACATTTATCATGCCATATGTCCCTATTTAAATGTGGTATCTCGTATATATCATATGTAACATATCATTTATCATATCAAACATCATTATCACATCATATATCATATCATATGATATATATCAGTCCATATCATTAGGTATAAGATCCCTTTTAATTCAATTTACTCTCTTATACCGGCCTCTTGTCTCTAATGTTAATGTCTTTAGCTGAATTAAATTGTTTGTACATCTCTCTGAGACTTAAGTGAAAAAAAACCCAGGTCATTTATTCGAAAATTTAGAATATATGTTAAGCAGTGGAAAGTATTGCAAGATGTTATCATACACATTTTGTTGAATGATTAGGTCAAATATACAGGTTATACACACTACCACTCAAAGAGGAAATAGTTACCCTCTCAGCCAAACCCTGCTTACAGACTTCTTTCTTGTGACATAGAGTATCTTTTGTAAAAATGTATTTGGCTTTGCTCCGCACCAAAATAACATGCACTGATTTAGTTTCAAATCTTCCCAATCAACTTATGTCCACTATGTATTTTCATGATTGATAATCATGCTAATACTTTATTTTGTACAATGTTCAGAAGATAAAGATCAATTTACATGTTCACTAGTTGTATGACCTAACAAACTCTACCAACCCATAGTTGGTGCCTTTTTGCAGTAGAAAAGTTTCTGATATTAAGTGTGAATCAATGTTGCTTACCAGTCGTTACATTGTCAAATCAACTGTTTTTTGTAACTTTATGCAACAACATACTTCATATTACCTTAACAAGTTTTGATTCATGTGATTCTGGTGCTATTTTTTCAGTAGGTAAAATGTTAAAAATGTTTTGTAGTCAGCTTTTCAATATTCAGTGTTAGCTTCTCTAAGAATTATACTCGTAAGATTTCCAAAAAGACCTGTGTTTAACCGTGGTTCATTGATTCTTTCAGTCACTCACAATTCAAGACAGCAAGACAGCCACAGTGACTGATTTAGGTTCCCAGTTCTTTCTGAGAGAAGGAGATTGTACAGCTGTGAGAAATAGGTAAAACTAATGATAATTACCTTGCTGCTTTTCCCAAAATGTTGACAACCCTTTGAGCTTTCTAAACACATGGGTTATCATGGACTGAAAGGTTTAAAAACCAAACCTTCAACACATTAAGTGAAAAGGAAGAGCAGTGTGATGCTTTGAATAATTGAAAATATCCATGTTGATAGTGCGACATGTTATAAAGTAACTGTAAAGACATTTATAGCTTGGGGATTTGTTAGTACAATCAAATCATTTATCAGAGCTGCATAAAAGCCGGTGAGTGCTCTTGGTTGTTTCATTATGGCTACCATTACGGATGGCTTTTGACCCTGTGTGGGCTGTTGGCCTGTTGCAATCTACTATTGCGATAGTGATAGACCCTTGTGACCCCAAATTGCAATAGTTTTGCATCAAAACAAAAAAAGTATATCACTTTCATTCCAAAAGATTTCATGAGAATCTTCAGATTAATGAAACAGCATTTGCCATTTCGCACCATTTCTAACAGGGAGCATCACCCTAAACCTTTTCATCTTAAGCAATTTAGAAACGATATATTCAAATGAACCACCAAATGAAGTTTCTAGGGATCTGGTAATGACCTTTGTGAGTGCATGTTGTGCATTCTTTTCTGGACCAGAACTCAGAAACTATAAGGCCTGTCTCAAAGTGGGTATGTAGAACAGTCATCATGTGTATTGGTGCCTTTTGGGCTTTTCAACTTTGTCTACTCTTATTTTCACGGAAACAGAACTTAGAATTTTGTTTCTGGTCCAGAACTTTAAAACCAAACAGCCTAGCTCATTGAAACTTGGAATGTTAAACAATCCTCATACGTAGTGATGTCTTTTGGAGTTTTCAACTTCTTCATTCTTTTATATTTTGCAATTTTCATGGAAACACAACTTCGACTCGTTTGTGGAAAGGAACTAAAAAACCCAATAAGGCCAAGCTTGATGAAACTTTTGTATATTGAACAATCATCATGTGCAGTTGTGCAGTTACCTCTGAGCACTTTACACTTTTGCCACTTGGTAGGGGATATAGCCCACTCTGTCTGCTTGTATACACTACTATATATTAATCGATTGTATTTTCTTGTTTCCTATGTATAAAGTACTAAGGTGACTATTGTGATCTATCATTAGTTTGATGGAATGTTACAACCCTACATCTAAAATCATGAAGTATCAATAGTGTCATGGTTAGGGTTGGCCCTAGCAGTGTAAGAGTTAAAATCTTTACTGACTTCTTCTCCTGATATAAGAGCTGAAGTGTTGCGTATTACTGGATTGTAATTTGTAGCTTTGTCGTAACTCACACTGCTACTTCTGGAACATTACAGCAAGTGAATGTCAGCATAAAATTGTTTTCTACAGCCTTAGAAACTAACCAAAATCTGTTACGAGCTCATTTGGAAAGTAACTATGAAATATCACTAGCACACAAACATTCCAAGCAGAAAATTATTCAAAGCATTAACAATCAATTTCATCACGTTCAGCCTAGTCTTCAGGTTTTAAAATTATGAATTTTATTATCAGAAAAATGTAATATGGTGCTGCAAGTTTATAATAAGGTTAGTCTTAACTCAATATAGAAGTTTTTAATGTTCACTTAAGAAAACAAAATCTATTGTATGAAAATCAACTGGATGAAATAATAATAAAAAATTTTTTCAGTGTAAGGTTTTTGTTGAGACATGATTTTAAAAGAAACTGTTCTTATTTTGATTTGAATTCTTGACATATATTATATCCCACATGGACTTATATATATATATTACCCATATGGGAAGATGGACACAGGGTAATATTTTTCCTGTAAGTCACATGGGAGTTACACATTTTCTTGGCATTTGATTGGTTGTTGTGAACCAATGAAAAAGAACGTAGTGCCGGGACTATTTCATTCATCTTTCAAACTTGTCCCGACTGGTAATCTGTTTACCCTTAGACTGAATTTTAACAATGTTTATTTATTCCATGTAGTTGCCAGTCGTCATTTCCCAGATGTGCCGCCACAAACAACGTGAAATAAGCCTGTCACATTGCACAAAAGCATAGAAATTAGCAATTATTGAATCAGTTCTTCATCACGCTAAGCTAACAGTCGAGCAGAAGCGCCTGGTTCTGTTCTATCGTAATGGCGTCATAGACACGAGCGGCTATGATGTCACAGTGTCATAAGTTACGTCACTAGTTCAACCGTCATGTAGTATTACTTTAGGGTATCGCTGATTTATTAACACAAAATTAACACAAAACTGTGAAATGCAATTATTTTGAATGACAGTTATGAAAACAGGAATAAACGTTCAAAAATAACTACTTTTATCAATTCTTTTGAAACTTTTTAACAAATTACAATTTAGCCGTGCGTAGGTAAGTGTCAAGCAAAACCACAGCACACGCGTATGAATTTTGAAATTGCAACCCTAATCCTTAATAGAGAAACGATTATTTCTATCATAATCGAGTTTTAATATTCTAAAAATCATATAGGTAATATAAACAATAACCAACTCGTGACGGCAATGACATTTTCAAATATATTTTCGTTATCAATTTCTCAAAGTATATATACACATTGCTTTTTTGATCTAGTATCATTTCAGAATGTCATATAATGTTTGTATCAATTCTGTAGTTTGTAGTATATCAACTTCTTGTAAAATGACTTATCTCAAGCAGATACTATACGGTATCATCCATATCTTAGACAGGAAATGACTTGACCTAATTTCATGAAACCAATGCTAGAAGAGTCTATTTTTGAGTAATAATGAATGACTTATCATGAATTGGAAGTCATTTTAGAGTATTTGGTTATGTTTATGATATTCTTTATCAACATTACTTAAGAAAAGTTATCTTAATCTTCAGATAATGGACAGACATTTTGAGCAGCAGTTACAATACCTGTCAGTACCAAGTGGTTGTTCCCATCAGATTGTTACAGTTGATTTGCAGACTTTGTTGTGCTGTAATTGATTTTTTGGAGGTGATTTATTCACAGTTTATTTTATGGAAGTATGAAGAGATTGATCATCTTGATCATATTTCATAAACAATTATAGCCATAGTTACAATTAATTTTGCCTTTTATTTTCTGTGAATTCAAGTTAATTTTCTTGTTGGGTTGATTAATGTTGGTCCTTTAGAAATTATATATTTGATAGTGCAGCCTCCCTTCAAAATGCGTAATTGTGATGTTTAAAATTGAATAATATTTAATTTGTCAAGCATGTAAAGTTACTGTGACATGATCATTGTCAATAACTGGAACGCTGAGATCAACTAACGGTCAGTGCTTGATCAGTTGTCAACAAAACAAGTGCATTATGGTTTGATATGTTTTGAAACATGACCTTCAATTTCATGCCACTATTTCAGTAATAAAAATGATATTTGAAATCTTATCTTTAGAAATACACTGTCTTCTGAAACATTGATGTACAAAAAGTTAGCACTGAAATGTTTTAGTGACTTATTTTATCACTCAATTCGGGCAAGCAGGTAAGTGTTGATTTCGAGCACTTTTCTATAAACAGAAAGCCTGTGACTCTTCCATCAAAGAATAGCAATCATATGAATTAAAGTTCATATTTGAATGATGAGCAAAATATTCTATCACAATTTGTTTACAACCAAGCCTACTACCAAGAGAAAGAAAGAGAATTGCTTTCCATGAATACCAAGGTTACACCTCACTACAACAAATATAAAACATTGGATCAGTCTGTGAAGTGAGTAAAATTCAATTCAATTAATCACAAGATTATCACATTTAACATTCGGCATCTAAACTGAGCTCAAGTGATTTTGTATATGTAGTTGATAACGTTAAAGAAACAGAAATATGATCATAGTCATGAATATTGGACATGATTTATAATTCATGCATGAGGTTGATATCTAATCATACTACTGAGAGTTTGTATGCTTTATGAGATAGGAATGAATTTGCTAATGAGTGGTTTCGTGCCTACCTAATGTTTGATTGTGATGATATTGCTTGATCTTTTCACTTTCACCTATACACCTAAATAATGTGAATTAGTGGTGGTTAGAGAGTTTGGCTTTGGATCAAGACGTCCGTGGTTCGAATCCCAGCAGGGGCCTGGCAACTTTGTCTGCAGTAGAGAACTGTTCTACACGCAGTAAGGTTTTGGTGCGATGCTACACTGAATTTCAGTGCACTACCACCCATGGTTCCAGTCGATGCTCCCAGGTTTCACCGCTATCCATAGCCACATTGGTGTTGCTGGCTTTTTCCCTGCAATTAAACTAGCAGCCTTAATGTAACTGAAATACTCTTGAAAGCAGCGTTAAACCCCAAATCACCTCGTCATCAATGATCGCCTGCTTTGAATACTTTATCTGCTGTATCAAGAGAACTGAATGAGTTACATGAAGTTGACTCTATGTGCTATGAAACATAAGCGTAACCCTTGATTTAGTAGTTCAAGAAATTGCTAGTCGGTTTCACCCCAGTAAAATATCACCACAGTAAAATATCACCACAGGATGTCTGCCAACAAAAACCCAGTGATTACTCGTAGGCCAAGTCTGAACTGGTTGCTTCATTACAGTGTGGAGGAGAGGAGGCATCTTGAATAGTTGTCTGATCACTACTTTAAATCCTGAATCTTTTATGAATAGTTGATTATGCTATGTTGTATATCGGTTGAGAGTGTTTTTTAAACGTAAGTAAGTAAGTTGGGTTGTGAGTAAACCTCTGCCATAGAAGAGCCTTTCCATGTTGTGCTGCTGCTTGCAAGAGTCACTGTGATCGATCCAGGCTGGCCTCCAGCAGTCTCACAACTAGTAACATTGATTTTACACATAAGTTGTTCTTGTATTTCAACCTTATTTTGACTGTCAGGTAAATTATTCAACAATTGCCCTGTTGTATCCCCACGTTACCTGTTTTCATGTGTCACATCTTTTCCAGCCCCTAAAACACTGGCATGGAATTCTTTCAAATCATCAGTAAGAAAATAACTACGAAATGGAAAGTAAAAAAACATCAGAAAGAATTATTTTTTCTGTAAGTCTTTAATTTTGACGTTAAACCACTAATTACATTAAGTTATACGAATGCGATTTAAAGTCATTAAAGCTATCAACGTTACAAACCAGACGTCTGTGAACTGTTTGAACTTCTTTTGATGAAGAACATGAACTTCCTGTCAAAATCACATGGCATCATGTGACATTTTTTTTAAAACTCTCTGTCCATTTGACAAGTGGGGTTGTCTCATGATAGTTTCGATCTATTTTTACCAGCTTTGGCAGTCCGCCGAAGAACACCAGGGCGTTGATCGAAGCTTAGATTACCAAAATTGTAAGACGAAAAGAACTTGCAAATTCAGATATCATCAACAATTTAAATCATTATTCCCTTTTTATCATCAAGATGAAAAAATTCCAAGAATTATTTATAATACAAGTTTTCATTTTCATACATATAACATAACTAAGGGTCTATGACTTAGATTTCTCGCATCAGAGACAAGAAGACAAGTGGCACAGCAACAAACACATGACTATTGGATTGTAAATTATATTTGATTATTAACTATTTACTTTGTGTGTATCTTTAATTTTATCAAAAGGTGTATTTAATTACAAATATTACCAACTGTTTTCATCAATAATTCCGAGCCAAGTGCACAACTGAAGGGATTATTACTCAGGTGCGCCTTGATATGAACATAAGATTTTTCTTTATGATTCAACACTTACATCAGTTAAATAAATGTAAACCATTATTCTTGTGGTGAAAAATCAATAATTAGATGATGTCATAAAAGAATAAACATTTAAAATTAATTGCCATGACAACAAAAAAGTATGATGTTGAAAGTGGTGTCTAAAAAGTAATGATATTTTAGTAAAGGCATCTCGAAAAGTTGATATTCGGTTGTCATACCAATAACTAAACATGTGCTTTTGAAATAAATTATACTTTTTCAGGTTTTTTTTAATTTGTTGTGCTTCAAAATTGATATAGTATTTTGAAATCATACCCCGAAAACTTAAGATGACTACATGACAAAATCTGAGGGGCTCGAAAAGAGGTGATGTCACAAAAGTAGCGATCAGACAACCTTTTCCAAGTTAAGAAATTTTCTTGCAAAAAACAATTGTATGTTTTATAGAATTACACATCTAAGATGAAAAACCAATTTTAAGAATGTTAGGTAAGAATAAACTGCAAATGAAATTTGTTTTATTACAATGATTAATGTTGAACTCCAAACCATTTCTGAATCTTGGTTTCACTTGATAGCTCTGGTAACTGAACAGGATGTAACATTTTCAAACATCTGTCTCATATATTCCTTATTTTACAGTCTCATCATTATGCAAATGATGTAGCAGATGATGCTAATGATTAGTATGTGGATGCTGTTTCATACAAGAATGACCTTATTTTGGTATGGATTCACAATTCTTAATAAAGAAAAACTCCAGGTCAATTATTCAAAAGTGAATTTCAAACTAGAACTTGACCATCTGAGTTTGCTAACCATCCTTGCATGTCTTAATTAGGGCCAAAGAATAAGACATGACATGACTATATGTATACTTAACACAGTTTTGTCAATTCTTGCGTATTCTGATTCAATATTTTAAAATTTACAATAAAAATGATAGGTGGTACAAATTTAAAAGCAGTTGAAAGTTGCAAATTGACAAACAAAAATGAAGTGCCTGTTTTGAGAATGGTTTATCCGTAATTATCAGACTAATAATTGTTTTATCAGATTCATAAAGTTTAGGAAGTGATTGCTGTGAGGTGATTTGGGGTTTAACGCAGCTTTCAAGGTTATTTCACTTACATCCAGCTACTCTTATTATTGCAGGGAGAAAGCCTGCAACACCATTGTGGTTATGCATTGCGGTGAAACCTGTTAGCATGTACTGGAACTAGTAAACAATGGCTGGTACTGCGCTGAAAATAAGTGTAGCATTGCACCCAAAGCTTATTAAATGTAGAACAGTTATTTACCACAGGATTCGAACTCAAACCTCTTGATCCAAAGCTGCATGATCTAACTGCGCTATCCTGCCGCCCATTTAATTATGCTATTGCTTACAGCACCTTTCTTGGAAGTCACTTCATGAAAACAGGGCATAACAGAGACACATGCCATTTGCATCCAGAACTCTTCTAAAGCTTCAGTGGAACCAATTCCCAGCTTGAGTGCAAATATTGTTGCATGACCTTGATTTCCACCTTCTGTTCATGTCAAAAGCTACCCACACCAGGACTGATCCACCATCATTATATATATTGTATGTCATTATATATCTGTGGGGTTAAGGGTCATATTGGGAAGAGGACAGACACGTAGGCAGCTGTCAGCAACACACTTGCCGTACTTGATTTTCTTTTGAAGATGCGACAAATCCAGATGATTATCAGTCAGTCGGGGTCGTATAAGTGGACAACAAGCTTAAAGATCTGCTGACAACATACGTTTGTTGACGTGCTGTGTTCCCCTGTTCACTCTCTTCATTTGCTGCCACCATTGACGGGGTTGATTGGTGTCTGACATTCCATAGAAATAATCTTTCATCCCTCAAATTGGTCACTTTAAGCCTACCTTGACCAGCAGCAACTTTTCATCATTTTATAAACAATCTGGGTATAACATACTTTCTCTCATGCCCTCAATCAGCTGTCTTGTTGCCTTAGAAGCAAACCTGCTCAAAACTACTCAGAAATGCAAACGTGCATACACTTTCTCTGCATCCAGAACAAAGCATGATATGCATGTCAATTTGTTGTATCGACTGAAATTGACAAACATGTAGGCCTTGAAATAGTGCTTGTCAAAAAGGTATTTATTTGATTATGTCTAAGTCCGGTGAAATAAAGGTTTGTTTCAATTTTGAACTTCTTTTAACTTTCCATAATGTAATTGTATATGTTTAAGAACAACTTCAATTAAAGATATCGTTTGCCAGAAGCTAAGCAATATTACTGCATATGTAGCAGATTTATGTTTTCCACTATTCCACATTATCTGTTATCAATCCAAGCTTTTCTGATTCTGAGCTTTGCTCATTCTGTCATCAGATTGCATATAATCATATCACTAGCTGCTTTGATGAAGGTGTAAAACATGGTGATCATGCTATACATGGTGAATCAAAAGGCTATGAAACATATGTAACTAAATATCATGTTCAACCCGGAGATCATTCACTACATGTCGAAATCAAACACTGTGTTGAGTTATGATTGTGCGTGCTGACATTACAGGCATTGTCTGTCTCTTTTGCTCTTATTGTATCCTTTGACAAGGAAGTTATTTTTTTAATCTCACTGTACAAATCAGTTTAAAGTTGGTTGTGATTTCTTGTTTGCAAAGTTTCATCTTCTTTCTAGATGCATGTCAAAAGAGAGTTGAAAGAAGAAAATATCTATTCAGAAATAACAACTCTAATTGTAAACTAACTTCTGAAATGCTACATTAATGCAGTTTGAAAGATTTCGCAAAAAAATTGAAATGTATCTTGTAATGTGTTTTGTGATAGACAAGAGCGTTAAGCATGTTCACAATTTACTTCTACAAACAACCTGTTAATTAGGGAAATTACAAGAGTAAGTTCAACTCAAATCAAATGGAATTTAACATGTTAATTAATCAACCACTCAGGAGATTCACAATACCAATTTCTGATAAAATGTAAAAGGATTATGAATGTAAGAAGCACAACATTATGTTATGGTTATGGAGTCCCTGAATCGTGAAGCAGTAAGCATAAGACGAATGTTTGTGTGTCAGTGGTGAGGGTCACAGAGACTTGTAGGGAAGGGATGTGGAGGTAGGGAGAATATAAAGGGCTCTAAATAAAACCCTTTCAATGACACACGGCATGCTTTTTTGTCTTCAAACACAACATTAAGTGTGAGATTGTTATTTGAATGTTTTCTTGTTTGATGTGAAAGATTCATTTCACTTACTTTCTTGCATAAGTTTCATTGTCTAGAAATCTGAAATCTTGAATAGATTTTTACACTGATAGGAGTTACTAATGGATCATAAATAGTAGATAGGATAACTCTGTAATCTTTACAAGTGTTCACAGTGGTCATCCCTTTAAAACTAAATAAAGTTGTCCACTCCTAAACTAAGAGTATTGTAAAGCTAAAACTTTTTTCTTCTGAATACTTGGCCAATGTGTAATGTATACTAAAGTCAAATAAACCAGTGATAACTGTTTTTTGAAAATTTATGTTTTGTGCATATTTGACAGAGCCTATTGCACTTACTACTTAGTACCTTTATAACAATGTTCATTTAGAATAGTATAAGGGTTGTAAAATTTCTATATACAAAAAGAGATTACAGTAGAAAGAAAAGTAATAATTAAAATGTAAATATGACCTGCGTGAAAGTTTTGTTGACAAGAACACAATTGGGAATATTGTGTATTGATTGTACACGGAGGTGAGATATTTATAGACCTGTGGCTATTATCAGGGAGATAAAGATCCAATCTTGTCAATGGAACCAAGTCCCCGAGACTTGGATCTCTGCCAGAACAACAGAATGGTCTTCAGTCTGCAAATTACCACCACCCATCATGGGATTATTTCAACCTTCTCAGTCCAAGAGTAATGGGTTATGTTTATTGGTTCCTTCTCCATTAAGTCATTAATTATGATGATAATTATTGGGTATTAGACCTTGCTCTCAAACAATGGCCTGAATGATATGGTAATCTATGCGCTATTGTCATATGATGTGTGTCCAGTGTATCATTATGGTGACAAGATCAATATAGGATCTTTTTGGGCCATGTCAGTGACACTGTTTACTTACTGATGTGGTTATGCTGGCAGATGTTAATCAATTAAAGGCTTAATCACTATCTTTGACCAGAAGAGCCACTTAATGAATGGTAATTATATGAAGATGCAAAAGAGATAAACTGATGAAAAAGTTAGTGGACATGATAGTTAAGATATATCTAAAAGTCAAAACATGTTTTTGCATACATACTGACTGACATTCCTAGATAACCTATGATGAAGCCTACCAATCTTCTACTGCTACACCTGTGAGATTGAAGGGAAACACCAAAAGGCAATCATGTTTGTTTTGATAAAGTAATGACAAATACAATTAAGATCACAATCATCGATATTTGATCACACTCAGGATCTTTTTTAATGATTACGTAAAGACAGAGAAACATTTCAAAAGAAATTATAGTCTTTTGTGGCATTCAAGGATTTATCCTAGCAGCTCATTGTCATTCTTGTACATTCATCTACATTCCTCAAAACATTTTTACACGTTTTTTGCCTCTTTAAGCAACAGCACCAAAAGGTGTCAAATTGGAAATATTGGTATGATTTTGAGAGCCCTTTCCTAATCAGAATAGTTTCAATAAGTGTAACAAATGTTTTTTTAAGCACATAAAGATGGATAAAATTATCAGTTCTCTTAAGACTTACCTTCAGAATTTAGCTATGTTACAATGTACAAAGTATTATGGTCGCCGACAGATTCCAATAAAAACAACTGGGACACACTGGTTCTGGTACAGAAAAATGATTACACATACTGTGCACTGCACTTAGATACTGTTCTTTAAGAACTGTTTTAGGCACATTTATTACCTATATGGTTAATCATAAGTTATGACATATTTTCAATATGAGCACATGTGCACATATCACTTTAGCCTAGCAACGATTGTTTAAGTGCGAGTTACGCATTTGTCGTCTGTAATGTCATAAAACCATTGTTCATGTTGTCACTCTAGAGGGCCGTCGCCAAGGAAGCCGTCACTTTCTGAATATTTCCATGTCTTTTGAATGGAATAGAATCGGTAATAAAGAAATAATTACACTCGGAAGTGTGTGATATGACTTTTACAAAACTCGTGCAAATTTGTGTATAACACTCGCTCTCACTCGGGTATTATAAAAATCCACACTCGTTTCGTAAAAGTGACACATTTCATTGGGTAATAATATTCATGTAGTACATATACAGAGTTGACAAGTTTTCCCTCATGCTGTTAGTCAACCCTTTAAATGATTAATCATTACCACATGGTTAATTGAGATTTTAGAACCTGATAAGGAGAACAAATTCGAGGGAAAGTCAACTTTTTTATTGTAAATATTGTAAATGCCACATTTCGGTGCTGATATTAAAACTGTTTTCTAACGAGATCATTGTTTTCTTGATAACATTGTTAGTATCTGCATGTAAAGGTTTGCACACATTGCAATGAAGAAGTCAACTTTCCATACATGGTTCTGCCTCTCACTACATCTTGCAACATGATGATTACATTTATGTCTTGCTTTGACATATCATAAATATCCTTTGCTTTGACACTCAGACATATCATAAATATTCTTTGCTACAATGGAAGAAAGTGAAAATTAGTAAAGTAATGAATTTCTAGATCATCAGTTTGTGAAATTTCTGCCTTGAAGAAGAATGGTTAAACTGGTTTCTGGTTAAGTTCTCATGTTAAGGACATGAATAGATTATGGAAATAATGATAGAAATAAACTATTACTCTTTGTAGAAACATGCCCTGCTTATCTAAAGTTAACGCTCAATGTAGTTTTAGTTGGAAATACATGCCATTTTGATGGTTAACACACTGTGAAGCAAAGTCATGATGGCTGAATGGTTAAAGCTGCTGCATATTCAGTGCTGATGTACGAGGGTTGTCCCAAAAGAATCCGGCCTGAATATGAAAACATGCTGGAAACGCAACCATACTGTGTCTGCATGAAAAACCTTCATTGACGTGTAAATAGCAAGAAAATCACGAGATGCATACTATTCAATTGCACATAATAACCTGTCATTCAAAGGTACCCTCCATCTTTTACCGAAATGGAGAAAAGTGAATGTAGGGCTGTTATCAAATATCTGATTTTAAACAAATACATTCCAAAGGAAATTCATGGGGATATGTTACAAACATTAGGTGACTCTGCTCCTTCATATAGCACCATTAAACATTGGTGAGCTGAATTTAAACGGGGCAGAGTAAGCAATAAAGACTAGATCGTACTGGTCATACATCTGATGTCACCACAGGTGAAAACATTGAGGCTGTCTTGACACAATAAGGCAAGACAGGCGAGTGACTATCAGATACTTAACTGATACCCACCACATCAGTAAAACATCAGTTGAACGAATTATACATGAACATTTACATATGAATAAGATATCAGCACGCCGGGTCCCAAGAATGTTATCTAAGGACCAAAAGTCAGTCATCAACTTCTTGATGAGTATCGCGCAGACCCAGAATCATTTTTCACTCATGTCGTTACTCAAGATGAAACCAGGGTTCATCATTTTTATCCTAAAACAAAAAGCCAAAGCATGCAATGGAAACACAGCACATCATCCACCAATAAAAAGTTCATATCTTGTTCCTCCAGTCGGAAGGTCATGACATCCGTTTTCTGGGACCTTTAGGGTGTAATAATGATTGATTATTTAATGAAAGGTTCTACAATCAATGGCACTTATTATGCAAATGATCTACGACAATTACAAGAAAAAATCAAAGAGAAACGAAGGGGTAAACTGCGCAAAGGTGTGTGGCTGTTGCAGTCAGTGCAGCACAGGATTGTGGATTTAGGATTCTCCCCCACCCTGCCTATTCTCCAGACCTAGCCCCCTCAGACTTCTTCTTCTTCCCTCGACTGAAAACAGAGCTCCGTGGCCAAAGGTTTGAGACTGACGATTACATCATTGCTGCAGTAGAGGAGTTTTTGGGGTCTCGTGATAAGTGGTTTTCAGAGTGGTTGCAGATGTTACAAAAACGCTTGAGCAAATGCATCGAGGTCAAGGGTGATTATGTCGAAAAATAAGTCATAAACATTTGAATGTTTCTTTGTTTTTGATGGTCAGGCTGGAAATTTTTGGGACACCCTGTAAATGCCTGAATCTTCAAATCCCATAATGGACTCAGCTTTATACTGTACAAGGAGAACCATACCTTTTCATATATAGGTTATCTGAAACTATTACAATATTGAATTTTGAGTCTACATACCTGTATAAGACCATGTATAGGGAAAATTGTCAATATTTACTATTGATGCATTTCAAAATAAATCAGAAGACTAAAGGTTAATATATAAAGAAAATTTGAAAGCATCCTTGCTTTAATCTCCTGACCCTCTGGCTCTAACAAATTGCATCCCTCGGGTAAGATCTTGGCAAATTAAGGCGACAATCGATTTAGTGAGCACTCTTCTAAGGGTGTCTAGACACTTGAATGTCATCAATTACATGGATGGATCAAGCGTCTTTGAGAGGACGGAATGTCCAGGAAGCGATGACCAGAGGACAAGTCTGGCAGGTAGTGGTTGACATTTTCAGCCTCCATGTTATTTTATTTGAAATGAGTTGTCCACATGGTAAGAAACTTGCTGAAGGTGTTTTACTTTAATATGAAAGAAATGTCAAAACAGTAATTCCTTTGAAGGAAATTGTTGTCTGGAAATATAAAGTTAACCATTTTCATGGCTGAGCTTTCATTTTGAGTTGGGTATTCAATTTAGATTTTGATTATTTTGCTCAAATTCTCTTTTGAAAGTCCAATGGCTAATTTTGGCTTTTTCATGGGGTACATACTTATCAGAGGTCTTTCAACTTGGTCTGTAGTAGAGCTGAAGGGAAGGATTGTATTGTTGGGAACTGATATATATACCAAATAAAAACACTGGATATCCTCGATAGTCCTTCTGAACAGTTTTTTCTCCCAGTCCATTTTTGAGTTAATTATTTTCTGGTTAGGTGTAAATAGGATAATCTTTTAATCCAGGATCCATTATTAAAGCCATATGGCTCCCGTGGGGCAGTTGCGGGGTTGGTTATCATCTTACTAGCATCAGCTGGGCACCTTACTGAGAGATAAAGATAATGTCCTCCTTGGACGTTCTTTTATGTAAATGATTCTCACTGTGTTTCTTAATTCTTGGACTTAATGGTGTAGTGGACATCACAGGGGCGTGTATCGCTTAGAAATAGCTTTAGAAAGACATATATACCCATAGACCCTACCCTACTACTATCGCTTAGAAATAGCTTTAGAAAGACATATATACCCATAGACCCTACCCTACTACTATATAAAAGGAAAGGGATGTAACGACCAAACCACCCCATGCTCGAACAAAGTCAGTTTTCGCATCCAAAATAATTTTTCTGGACAAATTGTTCACTACGATTCGAAAGCTAAATGATTTCCCTCGAAAAACGAGCTATGGATTGTCAAAATCCGGTAATTATTTCAAAAGTTACATGCAACGACGTCCCGAAAATCGCTACCGCCAGATTTTCAGGCCAAAATCCCCACTCACGGAAAACAGCAAAAACTCACCGATTAACATCGTTTATTGATTCCAGCAATGGTGACAACACCAATGTAGAGCTCGATTCGATCGGCGACATCGAACTACATGTTCACAATATGAGAACAGCACCTAATTATTGTTTCTACGAGTGCTAGCATACATTTTATCAAAAATCATCTGGTTCACAGTTGTCTTGTCTGCCATAACAGTGGCCTTGACATTCATTTGACCTCGTAGCCGCAGCAAATAAGCAACTGAGCGAACTCCGAACTCCGAACGAACTCCTCACACTCCTTTCAACACCATGTTTGTAAACATCACAACGTGGTCGAAAAAAGCTTCGGATTTATAGACGTGTCCACCTTACCACAAGCAACTGGAGCTGTTGTTATTTGGAAAGTAGTCACATATAGTAATTTAAGAGAGCCTTTTTTAGGAGTTTAAATTTTTATGTCTGAATCGGCAAAGGAAAAAACGATTCTCCAACTCCAGGCGCTTCGAATCACTTCTCTCCGCTGCTGGCAGTGCTGGGAATAATTAATGGACCGATGCCTTCAATTTACCAAGCCTCCATCAGGTAAGCATCGGCGTATACGATGTTTTCATTATATTTTTTTCTTTAATTGCCATCATTCTATCATTTTAACATCAATTTATTATTTTACTTTAGTGATTGTTTAAACATCTCTAAAATGTTATTTATAAATCAAATTACTTTGCCAATATTCCAACAAAAAAAACCCAATAAGACAAGCTTAATTGATTATTGATGTTAGATGAAGGTGCCATGTTTTTAAACATATGACAATAATACCAACTTTATCGATTCGGTATGCACGCCTTTTGAAAATTTGAAGGTGATATATCTGTATATGATTATAAAAAATATATATGTGAAACTAGAATAGGTAAATGATTAGTTAAATTAAGTTTGAAACCATTTTAACAAAAGTCTAAGTCATGATTTTTATTTTGGATTTCAGGCATGTCACAGACATAAACAGTAAGTATTTGATTGAGAATTTATGTCATTTTAATGATCTGGTTAGCAATTTGATATAACACCATCAAATGTATTTACCAGCACTTCTATTTCTAAGCTGCTCAATATTTGATTTTTATTCAAGACTGTTAGAATACCTGAATTATTCCCATTTTGTAATATCATATTTATACATGTAGATAATTTAAAGATTGAGCCTTCCGAATTACACTTAAAAACTGATGGTGACAGCTGGTTAATAGCCTTCTGGCTTTTTGTAATAAATATCTAATATGTGATCATGATATGAAACTATGTTCTGAATTTACTGACAAACATTGTGAAATACAATATATTTAAAATGAAACAACAGGAGAAAATCCCAAATTTTAAACATATTAAAGAGGATATTAAAACTGCATATTTTGTTGCCCGATTTAACGCTTCACAAACTGTAAATATGATAGCTTTATGAATTTCTGGTCAATTTGTCATACTCTTGTCTGAAGTATTAGATTAGTTTTTAATTATTACTATTTTCAACCTACTGTCGGAATTGATTTTGAATATAAGATTGCCTATCCATTATATCTTGTATACATTAATGAAATATTACTTGTGTAAAATTTGTTTATGTTGGGAACTGTTATTCTAATATGTGTTTTTTTGTATGGAGTTTCGGAAAAAAAAAAAAAATAAAAAAATAAAAATAATAATATATGATCATGTACATATCTATTCATTTGGGTAAAAGTTTCTAAAGAGAGTAGCAGAGCAAGTATGGTTTTAATTTGACAAGCACAAATACATGATGTAGCCTAGAATTATCCAAAAAAATAATAATTTAAGAAATAAAAGGATGAAATTTACATTGTTTAAAATATAGAAGTGTTTTTTCAAAAAAGATTCTCTCTTTGCAGGCATGTGTCTCAATACAGGCGGAGAGAGTGGAGACACTTTTCTATCATTATTTGAAAGTTTTCAGGTAAGCACAACAGCCACAATCTAAAGATTTGGATCATTGCATGATATACCTTTTAATTTTTTTGTTAATGTATTTCAGCAGATAATGTAGAGTATTAGATATATGCCACTGAGACATGATCAAGTTGAAATATGTTTGTCAAGGTAATTTTTGTTTAGATATATTACTTAATAGTTGTGTTTACCATGAGTGAGAAAAGGGAAGACAATTGTCACAACAGGTTCAATGGGAGGAGAGGTAGTGGAAGGGCCTAACCATGGGGGAAAATAAGGAGATAACAAGGGGGCTTTAGGGTTATTGGTTAGGTACCATGTCTTAAGCTGTTGTTAATGCTGTATGAAACTTTTTTGGTGAAAAGTGTCACTTTGTTTCTAGAGTTTGATTGAGCAATTCTGTAAAAGAGGCAAAAGAAATCCAACTTAAAATTAAAACCTATTTATTTCAGCTATCTTAAAAGCAAAATGCTGTAATCATAAATGTTTATACAACACACCTTTACCAATGTAGATTATGATTAACCAAATATTAAGTTCCATGATTGTTTGAATTATGAGAGCAACCACTTTGACTATACTTTGTTATTTTAAATGTTAGTTTGTAACATTAAATACAATTAATATTGTAGTACTTGAGGAGCTATAATGACAATGGAACAATATTTTTTTGCCTCATATTTAATTTGGTTCCAATTTATATTTTTCAGTTACAAGATTCAGTATCAAGAGGGGACAGTTTAATCTGGAGAATATCCTTGCTGCATACATGGAAAAGAATCTCTAATACATGGACACTCTTGAAACTTTTCTGCTATTGTAATTCAATAAAATCTTCAAATAAAATAAATAAATTGACTATCAATGAATTTATTTGTGAGGATTCTTTAATATGTTTTTGTATATATACAGACATACAAGTGAGTCCCCAATTAAGAAAACAATACATTTACTTTCATCACTTATATCCAATTATATTGATTGTATTGAATTCATTTGATTCTTATTATTTGATATGTGATAATTATAGGTGCCATTAGCCTTCAAAGAACTAAACGTGTGTTTTGTAGAGTGTAAAATAGATATTTCATGTGTTTAATACATGAATTTCTAGCCACCTATGGATAACACCTCCCTTTTCAAAGTTTTAGTTTAATACCATTAACCATGAGGAATTGTTAACACTTTGCATATCTTAGATGATCAGTAGGTTGTACTTCATAAAAGCCTTTCATGATGTTTTTATGAATATTTAAAAGGTTGAGTTGATAAATTTCAAAGGATGTTCAATACTGAATACAAATACTTTTATGACTATAATATACACATCAATAATAGGCAAGGAAAGTTTATTTTGGCATAACTTGTAATGAGTGCTTAACAGTAGGTGAAATATGGGCTACAAATCAAATCTATCTGTTTCGTGCTGGATATATAACAGATGATGTACAAAGAATGTGTTTTTAGATTTTCAATTATAATTTCTACATCAAATATTCTATACCAATTGAATTAAACTGCAAGCAAATAAGTGATTCAATTTCACTTTTCACCTCATCTAGCCTGACATGGGACGGTGTCCTTATATAATTTTGTGTACCAATTCCTTGACTACTAAGGATCTAAATTTATAAATTTGGTGACCTAAGAAAGGCCTCTAGGGCCACTCCTAAAGCCTATTTTCATTTTTTTCTCCATAAGATGATATATAGTGAAGAAACCTGTACATTCTAATGAGGATTCTAAACTATATATTATATATCTTGTTTGTCCCTGACTAAAGTCACACAGGTCATGGCCTTATAAATATCTTCTTCTTTAATAATCTTAATAAAGCTAAGAAAGATGGAATATTTATATGCTCCATAAGCGATTGGTATAATAATACTATGGCCTAGTGATAGTAGATTTTAAAGACTGATGAGCTCCAGGGTCATGACTCTATTCTTTTAAAACTGAGAAAAATATTACAGAACTGATGTGCCTCTGAGCCTGTGAACCTTGTAAAAAGGTTGAGTGTGTATCACTGTTAAGGTTTGTGTTATTTTATCACGCTCAACTCAAATTAATTTCAGTGAGCTTAATTAATTTCTTTGAAGTGTAAAAAAGGTAGAGCCTTCATTTGATTACAATTCTAACCATTACAGACATGTTTATGAAACTAAAGAGTTTATTGCTTGCAAGGCAAACAAATTCAGGACATTTTGGGGAAAATGCCCTCATACGCAAATATTCTAAAAAATATAACTAAATCAGATTTATTGCATTTGAAACAGCAATTAAAGATACAAGTACTGTGCCAGTCTGGAGATCTGTCACTTCAGACATGCTTTTTATGACCTTATACATAATAAAATATACTGATTACTTTAAGAATGAAATTTATTATGTTATTTATTGGACACACTGTTAATGTTTGTTCCTTTATTGGGGAGGGACTGGCCTTATTTTAGTAACTTAAATCAAATCACCTTTTCATGAGGCATAAAAATCTACCTTTCAACTGAAGTTATAAGAAAAGTTATTTTTTCAACATGATTATACATAACTGTTAATAAGTTTTAATGCAGCATATTGTAACTTAATATGTTTTTGTTGTTTTAATCTTTTAACTATGAAAATCAAAATTGCTTCCAATAAAGAAAACTAAGGTAACCTTCCAAGCGAGGCATTGCATTTATGCCCCTAACCACCAGGGTGGTTGAACAGTATGAATTACAAAATACAAGTCATTATCAATGATTGCTATCCACATCTTTTATGATTTACATGATCTCACTCCAGAGCCAAGCCAATATTGATAAAAATATATAATTCTGTCTGACCTCTGAAAAATAAATATCCCCTTTTTTGTCGAACACAGTTTTGATAATTTTAATCATATCACTATTGTTTGAAGAAATAAAATTAAATCACCTATCTAATTGTAACAGAGGTACTCTATAGTCTATATGGTATAATGGTTAACTTATTTTATTAAATAATGTATCTGAACTGCACATCAAATATTCAACATGGAAGTAGTTTATCTAGAATTAGGAGTTGCTTTCAAATTTGCCTTTGAGATTCAAACCTCTTTACAAATTCTTTTAATTTTTGAATATTTTCTTTTCCAATTATAAAACATAACTGAGTTTTAAAAATATATGCTTCAATTAAGAAGGATAGCGAAATCTATCAAGTTAATGTTGGTAACAGGTTAATATTATATATGCCATCACTTTTTGGAGAAAAAGATCAAAACAATATTTTTAGGTAAACCGAGTAAAAGTTGTTTATATATTCTTTAATAAAACATGAAAAATCATACTAATAAGTATATTGTTCTACATAAATTACAAAAAAAATAATTTGTCAATTAAAGTTTATGTTGCGATTTTCTAACGATTCGTTTGAAATTTTGACATTTGCCAGTCGAATAATTTCATATTTCTGGAACTTTTAAAAAAAATTATGATTTGACCCATAGTTATAAAGAACGAGTTTATTTAATATTTTGGGCTCATTAAAACACACACGACTGCAGAAGGGAATTTAATAGAAAATACTCAATGTTAATTTCTACCAAATCCTATAATTTTTTAATTTGCTGCGGCTACGAGGTCAAATGAATGTCAAGGCCACTGTTATGGCAGACAAGACAACAGCAAAGCAGATGATTTTTTATAAAATGTATGCTAGCACTCGTAGAAACAATAATTAGGTGCTGTTCTCATATTGTGAACATGTAGTTCGATGTCGCCGATCGAATCAAGCTATCCATTGGTGTTGTCAACATTGCTGGAATCAATAAACGATGTTAAACGGTGAGTTTTTGCTGTTTTCCGTGAGTGGGGATTTTGGCCTGAAAATCTGGCGGTAGCGATTTTCGGGACGTCGTTGCATGTAACTTTTGAAATAATTACCCGATTTTGACAATCTATAGCTCGTTTTGTAGGGAAATCATTTAGCTTTCGAATCGTAGTGAACAATTTGTCCAGAAAAATTATTTTGGATGCGAAAACTGACTTTGTTCGAGCATGGGGTGGTTTGGTCGTTACATCCCTTTCCTTTTATATAGTAGTAGGGTAGGGTCTATGGGTATATATGTCTTTCTAAAGCTATTTCTAAGCGATACACGCCCCTGTGGTGGACATCATTCGTATACTGGGAACCTCATAATGGATTCTGAAATGGGTGTCAGTTTAAATTTGAGTGATTGTGAGATAAAACCTCTTCTGTATGAGATTGAAATAGAATTCATGCCAAAACATACATTGTTTTAAGAATATTTCTTATATTGAGGATACTTCATGTCTAACTGTTTCATGATTTCATATTTGACCTTGAGTAATAGCCTCATCATGTGGTTTGCAGTAAAACCAGTTTTGCCGTGTACCGATATAAGCTTCAAACCACTCTCCCCTTGGCCTTCTGCTATACCTATAGTTCAAAATATACTTTATTGTTAACCACAAAATGGTTGAGGCGAATCTATTTCTTTAATATCTCAGACACACAGAAATCTCGCTGGGTAGTTGAGGGCTTGATTAACATAACCCCAATAGTTATAATTGGTCATAATCAGTACACATTTTTGGCTTATCAGGCTTGAAAGGTTGATGGGCTTATCTCATGGTATTTGGTTCGTCCATCTGTCTGTCCGTCCTTCCAACCGTAAATTATTTGCATTTTCAACTTCTTCTCGTGAATCTAGTGTACAAGTACCATGTAGATTTTTTTAATTCTGTGGCCCCTCTTAGGAGCCAAAAGGGCCACACCCTGAAAACCTACTTCAATCTTCTCATGAATAAAAAGGGCGAGAAAGCTGCAATGTGGACAGTTTAGACTACTTATCTCCTTTAAGATTATGATTTGTAAATTTGGTTGCCCTGATGCTCCTGTAAAGGACCACAAAGGTTATGTAGTATGAAAGACTCCTTGCAAATCTCATTTGATGTATATGTGGCAGGGTGAAATAAAAGCATTTCTACTGGCTTTGGCCATAGGGATATTGGCTGAATCGGTAGAGTGTAGGACTCTCACGGATATCCTGGGTTCGAATCCTTTGGAAGGTGATCTCAAAATCACTTCTGTTACATTTGGCGCCCAACGTGGGGCCGGGGCAACTCCCTAGTGCTCACTGCACCCTGAGTACATCGAACTGAGGTGCTTGGTAGCTCCAAATGGTTTGACTTGAGGACGAGTCACTTTGTGGAGGGGGTGTATGTGGGAGGGTGAAATAAAAGCATACCTACTGCCTTTGGCCAGAGGGATATCTCTTTGCCTGAATCGGTAGAGTGTAGGAGTCTCACGGAGGTCCCAGGGTTCGAATCCTGCGGGAGGTGATTTCAAAATCACTTCTGTTACATATATCTAATATGAAATATTATAAAGCCTGTTTCGCTATTGAGCCAATGTCTGTATTTTTATTGAGTAGGTCACAGGCTGTTTGTATGTGTTTCATAGGTACTAGCCAATGTAATTCTGTTAATTTTGAGAGATGAGTGATTAAGTGTCAGGACTGTCCAAGTTTTGGCAGGTTACCTTAACTGTCATAAGATTGTCAATTCTTGTATTTATTGCGTCATGGAAGAATTCTGTATCTGCAACTAAGGTGAACATAAGAATAACCATAAACTTTTTGTTTCAGAGCGGAGGCAAGCTGCCCCCAGCTAGCCGAGTTGAATCCGTACGTGAGTGTGAGCACCCTGACCCATGGACTGGACCAGCAGACTGACCTTACCTACCTCAAGCAATTCCAAGTGAGCTGTCAAATTACTGTCCACTCTGCTATTAGCTAAAACATTGCACAAGCACTGCTAAAGAAGAAGTTACTCACTCACTACTGGCACTGTGAAGGTTGTGGATAACTTTCCTAATTTTTTGTAATGACAAGTTGACCTCATATTCACTGGAATTTTTTAGCCTTGAGTCATGTAAGGGTTATACAAGCCATTTCTTTGGCTTTTTAGCTCATCAGGCAAGACAGGCCACATGAGCTTATGGCATTTGATGGTATTCCATCCATCCATCCATACGTAAAAATTTTTCTTCTCATGAACCATTCACTCACAGAAGCTAAAGTCTTGTGTTCAGTTACCTTGGTCAATGGGGATTTCGTCATTCTGATTTTGGCATAAAAACATATTTTTATCTTTTTCTCATAAATGAAAGGGCTAGAAAGCTGAAAGGGTGTCCAGACTCCTTAACTTATTGGAATTGGTGACCCTGAGATCTTAATAAGGACTACAGTGGTGATACCCTTATAACTATTTCATTATCTTCAAAACTACAAGTTACCGGTAAAGAAAACTAGAGTCTTGTATGAAAGACTCCTTTAGAGAATATAAAATCTATTTTGATGTGTGTCTCATCTAATAATGAACTGTAAGCGCCTTATGAATTACAGAGCCAAAGGCCCTATTTTGTTGAAAATTTGTGTAGCTTTGCCTAAAAAAATTATGTTTGGTGATCATGAGATTATATTCAACGTTAAATGAGAAATGGGTGTTTTGAGTTCAAAACTTCATCCTCAAACCATTCTTAAACTGATGACAAACGGCCATTGCTATTTCAAAATTCACATCTACCTCTAAAGTTGTATTTCAATGAAGGAGTGTTTTATATAATGTAAAACAATAAGTTGCAAACCTATCAAGAATTAATGCATAATTATTTAAATTGATGTGATGACTGATGTTTTTCTTTGCAGTGTGTAATCCTGACAGAATGTCCTCTTGCTCTCCAGCTCAGGGTCAACAACTTCTGTCGGGAACAGAACCCCCAAATCTGTGTGAGTAAATGATGCAAAACTTGAATTCTTTCAAAATTATTGATTTTTTATGTAGTTTTTGAAAAAGTTTTTTCTTTTTTATTCTTTTGCAACAATAAAATGATGCTTTAACCCAATCAGAAACGGTTCAAGGAATCTTTTTGATGATTCAGATGAGAGGTAATGCTAGTCTTATATGTAAACAATACCCAAGGATGAAGAAAGAACAACAATGTAAATTTGTTCCCTTTGTTCATTCAAGAGTTAGTTTTGCTAGCAGCATTGAATATATTTTCCAACTTGTGTGTTTCAGTTCATTTCATCTGATGTGTTTGGAGTGTTTGGGAAGGTTTTTGTTGACTTTGGAGATGAGTTTGAAGTGAATGACCCAACTGGAGAGGAACCAAAGGAAGTCTTCATCAGCAATATCACCAAGGTAACCAGTCAAAATGGTTATGGTTGTTGCAATGATAACCTCTCTTGAGATCAATACACAGGTTTTGGTGACATTGGTTTACACATTGGTTTACACATTGGTTTATCTTCCCCCATACACCCATTGGTTTATATTCCCCCATACACACATTGGTTTATCTTCCCCAATAGACACATTGGTTTATCTTCCCCTATACACACATTGGTTTATCTTCCCCCATACACCCATGATTTATCTTCCCCAATACACACATTGGTTTATCTTCCCCAATACACACATTGGTTTATCTTCCCCAATACACACATTGGTTAATCTTCCCCCATACACCCATTGGTTTATCTTCCCCTATACACACATTAGTTTATCTTCCCCCATACACCCATTGGTTTATCTTCCCCAATACACACATTGGTTAATCTTCCCCAATACACACATTGATTTATCTTCCCCCAAACACTCAATTGATTTATCTTCCCCAATACACACATTGGTTAACTTCCCCAAAAAATATTGGTTTACCTTCCCCCATACACACATTGGTTTATCTTCCCCCATACACACAATGGTTTATCTTCCCCAATATACACATTGGTTTATCTTCCCCCATACACACATTGGTTTATCTTCCCCAATACACACATTGGTTTATCTTCCCCCATACACACATTGGTTTATCTTCCCAAATACACACATTGGTTTCTCTCCTCCACATGACAATACTAACTGTCGCTTATCTCCAACACTGGCTAAGTTGAACTTGCTAATAAGCACCAACATTTGTGCTTTGAGGGCAGCATCCTTTTTTGCCAAAAGTTGCAATGTTCTTAAGATTTCCCTTTGGGCTAGAGATCTGTCAAAGCAGCCTTAAGGGCAAGGGCAGAAAAGTTGGTGAAATGATGCACTGGGGCTGTTGCAAGTTTTGGGGGAACTTGACATTGAAGGAGGAGAGGGGGGGGGGGGGGTATATTTTTAGTCAATCAGTTATTGTTTATTTATCAAAAAGTACTGACAGTTGGTGATAATCACCAAGGTAATTCTTATCGATTCATTGTAGTGACAATTTTTTTTGTCTTATTCTATGTTTTTGTACCCAAATTGTACAATGTACAATGTCAAGCGAGGGTCAATTATTCAAATGTAAATGTAAACTTATCAATAGTTGACAAATGACATTTTATTTGCTATTATTTAATATGTTATTACAAATACATGTGAATGAGACTTGTAAAGTCTAATGAGAAATACTTTTTGTCGTTCTGATTTGTTTCTTTGAACTCAAATGATTATTAATGAATGAGGAAGCAATATTTTTCTCCTAGTCTTGTTTTTAATTCACAGCCTATAGCAATAGATATATATTGACTTGTAATTTCCTCAGGCTAACTGTGTCATGATGTTTATCAGTAGATAGCAAGTGATGATCAACACACACAATATATTATATTTTTTTGATAACAGTTCATAGAAAGTAACAAACATAAAAGTAACACCTTTATTCAAGATCTTTTTGGTTGAGTGTCTGTCAGTATTTGCGTTTTCACTGTTACAAGAGGATAACTCAAAAACTTTTTGACCAATCATCACCAAATTTTGTATGTTGCCTCACTTTATCATTTCATTTTTCTGTGTCCATGGCAGCAAGTTTGCCTATATCTTTTTAGCTCATCTGGCCTGAAAGGCCCAATGGGCTTATGGCATGGTACGTCGTCCAGAGTCCATCTGTCCAACTGTAAAGTTTTCACTTTCATTTTCTTCTCCAGAACCATTGACTCAGGAAATCTGAAATCTTGTGTACTAATGAGGTATAGCGCCACCTGGGCCACATCCTAAAACCTATTTTCATTTTCTACTCCTGAAGCAAAAGAAAAGAAAAAGAAAAAAGAAAACTGAAACTAGCTGATTGGGTTTTAATTTATTGATTTGGTGCCCTTGTGACCCCAAATAAGGCCACAAGGACCATGCCCTTCATTTTCTTCTCCAGAAGCAAAAGAAGCTTAAACTTTGTGTACGTAATCCTTAGCTTTATTCTATTCTTTTTTATAGATTTTGTAACCCAGTGATCCCTACTTAATGCCAAAAGGGACCACAAAAACAGTGTTCACCTTTTTCACCAGAAACGTAAGGCCTAGAAAGCAGAGACCTTGTGGACAGACTGCTTAGCTCATAGGTGTTCAAAATTATAGATTTGGTGAACCTGTGAACCCTAACAAGGGCCACAGGGGCCACACCTAAAAACCTCTTTTCATGTTAATCTCTAGAAGCAAGAGGCCTACGTAGCTGAAACCTTGTGTACAGACTCCTTAGCTGAAAGAGATTCTAATTAATCTAATTAGATTAAGTGATTCTTTTACCCCAAAGTGGTGACACTTTGGCCATTTTAAAAATAAATTTTAGATAGGCTGATGATTTACAGAGCCAAGGGCTCTTTTTTACTGTTCCTATTGCAGCAAATTGAACTTGATCTTTTTAGGGTAGTTTACGTGTTGAGGTATATTCATGAAACTACTAGACTCATCATGAACAGATCTGGTATACTGCTCCTCTCAATCATGTATATGTGACTTTTTATTTTTTCATCTGTTTGAAGGCATTTTGACTTTATTTGTTGAAAGTAGGGTATGTTTTGGGATCATTAATCTGAAACTAGTTTGAAAATAAGTGGGAGGGGAAGATATCTGTTATTACGAGTAAAAACTCTCTGTAGTATCTTCATACAGTTAACAATCAACAATTTTCTAGTTTTCTCTTCACTTAGCTCACAAGATATTACAAGATAATGATAACAAAGTGTTTTATAATGTCGGTAAGGTGTAAAGTGTAGAGAAGATTTTCAACAGGAAATGTCAACATTGAGTTTAGATATATTAAAATATATTCTAAATATATACAAAAAGTTGTTAGATTCAACAAATATAGTGTGACCTTCCATTTTATACTATATTTCATAATGACAGTGATTCATTTAATGAGCAAAATATTATGTAATACCAAATCATCAAGAGTTAAATGGTGGGGACTTAATTTTTCCGTTTATTGCTCGTCTATATAATTAAAGCATGATTGCAGACAGTGTGCTGAAACTATTATTACTGCCATTGTGACTAACAATACAGCACTGCAACTACACAAAATAATTATTCATATATGAACACTGCACTGCCTTTAAGACTCCAAATGCGATGATGTCATAGCATTATGAAGTTGTCATGATCATGAAATCATAACATCTTGATGTTATTACTTGATGATAAAAAAACAACTGTGATGTCAAGTACTTTATGATAGTCATGCATTGGCCAAACTGATTTGGCAGGTGCTGTAAAGAAACGACACCTAAATTGTCAAATGGGCATAAAAATTAAACTTATTGCAAACGCGAAAGGAAAAATAAGTGTAAGCGATCATCTTTTTGGTCGGCTCAAATAATTAATTTAATTTAGTTGCTTTGCAAAAGTGAGCATATGACTTTAAGACCGAAGTTATATTCAGAATTAAAGTTCAGGCCTTCAGCCTTGTTTTGTGTCTACAACATTTCCTGGTAAAATTGTATTTTATTGCAAAACCCATAATAGTTAGGGGTACCCTCCTCATTACATTATTGGAAGTTTTGCAAATTAATTGATATTGGCCATTCCTGGACTATGAATGCATTAACAGGTATCGGATTATGTCAACTGCAACAACCTTACATTGCACAAGTGATGTTTTCATTTCATATGCAAAACTTGAAGTCATGTAAAAGATTATTGATTCCAGAAGCAATTCACAGAGTTATATAACAGAGACATGGCCTATTGTTGGAAGCGTTGGGTGTGTTCCAAACAGCAGTGTATGGCTTCAGTTAATCAGCGGAGCAATCTTGGTCTCTTTGATGGAGGGATCAATATTTGTGTTGGTAGCGGGTCAAATCTGGGTGGTCATGACCTGAAATTGATTATCAAAATAGTTGTCTGGATGGATACCAGTCCTGAGTGGCTGCATTTCTGGGGTCCCAACCCTTAAATGAATAGAATAATCAATGTATATAGCAACTGACTTACTGATGTGTCATGACTGTCAGTAATAAATTCCCATTTCATTTGGAATAATTTTAGAGCAACTTTCTCAGATTGTTTTATTATTATTATAAACACTCAAGTTGCTGACACTGTCTGTTTTCTACATTTTGTTTGCTGACAGCTAGCAAACTTGATTGGCCAATATGTAGGAATTCAAATTGTTTATCAGTTCAAATATTACAAATTTGGCTACTTGCTAAGGGTGATTAGGGACCCTCTGTAAAAAAGGAACCTTTTTGTCCAAGGTCATCATATTAACAACATGCTTCAAAAAATCTTGTCCTTTGGAAGGCATGAATTACAGCATGAGAAGAAGACTGTTGGAGTGCTTGACAGTAATTGTTGTCATGCTCCGGAACATGGATCGGCACCAGAATTTGTCCCCAGGGACCCTCTCTCTGAGTGCCTGCTATCAGTAGAGGTTGCTGCAAAGAACACAAAGCAAGGCGCCGACTGATATTCTTTGTGCCTTATGCAGATTGAATAGATATGACTTTCGAAGCTCATCAAGCAATTTTAGTGTGACATTTCAAGAGACTTTCAACTTTAATTCATTCTATGATGTGCCTTAGCATATGTCATGGTAAATAATGATCACTTGTTATACCCCTGCTATGAATATTAAAATATTTTATACAGGGATAAAACTGTTAGCCTTATGTAAAAATTCAGTTGCTGGAACTAATAATCAATAGCCATTATGTAAAACCTCCCCTTCCTGAGCTGACTAACATAGTTTGTTGGCCTCTACAGTAAATGAACTACTTTTTATGACTCCATCAACCAGTTTCCTTCAACTATCTCCAAGTGATGATTTATTAGGTGAAAATCCTGTTCCGTTGGGATCAATACTTGCTGTAGACGAGAGTAGGCGTTCATGTAACTTTTTGACATTTTGGCACCCAATGTACGAAGTATGATTATGTGTGAACCCTCAAGGAAGGGAGAGTAGTCACAGCAGTCTATGAGATTGAGACAGAATGAATCCATGACAAACAGCCACAGCTTTGAGTAAGAAACATACTTAAACATTTTTCCAAATTTTAGGAACCCACACTTGCATCCCTGATTTGTTACAGGAAAGAAATAGAATGTTTAAATAAATATTTTGCCTATCTACATAATTACAATATCAAAAACTGTCTAATCAAAATATGATATCACTACCAACCCAATCTAGTGAGTCTGGTTTAACGACCCACACTTTTGTCCTGGTACCACTACTCACCAAACCAGTAAAAGTGATACCTTTAATGACCCACACTTTCGTCCTGGTACCACTACTCACCAAACCAGTATCAGTGATACCTTTAACGACCCACGCTTTCGTCCTGGTACCACTACTCACCAAACCAGTAAAAGTGATACCTTTAACGACCCAAGCTTTCGTCCTGCTACCACTACTCACCAAACCAGTAAAAGTGATACCTTTAACGACCCACTCTTTCGTCCTGGTACCACTACTCACCAAACCAGTAAAAGTGATACCTTTAATGACCCACGCTTTCGTCCTGCTACCACTACTCACCAAACCAGTAATAGTGATACCTTTAATGACCCACGCTTTCGTCCTGCTACCACTAATCACCAAACCAGTAAAAGTGATACCTTTAACGACCCACGCTTTCGTCCTGCTACCACTACTCACCAAACCAGTAATATTGTAACCTTTATTGACCCACTCAAATGTCTTGGCACCACCTTATCTGTAACACTGTTAACTCTTTATTGCAACACTGTTAAGTTCAGGGACCATGGCCCACCCCATCAGAAGAACGATTTCCTCGAACTCAAGCTGCATTATTGCCTCACTAGATCAATACTGCTCTAGTCTACACTAGTGCTTAATTCCGCTGACTAGACACATTTGTCCAGCCTTGACAGCTTCATGTGGGTATTTCAATCAGACAGTTATTTCATAAAGAATTAACAGTCCTGAAAATTTGTGTCAAAATAGTGTTTTTGGGAAAGTATATTTCTAACATGGCAGAAGAAATGCTCAGTTGTTTTGAATACCCAGATGCTTCTCACAATCCAAAGAAAGCCTAATGAAAAGTATCTTTGTACAACTCTGAATTTAAATTCCCGCAAAGTCAGCAACATTTATTCAGCTCTGGCCTTGATCAATCTTTGAGGCAACTCCTTCAAAAAGTCTCAGCTGCCATCTTGGATCTTAATGTGAACACCTTTTTTATCAAGCTACAGTTTTTGAAAGCCATTCTCTCTCAAAAGGGGTTGCTTGTTATATCTAAGCCGTATTACTAGGGTATGCCTGAGTTTTAGTGTGAGTGGAGGATGTGTTTGATCACAATCAGCTTTAGTTGTGTAATAAGTGACGTTGTTTCAAACAAAGCATACATTATAGACAAGAAAATGTTCACCCTGCCATGCCCACACATATAAACAAAATCTCTATGGTAACTTTTAACATGATACTTTTGCTGGAAAAAAATTCAAATTTTGTTTTTTGTCATTGTAAATATATAACACTTTTTCTATCTTTTCTCATGGTTTGATTTGGAAAAGATGGAATTTAAATGTAAATGTATGGGAGGTTTTGTGTTAAAATTTGATGGGAGAGGGAGTTGAGCAATATATGTAGCTCTTATAGCTAAATAAGTACTTCAGAAGTTAATTGATACGAAATTGTTCTGACCTTCTTGTTTGTTGACAAACACTCTAAATGAAGACATTGATGATGAAATGAAACACTTTCTGGAAACTTCAACCCATACAAGCTTGTCCCTAATCACTTAAAGTACCAAATCTAAACCTTGCTTATCAATTTCTGATGTGCCCGAGTATGAACTTGGAAGATTCTTGAGTCCTTAGCAAACATTTTATGATCAAATTAGTCTTTTACTTGGGAGCTTTAATCAACACTTGTCCAGCTTCAGTTCTGTTTGTCACCAGCAAGTGTTTACATTCCTATTCTAAAGAAGAAGCATTTGATACAAGGAATGATCGCTAAAAATTCGGAGTGATTGATTAAGTAATTTCTGATTAATGTTATTTGAAAAAATAATTCTTTTGGATGGCTTTGAAAAGAAAACAACTTTGATAATGTAAACGTTGTTTACATGAATGACATTTATGGAATGACATTAATATCAAACCAAGAGTATTTTCCTTGAGTTCTACCTGAAAAAAAAATCAGTTTATTTCACCAAGTTGTTTCTTCTTATCTCAAGGTAAACACTGTCTTTGCTTTAACATTGATGACAGTCTATTTGTAGGAATAATTCTGAAACTCTCTTTTCAAATGTTTTAATTTGAAATTCAATATAACAACTGCAGGGGTTGGTTTTAATCTGTTTGTACATGTAGATACATGAGCTGGGTGTCTAGTGAGGATGTACATGTCATGCTGTCCCTTGTCTAGAGTCGCCTCCAGTCATGACTCACCTGCCGGCTATCATATCAACAACAGGAGCTCTGCTTACATTAATCTCTTAAAAGAACACCTCTGCGTTATCGATCAGGGCTAATTTAGTTGATTTTTCACAATTTATCACATCTAAGAAGTCTGAGCAAATTGTTATGGGCTTTTCTTCAATTTAATCAATTTAACTTATTTAGTTGTTCTTCTCTCGTTTTTTTTTTTTCAGAATTGCAAAATCTTCCATCCAGTCTATGGTATTTCAATATGTAAACTATGTATGATGATGTGCATGTTTATTCTTTGCTGACCTCTCACATCACAAATATTTTCAGAAGCGAGGCTCATATCTTTTTCTCTCAACAATCTCCAAGTTTATTCTTTGAATTATATCCGCTTGATGACATTTACCTGTTATAAATGTGTTGTGTTTCCTTTCAAAATGCAATAAATATGAATGGATCAATAATATTTCAGAAGCCAGACATGATTAATTCTACATCTCCCACCCAGAGGACCTGGCTTCCGTTTGATGCATTATGTAGAATAATCTGAGTGGATCAATTAATGCTGGAAAAGTCATGTAGATCATACCAGATCGTACATAGGTTTCCCTCTGCAAGATAGTAGACAGTAGATAGAGAAATACAGGCAGAGGTTTGGGTAGTGTTATTGTGTAGATTATTAACCAAAATAAAATGTCAGACTTTGAAACATAATGATGGCTTTACCAACTTAGAAATGTCATGTCTGTTCAGAATAAGGAGTTAAGTGAGCTAGAGATTATCTCATTGGAATTGAACGTTTGATTGAATTTGATCAGAAAATAAACTTGTTTTTATGGCTGTTTTTTTATATTAGTATTTTCATAGCTAGAAAGACTACTACTTATACACCTTGGCTTATCCATGCTGACAGCAACCTGTCATTCAATACATCTGTCATCTTTCTTGCTCCAGAAGTGGACCAACTGTATACAACTGTTCCAGATGTGGGTGTAAAGTGTATTTAAGCAAAACCGTTCCCGAATCATTGATGGATAGCTCTAGTTTTGGTTTCCAGCTTTCATTGCAATTGAAGCATCAATGAGGTTGGATGCTTTCTCCTTATGTCCCATTAGATATCTTATTCTGAATGGAATAGCATTGTCTTTTATGTAACTTCTAATTTCTGAATGGAATAGCATTGTCTTTTATGTAACTTCTATTTTCTGAATGGAATAGCATTGTCTCTTATGTAACTTCTATATTCTGAATGGAATAGCATGTTCTCATATGTAACTTCTATATTCTGATTGGAATAGCATTGTCTCTTATGTAACTTCTATATTCTGGATGGAATATCATGTTATCTTATGTAACTTCTATATTCTGATTGGAATAGCATTGTCTCTTATGCAACTTCTATATTCTGGATGGAATAGCATGTTCTCTTATGTAACATCTATATTCTGAATGGAATAGCATGTTCTCTTATGTAACTTCTATATTCTGAATGGAATAGCATGTTCTCATATGTAACTTCTGTATTCTGAATGGAATAGCATTGTCTCTTATGTAACTTCTATATTCTGGATGGAATATCATGTTATCTTATGTAACTTCTATATTCTGAATGGAATACCATGTTCTCATATGTAACTTCTTTATTCTGGATGGAATAGTATTGTGTCATATGTCATTGTATACATATTTTGAGTAGAATAGCATTGTCTCTTATGTCTCCATCAGACAATGGTTTATAACATCCAGCACAATATTCTGTTGTACAGTCGAGAAGTAAAGACAATATTAGACCAATCATTCTCATGAATAATTCATGGATGATTTTTCTTATCAGTGTTTGCTGCTGATTTGACTGAATTCTCTATTTGCCCAAAAGGACTTTGTCCATATAATTCAAGAGCTATCGTGGTGGGTTTGGCTGGAAAATTTGATACATTGGCTGTATCTCCAGAAGGTTATTGATTTCACAGCCTGGTTAAGGTTATGCACAAGTCTATCTGGACGCCAGCCAATATTCTTCAAGATGAATTGAAATCATTCCAAATTTGGCAGAATTTTGGGCGCCTTTTAACCAAATCAAATATTTCAGATATTCCAAACATGTTCAGAAAAAAAACGTGCAAATAGAAGGTATCTATTTGTTATCAAGACCCTGAACACAATTCATTAAAGGGCCACAGAGTATGATGTTGGTGTCAAATATGTCAAACTTTATAAATGGTGTTCTTTCATCGAGAGGTAGTGGATGTATTTGAAAATCATTTTCTTAGTGCTTATTAGTTCAGTATAGTAACAATAAACAGGTTAATGTCATGATTTCTGATCAAAAAACGGACAATGGCGCGAGCCAATGACTCAAACATAATTTTGGAAAATAATTTTAAAACAGGCTCAACGACAATTATTGATTGGTAGTGTTTATTAAGTCATTTAACTAATACACATGTATAATGGTGACAGAATTTCGACTTCCGGCTGTTTTTCATTTATCATTGTAAAAGATGAAAATATCATAAGTTTGACATTTTAAAGATAAAGATGCAAGTTTAGAGGGGGATTTGACCTTAACTCAGGACATTGGTCTTTACACACTCATTTAAGCCACATTTAAAATAAAAAAACATACTCTGTGTCACTTTTACCAATTGTTTTGGTAAAATTTACACAAATAGGTTGTATGACTAATCAACCAAAATTTTCAGGTTTGTCTGTTTTAGAAGAGATTTTAAAAACTCTTTGACCAATTTCTGTATTTTACCTGGTTTTCCATAAAAAATCATGGCTTACAATGTTTTATTGTCTTAATACAGAACCAATTATCATTAAATTAATAATTTTCAGCAACAGTCAGTAATTCTTTATCAAATAGCAGCATTGAGTTTGTTTTGCATATTTTACCCAAACAATATTCTCTGATACTCTGATTTCAATATGTACCTTGAATTTGAAAAAACAAAACCAAAAGCCATGAACCCTGTTGTGTGTCACAGCATACCGGTAGATTTCTAGGCAAATACTCATTGCTTAATACGGATGTGATATCACACGGCTGATATTTGTGAAATCTTCTGATGACTTAGTATAGTCACCCATTCATTGAGTGCTTACCACTCTTTTCAGTTTAGCATTCCTGAAAGGTTTTGGCTATTATAAATCTGTTTACCTTTAGCCTTGTTTCATTTTATGTGTATTTTAGGTGAAAACAAGAAAAGTAATTTAACAGACACGTATGATATATTACTGAATATATGGCATTAAATTCTTTGGCATATTGGCACATACCATAGCTTCTATTGAGGCAGATAAACGATTATAGTCTGATGAATTTGATCCAGAGGAAAAAGGTTTTGAACAAGGACAAACTCTTAAGTATCAATATTGCTTGGCTTGAGTCCATAAGAAGTACTGTTGACCTGATTTACCAATCCATAATTGTTTTTTAAAATATGTTCATATTATATATTCATAAGAACAAAAGATCAGAAATCAGCTACTGACATGAATTGTTTGGTTGGATTTTTTTAAAATATTAGCAAATGACATAGTGAAAACAATAGAGTGATGTCATGAAACATCATGTTGATGTCATCATACCTTTATAAACTAACTCATGTCAGTACTAGTTTTGTTGAACTCAAAAGTGAAGTCAATAGCTTTTCATTTAACTGTCACTAGATTGTCTCAACAAAACTGATAGCTGGATACATATTTTTGCATAAAAAAGTATATATTTGCAAATTGCTAATATATTTTACGAAACGTTGTTGTGCATTAAAAGAACCCTATTAGGTAAACGTTCTGAAAGCTCTTAGTAGCCAGTGTCTGAGAGTTCATGTGACTGATGATCTATGTTTATGTAATGTTGTTTTTTAAGAAAAGGAATGCGTGTACCAACCAAACTGATAAACAACAAAGTGGAGAAGTTAAAACAAAATTTGAAAATGTTTGCAGAAAAGGTTGTCAGGTTCTTTGTCTAATGAAACTCAAACCTTGAAATCAAAATGAAGTTACTGTTATAGCGTCATTTATCATTAACAAAACAAGTTGGAGCAGGTTACAAATATAATCAGTATACACCTGGACAGTGTATGAAATAATTTTTCAGGATCACTAGCAAACCGGGCTAGTATGATTTCAGAGTTACTAGCCCATATGAAAAAGAACTAGCCCAGATGACCAAGAAAATATATATCTATAACTCACATTTATTTATTATTATGTCTGTGAAGTTCAAGGCTTCTCAACAAGATAACATTTTGACAAATCTGCAATACACCTGGTCAGGAATGAACAGCAACAGCTGAACAGCAATACAATTCAGTTATCTAGTCAACTTTCAGAGTGATCAGACTCAACTTCCAGGTCAATTAGATCAGGATCAATGTCAGTACCGTATATTACCGTGTATAAGTCGACCCTGTGTATAAGTCGACCCCCTTTCTCAGGCCCCCAAATTGCTGTCAAAACCATATACCTTGAATATAAGTCGACCCCCCTAATAGCGCGTGTTGGAGGCAGGTCGGCATGAAACACGCGGCACGTTAAGAGATTTAGTTATGGTAAGTTGATGTATCGGTAAATTTCAAAGTGAGTTGTAATACGTCGGTGTTTTGTAATGAAGTAAGCATTTGTTTAATAACAGATTGTTGTAATAAATATATTATATATAAATATTAATAATAAAAAATACATACGTGTGTGCTGGTGTTTGTTTTTAAAAAAAATAAATTTTTATGTCATTCAGATTTACGGCGCGACCGAGACATTCTCGCATGATTTCTAAAAAATGTCGCATGGGTTTTCATCCTTATGCGCCTAACTGTCGCGTGTAATTGTTTAATTGTACAATTAAATTTTGAAAAAGCTGTCAACTCATCTTCATATAGGATACAATAATAAACTGTCGGGAAATCGCAAGTCCTCATTGTTTACACATGCTGTTACTATACCCTCCCTCCAATAACATCAATTTCCGGTTACAAAGTGTTTGGAGCTTGCGTTAAAAGGGGTGCACAAAGGAACAGCAACCTATATCATATCTGAGGTGATTGTCAATGTCGGCTTTCATTACAGGGTCAAAACACCCATCTATAATGAACCGTGGCGCATAAAAAAAATAATAACTGGGCCACACCATACGCACTAAACATTAAGTACGCATTTATATGCATATCGTGCGTAGCATTCGGTTTCTAACTCAATTTAAATGTTACGGTTTTCATAACGAAATTTGGAAATTCCCGTAACTATTTATAACACATTACCATTATATTATTACATTATAGCACATTATCAGACCATCCTGAATCTGAAGCGCTGTCATATGCATCATGTTTTTGCAAGTCCTGGTCTATTTCTGTATCGATTATGTCCAGAAGGAATTTTGACAGTTGAAAAATTACCATAGCAACTTCTGCAAATGTGACAAAACATTTTTGACTTGTTAGAAAATGAGCCAGTGAAACTTTCTAGACCACGTCGAAATAAAGTTACGCTTTGATCTTTCATGTTCTCTATCAGATTCTCTTTTTTCTTCAATTGTGCCAGTTTTCTTTGGTATAGTGGCACCTTTGCCTTGAAATAAGGCCTGAATGTCAGATTGACATTTCAGCATGTTCGTCGCTTAAAAATGATAAGGTAATCAAATGATAGAAAAGGCTGGAACAGTATTTTTAGTTGACCAAATCTAAAAATTTACACTAGCAGGCCGGGCTACCGTAAAAAAAAATTTTCTTTTGCCCGGGGCAATTTCAACTAGCATCGGGCTACCGGGCTGGTGGTCATTTCGAACATTGCACCTGGATGTACACACCAATTGTTGATTGAAAGTTGGGGTCACTTTACAGGGTTGATGTATCTCTGTATGTTACAGGCTAGCCCGGGCGTGGTCACTTCCCTGGACAACCGGATGCATGGACTAGAGACTGGAGACACCGTCACCTTCAAGGAGGTCGGAGGGATGACTGTCCTCAATGGTACAAAGGTGCAGGTCAATGGTGAGTTGTCGTTGTGTTTAAGGGCTTCATTTGATGAGCCGGTTTGACTTACAAAGACACTAGATCAATCCTTCTGAAAGATCTGCAACTGTATCTGTATGATGCAGCTGTTCCTCAATCAGTTGGCTCTGGGTTAAGTTCTTGTATTTTGGATTCTTTGATCCAGTTCCCAGGTGTGACTACATTATACATAGCTTAGTGTTTCCTAAAATCTCTGTATCATAGCTCTAGCCTCTGTTAAGTGGTAAATAATCTTATGGTAACATGTTTTAACCAATCAAAAAGAATGCCAGAAGAAGTCCCATGTATCCCTGTGTTTCAGTGTTGACCCCATACGCCTTCTCAATCTGTGACACTACAGGGGAGGAGTTCAAGCCCTATGAGAACGGAGGAATCATCGTGCCTGTCAAGGTGCCCAAGAAGACGCACTACGTGAGGCACATTCTATGTCCTCTTGGAAGTATAGTGATTCTTGGCAACCAATAGAAAATCATTAATAATAAGTTATTATTATGAACAACTTTTCTTTAACAAAACATTTTTTGCTGTTTAGATTCAGTGAATAAAAATATGACATAAATGCTTCATTTCAAGAATTTTTACAAGTTATCAATGGCATATTTTGTATGATAAGCATCATTGAAAACTGAATTGTTTGTTGATTAAAAAACATTTCTCAATATTATATTGAATTATTGAAACTTTTTTCTTTGTAAATGTCTATTATTTTTGTGAAATATTTGAAATCTAATAGATATTTTCAATGAGACAAATCTGGTTATTTGTATTGCCAAAATCATTCAGGGCGTAGAATAAGAAGTATTATTACTCGCCCGTGTTAGATACAGCAGTGTAATATTTAGTGCAATATCAAACTAGTGTGATACTGCTGCACAAATGACGTCCCAATGGTGCATAGTTGTGATATCACAATGTTAGCACCGCTGTAACATTAGCTGCCAAGACATAAAAAAGTTGTTGGCGAGTAATAAACAGAATACTGAACTCCCTACCATTTAATACTATTTTCATTATGCTTGTGAATGATTGAGTATAAACATTGCATTTCAACCTAAAATATTGAATGTTAAGTACTTGCAATTTCAAGTTAAAGACAAAAAATGTTTGTTTAAGTAATACAGTTGTTCAACAACTTAAAAAGATTCCAAAAAGAACTTAAGGAAACATAGTAATCAATATAAATCACTGCAAAGGAAATGTTTTCAATTTGGAAGTTAGAGAAACTTTTCAGCATTTATTAAGTTATCTGAGATTGCAACCTGAGTAAGGCGTTTTCTCCATCCAGAGTTGGATTCCATCTGATCAATTCCCCTTACATGTCTCCTGCCAAGATTTATTGTCAAGATGTTGCAGTTTATTACAAAAGAAGAAATGTATCAATATTGATTTTTATGTGGCCAACACAGTAGTTTGTATAGGTATGTGTTGTAAGTAGATGTGGTAATTTTCATATATTTGATAGCTTGTGTCAAAATGTTCTAGTTTCATAAATCAAGTTTATGAAATTCCAAGGATTGCAATGGAGGTTTAAGTAGATGTTTTAAAAATCTGTTTCAGTTCAATAATGCAAAGCTGACTGTCATCTTCTGCTTGCTATAACTCTCTTTCACCTTTAATATGTCAAAAGATTAAAAACTAAGCAAGGTACCTTTAAATAGTGTCCAATAGAGTCATGTTTGTAAACTGTCACATAAACATTTATTGCGCTAGTAAGAAACTCAAGCTGTTATGCAGATTAGATAATATCAATTACCATATTTATTGATATTGAAAAGCTCAATAGAAAAAAAGTGAAAGAAAGCCTTGCATTGTTCAGAGGAAAACTAAGCGAAATCAGAAAACCTTAATTAGGTATAAGATGTATAGAGCAGATATGATTAAAATATTTTAGAGTGAACTATGTAAGCAGTGATGGTTTGTTGTAATAGAACTGCCCTCGGCCCCATCTTCTGCCTGTCAGATCACCCACATCAAAGTTATAGAAGCAGAGACTCTTCCTCGTCAATCCTTCTCTCTCACACTCCTGCTCAATATAGCCACTCTCCAGTTGGCTTTAGTGCACATCCATAGAACTGACAAATAATTTCTTGAAGTTTGACAATTGAACAGTATGCCCTAATGTATCTACTTTGTCAAATGTTGTATCCATCTTTATGTAGGTTTATCACCATGTAGAGATTCTTTTTTCTTACAGAAATCCCTGGAGGATCAGCTCAAGTCACCCAGTCTCATCACTCCAGATCTTTCCAAGTTCCAGGTACGGTTACAGTCATAGATCACATTTCTCACTTACACATTTACATTATGTAAACCTCTAGGTCCAAATCATTTGTGTTCAATGACAATGGCTATGGTATAAACTTGATCCTTATCACTCGAATATTTATACTCATTTATATCACAACAATCAATTAAAAGGTGTTGGAATACTTTTTTCAAAGCAGTCATTTAAAATAAGGTCTGTTGCATTATGCGACACCAAAAGTTTCTTTCTTGGCCATCCTTTGTCACCCAGACTTTATTTTGTTACTCTTCACAGTCATCCATGGGAATTGTCATCAGGAAAGTCTGTACTGAAATAACTCACCCTCGAGTTTTGTTATGAAACACGAACCTTAACCCAATGAATCAGCTACATATGTGTTGTGAAAATATGTCTCTGGCAATGCTGAATTGAGCACATTCTCAGAAATTCAAATTTGACATTTAAGAGGAAACTTTCCCCCTTGATTTGCAGAAAACAATAAAGTATGAGCCAAGAGCTTGAATTCAAGTCAATTTTATCAAAACAGTAATAAAGTGTGTTGTGGAAAGACTTTTGAGAGGCTCGCAGGACCAATCAACATAGCATATTCAAATCAGGGTCATGAAATTTTGTACAGATTTCCCTGATGAAGATTCCCAGGGGTGATTTGTGAAGAGTATCAGAACATTAATCCCTGGGTTACCGAGGATGTTTCTCTATATGAAGGAGAGAACTAATCTTGTCAAGCCCTCAGAACAGTCACCATGAAGTGGGTCAGGAATCAACTGAAGTGTTCACAGGAAAACATCTTTGCAGTAGATTTATAATGAATAAATTTGAACAGCATCCTCAAGAGAATATCCAAATTTAACACTTAGTACATAGAGAATCTCATCAAACTGTCTTTTGATATCAAATATATCAAATCTAGTTGATAAATTTTCCAATATTTTAGGCTTGCCTATTTGATAGCAGAAGACATCATTTGTTATTCAAAGTTATTACTTCATTACGTTTCCATGAAAAATAAACATCTCTAACATCACTCTCTCATATCATCAATCTTTTGCCCAGTCGGTCAATAACCGAGTATTGATTCCTGTATTTCATCACACAGAATGGTTGGGTGAAGAAAGATTCAGCAGCCCAGGAGATAATATTATCATAAGTTGCTTTTTAATCATTGTAATCAATCAGACAGCCTTATTGAATAAACCATGTTTATTGTGGGTAACTTTCATTTATATTTAGTATATAAGCAGAAGAACTTGTCATAATGTTTTGATCAGCAGCACATGTTATCAAAAGTTTTTTTAAGCTCTTGCAAGAAATACCATTGGCATTTTCAATTTTTATTTTTAATTCTTCAATGTCATTGAAGAAAAATACTCATTTCTGAAATCTATTTATTTGCTTTGTTTTCCCTGAAGTAAAGACTAGTGAATTTTGGCTATTGGGAATTTATTTAATTCGTTTTCAGAGAACAATGAGATGATCTTCCTCCAGAAACATGTACATAATGTATAAGAATATTTTTTTATTCATTTAGGAAGTGCTTAGAAAGTTATTAGTTTTCAAATCAATACAATTCTTTTCACTGAATTCATCAAGTTGATGCTGCTGAATTGCCTAAGGGAAGAAAACCCATGATATCAGCTATAGAAACAAATAAATTCATTGTTAGCACAAAAATACTTTTTTTGTTCAAAACATCAAAACTTTGAATATATTTCTTAAAGAACAAACCAACTTAAAGCATGTTTTTAACATTTTAAAAAATTTCTTTAAAAATATGGTATATTGAAGGAAAACATTCAACCACTGAGGGTATATGAAAATGAGTTCCTGAGATATTTATACAATCTTGTCTAGATCTGAATATCTTCATTTGGCCTATAAGACGAGAGTTTCATCAAAAATCAATACTCAGAGGGTCAGAATGACCCAGAGGAAGAAAAGATTAGTCATAGACTTGCTCTGAGTCTTCTATGTCATGTACTCTTAAATGAAATTAGATATTGTCCACAGTATTTTTAAAAGGCTCTGCTAGCATGGGGAAAGCACGTTTTCAGAATGGATTATTTTCTTTGCTGCAAAAGATAATATAGTGGTTGGTAGTTATAGTTATCTTGCCTATAAAAGTAAAATCACGGTTAGTTGTATTATTTTAATCAATGCTTTAAAAAGACTCACGGATTGGGAAATACAGACAAACTTTTCATGGAGCCATTAGTTATTCTCATGGTTGTAGTAAAAGAACAATTTAGAAGAAATATTATAGACAATCAAGGATTCAGAACATTTTAACAAGCCTTCGAAAAATTCATAACTTTTCTTGAAAGATGTAGGATGGATATATGATCTATAAATATATATTTAAAAATGAATAGATATGTAGAAACGTTTCACTTTTGCTGTTAAATTCATTTGTGTAAAACCTTCAGAAAGAAAATTCTGTGGAACCGCCATTTGCTAATAAAATGACAAATGCAAGTCTGACACTGACTAATGTGTATTCTGGACTGTTCCTGTGTTCAAAGGGTCAGTGTTGAAGGGAAGGGTATATATTGCTTCAGGGGACGGGTATACAGTCTATAGTGAGATGGAGCCTGAAAATGCGAGCTATTTCAAGACCGTCTCCTCTAGAACTATCATTACTGCACTAGAATGACAGATGTTTGAATAATGCATGCATTGAGGTGTCTGTGCCAGCAGGCTTGAAATCACTTGTCAGACATTTTTAAAAATATTATCTTTAACTTAAAATTCTTTACATGTTTAAAGAATGAGTTTAAAGCCTTTCTGGGAGGGCTATTATTTGAATGTCAACTTTGAATGGAATATTCCATGGTTTGCCACTGTCCAAGGATAAGACTATTTCAGAACCAGCAAGTAAAGAAATAGGGATATTGAGTTAGCAATGATCTATTTAAACGTATAGATTGAATGGAGATGTAAAAGTTGTAATAAATACGTGGGTTGTGGTCTCAGTTGCTTAGTGTTTTAATGTCATATTTAGATTAATGCATTTGATTTAAACTGCATTGAAAGAGATAAGGTTCCTTTAACATAAAAAACATTAAACTCTGATCTCCAGTAGATGCCAGGCAATGGCTTATTGGGGAAAATAAACCTGACGAATGATGAAGGTATTATACTCATGGAAATATGTGATGGTCCATCTCTTTGTGAACGTGTGTTATCCAGGCGCCGCCATGTCTTCACCTGTCCTTCCTGGCACTGGACAAGTTCCTGGAGACCAATCAGCGTCTGCCTCACGTCTGGTACGTCTTCGTATTCAGCAGCTTGTTGTTAGTCACATAAGTAGGTAAAGAGGTCCACAGTTTTTATTAATATGCAAATTGACTTAAATATGCAGACCATTCTGACTAATGTATTTATTCATTTTTTATGAATGTGTTTAATTTTCAAAAGTCACAATTATTTAAGGTGTGCTACTGATGCAAGTCAACTCGTTTCCATGGCAACAGAACTCAACAATGAGCTTGAAACAAAGGTAAATAGATCAAATTTCAGCTCTTAAAACATATTGGGTATTATACAAGTGTGTATGACATACAACTTTCAATATGGGTCCCTGAATATCAGTATTTCTAGTGAGAGCAAATTATACACTGTTATATTGTGTACAGGAAGGCTTGTTATAACGTAGTATAGCACGGACACATCAAATAATGTTCTTTTGCTTGCCATAGTCATGAAACTCTGGAAAATCTATTTTCAAATTTTTAGTCTGAATAACTGCCGCCAATGTATTTAGAACACTATGTCATAGACAAAATTTTATGATATTACAATGTTGATGACGTCTTGTCACCATGGTGAAGAAATATTTTGATATAACTGAACTTGTAGATAGTGATAAACTTTCTTTGATGGGATTATAGGTTCACTGGATTGATGGATTAGCTACACTCTGACATTTTGTACCTAATTGATTTCAAACACAAAAGAAGTTTTCACTCAGCCAGGGCATCATTGCAAACCTCCTTGTCATATCTATATACAATTGCCATTGTTAAATAAAATTCCATGGGACCAAAAAATCCTTACTGATCAAACAATTTAACTTATCCAATAACAGTTCTGCTACAAAAGTAAAGACGAACTGGAAAGGACTTACTACCTGTAGTTATTCAAGTTTTCTACTTATCTTATCAAGTCTTTACTTTATGAGTTGAGATTGATAATAACTCTATCAGCCAGTCAGCAAACCTCTACGGTTTCCACTTTCTTTTTAAAACAGAGAGAAAATAACTATTATATCAGTATCATCTTCAAAATGAATTAGAGCTTTAGTTTTTCAACCAACAATGTAATCATAGTGGGTTTTTTTTGTTTTCATACATGCAGTTTATAATGAAGGTATTAAACAGGACTATCTACTTGCACGATTTTGGAGTAATTTTCTCAAATGATAGCACACCAGTGTTGCAAATTGTACATTTGATCAAGTAGTAATATTCCTTAGCGTCCAGTTTAAAAGTTGGCATTTAGTTAAACTGAGAAAAGTGCAACTGCTTGAATGCCTTTCAATGTTAAGCATCCACCAACCATCCCCTCCCCCCCCCACCCCCCCCCCCCCCCCCCCCCCCCCCCCAACACAAAAACTAGAGAGACTATAAACATTAACCCTCTGACTGCCGCAGGTGGAGGAAATTGACACAGAAATGGTGCGGTGCCTTTCTTTCACATCGCGGGGCTCACTGGTCCCAATGTGTGCAACTCTGGGCGGTTTTGTAGCTCAGGAGGGACTTAAGGCTCTCACTGGAAAATTTACACCTCTTAATCAAATGGTATGTTTAAAAAGTAATTTCAAAATAATTACCTTTTAACTACTGTTCTAACTGTAACAGTAAATAAGACTAGTCAAAATGCTCATCATTTAGCTAAGTTTAAAATTGGCAAATGATTTTATTTATTTTATTGAATTGTTCCATGTAAATCAATACTCTTCCAAGCAGGCTATTTTTTAATCTTGTTTCATATATACTGCTGGCAAATATGGAAAAATGTATACCAAAACGGTACTGTATGCCAAAACTTTATGACTTTTTAATCAAGAAAGGCTTCATTCAGCAATGTGTGTTTTGCACATTAAGCTGTGTGTAAGTGAAATATGTTCTTAATTTTTTCAGTTGTATTTGGACTCGACAGAAGTTTTGCCAAGTCTTGATTCCGATAAACAGCAATTTCAAGCAAGGTGAGAATATGTTGTGTTCTTGAGTTACCTGAAAATTTCATCTGGATAGAAAATTTTGTCATAATTGTTTCATCTCTTTAATATCTAGGTCTATCTGTTTTATCTCTCAAAAGAACTGGAGATTTATTTGTATTCTAATGAACTAGAAGAGTTTTGTGTAATTCTCTTGTGATGGAAACTTGATGTCATTACGATACTTTATCAATTCATTCAGCTTGGATTGCATTGATGTGACTATTACAGGGGTGATCGGTATGACCAGCTCAGGGCCTGTGTTGGAGACGAGATGTGTCAGAAAATATCCAATGTCAACCTATTTATGGTAGGTTTAAGCGTTCTCATCTTCCTTTCCTAACCTCGGTCTTAATTTGAGCATTTTCCAGTCTAGATATATGGAGACGCCTGATTGGATGCAATAAAAGTTAGTTGATCAATAACCGATGCCGTTCTAAATTGGTCATTCCAAAAGCCTCAGTCATTTCCTTCTCCTTGAGGAAACCGACAACTCATTCTACTGTGCAGTCTGCACACAGTCATGTGATAATGGGACTGAATCCTGGATCTTCCGCCCTAGTTGTCATATCTGCGTAGAGTTGTTTCTGGCGATAAAATCACGTGACCTGAGGACAATACTGGGGAAAAATGGCGATTTTCTACTAGAAATATATTGCCGTATTAAGAACTATATGAGTAAACCATGTGCTTTAGAAAAATATAAAACAAACAAAATTTCGCATATGGATAGAATGAAGTTTCGATAACAACATACAATTTATTTTTTTTAAATGAAAAAACTTATTAAAAAGATGGTTTAATGTAAAGACACCCATCCTATGAACAATCAAAACGATTTCTTTTCAGTGATTATATTATGGTTAGGGCTTTCATATAAATATCTAGACAAGATAGAAATAACATGTATCGTTAACAAGATAACTAGTTATATAACCTGCGAATAACTATCCTTTGAAATTTATTCTCTTTACCTGTTTTAGATAAGTTTCCAAAATTACTTTAAGTTTACTGAGGTGCGTCATTGTCTGGATTTCGATCAAAATTCTGGCTTTTTAGGCTACTGATACCTAAAAACTTACTTCATTACTCTTCTGCACTGATAAAAAATAAAATGTTACTTTTTTAACAACGGTCAAAGCTCTTCGATAAAGGGAAGCCATTCATTAGTTTGTTAAATGTGACTCTAGCAACTAACAAAATGTCTTTTTAAGTTGTATGTGTACAAAAGAAATCCCAATTAAATTGTATGTGTAGTAAGAGGAAGGCCTAATAGTAAGTCATCAACATACACATTTAATCTTTAAAACAAAAGATGTATTATGTAAACGTATTGTCAACCCATTCACAATGCTACCCTGAAGAATACTGTGACTTTTCTTTAGGCAATATCTCATAAGAAAGTCTATTGGAAAATATTCCTTAAATCAAGAACCCTAGAAGTTTATTTGGCGAAACCGCATTAGTGGTGGTTTGCCGTTTTTCAAGGGAAGTAACTCCAAAGTCGAATCCAGTATGCAGAGCTATCGGTTTGTTTACGTATTCGCGCTCGCGTGGTCGGGAGGTATGTTGTCTCAAAGCTTTGACGCATTTTTTTTTGTTTGAAAATCAATAAATAAACAGGTTCGTTCCGATAATTGTTAGTTTGTCAAAGAATATCGGCTTCATATTAAAAGACTGTAGTGTACGTGGACCCACTGACTTCATATGCATATCATTGTACTATAATGATGACAAGCCCCGGGGGCCTCATTTCAAGAAATCAAACAAATGTAATTTTAATATTAAACTGGAAGTCAAAACGTGGTCAACACTAGTATAAGAAAAATACTAATGAACAGGTGCCCTTAAGTTTTATTTTTTAAAATTAATTTAAACATTTTCTTCCTGTCGTTATAAATATTTTCCCATCAACATTTAAGAAGGAAGATCTGCATCTTTTGGACTAGGCTTGTATGAATTAGATTCTAATATTTATGTTTTAGTGTAATATTTCAAATGTGGGCCCTCTGTTGTCAATCTCCTATAAGCGACAAACTAAGAGGGCCCACATTTTAAAAACCCATGAAATCATGTACTGATATTAATTAACAGATTTTAATCTTGATGTTTTTGTGTAATATTTCAAATGTGGTCCCTCTTGTCATTCTACTATAAAGAAAAAAAATAGGGGGACCACATTTTAAAAAAGCATCAAATCATGATGCCAATAGAGAAAATATGAATTCAAAAATGTTGAGAATTTTAAATTATTATTTTTGATTTTGAGAGGAACAAAACTGTTAAATTAATTGAATTTAAGAAAACAAGAAAGGTATTTGAGAACTTATATTAAATGATTAGTTCGATGAAATCTTACCTGCTTGATTTTATTGAGATATTTCCATCAACAATTAAAAAATCCTTCACTGCATTTTCTTATATAATGGGGAACACTGGTATTTATAAACAGCTAGTGCGTTTTGTTTAATATCTTAAACGTGGGCCCTCTTTTATCAGTCACCTACATGCCACAAAATTAGGGAGGCCCACATTTTCAAAAACTATAAAATCATGATTTTGATACAGAAAATGTGGATTCTAACATGTTAAGATATAAAAAAAATTATTTTCATATTGAGGGGAACAAAACAATTAAATCAATTGAATTTTAAGAAAACATGATAGCATGGTTTTGGATTTTATTGAGCTGTTTCCATCAACACTTTAAAAAGTCCTGAACTGCATTTTCTTTTACACTGGTAGAAACAGATTCTGATGGTTTTTGTTTCATATTTGAAATGTGGGCGAACTTTTGTCTAGTCTCAATCGTAGATGGAAACCACGCTCCATCGCAACTTTGTCCTGACCTTGTATCAAATGCATCAACCAATGAACGTACACGGATGATCCATGATCCCTGACCTGACCTTCTTTTGACCAATGAGAAAGCCCTGCTCGTTGCTATGGCTGTGTACACGATCGTCCTTCTCTCAGTCGGCCAAAAATAACTTGGATCCACATTACTTCGTAGAATAGTTCCCATAGTGTACTTATTTATTTACATAATGTCGTACTTGATCCTCAAATACAATGTGGGGGCATTACATAATACGTTTAAAGTTATTAAGCTTCAAAAACTGTCTCGTAAGAAATGTGGTCCCCCTCGTTACGGCCTCTATAAGGAGCGAAAGAAAGGGGACCACATTTGAGATAATCTTATCTTGATGGGAAATAATCATGAAAATTATTTACACCAAAAAGGAATTCCTTAGTAATATTTTATGAAAAGATCGGCAAATTAGAATCATAGATATCGGACTTTACAGCAGGGATTCGAAACCAAATTGGTTAGCTTCTAGATGAACCGCACGAGTTATTTCCCTTGCAAAAGGGCCAACCACCACTAATGCGGTTTCGCCGTTTATTTGTATAATTTCTGTTTATGTCTAAATAAAATGTTATATCTATCATTTAATAAACAATTTCAAATCAACAAGAGTGAGGCCCCATTTTACTTTTTGATATCTGATAACTTTTTTAACACTTTTTTTATTGATAAAAGAAAATAATAGACTAAAGGGGAATTAGATGAAACATTTCATACACAAAAGTAATAGAAGACACAAAAAATCATGTACAACATCCTAAGAATGATCACAGGGGAAACTTTCATTCAATACATTTTGTGTATGATTTTCTGTATATGCTACGTATGCAGGTCTTTCCTGTAATTGTTTTTTTTATCAAAATCAAACATATTGAATATACAGCACAGTTTTTCTGCTGTCATCCAGAAGTTATAAAGGTACTTGAATGGCTTTAGTATTTCTTGTATAGATCAGCTTATAATTTCGGTTGGATGTAATTTTGAAATTTGTTGTTGACCCTATCAAAGATTCTTTCTCTTCTCCATGGGGATCCAATTCCACATAAAGGTCAAAAATACATTTCATATGATTTGAGTTACCGTTGTGGGGAGTGTGAGAAATACTGACCTGTCTGCATCAGTCTGAATCTCAGTGAAGTCAATTGAAGTGGTCCCCATCTATCTGTTAAGCTTCAGAATACACCTCATAAAATCTCTTTAATGATTTATCAATATGGATTAACATTTCATCGATATGTTTTTATTTTTTTGGGCTTCAGTTAGCTATGTTTTTGTCAAGATAAGATTCCATAACAAAGTTAATTTGATTGTTCAATGTTGCAAGGATCAAATAAGCCAGGCTTCAATAAAGTGGTTAGGTTTCGGCAGTGTAGTTAATTGTGTGTAGGGCTTAGAAGCAAGTTGAGCTACATATTGAAATATTCTATATTATGATTTTAAAATTTTATGTTATACCCCAAGAAACAATATTTATGACTTCCTTCTCTTCCAACGTATGTTCATCCATGCAAGCTGATCTTTTCTGGACCATAAGTGAAAAAAAATGAGGTTCAGCTCATTGAAAATTGTTATATGGAGCAAACAACATATATGGTGGTGCTTTAAAGTTTTCAACCTCTTCCTACATTTATTATTGGGTGTTTCCATGGAAACACAGCTTGGAAATTTGTTTCCAGACCAGAACTAAATAATTATGAGGCCTAACTCATTGAAAGTGTGTATGTTGAACAATCATCATGTGTTCAGTTCATCAGTTCAATTGGTACAGCCTAAATTCTCTCTATCTTGACAGTTATTAGCCTTTGATGACAACTTTCTTGTGTGCACCATCTTACATGAGCTCCATGTATGTTGCAGGTGGGGTGTGGAGCCATTGGCTGTGAGATGCTCAAGAACTATGCGCTGATGGGTGCAGGAGCTGGGGAGAAGGGCCAGGTAGGTTGATGGAGAAGGGCCGTGTAGGTTGATGATGAGCGGGCCAGATAGGTTGATGAGGGAGAAGGGTCAGGTAGGTTGATGGAGAAGGCCTGGGTAGGTTGATGAGGGCCGGAGAAGGGTCAGGTTGGTTGATGAGGGGGAGGGCCAGATAGGTGGATGAGGGGGAGGGCCAGGTAGGTTGATGAGGGGGAGGGGCCAGATAGGTGGATGAGGGGGAGGGGCCAGATAGGTTGATGAGGGAGAAGGGCCAGATAGGTTGATGAGGGAGAAGGACCAGGTAGGTTGATGAGGGAGAAGGACCGGGTAGGTTGATGAGGGGGAGGGCCAGGTTGGTTGATGAGGGGGAGGGCCAGGTAGGTTGATGAGGGGGAGGGGCCAGATAGGTGGATGAGGGGGAGGGGCCAGATAGGTTGATGAGGGAGAAGGACCAGGTAGGTTGATGAGGGAGAAGGACCGGGTAGGTTGATGAGGGGGAGGGCCAGGTTGGTTGATGAGGGGGAGGGCCAGGTAGGTTGATGAGGGGGAGGGCCAGGTTGGTTGATGAGGGGGAGGGCCAGGTAGGTGATGAGGGAGAAGGACCAGGTAGGTTGATGAGGGGGAGGGCCAGGTTGGTTGATGAGGGGGAGGGCCAGGTAGGTGATGAGGGAGAAGGACCAGGTAGGTTGATGAGGGGGAGGGCCAGGTAGGTTGATGAGGGGGAGGGCCAGGTTGGTTGATGAGGGGGAGGGCCAGGTAGGTGATGAGGGAGAAGGACCAGGTAGGTTGATGAGGGGGAGGGCCAGGTTGGTTGATGAGGGGGAGGGCCAGGTAGGTTGATGAGGGGGAGGGCCAGGTTGGTTGATGAGGGGGAGGGCCAGGTAGGTGATGAGGGAGAAGGACCAGGTAGGTTGATGAGGGGGAGGGCCAGGTAGGTGATGAGGGAGAAGGGCCAGGTAGGTTGATGGAGAACTGAACTTTTGCAGAGCAGCACCTTGCATCTAGAGGATCTAGTTTAACTTTTTTCTATGGAACCCCCCAAAGAAATAAAAAATGAACATGCCTGGTAATCCCCTAAAACCTTAAACACCAATTGACAAAGGAAGCTAATATTTTCAGAATATATCAGGTAATATCAAGAATGTAGATTTATCTTTATGATTTTTCCGTGTAGGTTAAAGAAAATCATCTTATTGCAGGATTAACAAAGATTATATAGAGTTAAAAAAAGTATGCAATATTCTGTCCCCAGTTGATCATCACTGACAATGATCTGATAGAGAAATCCAACCTCAACAGACAGTTCCTCTTCCGTCCACAACACATCAGGGTGAGTCTTTAACTGTCTTTAAATTTATAGCTTGATATAATAATATAGCTTTCTCTTAAGCATTTAATTGTTTATACTACCCTCAAATATAAGTCAACTAGGTATACCCAATGCAGTGGCATGTTGATATTTGGCAATTTCATCAGAAGCATTTCAATTCATCATGAAGTTGAATGCTGTGAAAAACATTTGTCCCTGATTATTATACCTTGACATAAAGGATTATTTAATCATTGAAACAGAATGATATCATCTGAAATACTTTTTCTGTGAGAAATCTCAGGGCAGGTGAAACGGTTAACTAGAAATATTTATCAGACATTGAAGTTATTCTGGGGAGTGTTGCCTAATTGTTGAAAAAGTTAAGCATAAGTGAAAAAATGACTGAGTATTCCCTTTCACAAGAAGTTGACAAAGGAAATAAGCCCATAAACTGAGGATATATATCATTGCATATATCTGTTGACCTGAAATATAAACTTTATTGTGTATTTCTATTAATTATTTTCATTTATCTATTGTGTTCAGATGACTTTTGCTGTTAAAACTCTTTTCTTAATGATTAAGTGGAAACAATTTAGACTTTTAAAAATGTTTGAAGATGTATTCAATCGCTTGCTTAAAATCATATGAGTAATTGTTATCATTAATTTGTTTCAGAAACCAAAATCAACAACAGCAGCAGAATCAGTTCGTGAAATAAACCCAGGTATGTCGTCCATAAAGATATATATCAAGTACTAACGTGTAGAGAATAGGAAAATCAAATCAAATTGAAAGCAGTTCAAACTAATACAGATGATTTTGTACATAAGGTTGAAAGATCTTCTCAAGAAAAGAAAATGATTTATTTTATTTTTTAAGATTTCATCAGTGTTGTTCATAAATTGTTTGTTTGTCCATTTCAGCTTTAAAGATTATGCCACAGCAACATAAAGGTAGGCTTTGTGATGATTCTCAGGCATTTACTTCTTGAAGTTTTATTCCGACATTTCTAATTTTCAAATGATTCTGGATTGTTATGTGCTGATAGATATAATATTTGATTCCATGTTAACAGTTTGTCCACAAACAGAGGATAAGATCTATCATGATCACTTCTTTGAGTGCCAGGACATCATCGTGAATGCACTGGACAATGTAGAAGCCAGACGCTACATTGATAGGTAAGGTTTTTAAAAATGAGAAGCATATATAATATATGTCTACATAAGAGAATATGTTTATAATTGTTTTTGTAAAGTCCATGCCTGTTACCAGAAATCCAAAACTTTAAGGCCTAGCTCATTGAAACTTATTGTGTGAAGTGGCATCTTTAGGGGATTTCAACTTTATTTTTGGCTGTTTCCATGGAAACACATCAAAGAATTTTATTTCTCTGGACAAGAAATCAGAAACTATAAGGCCTAACACATTATAACCGTAATGCTACGCACAATAAAACTAAGGATCTTAAAAAAACATCTTCTTAAAGATAAGATCATTACCAAAGCTCTGGTGAGGATTGTTTCCATGTTAGTTAATAAATTGTTTATTAAATAATACAGCTTCATAAATATTGTTCAATAAATTTCACAAGCACCGCCCTTGTATTTTGTTTTCCAACGATCCAAATGTCTTTTGTTGACAGTCGGTGTGTGACCAATCAGAGGCCTTTGTTGGAGTCTGGTACTATGGGAACCAAGGGTCACGTGCAGGTCATAGTGCCCCATCTCACGGAGTCATATGGGAGTCAGGTAGCCCTTCAACCTGTGTCTAAGATTGTAGAGGGGATAAAATCATCGAGGTTTTCTGAAAAGCTATTTCATTGAAAATACAAACAGTTATGATATGAACATATCTATAAACTTGATCATGTTTATGATTTAAATTGAGAATCTTTCTTTTGAAAATATTATCTTTTATGATATATAAAATGATTTTGCAGAAGAAATATTCTGTGAAAATGGATTGAAACACAGTCTGCATCAGAGTGTAAGATATACCTGCTAAAATGATAGGGAGCAGGACTGTCTGTTAATTTTTTGACCTATTTGTATATTGATCAGTTTAAAGTTTTATATTTTGGTAGAAAAACAATTTATTTCTCGTCATTGGGTATCTTTTTCTCTCAGAATGTTCTAATTCAACTAGGTAAATGAAGTATTTGACATTTTTGGTTACATTGAGCCTTGGGTAGGTCTGCATTAAGGTTTTGATTTTCGAATACGCATGAAGCAATTATGTTCTTAAGTTAAATGATGAATGATATATATGTTGACTGCCTTTGACAGAGAGACCCACCAGATGAAGAAGTCCCCTACTGCACTCTCAAGTCCTTCCCTGCCACCATAGAGCACTGCATACAATGGGCACGGGACAAGGTAAGGGTCTATAACTTTAATGTAACACTTTGATAGGTACAGTATTTATAATATCATTTTTCTGAAAGAGAAAATTATCAAAAACAATGTTATTTGAGATTGCCATTCATGTTTTAGAGAATGGTTATGCTAGGATGTATATGGATGGAAATATGAGTTTAATGATAATATAGTGGGCTATGATTCGAGGGGAGGGTGGGGCCCTGTCTTTTCTTCATTGACTCCAAACAATATGAGGACTCAAAACTTGTTTGGAATTTATGTTAAGTGGGCCATAATATTTATACCTTTTTTGAAAGGGATACTGATTAAGAAAGATGGTAATTGTTTAAGAACATCATTATGTCGTGATATATATGTGTGGGATGCTTAGATGCTCTTTTTATATACATTGTCAACATCCATAAATGTTAGGAAAGAGAAACTGAGCAAATGCGATATCTGTTCAGTTACATACATTTTTCCTAATTTCTAATGATTTTAATATTTTTATTTTCAGTTTGAGCAGCATTTTGTACAAAAACCCAACCACTTTAACAAGTTCTGGTCAATAAACACCAATGTTGAAGAAGTCACACAGGTAGGACTTACACACTTCAACATCTGTAATATATATGGAGTAGGGAGAGGGTGGAATATGGTGTTATGCTTGAAGTGTTCAACTTCAGTTTCATTAAGAACTATTCAACAATATCTGACATTAGCAACTCACAGATGTGAAAAAGTCAGGGGAACTGATTACCAAAATTTTACTTTTGAATTGCCTAAACCATCACTGCATATGTGTTTTTTTTATTTATACTACCAAAGTTACTTGACTTTCATTCAAAGTTCTGTGACTTGGTGTTAAAGTACTGTTTTATGCCCATGCCATTCCCGGTCACCAAGGGATTTTTTCCAGTACACTTCTTGAAACACCCCAGGGAAACTTCATCTGTGTGATCAGAAAGCTATTGACAGGATGAGTTCGAATATCGATAAAGTAAATATTCTGAAACTTTTCCTGGGAACACAGTCCATTTTAATCAGATGAGGGTTACCAAGGATGATCCATGACTAATTGCCTTTGAAAAGATAAATTTACCCAAGTGACTTTATGGAAATTCTGTTGATTGCCATCTATGGTTTGCAACTTCCAGCTGTTTGATCCAGCACCATATCAATGGTTTTCTCCCTGCAGACTCTTAAGCTACTGTGATGAAAATGACATACTCTTAAAGCAGCAATAACCCCAAATGAAAATGTTTAAGGATCTTTAATTCAGTTAAATCACTGCACATACATTCTTGAGTATTGAACAATCCCTCCCCTACTTCTGTGTATTAGTTTGCTCCAACCAAGTTACTTCCTTACTCTATTCCAGTCCCTACTGAATGGCAGCAATATTGACGGAGCTGTGAAGGTAGCCAAGCTAGCCGAGCACCGCCCCTACACCTGGAGAGATTGTGTCAGACAGGCACGCATCAAGTTCGAGAAGTACTTTAACCATAAGGTAGATTGCCGTCACTTAAGTTAACAATGAATTCTTTATGTTTACAAGAAAAGCCTAGTTCAGCATGTAGATGTAACAACTAACTGAGTATCAATGAAAACCACAATATCAGTTATATATAAGCAGTAACATCACAGGAGCTATTCTTGTTAAATTAATCTTATATATATATTTATTAATATATCCAAACAATTCATTGTGATTTTTTAATGCAAATTTACATGTTGCAAGATAGATATTTAACAAAACAAGAAAAGTGATAATTGTTTAACCAAATATGAAATGAATGCTTTATGCTTATAAAATTTGTTGGTTTTTTGTGTGTAGGCAAAGCAGCTATTACATGCATTTCCACTGGACACTAAGCTGCAGGATGGAAGTGAGTGTATTAGTAAATGTGGGAATGGGGGGTCGGGGAGGTTGAGGATGTGTATAATCAACTTTGTTGTTTAGTGAAGTTGTCATTGATTTTTCTCATTATGGATTCAAATACTTACTTACTTCTCAAAATCAAAATACAAAATGATTACATCCAAATTTGAAACAAAGATGAACACTCATGTTTAGTAAACAATCTTAATTTGTTGTATGTGAATCAGAAGCAAGGTCAAAATGTTGGAATCACTTCACTCTCCACTTCTTTATCTTAGATAACACACTCAGATTTTGTCATTTTAATGTTTGAGAGGCACTTGCCATATTGATCACCCAGAATGCTTTTTACATTTAAAACCATGCAATTACAAACACAAATGTTTTTGCAGGTATGTTCTGGCAGTCGCCAAAGCGTCCCCCGAAACCAGTGGATTTCAATCCTCACGATGAAGTGTGAGTTCAATTGTTATTGTATGACATTGTACTATGTATATTTTCAAATTCACCAACAGGCAAGAATGCTGCAAAATCAAAATTCTAAGTACAATTTAGCTTCACAGCAAGATTGAAATTTTATTCAAAACCAAACAAATTATCATAATTAAAATGATCTAATCAGTTATTTGACAATGATGTTATGAAGTCGTTAATATCTTTTGCAGACATGTCCAGTTTATCGTCAGCACTGCACGGCTACTTGCTGACATAAGCAATGTACCATGGACACAGGAGGTACACAAATGCTCTTTGTTTTGAATCTTCTCACAAATTATATAAATCTGTCATCCAAAACTATTTGCAAACTATTTGTACACTGTACAAGTCCTTAGAGGATAGATGCTCTAACTGTTGCAAAGTCTACCAAAAGAATAAAAGTCTACATTCATTAAAATGGGTACTGTTCATCCGTCCATTACACTTTGTGTTCAGCTCATAACATTGTAACTAATTAGCCATTTCATTTCAAATTTATTATGGAAATAAAGAAACATGCAATGATATGTCATTATGAACTGTTTTGACATTATCTTTAAAAAATAGGTTTTGGGGGGGGGTGGGGGAGGAGTGATGTAAAGAAAACTTATGATTCGAGGTCCTGTCAAGCTCTTAACTTCTATACTGATCATCTAATTTTGATCAATTTTGGTATGAACATGCTGAAAACATGGAGGGGTTTCATTATTTAAAATTCTGAAGATATTTATGTTATTATACATGTGTGGTAATTGGAAGAACATTGTATTGAGTCTGGATCATAAATTGTTTTCTTTTTCTGCCTCATTCATCACAGAGATCAAGAAATACATGAAGGTTGATATTCATAAAAATCATTTGAGATTTTAATTTTTGGGCCCCAAAATAATAACATCATAAAAAGGCTGTAATAATCCAGTCTTTTCTGCTTATGCTATTTGTCTATTGGGATTTTAATGTGTATTATGATCACTAACATAAATTAAAAATATTTCATAAAATTTGGTGAATATGTCAGAAATATGTTGATTTAATTTTCTTTCATTATTTGCAACATTGTAAAATGACATGTAATCCAGCAAAGTGATGTTAACAATGGTTAATTTTATTACATTCATAGAAAATTCTTTAATTGATAATATATATGTAATACCTAAACATTGTGCCATTTGTTTATGTAGCCATCCATGCTTCACAAACCAAAATTTCATATACAGAGGCAGAGAACCCATTTACCGAATCCCTGTATGCATCTAGTGAAATATCTTTCTTTTTTTTCTACAAGATCATCATAATCTTGACCTTTTCGAGTGTGTTTGGGGGGAGATCTGGATTCAGCTTTGATGTTTTTTACAGATAAATGGCATGGAAGATTGGTGCTTAACACTGCCTCTTACAATGTTAATATTCTGATGAAAATTACGATATCATATTGATATATTTGTGATGTTAATGCATGAATAGATTATCAGTGATAATTACATCATCATGTAATAATGAAATTCTCTTTTGATTTGGACCCCAAGACCTACACAGTTTAAGACTTATCCCAATAAAAAATTTTCCTTAATACTTGTAGGATCTAAGGAGTGAAAATATACTCCCATTGTTGGAACATGTGGATGTTCCGCAGTTCAGGCCTTCCAACAAGGTGAGAAGAATTACCTCCCTTTGTACAGTGAGCTATGCTATATATGTGTATGCTGTGATGTTTTAATAATATCCATCCGCTAATGGAAAAGATTTATCAATATATCCATTTAAAATTTCATGAAAGTTATATTGACAAAAGTGAAATTAGAATATTTTAAAAGCGTAATGAATGATTATTTTGTATGAGAGGGAGAGCAATATTCTACAAATAGTGCTGTTTATTTTACAATTTGTGCCCAAAAAAAGTGCAAACATTACTCGACTCTCTATAATACTTGTCCCTTATGTTAGGCTGACTAAGTGTTTGCATTATTTCAAACTTTTTACTGTGTTTTCTTCAGAAAATAGAAACAGAAGAAGGGGAAAAAGAACCATCAACAGAACCAGATTTGGGCGAAGATGAGCTTGTATCCTCAGGTCAAAGGTTAAAGTGCATATGCCAAGATGGTAAAGTTGCCAAAGGTTAGTTATAGATGTCCAATTGATTACAGTATTGATGATTTGTAACTTTCAGACACAATCTATTTTCATGTAGAAATACATGTGATATGTTGAAATATTTTTTAACTGATTTTTTTCAATGTGTTGAAATATCTCATGAAGTCCTCATGAAGCTATGATGAACAAGTCATACACATTTAAAGGCTTTTCTTCTTAAAATATAAAAAAGTTCTCAAATCATATTGCATATGTACTTTATCCAATTCACTCTGATTTCTTCTTCAACTAACGTAAATTTCCCTATTGATATTATGATGAAAGCTTATATATGTTCTAATTCAAAATACAAATCTATACTTGATTTCCTTAAACAATTGCGATTATTATACATGCCAGTTGTATTTTGGGAGAAAGTGGTCATTCTAGCAGCACTAGCATTACATTTTATTGTCATCTCACTGATTAGTGTTTAAAAAAAAGAGTCGTGGGCTCTGTATCTTATCAACTTTTGTATTGTTCAAGACTACAATACATTGTCCTCCAGGACAATAGACGAATGAAAATTTGAGGGTGGACACCCTACAACACCCATTTTTGAAGGGGGGTCACAACAAAATACACAAAATTGAGTTTCCACTTAACAAATTTGTTATTCTGAAAATATTAGCATCCTGTCAGGTCTGAGGAGCTAAAAAGTAAATTTTTGTAACAGTCAGTACTTCTAGATTAAGAAACACCATTGTGTAGATTTGAAATATGCAGCTGTAACACAATGTTTAGAGATACTTGTTGATGACTCTTGCAGCACTAGCTAACATGCATCCCCTGGACTTCGAGAAGGACGATGACAGCAACAGTCACATCGACTTCATTGCCTCATCTGCCGTAAATACCATTCAATAATTAAATACCATTCAATGATTAAGTACAATTCAATAATTAAGAACAATTCAATAATTAAGTACAATTCAATAATTAAGTACAATTCAATAATAGTCTTGTCAGTGGTAATAGAAGCATTCAAGAAGATGTTTGTTGCATTAGACTTGTATGCTGAGAATGTTCTGTAAGAAATAACTGCGCTGATGTGTTTTCAATTGCTTAGTTATTTCCTCCTAGTGGAGCCTGAATGCTTCTTGAGTGTTAAAGAGTCGCTTGTATGCATTACATGTATAGCAGTCTAACCTAACATAATAAGCAGGAGAACAATAAGCACATAGCTTTCATCAATTTATATCTAAATTAATTTTGTATTTATTTCATCACAAGCCATGATAAACAGCTTCTTATCTTTTGATGTGTGTGTAATATTGTATGTCTAGATTATTGTTAGTGAGGCAAATAAAACTCTGGATATTTGAAAATTTTGTCAAGTATATGTTGATCTCTATCCCGTCCAGAACCTGCGAGCACAGATGTATCACATAGAGATGGGAGACCGGTTAAAGATCAAGCTTATCGCTGGGCGCATTGTTCCTGCAATCGCCACTACAACAGCGGCGGTGTCAGGGCTGGTGTCGGTTGAGCTGATCAAGCTGCTACAGAGACCCGGGATAGAGAAGTACAAGAACTGCTTCATCAACCTGGCCCTCCCCCTCATGCTGCTGTCGGAACCTGGCCCCACCGAGAGAACCGTCATCAGGTGAACATGTTGTTTACATATCCTAGTTGTTGTCCTTACCTGTGAATATCTCCATTTGCATTGTTATGTGCTACTTTATTATCCCCCGCCCCAACGTAGTTGGTGGGGGATATTGAAATGGTCTCCGTCCGTCCGTTCATCCCGATAATGTTTCCGGAGCACAACTCCAAAACGTTGAGACCTAGCTCGACGAAACTTGGTATGTGCAACAGGCATCATGCGGAGATGTGCCTTTTGGGGTTTTCAACTTCTTTGCATTTTTATTTTTACCCGTTTCCATTAAAACGTAACATAGGATTTCGTTTCCGGACCACAACTCCAAAACTGTGAGACCTATCTCGACGAAACTTGGTATGTGCAACGGGCATCATGCGTAGATGTGCCTTTTGGGGTTTTCAACTTCTTTGCATTTTTTCCGTTCGTCCGTCCGTTCGTCCATCCGTCCCGATAATGTTTCCGGAGCACAACTCCAAAACTGTGAGACCTAGCTCGACGAAACTTGGTATGTGCAACGGGCATCATGCGGAGATGTGCCTTTTGGGGTTTTCAACTTCTTTGCATTTTTATTTTTACCCGTTTCCATGGAAACGTAACATAGGATTTCTTAAAGGTTGTTTGTAGAAAAACAACATGATCACTGTTCAATATTCCACAACTAGTATCCTTAACTACCCTTTCCCTTTGGCGGGGGATATAGCTGACTCTGTCTGCTTGTTATTCATTTAAATTTGGTACTAAGTTTCATTGGTGAGACCCCTACCAGTCAAATTTGTAAAATTTCATGATCTGAGTTCAATGCAGACTAACAATATTAGAATTCTGGCTTACAATAAATGCATTCTATTTTTTTCAAACTAAATTTTGACCTTAAAATCATGTTAAAATTCCTTACAAATTTTACAAATAAATGAAAATTATTTTGAATAAAATTCAAAATCATTATTCACATTGATCGGCCATGTAAGTCGTTGTCTGTTGTCGCCATCAGGTCTGATGTTTTTTTTAACCAGTAATAGCATTATTTGAAAGTGTTGGCGCTCTTCAGAGGGAGAATATTTTGCATTTTGTACAATATGTGACAGTTACGTACTGCCAACATTGCTTACAGCTGGAAGAATAACTGTAAAAAACATGTGCAAACCAGCTTAGTGAATCAGATCACTCATGAATGCAGGTCGAGGTGTTATTTACTGGATTTGTAGTGGAACATAATCTTCCATTTGTAGTTCCTGCAAGTTAACTTTTCGAAATAATGTTTAAAGAAATAAACAGTTAATAAGATGATGCTGTATTACCTAGGACCCCTTTGTTACAATTGTTTTTGACTTATACTGTTTGTGTAGAAGGGGGAAGGTCTGTTAATGCATTGGCAACCTTTCATCAGTTACTGATAAACTTTTCTATGCTTGACCCTCAAATGTGTTTATTGCACCCAATTATTTGCACTTATAATTTTTCCATTGCCTTTTGTTATAATTTGTATTTTGTACTCTTCACAGCTTAATCCAGTCATCCAATTATTAATGTGTTACTGTAAGAACAATTGTGCTTCTGTCTAAACTCTATGGAACAGTCACTGAAATATCAATGAATTAATTTGTATTTATGATGAAAAATATGAAAGTTTTTTCCCTCTCTAAATGGTCCTGTGGGCCTTATTACTTTTTAAGAAAATGTATGAAAATTTATCATGTTTGTTTTATTTATCTTAATATGATAGTTTTGTTGATGTGTGTCACAGAGAGGACCTGTCCTTCACTATGTGGGACAAGTGGGAGGTTCAAGGCAACAAGGATATGACCATGCAGGAGTTTATCAACTACTTCAAGGTATGCATGCTCTTGCTTGTGCAATCATTTATCTTTAGGTGGAGCTTTCATTAAAAAAAATTGTTAAGAAGATGTTTGAAAGTAGTCGTTTTGGACAAATTTCATTCTAATTCACCAGATAACTTTGTCAATATTCGGTATGCTTAGCTCCATAGGTTCTTATACTTTGTTCTTAGCATTCATAAATTTATCCTGGCTAAAGTAGATATTAACACAAGTTTGTTCGGCTCTCAAATTTTCTATTCTACCTGTTGCTGGTAAGCGCAAGTCTGATATAGGACTAATAGCATGTGCATTATAGCAAGAGACAAGTGTATGTGCACGTGCTGACCTGCTTCACTCTCTCTCTCTTCCCAGACCAAGTATGGCTTTGCAGGCTCTTCAGTGATCCATGGCTCCAAGATGGTCTACATGCCTGTCATACCAACACATGGCAAGAGACTCAAAATGACGTATGTTAAAACTCACATTTCAGTGATAAAAAATTTATGTTGAATAATATTTTTGAAAAATGTCAAAGTAACGTTACTTTAATATCAAAGATGAACTTGCATATATGTAAATATCCTCTTTTTCTTTATTGGTGACATTGTACTGCTCTCTATTTGATCATTGTGAATTGAGCTCTTTTTGTGAAACAAGGATATTGCACTGCCTTGTTTTTTTTCATATGGGACATTGTATATTTATATTCATAGTATATTTTCGTAATATTCTAATGCCGTGTTTTGTGTTTTTGTGAAGAGTTCTGTTTGTGAATTAAAATATATCCCCTTTTGCATCTATCTGCAATCATTAAAGATCTGAAAGTGACATTTTTCCAAGATCCTTTATGTGGCTTTGATCCATATCAAATTACCATATGCCATGCCAAATGTAGGATAATTTTTGGTTTCAGAAGCCAAAATTTTACATGTCTACATTTCAACTAATTTAGTGACCTATCACACACCACCTATAATTGTCTTTTAGTCGGCTTCATAAAAGTTTCCAAAACTGTTTGTTCTTATCAATCAATTGACACATCAGCAGCAGTCACTACTTTTTGATAAAATAAACAATTAATGACTTTTTACATAATATTATAAGAATAATCAACAAGATGTGAGGAATTACAGCTTATCTGCCCTGAGTGGATTATTGTGATAATTTCCATGCTTTGGCAACGAATTTATCATAATAATTCATGTGAACAGATAAACCATAATTCCGAGCTTCGAGTTGGTTATTATTTTTCTTACCCAAGTCAACTATAAGATTATTTACTTTTGGAAAATACCTTTGTGAAGGCAAGTTGCAAGTTAACTCCATCATTGTATTCATGCGCTATTATAACTCTTATGTCATGGTTGTCATTTGGGACATCAAATGTATAGTCCCAGAAATTTATAACATGTTTATGGATCATATATTATTGGATCATATATGAACGAATTAGTAAAACAAACCACGTCTAAAAACTTTACGTTACATATGTATGCAAGACTTACTGAACAAATGAATAGAAAAAAGTTCTGACAACCAATCAGAACTCAAGTTGTTTTTAGAAAAACTGTAATTCCCTTGACCATTATGAAAACTTTAATACCTGGCATATTTATGCCCGCTTGGGTTAGAAAGGACCTAACAACATTCTCTATGTCACTAGGGAAAATGCACAAGTTTTGTTTTAATGTAGAAGAATTAATTGACTAATTAAAATATAACCCCAAAATAATGCAGTGCTGTTTTGGGTATGTTTCAGAGGGCCAGTTCTAATCATGTATAGAATATGTTAAGTCTAAATTCAATTGGAATGAGACCTTACACTTCCCCTGCACACTCTGTCCTTCTGACCAGGCATGTGTGATCCAAAGCTTGAGAGGCACAATATTAAGCTGATGATCTGATGATGTGTTTGATGCTTGCAGGATGGTGAAGCTGCTGAAGCCGGTACCAGGACAGAAGTACGTGGACCTCATCGTCTCCTTCACCGACGACCACGACGAGGATGTACCCGGTCCTCCTGTCCGATACTACTTTGGATTATGATGATGGACCATTATAATTATTATTATTATAACTAATAGATCTATATTAACAGTGTTCAGTTTTCATGTGATGGCTGTTTAAGTTATAGTGTGGTGTTTGAAAGAAGGAAGGATAAAATTATGTAACTGTCTGGATTAACAGGTAATTGTATTATAACAATCAGAGAAGATGTAGAGTTAACTTTCTTTTAAGTATTATGCATGTCTCTATGGTGTATCTCATAATATTCTTGTTGCATTACCTCCTGGAACTAATTGTAAAAAAAATCATGGTCAGTATATTTCCATTTTACAAATATCGTAAAAACCAAAGTTGACTCGTGTGTTAAAAATTTGAACTGATTAATATGTATTCACATTGTGTTAAATGTCATTACCATCATTTGTTGATGGTAAGATTATGAATGAAAATTTAGTTTTTAGATTTTTTCAACTGTAACAGAATAAAGTTTTTGTGTTTTAGAAACATTCCTAACCTGTTTTAAGGTTTCGAGATAATACCTTTAAATTTACGTTAATTTACAGTCAGCCTTTCGAATTTAATATTAACCCAGGACAGAAACTCGGTAACATATACTGTGATCATTTGTATCAGCATCCCAACATAATCAGTGACCTTGGTTTACATTTAAGGTTGCAGACCACCACCATGGCCCCTACTTTCTCGCTCACATGAATATTCCAATAATATTACCAGGCCTATATATATATTTATCATCTTTGTGTAGAAATGTTGTTTTTCAGCCCAGTGATTTGTTAATGAAAGATAGTTTATAGCTTTTTAGTCTCATAATATACTAAGTTACAAGGATGCCTCTTGTGATACAAGTTAACAGAATTCTCTGGCATAATTTCTGTGATACATGTGCTGGTTATCTTCCTTTGTTTTTCATTTGAAGGATGAGATATTTACTATGTTGTTTTTGTTGTTTTAGACGAGTTCATATTTTGGAGGAGAAAATAACAGTAGCTGCTCAAGAATATATTGGAACATATTAACATTAATTGAAAGATATAACAACCGTACATGTAGAGATGTTTAACATTTGAATTGTTTTCTCTGTGTTTGAGCTAGGAAGATTATTGATAGACACTTGCTTGTCTTTCACTTTCAGGCTGAAAACTACTGTCATTACTACATCCCTGAATGTCAAAGTGCAATCTAAGTTGGCTTTATGAAGTAATACCTTATTTACTGATAAAATTCTTTGTGTTCTTTTTGTCATATGTTGCTTGTCTTAATAATTTGTAATAATCAAACTTATGCGTTACGTCTCCTCTTTAAGTGTAATGATCATTGTAATCATGGTGTACAAACAAATGAAATTTTTTATTCAGTTATTACAACTTGTCTAGGTGTTGTGAGGTAATTGATCTAATGATACCAACCTGGTAATGTATCTAACTCGTGAACAAGCCCAGTAATCTGGCCAACATGAATACTTTGCTGACAACTAACTACATGTTTTTTACCAATCCAGAGAGTCCTAGTATTTGTATTCAAACTTGGAATCGTTTTCATTTTCAATAATATTGACAAAAATAATTCAAACTGGATTTAATTCAAGCTTATGATTGGATATATATCTAGAACAGGAGAAATGCTATCTGTATCTGAATACTAATGCTTTTATCATACATTTATATCATTTTTTGTGATACCATGATAAATACTTACCTAATAGATAATGTCCAAGTGTGTCTTCATCTCTTAGAAAACTGAATGACTAATATAAATCATAACAAGATTGGAATGGCTACTTTATCAGAAATTTGTTATACATTTTGAAAGTTCTAGACAGCTATCCATTTTATTTTTGTTAAAGATGTCAACAAACATTTTAATAGGTCGATGACATCTTTATTGACATCTGGTTGAATTTTTGTTGACCTAGACAGAATGAAACAATGATTCATGATTCAGACATTCATGACATGAGAGGACTTCTGAAATGTGACAGCAAAGTTTTGTATGTCGTTAGTTTACAGACATTAAAGCAACGTTAAGGTTTTATAACTTTGATAAAAGAAAATTTAATTTTATAATGCTTTTATGTACTCTTTTTTTTCAAGATTAAAAGTAAGATACAAATTTTAAGTTCCATTAAAACAAATAAGCAAACAAATAACTTAGATATGCAAGTTCCTTTTCTTTTCTATATGCTGTTATCTGTTATCAGCACTTAACAACAATCAAACCATTATGTGATTTGTGGTTCAATCTAAAGAATTAGGAATGAGATATTTGTCTTCTAAGTCATTGAGTCCCAGAGTCCCTGAATGCGACTGATTTTATGAAAATATTGAATATTGTATACCCAAAAACCATCCATGGTTTTATAGATACATGTCTTTCTTTAAAAACCAATAAAACGGATACAAATATCACTATGTGTTTGCTTATCATATTCTAAGACAGCTGAACAAGTACATGAAAACTCATAACCCAAGTGTAAAGTACTGACAGCCCATCTTAAGTACTGAAAGCCCTTGGAAAGTATTGACAGCCCATCTTAAGTACTGAAATCCCATGAAAAGTTCTGATCTCCCATATAAAATACTGAAAGTCCATGTAAAGTTCTGACAACCTATGTAAAGTACTGAAAGTCCATATACAGTTCTGATAGCTCATGTAAATTATTAAATTCTGTATGTAGTTCTGATAGCCCATGTATAGTATTGAAAGTCCATATAAAGTCTTGCCCTATTCATGTAAATTACTGAAACCCATGTAAATTTCTGACAACCCATGTATTGTTATGACAGCCTATGTAAAGTGCTGAAAGCTGATGCATCTGTGGAATTTGCAATTATTAAGGCCTGCGATAAAATGCAGAACAAATAATTACAATTTAAATCGTCCTGTTAACCAGCGTATTTGTGTCCACAGAACTGCAATATCCTGATGAGGACAAGTGCTTTGTATCATTTACAAATGATTATTGAAGGCTACTTTTTTGCTTTTTATTTAAACCCATGAAATGACACTATGAAAGGAGCTTGAAGCAAGCACTGGCTCGGGAGATATCGATAACGTCATATACTAGACATCGATATACGATATATATACGGTTTATTGATGTTTCCCGAGCTTGTGGAAGTAATTGGGATGTGGCTAGCAAGAACCCGGAATGAAACTACAGTACCTGTCCAAAAGTGAGTTATAACTTGTGTAATTCCCATTGAAAAAGGTATAAATTTAATGTTTCAAAAACAATTTTCACTAAATCGATTTTAGGCATAAATGCTTATCAGAGCTCTCAATACTATAACTATTCTCAGCTAACACAGAAATTTTCGTACAGATGTGCAGATCCATTTTCCTCTGATGCAAATGTTTATCATACCCAAAAATTAACCGTAACAGTTTTGGCAGGTCAATAAAGTGACGACGGGTCAAAATGTCGAAAACACTTGTTTTTATTTTTCTCAAGTTATCAACTGCTTAAAAAGTTAGTCATGTTTGTTCCTTTGTACTACTTAGTCAATGTGATTTTTTTTGCTTTTATTCTCAATAAGTCGTTATGGAACATTTTATATGAAATTTAACGAAATCTAAATTCCCTTCTGTCCATTTCAACATGCCAAAATTCGAATTATTGCACGAGAAACCAGACGATCCCTAAATAAGTGCAAGGATGGCTATTTCACGCATGGACAATGTCAGTTTTGCTGATATCCAAACCAAACCCAAAATACATATTTGTACTACAATTCATTGTCAAGTGAACAAACCTATCGTATGCAGCTGTCGTTGTGTGTTTGTATATCGAAGTTTTTTTTACTGTTTTAATGTTATTTAAGCTTACGGTTGATAAGTAAGAGAAATCACTCCTTATAGGACTTACTATAGATTGTACATGTAAACCCGGAAAGTCGAGGAAACTCTCCTTTCTCTACGAAGGGTTCACACTCTCTGATAAGTGCATCCGTTGTTACTCCATGACATATACGTCAAGGTCCAAGTGAGAACATTCGGTATATTTAGTAGATTACATCCTCTCTCGGGGCCTCGGGATCAAAGGGCCCCAAACAATGTTTTTTTTGCATGTATTCTTAGAAAAGTTTTGAAGATTGAATTTCTTTTAAAACTTTTTAAATGTGTCCTATAAATTACCTTTATTGTCTAAGGTATCTGGGTAAAGTCGTAAGAGTCGAGAATTAACTGCAGTGTTGTGTTACTGTCGGGCTTCTGAGACGGCAGCGCGATGCCTGTAGGTCGGGGTGATTCATGCTCTCAGAAGCAACGTGTGGAGTTCATAATTTGTTAAGAAACAACAGTTTTGTAGGGTTATTTATTCATATAAAATCCATATATACAAATATGTAATATAATTCAAAACTTTACCTCATGGAGTTCTTGGATGTTGACCATTTCGTACAAATTTGTATACATTTGAAGGGTTATTTACAAAATGTATATTGAAAAAGTATAGTTTACAGCAGTTTTAAACTTTTTAATCGAAAATGTTAGATTGTGTCATGATTTATGTATTTATGACGGGTTTATTTCAGTTTGTTGCTATCATTACACAAGACCTTGAATTGAAGGAAAAACATGTAAATAATTTCTTTTTGAAATTTATATTTGTAATTATTCACAAACAATATTTTTAAAATTCTTATGATCGAGACGGTATGTGATTTTTTAATGAAATCATTTTTATACACAGAATATTCAATTCAAGTTTTTGAATCGATAATACTTATAAATAGAAAAACACCATTAACGTTTATAAATTGTAACTATTGATAGTGCATTTAATACAGTTTCAAGATCGATGTTATTTGCATTTCAGGAATGAAAACTTTTTTCCAATACATTTTGTGGATGGCGATTCACCGAGGCATTTTGAAAGGCTTGACTCCACAACTTTTACAAAATGTTTAGTTATCACAGATATCTTGCATTGAATGGATATAAACACGCTGAATAGCTCATATGTTACATACACAGCATAACTATTTGATCGAAGGATATGTAAACTTCACATACACATATAATAATAAGATGTAATTCCAAGTAATGCCTGTCAGGAAGAACATCTTCAAATGCTTACAGGATCTTTCGTTTTGCAAACAACTATTAGTGTGGATAATAATGCTATTTAAGAGAATCGTAATATCAGTTCACATCATCTTATCATCTTTTTAAATGACATTCTAAATGAATGGTGATTTTACGTGATGAAGACTAAGATTATTCCAGTCAACTACCAAGGGTCATTTGTTATCAATAAGGGTAAATAATTTTGCGATAGGCCTTCCATCCGACAGTTGTTCCCGCAGAAAATACTTCCCGCGGCGATATGGTACCGACAGTAGACTATTATAAAAAAAGAGTGATGTTCTTGAATGTATCGTTCATAATGTTGGTAGGGAAGATCAGATAACGAAGCAAGAAATTAAACTGGACGTAAATATTGCAGAGACTTGATGATCTTGTCATTGCGTTCTGTATGGTGTTTCACCGGTTCTCCCAATTGATACTTAGTTCAATGCACTTGATGTACTCATCAAACGTCATGACATTGTTCGATAAGAAAGTTTTCGTGACCGCGCTTGACCTCATGTCCAGTGTTTCAAAAGAACATGTCTTTCGGCTATCTTTTCCTTGCCACTGTTATTGCTGTTCGTTCATAGTAGTGTGAGAAAGGCACTGCAACATATGCCACGCATTGTCGATACAGTCGTTCAATGGAGGATAAGGCAAGATTGGTGTAAGAAGATAGAAGGTTGGCTGTTGTCTCCCTTTCCGTCTTGTTCTTTTAAGCGTTCCTAGAGACCCGGCCAAGTGAGCCCTCTTTCCTCCTCGCACTGCATTGTGTTTGACCAGGACCATTCCCAAGCAAATGTCCTTTTCTTTAACTGTACAAACATCTGACCACTTGCCTTGCCGAAGATTGATTTTTAAGCATTATAGGTGCAAGACAATTCATAACGGTCGTTCCACGGTAACGGCTTGTGATTTGTACAGTGTATCTTAAATTGACTCGCTGGTGAGAACTGAATCAACTTTCATTAAAAGCTTACAAACAGAATACATTACCAATTCATTAGTTATAGTGGTGTCCTGGTTTAAACAGTGTTTTCATTAATTGACCACGTATGTGATTGTCGAACAACATCTGACTCAGTCTTTAAGTGTTCAGTTGAGATGTTCATATATTTCATCGTACTCCTCCTCCTCTTCCGGGTGTGCAGGGGGAGGCTGAGGAGGACAGAATGTGGGAGTCACTGGTTTCTTAGAAATCATCCCCCCTCCCCCTGCCCCTCCCCCTCCAAACATCATGTTCAACTTCTTCTTCAGGGCGTCTCTGTCCAATGGACCTGCTTAACAAAAACGAAGTCAGCCATTAGGGTTTGTTCATTTGGTAAGTTATTGATAGTTTTTATTGGATCTACTCTCCATGGACAAAAAGACCGCTGGCGATATTTGCGTATATGTACAGTCGATCAAGGCATGGTATTGGCAATTTTATTTTAGGAACTGTTCTTTAAAGCTTCATCTAACCTTCTTTTGATGCATTATCATTATAAACTCTTTGATCGTATATATGAAGTTAGAAGAACATACAGCTATAATACATATTCAGTATTGTTGCTAACTAATCGTAAACTGTATCTAGTAATCGGATATCCTTAACGTTCACATTAACCATTTTAGCTAAGCGTTGTCGAAATGATTATGTTTGAATTACTCATGGTAATGACGATAATGCCTATTATATATTGTATGGATTTAGTATTTGAGATTCAATCCTGTAATAACGTTTATGGTTTTAATGTAAACATTATTTGATAATGTTGCTCATAATATCGCCTTGAATATAAGAAACAAAACAGAATCTAAAATTCAAAGTCTATACATGTAAAACTCTATTCCAATCATAAGGGTTGTGAAAAATAAACTTTTATCGATAACCTCTTAATAAGTAGACCATTTTACCGATACATCATGTAAGGGAGTAATCATGAAGTAAAACATAGCGCCATTCGGAGGAAAAAGTCTAAACTTTAGAGCATGCGGTGCAGTTTGACCAAATTAACAAATTTCAAAGAAAATACGTTGTCTTCATATGACCCTATTCTCTACTGTACGTAGGCTAACTCACAAACACGTCATAATATTGATGACGTCATACCTTCTTCATCCGAGGCCGTTTGTGTCTGTGCCTTGGTTGACTGGATGTCTTCAAATGTGACGCCTGTAAAGTTTACAGGAACAGCATCATCGTAATAGTAGTCAGTATTCACAGACTCAGAGTAACAACGGTCACGTGTCGTCAGATGGTCGCTAGATGAGTCACGTGACATGTCACATGACGTGCTGCTACTCGATGAGAGGCGTTGTCGAGTGTGCCATGTGTTACGATAGCCGAAGTTGGTTAGTGCTGTTAGAACAGTGCAATGGAACAACAAACATGCATTTCAAGTACACACATCTACCAAAAAGCTCTATACTCTACACCCGCTAAAATTTTAATGAGACGTAACCACAATACTCTGAACGTATAATGTAATCACAAGCATGTAACATGGGAACCTGCCACTTACATCTCACATACAAGCTATAAACAAGCATTTGTAAACATCATAAACATCTGAATACGAAGCAGCTACGCATGCCTTACAATATCACTACTATATACAACATCTAACTTGTAATGGAATTGTTATATAACTTCTAAAATTATGTGTGAAACAAATAGGTAAAAATAATACTATTCCAATTACCATTACATTGAGTATATCACTGACACAAATGAAGATTTGCTAGGGCTGTCACATAGAACGCTAGTAGAGAACGATCTTAATGTTTTGATTTTACTCTTCTTATCGTTTAACCCTCAGAAACTTTGTTCCGTTATTTCCAATTTCATGTTTCCAATTTTTTTTACCTCTTGTACTGTCACCAACAAAAGCGCCCAAATCAACAAATGATATATCACATTGTTTGGAAAGTTAGTATTATAGTGTATGACATAATGTGTAATGTGTATGTAAAATATTCACTTGAATGTACTGTGGACGTTGATGCAAACTCGGGATTTAAAACTATGTCCACATATTACAGCTTCCAATACCTTTGAATGTACTTTTCTATATCAATTTTTCAGATTCCTAGCCATACTCTACTTGTCAGGTTCGAACGACAGTATCATAATAACTTCACTTATTGTATTATTTTCACTTTCTCAAACATGATGCCAAAGGTTCACACTGGCTACTGAATGGTCTCACTGGTTTCAGCCTTCAACAAGTCATAAACAAAACAAGCACAACACACTGGACATACTGCGTTTGTAAGACTAAATTGTTGTGTCTTTATTATCAAACCCCCTCAACCATCATAGGCAATCCTAATGTTTGATTATTGATTGTGATTTAAAATCATACCATTCTTTCTTTGAATAAATATAGTTAAAACATATCATACCATACTGCTATGGACATAATTGATAGGCATTCCGGTATGCAAGTATATGAGAGATAATTATCGTTGTATGCCGAATGTGATATATTATTGAGTATTCTTTTTTCCTTAAGCGTTCACGCATTTGTCGTTATCCCTTGTACAATACAACATACAAACATTTGGAAAGCGTTGGCTGTATCATAGTATACAAAATTAACACAAAGATTACATTCATTCACATGTGTTCCCCTTCACGAAAATAAATCCTTAATTTATGTCATGTATCCCTGCTGATTCTGTAAAGATTTTGAATCTATCAATAGTTTACATCTAGTATGCCTACATACATTTGCTTGCGATGAAATGGCATGCTTTGTTCGTCATAGTATAAGCTTTGGTTTAAGAACTTTTAACATTTGTATTTCGTTGACATAAATAAAGCATTTCTATTTGTTCCTCTTTATTCTTTTGTCTGCAAACACTATGTTTTACATTACGAGTAATGCGGGACAACAACAACGTTCTCTGCCAATAGAACACAACCAATACCTTTTCTATTTGGTATGACATTATTACAGTTAGTACTACCAACTAACATCAACTACTGTCGCTACATCTACAGTGATCGTCAGAAGTAAGAACAGTCGAATCGGAGGTTATGAAATGATATTTACAAAAATGTTTCACAACAACTCTTGTGCTTGTTTAGTACCTTTTCATTATGATAATTTTAATCAGAAATGCGACGAAGAAACAGATTCAGCAATGTCGTGGAAAGTACCAAATATCTCCTTTGGTAAAATTTGTGATTTTTTTTCGAGGAATTTCACTATCGGCATTAAAAAAACAAAAATCAAAGTTTGTTAACAAAATCGGTATGATATTTCTTTAATGAGTTAAATCATCATTTAAAACAATTTCATGCATACTTTCTAGTAACAATTCTCGTAACTGAAATCAATAGAACAATATACTAAACATGATAGATACTTATGCACGAATTTTAACAACTATCTGATTACAGCTGTCATATAAGTGATACATACGTTTCTGTGGTTCCGGCTCCTTCTTCAACGCGGTCTTCCCTGCCTGGAGCTGCTGCAAGAAGGCGCTGGACCCTCCTGGTTGCAGGTCTCCTGTACTCGGGGGTTTGGGAAGAACTATCGGAGATGTTTTAGACGGTTTCACAAGCGAAGTCACCCTAACTGAAGTATTGATTTAAAAAATTGCTTTTAGATAAAATAAAAAAGTAATATTTGTAACCCTTGCAGCAGGAAATTTACAGAGACTGTCTCACTGAAAAAAGATATGTACTAGTACATGTATGTCAAGGGCAAAATTTTGAATATGTGGATTGTAAATTCTATATGTCAAGGGTAAAATTTTGGACATGTGGAATACACAAGTACGTACGTTTTCCAAGAGTAATTTAATAATTGATAAAGAATTTGCTTTACAGAACATTATGCCGGACTCCATTTACCCATCTAATAAGGTTTCCCACTGGTCATTAAGCTTTAAGAATTCGGCTACGCATAGTCGTTCTTTTACAGAATACAAATACTGTTACAATAAACATGTCCTTGAAAAAGTTTTCACACATGGTTAGTAGATAAATTCAAACAAACAATTCCCGGAAAGAGAAGCTGAGAAAAGGGAAGAATGATCATAAAAAATTCTCCTGGAGAGAAAAAGCATAAATGTACAAAATATATTATCTATTTCCATGTATTAAACCAATATTGTAAAAAAAAGAAGTCCAGGTGTTAGTGTCAAACATATGGAGCACCATTTGTCATGTTCAGTCAACCCGCAGATAGCATCAAAAACCTTTAAACAAAAGAATGAATAAGTAAAAGCAAATTTTTTGTCACGAAGCAACACCTGCTTCCCGGGGTTTCATAGGTCTAGTGATAGGTTAAAGCGTCTCTCATGCACTCGACACGAAACTGACCTGACGGAGGGTGACATGCATTCATATAAAGCTGTCCTGGTAACACAATGCAATGGAGAGATGAGGAGACTGGACTACTCTGATTGATCAAGTCTTTCTGACAATGGCGACGTTTCTTTATAATCTTTTTAAAACCTATTTAAGAATATGACGTACATTGATATGAGGATGCAATTAAATCTCAAGTTATTCGATATAAAAACTATGTCGAAAAAAAAACTATGAAATGACAAAAACATAAAATGGCGCTACGTGAGAATTTTCGGTTATATGATCAAGATGAGAGGGATATCAATTCTGTTGTTCCTATACGTCGCTTAATCGAAAATAAAGAAGTTGATCATCCCTTATTCTCGTCATATCTATCTGACCAACTGTTAAAATGTATTTAGGCATTTCTGGTGACATATATAGTGCAAACAGCATTCCATGCACTGGTTTGGATGTTGTTGATCTTGTGGCAAAGCAGTGTCTAAACAATTCACGGACGTGTTAGATAGCACATGTGCATTCTAATAAATAAACTACAATTACATGCATAAGCTAAAAGCTCTTGCCTTTGTAGATAAGGTCAAACCATGCTATAATGCCGAGCCATGTCTAATAAGGTGGCGTGTATCATCGATCTTGGTGAGTTAGTTCTCTAAGAAAACAAAAACATTCACAGTGCTCGATTAATGTACAGGTTATCGTATGGGTTATACCATACTCCGTGCCCAGATGTGTTATGTGAGGAAATCGTAGGTGAGTTAACTTGAGGAAACAAAGAGAAACTCCATGCATGAACAGACCTTCTTGTTCAAGGCTTGGTGGTATTTGAATGTTGGGCACTGACTTAGCTCGATTTTGCCAGCGCGAATGGACTGACGGAGGTACTGAAATATGATTATATAAACACATCTTTAAATATACACATTGACATATACGAATATTAGTATATTCTCCATTAATGAAACGCACACTTTAAAACATCTGTATGTAGTGGGATGTGATGAGCCGCTACAAAAACTGGGATAAAGCTACATCTTTTAAATCTTGTTTTCGTCTGAAAAATGTTTTATTATTTTTCATGATAGATAGATACAGTAGATTAGACAACAGTTCAGACAAAAACTTTAACTTATAAAAACTGATAGGGAAAATGTAAAGATACGTGGGCTCTGTAGTTCATTAAGCTTACTTACATGTAACTCCCAATAAAATCTAAGTCTAGGTTTTAGCAGATGGAGCCGTAGGAGTAAATTAAATGAAATTACGCTGGACGATTGACGGACAGCCAGTGCGGGAAGCCCATCTGACCTAATTGGCCTTTCGAGCTAAGAATGTTTGCAAAAGTAAGAATTTGTTTGTTTAGATGTAGCAGTGAAAACCTATGTATCAAAGTGAAGACCTATCTATCAAAATGATGACATTATTCATTTGTCAAATGTGTAACAAATCTTACAGAATCACAAATTAAATTTAAAAATAGTATAAATTGTTAGTTTCTTGCCAGACACCTGTGGATCCATAACCATTTCATTATACATCCATCTTGGCCTAATCGAAGTTTTATTCATCTGCAGTTGAATATGCAAAATTGCAAACTGAAGTATCTTTTGGCAAACATCTGGCAGTATTACGTAATCTAAATGAAACGTAAGAAACATACGTAATATATTAATATAGATTAAAGGTGACACGGTTTGTGAGTATTGGCCTACACAGATTAGTGATTAATCAGTGATTTAACTAAAGATATATATTCAGATCAGTCAAGGGGCCACTCTAATTACTATTACAGAACTAAAGTTATTGTTAGTTTTTAAGTCATCATAAGTCTATAGTCTGTATCATAAAACTGATTAAATTAAGGAGCTGGTATATCAGTTAGTGGCCTCTCCAGAACACTAGAAGTTAATCAGTTGGAGAAAGATGGTGGTTAGTATTTACTCTAACATATCTCTACCTTCGATCCTACTGTCAGAGGGTCGTCTCCCTGGGTCAACATAACATTAATACATTACTACTAATAGATATTTCTGTCCAAAATAATAATATTAGTAAAATATAAGTATTAATATCAGGTTATCATCGTATTAGGCTCAGGGAACTTTTCTTTATATTTTGGTTATCAAACTGAATAGAACGCTTCCTTGATGTCGAAATATTCAAATATTTAATCAACTATTAGGTTCAACAGAAAAAATCGTAGACATCGGCGGTGTGCGATCAGAACGCTAACAAAACACGGGTACTGTAGGTATCTCCAAAGAGTACCTTACATATTCTGCCAGAAGGTTAGTCAAAAGAAACACATTTAAGATGGTACACTTACCAAGAAATTGTCATTAGAGGAGAAATAGTGTATGGACTTTCAATGAATTGTTGTCAACCAAACTATTTTAAAATATATTCGTTAGATCTTTACAATGTTGAATGTTGTTATGTGTTTGATTCAGATATCATTCCAAAATTGTTCCACATTTAAAAAGTTGAATGTTATACGTCGGTTGTAATTCTCATTGCAAGTAAACTAGAGTTCGGTTACAAACTTATTTAGTAGGATAAGTATACTTTATTGATATTTTTATGACAGCCATAATAAGATTATTAGAAATCCTGACTATTACTGTAAACTCAATTATTGCTCCATCTTCTTTTGCTTTATTGAACCAGAAATGTTCCTATGTTGAATTTTAAAACGATTTCTTACTATCATTTACGAGACGTATTCCAGTCCTACACGCTACTCATACGTCAGTATCTCAGTATTTTTAGAGGATGACGCCGTGATTCGTACACTTAACTGACATTCTAGCACATATGATCTGTCTAACATTTAAATATACGAACATTATGTACACATAACACTTGGAGAAGTAATTATAGTTATAGACTTAATAAAACAGGAAATCATTTGATCAACAAAAATTTAATTATTTTGCCATTTTTACAGTTATATAATTATAAAAAAATATGATAATTATTTGTATGGTTACTTTGTAACATCACATGTGTGAGAACGACTTGAGAGGTTCGGAGGCTTTGACATGCCGAGTGTAGACTGGCTATCTCTGGTAAATAGTTATATCAGGTAAGGCAGTGTGTCTGCGTTCTACCCGGGCTTACCTTGTGGACAGGGGGGAGGAGGCGCGTCGCCCAACCCATCTACTGAAAGAGTGCAGCCAGGCGGCTCGGTTAGTGACTCACATACACGGCAACATAGAAGCAGACAACCAAGCACAAGATCGGAGAGCTGCGGGATTACTTCTATATACTGGCTTGGTATTGCTCATTGAGAGTGTGATTTGCAAATTTTGAAATTATTAAATTCATTCGAAACCTATTTAAAATTCTGGCGTAGAATTTTTTTTATCATGATGAAGGATACCATTGTTGTAGTCTAAAATATTGATAGAGTGTGTTAATGATTAAATTAAGTTTAATAACCAGCGTACATTTACAATCCTACAATTCCCGATATTGTCCTTGGTTTAGCGTAGCGGGACAACAAAAGCACATTAAGTGCAGTACAACATAAATGTTAACACATGTGCATTTTTATACAAAACAATCTTTCGTTGTAAAGTTATTTCGATAAAGTCAAGTCCGTAGGAGAAAGAGACAATGACTTTAGGTTAACGTGCATGCAAGTTGCAAAATAATGCTCTAGCAGTTGCTGTAATACAAAATCTACACTTCAAAACTTGATCACAGTCGTGATAAAGATTGTTTGCTCAATGAAAAAACTCCGGTTTACATTTTGCAAACCTTTATACTCATGTGTAATTGGTGAACTGATCAAAAGTCATGTTCGATTCACAGAACCTTTTTCATCGATCAGCTTAAAATGAGCTCCATGCTATATATGGGGATATTTTATAGCAGGTTTAAATATGGTGCTCCAAGTTAGAAGTAAACATGAAATAGGTTTTGACTTGTATTTTGTATTGTGTACACCGAGCTTCACGTGGTTGCAGCATTCTGATTGTTGTTTGAAATGTGAAAGAACCAATGTCTCGAGTTTAGTTTAAGTTCATTATGTGAACAGTTATACTACACCGTGCCCTTCATTATCTAGTAGTAATAACACCAGTAAAATGAACCCGAATGAATATTCGTCGTATCTACATACATACTTCTACACACTGTTGACTGATTCAACATGTTGCCTTTCATAAACAGGCAAGACGATGTTCAACGTAGCATGATTATGATACATTCCTTCTAGCACGTTAACCATCCTCGACAACTATCTTCCCTTCATCCACATTTTAAATTCTAAATTAAAGTGAAACAAAGTATGTTTTATGATTTTTCATGTAGCTTAGATAGGATTCAAAAGACCAAATATCCTTAGTTCAAATATCGTCCCTAAACGTTTCTTGTGATATTTTCCTATTTTCAGTGATAGTACAAAAACACTCGTATAGATGTTAACAAGTCATAATTTTATGTCCACTTTACATGAATATCATTTAAATGACCTACTAAGTACTAATAACAAATATTTGTCTTTGTGCCTGCGGTAGAAAAATTTCAAAAATTACGCTTGAGTCATTGACGCGCGCCACCGGGCGCGCCACTCTCCGGTTTTCGATAAAAAAAAAATACAACTTAAACCTGTTTAATGTCTCCGAACTGAACTGATAAGCTCTAATATTGTTTTTTTCAGAAATAACCCATGTTTCTAGAAACATTAACATCATTAATAAAATGTCCCTTTATAATCGAGCTCTTTGAAAGTCATATGTAGTCGTTCAAAGTTTAACGTCAATTGTTAAGACAGTTTCAGCCCCATGCCATCAGCGTTTATGTTTGTATTTCTGCAAAACAAACATCACTTTCACCAAGCGATGCACAATCAGAATGAAATGAAAGTGGTAACATCACTGACGCTGAGCTGCCGTGAGAAGCGAAGACAATGAAGCCTATCTACTTGTGAATTGTTATTTATATAAGATTCAACTTCATCTATAATTTGCAGAACGATTTCAAAATGCCTCTTGACAATCTGTCAAATATTTTATTTCAACAGCATTATTCCCCTGTAAATGAAGGTGGTACAAGGTATGGACGCCAAATTATTTAAATATAGAGTTCCAAGGGTACTTACATATCGCCGATTCACTGCTTACTTCTCTCCCAACATGGGGATGACCTGCAAACCAGGAAACATGTTTATGCTGATGCGAAAACATGGCATATCAGTGCTACTTCCCTCACCCTCAGAGTCAGGTCAACGATACCTCCATGGACTTGTGTAATGCATTCAAATGTTTTACAAAAGCAAAAACCTCATTTACTTAAAATGCTTTTTAGGATACCTGTAGATTAAAGTCACACTTCAATGGTTAGCATTTTGAATTTAAAGGTGTCTGAGAAAAAGTAATGTAAGTAATTTTAAGGTTGTGAAGGTTTACCTGGGTATGGACTTCCTTGTGAGCCAAAGGAAACCCCCTTCAATGTTGTATCAAGTTGATCGATAGCATCTGATAAAGAATATGATCCGGCATACATGATGTACCGCAGAGAGTAGAATAATATATTTCGGAGCTTATAGGCACACTTTAACCAAAAATAGTTGACAACGTTTATTCTAAATGTATTTTAAATGTTGGGGTTCGGCCATCAATTTCTTAAAAAGTTGAAGCGTTTGTAATCCAATAATACAGATATTAGTATGTGATCTACGATACGAATCATTAATGATGAAATACTTCTAGTGATAGTTTACCACAGATTCATGTGAAAGCAATTATTCACTTGTGCGCTGGAATGGAAGCTATATGTGTACAAAATGAAAATTCAGTTTATTCCCATGGAAACGCAGAAAAAAAGAAATATTGAGAAACCTAAAAAATATCAAAAGGCATCACTTCAGTAGGTGGGTAATACCCATGGATGCAAAGTTTTAGAAAGATCTGGTGAGGGGTTTTGGAGCTCTGTTTCGGAAATGAAGCTATCCCTTTATATACTCCCAATCTAACACATTTCCAAGGGGGAAAATTAAGATTTTCAGAAACCTGAAAATATTAAAAGTCACCAGTTCAGTAGGTAGGTACGGCACATGCAGTTTCATAAATATTTGATGAACGGCTTTGGAATTCTGTTCCGTAAAATCCAAATTCCGTTGATTTTCACAGAAACGAAAAATATATTACAGAATTCTGAAAATATCATAAGGCACCAATCCAGTATGTGGTAAATACTCATGTACAATTTCAGCAAGATCTGATAGGAGGCTCTGCTCCTGAAACCACATTTTCACGGACAGACGGAATGACAGGGAAACGGATATATCCCACGGTATTACTTCCCGATGGGATAGAAATATATATTGGTATAATAAGTCAAGTCATAATTCTTTTTTCGTTGCTCTAATAAAACCGGTTAATGAAGTGTAATCAGCTATAAGCAATAAACGTTGGTATCACTTACGCATGTTTAATATACGAAGATTATTTAAGAAAATGGTTTGAAGAAGGAAATACACGTACTATCGAAAACGCCTTGCTGATTTACCAAGTGTTTTTCACACAAATTTATACATACTTGTAACAAATTTTATAATGTGTCACAAAGACAATATTCCGCCATATACGATTATATCATCCTATTTTAACCCTTACAGGCTAAGCACACCGTCTGTGTAGAGGCACGGACGAGTAAAAGTCAGATGTTCGCTTAACCGTCACGTATTTATTCAATACTTAAACAATATAGAAAATATCTTACGGGTTGTAGATACACTGTTGCGGAGTTTTTCCCCATTGACCCGTTGTCTGGACTTCCTTTGACCAGCCTTTACCGTCTCACCAAATCGGTTGTCTGAGAGGTTACCTGCAATAGTAACTACAGCGTCAACACGTGCGGAAAGCCTAATAAGCCAAAATATCTTCTATTAAGGGTTACCTCATTGCTTGTGCTATTTCTACAATGTATCTTATGACACCATGTACTCACTATTAGGCCTTCTAGAGTGTCCCCATGTCTGACTGCCAGGAGGTGGGTACATCGGCTTTGGATCTTCGTAAGCTGCAGTATGGAACAAATGTGTGTAGAAAAAATTAACATATCTTTTTAAGTCTCGAGGTGTCGATTGTTTATAGCATATAAAATAACAAAATCATTGTGAGAGGAGGAAACTTTACAAATTTACAGTTGGCAGTTTACAAATTCCAAAAACAATTGTATGAAGTGGTAATATTAAGGTATCTACATAAGACTCACGCTCAGGGTAGTCGACATCATCCTCCCCACTCTCCGCGTTTGTTTGAGCTGCAATAGTCATGTTGGACGCGTTTTAGTAAATAGCCAGGTGCCCAACGCAGATACATTCTGAATACTATTACTAAATGTTCTTTTTATTTTTAATCACTGAATATTTAATACACATTTAATTTGTGAAAGATTATTTTGATAGACTAAATAGATATATTAGTGTACAGATACACACTTTTCCATATTTTAGTTTGATAGTCGGGCATGTCCAGTCCAAGGATTTTGAAGTCGTTGGTTACAAGTGGCCGTGTTACTGCTGAGCCGGACATTCTGACAAAATAGTCCATGACTTCAGACAGGCACAGCATCGTCTTGTGCTGAAGTTAGATATACAATATAAAAACTGTTATAAAAATTTAAAATTAGCACTGTATTTGTTAAAGACCTAAGCAATCATTATCTAAATAATAGTTGGCACCTCGTATGTCAGTATAATTTCAATGAAAATAAGTTTATTTATTTCAAACGGTTTACAACGTTAATAATTAAGTTGATTTTTTTGCTAAGTTTTAAGTCCTCGGCTCCGCCTTCGCGTGAATTGTTTCACTTTTTAAGTTATATTACATTTATAATGCTTGCAAATTTGCTATGGTATATTGACAATTAAATTCACGGTCAAATCAACAAAACAAGAATATATGGTTCATGTATAATGTGGAGCAAGGAGCTATCTATAGTCTCAACTGTTAGCTTCACGACTTTTAACAGTTATTTACGTTGATATTCTTGACTTACTGCATTTTCGACGTTAATCTTGAAACCTTCCGCTACTCTGATGACCTCGAAGTGGTTGAAGGGCGGACCTCTGCAAAGTTTATATTCATGTGTCAACATGATGCTCTCAAAGTAAGAAACATTTACAGTTTATCAAAGACTTTAATTTCTGTTTCGAAACTTAGGTGAAAGACTATTGTTAAAAGTAAATTATACCAGTATATGCTATTATGAATTTTCTTAGTACTGAGTCATCGAAATTGTTCAACTTTTAACTTTTTCACGTTATTTATCAAATTTTCACACAGTGACATTAGTTCACTTTAGCGCTTGGTAAAATGAAAATCCGACACTAATTTCAGAACTGGGGCCGCCAACATGCACCAATAAGAGTACAAGAAAGCATCCAATACAACTCGACTGAAAATACACCGTTGTCGATAGTATGGCTTGTTGATAGGACATGCAAAACCTAAGTAAAAAGGCGTTGATAAACACGATCCACTGAGAAAATAAATCATAGTCTGATTATAACACAGTATCGGTGATGGCATAGCAGCTAGTTTCATTTTCAACGAATACTATATCTTACCATTTTCTTGGTGATAAAATAGCTGCCAGTTTCATTATCAACCACTTCTTCAACAACTTATACTGAAAAACCATTTACCTGCTGTGTTCCATCTTCTTGGTGATGGCATAGCAGCTAGTTTCATTTTCAACGAATACTATAACTTAACATTTTCTTGGTGATAACATAGCTGCCAGTTTCATTATCAACCACTTCTTCAACAACTTATACTAAAATACCATTTACCTGCTGTGTTCCATCTTCTTGGTGATGACATAGCTGCCAGTTTCCCTGAAAGTGACACTCTCCCTCATCAGGCTGTTTCCGTAATCCTTGCCGGTCGTCAAGATAGACTCGGCCGTATCCCGGGTAATGGATGTGAAAAACCAACTGTAACATGAAGATATGCTCTTTGTCACCTTGAAGCACGCTTTACTCCTTCATTACTTTGATATACAACTATAAATTCATTGAATTGGTACAATGTGTTTTTCTTAAACTTTTGCCAATATCTATATAGAGAAATGAAATCATGTAACACATATTGATAACCTTAAAAGATAAATGCTTTGGATCATTTCACAGCATTTCATATGATTGTTCATGACATACTATGTTTACGACAAGAGTGCCTTATATTAGTATTTCCCGAGCTTGAGGGAGTGTAGCTGAGAAATCAAATAACATCAAAATCAACATCCAGTCATAGGCATATTACCCTCACATTTGAAACACAACGTCAAAGGAGAACTGTGACGTCACAATGAAAAATTGATATATTGCCCTAGGTCATCGTTGGATAAATATTAACCCCGGGATAATTACCCTCGTAGGTAATGAAATGATATAATTCTAGATAGATAAGCTAATACTTGTATGTAGTTTCCTTCTTCGTATCAAATTGTACAAACCTTGGTACATCTGTCTTATCAGGATTTGGCCAGAATTTATGTCTCTGAAAAACAAAACACAAATTTTATCATTTCTAAACTTAACAAAGGGAGAAATAGTAACAGTAATACTTACTACGTTCTGAAACTGCCTGGTTAATTTTTCACAAAGTAAAGGTTAAAATAACACCTTTTCTGTGACTGAAATGCAAGTTTGAAACACTTCTGAATCGAATTTAGAAATCCTGAAACGTAAATTATCTCCCAGATAATATTTCTGTTTTAACAAAGGTGGGATTAAAACAGCACCTTCGTGACACGTGTGCAATTTAAACTACCAATTTTATTTTCGAAAGGGCCAGGAAGAAAATCGGGTATGTTTAGCAATCCATTCAATGTGTATCATCGTCAGTAAGGTTTTTTGTATTTCATTTGATATTACAGTTAAAAATATTCAATACATTTTAAACTGCATTAAACTATCTATTATCTATATCTTAAGTGTTTAATATTTTTGTAAATGTTATTTGCCCATTGTCATTTGTAAATACATGGCTTATGTTCAATGATAAATATTAAACTATTCTTCATTCATTTGGTTGATATCTTCGACATGCTTTATTTCAATATGAGAATGTCCCGCTGTTTTCCCGCTCGTTCACCAGTATTTCTCGCTTTCTAGGCTACATTTTGAATTGCCATAATAACTGTTTCGTGTTTACAGGAAAATGACAAGTGAACAAGTATTCAAGGTAGAAAAGATAAAGTTCTTAGATCAAATCAAGATTAAGGTTGAAAAAAATCACGATCTCTCTAGCGGATATTATATTATATTTCCGAGACTTGAAGAACTGCCAACAAATTCAAAACCTCGACTTATAAAATGTTTTACAACATGGTGTGATTCCACCAAGCACATAATATAACAAAGACATTTTGGCAAATGTTCAAGGCAAACACGAACCTCTTATGGCGTTCTCAAATATCACTGGCTTTTCAGTATCACGACATTAACATATTATGTCTGTTCACTGTGATGTCACTATCATTTAAATATCTTAAGGCATATTAGTATAAAGGTATTCTTTGTCATTTGACTGAGTTATCGAACATGACGTCAATCTTTTGTCGAGACACATTCACCGGACAAAACAAATCCTTGGAAATTATCTTCCCCGACGGGTGGTACCTGTAGACAGATCTCGAGACGGTACACAACACATTACATAACAGTCATATTCATTGCAAATGTACGCTTCAGTGAAGGTGTTGTGTGTCAAGCTAAAGATAAGAAATACAACTTTTACTTCTTCCTTCTTCAAAACAATCGCTGAAATACATTATTAAATGTTTGATGGCGAAATACTGTTTTGTATCAATGGAATTATTCTGTTTAAAGACCACAGTGCCATATGAGCACATATTATTTTCACTGAGTAAATTGAAAATAACAATTTGCCACCACTAAAAGGTACTTTCGACGTCATGAAACAATGGTCTGACGACCCGAAAAGGTCTTTGCTGTCTGAGGAAACCAGCATTGCTTTAATGGTACAAGTACAGGTACAAGGTACAAGTGATTCATTTAAAGTTTTGAATTTGTTTTAAACCCGATCACAACCATTTTCTTCATACACATATTCCCTTAAATATGTTCTGTGATAATCTATATATATATATATATATATATATATATATATATATATATATATATATATATATATTATATAAAACGACAGCTAATTACTGGAATTTGTTAGCATCATATTAATGCGGGTTAAAATGGTCTATGTAAGTGTATATATATATATACATAATGGTCTATGTAAGTGTATATATATATATATACATAATCTATGGATATATACATAATGGTCTATGTAAGTATATATATATATATATATATATATATATATATATATATATATATATATATATATATATATATATTATATATATATATATATATATATATGTATGTATATATATATATATATATATATACATATATATATATATATATATATACATAATCTATGGATTGTGGTTTAGAAAAGTGTGTTGATTTACATCTGAAATCATTGGTTCATGTCGTCTCATTTGAGACAGTTTACAGCAAACCAAATCGGCAGTTTACTGCTATCTGGCAGTGGAGTGTGAAGAATTATAAAACTGGTATGAATCTGCACGATGTTTGTGTGTGATGAAATGTCATAATTCAGAAATTTTTATTTTGAACTGAGGCAAACCTCGAACTAAACACGGACTCAAAAGCAACACAAATTGTCCATTTGTGTTGGCAAGACGCCGTTAAATGTCGCAGGGTAAATTATTAATAGTATAATAATATGTCCATTAACAGAGGGGCACAAGGGCCTATTCTAAATAAAGTATCATGTCCACGTTGATATTACAAGTCTCCTAACTTGTGTCTCAAGTAATCATCCTTCAAATGCTAAGCTGATACAGCTCTGACGCAGTTAATCAACCATCCGACGAGCTTCGGCCGTTGTTGCTGAACGTCACTGATAGCGGTCAACTAAACTAAGTTAAGAGGACCACGTGCCACCAATTCATTAGTAATACGATATGGACAAACCCTGTTCACTTACCGATCCACAAACGGAGGCGATACAAAATGAACAAGTTTTAAACTTGAAGTAACACTGTCGATATCATGATAATATTTGCTTACGTGTGTCAATTCCTAGTTATTTCACGACGAGGAAGGTGGATGAAAATTGTAAATTGGTAAACTGCATCTCAAAATTGCGATGAAAACGACAGTTAATTACTGGAATTTTTTAGCATCATATTAATGCGGGTTAAAATGGTCTATGTAAGTGTTATTCGATGATTCATCAGCAGAATCAGAGTAAACAATGTAAAGTAGCTAGGAATGGTAAGTTACTGGCATGTAACTGAACAAAGACGAATGAATTCACTATGCTGAACTCCTTTGTATAGCATTAGCATTGTTTTCAGAAGACTCTTGAAATTCGGCATCTGTAGTTCACCGTGTAAGGTGGATAAAGTTAAACACAAAGTGGAAATGTACTCTTGGATCCTTAATTTCAATATTTGACCACAGAACTTGGAAACCATCACGGACACTTACAATGGTAGGCCCACCGTTGTCCATGGTGCTTTCTTGTGCGAAGATGGAGGTGATGCTATTGTCGGGAGAGGAGAAGCCGGTCCCAACACTAGAGCTGTCAAGGGCGTTGCGGGGTGGGACGGGGAGGGGTGGTCTGCTGGAGCCTGATATCACCCTCTGGACATCGCTTCGCACCTTCTGAATCTGGGCCGGGGTCAGGTCCAAGTCGTCAGAGATGTCTCCCTGGAATAATGGTAACATCATGATTCCATAAATGTCTGTATGAATATTTTAGAAGCCCAACATCGCCATGTCCAGCTTTTTAATGACGCTTATAAGCCCATGCAAAATCTTTTGATTTCCAGGAATCCTATAAATCAGTTGAAAATATAACAGTTTCCATTATGAAGCTTCTCAGCTCATCACTTTTACGCTAAACTCTGTATCACCTTAAGTGACCCCCATTTCTTGCGATCGAACTGTACAATTGTGCACTCTTACATTACATATATATGGTCCAATAGCACAGCCTTCCTCAGCTTGTCTCGTTTCTATAACCTACGACAGCAATCAATATTCAATGTAGCCTAAACCAACATAAGTATTTCACTTGATTGTAATGCAAGGATAAGTCTTACATGTATGAATAAGTCAACCACTAGCATATATTTCAACAATGTTAGACAATTTAATAAAAAGAAAACTATTTACCTCAGTCAGCCCTATTAGATAGGCCTTCCATAGCTCGCGTTCTATAAACTTGGCTGTCTGTAAACACAATATTTTTATATACAATGTTTAACAATACAAAGCTGAGATTACGAGTACATCATGTTTACGACAGAAAATACCCTTTATGACATGCTTCTAAAGTTCTTCTGTCAATTCAACTGACAGGCTGAAAGAGCAAACTTCTTGGAAGACCAATCCAACAGAACAATACCCACACCGAAAGATGGATAAGGAATCATTATTAAATTTCTATTTTCATTGTCTAAAAACTACCCTCTTTTATAGGTATTCGTGTCTTTATTTATAATTATATTTGATATCAATGTTAGACGTCCTTTTTGAAAATAGATTAAAAAGTTTTGATACTCTAGCATAATCTTTAAGTTTATATGTGCTGACAAAAAAAATATACCCTAATACTAAGCGCACAATCAATTTCCCGCCCCCTCTGTAAATTAAACTTTGACAGTTGACTAAACTTCCTCGACTCTTTCTTTCTTAACCAATGAAAACACTTGTGATTCATTTACGTTTTGTATTTCGGGAATGTAGGTGCTATCAATTCAAGGATTACTAATTTCTCGGACAATAGAAAGTAAACCTATCTCTCTAATTTTAAAAAATCTGGCACGATATAAATTTCAACTGTTATGTCATTCTTGATATATGAATGCATTTAGTAGATAATATCAAGGATGTTGTTTTTGTAATAAAAAAGGTAATTGTCAAACTCAAAATATTAAATCCGAAATTCATGTCTTGACAAGAATGGGGTAGAGAAAGATTGAAAGAAAGGTTTTTTTTATTCACTGAAATTCCTTGTGAACAGAGATGCGTTTTAAATCCTTAGCTCAACGAAGACGTTGTAATACTACCCCTACACTACACCATTTGTCTTTGCATAATGCTTTGCTCTGTTCACTGAGTGAATGCATTCTTCACTATTTGCGCCTTACTGTGTAACCTATAACCTTCCTGGTCTGAAGCTACGATAGGTAAACAACAGGGTGTCGTTGACTTCCTGATAGACAAGTATATCTATAACATGTATCTATGCAGGTATTGGTAAGCGCACTTATACTTTAATTGCTTCCTGGTAGGTATTGCGCATCTCCTGGAGAATAGGTGCGATGAAAGAAACTCCGCTAAACACATGTCATATGGCCGCTAGTTTTTCTCATTCATGTTTTTTTACTATAAATTCCAGGTGTCAAACATTACAGGTAATCAATTTCAAAACAATTTGCAAACAACATTTCAATCGTTAGAAAAGGAACATACTGATTTGTATTTCGATCCAATATCAATTTCAATTAATCTTTACCATTATTTTATATCAACATCACCTCAAGATATGATAAATGCATTTTCATTACCCAATAAAGTGATGTATATATATAATTATATATATATATATATATATATGAATGTTTCCTTGACTACATTATATTGATAGCATACGGTCTTCTCAGCTATCTATTAAGCACATAATAGCACTAAGTTATAGTAAATACTTGCCTCTCCTACCGAAGCACTCTGTTCACAACATGAATTGTCATTCAGTGTTTCAAGGATTAATGGTTACCTACAAATGGTGCTTTTTTATATTTACAATAATATTACGATGATATTAAAGGCTTGTAAGTTGAACTTACCGTTGCTAAGATAACATCAAAATGATATACAAAATTGAGTATGACATACGTTGCTATTTCAAATTAAAAGGAATCTTCTCATTTAAATTACGTTTATGTACACTTATCCTCTTTCCTAAGACTATGCACCCAATATCCATATAGTTACTACTGGAAATGTTGAATGCATATTTAACCATTCCATAAAAGTTATTCCCAATACATTGAAAGAGATTGATATTTCTAGATAACCGTATGAATATTATGGATGAATAGATGGTATCAGATAAAAAAACAATGATTGAAATGATTAAAGTATATCACTCCAACATAATTGTATCAAGATCTACTTTCATCATAACAAAATCAGACAATTCCCTATTTAACACCTGTCTCGTAAAGCGAATATCTCCTGTTAAAACGAGTAATGAATGCATTTACATGTTTCTTTGTTGAAAGGGTCGCAGATGTCGAGATGTTGCATTCATATATACATTGCCCACTAAGTGCTTCAGGTGAATATTACTAGCCCTGGCAGGTCCACTCCGGCTATAATAACTTTACTTGATTATGACAGTGCTAAGAGGAGAATGAATATGAGGAATGTTGTTGTTTACTTTATTGAGTTGAAAAATGTTAAGACACGTGAACCTGTTTTGAAAGGTGAACTAAGATTATTCAGCTACAGTAGAACAAAATAGCAAGGGTGACTGATGCAAAGACGTAACTGAGATATGCGCATTGTGCAACAAGAGGTATACGGTGTCTGATAGTACAGGAAAGAACTTTGGCCATGTATGGAGATATAATGAAAGTAAGACGAGCTGGATAGTTGAAGAAATACCTCAGATTAAGTACTGTGAATGTTACTATTTGACGTTTGGTGCCAACAGTAAAAAGGGACACTAATTTAGTATTAACATTAACAATAGCTTTAACAACATTAAGAGTAAATAACAGCCATTTATCCATAATGTGAGTTAACTTTTCATTCCAAATCAACATTTTCATTGATAAACATTGAGTAAAATTTTAAGACCAAGTAATCAAAAGTTACATTTTATAAATTGCAGGGGCTTTAAATCATATGTAAGATGGAACAACCGTAAATCATTTATCCAAATGACTGTGAGGTATGCTATTGTATTCCAAGTGAAATGTTCACGTGAATTTTTGAGTGTCAGGAGTGTCAAGTATGTTAGACATGTTGACACTGTCTTTATAAACGAGCTAGTGTAGAGTAGTTGTCACATCAAAGAGCTTCATCTGACGTCAACAAACCTTTCTCTGCATATCAGATCATATTTTCAGTTACATGCTTTTGTGACGCTTGGAACCCATTGTTTTTCACGTAACTTCATGAAACCTTACGATGTAAATAACAACTGTCTAAGATTAATATCAAATTGTACCTTCGAATGTATTTAACGAGTTCAGTTTCTAAAGCAAGAAGGGTCATATCATAAATACGTTGACATTCACGTGTGGTTGAACAATCTTGAAAAATAATAATGAGTCACGGAACTACAAATACATATTGAAAAATCAACAAATTCAATCTCATATCACTTTTACCTCTGGTTTCTTTATTTCTCTCCATTTTGCTCTAATGCAATGTCTAATCACTATGGTAACAGTGCCTTCGGTGTACGTACTTTGAACTTATTTAGCTTCTTGGCTGTGAGGAGATCAAACCTGTATCCTTTCTTCTGATCACTCTCCCCAATCTTCACTTGGGTGTCAGAACCGACGGACAGCACACCGATATGCTGCAATATAGTATATCATATTGCTTTCATATTGACATATTTCCATTTAAAAGAAAACCATAACATATACTGTTCCTTATACAGAACAGAGCACTCCAGAGTGACATACATTAATTTACGAGCATAAATTTAAAATGTCATGTCTTGAAAATCTTTTGATTCCTATTCCTTGCAGGATTTATGTGATAATATATAATATGTGATAATATATAATAGTGCATGTATAATGAATCATATATTTTGGATATGGTATTTTGATATAACAAACTGTATGGCACGGGTAAACGTTTAATATTGCACAAGGTAACAAACAATATTTGACGTGAAGAAATAACACAAATATATCTGTGAAATGACGAAATATTTCAAGATCAAGCCAATCCTCAAATTTTCCACATCAAAATCGGAGTAGCGGGAACTTTATAAATAAAAGTAGTTGGTACATGTAAACATGTTTCTATAGATAAGTAATTTCAAATGAAACTGAGATCGCTGCATTTTTATGCTTAAGTTGAATTTGCTCCTAAACTGTACAGAACATGTTCGATCTATCATTGTAGAAATGTATGATAAAGGGTAAAATAATTTCTCCTGTGTTTGTTTTATCAAAACACCAATGGGTTTGTGATTATGCATTGAAGAATATTTAACCTTTAAAAGACAAGTAAAATAACATACAGCATAATAAGAAGCGAAAGTTTACAGTCAAATTGAGGCATGTACAGAAATATGATTTACTGAAGTCACAATAACAAAACGAGTGAACAGAAGAACCGGCAACATTGTGTAAGAAGTGAGATGATTAACACGTGCCTTGCTAATCTATGAACGAACTCGTAATAAGGTCATACGTCGATGCTGTTTAAGCACTGAAGATACATTGAAAAACTGTATCAATAATTTCATTCCAATTTTGGTATGACATCAATATCTTTATTCATATAATTTACAGTACATGTATGTTAGTGGATGTTTTGAGATTACAGTTCTCTTCCATAAAACAACCTTTTTTAAAAACCGGTTTTGATATAAAGTAATTGCTTATGGTTAATAATTCACCCACTGTCATCCTGTTTGCTAACAACCCTGTTTGAAACAAAGGTTTGGTAAAGAAAAGAGTAAGAAAATAGTAAGAAATTAAACTTAAAATCAATTCAAATGTCATAAAAAAGCAAATATAATAATACTCTATTTCGAGTTCCATGAGTATTATAGTTTGCAAAAAGGATCACTTGAACTGAGCATCTAAATGAGATTTCAAATGGAAATGTCTATATACCTTTGATATCATTTAAACGAAATGAAACCATGTTGTGTAAACAGCAGTGAATCACTTTGTCCATTTATCATTTTAGCTAGGGTTAAAATTACCTCTAGTTGGATATGATTTGTTATGATATACAGGCTGTAAACTTATTATCTCCTCAGTCAAAATTCTCGACTTTCATGTTGAACGACCATTTAAACATTCCTTGAACGGGATTTTATCAAGTTATTTACTAAAAAGCTACTTAACATAAGCAAATTGTATAATAATTCGTTTCTTCAAATCTAGTCTTTGGAATATCAATCCTCACTGTGGTTAGTGAGCGTTAAAACAATTAACATTAACGAGTTTATAACTCGACAAGACCTTTGACAGCGAATCAATGTTGTTAATGGTAGAAGATAGCAAACATAACTTCCTGATATCGAATTGATAATGGCATTGGTCATCAAAAATGAGGTGAATATAGGAATTTTCAGGTCAACCGGTTACAGGTTTAGAAAATATTCAATGCTTTTCAAGTGCCCGGAATTACCAGTACGCAAGTTCTAAACCGCCCATTTTGGACAACGTCACGTCCGTGGCATATTATATTCTGCGGTAATAAACAGCCGGATAATCTAGTAAATAGATATCACATTTTCTTCGTTAAATGGGTTATATATTGTTCAAATAACCGTTCGTAGACTGCTAAGCTATCCTCTAAAAGGAGTATATGAATGTACCCGTACATAGATGCACACAAAAAGTTAAATATCCGAACACGACCCAGTTTCACGACTATGAGTATTGTGTCATGATATTGGTGGTAATAGCCACGCTTCATACACATAAAAATTGTGTAGATATGACCTACTTTGACGAAGTTCCATCACTGAGAATTATTTTATCCTTTTTCATGTAGCCTGCAATAATCCATAAATATGCGCTCAGGGTTTAAAGGTCATCACCAAAGATTCCTCTCTTCTAAATTTACCCTGCGATGAGGTGTTCCCGATACTGTCGGGTATAACAATAGAAATTGATATGCCTCACTGACTTATAAAGAAGCTCAAAACCTGTCTAGTCGGTGTCCCAGTGTAAAAGTAACTAGACTGTCCCCAGTCGCTTTTAGAAAGAAAATAGTTAGGGGTATGTTTAAATATTTATGTACAATAATTTATATCGTTTTTCATTTAAACACCGGTCAATATTTACCATAAATGATAAAATCCCTTAATAAAAGGGGGTGATATTATGCCATGTACATACATACATACATACATACATACATACATAGTATTATCTGTCTTGCAACATGTGTAATATTGGACAAATACTTTTCTCCAATGCTTTATAATGGTTCTTCTCAAATCAAGAATGTTTTTGTGCGCTTTGTGATATGACTAGTGTAAATTTACATGTCTTATGTCTTCTTTTTTTATGTCATCTTCAGGGATATTTCTATATAGCATTATAGCATACTACTCGAGGCTTTGTCGAGTGTTATTTTATGGAACAGCTGTCATGAGCTGTCATTTATTGTAAAGCAGTCAACCCTTATTTCATCAACGGATGGTCACAATATAAAGGCATGTTGCAGTTTACAAAACTCGCAAAAATATCCTCGACATCACGAAGAATCCTCAGTTTGAAACTTCGTCGTTGATTGCACGCCTACCTTAGATTATAGTACAAGTACGAACGACGCCATTGTGGCTCTAAATTACGATGAAACCTCAAATCGACTGGAACTAAACATGACAGTATTTCAAACAGTATAATCATACCCAAACCTTTTCTGATTTTATAATTACCAAATACAGCTAAATTCAAAGAAGGATTCAAGATGTTTACTTACGTTGTCTCTGCTTGTGTCATTGGTCTTGAAGATGTATATCATGTAATCCTTGAGAACACACCAGTAACTCGTCCATTTTGTGTCCTGAAATGCAAAGAATACCTTGAAATATGCTGTTATACCAATAAGATGTTCGTCAATATGCTAAGAGATATCCAAATAGTCCGTGGCCATTTCTAGGTCGTTGATAAAAAAAACATGTCATAAAGGTGGGAAATTGTCTTAACATTAAAAATGGTACATTGGTAACGAGAAACTTGAAATTGTCAAGTACTAAAAGTATTTTGGATTAACTTTGTCATGTCATAATATGTTTTCTAAAGCTTGTGACGTGCAAGCAGAAAAGGCTCTGAACCCAATTAAAAACTTAATCTGTGCCTATAAATCTGTACTTCCGGACATTGCTGATATCTGATGGAAAAATACAACCTATTCCAATGAATGGGGCAGAAGATTGGGAGATAGTGTTTCGTAATAATATAGAAAAAGTACATTCCAATTCGTTTTATGAATTGTCTATCGATCACCATAAAAAACTGTAGTAGCTGAATGTGGACGATGCCCTTAACATGTTAACTATGGTACTAAGGAATTGTTCATGAGCATGTTCAAACAAAGATGTAAATATTTTAATTGTAAAGAGAAGTCAGCCACTTCGACGTCTTCAAAATATTTGAAACGTATTCAACATTTAAATTTGATATCACGCCAGAAACGTATTTGCGAGTGCTACCCTCATTTTATCTATACGTGGAGATCTGACTAAATTCCGTTGTGGTATCGCTGCTTTTAAAACATAACTAAAGAAGATTAAACAATGAAGATATTGCCATTGCTATGTGTCCTCATTGTAATAATAGTAAATTAGAAAACGAATACCTTGTATTACTAGAGTGTCCATTCTATAATGATGTAAGAATTAAATATATACCATGTTATAATAACACTAATCCTTATCAAGATATATTCATAAGTTTATTGAAGTCAAAGTCAGCTAATAGCTTATTACGTTTAGCTGTCTATTGTTCAAGAACATTACCTATAAGTTAGTTTCAGTATAACTAATGTCAAGGATCTCTAGAATGTTTGCCACTATGTATGCCAATGTACTATTGGCCTGATGGCCATTTATACTAATAAAATCTGTCTTCCTGTCTGTCTGTCTGTCTGTAAAACATGTCATATATACAGTAGTCATGCGTTACTTATCATTTTCATTCAAAATCACACTTCTAATAAACACAAAAATATATTTGACTCATGCCTCGCTGACATTAAAAGGTGTACACTACTTCATGATGTAACCATTGACCTTCATCGCAGAGGTGTAACACGGGTTACAGTGGTGTGAACACCCGCTACAAGTGTAAGCTGTCAACTGTAACACGGTTACATCATGTACACTAGACACAACAGACCTCCAGGTCAGTCAGGCAAAGCAAGAACAGGGTGTAGGTCACCAAAGGCCTGAGTGTTCGGTTGTGATTGAATATGATTAATCTTCAGTATTTCAACAATTTATTCTGTTGCTCACAGGTTCAACAAGACCAATCTCTGCTGTGACATGGTTACGTCAAGGTAACTGGCAAGTAAGAGGTCATTGGAAAGAGGCAAAGAACATGACGAATAGCAGTGTGATTGGAATGTCGAATTGCAATGATTAAATTAAGACTTTTTGGAGAGTTATCCCTGACAGACTTCCAAATGCTTGATTGTATATTACTTATTTGTAGAATACATAGCGTTACGTTTTGTAAGTACTATTCCGATCACTGAACATCTCATTCAGATCCCGGGGGTAACTCAACCCATTGTATCCACATATTTAAAAGTTCTTTTAAATTATTCTGTGAATAGTTTCATTTGACATTCCAGCCCAATAAAGTTCCACATCTGTATAGGGAGAATATGTGTGCATCGAACAAGTGAAGGAACTCCTGGCTCATATCGGTTACGGGAACAGAAGGAGTATGAAGTTCTAGATGGCGTCACTGATTGACAGCCAATTGCAATTCTGTATTCCAAGCCCAGAGAGTGTTCTACTTTTACAGAGGTTACTTGAGAAGAAATGACTTGAGTGACCATTGTGGTAAAAATTTAATCACAGAACCAAATGGAAAGTCCCAACTGTGAACTATGAATAATGAAAGGTTGTAATGACACAAATTCAACACTTAGATGACTTGATTCATACTTGAAAACATTTATTGTCGTAAAATGTTCATATGTTGAACTACAAACTGTGGCCAGTTACTTCTGAAAGGATTTATACACTGTAACCGCTAGATGGACCTATCATTTATGAATCGGAATAAAGGCTATTTGACAATATGTTGCTTTATATTACATATGGCTATACATATGGCTACATGTGTAGATTTTATCCTTATCACTATTTCTTCTAAAGAGGAATGAAAAAGGTAGAAACTACTACTTTTCTTAATGAAAGAAGATCGTGTATATGCATTAGAGTACGAATTTTGGAAACAACAACGAATTATGTTTGCAACCGCATATTATTCAAAAGATATCACATTTACTCTTTTCAAAAGATATCACATTTACTCTTGTTATCATGTATAAGTATTAAATGTGTTAGAAATTAATGCGGAGTAGATTTACACATGCGGAAACGTTAAGTTTCACACCTTAAAAATGTACCATAATGATATCACTATATAAAATGCTGAACGTAAGCTGCGAAGTGCAGTCTGATTAAAATCGACCATGTTCCGAAGAATAAAAGTTTCAAAATATTGACTCTACCGAGATTCGAACTCTATTTGTGTAGGCTATCTTCTCCACTAGGTCTGACCGCACCCTACTGTAGCGCACGTTCTTACGTAAACACAGCTAACCAATCACAATGCGTGCGGCAAAAGCATTCGGTATCAGTAGCTAGGGGCAAGTAACTCTCATTCACCATTCGTTAACATTGACTGCTGCTATCCTTATTTTAAACGCGATGATGCGATTGGTTCGCTAATGACTAGGTTTTGTATGCGCTAAACTGGTGTCAGCACGTGCGCTACAGTAGGGTGCGGTCAGACCTAGTGGAGAAGATAGCCTACACAAATAGAGTTCGAATCTCGGTAGAGTCAATATTTTGAAACTTTTATTCTTCGAAACATGGTCGATTTTAATCAGACTGCTGCGAAGTGTTGACACATATGACCACTTGTGTGCCTAAATTCGATAATGACGTGCAGCCGGTTTGTTATCAGTTTCCATAAAAACATCCATCTATAACATAGGAGAACATGAAGTGTCATCCACAGGATTTAACCATTTATGTTAGGTTACATGTTAGAAACATGACAGATACAGTCTTTAAACGACTTTACAGATAAAAAAACAAACATGTTAAGATATAAACTATTTTAACATTTCTATTTGCTTAGCAAATATTTGAAAATTACCATGGGTATTATCTGAAACAGTTATCTGTTTGGTAGGTTCGGCATACATAAACATTGAGCTATTACTTCCGGAACAACGCAACACCATTAAGAAATAGGTCTGTATTTCTGATAACTGAGGTATTATTTAGCGCCACTTGGGCAGTATTTCTTAGTGTGACGTAAAATGAGATATCAAATTATAGGTATAATCATAACGTGCTATGGGGAGGAAGCTGATGCTACTCTATACACTATTCAAACTTAAGCATCATATACAATGGATTCAATATCCAAACGGTTGAAAAGTAAAACGGTTCTTTTTCTACTGTGCATATCCTTACATCAGAAACATCAAAGTGGCTCTAGTGAAGACCCGGATCTTACATTTTTGCTTCTTATCTCTCAATTTACCAACAAACTGTATATTATTTTTAAAAAAACACTTTTAGTAAAATATGCATTCATTTTTTGTCTTTTACCATGGTGGTTTTGGTGAACATACTAACTATTCACGTTGAAAAAAAGTTGAAAGAATAGCGAAAACGAGAGATTAATAAATTTGAGAGTCATCCCGTTTGCCTTTAAGTTGGTCGCTGGAATCATTTCTCCGATGTATAAACCTCTCTATTTCTTGCGTGCGGTTTCACACAGTGGTCAGTTAAAGCGAATGTAAAGGAACTGAACATAGAGCAACTTTCATCATGGCCATTCATTGTCACTGCTCAATATGCCGAATTTGCTCACTGGCAATAATATCCATAGGAGAATATGATCCACCCAGTTCAATGGTAGCATAATATCTTTATGGCTTAAACTTTTATATAAGTTTTGATTAGATAAGGCCAAGTGTCTTAATTTCTTCATTATTTTAATCCTTAGCAAACTTTGAGCAGTGTAGATTTATGTGTTTTTTATGTGAGCACCTTTCTTTTACTTTGTATTGTTGTATTATTTGGAATACTTTCTATTTCATATTTACATAGATAGTGAACGAGCTTTTTAAAAGCTTGTAAACAGATTTTATCTGGCAGGCGCGTGGCATGATAGCGTTCCAAATTGATTTTGAATAATTAATTTTAAATGATCAAGTGCCAGGCGGCCTCTAGTGTTGGATTTCTATTTGAATCAGATCGAGGATGAAAACACGGGCCATTCGTTACTGAATTGTGGATAATGATATAGCAAGAGGGATTTTTCTTATAGATATATACACGTGTATCTTTTAAAGTGTTTTTAATCAGTTCAATAATTAAATATCTCATATAAGGTTTTACTATCATGAAGATGTGAATGCTGATTTGTTGCTACCATTGCAGTACATAGATATAATGTGGTATCACCAAGATAATGACTTGATAAAGGCTAGGCTTATATTTTCCACTGATAGCTGTCTACAACTGTTCTAAATACAAATTTCACGACAGCAAGAGCCTGGGGGGTATACAGATAACTAATTGCATTCATGCATGTTTTGGCATAGGAAGAAACTCGGACATATCAGGTGCCAAAAGTAATGGCGTGTAGACAATTTAACCGAACCTAAAAGCAGTCTGCCAAAGGTAGAAATTTCACACTGGTGTGATCTAAACGGAATACAAAGAAACGTTATTTTTTCTTTGAATAAGCTCACAAAATACCAGCGGTCTGCATTTGCTTAGGCATACCAAATGAAAAGCAATTTGTGAACTGAATCATATACCTTCCTGACCTTCCATACAGCAAATGATATGAAACACTCGGTGTGACCCGACCACATTACATGGAGGAAGTGATATGGACAATTCACAATCACAGGGCCTATACCCAGCAGCTTACAGAGTCACCCCCTTATAGATTAGGAAAACTAAGCCAAGAAAAATAAAGGGTAAGATAAGGGTCTCATGCGACTACAGTCAACTGAGAACTACCCTGTACGTTGAGGAAGTATATATGATGTAGGTCACTTATATTTGTCCAGCCACAAACCCTCTGAACTGTGGCTTAACCACTGCTGAAGTCTGCAGATTTCTATATATTCAGTTGTCCATGGCAGGAAAATTTTATTTAATGATTTAAGAGAGGGCAATTGAGTTGATAGTATTTTTTATCAAACTTGATAGTAAACAGTAATTTGTTACGACTTTATGAAAATCAATACATTAATTGTATAAGTATACATTTGATTGTATCAACATATTTCTTGAATCACAACTTTATACTTTAGATTCTTGTGAGTCTAAACATTGTTATAGATATTTATCAAGGCCTGTGACAATATGTTCTGTGTTCTTTTATCTTTCAATAGAGCATCAATAATTAAGCTCTTATACTGTTTTTAGTCATTTTGATTTGTTTCTCTTCCAATAACTGCCATATTGGTACAGCTAAAACCAAATTTGAAATTTAATTGTTTTGCATATCTTTAAAAGCAAAACTATTTGAGGAGGATATAGAAGATGTATATATTACCAAAACTAGTTTGCGGTTATCAATCCATCTGTAAGCAAACGAAATGTCGTGTCTCTTCACAATAAAGAAGTTGTTATCAAGGGCCTTCCTTCACAAAGTTCTTAGGTGATCGTAAGTCACTAAGGTAAGCTTAGTGCAATGTTCATAAGGTTAACCTTATGGAGTAGTATACTTAGTATTAAACACATCTAACACACATTCTATGACCCCGTGTGAATGGTACGTCGTTTTGCACTAGATTTCTTAAAGGTATGACCTCCTGTTTCTGCCCTAGTTCCATGATTTAACATTCGCTAGGAAAATAACTTCCATGTTGAAGTAAGAGCCAAAAGTGTGTCAACCACCTGCACGAAGGCCGATTCAATATCTGCACCAACAACATCAGGTTGTCAATCAGTCTAATTAATATCGACCGTGCTCCGAGGTATAAAAGTTTCAAACTTTTGACTGTATCAGGATTCGAACTCGTTCTGTCTAGGGCTTTCCTCTCTTCACCGAAAGCCCTAGACAGGAAGAGGTCGAATCGCGATAAAGTCAAAAGGTAAAAGATAATAGTTGATGAACACAAAAAGGCTTCACTAAGCAATGTTTTCTACCCTGTAGAAGGTATTAAAGAGACACTTTACGATTTTATTGCCTCCATATGTTTCAAAATAACAATATGATAATCAAAGCAAATAATCTTACATATTCATCCCTAAATGTCACTTATATGTAAGAATAAAGTTAACAATACCAAACAACACCCTTATACACATATTTTGCAACGGTTAAAATTACACAAAACGGCAAAAAGAGATTATATGGCATTATTAAATACTTCATTCTCTAATTGTTTCCTCTGACTGCGTTAGAGAAGTTTCGAAAAATACATTTTAACATTACGCCAGTCGAGCTACATTATCCGGTTTTCGATCACACTAGCGATCATTTAACTCTAACAACATTATAAACCTTTGGCATATCTGACTCATTCAACTAACGGAGTGACCCTTAACAGCGAACTTTAATCTGAATTAATAAAAGATTGACATCATTTGATTGGTATCAAAATATAAACGAAACTATTTCTTTTACCTGATTTCATGACAGAGAAAAAGACTGGTTTAGTATCCTGTCAGAGTTCAATATCCTGATACATATCTAAAAATATTTCTCGAGCAACCATCCACCTTGAATATCCTTTACTGGTCAAACAAGGTTACTCCCGAGTCAGCGGATGTATCGTTAAACAGCCGTCATATGTCAATATGGGTATTACTAGCATTGAAGCTAATATTTGATTTGCCATGTGCGTTGACGTCGGATATTCATTTTATACCATGAGAGTTTCATAGGGGGAAAATCATGAAAATGAGATATATATTTCTTCATCAACGTTTCCATATTGATTCTAGCTTCACACACAACCTGTAAATTCGTACATGGTTAAATATATTTGATAACTGTTGCTAATTAACATTCTTCAGTTCAAATGGTTTATAAAAAAAATCGATCTTTTTACTCGGGTGGCAAAGTAATCATATGCTAATATTCTTTTTAACATGCGGCTTGGTTGCTTAACAAATTCATTCAATAGGTACATATCACGACACCATTCAATGGTCCACAGTTTGTACTGAATTAATTGAATAATTGATGGAAAGAAGGTTAAACAAAGAGTTGTTCAATACTAACAACAACACAATCAACAGTCAGTAAAATCGTAAGTTCATTTAATTGTTAAATCGGACGTGACATTGTAAATGCTTACCTGTTTGATTATCGAGACCGATTTTTAAAATCAATGTATTCTTGCTATTACTCTTAACACCGTCCGGGTTGTATTATTAAATATGTCATTTGTGAGCTATGAAAACACTATGTTAAGTTAGTTATGATTTATAAGTAAAACATTATGTGATAGCTATCAGGACGACATAGTGCATGTTCAGTGTATACTTCTTGTAATCGCATTATCAATTTGTTCTCAATATCCAAACTTAATATACTTTATCTAACAAGGACTTCGCATACATTGTAGCAGTATATAGATAGAAGTATGTTGACCTAAATTTTTATGCTTTTCGAATATAATAAAAAGTTTATATTTTAAAAATATTGCATCAATAATGGTCTGCAGAAAATGTTTGGCGAGCTGTGACACGTGACACATTAACTACTGGAATATGGCACTTATGGCTTAAACTTCACTTGCCACGGTGAAATGCCTGTTCAACTTAAAAGAATTTTAAATGAAAGCAAGTTGTTGAACGAACACTGTTTATGCTACTAAAGATACCACTTTCTGTTGAATTTAAGAATGGACAAAGAGACTCGGACATTTGTTCTATGGAAGACGAATCCCACATGCACTAGAAGCTACCAGTTAGTCTGTCTGCACACAGGGAACCTTATAGAGGATATAAATGAAATAAACTTTTTATTCAAAACCACCACATGTCCAAAGATATTTGACATACCATATCCAAATACTAACTCCTTGGTTAAGCTTAAAACTTATCGGAGAAAAGGTATGCTTCCGTTGTTATTTACCGTTTTAATCATATAACAAGTTTTCTTTAAGGATTATATCAAACATTAAAATCTGGTAGGATTGTCTATCCCTGTGAGGGTTAGCCATACATGTCATCAATCACCAAGGAAAGATCTACTAATCTCTCTAGTTAGACTATGTCACCCTGAGGGCTCCTGTACAACACATCTCAAATCATCTCTCGTGTACTGCCTTCTATCAGTTGGATAATCATTTAGTAAAGATAATTAATGATAGTGTCTATCAGTTGTCCACAAAGAAAGTCCTATTACATTAACAGACCCATGATAACGCAGGCGAGGAGCCTATGAAGCAGTCATCCAGTATGGGCGACAAGAACAATTAATCGACCTTGTCATTAATGTTTTCTTTTCTTAAAAATAAAAAAATAATAAAAAATCAATATCACTTGAAACAAAGAATCACTGTCGTTTCGATTTCATACATCTGTATTACATATTGATCAGTGATACCATGTATGCTATAAAGTCAGTGCAGTGAATACTTATCAATGTTAGAACAGTGATAGCAGAAAATAGGTATGATTAAAACGTCAGTATGTACCTTGTACTGAGTCATTACATCTTGATAGATTAAAAATATGAATAAACAAATGTGTTTAATTGTTTCATTTCCCAAAATCTTGAAACGAAGTCGTACGTGTGATATAATGTACAAGTTGAAACTCAAATAAAACGTAAACGTTGACTACACATGCCTTTATATACGTAACTGTTCTGCATATAATGGTCATAATAAATCAATGAATGTAAACTACAAGCAGGTGCCAAATAAAGTATACTAGGTTTTCACTTGTCAAATCTGTTATTACGATGCCATATTCAAACACACGAACACAGCAAGCTTGAAAAAATAACATTAACTTTAACTGTCCTCAAACATAAAATACATTGTACTTCAAAGAGAAGAACCTTTTATGTTTTCAAATATAATGTAATGGCTGTAATGTAATCGCGAAGGTGCTTTATTTTCTTGAAGGCTCAAGGTAACGCATACTTGCTCTGCTATATAAGTAGCAATGGGTCCTATTGTAAACCGACTGTGAGCGAGACAGTTTGAAAGGGCTTAATCGCGTATCCGTACAACATGTACGTCTCGAACTGTCGTCGCTTCCACTGGAGGAAATGCCTCACATTCTTAAACTGTATTCTATTTTGCTTAGAACTATATTAACGGTGTGCATGTATGAGTAATGTTTTGAAGAAAATGGTATTTGATATAAATTGTAACATCTTAACATACATTCACACCTAAGCCAAAACAATTGAGACTGGTGTGAAAATATACACATAGGATCCAAGAGTGTTCAGTGAAATGTACTGAAAGTGCCACACATACCTTCTCTTGCATACAGTAGTTATAAACCATTACATAGTTTAAAACTGCACAGACACTATAAAAACTCTTGTTTTATGCAGTTAGGTGATCAAGAGAGTGTTTATATATTTTAATTTTCTTGACAAAACAGAATTGAAACCTATCACACTATCCGCGGGGAACACTGGAATGATAATTTATTGCGACAATTAGAACTTATTCCGGTAATCCGTTGTCAACGAGTTGATGACATCAACAAGTCCTGTCAGATCTCTACTCTTACCTGCGAGCCTTTATGCTGCAACCAGCCCTCAATAAGTTTAAACGGTTGTGGTGTTACGTTGACATAAGACATGTTTTCAGTAAATTGTACAATTCACATATCCCAGAAGTACGACTGCTCCGTTAACACCACTGCTATCTCCGGCATAGCCTTTCTATGTGACAACACGGTCACAGCAAACGTGCACAGCTAACCAGGAAGTCAATGCTTTAAATAGATCTCTCGCTTCTTTCCCACTTGAACAGGTAAAGGCATACCTGGACACTGCACAGGTGGAGACAGGTATATCGTTACGTCAATGACACTGAGCGGATAGTTGAAACTCGTGACTGAAGTAAAATGATGGTGAGAGAGGACACAGCCTTGTCAACGTCCACTCGCCGTTAAGTGTTACATGTCATATCATTTCGGTTTTTGTGTGCTGAAGCGGAACCATCACAAAACACTCATAACAAAATCTTTCATGGCACTTGAGACTTACATCAAGTTACTACCATAACAATAATTGGCGAGTTATAACTAATGTTATCATTACGGGTTAGAAACATGAGTTACATCATAAGGTGTGTTAACGTTGTTAGGAAACATGAGGTGATGTTTTGATTGATGACTGAGCCTCAAGCTATATATGCTTTCTTAAATTCCTTTAGTAATAGAATATTTGCTGTTTGAGACGTTAAAAATATAATCTTTAATATTACTGGAGGCTATTAACCCATAAAATAACTAAGGACCTAGTGGTTTTATTCCACTTGGTAAGTAAATATTAACATATTTTTTAAATGCTGTTTAACATAAATATAAAATATGAATTAACTCAAATCATCAGAGTTTGTTTTGTTTAAAGTGACACAGAGTACGTTTCATAATTTTTAATTTGGCTTTAGTAAGAGCCAAAATACCTTATGGCCCGAGTTAAGTTAAAATCGCCTCCCTAATCTTGCATCTTTATCTCTAAAATGCCAAAATTATCATATTTTCACTGATAATCGGAAAACGTCTCATGTACTGTATGACGCAAACGATATGGCCCTTAATTTTTATTGAAAAATCTAATCCGGACAATCCACATAACTCAAAGAATCTACTTTATAGGTCCTCATTACAACTGCAAACGTTCAAAAGCGCTGGCGACAAGGCCAAACCTAGCATTCATAGGGTTAAAATATGATAGAACCTATAGTAGGAGATCGCTAACTAATCAATCATCGACAGAAAAAGGCCAGGAAGTTAAAAGCTCACAAAACTGTTTATTTTCTGACCCTGTTCAGGTAGTGGTTCAACATGAATCATGGTTGTGATAGGGATATTGCAGTATCGAAACCAGTAGGGGTGCGTGATATGATCTATGGATACGCATTATTTGGAGTTTATTGGAGACAAATACTTATTCATAATAAAATTAAGATCACGTGTTTTTGCTAATCGAATAACGTCTTTGATTTCCTATCAATTAACCATTAAAATCAAATAAAAGGTGTTCTCACAAGTTCAGTAATGAGATGTTTTGACCCTCTTAATATAATACATTTGGCTTAAACTAATGTTTATTGGGGGAACTTTTTTCAAAAGAACGAGCTACTACCCCTTTAAAAATAAGAAACGCATTTACATTAGCTGAGTTTTGCTTGTTTGCCGAACCAGATTCTTCTTGAATAAAAATATGTTTAAACCATAAGAAACGCGTTTCATGATCTAAAAGAAATATTTCATAGAGAATATCCTGCGTGAGGTTAATACGAAGGTTTCTTTAAAACAATTCTTTTAATAGCAGTTGTTGTTAAGGGGAATACTTTTACGCAATTATGCAATTATTGGAAAAGCACCATTTGAACATTCTACAAAATATTCTATTCATCTCTTACATTCGTACTTAACCTGTAATAAATATTAATTTCTGCGGTACAAATAACTGCAATTAATTAGTATTGACGTTCATCCTAAATACAGCAAAACATTCTGATGGTGCTTCAACTTGTAAGCGGATTAACAGTTTTATATTGCCTATTTTATCAGAGTCTTCTAATAATTTCTGATAAGATATGAATATTATTCGTATAAAGGAGGCAATGGTGTTTACGTAAACCTTTGGATTTTTTTAAAATCCAAAAAAAACATCGATGTAAATATAAAAGGCATTATCTACTCGAATTTGGCATACATGTGATTTACAATTTCGTGCTGTTTAACAATTAGTTTGAAGAAAGGTTATTAATAATGTTGAACTGATGAGTTCTTACGTAAGCGTTTACATAATAATAAACATATCGTTTCTGGTTCACGTAGAAAGAAGGCAGGGACAACATGTCCGGAGTGAACGACGAGAAACATGGGATCCACACCACCACACTGCGTGCAAGTATGTATCGAAATGACGTGAGTGACAGGACAATTTCAAGAGTTAGCGTTCTCTCGTTTCTCTGTGAAATCATCACGCGTGTATCCAAGGCTTTTGTTTGCCCTTCATCACGACTAGTTTACAAAGGTTTAAAACATTGTCACTTTGGTCCCTCCAAAGCCTGTATTGTATATACGAGAGAGGATAGACCACGAAGTTTGGTTTTCTAGTCGACCTGTAACATTTACCTTCCCTCGTTTAAGTACAGTAGAAGTACCAACACTCACGTTTTTTGTCCAAATTTGTTGTGGAAAACGGACTTTTGGTTCGTTTAAAAGTCACTTGTGCACATACAGAATCGGTAATTACTACGGAGAAACCACGTCAAAGATTTGCGTTTAAAGGCGGTGGTTGCTTCATCAACTGATTGAACCCACCGTTTCTACTATTCTACTCATTCGATTATAGTTTTAAGAGTGACAATGAAGTCGTTTTAGGTATGGATAACTTTGCCATCTTTTCTTCTCAAATATTTGCCATTGCTGATTTACAAGTCAGTCTCTAAAGAACACATTTGGAATATTAGGACATAAAGGAGTAAACTGTGTAAACCAAAACACAAAATGAAATGCTGCGCAGAATTGGGGCAAATTTCAAAAGCTATTGAAATTTGATGATGATAATACGAGAAATACCGATATGAGCCATTCAACTGAAATGGTTTATTGCTAACAAAGAAATTAGCTTGACACGATGTGTTTCGGACGGACAGACGGATGGATCTACCGAGCCCTTTCAAATACCTCCCTCCATCGACATACATTCTGGAGATACAATGGGTTAAGTCAATCTTTCTTCAAATTTATTATACAATATAATAACTAATGATAATTGTTTCATTATCTGCTACTAATGGTGTTTAACACTTTGTATCTCCCGCAACAACGTCGGGGGTTATTAAAACGGGATCCGTCCATCCATATACATGTCGTGTCCGGCTCATAACTTTGCTACTACGAGATATAATCGTATCTTCATTACATTTGAGGCGTTGGATAGAGAGTGATGAACTTAATAGGTAAACTGGTATGAAGTCTTTACCTGCATGTGATTTTAAAAATTGATAATAAAGATGTGTCATGATTATTGATTAACATATTTGAAAGTATTGTTGTAAATATTTTTGTTAAGAAGTGGTGACTATTAGAAAACTTTTACAATTCCTGAATGGCTTAGAGCTTCTATACCAAGAGTCTGAACTTTGTTTAAGTTGTATATATAACGATGCACTTTATGCAATTTGCAAAATATGTTTGTAAAATTTGCGAATTTTGGTGCTAAGTGATGGATTGTAAGAATCATGGAGCATACATATGAGAAGATAAATACCTACTTTTCTCACATGAACTTGATATCCACGGTGTTTTGCTTCTTGAAGCATGCACATAAGGATGTCTAAAGAAACCTAATCCCATAGAATTTCACATAATGGTTTCTCAATCTTAAAACTTACATTTATCCAACGTGCTGTATGTAAAAGCAGACCACTGCTATCCAAGGTGTGAGGTATGAACATATCATTGACAAATAACAGATTTCATGAAACATTCAATATCCCTGTTCATATTTTCCTCATGCTTTGTTAGGTGTTTTAATGATACGAGAATATTGATTATAATCAGGATGTGTTTCATATACTTGATACAGGTCAGTTCTCCCTATACCATATAGTAGTGTTGTTATCCCTTATGGTTATCAGTCTGAGCTGTTCATGCTTAAGATTAGGGTGAGGTCGAAATATTTTAAGTCAGACCCCTTGGTGCATGGAATCTCTCAATAAAATTTCAGCTTTTGAGGTGGTGCATTTCTCGTGCACCTTAAGAATTGTCTCTCTTTGACACATGAAGCATTGAAATGGAAATAGGTTGAATGCAAGTCATGTTAGTGAAAGGAGCAGTTGAGATGACATTTCAACTCGACTCCGCATACACAAACTAACCCTGTAACAAATTGCCAAATCTGGATGGCAGGCCCTGCAGAATTTTATTTTGCTTTTTCAAGAGGTGATAAAATGTGATTGACATACCTCAGCTCTTGCAATTGTTTGAAATAATTTTCAAATAATCTAGTGAGTATGTCTTATAATTAAATAAATCAAGACTTAGTAAAAGCTTATCAGGCCTTGCATGGTTGAAAATTAGAAACTAAAATATCACCAACTGGTTCTCTGGCTATCTGATATGACCTTAAAAAAATCAGGGTCACAAATACTGACTTTTTATCGATCTCTTCAAATTCCACTCATCATATAGTTCTCCACACACCGTGAAACCCTGTGATTGATTATTGAAAACATAGAGCCATTGGCCCTGTAACTCATAAGGCTATCTATAATTTATTCTGTAAATGGTCACAGGGTCACCAAATCCATAAATCAACATCCTCATTAGCTTAGGAATCTGTGCACAAGATTTAGGTTTTCTTTTTAAAAATATACATTGTAAAAAAAGTGTTACACCCCCAAAATAAAAGTTTAGTTATTTCGGCACATACCAAATCCCCATTCATCTTCTTTGTACCCATGAATCTGCTTTGAAGTAGGTTTGATTTTACCATGTTTTTGTAAGGATATTCTTCATCCAAACCCAACAAGCTGCACACGCACTTTGCTCTTCAAGATTTCTGAAATCTGCAGTATGGGTTTGTGATCAATTTTGGTTATGAAAATGTTGATACAAGCTGTTTATGCCAATGTAATCCATAATGCCGGGTGCTCGAATGTCAGAAATTGACTCAAGGCAGCTGGATTAAAGTCCAGAAGAGTAATCAAGCGCCTGAAACCAATGACAACCACAAGCAGTTGCATCTGTCATGGTGTAGAGAAAGATTTTAAGATCATGGAAGAAGGTTCACTGGTTAGAGGAAATCAGGTTACTTCTCCACTCTGTGGATGGGAGGATGAAGGTTTGGAACAGCCTATGTACAACAAAACATCATGCAAACAGGACTTTATGGCGGGGGATTCATGATGCAAACTTGATCTTGTGACCATGCGAGGTATCTTAACAGGAGATCGCTACATCCAGTAAGTCCTTGAACCTGTTGTCGTACCCATTTTCGACAAGAAGACATGTATTTATGGATGGTAATGCTAGACAGCATTGTTCACGAGCTGTGAGGCAGGTAATCCAGAACAATGCCCTGACACACCTCCTGAGGCCTGCTAAGAGTTCGGACCTTAATCCCCTTGAACATGTTTTGGACATTTTAGGCCGACTGACTGTTTTTATACCTCAAGTCCCAAAATGATCCTCAAAAACCAATCCTGGTTATTGATTCATAATTAAAATTTGAGTTTTTGACCTTACTTAAGTTTTGCACCAATTTGGACCCTATATTTGAGAGCAAAATTTATATATGCCATGGGGTCAGAGAGTGGCTTTTTACAGCCTAATTCATAGTCAATAGAATGCTTCTCAATCTCTACATCATTAAGTTTCATACTGTTATCATCTACAATCACTGAAACTATCATACCCTATTAAAAACAGAGAGGTGCAACACTTTTTTGACATTAAAGCTAAGAAATCACCCTTAAAACTAGAAGCATTTGGATGTCACGATTTCAATGGAAGATTTCCCACAATTTTGAATTTCTTTTCTTAATTTCAGGGGTGAGGTAAGCTGAAATGGGCTTTCACGCTACTTTCTAGAGTATGTCACTTATATCACGGCTGCTAGTATTTTTGCAGGGAGAAATCTCGCAACACCATTGTGGCTATATATTGTGATGGAACCTGCGAGCATCAGTTGGAACATGTCCAAAGAATTCCCAGGGAGCATAGTCAATAAATGATTAATCTAACATCTCAAAATTTGACTTAGCCTGTTAAGTATTTATAGTTGAATGAAGAATTTTCACAAAACCATTCTTAAGTCATGATCTCGTTGTGAACTTGACCTTGGACCAATTTGAGCAAAAACCTTTTCAAAGTTTGGTACTTCTCCATAGATGATATTTATACCAAAAAAGTAGTAATCGTGTAAACAAGGATTTCCTAACAACACTCATACTTTTGTTTGAGAACATATCACATATGAATCTCTTCATCTGTCATGACATTCTTTCGAATGGTATAACCATGAATAAATTTGTTCTCTGTTAACAATCATGCTGAATAGTGCAGATGTTTCCTTATCATGCAGCTGATTGGGTGAAGCAAAACATAACTTAAGTACCAGAGGGCAAGTCATAAAAAAAAAAGCAATTGAATCTGTAGCTCATCAGGCTTTCTATAATTTATCTTATAACAAGTGTTTGCCAATGACATGGCAATGTCCCCCGCCATTATGAGATATTTAGTATAATCAATATTATTTATCTTTTGGTACAATGAATGTTACCTGTAAGTTGATGTGTCTTGTCATGATCAATTGAGAATCTTCTCTTCATTGTGACGTATTTCAAGAAAGACTCTTATATTCACTGTCACTATCCTTGAGTGAACACAGTAGCACTAGTCCAAGTCTGAGAAGGCTGTAGGTGCTGAGCTTTACGAGATATTGCGTTAACAATGTATTACAAAGTGGTCGAAGTGTCTTGGTGACCTTGAAAATAAGTTCAAGGTCACCAAGGTCTACTGGCGTTTGAGTCTTCCTCCATTGAAAGTTGTCACCAAATATGAACACTTTAGTTGCTGAGCTTCATGAGTTATCCCGTTAACAAGAATCAGGACGTACGCCGCTGAATTCATAGTCCCCTGTTTTGTGTTGCGGCGGGGGACAAATAGTCCACTTATTATTATCATCATCAGCTTAGGACTAAGGAAAAATAATTAATAGGGGTCACATGGTCACAAAATCTATAAATTACAACCCCTTGAGCTAAGGACTCTCTGAACACTGAAGTTTTAGATTTGTAGGCATTTTGCTTCTGGAGAAAAAGATGAAAATAGGCTTTTATGGTGTGGCCTTTGCGGCCCTCACAGGGTCATCAAATCTGGGAATGATAAAAATTCATTTGACAAGGACTTCTTAACACAAGATTTTAGATTTCGAGAATCATTGGTTCTGGAGAAGAACATGAAATAGTGAAAGTTTACGGACAGACACTGGACAACATGCCATGCCATGCCACAAGCCCATTGGGCCTTTCAGGGCAGATGAGCTAAAATGAAAAGTTTACAAACAAAAGAACAAATTGGAACAAGGAACAGATAAATGAAAACAGTTTTATTGCTTATGATTTGCTTTTCCACCTTTTTTTCGCTGCTTTTTGGAGGGAAGGCTGGGTGTGGACGACAATTTTTTCTCAAATGCTCGCTTCCTGTGGGCAAGCAAAAACTTATTACTGATAATGACACCTGACACAACTAGCAATCAAACATTTTAAAATATTGTTTAAATTCCACAAGTAACTGTTTGCATTGTAGTGTAATAAGAAGGTGTTAAATGTCATTACTTGAAAGGTCATACAATCTCATGTAGACCCTGTAATTCAGAATCTGCCCAAATTCAAGATTAAGAAAGCCAGGGTACACAACTACAGAATCATATCAAATGTGATGACGTAGACACTCCCTCCTTCAAGGATTTTATGAGGGGTTCTATGACAATATTCATCATCGATTGATGACAGTTCAGGACTCAAAAAGTGTACCTCGACTGGGAGTCTTTCTGTGGACATTCTCTCCTCTTGTGACCAAGCTCTCCACAAATGTGACATCCTGCAGCATTGCAAAGAAGTGAATCATGTTAGCTTTGGCATGGAAAACTGAGAGCAATTTAAGAGTGAGGGAAGGAAATAGAGAAATCAGTTGAGAAATCCTTTTAAAATGTAAGCTTTATTCCAATTACCTACTTAACGATTTCCCCTTCTCTTTATCATCACATGTAACATTATTATATGTATGATAAAAAAACTTTATCGGTACTATATTATGACCAGAGACTCGGTAACAATGTAACTAACCTGTCCTAGCAGGTGCTCCACACTTGTGATCCTGCAGTTGACACCCACGGCAGGTGTCACAGTGCACCCAGGAGGGCTTCACACATCTCCCACATGGGACACAGTGTACATAGGTGGTACCATCCTGTAACAAGGGGGAGAACTTTAACTAATGCAGTTGAATTTTTACGATGAATGATTACAAAGGTTCACAGTTTACACCATCATAGTGGTCTGTTACCAAGATCAGACAGGTTCAATCTCTTTTATAAGGCCAAGTGTCTCTGAGTAGAAGATATTAGAACACGAAAAGGAAGACAATATCACCTTAGAAGTACACTTGTCACACTTGTCACAGTGCTTGTTCTCCTTCGCCGAATAATGACCACACTTCTTGCACCATCTATGAAACATAGTTCATTATCAACTTATCATATCAAAGATTTCATGGTTAAAATGAATTTATAGAATCATAGATTACAGAAGTTGCTAAACCTTAAAAGTCACAGATCTTCTCCGATAATATCAAATATTTATTAGTTACCCTATTTGGTTTCTATCAATTATCTTTTTGTTGTTTCAATTATTCTATTGGTCATTATATTTTGACACAATTTCCAGTGAATAATGCGGATTAGAAATTTTAAAGTCCAAAATATAAATGAATGCTAAAGCTACCTGTATCCCTCCTGTGCAGGTAAGGGAAAGTCCTGGGGGTCCAGGTTGGTGAAGATCCTCACTGGAGACCCCTTCTTGCTCTTCTTCCTCACCGAGAACAGTGAGTGGTTGTCATAGTCCACCTGCAGCCATACTCATTCATGTATTAAGGATGTTGGACCACAGGACAACTATAGGTGCTCTGGACTTTCTGATAAGATGAATTGTGAGTTTGAGGTTTGATGAATGTACAGTATTAAGTGTCAAAGATGATAGATTTAGTTATTGCAATGAGTGATATAATCCATTGAGACATAAAATTAACTAACTTTAGTTGCCTTCAAAAGTACTTGACTTTATTCTTGCTATGTTCATAGCCTGGTGCCAACATAATGAATTGATAATACTGATATGAAAAACAAGCTGTGACTGAGAGTTGGAAAAAGATTTCTTTCTGAACAGTTGACCAAAATTCTGAGTGGCCTTAAAGGATATTTTCAAGTCTTTCACATATCCATAGACAGAATTGTAGAGGATGACAAAATAATTTATTTTTAAAATGACGTCATGAAGTTGATCATCAACAAAATCCTTGTTATCCGCAAACTTGTTTGTTTGAAGAATTATTTTACAAATGATCTAATTAGAGGTGTACACAATAAGGTAATTTCTACATAAACTAAAGGAAAATCTGAAACAACACCTTATAGTCGAGCATGTGCAAGGACGGCATGGCCTGTAGAATTCGGTGTTCCATGAAGTAGGGAAAAAACCACAGCACTGGAGTCTTCTCTTTATCTGCAGCAGACAGACAGTTCCAATGCAGCAGTGCAATATCTGCCCACGGAGTCTCCATATCTCGTATCTTCCCAAATAAATTAAATCAACATATTTTTGACAAACTCACAATGTTGTAAGGAAATATTATCAATTATGTGCATAATCATAATACAAAATCAAATCCCAATAGACAAAATAGCATTGACAGAGAAGACTGGATCATGACTATTTTACGCCTGAAAAATCAATAACTTAAATGCTTTCCCTCAAAATCGCTCTTCATGTATTTCTGGATTTCTGTGATGAATTTGATCTTAAATGAGCCAAGCAAGAGAACAACTTATGATCCAAACATGACTTTCTACAATTTTCACCCGAAATATCTGTTCATCACTCTTTTTCAAAATATCTTCAAAATTTTAAACAATTACACACCTTCATGTATTTCAGCAACAGCATTCAAAACTACCAAATTTGATCAAAATCATTTGGTTAGTTGAGAAGTTATATGCCAAACAGGACTTGCAAAACTTTGCCTTAAGAGTTACCATATTTTATCGTAGATTGTACTTGTTATGTATGAGTTACCTTCGTGTGCTTATGTATCTTCATATCAAATTAAAATCAGATGATAAGCTTAAAAGTTATGAGCCAGACATGACTCCTAACATAAAACACAAAATTTTAAAAAATCATTTTCAAAATTAATAAACATGACATATTTTTATGTAATTATGTATTTCACCACAAAATCTGATAAAATTAGAAAAACTTTACAAAAATATTTAAATAAGTATTGATCATGACACACTTTCATTTAATGATGTAATTCCATATCAAATTTGATCAAAATCTGATAAATAGTTTTCAAGTTATGAGCCAAAAAGGATTTGACCCATTTTCTAACAGTCTCCATTTTTAGCCAAACTTGACAAATTTACGCAAAAAAATTCTAAACTGTTAATAAAGACACACCTTCACGTAATTATGCATGTTCATACCAAATTTGATCAAACTCTGATAATATAAGTTTACACGTTATGAGCTGGACAGAATTTGAAACACTTTTCTAACATAGACCCCATTTTTAAAAAAAAATTAACATCAATATCTTAAAAATTATTAATCATAATACATCTTTGTGTATTTATGCATGCTCATACAATATTTTATGAAAATTAAATGATCAGTTAAAAAGTGAAAAGGCCTTTTTAACAGTTTTCTTACAAATTAGTAACTTTTCCCCCAAACCCAGGTATTCTAAAACATTTAATTATGACACATTATTACATATTTCTGAATTTAAATGACAAATTTGATTGAAATGGATAATAAGTTATAAAGTTATGAGCCGGACATAATGTGTAACGGACGGTGCCCATACTAATACAGCCCGAATAAAAAAGCATGTTAGCTTTCAAAATTGTTCTGTGTAGCAATGACAACGTAATGGCACAGCAGTAAGAGTCATCATATCCACCCGCCAATTGGAAAACTGTTAGATATACAGATCTTTGACTACAGTATAATTAGACCTTGTCCTTCTTTCATTTTTTATTTATTTTCAAAATTGATGTTACTTACCGTTTGATTTATTTGCAGAACAATCCTCAAGCATTCGATTCAAGGACGCAGCAAGAACCTCTACCATCCCACCAAATGGTGGATCTGTTACTATGGCAACTCTTTTCCCTGGTTTTTGCAGGACAAAATCCTTATATGTTTTTTTACCCTTCTCTGAGTCAAAGAAGTGGAAATTACACATGTTGAAATGGCAGAATTGGTCTTGAGGGAGCATTTGCATCTGTAAAATTATGTGATTTTAGAACTTAATTTAAGCAATAAAAGATTTGATAAAACACTTAACTTGTCAGCAAAGCCTTATAAGAGGTTTATAACAGAAAAAATAGACAAGCAAGTACATATAAACTAAAGTATAAACCTGTAAACTAGAATTAACCTCCAAAAGATGATTTTAACGTGCCATGTAATGCTTTCTAATCATCATTTATACACCAGGACTACTGTTTAACAAGCGAACATCAGTCTACTGTTAAACAGGTATCATACACAGTTTCTGAATTGATATTGAGGTTCAAGTTCAAATAATTTGAAGTTAGGATCAATTATGAGTAAAGATAAAGTTACAAGACTTACATATCTGTGATCAAGATCCATTAGAAGAGAGGTTATTTTCTTTTTGGTCGCAATTTCTTGATTGACAATGTCTTCATGGATTCTGTGTTTCGAGAATGAAGGTATAAGAATGAGAATAAGGATGGACTCTGTCATAAATCAGGACATATTAAACATTTTTATCTTATTCTAAATTGATGAATTGATGAATTGAATGAATATCAAGGTATAAAGAGAATCTCACAGATCAGAATTCTCGGATTCTTATATTTTAACTGTAACATCACTATTGAAAGTAGTAAGTTAAACTAGTTGAACATTGCTATTTAGATATGACACTGCAGTAGCTTCTGCGATGGATAAATAAAAGAGTATTTCCACTTCTTCATACGAACACACTTCTGACAGTACCTTCTAACTGAGCATGCATTAGAAACAGAAGAAGACGAGGACTCACCTGGGAGCTCCCACACACAAGACATGCGTGACTCCCTGCTTCAGCAGGTTCTCCACCGTCAGTGACACCGTGGGTTTGGAGAACAGGTATTGCTGCAACATTCAACATGCAACGTCTTCTACCACGGTTGAAATATTTTTGTACACTTGCCTTAGAGAAATGGAAGTTATTTCAGTATATTCATATCTTACATTATTAGATATACTTTGCAGTTGACATGAACAGTTAAATCACCTGACACTGGATCAACCCTATTTTTTCACAACTGTCACAGTTTTCTAACCAAATAGAACCATTAGCTCCATTACACAGTTAGTTCAATACAGTTAAGGTTGAGGCTTACATTTCAAACATGGGCCACGCTAACAGAGTCCCCTATGTATAGACTATTGACAGGGTACTTCACCCGCCATCTTCGATCTAAAAAATCTAATTTTACGCTATTGTAGACTCAAATTGCATTATGTAGTAATAGAACACATTCCCAGAGATACTCCGCCGCTAACCTTTCCTTCATACTTATCGTTTTATTCCTGCTTTTAATCTTTCTTTCGCGAAGCGGTCAGGTCACATTTACCTAACCCGGAAGTTAACAATGGCTGCCGACATGGCCGCAGCCAACACGTTTCTTGAACCTCATTGGTTGATTAGTAGAATGCCATAAACACTTGATTAAGCGAGGGAAATTCAAAATTTGTTCGCATGACATTTTTTACACGTGAGAGATAACAACAATGTCAGAAGTCAACTTCATATATATGTACAGATCTATCTTTCAAAAGAATACATACAAATATTGCCGACAGAAAGATTTTTACTCAGTCTAGTCAAGGACATGAATCTAACTATGTATATGTCCTTGGTCTAGCTAACACAAGAATCTCTCAAATGGCCTAAATTTCATTTCAAAGGAAATTTGAATCTACAAGTCGATCAAGTTCTGCAATGACTCACAGCATAGGTCTTGTTATCATCTAGAGGCAGGAGGAGTCTTGATGGGCGGAGGAGGGTGCCAAGTGACAGTTCCCCCCTCACTTTGTGTCCCATGTGATCTTCCTCCTCACCCGGCACGAGCAGCAACTGACATGTGTCACAAAACATGCGGTCATCATCTGTGACACTTTGGGACCCAACTCTCTGGAATCTGAGGAATTTGGTATATTATGCACAGAATTTTTTTCCTCACATTCTGCCTAAATAAAGAGTATGAATATAGATAGATAGATAGATAGGTAGATAGGTAGATAGATAGATAGATAGATAGATATAATAAATTTATTGAGCAATAGGTTTTATTCAAAGCATTTCCAAGGTCAAAATACTTTTTCACTTCATCTTGGCAAGGATAGACATTTCTTTAGAAAGAGAAGACTACTAACCTTTTCCAAAACTCTTCATGAGTGTGTTGAGGAGAAAATGAAGAGTCTACAGGTTGTTTATCAGAATTTGACTTGGAAACTTTTACATCAGCATACTGGAAAAATCTACACTGTTTCCGGTCTCGGAAAGCAGAACAAGCAAAGAAATGACGCTGACTTCCTGTTTCTTTTCCGTTTCTGTCATATCTTGTGAACAACAAGGCCGGCCCTTTGTAGAAAACAAACCCAGTGTCAGGTATTTTATTCAAATAATCATTTTAAATATCAAATTGAGCCATTAACTCAAAAAGTTTCAGGATTTGTATTGTTTGATTGAAGTCTAAAAACTACTGTCAAGGAAAGAACAAAACCATGTCACAAAAATTGTCCAGATTCTCTGCAAAGGACCAACATGAATTTGATCAAAATGATATAAGTTATATAGACCAGAGTTTGGAACTGACTTTAAAAAGTATAGAGAGAAAAAGAATTTTCTGTAAGAATATAATTCTATTGCTGTTATGACTTTTGTAACAACCAATTGTAATAATCATCGCCACATATAAAATGCGGTATCATTTGACAGGCTCTTATTCAACATTGCATAATGTCACTTGAATTAAACGAACACTTAATATTTTGACTTGAATTGTCTTCATTCTAAAAGCAAAAGAGATTGTTGATAATGATATGACCAGCATTTGACTCAGACTGTATATGTCAATACTGTAGTTCATCGATGACATAGTGACTTCGGGTATTCAATGATACCGTATATTACATTGTATAAGTAGACCCCCTTTCTCAGTCCCCCAAATTGCTGTCAAAATCATATACCTTGTTTATAAGTCGACCTCCCTAATAGCGCGTGTTGGAGGCAGGTCGACATGAAACACGCGGCACGTTGAGAGATTTAGTTACGGTAAAGTGATGTATCGGTAATTTTCAAAGTGAGTTGTAATACGTCAGTGTTTTCTAATACAGTAAGCATTTGTTTAATAAGAGATTGTTGTAATAAATATATTATATATAAATATTAATAATAAAAAATACATACGTGTGTGCTGGTGTTTGTTCTTTTTTTTAAAAAGACTTATGTCATTTACTTCTCGGTACATGCGCAGTGTTGCACATAGAGTGCATATTTGTGTAATTAGTAAATAACGCATCTATAATGAACTGTGGCGCAAAAATAATAACTACTGGGCCACACCATACGCAATAAACATTAAGTACGCATTTATATGCATATTGTGCGTAGCATTCGGTTTTTAACTCAATTTGAATGTTACGGTTTTCATAACGAAATTTGGAAATTCCCGTAACTATTTATAGCACATTAACAAGAACTCATACCAAATTAGAAATTTTTATGTCTAAATTGTAAAAATGTGAATATTCTTTTCTATGAAAATGCTAGACAATAAATGTGACACTATATGTGTAAAAGAAAAAATCTGTGATTGAATACAAGACAATGACAATATAGCTTGTGCCACTGATTTAAAAGTCATTTATTAAATTTATCTAGAGCAGACAATTTGGATTGGTAGTGTTTAATAGGCCATTTAATTGATATTCATGTAAACAATATATATTATCATTGAAACAAGAAAATATAATTTTTTTCACATTGTAGAATAAGTTAAGGTGTAATTTAAAGAGCCACACCGTGAGTTGTTGGAGTCATATCTGCCAAACTTAATCAGTGGTGTCATTTGATCGCGAAGTATCGACTCTTACCAAAAAGATACATTTTAAAGCTTCTTGTTTTTTCACAGTGACAAAATGAAGGTAGAACGTCGCAATTATGATCGAAAACCGGACAGTGGTGCACGTCAAATAGTCAGACGTAATTTTGGAGACTTATCTAAAACAGCCAGGTGGGCAGTTAGGAGTTGTTAGTGTTTGTTCGGTTATATAAATAGTATCCATGTATATTGGACGTGATATCTACACCTCTGTGCATTTGTAAGGCTGTTTTAAGATTTTCATGGAAAACCAGTATTTGTCATATACATGTCTTTTTAACATGCAAAGTTATGATGTTTTGATTTTATATCACCACATATTACATTTAGGTTCGTATCAAAGGTTTATTATCTATTATGAAAATCACGGAGTGGCTCTTTAACGTAGTGACTTGAACTGAACTCAACTGAAGTTTACAAGTTAGGAGCAGAGAGTTTAAAGAATTGTGGTGCGGCCCGGACGCAAGTCCGAGTGAGAAGCGTCATGAATCTGAGTTTCCGGATATTAACGGCATTAGCGGCAGTTGTACGAACGCGGGCCACGGACACACACGCGTGTATCCTACTCGCTGTACTACCTCAATAAAGTTCTCTATAAGTTTACATTTGTACATTGTTTTGTTTGCGGGTACAACATTGGCGGCGTCGGCAACTGGAGATTTTCAGAACTTTTGGTGAGTATAATTTATATTTACCTCGCGTATTTTTTGTCGCATTTTGACTAGTCACGTGGTTTTGAAATTGCCGGAGGCTACCGTCAGCCACGAAACGCACGTGTGTTTCATGCCGCACTTAACCTTCTACAAATAAAACTACCAATATTTCCTTGTATTGTCTTTTCATTGTTTCAATTATTGTATTGAATTTAAGTGTTAGGGAATATTTCGGATGTTCTGGAATATTGATAGTTCATGAAATAGATATTTAGTTTAGGGAAATAGGTGGGGTTTACGTTAGGTAAATATTTAATTTTCACTCTTGATTAAGGTTAAGATTTATCAAACATGGATGGCCCTGTTGATATAAACTCTGCCGATGTTGGGCAGCTACAACTTTTGAAAGGCATAGGCTCGGGTCGTGCTAGGGCTATTGTCAATGAGAGGGACTTAAGCGGAGGGTTTCTCACTGAAGACAAAGCTAGACAAATCAATGATATTCCTACTTCTGTTTGGGATTTTTTGGTAGAACAAAATCATATTACTTTTGTATTGCCAAACAAAGAGCAGTCTGCAGAAACACGTTGTCAGGACAGTGAATTGGCACGTGTGCTACAACAGTTAGGGCAACTAACCAGTGTTGTTGACTCAATGCAGAAAGAGTTGTCTTTCAATAGGAATGAAATTGAATCTAGAGACAGGTACATTAGACAGTTAGAGAAACAGAATATGATTGGCCCTGACCAGTTTGATTCTGGACTTCCTTCTCAACCTAAAGGGGACAGGGATACTGTAGATTCTCCAATTAGCTCTCTAGTTGACAACCTTGCACCGTCTGGAATATATGGTAGGGGAAAACCACCACTACACTCCCAAACTGGCAATTTTCCGTATCAAGGTGGACATAAAAGTAATTACCCAATAGAAACCCAGGTTTCCTTTGCCAACAACAGGTCTTTGGAAGTTAGTCAGCCTACTCAACACTCATCAGAAACTCATTCAAGGACCCCCCCAGTGAGGTTAGGGACCTATGACGGTAAATCAGAATGGAAACCATTTGAAATCCAGTTAGAAAGAATGGCTTCACGTTGTCATTGGGATAATGAACAGAAATTAGATCTTATTAAACCACTACAGGGGAAGGCACTAAAATTCTTCAGTACAATGTCACCATCGGTTCAAAACAATTACCAGTGTCTAATTCTTAAACTAAGAGCTCGGTTTGGACGCACCGATCTTCCACATACAATAAGAAGGGAAATTATGGGATTGAAGCAGTCACTGGACGAGTCTATTGATGAGTTTGCAGAAAAGAACTAGTTTTATAAATATCAAGTGAAAGAACTAGTTTTATAAATATCAAGTGAAATTATTGATCTCGAAAGTTATTTCTATACCATGGGGACAAAGCGGGACATCCATTCCTTCTGTGTCAAGAACTACGTCAACATTTTCAACATTTGCAGACATTTCACACGTGGGGTTCCTCAAAACTGTAAACTTCCGTTAAAGGGACATAACTCTAATGAAAAAGGCTATTCGTTTGCGAACTAGAACGCAGAACGAGGATAAGTGGGATCGAGACATCTGACACTCAGATATACCGATTTTCTTTTGTATTGTTCTTGATAATGTTTTCATTCAATGAATGCTTTTTGTTCAGTGTTCAGTGATTGAAAGTAGGGAAAGGTTCAATTTGTTTGTGTTCACACAAGTCATAAATTTTTATGGTGTAGCAACTGCTTAAAAAATACGTACAGTACACATATGCTGGACAGATAGTCGAAGATATTGGTCATTCAATGAATGCTTTTTGTTCAGTGTTCAGTGATTGAAAGTAGGGAAAGGTTCAATTTGTTTGTGTTCACACAAGTCATACATTTTTATGGTGTAGCAACTGTACGTACGTACAGTACACATATGCTGGACAGATAGTCGAAGATATTGGTCTTCTTGAACTTCCACACGATATCATGATTTGTTGCGATTATTGAAAAATTTGTCGTTGCATTTGATACATTCATTTGTCGGAGGATTAACAACGTTAGCAAAACAGGATTATGTGAGGTCTTCATTATTGATGACATACCTTTTGATCTGATACCGACATCGACTAATATTTTCCAATCATTGCAGACTGTTGTTGTTGAAATGGAATATCATGACACCCACCTGATTTCTATGAATCCACCACTCAAGCCGTCTATGAATCCACCACTCAATCCGTCTATGAATCCATCGGAATGTACGTCTACGAACTCATCGGAACAAAGCTACGACGGGCATATATTTGGCCTGAGTTTGATAAGATTAAGTGGAAGGAAATTTGTAAAAGATGAACACCAATTTCTATAGTGTCCCAAGTATCTATACGTTTAATGATGAATCGAAAATCACCAATGGATAAGCGATATTCAACTGATCATACATCCCCCACTCCAACTCGTCAGGCACTCACTTTGAACCGTTGAGAATATCTTTATAAGAAAAATTGGTAACTACACACTTAAATAAGATACAATATATTCTTTATAAATATCGAAAATTAACTATGATTGAAAGATCTCATTTATATTAGTGTGTCTGTTATTACTTATTTCGTTTCAAATCGATAGAATATTGTTAAAATTGCATATAAAAGTGCAAAGCTTGAAAACTGTGCAAAAGACTGTGAGGTGGTGCCTTTTGAATCTAAAGATTCGTTTAGTTGGAAATGATCGCTCATTTTGAATTTTTTAAACTTCAGGTATGTTCGGTCTGGCCACTCCTCGATCTGATATTGATCAGTTTTCGTGTGAATGTCACGGAACAAAGTGGAAAATATGTGCCATTTGATACTGTCCTTTAAAAAACCCCACCTGCATTCATTTCTTTCCTTTTTTCACGAGATGTCTCTTAACTGAACTGATAAGCTCAAATATAAGTGATTTTCAGAAACAACCCATGTTTCTAAATAAATTAACATCATCAATAGAGTTTGATAAATTTGCCTCCAGTAGCATACCATGTGTCTTGAAAGCTAAAATATTGTTTTATTAACTTTGGGACCAAGAATAATGACTTTTGTCACATTAATGTCAAAGTATTAATCCAATACTATCTGATTGATTGCTTTTTTAAAGTTTCTATAAGTTTGTCTGTGTTGGCATATCATTGTGATAATTCGCCTCTTCCTATGCCTAATGATAGCTTTGTTTTTTTCCCTCGCAATGGTTATATAGTTGAGATGCAAATCACAATAAACAAATATTTTTAAGCCCCGTCATTTCCGGTATTCTAATGTAAATAACTATATTATCTATGATTTCCATCCGTATTCCAACTGTTCCCGTTGGATCGTAAGTTGAAGTTGAAGTTGAAGTTGAAGAATGTCTAAAAAAAATTAATTATTTGTCTTTTTTTAAGACAACCCCCTAATCAAGCTTTAAACGTCCTTAACAGTAACGGTCAAGTACGGACTAGGCTTTTCCCGTAGGCCGGATATTTATACAAAATGACACCATGGTTCGACTTGCTCGCCATATAAGGATTTATATATTTGCACCAACCAAATTAACACGCATTTCATTTTGCACGCTTTGCAAGCATTTAAAGTTCAAGACCCACGCAGTTCAAGAGTTCGCCTGCTTCAGTGAATTGTCACAATAGCTGTCGACTTATAAGGAGATATTTGTACCATCCAATCAAAATAGCACGCACTTTGCACGCTTTGCATGCACATGCAGTTCGAGGCCCGCGTTGTTCAATTCGTCTGCTTCAGTGTGCGGCCACAATACGTCGACATATCAAGAATTTTTACGAATGCTGTTTAAAACCTAAAACGGTAAGTGCAAGAACCTGCAGTTTTTGTTTCACTATATAATTTTAAAAAACGTTTTTTTAAAAAAAAATTTTCAGTCAACCATTGATAAAGAAATAGTATCCTGTAGAAATGATATCCTTGTAATATTCAGTTAGAACTTTGATTCATCATATAAAGTATTATTCAATCCTCCTGAAATTTTTGTTTCATCGAGGGTAACCAATTACTCTAACTGTATATAAATTTTATTCAACAAATTAATTGATGTCCGAGGACCAAAAATTAGCTCGATATCAAATACAGATGCAAGGCTCATTCACATAATGATGAAATTGATATTTGTAAGAGCAATGGTCAAAAACAGATTCTAGTTACTCTACTTTCTTGTTTTGTAGTATACAAGCTATCATTGGGTAAAACGGTACCCTTTACTACCCTTGACTTTCTGTTTGATAGGTATTGTTGTACAGAACACATAGTTCATTACTATTTTGTTTTGGCAGCATACAGAACCAAAAGTGCAACCAACTTAAATCACATTAAAAATAAAACTTTCTTGAAACTGTAAGTTAAATATTTTAAAAACTCTTTAAAACTGAATTGAATACAAATATGATGTTAAACCAGGGCTCCAGATAATTATTTGGACTCACGGGTATTTTACTCCTCAAAATAAAAATTGATTATATTTTCCATACGTTTAAGCTGTTTATTGTTTAAGCTGTTAATAAACGAGTGATTTATCAAATATAAACTCGGTAATCTTTGTTTTCATACAGGTTGGCATCAAGTTGGCTACTATTCGAGACCTTCGATCAGACATGTAGAAATAAAACATTTTTTTTACAAGTTACGGTCACTCCTGAAAACAAATATCTGACTCGTATTCTTGGAAAGTTGTGCGTATCCGTCACTCAATCATTTCATATTTAATGCGTATATATGAATTACCCGTGCGTATTTTACGCAGATACGCATCTTATCTGGAGCCCTGTGGTTAACATAAATATGGTATATGGCTTAAATAAAAGTGACACTGTGACTCTGATGCAGGGTGTACTGTAAACTAATATTTAGTTTATATTCCTTCATCCATAATAATTTTTTCCTTTGGGCTCTTAATTTCATATTCAGTCAATCTAGACTTGCTCAATGTGGATATAGACTGTATAAAAGGCTCATTTATATACATAGTCATGAAGCAGGACTAGGTGCACTGAACCATAACAAGATAATGCATGTACTGTGGTTCGACTACTGATAAACTGCAAACTGTATCAACCCTACCTAACAGTACATAAAGACAGTCTTGACTCTCAATGGCCACCTCTTGTTGCCTTACTTCCAAATTAATCCTAATCTTGGATGTACAGAGGGCCATTGGCTAACTTGCTTTGGATATGACAACATTTAAGTTATCAACTCAATTCTCATTGTCCTGCAGTTGATGAACACTTTATCTCTCACAGGAAAGGTCATCAATCTTGTGTCAAAACGCACCTCATGTTTCTGCAAGTCCTGACATACAACAACTGTGAAATAAATGGGACAACTCTCCCTTACTTACAGATCTTCATCAGGTGAACTTTGAGTTCTGTGTGCATAAAGAACAAAAGATGTTTGATAATGTGATAATATTTATTAGCATTACCATGAATGGTTAGCACACATTCTCTTTATATGACTAGTCAAACAAACTAATAACATTTGATTACTTTTTGGTGTTTCACCCATGACCTTATCACAAAGATTAATTAAAGCTTTTTTACTTCTTTGGTCCATTAGCTATATTAATAAAAAAATTGATGGAATGCTGTGGTGTAGTTAAACCACATTGCAATTATATGTTTAACAACATCATTATTTCTTTTTTTTCAAACTTTTCCCTTTTGAAGCAGGTAACGTCAGAACATATTCAATAACTTTCAAGGATACTTTAATTTTTGTTTAAACTCACAATCAACAAATTAATATATCACAGATGATTTTATATGAAACATAAATTCAAACTTGTTACTAAGGTGTCATTAACAATTAGCACTCATATGCATACGATAACTACATATATATTTGTCAGGGTATTCATAAAATACAGCTTTAATATATTACCATTCAAACACAAATATGCTTATAAGTGCATGTATAACATGTAATAACTGCTGGGAACTACTCTTAAAAACATCTTAATGTTTATGCATATGTCAAAACTTACATAATACAAAGTCTACACACTTTACATAATGTTCAAGCTAACATATATGTACAAACGTGTAAAAGGTATGTGAATGGACATAACTATAATGCTAAATATGTTGTTATTTCTTGGAAGAAATTTACAATGAAGCATATTTATACATGGTATCTACTGTACAGACTGCTTTTGCATTTGAGTACAAGAAACACATGCTTACATGAGGGTTCTAGTGCATGGGTATGATGCAAGGGCATTTATACCAAGGGATACTGTATCGCTGATAGCCAACAGTTGAAACAGTAGCAAGTCATTGGGGCACATTTATGATATTATAACACATTAGGCATATCTACGTCCTCAAATCTCTCCAAAAACATGATTTGATTTGATACATCGGTATCTGTATCAAACAACATGGTGACTGGTATATCAAACTCAATGCTGATAAGATTAGCATTTCTTTCATAAAATCGCAAACCAATTTATTGTTTCAGAATGATACATGTGTGATTCCATTAAAAAAGTATGTAGACATATAGCTCCTTGTTAGAATAGATTGTACATGAATTGTCCCCTGTGATTGTGAAGATAGTCATGAAGTGTGACATGCATGGCTAGTGAACAGCATAGCTGGCTCTGAAGCTAGATATTTGGCACTACTCTTATTATCATCATTTTGATAAACGTTCACAGTACTAATGCAATGAAATGAGGGAATCAATCTCTGATGGTTTCATTCCATGCTTGTCTTGTACTTAAATTTTTTTATTTAAATGTTGTACATATAAGTTGATTGATAATGATAAGTCTCATGCAGTCCTAAAGGCTTAACTGATTGACAAGAATATAAGGTCACAATCATGATTTAAGAAATTGTGTAATGCAATCTGGCAGTGTTTTATTCAAATATAAGAATATGTTTGGCAGTGTTTTAGAATTGAATAACAAGAGTATAGAAATATGCCAAAATGTAAGATATTTATGGCATATAAACTTTTTATGAGTACATATGGTGATATTACTTTAATGTTCCATTGCCATTTGTTTGATTTGAAATCCATGTATGAATGTTTTCAGATTCAGAGTACATGAATCTCAACGTAAATGCTGTATGGTTCTAAATGTACACTGTTCCCATTCACATCTGTCTCAGAATGAAGAGGTTTACATTCTATTTCAAGTTTGTAGACTCCCTTTTCATGTAATTTACGCACGAAATGTAGAGAACTGATGCCCTTCCTTTTATGCATTGAGAAAATTTCTTCTTGGTTTCCACTTTTAATAGTATACTCAATGTTATCCAAGAGGGCCTTCATTGATGGGATAACTTTGATCACTCTGGCTTTAGGTCGAGTTTGTTTCCTCTTCAAGTATATAACTATAGGTTGGGTTTTTGACTGCCTCACCGCATCAGTGCTAGATGTTGAATTATAAGCTGCATGATGGTGCTTATGCTGAAAGTAGTAAACATAAACATAACGTTATTGACATTAAACATAGAGCTCAAACATGCAAGTTTGGAATCTCAAATTAATTGTAGAACGTGAAGGTATCATGAGAAAATTGTTTGCAAAGTGCACAAAATTACAAATATGTTTCATGAGGCGGTTGATGTCCTGTCTAAAGAAGTTACAAATAGTTTGGTGGTATTTATTTCAGAGCCTGTAGGTGCATGTTCCTTTTATTTGCCTACAGAATGAATATATATAATTTGAGTTACTGTCAATAATTTCACTATGGTCTCCTGGAGAACACTGATCAGATACTTTAAGATTTCTTGAATTAAAGAGCCACTCCGTGAGCTGTTGGAGTCATATATGCCAAACTTAATCAATGGTGTCATTTTATCGCGAAGTATCGACTGTTACCTACAAGACACATTTTAAAGCTTATTGCATTTTTACAGTGACAATGTGAAAGTAGAACGTCGCAATTATGATCGAAAACTGGACAGTGGCGCGCGTCAAATAGTCAAACGTAATTTTGGAGACTTATCTAAAACAGCTTGGAGGACAGTTAGGAGTTGATAGTGTTTGTTAGGTTATATAACTAGTATCCATGTCTATTGGACGTGATATCTACACCTCTGTGCATTTATAAGGCTGTTTTTAGATATTCATGGAAAACAAGTATTTGTCATATATTTATATATGTCTTTTGGACATGAAAAGTTCAGATGTTTTGATTTATATCACCACATATGACATTAAGGTCTGTATCAGTGGTAAATCATATGATATGAAAATCACGGAGTGGCTCTTTAACCATTCATAAACCTTTAACTAGAGATCTTTAGAAACATGCTTGAAATCAATGTTTGCTTTTCACAAAGATATACTGTATTTCCCAGTAATTGTTTTTATCATCAGAGATTCACAACCTAAACTAAGATAGATCAGAAAATATAACAATCCTTTCTGCAATAAGTGTGTTAAAAATTTGATAGATGTATGATGATACATACAAAACAAAGATTACAAGATAAGGCTCAACTTACATGTCTTCCTTTCTTGCGATGCAGGTAAACCTCTCGCTTTTGTCTGGTCTTCACAGTTTCCATATCTTTATCAGCACTCTTGATAAGCATGTCAAAATCTTCTTCATCATCAACAAAGTCAGCAAGACTGCGTTTGTTTCGCTTAGTGAGTGGCAGATCTCCAAAGTCATGGTCACAATCGTAGCATCCTTCCCCTTTGGGCAGTCTGCCGTCTCCTGCTTCGTGGGGAAGCTGAACTCCATCTGGGAACACTCGCTCAGATCCCCCACCTGGCTGGTTGATTGTTGAGATGCAGTGTCTGAAATAACAGTAACATGACACTTAATTTTCATTCCAAATGAATTGGACATTGCAGTGTATCCATAAATGTACTGGTCAATCATAAGTTAATATAAGTAAAAGTTGAAACAACTTTCTTGCTTCTCAGGGAAGTTAACAATTGAGGCCGACATTTTTAAGCTTAACCAACATTCTTGACCGAGGGGGACACTCTACCATGATATAAAATTAATTTATAAACTGACAATTTTATTGATTACACATAATATATTCATTTAGGCTAAGTTAAAGGATATTATCTATTTATTTCTTAAACTAGTGAAAGAGATTTGTAACTTTAAACCAACTGCCTTGTTCTGTCATATAACATTTAAATTTCAATATTCCTGACTAAGGTATATTTATGTTCTATATTATTCTTACCCTTGTCCTATGGGCTGGTATCCACTGGGACACCCACAGCTAAATCCTTGAGAAGAAGGTGAGCAGCCAAACACACAGGGGTTGCCTCCACATGCACTGGTGTCTACAACATGTATCATAAGAGATATTGACAATGGCTTGTAATTACGAAAGAGTCCCACCATAAGTCTACTTACGTTATTCACTTACATTACACATTTTACTGTGTATAAAAGGTTGTTTGTTAGATTTTTAGAATTTCAGGAAACCAGAGTATGAAATAAAATGAAAACTAGCTGGCTCAAAAGTGTAATATTTAGCACATCAGGGATGTGTCATGAACAGTTGTTCATAGATGATCCATATATAGTCTGGAGTTTTTAACAATTGAATATGGACATGGGAGGCTGTGCACCCTCAAACCTTCTTTTCGCTTCCCTCAGGGAATAACTTATGCTAGGAAGCTCAAGTTTTGAGAATAGGCTTTTTGTTAGATGGAGGCTAAGATTTGTAAGCTTCTTTGTTTTGCTATCCAATATAAGTGGTTCACCCCCGTGTCATACCAGCTATGTTTAGGGAGCAGGGCCAATCATAGATAGTGAGGAGGACAATGGTGCTGGGGTTGAGAAGGAGTTTTGAATCGTTTGTGAGTTATCATTTGAGGTAACATTTATCAAATTGGTTTTAAGGCTCTTTAGAAATTTAATGTTACAGTGAGAGGAGGTTCCTTGAGTGAAATTGTGCAAATTTCTCCATATTGATAATTGTATCACAGGAGAGAGAGAGGTCACACTATTTAAACCTATTTGTTTCTTTAATAGAATGTAAAAGTTTCAGATAATGAAATTTTAGTACTTCTATATGTTTTCAACTTTTTTACTACCTTATGAAAATTGAAATATGAACAGAAAATTGTGTGCAGAAATTAAGAGACCACATGGCTAATGCTTGGATTGAGATATGGGTCTTCAACTAAAGAGAAAATGAATATGAACTACCTTATAAGCAACAGAGCAAATGGTTATTTATGTCAATTGAGGCAACAACAAAAAAGAAAGAATAACCTTTTGGGAAAAGGTTACTGAAGTTGGACAACTTATGCCCAATCCCTTTCTTAATTGAATGAAATATTTCAAATCAGTCACCTAAAAGAATTGCAAGGCAACAGCGCGAGGTTACCTATGTCAGATCTTTTTTCATCCACTTTACAACTTTGATACCTAAAAACATCCTAAATGAACTATCAAACTGTGACCCACCAAGACAGGTAGACATCTGCATATCATAGGTTTGTCCTCCATTGCACTGACAATCGAAGCTGCCAGGCAGGTTGATACAGATCGCTACTCCACAAAGGAACTGGTCCATACACTCATTCTCATCTGGTTAGGGAGAGATAACAATTAATTAGAAGAAGAGAGCTATTTGAATGAATTAACAAACCCTGATAAATGTCAGTAGATTTTTGTATATTCAATGGTCTCCAAGATCATATATTGTTGAACAATTTATATACATCGTAGAACAATTTTAGATTAGTGTTTGAAACATTTTTGTTATATCATATCATAATAAATTTTCCAAATACATTGTAGAACATATTCATATGTAAAGTGCTGTACGAAGTAAAATATCATGATATTATGTATATCATACAGTAGATTATTTGTTTCAACTATTGGCAGGACATTGTTATGCTATTGGTAAACATGTGGAACTTTTTCAAAGAGAAGTTTTATTTGTTGAAAATCATGATCCGTTTCTAAAACAGTTTTAACATCTTTAAGTATTGGTAAACTTTGTAGAATGTTATTTTTGTAGAACGGGATGCTTTTCTTGACATGTATTGTAGAATAATTCAAGTTCTTTTGCAGAAAAAACCCCCCATGTAATTTTATGTTACCGGTATTGATGACTTTAACATGTTATGATATAAGAAACCTTTGATTAATCTGAGTCGTATAATACATCCATTGAAATACATTGTAGAACACTGTAAATCTGTTGATATCTATTCTTTGATAACTTGAAACTATAATGTAGAACATTGTAACTGTCTTGTACACTGTTACAACATGAAACTGTGATCTTATGTACTAGTATGAGGCTACTGCGTACAACAACTATAATCATATGATAGTTATACCCAGTCTTGTACTGACCATAGCATTGTCCAGTGTAGTGCTGGCTGTACCCCGGGGGACACTCACACCGGTAGCTGCCTGGCAGGTTCTCACAATCACCCTCACAGTCCCCGTCTTCACACTCGTTCATGTCTACAGGGGGAGGTAGGGGTTAATATAAATGCTTTTCATCTTAACTCTACTATGGCCCCTGCACAGTAGCATGTATGAATGAGTGAGAACAAGAGTATTTATAGGTTTTTCAGTATAGCAAGACTCCATTCTGACACAAATTATTTTCCATGAACATTATTAAGTTTTAGTCTTAAGAAAATTCTGACATAAATTCTAGGTTGTATTTTATAAAGATATTTACAAGATTACTCACCAATACACTTTGTGCCATCCTTGCTAGTCTTGTAACCTCGTGGACAGATACATTTGAAACTCCCCTGGTTGTTTTGACAGGTTCCCACAGGTCCGCAAAGGCTTGGGGTCTCTGCACACTCATCAATATCTGTAGTAAGATAGATGTTGAAATGTTGGAATTTTGGACCTCCAGTAAAGGGTTTGACATATGAATATATCCAAAGGAATGCCACTATTAAAGTTGTATACATGAATTATATGTATATATATATATGTGGATAGAACAATTTTGTAAAGGTTTCACAAACCAAGTCCTAAACAGATTAATTTCAATTTTACTTGTCTCAAAGTCATGTATGGTGAGTGAACAACAGTTTCTAAAGAGTTATTGAATAATTCTTCATAAGAGATATGGTGTCTTACTATGTAAATGCTCACTTTTAAATTGCTATCTTTAATCATGTTATAATATTTAACACACCATCACACTGCCTGGTTCTTCCTTTCCTGAAGCCTGGAGGACATTCACACTCGAAGCTGCCAGGAGTGTTAATACACCCATCCCGGCAGTTGTGCTGCATCATTGTGCACTCATCTAGGTCTGCAGGGAACACAGGGGGAGTCAAACATGTGAAAGATGTCCAGTTGACTCAATATTAGAATAATATTTTACCTACATGTTAGACATTGTATGATAATCTAATCATGGAGTTGAATCAATCAATCTTTATATCTGTACTAAAGAAGGCCTATAGTATATTTACAGAGTAGTTGGGATTTACATGAGTTAATACTTTGCATTAGAGAGATATGACATATGTTCTATATTACTATACAATACCAGATTTGTAACATATTTTGATTTTTACAGTTCATTCCATTACAGAATTTCTTAAGACTTAAATGGACATAGTAATACTGTTTGATATATTTACATCGTAATGCATTATATACTGGATAAATAAAAAGAAAATAGTTCGTCTTCAATCTCATTTAAAGTACAAAGTTTTCATGTTTGGTCTTCCTTTTAAACATTTTTATATCTACCACTTTTTTGATCTCCTAAATTTCTTTACATCAATACATGACAAGTAGGTTTCTTTGAATAAGTTGTTTTTAGATTGTTAATAGTAAAGACATTCACTGGACAAATGAAGATATATGTTTTTAAGTCTAACAGTTAGCAAATTAATGAATAGTTATCGACATTCTACCAATAGTTCATTCAAAATTCTCCAAAGCCAAAAGCAAATAAACAGTTTCTAAACTGGGATACCCAATTTCTTTGTCCATTATTGTCATACAATGACATCATATCACAGCATATTTTTGGTATACAATTAGAAGATATAGCTAAAAGTTTCAGCCAATATTTGTAAATATGTAGTGGGAATCTTTCTATTTCTCCATAAACAATAACACTGGGTGTAATAAATTTTACTCCTTGATATTTCTTACATGCAGACAGATTTCGATTTTCGATTACATATTTATTTTGTAAATCCCATATTTCTGACAAAAACAATAATATTGGTTTTGTCTTACTATCAAATATTTTTAAAAAAGATTTGGTATGAGAGATAGCCTAAGATATAGGTTTGTTTACAGAAAGAAATAAACACTTTTTTAGCTTGAGTTGTAATGATTGTTCCAAAAAAGGTTTTTGCTGAATAATAAAGCCAAATATTTATAAAGTGAAGCTGTCTCCAGTCCAATATATCAAGATGAAGCTGTATACCATGGGTATAATTCTTTCTAATTTGAATGACTAATTCATTAATGAACATCTTGAATAAAAAAGGGCTCAGTATGTACACTTGTCTAACTCCCAAGTGACTAGTAAAGGTATCAGATATATCATAATAATTTCTAACACACACATTGATATTCTCATATATGCTACATAATAATTTGTTCATTTTCAGACCCCTACCATGCGATCTCAATAGCTTCCATTGAGTCAAAGATTTGTAAAATCAACAAAAAATGCATAAAATTAACCCCCTTTATTTTCAAATATTTTTTAAAGGTTTTGTAAAGTGAAAAGGTTTTTGCTGAATAATAAACCCAAATATTTATAAAGTGAAGCTGTCTCCAGTCCAATATATCAAGATGAAGCTGTATACCATGGGTATAATTCTTTCTAATTTGAATGACTAATTCATTAATGAACATCTTGAATAAAAAAGGGCTCAGTATGTACACTTGTCTAACTCCCAAGTGACTAGTAAAGGTATCAGATATATCATAATAATTTCTAACACACACATTGACATTCTCATATATGCTACATAATAATTTGTTCATTTTCAGGTTTTGTAAAGTGAAAATATTATCGATGGTTTAATATCTTTCTCTGAATCCTGTTTCTTTGTTTATATTATTCAAAGATTCCGCACAAAGAACTGACTTTTATTAATAAAATAGGTAAATATTTTTACACCTCTTTCACTGTTCTTATCTTGTCTACTACCTTGTTTATGGATTGGAATAATAATCCTGACAGACCATGATTCAGGAAATTTTCCATTGTCTAAAATGACATTGAATAATAATTCCAAATATGGTACCAAAATATCTGTGGAATTTTTATTTAATAAGAATTCGGGAGGGTATCACCTATACCTGGAGCTTTATTACATTTAAGATTGTTTATGCTATTCAGGATTTCTTGTCTGCTAATAGGTGAATCTAAAATCTCATCGACAAACTGCATATCTGGATCTGTTTGTGGTGGCCAGGGCTCTGCTTTCAAATTTTTTTGAAGTAATCGTGCAATCTTTTGTATCAATATCATTTGTATTACTATGGTTTCCTTAACGTTTTAAGTGATAACATTCCAAGTCAACCCATTTACTTGATTTTTCCATACCAGCCTTGTTTCTATCTTTTCCCAAGTTGTTTTTTCCTGCTCAAGGTAGCTAAACATAAGGCACCTGCTAAGCTTTTCACACTTGTATAAGTATTGGACATTGCCAAATCGATAGCTTTGTCCAATGGTTCCTGAATAGGATCAGAAAATAGTTATATCTAAATGTTTGTTTTTTGTTATTATCCAAAACAAATCTTAATGATTTATGATTATATTCTAGTTTCTCAGGTGACATTATAACAGCCCTCTTTGAAGTGCTTGTAGTCTGATACCTGATATTAAACCTTCTTATGCTCTGAATGAAAGTCTCCAAATAAATTGTTTTTCCATGAATCAGACTAGCAAAATAACATCATAACAATTTCAATTGAAATAGAATGTATTGAATGAAGAAGGTAGAATCATGTAACAGTGGTACTCTGTGTATGCATGATGATGGTGATGTGCTCTATAAATTTAGTCTTCAGAAATATTTACCTCTGCAGGTCTTGCCGTCAGCGTTGAGTACATGACCACGAGGACAGGTGCAGATGAAGCTGCCATCTGTGTTCTGACAGGTGAAGTCACATGGACTTGGCTCAAGTGCACACTCATCAACATCTGTATGGGTGAGGAGCGATAAAGGTATTTAGGTTAAGGACTTTTGATGTATATAGTGTACTCTGTTAGTGTAATTCAACCAGCTAAAAAGGTGTAAATCAAAGTGTCACTTCTGTACACTCACCTACACATCTCTTGCCTGACGCATCTGTCTTATATCCCTTGTTACATACACATCGGTAGGATCCCATGGTGTTCAGGCACCGCCCATTGGCACAGGCATCCGGCATGTCAGCACATTCGTCAATGTCTTCAAGAACAAAAGGTCATAAATGAAAACCCTCAAACATTAGGTAAAAAGAAAACTTGTGAAATTAAGATGACTTGAAATGTTTATTGTTTGCCACTTGATTGGTTTCAGTAATGTTACTAAATTTAGACTACATATTGAACTCACCCTTGCCATCGGGTGTGAATCCGGGTCCTTGAGGACACAGCTGCTTGTACTGGACTGAAACAAACAAGGGCTTTATACAAGTTCAATTCAAATACCATGATATATTATAATTCTGATACATGTAGAATTTTTTTGAGACCTATTCCTTAATTGTTATAAGCAACATAATTCAGACAGACTGACAGGTTTATTCATCGTTACAGGCCCAGTGGCCCAAAGTACAATTGTAGTTCCTATAAATGAAATTCGTCTTCTGGTTGACCAGAAGAACAATATGAATGTGACAAATTATCTAATGTGTTGTTATCTTTTCTAAAGGACTACATTTTCCTGTTGAAATTCTAAATTTACAGAAATTTCTCAAAAGTCATTGACAACAACAGATTTACAACAGGAATAATGACTTAGAAAACTGAATGAATTACTGTTTCGTACTAATTTCAAATAAATATATGCTTAAAATATTTGTCTATCACTGACATCTTGATTTAACCAAGCATAAGAAAATCCACTTGAAAATAAGATATTTCTAACATCCAAAGCTCATGAATGTTTTAGAAGATCATCTTATCATAACAATAATTGACAGCATTGATTGGGGTTGCGATAATCAGGCATTCTAATTAAGTTTGATCCAATATTTAATAACACTCATTTGACTTTCTGGAAACGGGGGCATTGTGGCGAGATAAATACAACTATACTAGAGTTATCCATATTCAGTGCTAAACCCGAAGTGTCTCAAAAGTTTTATAGAATATTCAGCTGGTGGTGCAAGCATTTTACTGTGTATGAAAATGTAACAAAATCGTCTGAATACAGAATTTAAAGTAAATTTTTGATTTTTGGGGTGAAAAATATTCCATTATTGCATGTTTCATACATACTAACTACAAGTCCATTTTAAAAAAAAGATGAATAGCAAGGGGATTAGACCACAGTGTGTTAGAAGTGTTAAAAGTTTCAGTAATATCAGAATCAGTTCTAACACAGGCTTCAACAGATTCATATATACTTTTTGAAATGCTATACAGCTTTCCATGACATCCCTTTTTCTGTAATATGAATAAAAAAAAATTTGACAAATGAAAAAGGTTTTTTAAGATAAATGAAAGCGAATAAAATCACCCTTTTAGGCTGCATAGATACATGTATTTTGTGCATAGTGTTTGTAATACAAATAAAACAAAACAAACATAGAAACATAATTCATGCATATGCAATAACTAATTAAAACTTTAAATAGATCTTATAATTGGCTTTTATTTGATAACTGGTTTCATGGCTATGATTAAATTGACACCCAGTTGTGTTAGGACCTAATATAATGAAATGAGATCATTCTATTGGAATTAAAAAATTGCATATAGAACTATCTTTAGTTAACAGAGAGCCTTTATCTAGTGAGAAGAGTATTAAACCATAACAAATTGAGGATAGGTATCACTCTTTTTTTCCTTATTGTAACGTATTGTATACAGAAAAGCGTATTGCAGTAATTATTGCCTTAAATTGGTACTTTTCAAATTTTAGATTTTTCCATCCTTTATGACTTACCATCAGTGAATAGAACAGTTTAATGCTTAACAGTTCTCCGTTTCAAAAATAAGTGATAATTCAGTGACTGGTTATGACCCTAAACATGGTTGCGCTATTTTCACTTTGCGGTTCTCAAAAGCTTTAACTATATTATTTGACTAAAGTCTAAGAGTGAAAAATTATAGAATTACTTGTGTTGACTGGTGGACACTTCTCACAGGTAGATCCCCAGGCAGCGGCCAGGGCACAGCAACACTGGGCCTTGGTTGTCCTAGACACAGTGGCCGTACGCACACATCGGCCAGCCGTCAGAATCGGATAGCAAAAGTCCTGTCTTCGGTCTGACATGAAGTTAAAATATCATTCTTAATGTATATAATTATTCTGCTCAAATTATACAATAGACTTCTGCTTTCTTGATAATAACTCCAAAATATGCAAATATGATAAAACTGTAAGAAACACAACTTACTACCATGGTCTTATTTCACTAAGTAATTATTATATTAAGATAATTATAACAGCTTTGTTAAACACCAATTAGCTGGTTACAACAGATTAATCAACATCTATTGAACTAAGGAAGACAATATTTGTTCTGGATAACAACTTCTTTATTGTGAAATTCACGATGTTTCGGAGTATATGCTTCCTCCTTCATCAGAAGGGATTAAGTATATACTCCTAAACGTCATGAATTTCATAATAAAGAAGTTGTTATCCAGAAAATGTTGTCTTCCTTGTGTATATCACTTCCAAATGCACTTAAAAAATTTGATCTATTAAACTAGTAAAAGAAATAATCTTTAATATCAGAATAATTTCATCTAAAGAATAAGTGTTCCATTGCTAAATTGTATATGTGTCTGCCTCAAAAAGTTTACCAAAATTTTCAATGGTGACAAACTAAAATATTTTGTAAGCAGCTGCACACAAGAAAACCTGACATAGGAAGCACCTACCAAGACAAGCCCTTCCATTGGCACTGAGTTGGTAGCCTCTGTTGCACCGACACCGGTAGCCTCCCTGGGTGTTCATACACCGCCCGTTCAGACAGAGACCTCGCTGGGTGCGGCACTCGTCAATGTCTGCAAACAGGGACAAGGAAAAATATAGCCATCAGCTCTCTAGCTCATCAAAGTATATAATCTATGAGGCAAAATAACATCAAAAGAAAATTTACAGATAGAGCTATCAGAGGTTTTACTGACATATCTAAAATAAGCTCAAAATAAGTTACTATGGTTTTGACCTTGAGGTTTCAAGGTTGGGATCCCTGTGGTTGTAGTAAGGGTCATTGGGGTCAGCAAATATACTGTTAAGGCTGCATAGAGATAATTAATGTTTCTCAGGCACATTGTTTTCAAAAGTGACGAGCGCGTAGGAGTTTATTTTTACATTTTATTGGAACAAATTCTCAAGCGGGAGGAAAGCAATTTGTTTCAATCATCAAAAATACAGTTTGGTTTACAAATTGATGATTTGGTTTAGCAGGAGCTACGCAGATAATTCAAAATATATTTTTCTATACAATTAAAAGCAATTGTGCACAAATATAAAAGTGATGCGCCAATACCTGTGAAACATATCATTTTTTATTCAGTCTAATAATACCCTTTTCCCCCAAGGAGTCACACAATATTTACAACTTTAAATAAGGTTTAAGCCCTGTGACGGGTAACCTTTGTTAGAAAATATTACTAATCATACAATTGAGAAATGTTAAATCAAAAGGTCATTTTAAAGGTAATAGACCTAACTTAAACTTTATTGGATGTTTTTTTTTTATTTCTAATTTGTAAAGCAATCAAACAGAATTCAAACCTCTGCACTGATCTACACCAACTTGCTTGAAGCCCTCCGGACATACACACAGGAAGGATCCAATGATGTTCTTGCAGTCATACTTGCAGTTATTGGCAGGAGTCACACACTCATCCACATCTGAAGGAAGAAAGAAAATATTCACATGCTGTAAGATTTTCTAGCAAACTAAGTAATTTGTGATGTTTTTTCTAATTGTGAATAATGATATGTTATCAACCTCGACATTCTAATTACTGATATAAACATGAAAACTAGCGCAGCAAGTCCAAAGTGCAATTTGTGACAGTTTAGATTGAAATGAATGGAAACCACACATTACCAGGCATAAGTTACCATGTGTGTGGCTAATGGATAAGTTTATTTCCTAAACTAATATATTGCATGAAAAATTAAACATTTACCAGGTTTGGACAAAAAACATTGTGAAAGTTAATAGGTACCTGCAATTCTTAAGTTCTTAAAAAATGGAATACCAAACAAAATAACATGTGTTAACACCAAGGTAGCAACGTGAAGCGCAAATGTAGAGTAAAAATATGTTATTTTACCTTCACAATGTATGCCATCCTCTGCCACCCTGTATCCCATGGGACACACACAGCGGAATGATCCGGGGACGTTCAAACATCGGAACGCACATGTGTTCATTCTGCTGCTACATTCATTCACATCTGAAAGCAAGAACAGTGCGCCATTAAGCATATTGAATATCCCATTGTTTATCCTTGGTGATATTGATGGTGGCAATCAAATTTAAGATGACTTGAATAACTTCCAAGTTTCTTTTGGTTAGGCTCATGACTTCTATTAGCACTCACAAATTCATTTTTGTTTTGGAGGGAGTATTTGAGAAAGTATAATTTTGAATTAACTTCATCATTATTTAAAACCAATTTGTCCTTGAAACACTGCTTTTCTCTACATTCATTTAATCTGTTATCAAGTACTTGAAAACACTATTTTCGTAACAACAGTTCCAATTGCCCTGTTGATGTAACCAAATTATTGATTTATTTCTAAGCAAACTGAAAGAATAATGTCTATTGCTGATAATACCTTCACAAGTTTCGTGTGGGCCAGGTGAAAAGCCTTGTCTGCATGTGCACTGGAAGCTGCCCACAGTGTTGGTGCACGTGCCATTGCCGCACATGAGTGAGTCCTGGCACTCATCAGCATCTGTGTCCCAGGGCAAGAGAGAGTTACATCCATTTAATCAATAAATGATATGATAAAGATTCACACCATTCCCTATAATGAACAATGACAAACATCTTTAAACTTAACAACTGTGTTCATGGAATATGACATTCAGTTTATCAGATGCTGGTGCATCAGACCAAAAAGAATCTTTAGATATGTCTCAATCTGACCTCCTTTTATTAAACAATGGATGACATTTGAATACCATGTGGTGATTTTAGAGGGTGTACTACAATGTTATTAATTAAGTATTTCCCTATTAGACCAATTACATGTCCAATTGTCCATTGTATTAGCACAAGACATAGTCAAGGGCCAATACAACACACTGAGGATCTGTAACTTGGCCAATACAGAAATAATGGATTGTTAAATATCTTTTTAATTAACCTTTTTTTCATCTTACTTGCACCATCATAAATAGTTCATTTTCATCAAAATCAAAATAATAAATGAGATTGGTAAAGCTATAATAACTGATGGAAGTTTTGAAGCGATAGCTTTGCTCTTTCTCAATTTGTTTGTCTCTGCATGCTCAGAATATTATTGGCCCTATTTTTCCTGTATTGGCCCAGTTGCCAAACATATGTTTTAAGCAGTAAACATTTTATAAGTGCCATACAATTGATAATTAGTTAATAATCACCGATACAGACTTGTCCAGTTGAGTCGAGCGTGTAGCCAGCCTTACACTCACACCTGAAGGAGCCATCAGTATTGATACAGATACCATTTACACACACTCCGGGGAACTTCAGGCACTCGTTCATGTCTGGAGGGATAGAGAAAGAAACCCTCAACAGTACTAGTAGTTTTTAGTGCACAAACCATGTCATTGTGTACACAAACTCATTCACATTGTACAAACCCAGGCATTTTGGGCAATAATAAACTAATAAATCTGTCAAAATATAAACTAAAATTGAAATAATATGAAAAATAAATATTTCTTCCTTTTCCATTGAAAAACTCTTTAAAGCATCGTTAAGCCCCAATTCACCTCACCTCATCTTCCTTTTCCATTGAAAACTTTCATTTCAGAAAATAAACATTAGTATATTTATCAATTAATCTCTCAAAATCCATAACAAGGTAATTTCCCTAGACATTAAGTTGACGATATTTGAAATGAAATGATAATTAGATTTCTAGCAGTGGGCTTTTAGTAAGATACATTGAACTCACCTGTCATTATCTTTTCTGGCATGACCATGATATATCCTTGTCCCTCGGGACACAGGAATCTGTATCCCGCTGAAATAGAAAGGGATCATCTGATTCATTTTCATATACCAGATTATGAATCTGCAAAAGGCTTCTCATTACTCCATGGTGGCTGTGATGTCAAGGTGTTGTCTTTCGAAAGTTTTCATATATTTTCTCTACAAGGATAACTTTATCATGTCAACTTTTATTTTGTATTGAAGATAGATATATACAAATTGCTTGAGAACTTGTTGCATATTGCAATCACAGAAATGTTTGGGTTTAAATCATCAAGATTACAACAAACTAAATGTAACTATAGAGAACAGAACATAATTATGTATATCATTTATATATAGTTGATAGGCTTACCCTCGCCTACTCTTGGACAGACCTCACACTCCGAGTAAGACCCCCAAGCAGCTCCCATTGAACAACAGCATTCAGCCTTTGTCAGGTTCTGTGGCTTTGGAGTTAGACAGCGGCCATTGACAAACTGGGAGAAGCAGAAGCCACTCCTCATGTCTTTTCAAGAAATAATCATATTCATGTTATGCTAAGTTCATGGTATATCTCTGTGACATGAAGCAAGGTGAACTTTGTATACAAATTCAAAGATTTTTTAGCACCGTCTGCAAAAAGTGAAAGTATATATCTTACTTGTATTTTCCTCAGATATTTCAAAGTATCACCTCTTTTTGGATGCCCAAACACAATTACTTTGAAACTTGAATAAGGATCTTATCTAGGGACTCCCTTCTATATTTCTCAATCAAAGTCTTTTGTGTGTACCGAGGCAAGTTTGTGTGGCCTGAGTTCTAGATTATTGTACAGTAATTTCCTGAAACAACAGCCATGTTAAACTCACCTCTGCAAGCCAGACCATCTGAGCTAAGCTGGAAGCCAGGGGGGCAGGTACAGATGAAACTGCCCACAGTGTTCCGACACTCCCCGTTGTAGCAGATGTCAGACACTGTTCGACACTCATTTATGTCTGAAGCACAATTTGATCATATTTATATGTAAAGTAGAGGAGGAAGATTTCCATTTCCTTTTAGATACACTTAGAAAAATTAATAGGTTCATATGGGTTCATTTAGGATAAAATTTTGGTAATTAATTTACCTTTGCAGTTCTGCCTGTGTGAATGAAGTACTCACCAATACACTCATCTCCCCTCCTGGACAGGGTGAAGCCTTCAAGACACTGACACAGGTAGGATCCCTCTGTGTTCTGACAGGTGCCTCTTCTACAGGTGCCCCTGATTTCAGCACACTCGTCAATGTCTGCAACAGCACAGGTGCATTAATATTGGGTTGAGTATTGCACCAAATTTATTTATTGCTACATACTGCAATATGCAGATCTCAGGTCATATTGCAATTTATTAGATGAACTCCTTTTTAAACTGTTATTGCCTCTAATTTAAGTTACAAATAAAATTACTTGAAATGAAACCCAAACAAAGAACATTAGTCACTCATGATTTCATGGATACTAAAATTTAAAATTTTTGGTTTAAGGTGCATGACAATCTATATTTTTGGAAAGCATTTTTTTGTGGTGTATACGAAGCGAAAAGGCTTTTTTAATCTATAAAATATATAAAAAAACAATTTGATTCTATTCACCACTTTGCACATAAGTGGTTTTTGTCTTGCTTCTTGGTAGATTAAATGGAAATTAATGGGCCAGTTGGAGAGGCCAATGACCCAAAGACCTAAGCATGAACATATAATTTCTAACACTGATACCTCTGCAGTTCTGCCTGTCCGATGAGTCGGTGTAGCCGGTCTGGCACTGACACCGGAAGCTGCCCAATGTGTTCTGGCACCGACCGTTCTGGCAGATTCCCATCAGGGACCTGCACTCGTCAACATCTACACATACAAATCCAAGATATATTAGTTATTACTTACTAGAATACTCAGTCATACAAGCTACTGTTCCAGGTTAGCTCTTACATGAAATACTGGAGAATTGAATCTTAGATTTTTTTGTAGTCGGTTGCAAAATGTTACATGAGAATAACAAGTTTGCTAAAAATGTAAAAAAGGCAGATGATTTATAGCCGATATAGACACAAGGATGTTTCTGAGACTCTGTCTCAAGAAACCCACTCACCAAAGCAATCTCCACTTTCAGTAAGTTCGAAGCCAGCACTGCATACACATCGGAAGCTGCCAATTGTATTCTGACAGGTACCGTTCCTACACCGACCCGGCCATGATGCACACTCATCAATATCTGTGACAGAAAGATAGGGTTAAACACAAAGTATGTTTCATGTATGTATGTTATTTAATCTTACATATAACACATATGTGTGGCTATGTCTCTGTCTATGAATGTAACAACCAATAATATAATACAATATCAAGCATTAGAAATATCCTATATAATCCTAAAGGATTTTGGTAACTACTTTTTCAAAGGATATTGTCATCATAGATAAAAAAAAGCTTGAGCCCAACCTACTTCTCTTGATTTATTGGTTGAATATATGTTCTACAAGTAAATTGCTTCATACTGATTCAATGTCACAACAATATACTTTGTTGAAGTCATGATAGGACGTTTGGCACTAGTTACAAATGGGTTCAAAGCGTGAAAATCCAATAGGTGTCATGCAATTGGATTACATAATGGAAACCTGTTGGTCATAAAACTTTAGACTTGTTATCGCAGTCTGATAGTTGTGGCAACATAGGTTAGATGTCGTAATTGATATTCTGTAGGATAGTGTGCATGACATCATATTAAAGCACAGTTTTTCACTTGGAATAATACAAATGACTATGGATAAATTAAATATTGTATATATATGACTTTTAATATGTTTAAATGGTGGTCAAACAGCAAGTTTTGCTGTTCTTTTTTCAATAAGGAAGTTATAGGGGTGCTACCTCTCGTATCCTGCAAAAGGACTCATGCTTCAGTGACCACAGGTCCTTTTAGTTCTGTTCACTGGTGCTACTTAGCTGGCGTTTTGAAAAAGACATATTTAAGTTGTTTATCGGCCGATATTTTTCTCTTATTCATATGATCCCCAAACATTTGATTATCTAAAATAATCAATAAGTAACATTTTAGTATGACCATCTTAAGTTACTGAAATCTAACAACTGTAAACTGTTATGATCCTTTGTCATTGTTTACCAACCTGCACATGAGTCCCTCCTGGAGGAGAGCCTGAATCCGTCCCGACACACACACCGGAAGCTGCCCACCAGGTTCTGGCACTCCCCGTTAGCACAGACCCCTGCCTCCTCCACACACTCGTTGATGTCTGCCATGCAAAGAAACATGAGTGTTATGGGTTTATATAGTTTGGAACACATGTGAGGTTTATATAGTTTTAAGGGATACATAAAAGGGTTATGTAGTTTTAAGGGTGACATACGAGGTTTATGTAGTTTTAAGGGAGACATACGAGGTTTATGTAGTTTAAAGGGAGACATATAATGTTTATATAGTTATAAGGGAGACATACAAGGTTTATATAGTTTTAAGGGAGACATACAAGGTTTATGTAGTGTTAAGGTAGAAACATGAGATTTATGTAGCTTGAAGGGAGGAACATGAGATTTTATGTTGTTTTAGAAGAGTAAAGTGAGGTGTATGTAGTTTTAAAGGCACTGAGAAATATCAATTTTAATGCATTGTTAACTGTGGTTAATTTAGTGTATCTGTCAATTTTTTTGTATTTGGTAAAAATATTTAATTACTAATTTGATAATTAGAAATTCTTTTGGTATTGATGTTTGGTAAGCCCTTAGAAGGAGGTTAGTAGTAAAGAACAGAAAAAGGTGTATCCAGTATGCACATGTGTTGTATGTAACATTGATTTCCTGAATGATTAGTAGAAGGTAAAGTATAGATTTGGTGTGGTGTTAGTTTGTATAGAACAAGGAGAACGCTCACCATCACAGCTCCTTCTGTTGGAGTTGAGTCTGTACCCGTCTGGACACGTGCACTCGTAGCTGCCGTCAGTGTTGACACACTGGGAGTTGCCAACACAGGGGGATAGCGTCCCGCGACACTCATCCTCGTCTAGAACAATTGGACATCAGAGATCAGAGATACAGAGGCTACTTTTGGTTTTCAGTGCGATGTCACCATAATTTTCATGACTGGTGCAACCTCTACTGAATTATAGGCTTTACCATGTAACAAAATCAGAGATAAGTGTTATCACACTGATAAGAACAAATATTATGTTTATTATATGCCTCTGTGGCGGAAAATGTGATAATTAACATCCAAAACTGCTTCACTAGAGGGGTTTCTTATGATGTCGTATCATTGTTACATCGTCCCTTAGCAACTGCAGTGATGATAACACTTTTCTCACACTGAGAAAACTCATTCTCTAACGGCTGATGATGTAATGAATCCTTTATATCAGATAATAATTCTAACATGTAGTAATATCTTTTTTCATTTTGTATATTTACAGTGAGTTTACTGTATGTTTATTTGGTTCAAATTTAATCATGTTACATCTTGATTCTCATGCTTTTTGTATGAATATTACATGCATGCAATAAGGTCTATGTAAATAACAACTTACATTCAGACTTGTTGTAAATGAAAAATAGGATCTTCTCCTTAAGTGTAACTTGCTTACCCCTACACACATGTGTAGTGCGATCATATGTGTACCCATTGTAGCACTGGCAGCGGAAACTCCCTGGTGTATCAACACATCGGCCATTCTGACACACGTTGGGTAGAATTCTGCATTCATTTATCTCTAAAAGAAATATGAAATGAATTGGAATTAAAAATTTATACATCTAAATATTAGATCATCCTGACAGGAGGAAAATGATAGCCTTATATTGATAAGGTTTGCAAAAAAAGTTGGATGATTTTAAATATTCCAAATGACTTACTTTCCATTCCACCCATCGGGCTCTCAAAGCAGAGTTCCTGGTGTGCTCCTATGAAAATAAGATAATTAAAACCAATTAGGAAAATATCTACATGATTAATTGAATGAATATATCTTAAAAGCTTAAATTGTTTTTTCTAAATCAAACGATGTGAAAATAGATAACCTACAAATGATAAACAAAGGAGAACAGTGAAAAGTGACATAATCAAAATCTGTGACTTGTGTTTAGAAAAAAGTCATTCAACACACATAGCATCCATGCTTTATCATTCCGCGTTAGTGAAACTATTACTTGTGTTGGGTAGAGGGCAAGGTTCGCAAGGTCCGTTCCAGGCGGCGCCAATGGTGCAGCAGCACTGTCTCTTTGTGAGCTGTCTGGACATGGGCTGCTCACAGATCACCTGGTATGGGGGGCGTGTTGTATTCAGGTACTCCATGTAGCAGTTACCCTTACGCATGTCTGCATATACATGGATAGATAGATATAAATATATACAGAATATATTATAAGTAAATTTAAATCAAAGCAAATGTTTAACATATATTATCCATGATCGTCTTCTTTGAAAATACATTCTAAATATTCAAGTTACAAAAGAATTGATAAATTGTAATATACATAACTTATATAATTATATGTGGTGCCCTAGCTTGTAGCAAACAGTGAATTTAAAATCCTTTAAGAGCATCTATTAGAACAGAATTCATAAGAGAAGAATAATGATTTATCAGAAGTAGAAGTCAGAAGTAGACTGATTAGGTACAAGGAACCGTTACAGTCAATACAAGTACAATATAGGAAACAACAAAAAGTTGTTTTACTAACAAGATGATAACAAGATGAATGCCTCTTAAAAAAGCAATAATACGTACCGAGACAGTCCCTGCCACCGTCCATGGGTTCGTAGCCAGGGGGACATCTACATGTGTAGTTACCCTCGGTGTTGATACATTCCCCGACCCCACACTTCCTTGCACCAGTTCGGCACTCGTCTACATCTGTGGCCATCAAAAGCCAATATCTCAATAGTAATATACTTACAAAGAGTTTTGGATTTAGGTATTATCATTACCATTCAACTGTTGCTTAAGTTACTTAACATTTTATGGCAAAAGCTAGACACCATTTAAAAGAATAAAGTAGAAAATATCATTGATGAATCTTGTATTAATGCTAAAACTTTAAGTCATTAAGAACTTTTCAGGTTGTTAAAGGAAACAGCTTGGTGATGGGGATTTGGCTGTGTCTACAGTTGTACTTCGGATCATGTAGTGGGAATTTAATGTGCCTAAGTCACCACTTGCGCATAATGATGTGATGAGGATAATTGTACTAAGGTGGATGGGGTTAATGTTGTTTGAAAACCAAAGATTCATGTAAATGATGAACTTTTTTCTTGGCTTATAATATCTACATATACATGTGATTATGTGCCTTGCTAAGATGCTAAAGATGCTAAAGATGCTAAGATGGGACTGTGACTTTTAATATTGCAAAGAGATGTTCTAGTGGAACAACATACCAACACATCTATGTCTTGTCTCGTCCATTTTGTACCCCTCAGGACACACACACATGTAGCTGCCGAACGTGTTCTGACACCGGCCTCCATTACACAGGTCATCTATCTCTGCACATTCATCAATGTCTGAAATACACAATTCTTAACTTAGTTTTGCCTTACTTTGCTATTTTCAAGGATATAAATTTTGGTCATTAGTTCAGAGTAATACTTACATTTTTTGTCCTTATGATTTTTAGACTAAATTTCAACCTGCCTGATAGAATGTCAACCTCTACAAGTAGTGAACCTTACACAAGACTCACAGAGTGTGACTTATTTCCTGTATTTAAGAAAATGTGAAGTGTTATTAATAGGTTGGTGTGAAATACCTTCTACCACAAGAGTGATGGTGTTGGGTCGGAAGCCTGGTCCTCCTGGGCATAGCGAGTTATATTCACCTGAAACAATAACAAAATTAGAGTGAGAAAGGTACCCTAAGCATTTGGTACTGTACAATGTACTTATAGGCCAGTAGAAATCATGAAAAACCCGGACATTTTCGTTAACAGACAAATTTTGTTTTTAAATGGTCCCTTTAGCAGTACTGATGAACCATGAAAAACCCAACCAAAATCAACCATGGGCAACATGTATTTTTGGGGCAAAAACCTTAAAAAATAAGGGAAATTAGGAATTATTTATTTAAAAATATATGTATTGTAGGAAAAACTTTTGAATTGGCTAGAATGATAGATGGTGCAACATTACATGATTCCCAAGTTCATTTCTGTTGTAGATTTAACGCCATGTCTGTTTTGGGGTGAAAAAGCATAAAAAATGAAAGAAAATTGGAATATTTTATGAGAAGTATTCATGTTGAAAAATAAAATGTTTTAGTGATTAGAATGATAGGTTATGCAATATTACATACTTTAAAGGTCATTTATGCTCATGGTTTAACATCATGTCTTTTTTTTGGGTAAAAAATATGAAACATCAAAGAAAATTGGAACATTTATAAAACGTTTATTTATTGAACAAAACACTTATGTGCAATTAACATTTAAGATCTAGCAACAGGACATACCTCTAAAGGCTCTTATTACTATTGACTGAATAACATGTCTTTTTTAGAGGGGTTAATATAAAAAATAGGAATCCTTTTACGAAAAATATCAGTTGTATTTGTTGAAAAATATACTCTTTATTGACATTTCTATATTACTTTGCATCAGAAATAAGTATTCTTGAATTCACTGCCCCTGATTGATCTTGAAAAATGTCTGAATTTCAGATTTATATGACTCAATTTTCACAATCTCTATATATCTCTTATCAAATATTTTTTTAATTCTCAAAATGGAATTAAAGCTCTTCATATGCACATTTTATATTGAGGCACTGATAACTGTGATTATCCTTCTAAAACCACCAGCATGACAGTTTTCGGGTTCAGATTTCTAAGGCTTTTCCTGAACTTGAATCTGTAAACTATTCTTAGATATTGTAAATAACTGATGATAAGTATATAGCAATATAGATATACTTGTTATCTACCCCATGGCCTACAAATAGAGAATCTCACCTTCGTGTCTTCTGATATCAAATATGTCAACACGATTCTATAAAAGTTGCCTCGGATATTTTTACTTTCATAGACTCGTGTTGATATATTTGATATCAGAAGACACGAAGGTGAGATTATGTTTATCATCCAAAATCATTTTTCATTTTGATTCCGTGTAAAATGTATATTTCTGAACACTGCACTCCTCTTAGACTCTCAGTGCGGTGAAGTCATATCACTGACGTCGTCATGCTTATGACGTCATAGCATTGTCATGTCATTACTTGATGATGTAAAACAATTGTGATGTCATGAATTTGACTGTAACAGGGCTTTGTTCAAAATCTACTGTCAAAACAATATCTACTAGGAGATATCCCTTGATCTTCAATGAGCGATATCTCCTGTAGAACACAGTTTTGGATGATAAAATACAGTTTTTGGCAGAGGGTACATTATCACTTGTCTTTCACAATGCATACAAAACAGTTTCATCAGATACAGATTATTCATTATTCTAACAGGGTTAATAACATTGCACTTGTGATAATGTTTTTCGAAGAATGAAATATTTTAACTTTTGGATCCATTAAAATTTCATATAATGGTAAAGACATTGATGATTGTCCAGAATCTGCAGAGAGTCGTGTGCATAAAGGTACTATAGCACGCTTTTTCGCTTCAAATTGGCTCTTTTAAGGCATATGATTATATAGGCACTTACTTATGCTTTCAATCGATGCAGTAAAATACTTATTATTCTTTACAACTGACCTGTAATCAACAATGAAAACATTTAAGACAGCTGAAGTCGGCTTAGAGATATTTGAATCTATGGTCAGCTGTGCACTAAAAAATATGAACAGCTGAAAACGGATAAACTAGTAATGTGTGTAGCTTTTGAAATTACTTAAACTCTGAACTGAGAATAAGGGATGAAATATTGTATATATATATATTAAAGCAATCTTATAACATAATCGATTCAAAAAATGTAGTATAAGCATTGTAAATGGATTATGATCGTTAGCAATCGAGAGATATTCATTATCTGTGCATTTGTTGTTTATACGAAATATTGGTGTGCACTTATGCCTTTAATACTCCATTAGATGCGAAGCACTGAGCACACTGGAGGGAATATCTCCCTGTTTGTTAGATTCACAAATGATGCTGAGAGACGTATGCCTTTCACAGGATTAACAAATTATCAGTTTCTCTAAACTATCATACCTTTTCAAATTATTTGAGTGATACTCAGTCAACCATGCATGCTTTAAGTTAAAAGAAATTGAGTTCAGCTGTAAGGTCTCATTTAATGATAAATGGGGTTCAACCGTTGAAAGACGCTTTGAGATTCATGGTTTTGTAAAAAGCAATTAAAATTTAAGAACATTTGATATGGGGAAAATTATTGACATTTTTGTAGTTTTATTAATCTAAGTAATATGTTCAACATAGAATATTTAATCGTCAATTCTTAGTGTTAGATAAATACTGATAGCATTTTTATTATATGTCAGAGCTGATTTGTGCATTTATTAGCAGATCCTAATAAACTTTTGAGATGACGAAGGCCCTGGGCCCATGAGTTATGAAATTAGTGGGACATTAAATTTTGTCAATGTAGGTTGGTCATTATAAAATACAAGCCTAAGGAGATAAATTTACAGTTAAATGAAAATAATTAAATTTCTGTTTATATATTGATATACATATTTTTTGTAACTTTGCATGAATAACCCAAATTGGTATTGTCTAAAGCCGAAATTGACTACAGAAATATCTATAGTTATAACTTATTTATTCTCTAGTTACTATTTTTAGCATTGGAAAGATTAATAAATTCAATATAATATTCAAATTTGAGTTGATGTTAACTTCAAATGATCGTAAAAAAGTATCAATCAACAGACGCTTCTTCATAAGAAATAAGTCAGCGAGAAAGTAGTATCAGTAGGATGGCATGCTTAGCCTTTTTAGAGGTGTGTGAACTTTCCCCCAATTTATCTATTCAATGTTTCAAAGGAAATTGAATAGATAAATCATATGCTTTAATTTTTTTCTTATAATTACATTAGTAGTTCATAATAATTTCTCGTAGAAAAGGCTATTATGAAGATGAAGTAGTCAATTTACAAAGTTAAAATATAGATAATTCAAGCACGAAAAATATGATTATTTGATGGCATCTGCATAGACAAAAGCATTTAGCTAACTGTCAAAATACTTTTCCATAATTTTTTTTCACAATTTTCATTCTAAAAGTCATAAAATACCGCTTCTAAACTTTTGTTGTCAACAACTATGTCGGCCATTTTGGCAGTTGCCATGAAGGGAGATAACTCTGGCGATACTAGTCACACAACTTATCTTTTATGGAGAGGCTTCTGCACAACTTTTAGGTACATTTTCAAGTGGCCATAACTATTTTTGCCCATGGTTGATTTTGGTTGGGTTTTTTTCAGAGGGTAAGGGACATGTAATCTTTCATTCTTTCAAGTCATTTGTCTGTTATCGAAAATGTCTGGGTTCACTTAAATGTTGGGAAATTTCGACTGGCCTATTACTGTTCACTAACAAATTAAGTGCTAATTGAATCACCCTAGGCCTATTATCAGTAAAACTTCCCTTAATTCAAAGCAAAAGGCATTAATTGTACAGAGTCAAATATCACGATTTTTACACCACTTTACAAACACTAAAACAGAAAAGTTAATCATAAAACAATGCAATTTTTTTTTTGAGCATATCCAAGCATATAACAATAATAACATATCCAAAGTTTAAAGATATGGAATCTACTCACTGGAGCCATTGCGGGGGCAGTGTTCACACAGTCCAGGCACATCTCCCCATCCCTTTCCTACTGTACAGCAGCAAGTAGCGCGAGATATGTCTGTTGCTATCTGATCTGTGCAAACCACCATGCGGTCTCGCCTCGAGAACCGAGGGATCTCCATGTAACAGGCACCAAGTCTTTTGTCTGAGAAGAGTTAAATTTGTTGAATGCTTATTTATAATGAGTAACTTGACACCATGCGTTGGCTGTAAGACAGATTGAGAAAGATTCAGAGATAATGTTACCAGAACTATTTCTGTATGACTTGGGGGTGCAAACCTCAAGATTTACAGGACACTCCTAGTGCATGCACTATAAGAGTGCTTCAATGAGACCTCTCAGCCAAGTTAAAGTAACATGACCTTGTTTGTTAAAAATATGGTATCATAAAAAGAGTCTCAGTAAATTTAAGAGAATTAAAATCCTTTCTTCCTAAAAAAGTAAACCTATTTTAGATTGTTTACTGCTTATAATAATAACTTTAAACACAAAAGATGAAATGTTTTGTTGGCTACATACCTACACAGCCTGTGCCGGTGGGGTTGAGCTCATACTGTGGGGGACACTGACACAGATACCCCCCCTGGGTGTTCACACATGTCCCATACTGGCAGTTGTCTATGTTCTGACACTCATCTATGTCTGCAACACACAATAAAATCAAAAAGAGTTATGCCTTGATTTGTTATTTGTGTTTTAACAATTGCAAAATGATTATCATTTTCCTATTGACTTGCTAAAGCAAAAAATCTGACTGTATACAATGGCAGTATGATCGTAACACTCTGTTGGCATACATGCTTAATCCTGACTGAAAAATGTGAATAAATGAAGATATTTTCAATAAGAGGTGGGCAACATTACCCAGATGGACTTTGCATTATAATCTTTGATGATCAGTAAGTAGGGTGTAAAATAATGATAAGAATTTACAATTTAGATGTTCAGAAATCAGTACCTGTACAGTTTCCACCAGAGTTGTCGAGCTGGTAACCTTGGTTGCAGATACACCTAAACATTCCAAAGACATTCTCGCAACGGCCATTTACGCAGAGGTTGTGGAACATATCACACTCATTGATGTCTGAAACAATTAAAAAAGAAGTGAAATATATTGAAAGAATAAGCTTTTCCTGTATATCACTGTACCTTAAAGTCCTTTTCCGATTTGTGAATCCTTATTCATAAGGATGTGAGTCCTGCACATATGTCCTGTCACATTTCCCTTTTTTACCATGTCCAAGATACTTCCTGAAGAGAGTGAATGTGGCAGGCAGCAGTCAAAACATTCCTCCTGGCTTCATCTAATGGCATATTCCTCATGCTCAAAAGGCATTGTACATCAAAAAGTAAGAATAAAGCCCTCCCCCAAGGTTTGTTCGATTTTTTTTCAGAAGGGATCCTCCTCTGGTACCTATTTCATAAGACAGACTCACAGAGACAATTCGAATTCTGTCTGCGCCACAAGAAGCACTTACTAAGCAACAACAGCGAGAAAAGGTGTCAACCTTACCAGCTCACATGACTTGGTATGTAACAGATCAGCTATCTAGCCACCCTGGAAGTTACCACTAAGAGGTCAAAACTGCCTGAAGATTTTGAGCCCAAATATTCCCCCCTCCCTTTTTTGAAAAGAGAGATCTACAGGGAGATACTTTAGAAAAACCACAGTCCCCAATGTCGTGTCGCAAGACGTATCGAAACCATGCAACTTTGAATTTCCTATTTCGCATACAAAAACAACACACAGTGAGCATAGCGTTTCATAGCTCCCGCTTTTATTCCACAATGCTCTCACCATCCTGCTCATGCGCAGATACATATACAGTTCACTTCCGTCATATTATAAAACCAGGAAAAACTAAATCACAACCGGACCATACCAGGTAGAATCATTGTGGCAAACACTACACCCCAATAGCAGCAAATACCCCCTGGGTGGCCTCTGCTATAAGTATAGTTCGTACACTGAACACCACTGAAGTTCTATTAATGAGTCAAATACAAACCCACGAAAGCTTTATCAGCTAGAGGGGTCTCAGCTTTGCCCAGTGGCGAGAACTGACCGGCCAAACCAAGGGTCGAGTTTGTAGTGCTTAATGAACATGCTCGGCCCGCTCCAAATTGCTGCTTACAAGATCTCTTCAGATCTTATTCTCAAACGAGCCCTCCAGACCAAATCCACCATCGGCACAATGTTCTCAAGCAACCAGAACCATGTCTATGAAGAGTGGTCGGGAAACCTTCATGACTTAGGTCGACGCAAGGGACACTAGGAAGGTAAGATTCTGCGTGGGAACAAGATATGACTTTTTGAGATTGATGATCTAACCAAGCAGAAGAATTAAGTTCAAGACGTGCTGGGTAGCCTCCTGACTCAGCTGGTGCTGGTCAACCAGTTGTCTAGGGATGCATCAGTCTGAATTGGTCCATTTTCAAACGAGCCCTCCAGACCAAATCCACCATCACCTCAATTTTCCCAAGCAACGAGATCCATGTCTGTGAAGAGTGTGTGGGAAACCTTCATTACTTGGGTTGATGCAAAGGACACTAGAAAGATAACATCCTGCGAGGGAGCAAGATCTGACTTTTTAAGGTTGATGAACTAACCCAGCTGCAAAATAAAGTTCAAGACGTGCTGGGTAGCCTCCTAACTCAGCGCCTAAGACTGAGCGCTGGTCAATCAGTTGTCTAGGTACAGGTGATAGCACCTGCCCTGTGACCTGGTGACCTGCTCTAGAATCATCATTAGCTTGGTAAACACCCTTGGTGGATTAAATGCTGAAGGGAAGCACATGAAAGTGGTAACATTGCCTCCATCTAACCAAAACTAAAGACATAGATGTACACATCTTCCAGGTCGATTGATGAAAGCCAATTAATTCAGTGACCTCAGTATTCCTATCTTGAATGATAGTCCCTCTAGCATTTTGTTTAGTACTTCAGATTCAGTATGGGCCTGAAGCATCCGCCATTTTTGGTGACCAGGAAGTAATTTGAGTAATACTCACTTTCTCCTGTACATTGGGTACCACTTCTTGTACCACTGCAACTCAATTGTAAAACTGACAGATGGTCATTACATATTTATTTCCAAGCACACATATTACACACTCGCCACACTGTGCTCTGACACTCAACTGTAATATGGCCACCAGTTCCAGGTCAAGGGTCACATCTGGATATTAAGCGAGTCAAGTATTCCTGATGAATGGTTAATGTCACTGAGTGCTTACAATGTAAACACAACGAAATCGGTGCAAAGAACTTGCACCATCTCTGGAGAGCATGGCACCGAAGTGCAGTTCACTCCAGTGACAGTCAGTGGCCCATGCTTCCAGTGAGATAAATACCCATCCCTGAGCATGTTAAGAAAAAAGAAGCTGGACATGGCTTTCTCCCATTCTGTGAGGAACTGAAACAGCTTACCTCCCACCAAAAGCTCAGGGACTAGAACTGGATTACAGATTTTGGCAGCACTCGGGCCCCCATTTGGGTCTCCAACTTTGGCACTTGGGAGCCCTGGTTTGAGCCACCTTTTGGCTTCCACTAGCCCTTAGCTAGTAATTGCCCTATTTGCCCTTATGACCTTTCCCCTTCCCCAACTCGAATTAAGCATTCCATCTCAAAAAGGACTTGGCTGGCAGTCCATCAGAAAAATCAGACAGAGGTGAGGACTTTCACTTACCAGCATTGTCAAGGCCATCTTTTATGTCCTTGACCCTAGCTAACTGGTCCACAGTGTCCTTGGCAGTTTAGAGTAATTAAACCACAGTCAGTGCAGTCCATCACTGCGCCCATCACTTGACTCAAGACACTCTGTATTGTGTAGCAAGTGAAGTGACCGGCAACTTCAGACATTTGCCTCTGAAGCTAAGTTGAGAAAGACTGATCCATCCCTTCAGCCAGGGATATAGCCTGGAGCAAAGCCTATAGGCTGAGTGAACTGGACTCACAACTGTTGAGAGACACCCCGATAGGCTTCTTCGAAAGATCAGAATATATGAGTTTGTCGGCCGTGGGCTCTAAAAGAGTTCACGTTGACTGAAGCAAGCACATTATCATCACAATCTGGCACCTCAAACAATTCCACCTCCCCCAACAGATACAAAATATTGAGATCTGGGAGGTCAAATCTCTGCCTGATACCTGAAAGGTGAAGCAAGATTGCATTGGCATGAAATAAGTCCAAAAACAGAGCAGCACCTGAGGCATCTTCCAGGAGGCAAAAGCCTGGTTGGAAAGACGACTTCTTCATGAACAGCAACCTGGGGAAATAGGTCACATAGGTACGACAGATCAGTCTCCACATTCTAATCAATCTCTATGTCTCCTTCCGAACTCTCCCCAGTGACCCCAGAGTCTAAAGTCGACTGAGTGTCTGGGGGAGCATCCAGAGTGAAACAAACAGGCAAGAGTGGAATGCGAAAACCTAAACCATAAGACCTGCGCTGCTCCAGAGCAAGTAGCCGATCTGGAGACCAGGTGCCAGGCCAAAGCGCTGGGACTATGACTCTTGGGGAACCCGTTCATGTCAGCATGAAGCGGTGCCCGTATCCTGGGAAATGGCGGGTATCGTTGCCTCCAGTACATTGCCAGAGCTTCAGTGGAGTTGGTAGCTTAGGAACACCAGGGCCCCTGTTCTGGCTGGTGTAAGCACCATAGGCATCAGGGCCTGACAGGTATGTCAACAGCAAAAACTCCCTGCAGAAATCTGCTATCTATACCCTTCAGGCCCCAGATTTGCCACTTGATTAAGGTGTTAATTCTGTTAAGAGAGTTAGGTGTAGCCCTAGAGAAGGCCAGCCAGCTATTGGGAAGTTGGAACTAGAGTTGGAGTCGTCCAGGTCATTCATGGACAGACAGACCAAACAGATCTCATGTGAATCAGATTTGGGGATGTTAGTCAAGCAATCAAAACACTTCTTGTACGACTGCACTTGTAAGACTGCAAGCATTCATGAAGAAAAGTTCAGACCCAATGTATAAAACTAATATGTAGATAAAAAGATACATATGTAGTGAATAACACATGAGAGATAACAACATCCTACTCTTAATAAAAAATCCTACGCGACATGCTTTGTGAAAAGCATCTAAGGAAGCACAACAACAAATGGCCTGAAAATGAAAAAAGAATGTAAACAACATGGCTTGCCGACTACGACAAAATTTTCCACCAAGAAAAATGCAAGTCTATTTTAATAAAACAATAAGAATATACGGGTACATTTGCCTTTGTCCATGGTTTTTCTTTTAAGAGAAAAACTTTGCCAACTAGCTTTGTAAGAAACGTGTGAAGTGTTGATAAGTGTTGAAATTAAGAGTTATCTTCCCCTGGCGTCATAGCGACCACTAGGGATCGAGCTCTATACAGGGTGGTAAAATGTACGAGAACACCTTTTTTTTTACGTTGTTTTTGTATATTTTTATTAAAAAAATAGTCACAACCTGTCATATAGCAAAAGTAAATGATTTTATGCAATAATTTTATAAAAAAAAAAAAAAATTTCATCTTTCCTGTTTTAGATACATCAACATTAATATGTCACATTATTTATAGATATATCATCACCAAACATCGTGTTGCGTATGTCGTAAACAAAAAACAGCAGTCTTCTTAAACTCACCTACACAAGCCCGCTCATCCTCTGTGGGGGCAAATCCCATGTCACACTCACACCGGAAACCTCCTGGGTAGTTGAAGCACTGCCCATTGTCACACAGGTTTGGGTCCACAGTGCACTCGTCCACATCTGGCATACAGAAAATACCCATTAGTAAGACAGTTCTGGACATATATGATTTAAAATCAAAACAGGAATACTAATTACTATAGCTTAACCTGTTTTGAGATTTATTTGGGTTGAAGGCGTTCGCTGAAAACTTGAGGACCTCAAAGAATAAATTTTCTATTTGCATCAAAAATTAATTAACAACACAAAATATTCCCTTCAATCAAATTCTGATCCAATGCATTTTATTCATAGATAAAAAGATATTATGACAATCGATAATTATGTTCTTGCCTCACCTCTGCACTGGAAACCATCCCCAGTGAATCCCTCGTCACAGATACAGCGGAAACTGCCTGGAGTGTTGATACATGATGCATCTCGATCACATCCACCGTTGTCTCGTATACACTCATTGGCATCTGTAGCAAAATTAACAATTCTACATTTTCAAAGATAAGACACTAGTTCCTAGATCCCCCACTGAATAAAGTGAATAGTTATTGATTTGTCTATAAAAAAAACATTTCCTTGTTGCTGTTCTCCTTGTTTTGCAAAATTGCTTACACAACTCTCCCTTTCAAAGATAGTTTTTCAATTTCTTAGTAGCTGAATTAGTTTGCTTTAAACAACTCAATGTCTGTCTTGAACACAATATACATGTATACCTCTACAGGTGAAACCATCCCCAGTGAATCCTGGCTTGCAGTCACACTTGAAGGAACCCAGTGTGTTGATACACACAGCGTTACTGTCACATGATGATCCCTGCAGGCACTCGTCATCATCTGTCAAAATGATCAAATAAGATTTACTGGGTAACTGAATTGAAATTTTGAAGTTATATCAAGTTATTTGAATGTATGAATGCAGATTGGCATGTTCTTATCTTGGTCATTAGGTTGCTAACTATTTGTTTTACTTAAGGTTAAATTGTGTTAAAAATGAGGCATGGGTATAGACATGATATCTGAATTTGTATTTATTTCATTTAGTGTTGAACACATCTCCAAGGACTTATTCTGAGTTGTCCAAGGAACATTAGAAGGCAATGTGGCTGCCTTGTGCAAAATGAAGCTTACAATCTTCAAATGTACCATGCATTGTTGACAAAAGAATCTTTCTACATTATAACATAGACGTACCTGTACACCCTGGATTTCCTGTCTCAGACTTGACTGAGAATCCAATATCACACTTGCAAGAGAAAGATCCGTGAGTGTTCTGACACACTCCCGTCATGCATAGGTTCTTGTTCAGTTGACATTCGTCCACATCTAGAACAAAACAAAACCTTATTGTAATATGTAATCTATTTTCAAATAAATGAAGAACATCAGAATTTAAAAACATGAGAGGAAAGAATTCTAGGTCTATATTTTTAAGATTCTCTGCTTGGAAAGAAATCCATAATTTTATGACATTAAAATTATGACATTAAAATTAAGTGGATTACATAGAATTTCACTAAATTCAAAAGTGTTATATCCAAAGGTACAATTATTATCTATATTATACAGTGTAACATCATTGAGAGACATTTTAGAAACTGGTTGAAAAAGCGTACATTTTTATGGGTAATCAACTTCCTAATTCTTATGCAAATGCTTTTTCCTTTAATATTTTCAACATTTAGTTCTTCAAAATCTACCCTGCTAATGTTTTACGTTAACATTAATGTTAGAGATTTGAATCAATTATACCATATCTGGAAAAAATATTTGTAAACAAACTCACCAATACATGACTTCTGGTCAGGAGCTGGAGTTGTCCCCCCTGTACAGGTACATCGATAATCTCCAGGTTGGTTGAAACACCGACCTCCGCGACAGATGTCAGGGTTCTCCTTACATTCATCAACATCTGAAGTGTCATAAAATTACTGTTACTAATAGCAGTGGAGATTACAAAATGTTATAAAATCAAATTAAGAAAAGACAGTTTACAAGTGAACTGTCATAAAGTCAGACTACATTTGAAGCGTTGTATGATTATGTCGATACAGTGGCCAATTTGAAGCATTTTGAAAATGACAACATAATAGCAGTATTTATTCTAATTAAGTGTCACCTCAACAGTACATGTCATTAAGTTTGCAAACAAACCTTACAAAGAACAATAAAACATTTTCATTAATCAACAGTATTTGCAAACAAAAATTAAATAATGTTTTCCTTTTCAGCAATTATTTTTTACCTATGCAAGTTTTCCCGTCCAACATGAGCAGATATCCACTCTCACAACCACAGGAAAAACTGCCTGGAATGTTGACACATCGACCCATACAGCCGCCGTTTAGTCTAGCACATTCATCCACGTCTGAAGCACATGATACAGGGTTTTACAAGGTTTTACCTTTGCAAATCGCTGACAGGAACAACTTTATAATATTCCTTTACATGTTTAAAAACAAACTTACAAATGCTGCTTGCAATTACTGATATAATAGGACCTGATATCCATAAATCAGTACCTGATAAATAACAACAGACTTCTGTCCCAGATTTAGGTTATATTACTCCAAAGACATTAACTTTATTTCAATAATGTATGTTCACTTATTCGAATATTGTAACAATACAGTTGCCAAGCAATGTTCCCTACTTGGGTTTTTATCTGTAAATGTGACTGTTTCATTTAAGCTTGATTGCTGAAGGGACAGGTATGATGAAACATCATTCGATGCGGATACTCCTGCTTGTGCATGCATGCACATACATCTCCTAAATATCATCCAATGCAATGTTTCCAAGGGACTGTGCTTTGATGGTGCATAAAAAGAACATGTTTGCACAAATAATATTGACCCCTTGAAGTTTGTTTAAAGATGCCAGGTTTTCCTTCGAAATTAGATCTCCTTTAGTTACTCACCAATACAGGTAGTCTTCAGGTTGTTGGTGGTGTATCCTTCAGTGCAGATACACTGGTAACCTCCCATGTAGTTCTCACAGTGACCATTGGAACAAATTGAACTGGCAGAGGAACACTCGTCAACATCTGGGGAACAGACATACTTATGTAGAGAGGGCATAATAATAGCATCTTACAATACATTCAGTTAACAAAAGTTAGTTTAACTGCCTTGGTCATGGACAAAATGAAATTCAACTTTTAATGGAGTGTTTACCAGGTTTAACTGTAAAGCATTTTGTCGATGCTTAATTTGAAGAAAAGTGAATTTGAGATATATATCTAACCTTGCTGCAACCTTGAAACTTAAAAGATGATCAAATGGGCCAAGTGTTTATGTTAAAGAATTTCTGATAGTAGTAATGACTACATATATAGATTTAATAAAATGCAAATCTCACTTGTATACAAATATGTCACACTCAAATACCAATCTCACATTTATACATAGATTTCACCACCTTATACTGATCATATCTAAGAAACATCTATCACCATTACATCAAGATCTCTTTACCCATAACTAGTCTCACCTTTGCAGGTAGACCCATCAGGTCCAACCTCATGTCCGTCAGGGCAGTCACACTCGTAGCTTCCTGGCACATTACGACATGAACCTCCGAGGCACAGTCCGGGGTTCTCTGAACATTCGTCTATATCTGTGGGAAAATGAAGAGTGACTATGTTATATAGATTTTATGATGATTTCATATCTTCTTCTTCATATAATCTTATTGAACTTAACAATGAACTTCAAAATTACAATTTTATTGCATCTTGTATTACAGTCTTTGCATTTTGACAATATCACTGCACATACCAACACACATCTGGTCCATCATGACTCCTCTGAAGCCAGTGTCACATTGACAGCGGAAAGTGCCGGGCATGTTGATACACTCTCCGGTACCGCATATGTCAACAGATGAGATCAGACACTCGTTGATATCTAATAAAAAGACAATTTCATATAGGTAAGTTATATATTCTCTATTACCATATAAAAGAATTTTTCATTGGTAATTTGCCAAAAATTTAAAGTATTAAAGTCATTGGCTCAGTTTTGAAAAGCAACTAATTTGAACTCATTATTCTTGCTGAGTTAATAATTGATCACTAACATCAATCTTAGCTGTAATGTTTGCAATAGTTTAAATTTGTTTCCCATTTTAGAGTTTTTGATGATGCCAGTTTATTGGTCGTCCAGCAATTCAAATGCACCCCATTATAGTTGTACTGTGAGTACAATTTATTGAGATTTTAGTAGCTTAATCACCTATACTTATGACATAAACATTGCCTATTGATTTTACTGCCATTTCTTCAGCTTTTCTGTATCACTGCATTTTCAGCAGTGGTTTCAGTCACCACTTTTGAGAATGAAGGGTCATGCTTGTAGCACATCATTTGGTAGGGGTAGGGCTGTTTGAATTCAAATTTGAGGTCTAGAATGCATGCAGAAATTAAATTGTTGCAAATGTCGGTTGAAAGATTGATGTGAGTAATGAAATGTTTTACTGGCATGCATGAAAATTTGCAAAAACTGCGCCAAGAACTTACCATCTGTATCTTCTTCATATATTCATAACAAACAATTCACATTTTAGAATAATTACAGAAACATTATCACCTGTGCAGTTGAAGCCGGTGTCATCTTTTGCGTATCCTGGGTTACAGGTACAGGAAAAACTCCCCATCACATTGCGACATTCTCCATTTACACACATTCCCGGGAACATGAAGCATTCGTTGATGTCTAAAAGAAAAAATTGCTTCCTATTGATTACTTTTAAATACAATGACATGTATCAGAAAATTTGCAAAATCAACAAAATTTGTTTTGATATGGTTGTGATACGATTATTCTTAAATACAACTTAAGGATACAATTTCTGACAACTGACATTTCTGAAAACAACGATACCTCATATAATATGATACATATCTAGCAGTAGTATCAAATGATCATAACTATGGATAATGCAAAAAAGCTATCTTTTCCTACATAAATAATACCTCACTATCAGAATTACAAGGCTGTAATATGAAATGAAAGTAAAAGTTATGTTCAAACTTTAGTTATGAAATCGTATCTATCACATTTGGCGCCAAAGGTGACACTAGGATTCACAACAACCTTTCAGATCCTTCTTTTTGACTTAGTAGTTGGTAATGCATGTTGTGGTTGAAATATGGTCCCAATTGTGTTTCAATCTTAGCAGAGGTAGGACTATGTCTCTTGTTGATTTTGGTCCCTCAAAATTATTTTTTGGACTTGTAAAATATTGGGGGGGAGGGGGTCAATTAATTCATACAATTACGAATTTTCAAACCATGATCACACTAAAGAATGAAATACAAGTATCAGTAATTTCCAGGCTACAGTATTTTCTCTTAAAGCAAGATTATCTCTTCAGTTTAGACATGTCTCTTGTGATTTTAAGAGGTAAAACACTTACATTTTTGTTTATCAATATTGATAATATATTGGAAAATAGTTATTATTATATGAGCATTCACTGTTATTATCATTTTTAAAAGAGTTTAAAACATCAATGTTGAAGTTATTCAAGTGATAACAATTCACATACAATTTTTGCCCAAAGCAGCTCATGCCGAAAATATTTTGTAATTGGTACAAAGATGTGACCTTTACGTCAATTATCGGGTGCCACTGAGGTTTGGTCTGCATCTTTGAATATGATCACTGGCCATGTTAAAATGGTGTCTTTTATTAGGAGTTACATTCTGTAGTAATATAAATTATGCGGGATTACAAAAAAAGGTTATCTAGAAAATCTAGCTTTTCCAAGTATTCCATTTCTAAATGCCCTTCAAATATTTGACCTACCCTTGTGTTTGTCATCGGGATACATTCCTGTACCACCATTACACAGCTCATCATACTCATCTGTAAAATATATAGAAAAAGCAGTTTAAATTAAAATAAATTTCAATGAAAAGCACAAAAATGGGACAAAACTTAAACGTACAACAGTATTTCAGAAATAAAAACAGTGCACAGATAATTACTTCTCTTCTTATTACTAACGATCCACACTCACGTAATCTACCATTTAAGTTATTTAGAAAATATATGCATACATAGGTTATAGAATCAACTCTAACAGACCAGAAGGAATTGATGCAACAATGCGTGGAATCCGAATCAATTATTATATTGGCAATATCAAAGTTTTGCTTACAGCCTGAAAAAAATAAAACAGCTGCTAATCCAACAACAGTGCTATTACTGTGTATATGAAAATGGTTAATTTACAGATAAACCTTTATGATAAATATTTTTCTATTTCAAGTTACCAGTTAAGAGGATAAGGTATATTCAAAGGGTGCTAATACCTTCCAAATTCAACCATTTTCAACAAGAATTAATTTTCCCATTTTGTACACAAGTGACTCTTGATATTTTCAGTCCCAAAGGAACTTTGGCCATCTTAACTTTTTAATCATTGACTGCAGGTCTATTGTAAAGAATAATTGATGCTTAATTGTATTGATAGAAAGATAAAGTGAGTTCCAATGTCTAGATATGCCTTGAAATTGACAATTTGGCTAAGAAATTGCGTGCTTTAGTTCCTGTAAGGTTTTTAATAGAATTTTGTGATAGATATTGCTTACATTAAAATCAAATCACCCAATTTAAGAGGCCTAGCTAAATATCAAACGGTACATAAATTTACCGGTAGTAGATATCATGCTTTAGATATGAAAAAAATACATACAAGAACAATTCACATTGTTTAAAGTGAGTTATTTATGCTGTTTAAAACATAACACAAGATGAATAGTATTTACATAAAAACCTTGTCTAAAACCAGTCATATAAATGTACTGAATAGGTATGTAATTAGTGACAAAAATACACAGAAAAATAACTAAAATAATTTAAATCCATTATCTATGCTGAAACCTGATATATCCAATAGCTATTGGCTCTGTAGCTAATTAGGGTGTTTATAATTTATTTTAAAAATGGGCACATCATTACCATATGAGCTGCCACGGTATGGCCAAATCGATTTATCCTCATCAGATTAAGAGTCTGTACACAAAAGTTTAGCTTTCTAGGCATTTTCCTTACCAAAAAGGGCACCAAAAAAACATTTTAAGTTGTGAATGTATTTAGGCTTTTAAGGTTGCCCTTGTCAGAGTTTACAGGGTCAACAAATCAGTGAGAATCCCCATCAGCTGAGGAGTCGGTACACAGGCTTTCAGCATTCTAGGCCTCTTGCTTATGAGAAGATGAAAGTAGTTATTCTAAGGAGTGGCCCTGTGGCCCTTTTACATGAGATTTCTGTTTTCCTAAATCAATGTTTCTCGAGAAGAAGAAAAATAGTGAAAATTTATGAATTGACAGACGCTAGATGTAATACCATGCTTTCAGCAGCTCAGGCCATTTCAGGCCACTTGAACTAAAAAAAGGTACCTATGATATGTAGCATATTGTATGCTGTGTATGATCAAATATCTAAAGTCAGTAACAGATATGTTGTAATGTTTGGTTCATACATGCGAATATGTACAAAAGAAACCCTAAAAAATTAGCACTACATATGCACATTTAGATTTTAACCAAAGAACAACAAACAGTGAAATGCATACAAAATGTTTTCATTAAGTTTGGCATTAGGGGTTCTCAAGGTTAAATAGAAGTGATCAAGACTTGCTCCCCCAGTAGGTATAAAAGGCAGTACCTGGCTCACGAGAAATTTTTAATGTATTTCATACATTTTTAATGTATGAAATACATCTCATCAAAGGAGGTTTTTAATGTATGAAATACATTAAAAATACATTAAAAATTTCTCGTGAGCCAGGTACTGCCTTTTATACCTACTCGCCCTATGCTTCTTACATAGTTATGCACACTGAATCGCACTGACGAATAAAGAAGACCAAAGTGTGGTTGGAGTTCCGCACCCACAAATGGCCCACAAGTTTCCTACAGAATAATGTGGAGGTGAAATTCCACAAAGTGCAACCACCCCACTGAAGGCATAAAACACAATTGATACCTGAGAACAACCCCAAAGTAACTAAACTTTTAGAATTGTTAACTAAGAGTGACATGCAAAAATAGCAAAAATGTTTAAAGCCAGTCCTGTATATTGAATAAGAATGTTATGTAAATGTTCCAACTTTAACTTTCACAAATTTATTTCTCGACTTAAAACCATTTAAGCATAGTAAATGTTTGCTGACAATGCCTGAAAGTTGAAGAAAGAAGGTTTATGAACAGTGCAAAAATGAAACATTTCATTATTGATGCTGTAAGCCACCTGACCAAGAACTACAAACAAGCTAATTACCAAATAATATGATTTTATTTATTATCAACAAGACAACACATTGTCTTTGGTAACTGAGAAAACTTGAACATGACTGTCCTTGAATAAATATATCACCAGATCAACAACAACAACACTAAACAATGTAATCTCTAAAAGCTTGAATAGTTCATGCCTGGCTAAGTAAGTTTTGACCTAAAAGCGGCAAAGGAAGAGATATTTGTTTTATACTTATTTCTCTATTATATAGATGAAATAATATTAAATACTTTCAGTTAGTCTTAACGTTTGATTTCACTACAATAAATGCCTCTGGTTTTTATATGAACTTACAATTAATAGGGTAGTGGTTCTAATATTTCAATTGCTATATGATGTGTACACCTCAGAGCACCAAGTGCAAGTCACTAAACTCAGTTCCGTCGCTGCTTATATAGCTGTCATTAGGGTCACGTGACGTCACTTTGACCAATCACGAGTACTCGTTACAACTTTGCCAGGCATGAGACACGGGCTACTTTTCCAGAAAATGGTAAATATGTGCATTATTACTGTACAAGAGAAATTTGCTCCGCTAAAGTTTAGATGCACAGTAAACTTTCCTAAATGGTGCACTTTACAGAACATTAGTGCAACCTGAACTCATTGAGAAACATACGAAAACAAAATTGATATGGGAATTGTCATGGAGCGGAAGATTGTTGTTTGCTTCCCTAGAATATTGCCGATTACAGAATAATTACTGCGGAGCAAGCTTTGCTCCACTAACAATATGCGGAGCATTAGTAAAAACAATTATTATTTACAAGGAGCATTAATCTAGGTTTTGATGCTCCGCTAGAATTAGCAAATATCAACAGACAGCAAGACATTTGCCCTAGCGTATGAATATGTATTAACATAGTTCGAAAACTTATAAAAATACGACATTTCAGCGATACATAATGTTTCGATTACAATAATAACACTTCTTTGGCAACTAGGAAAGATTTACATTTACTTAATATTCTCTTCATGAATCTGGAAGAGGAAATACAACATTGACCCTGTCACTGTCAAAGTTAAAATGGCGGCTGCCGGTAAATTCAGGCGAGCGGCATGACAGAGAATACTGATTAATCACATTATTTTACGACGTCTTATATGCACCAAAGATGAAACTACAGATAAGTGAAACTTCTGATTAAGAATAATTATGATTATGATCATTCTTTTGACTTTACCTTGTACTCGTCATTATTCACGAGGGCTCAAATTAACCGGCTTTATGTAAATTAGCCATGTGAATCTTGATAAAAATAGAACAACAATGATATTTACATAATGACAACTAACAATAATAGAAACTTTGTCAGGAATGAGGATTACTCTTTTAGCAATGATGATGTAATGATATTAATAATATTAATTCAATCAAAGAAACATTTACACTGAATATCCCTTATACTATTTTCAAATGGACAATGGCAGGTGGCCATTACAATACGTACACATTTACTTAACTTTATACACGAAAAATTATACATGAATAATAAATATCACTGCAAGCATTTCCATGGAAATGCATTTGTGCAATAAAATGTTGAACATCCTATAAGATCATACAAGCTTTAAATATGCCTCTGAAAGAGAAAATAACATTAAAATTTCAAATCACCTGTGTTTTTGATGGGGCAAGGTTCACAGCTGCGGCCCCATGCCTTACCCATAGTGCAACAACACATGTGTTTGTTGAAGAGTCCCATCATCTGCCTTATGCAAAACCCACGGTTATAGTCCAGGAAACACTCATCCTTTCTTGTGTCTGAAAAAAATGAAAACTATTGCATGATTGCATCAGATATCTTCAAAAATTGCAATTTCAACTAAGCCCAACATACCAATTTCACAAGTAATGGAGCTAAAAAAAAATTAACCCTTAAGCCGCGGTTTACGGAATGGTCCGGGAAGAAATTAAACTACGCCACAGTTAGCCTTGGCGAACCCCGGAAGCCGGACTTATAATCTGAGGCATTTACTAATTAACGCAATTGTACGGTGTAGCGGATCCCGGAAAAAAATTGCACGGCAGTCGTGTTGGTTGGACGCTTGTATTTATGATACGGCTTTCGCTAAGCCGCCGATGTTTTTTTCCATTGTGGTTCTAAAGAATGGGGGCATGTTTTCCGAAAGTTTTATAGTTATTTGTCATGTTTATTGTACCGAAAATATGCATTACAAACGCTCAATTTTCCCCCACTACCCGCCGGGCTTGCTATAGGCTTATGAGTTATTGCTCCCCTCGCTCACGAGCTTATCGAGACGCGCACGTTATCGTTTGCTCAGGCGTGCGCACTCAAAACAAAAGCACACCTTTCTATCGCACGCCCTGTGATCTAAACCCTTGGGCGGATTTCAATACAGGTGGGATCATTTGAAAGAGAAGAAAATTGTCTTCAATTCGATATAAATTACGAACATGCGCTACCTGAACTGAAGATACAGCATGTGCCGTAAAAAAGTTGATTTTACACAGTTTTAGTTTTACACCATTTTGTCACATCAATTTTCTCATGATGTGCTCATCGTATTTAAATTTTTTTTATATCACTAGATAGAGAAAAAGATTGTCTTTTATTCCATGTAAAATTTGTGCATGCGCAAAAATAAACTAAGACACAGCAAGCGCCGCACAAAAAGCTAATTTTTCTATTCAAATCATATGAACTGAACGACGATTTTGACATGTGCCTTTCTTTTGCTCGTAACTTCTCAAAAGGTAGGCGTATATTGAAATTGATTACCTCGTGATAAAGATGGAATAATTGTCTTCGATTTGATATAAAATTTGTATATATGCTATGTAGAATAAAGATACAGCAAGTGCCGCAAAAATGTGAGTTTTGTTTATTCTCTAGGTTTTGATCATTTTCTCGCACTTTATATCACATTTAGAAATTTTATATATCAAAATAGAGCAAAAAGTAAGATCTTTATTTCCATATAGAATTGGTATGTAAACAAAAATCAGTAAAGACCCGGCGAGCATCGCACAAATCGGCAATTTCAAGATTCATATTTTGTTAACCGAGAAGCGATTTGTTTAACCTGATGTTTACACTCCCTATCCATTTAACGGCAGAGCGAATTATCAACATTTCTATATCACAATAAAGAGGAAAGGATCGTCTTCATTTCTATATAAAATTTGCAAATTACAATGAGACAATAAACGAGCGTTAAGTGATGTCGCAATGATCAAATTCTGTTCTCAAATACCTTAGGGTGCCATATTTTCAAAATATATATATTCGAAACCAAGTGGTTTATATTTATTATTTTTATATCATCGTAAAGAAGAAATAAATACCTTCATTTTCATGTGTAATTTGCCCATATTTGCATCAAAATAAAACGTGTGGAAATGTTGCCACAAATGTCGCGGTTTATCAAAGATTTTATTCACTAGCTATACCTATGTTTCGTTGGTAATAACTTCTAATTACAGAGCGAAAGATTGTTTTGTTTTATTTCTTCGTAAAGAAGTATATATTGCCTTCAATTCCATATATAAGTTGCATGTATACAAAGTGAAAAACTTGATTTATAAAGTTGGAAATAAAGACAATTTCTATTATGTGTGAGTGTATTTTTCAACGGGGGCACCCCGCCTGCACGCGCTCTGTGTGCCCGGGGCTACTAGCTTAGTAATATTAATGTGGGGGTCAGAACGTTATCGTGGTTTATCACTACCTTGCTTTCGTAATTTATTTCTTTCGTTTAGGATGGCGTATCATCATGAAATTTATCGTAAAATATAGAGCAATAAATTAGCTTCATTTCCGTATATAATTTGTCTGTGTGCACTCAGTGATGAAATGAGTTTGTAGAGTTTAAAATAAAGACAATTTTTAAATAATCGTAAAATTCGTTCTAGACATATTTTTGTAATAATTTTTATATCGATGTCAAGAGGAACTATTCGCCTTTAGTTTCGTTTAAATCTGTGCATGCGTTCTCACAATTTTATAGTTACGGCGCTCGAATTAAAAACAAGTTTACTTCGGTTATAGAAACCGTTCTAGGGGTGATATAAATTTCATTCAAAGTGCCAGGTAAGTATCATCCATTTGTTATACGGTATTCGCCGACTAGTTTTGTATACAACGATATTTACATCCGTATTTCGCCACGTAAACAAACCATATATTGGCAAAACGGTCGCGACTCACGGCACTGGAAAATTCAGCCACTGGTGCTAATTACGCATTAACGGTAGCGAGGCGAGTGCTTGAAAATTCAGCCACGGGGGCAAAACTGGTCAAAACAAGTGAAGAAGTGAGCACAGCTCACATACCCCCGCTTCAAACTATAGTCTGGCTTTCTTTGTTGGTCTTACCCTCAAAAAGCTCACTTAGGGATCATGGTTGATAAGTGTATTAAGTTTGTTGAAGCTAGCATGTATAGTTTAGGAGATATGCTCAGGAAAAAGCACTTTGTCAGATAGTCATTGTTTTAGTAACGTTTCCATGTAAAACGCAAAAAATAAAAATAATTTGTTGGTCTTACCCTCAAGAGACGCACCAATATGGATAAGTGTATGAAGTTTGGTGATGATAGCATGTACGGTTTAGAAGATATACTGCGGACAAAGGATTTAGTCATAAATTCACTGTTTTAGTCATGTTTCCATGGAAAGCGCAAAAAAATAAAAATCATTTGTTGGTCTAACCCTCAAAAGGCACATCAATGGATCATGGTTGATAAGTGTATGAAGTTTGGTAAAGATAGCATGTAAAGTTATGAAGATATACTCCGTACAAAGGACTTTGTCACTGCTTAAGTTATGTTTCCATGGAAACCGCAAAAAATAAAAATCATTTGTTGGTCTAACCCACAAAATCACATCTAGGGATTATGTTTTATAAGTGTATGAAGTTTGATGAAATTAGCATGTATAGTTTAGGATAAATGCTCCGGACAAAGGACTTGGTCATAGTCACTGTTTTAGTCGTCTTTCCATGGAAACCTCAAAAAATAAAAATCATTTGGTGGTCTAACCCTCAAAAGGCACATCTAGGGATCATGGTTGATAAGTGTATGAAGTTTGGTGAAGCTAGCATGTATAGTTTAGGAGATATGCTCCGGACAAAGGACTTGGTCATAGAGTCACTGTTTTAGTCATGTTTCCATGGAAACCGCAAAAAATAAAAATCATTTGTTGGTCTAACCCTCAAAAGGCACATCTAGGGATCATGGTTGATAAGTGTATGAAGTTTGGTGAAGCTAGCATGTATAGTTTAGGAGATATGCTCCGGACAAAGATTTGTGACGGACGGACAGACAGACAGACAGACGGACGGACAGAATGAACGCTATATACCCCCGCTTACGCTGTAAGGCGGGGGTATAATAATATTCAGAAACTTGAGGGTTAAAATATGATATTAAAATTTTTAAAATTGGGGTCATAGCATATTAGTTTGTCTATCTATTGGTAATGCCTTCAAGTTTCCACTCAGATTTATTACTGACCTTCGTCAGATACTGCAGTGTAATATTTATAAGGCGATATTAACTATTGTAATACTGCTGCACGAAGGACATAATAATATTGTGTTGATGTGACTTCAAAATGTTGGCATTGCAATCACAATGGAAGCCAAGTCTAGGAAAGGTTTCGTTCAGTATACTTTCGGCATCATGCTTGATTACTGATGTCAAGTATTAAACAGAATACTAAACTTCCTTCAATTTAATACTATTGTTATTAAACTTTTTAACGATTCGGTATCAAACTCGCTTTCGCTTGTTTTATACTGAATCATTAACTCGTTTAATAAAAATAGTATTAAATGGAAGGTTGTTTAGTATCTTCTATGTATAATAAGGATAAAATGAGTCATACCTGTGTGGACTTGACTTCTTGAGAAAATATAAACTTTACTGTTACTCGAAATATCTAACTTATAGGTTTAGTCAATGTAACATAACATTATATAAAGCTTGGTGAGTTTCAGAGCCAATGGTTTTAATTTTTCAAACAATGAATTTTCTCTTGCAGTGGACTTCATGTGGACTTCATGTGGACTTCATGTGAAGTAGTGTGAATAAATAATTAAAGACAATCAGTGATGATGATAAAAATTTGTAAGAAAATGATAACATGACTGTACTAGTGGTGGAACACTCTAAAATATAGGATCTCTAAGTAATTGTGATTATCAAAAAATAATTGGAAAAATCATTCTCAAAGTGTAAATTTGACACTCAAAACGTTTGAACTCTATAAATTTGCCTCAGCAGGTAAAGCGTTCAGAGTTGATGGCAAGATTATTGAGGCACTTTGAAAACTTTGCATATTTACTTGTGAGTTTTATCTTTCATGACACATCTTGTAAAGTTTAAAGAAATTAAAGTTGTAAATAAGTGACTCACAAATTTCTAGTGTTTACAAAATGACATAACTTAATACACACATGACACATGAGAACAAATAAACATCAGTATCAATTATTTAAAAAGTTTATTTTCAGACAACTTTAAAAAAAAAAGGTGACAACTTTAATATTGTCAAGCATAACTTTTTGAACCATTGACATTTCAGGTATTCAATTTGAAATTCTATCATTTAAAATATAAATATACTGATCCTTTCCAAAAATGCTACAGGTTTATATAAGCTTTTAATATTACAATCCAAAGTGAATTTTAATTGTCAAACAATGATAAACTTATTCCCTTTACAATATCCATAATATGATATAGATTTATATCATTTCTTACCCAAGCGGGTACAAATATGCTGGGTATTAAAAGTTTTCATAATGGTCATGGGAATTACAGTTTTTCTTAAAATAACTCGAGATCTGATTGACTGACAGAATAATTTCTATTCATTCGTTCAGTGAGTCTAGTTACACGTGTCACAGAGAGGTCAAAACAACATTGTTTTTATAGTCGAACGGAATGATATGAAATGTATAATGGTTTAAATGTGTTTTGTTTTATTATTGCTTAGATTTGACTTGGGTAAGAGAAAAATAACCAACTCGAAGCTCAGAATTTTGGTTTATCTGTCCCTCGTGAATTATTGTGATATAATTATAACAATAATACACTCATGACAGATAAACTGTAATTACTCACATCTTGTTGATTATTCTTATAAAATATTATTATCGCTTGGAAGACACATTATTTTATAATCAATCAACTACTGAATTTTAAAATGACAAATTAATGATATATATATATATATATATATATATATATATATATATATATATATATATCTAAATAGATATTTTCCGACATGAAAAATTTTACATAGAATTTATAATCAAATCCCTAATCTATTTTCAATCATTGTTGAACTTTAAATTATAACTGACTCATTTTTCAAAATTGACGTGCTCATGAGTTTGCGTAGAATAAGCATGCCTAATAAAAATTAAACAGTTGTGATGCAGTCTTTTTTCCCATTGTAATTAAAAATGATTAAATGAAATATAACCTTTTCTGCTTCCACAAAACTTTTGTATGAAAAGTCACTTACCTGCCCACATACTATGTTGAAAAGACATAAATAACTTCCACACAAATAAGGTTTGAAAGTTTGGTGATTTAACAAAATGACATTTACAAGTTACAAAATAATGTACAGATGATTTTTTGCAACATTTCATAAATTCCAAACATTATAGGATTTCAATGAGTCAGCAAATTGCATTTGACAACTACTAAGACATATCATTAATGACAAATTATCTTTTCAGTTTAAATCACACCTCTTTAAGATACAATTTATAACAGAAAATCTTTTTTTATATTACCCTTATGGGAAGATGGACACAGCGTAATATTTTTCCTGTAAGTCACACGGGAGTTACACATTTCCTTAGCATTTGATTGGTTGTTGTGAACCAATGAAAAGGAACGTAGTGCCGGGACTATTTCATTCATCTTTCAAGCTTGTCCCGACTGGTAATTTGTTTACCCTTAGACAGAATTTTAACAATTTATTTATTCCAAATAGTTGCCAGTCGTCATTTCTCAGATGTGGCACCACAAAAAATGTGAAATAAGCCTGCCTTATTGCACAAAAGCATAGAAATTAGCAATTATTGAAAAAGTTCTTTATCACGTTAAGTTAACAGTCGCGAAGAAGTGCCTAGTTCCGTTCTATCGTAGTGACGTCATAGACACGAGCGGCTATGACGTCACAGTGTCGTCGGTTACGTCACAAGTTCAGCCGTCTTGTAGTATAACTATAGGGCGTCGCAGACCTCTTCAAATTAAAACAAAACTGTTAAATGTAATTAGTTTGATGGCGGTTATGAAAACAGGATTAAACATTCAACAACAACTACATTTAGCTATTATTTTGAAACCTTTTTCAAAAATTAATATTTAGCCCTGCGTAGGTAAGTGTCAAGCAAAACCACAGCACATGCGTATGAATTTGGAAATTCGCAACCGTAATCCTTTATAGAGAACAATATTTCTATCATATTCGAGTTTTAATATTTCAAGGTATATTATAGGTAATACAAACAATAACCAACTAGTGACGGGAATGACAGATTATCTTTCCCTCGTTATATTAATTGTGTAATTCTCTCGCCAAGGCTTGAGAATTACAAAATTAATATAACTCGGGGAAAGATAATCTGTCACTCCCCATCACTTGTTAGTTATTGTCTATATATCTGACATCATATTGATATTCATCTTTGAAGGTGTTCATTTCATACAGATCATTTATAAATGTAGAAGCAAGGTTGGCTCACAAAAATAATATGCAATAATACAACTTCAAAATAGCTACATATAAAGGTAAGATTTTAGTCTGGGCAAAAGGGCTCCAAATTAACCACTCATTTTTCAATGGAAAGCCAAAAAAAGAAATTCTGATTAATCTTTATTCATCCTTGTGATCAATACAATCACTGTATTGGTCTTGATCTTGATTTAGTCAACAATGTATTTATGGCTATTTGTACCTACACTAGGAGTGATGTATAACCTGACATGAAGTTAAAGAATTAAGGGATGTATAATGGACATGAATGCAAAGAGTTAAGTGATGTATAATGAACATGAAGGTTAAGGGTTAAGTGATGTATTTTTTAATGGGCGTGAAGGTGAAGGGTTAAGTGATGTATATTTTAATGGGCGTGAAGGTGAAGGGTTAATTGATGTACAACAAAACATGAAGTTTAGTTAAGTGATGTACAATGGACATGATGGCAAAGAGTTCATCATTTATAATGGACATGAATGTAAAGGGTTAAGTGATGGATAATGGGATGTGAAGGTGAAGGGTTAATTGATGTAATACAGGATATAAAGGTAAAGCGTTAAGTTATGTATAACAAGACATGAAGGTAAAGAGTTAAGTGATGTATATGAGATGTGAAGGTTAAGAGCTAAGTGATGTATTACTTGACATGAAGGTAAAGTACCTACCTATGCACCTGCGTCCAGAAGAGTCCAGTTCGAGCCCCGCAGGACAGGTACAACGAAAGGACCCCTCTGTGTTTACACACTGACCCCCTCCGCGACACAGGTTGGGAATCACCTCACACTCATTCACATCTGTATGTAGAGGAAAAGAGTGACTAGGTTATAAGTCACAAAGAGAGGGTTTCATTATTTTTCATTATCTAGCCTGATCTTTCAACAATTCCTCTGGGCCAGTGATATCTATTTGTAAATTCTTAGGCAAAGTTGTCTTTTTTAAAGTCACAAAGAGGTTTCATAACATTTAATTGGGTTTTCATGCCTGATCTTTCAACACTTGCTCTGGGCCTGAGATATCTACTTATAAATACTGGTAAGATAGATACTGATTCTCAGACTAAAGAAATGCCTGTATTGTTTCAGCACAATTTATTAGAGAAATTTATGACTTTCATATATTTGACAGAAAACTATCAAATGAGGTTTATGTCCTTCCTCTCTTCACAGCAGAAACAAATGAATGCCCCGAGTCATCAGAAGTTTGAGTGTTGTGAACATACTTACCAACACAATTTATTCCATTGGTAAAGGCATAGCCTTTTGGACACTGAAGATTCCCTGCAAATAGACATTATTTAAGTATCATAATAAACCCAATTCAATAATACAGAACACAGTATTTACTTAATACAATAATTTTCAACTGTGTGCTCTATACGTTGCATTTGGTACTTCATCTATAAATGAGAACTTTGATGTTTTCTTTATTGATTTCAGGATTTTATTTAAGAAAAGTAATTTATCTTATTAGCGTCTTTAAAAGTATCTTCATCAATACATAAGTATGTGACCATACCATACTTAAATATACATTTAATTTTCATGCCATGACAAGGTGTCAGGATATTTCAGGAACCAAAATCTACACCTAGCTGGAGTTCTGCCATCAGCTCAAAGAGAACCTTTTTTCATTAGATTGATGTGTACTTGTATCAGAAACCGTTTTATATGTATATGAAGCCCATTACAGGAACCATACTGGAACTTTGCATTATGAAAATTAGGATCATAAGTCACTATCAGCATTCCTAATAACATTGGTTCTGTCACACACACTGACCTTTGTATCAGAATCACTTAGTTATCTTTCTTAAGATAAGGCTAATAAATGATACTAATTGTGCAATGGTTTTCTAATTGAATAAAACAGACATACTATTTATTGTTTGCTACACAGATCCATAACCCTAATTTGTTGTTGATAAATTGTTCATTGAAAAAGGCTCACATCAAGATTTTGCCACATTTATGATGCCATATCATATATCCAAGGATAATCCAGTTGAGTCATAAGATGTTTACCCTCAGACTAAAATTTATTTTGTATAAGCTCCTATCAGACATGGAAATTGTAACAACTGTATCAAAACAAAAGAAATGTTGTGCCTTTAAGTTCAATCTTAGCAAACAAAAAAATATGAGGTTAGGAGTCACCTCATGGAAGGAATCTGTTATGGTAATGGTCTCCGGAAAATTACTAATTGAACATCACTACATTCGCTAGTCTTTTATTTGTTGTACCATAATGAAAATTACTGAAGTTTCCCCAATGTTTGTAATATGGCAATAGCCATGCTTCCCTCAAATCTTATCTCCATGATGAGAAAAATAGCCAACCTGACAAACCAAAATACCTTTCGCACAAATCATAAGTATGCTTTGCAGATATTTATTTGTACAGAGCTAGTTTTTTGATGAGCCAAAGTGCCCAAGAAAGCTGGAATCTGATTAGTCGGTAATGGTTGGCCCTACATAATGATTGGCTGTCAGTTTCAGGGATATTTCCTGTTCAAAGTTCATGAGGACACTACTCTGCAGGATTTCTTCAGATCATAGATGAGTGACGAGTAACAACACAATATAAGACTATGGAATGAATCAATGAATTGATTTGACTACTTCTCTACTGGGATTGTAAACCTACAGACTATATAGTTTAAGTGTTACAAAGCATGTTTTAATGGGTAGTAGTGAAACATTACAAACCTTGAAATGCAAATATTAGATTTCAGTAAAATACTCACTGTCAGGGGGACACTGCTCACAGGGACTCCCCCATGCCTTGCCCACAGTCCCACAGCACTCAGACTTGAGCATCATGGAGTTGATGTTGTTCTCACACACACCCCGGTTGTACTTTAACCAACATGCACCACGTCGATTGTCTGAAACAAGTACAAAACCAAATAGTTGAACAACAAACAATAAATTAACGTCTTCCCCAAACAGTCTATTTACTGCATCAAGCTTATCCAAAATCAAGCCATGGATGATCCATAACCAACATAAAACAGATAATAAGGTCTCAAAGGCCCAAAACATATCATTAAAACCTCTTGGTATTGATCTCAGTTTGGTCGAGAGGGAACCTTAACATCATCTTAAACTTATTGTTGCTAAACCACAGGAACTATCCTCTGTTTGGTCGATATGGTTCCCTTGAGGGAAACGTCACATTGTCTTTACCTCTTGTTGGTTTACTTGAAAATTACTAGCATGCCTATTCCATAGTTTTACATGTTTCCTTTGTGTTTCTCCTTTATGGTATTTGTTTGGAAATCAGAGGCATATAACGGAATTATAATAGCTCTAAACTTAATTTAAAGTCAAATGCGTAGCGTAGCTTAAAGTTGGTTGTGCTGTGTTATCGATGCCCGTGCACGGTTTCCACGGACTGACACTCATACAGAGATGACGTATTTTGAAATCTTGAATAACGTTACTTGAAACAAGCCTCGGACATTACCGACAATTTCCAAATGCTTTTAAAGGAGCTCACTCTATTCAGAAAACTATGGAAGGGGATGTGTGCCAAAAATGAAATCATGTAAACTCGTAATTCGCAAGTTGTAACATGTTGTTCTCAACCATGCACTTCTCGAAAAGACAAGTCCAAGTCTGCAAACCTAACATTTCATTCCTGTAAAACTCAACTTTCTGTTCTCAACTTTACAAAGTTCAAATGTAATTCTAGAAATGTTAAGTCGAAATTCATTTTTGTATTTCAAATACGAGGGATATACACATTTAGCAATGCTACAAATTACGTTTTACAATTGGTGAATGAAAAATGAAGAGTTGTAAAATCACCCTTTGGAAACAGACTTTTGCATCTGGAGTTTTACATGAGTTGCATGGTTATGATTGCAATGTTCCGAAATACATCTGTACACGATTTCGCATTGACCATATTTGGAAGTTTAACGAAGTCTGCCGATGATTTCCGAAGATGATCGGTATTTGACAACAACGAGACCTCCCTGATCCAAGCTCCATGCAACGCTTTGTAAGCTTTCCGGATAGTGTTGAGCTGAGTCCGCCACAATGCGCGGAGCTTGGGCATGCGACCTTCACCTTTTGTCAAAGTTCTTAGTCAATTATTGATCTAGATTATTTGTTTCTACTGTTTTCGTAAGGGTTACACGAGGTTTATCTCACGAAAGAATATTATGAACTTTAATTCTGGGTTAGACTTTACTGGACACTAAATCTCTCCACAACTTTCTGCATCGAGATGATTCACTATAAAAAAATATCGTTTTAGATATTTAGGTTGGGTTTAAAAAAACTCACCAAATTACGAGACTGGATTTAGAATAATGAAACAACGGCATACTTGTCTCGGAGAGACAAATAGCGGTAGAAAAAATATATCTATATTGTACACCCACGTTACCCTTAAAACACGGGCATGTTATTCTTTCAAATTAATAGTGAGAAAAATAACTACGCAACGTAAAGTAAGGGGAAAGTTCCAAAATCATTGAAAAGAATATTTTTTTCTTTTGTTAGTCTTTCATTCGGTCGTTTAACCAATAAATATTATTTCGTTAAAAGAAACATTTATTTAATACCGTTTAAAGTCATGTTTTAAAGCTATGAACGTTCTAAACCAGACGTTTTTTTTAACAGTTTGAACAAATTTAATTGAAGAACATGTCAAAATCAAATGACTGGCATTTCATGTGACCTGTTATTTTTAACTCTCCGCCCGATCAACAGTTATTATAGGGTCTTCTTATAAGCGAACGGTCTATCAATTTTTGCCTGGTCTGGCAGGCCGCCAGAGAACATCAGGTCATTGTTCGATACATAGGCTATTTTGCCCATTTTTAAGTCGAAAAGCTCTTGCAAATTCAGATATCAGATCCAATTTAAATCAAAATACCTTTGTTATCATCAAGATGTTAAAATTCTAACAATTATTTGAAATACAAGATTATACATTTCCATACGTATAACTTAGGGGTGTACAACTTAGATTTCTCGCATCAAAACAAGTGGCACAGCAAAAAAAACACGACTATTGTATCGTAATTGATAGTTAATTATCGATTCACGTAGTGTATATCTTGAATTTTATCCAGTGTGTTTCAGGCCCGTAGGGTAAAAAAACAACTTTTTTGCTCCTTATTTCAATGTTTGTGTGAAAAATAGAATATCATATGTTTAATGCGCCATCTGACAATAGGCACTAATGACTTTGTGAGTGACGTGAACATTAACTGCCTGTATTTGGTCTCTACGACGTTGTAAGCGGGAGTTTTTCTTAAATAAACATAGCAATTTAAATCCCTAATTTCAGCCCCCCCCCCCCCCCTCGAAATTGGTGCTACGGGCCTGTGTATAATTACATATCTTACCAACTGTGTTCATCAACTGAAGGTATTATTACGCAAGTGCGGCTTGAGGAGTACATGCATAAAATCAAACTTCACATCAGTTAATTAATGTAAACCATTATTCTCCTAGTGATAAATCATAATTAGGTGATGTCATAAAATAAAAATTATTTAAAATTGATTGCCAAGACGACACAAAAGTATGGTGTTGAAAGATTGTCTACAAAGTAATCATGCTTTTCCAAATGCGTCGGAAACGCTCATATTCCATTGTTATACCAATTACTAAACAATGAACATGTACTTTGAAAAAATAATACTTTTCAGTTTTGTAAAAATTTGTTATGCTACGAAATTGATTAAGTATTTTGAACTATTGAAATCGGCCCTCGAAAAGTTAATATGCGTTGACTACGTCACAACATCTGAGGGGCTCGAAAAGAGTTCGGAAATGTTCTTACAATAAACACGGGTATATTTTAGAGAATGACGTATTCACGAAATTTTTTTGGGATAATGGTCAGATAAGAATTAATTGCAAATGATATTTGTTCTATTACAGAGAGAAAAGAAGAAAATTAGTTTATTGAAGTGTCACACTTTGCATTTAGACATATATTATACAATTATCACATCAAATTAAAAAGCAAAGTCCAGCCTACTTAGGCTTACGAAACACGATATAACATAAAATAATCCTTTTAAATAAATAGTATTACTAAAACATCTGTAAAACAAGAGCGCACACACGCGTGCACTCACACAAACACATTATTATATACAAATATATTACATCAGTAAAATAGGTATAACGGGGTATAAAACATTATTGGAGAAGTTTACGCTTATACATTTTGTATAGAGTGGCGGCAAGAGATTGGGAAAATAGGTCATTTAACATTATATAGGTTAGCTTATCAAACGGTGACATGGACAGAAAAGTTACAATTGTTGCTATTTGCCTTAGGGGTCCAAAAACACCGTACGCGAGTTACTGAGAACTTTTACAAAAGGTGACGGCATGCCCAAGCTCCGCGCATTGAGGTGGACTCAACTCAACACTATCCGGAAAGCTTGCACAGCGTTGCATGGAGCTTGGATCAGGGAGGTCTCGTTGTTGTCAAATACCGATCATCTTCGGAAATCATCGGCAGACTTCGTTAAACTTCCAAATATGGTCAAGCGAAATCGTGTACAGATGTATTTCGGAACATTGCAATCATAACCATGCAACTCATGTAAAACTCCAGATGCAAAAGTCTGTTTCCAAAGGGTGATTTTACAACTCTTCATTTTTCATTCACCAATTGTAAAACGTAATTTGTAGCATTGCTAAATGTGTATATCCCTCGTATTTGAAATACAAAATTGAGTTTCGACTTTAACATTTCTAAAATTACATTTAAACTTTGTAAAGTTGAGAACAGAAAGTTGAGTTTTACAGGAATGAAATGTTAGGTTTGCAGACTTGGACTTGTCTTTTCGAGAATTGCATGGTTGAGAACAACATGTTACAACTTGCGAATTACGAGTTTACAGGATTTCATTTTTGGCACACATCCCCTTCCATAGAAAACATTAGTATTTTGCGACGAGCATCAGTGTTCGGATAATTTCTGCAATATTTTATAACTCGACATCGGTATCACAGCATTGATGTTTTGAATAAAGTTTGAGGTGAGTGCAATCTGTATTTTGATATTGTTAGGTATATTATTTTGTCCGTCACAACTGTTTCAAGGCCACCACTAGGCCTAAAGCTATGTGCCTACCTTCATATAATGTAAACTGTTGGGTTTTTGCCGGGTTAACATTTGCATACTTTGATTTAATTGAATTTATATATTGTGCGATGTAAATCACCACAAATGATTTATTTTGTTAAAATGTGCGGCACACATATACGTATTTGGAGAAGATTGTTGCTAGTCAACTAGTGAATTCTTGCGCGTTGGGCAAAATAAACAGAAGACTGCATAACCAGATTATACGCCCTCTGATTTTTCACAGCAGCCAATCAGAATTGGGTGTTTCGCACAGTTATGGTAGAATTGATAATGTTACTTTGTCTAACATATATCATCAAGGACACGCTTGTAAACATATTTGTGAGATTAGTAAATGAAAATTTGTATTATGATTTTTTTTTATATTGGTATAAAGTGTGTCTTACCTAGACAGATTCTCTTGGTTGAGTCCAGCATGGTTCCGGGCCGGGTACATTCACAACGGAAACTACCTGCAGTGTTGATACATCGTCCACCAATGCACGGTGATGTGTCACACTCATTCTGGTCTGAAATGATTATGAGATTGTTATACCACGGATGTAATAAGTATGTGACAAAATGTAATATAAAAGGGATTTGTACCGGTAGGTGGATCCTCTGTTCAGAAATAATAACCTCTAGTTATTCGAAATCATTATTGATCTTTTAAGTGCTGTTTTTTATGACAAAGCTTAAAAGATTAAAGTCAAAAGAACAAGGTATTTTACTGTAATGCCATAACTAATATCTGATTCAAGTGGCTGTAAATACATAACTATTGTAATTATTGGTTTAAATGGAGATTTGATAATTGCAATTAGTCTTTTTTTAAATTAATATATTACATAAATTCACGTACTGGTTCAAATCATGATCATATTGATGATTCATTGAATCAAATGTACACGTCTGAACATTTGTAAGTTGTGATTAGCATCATTGAAGACATCATCAATAGATTATGTCCCACAGGCATCATTACTTTGAAGTGTATTTTCATATTATCATATACTCATAAATGTAAATATGCTCTTGATAAAAACTCAAACTGTTGTCAAATCAAGAAATAAATTTCATAACGTGTTTGTTCAATGGTTTTGGTTTAAAAAGTGCACTTAAACTAACATGAATGTGAGAGCTTGTCAATAGCATTGATACAACAGATTAACTTGAACCATACCATCCTGCTACATCAGCGTGTTTGTATCTTCAAGCTTCCTACAATACCCTGATATCCATCAGACCTAAAGCCTCAATTGCTGACAGCTAATTACAGCCTGTACTTTCTAAACCAATGATAAAAGATGCAAGAAAACTGAAGCAATTATTTCAAACTCCAGGCACTATTTTCAAGCAGTGCCTCTCGTGGAAAGATGGAATGCTGCCTGCAAGCTTAGCAGCAATGGCTGTGGGATGGCCTTAGACAGCTTTAAAATAAAACAATCTTGTGTGTAACGTACGATATGTCATTTCTGTAAATGCTTCCACTTTAAATACTTCATTGAGTTTCTTGACATGGCTGCTGCCATATATTTCAACTTACAAACTGTGCCTAATATATGTGCCTGTGTAATAAGCAGCGCTATCATTGGTTAATTTGATTGACACTCTCTTCCAATGTGTTCCCACTATTGTTGAATGCAAGTCATTTCATTGACTATCATCATTTAAGCCAGGTAGGGATGATAATCAAACAATGGATATGTTGACTTGGTCCTTTGACTAGTTTGTTAAAGAAATGACTAAAACTTGGGGTACTATCTACCTTCACACATCCTGGTGGCGTGGTTGAAGCGGTATCCATCAGGACATATACATCGGTAGCTCCCAGGCGTGTTGCGGCACTGTCCGCCGTCACACAGCATCATGTTAATTGCACATTCATTTATGTCTGCAAAACACCATATTCATATTTGTGAATATGATCATACATGACAAGAATGACTAGTAATTATGGATGTTTAACTTCTCTAGTGGAAGGTTTGAATTATCATTGTAAAGTCTTTTGCTTTATAAAAGCTTGTATATGCAGTTTTGGAATAACTTGGAATTATTTTGTTTTACGGCTTTTAATGCCTATTAAAAAGCTCAAAAATGTGGTTGATAACAAGAAATCGTTGGTATTTTTGTGTACCAAAATAAGCTGATTACCTAGTTATTTGTCATCAACAGTATACAATGCTTTCAAAATCAGTTGCTTGAAATCATTGAAAGGAAAATAATATGTTCTAAACTTTTAAGATTAACTAAAGATATATCAGAGGAGATATCTATGGAAAAAGTTGACCGAATGAATATTGTCTTCAGGGGCACACAATCTTTGGGTCAAACTTGAGAAAGTCAACATTTAAACATTAAAAATATCTAAACTATCTTTTCTAATACCATGTCTATTTGATGAAGGGAAGAAGTTATATTTCTAGACATGGTCATGAAATAAATATTTTTTCAATATGAGGAAACGTTACATGTAGCTAATATCAAATTTCAATTCAATAATGTTATTACTTTCAGAAAAGAGAAATGAGTCCTTTGCAAATGTAAGGCTACTGTGACATTAAATTATTGAATGACATCATAGATTACATTGTATCATTCATTGAAACAATATTTCAATAAGTGGAAGAAGATTTTTTTTGGATTGGTGAAAATATGGATTTATTATAAAGCCTGTACAGGAACTTACCTAGACAGGATCTCCCAGCAGGATCGGTGGTGTATCCTTCATTACACACACACTGGTAGCCTCCGTCCAGGTTTTCGCATGCACCGTTCTCACACATGTCTGGCTTCAGTGCGCACTCATTTATGTCTGCAATCAATCAAAGGACAGTACTTGTATACATAATAACCAATAAATCCAAATGTTTTGCCATCCTTATCCATGGCTACAGAACACCTCATCTAAGAATGTGCTTTTTGCTATCTAAGTGTGCTCATCAAGTATACCAAATGATTAGTAACAACCAAATTAAACATCTAAACACCAGTTACAATCTGAACCCAAATGACCTGTTTGTCCATCATGGTCGTGTTATCATCATGGAGTTTAATTCATCAAACATTTAAATGCTTCAATCGAATATCATCCAACTTTGTGACACCAGCAACAACCAGTTCATAATAACTTCCAATGACTACCTTTCCCATCATGGTCTCGTCCCTTTCCATGTTTGCAGAGATTGATGAAGTCTCGTTCCATCATTGTTGGGCACCTCTCACAGCGCTGACCCCATGCCTTTGAGCCCGCCAACCCACAACAACACTCCGACTTGGTAACCAGCATAGAGAAGGGGTTCACACACCGCCCACTTCTCACCTCCGGGTAGCACATCGACCGACGGGTATCTGTACATAAGTTGAAGAATGTACTTGTCTACAATTGAGTTCAATGGTCATGGCCAGAATAGTTGAAGTAAATTTCTTTTCCTTACCCAAAACTTTTATTTATTACAAACACAGTTATCCAAATCTATTGAAGATGGCAATTACGGCAAGTGATTTAAAGCTAACAGCCAATAACAACCTAAATTTGAATGATAAATCCCTTCAAATATATTGTTCACGACTTGCTAACAATCCATACAATCACTTTGTGATGAAAAAATTATAAGATTTTAATTTCAGACATAAAATGAATTTTCATTTCAGACATAAAAAAAGGTTTAAAGATATACAAGGAAGCAATTTTTTCAAACCATTATAATGTCATAAACTAGATATTTTTCCCATATCAACATCACTATAAAAGTACAAGATTTCATAGATCGTGATGTAAAATGACTTGTTTCCCTTTCTCATACAAATATGAGCAAATCATTGAATAAAAATGGAAAGGGAATCCAGGCCATATATTAAAAAAAACTTGTTCAAACACACGGATGATTTTAATTATTTCATGAACATTATTCAGATAATTTTTTTCTTGAATGACAATTTTTAAGGAGTGATAGGAAAATAATAGTTCAACTTGAAGCTCAAAATTAACTCAAATTATTATCTCAAGATTTTTTTACGCCAAAACGCAACAATTGTTGAAATTTTACAGACATATCTACATCCTTTTGCCTGTTATAGTTTAGAAAACCTTTACACTTTACTGCCTTTAATATGAGTATAATAGAAGTGTACGAAGGATTCACAGGCCAAATTAGGTTTTGGTTGAGTCAGCACCTTTAGTGACTGACAAAATTTTAAAAAAAATCTTTCGGGATGAAGATAACTCAAAGTAAAATAAGCTAAAGGAATCTCAAGTACATTCATTACTAAGCTATACTTGCTTTACATTACTGTACATTCTTGCATAAGTATAGATGTTTTTGATTAAAGTTACCTCTGCAAGTTCTTCTGTCCTCTCCAAGAGTAAATCCCTTCAAACACTCACATCTGAAGCTGCCCTGGTTATTGATACATTGTCCATTGATACACTGGTCAGGGCCAAACGAACACTCGTTCACATCTGGAAGAAACATATACTAGTACACACCAATCTCGGTAAAAACATCTTGGCATGGATGTCTTATTTATTATAGTTGTTATGTGACTGTGAGACAATTTTCAGTTATCAAGTATCGGCTTAACTTGGCCCAGATATTTTTGGTAACCTGCACAATTGAGGGTATAATAATTTCAGTGTCAGAAAAAAATTGCTTTTGCGCCCGCCCAAACTGACAAAGGCTCAGACAGCACCTCGGACACTTTTGGCTAGGCGCTGACGCAATAATTAGTGCAATTTTGGAATAATATGTTTTTTAAAATATTATTTTACAGTATGTTGTTTTACTATTTCATAAGATAAACATTTGATTGTAGGTAGTATATCAAATCAAACTTTTGCTAAGATGAACAAACAATAGATCCATGCACAAAATTGGCCAAATATTTTTGTTTCAAAGTAAATGTTGGCTCTATAAGGTTAGGAAATATAGGAAGCGCCAGCATACCTTAAACTGTATTCATAGACAATCAGAAACAACCAAACAATTACATTTTGTGGAATAGTGGTACATTTAAGGATAATATTTAACTAAATCTTGAGATATTGATAATATGTCAAAATAACCTTTCTTTGGACAGTTTTGAGCATGGTTTGGACACTTTTTATTTGCTTTACATGGATTTGTAATGCTTTAATTTAACCAGCCACAGTTCAGGAAACATGAAATAACATATAACGATGCGTTTTTGTGTCAAATGTCTGCAAATGTGATTGTGACGTCATAATTCTGTAACAATGCATGAATTGAGAATAGAATGAATAGTGTTCGGAGAATTTTACATCGGAAAGCAAGCTCTGTACAGATGCCAAATTGATTAATGTTGCAAATACCTTGATATTGTTGTACATGGACTACTCACTGGGTTTCTTTGGATGTATGAAATCATGTTGATAAATATTTTAAGCCTAGGATACATGGGAGAAAATTAGGTGGAACTGTCCTAATTTAGGTCTGAACTATCTAAACTTCGGGCATTTTCACATAGACAATAAAAACCGTTAATATTGGATAACTTACAAAGAATTCTGAATTTTACTTACAAATCCCCAAAAATATTACTTTTGATAGTTTGGTTTGCTGATATTCACTATCTTCAGATTATCTTTTATAAAACAGTGTTTCAAAATTACACTATCGAACCTCGGTCAGTTTGCCCTAGTATATTTTTGCAGTAACATCTCAGTAGGATCATGTAAAGTATTCAGCTTCTCAAACCACTCACACACAGTGTCAAACAAGTAGAGAGAAGGATAGTGTTCTCCCTTTATTGAATCCAAAAATCCCTTAAATGGAGTACACAGGCGGAAGTACACGAGTTGGATTCTACATCCCTATGTATTCATACTCTTGTTGTAAAAATAATACCAAAAGTGACTTCTTTAAGATTTGCATTGATTTCAAAGAGGGGATTCTGATTTTCATACATTTCATAATATGTACATTCCTAAAATATAAGTTACTATGAAATACATAATGAATAAAAAGCTCACCTATGCAAACCTGCCCGCTAGGCCCGAGTATATATCCTGGGTTACACACACACTTGTAGCTGCCGTCCATGTTGATGCAGTTACCATTGGTACACATGCCAGTTGTCTGACACTCATTGTAGTCTGAAAAAGAGTTATTTTACAAAAAATTAAATGTATGTATTTTAAAGTTTATTTATTTCAACTTTCTCTGGGTGAAAACCTTGTCATTCCCTCATTCGTAGGAGGGGGAAGACCAAGTAAACAAAGTTCAGTTTTCAAGTAACAAACACGCTGAAACCTCATTGTAGTCTGTCATTAATAATAACATCTTTTTAAGAATTTCAAACTCAAGTTTTAGTATGGTTCCCTGCATGAATATTGTCTCTTTTAATGAATTTTGGAACGGGGGAAAGAATTCCGCCCGTAACCCCCAGTTTATTTTGATGTAAATCCTTTCCAAATAAAGATTTGATTCCAATTGACCAATAAGTTGTGAAATATTTATTCCAAATCGATGTCTTATAATTGTTCATTTTAGTCATCTGGCAATTTCGATTTCATTTGGAGTAGCATGCTGTCTTACCCAAATGGATCATTGCTTTCATTTTGAAATCTTGTAGAGTTATCCAAATTTATACATCAGACTTCTAAAACAGTTATTTTGAAAGACCATTATTAAAATTCTATTTTGTAATGCAGTGGTTTTCTTTTGTTCAATATGCCCCCATTTTCAATGATTAAGTAAATATTTAATATAATCATTTATTGTTGTTATGTGCCATAGAAATTTTTTCATGAAATTAATCATGATAATTCAAAAATTTTCCCTGATGTAAATCGATAACTGAATCATTTTGTTTTTTAAACTGTTATTCCTACAAGCAAACTTACATATACATGCTGCCTTATGTTTCGTCTGCTATCCGTCTTGTAAAACTTGATTTCATGCCAAGCCCTAGAGTCCATCACCCAAATAAATCTTGCACTACCTAAATGTAACTACACAGCATATTGTTTCAGTTATCATGTGCAAAGCACCATCTTCCTGTCTTTCCAATCTTTATTCAATCTTTATTTCTGTCCTGAAAAGACCTCAGGCCTATAGTACATTTACAGAAGTAGTTGGGATTTACATAAGTTAACACTTTGCACTATAGTGTTATGACATATGTTCTATACTTCATTGCATTGTAGATGTACATAGCCAGATTTTATAGTGTAATTTGATTTTTACTGTTCATTAGATTACAGAATTTTATAATACTTGGATGGAAAGTACTGTTTAATATACTTACATTGTAAAGCATTATATACTGGACAAATAAAAAGAAAATGGTTTTCGTCTTCTATTTCATTTAAAGTACAAAGTGTACATATTTTGTCTTGTCCTTTTTAACATTTCTATAGCTACCACTTTCGATTAATAAATCGTGTGAAGAGCATCGAAATCGTGCTGGTGACCGCCTAAATTTCTTTATATCAATAGACGACAAGTAGGTTTCTTTGAATAAGTCGTTTTTAAATTGTTAATAGTAAAAACATTTAATTGACAAATAATTTTTATCACACCATGTGAAGATAAATGTCTTTGAGTCGAACAGTTAGGGAACTAATGAATAGTGATTGACATTCTACATATTGATCATTCCAAATGTTTCCAAAGCCAATAGCAAATAAAAAGTTTCTAACCTGGGATACCCAATTTCCTTGTCCATTCATGTCATACGATAACATTATATTATCCCTTCCGTTGCTGAATATTATTTTGACCAGTTTTGCCCCCGTGGCTGAATTTTCCAGCACTCGCCTCGCTACGGTAATAACGCAATTAGCCCCTGTGGCTGAATTAATTCGCACCGCGAGTCGCGGCTGTTTTTTCGATAAATGGTGTATTCACATGGCGGATTACGGATGAAACTGACCGTTCGATACAAAAGTAGCCCGCCAATCCCGTACACAAATGAACGATCTTTATCCGACACTTTGAATGAAATTTTTATCCTACCTAGAACGGTTTCTATTGCAATATGAAGATTGTCTTTATCTAGAGTTACGGAAAATCCTTAAATATAATCGCACAATTAATTTTTTTATATGGAATTGAAGATACATTATTCCTCTTTACGATGATATATATCTTTTTACAATGCGACCTCTAGTTAGATTTCTACAATTATCTAAAGATTGTCTTTATTTCCGGCTGAATAAAATCCCTAATACTTAGCGCGCATACATGTATTATATATGGAATTGTAGACAATTTATTCTTCTTTATGATGATAAAAGATTGTTAGAAAATGTCACCCTGTTCAAAAGATATACGCCGCGAAAGATGGTTGGGGGTACCCCGAGGATGCTCCGACATAACGGGATTTTTAGCCAGAACTAATTCTCCCTTGGGCAGTCTGGCATCGGTACGCTAATTAGTACCGTTATACCCCCGGGGCACCCCCGAGGCACCAGCATGCGAGTGCCAGTGTTCTGAGCACCAGCGTTGCTTCCTGCTGTACCGATCCTCACACGCGGGCGAACATTCCGAGATAATAAAATCAATCATTCTATACGCACGCCGCATCGTTATTTCTTGCTGCGCATGTACAAATTATACATGGAAATAAAGATAAATCTTTCGTCCTTACGACTGTGAAAAATAATGAAAAGGTGCCAACTGGTTCAAAAGATATGAAAAACGAAAGAGTGATACCCTCAACTACTTGAAAACAAATTTTGATAAGCGTTCTATTTGCGACACCAGTCGCATCATCCACCGCATCGTTATTATTGACTGCGCATATGCATATTATACATGGAATTAAAAACAATTATATTCCCTTGAAATAGGTGAAAAAAATATATAAAAGTATAAAATAGTTCGGGAGATATGAACCGCGAAAGAGCGACACCCTCAACTACATTTATCGCAGCACTCGCCGCACCATTTTTATTAATTGCGCACATGCATATTATACATGGAATTAAAGATCATTCTTTCCGCTTGAGAAAGGTGGAAAAAAAATTAAAAAGTGCCAAATAGTTCGGGAGATATGAACCGTTAAAGAGGGGTACCCTCAGACATTTGGGAAAAAAAATTGATAATTGCGACATTTCTCGCATTATTTGCCGCTTCTTTATTATGTGTTGCGCACATACACATTTCATAATGAATCAAAGCCAGTTCTTTTCCCTTTACGATGATGTAAAAAGTATGAAGTTTCGCCACCCGATTCTAAGAAAACAAATTGCGAAAGATCGGGGGTATGTTCTTGATGCGGCTCGTATCGAACGTCCAGTGACAGCTCACATTGACTTTCTCTGTCTCTTTTACGACTTAAAAAAAAGATTATTTTATTGACAATCAGTATTTTATATTACACTTATTCACCTTATTGATGTGAAGAATAAACTTTATAAGGAGAGTAACGCTCATCCACACTTCTGCTTCTTTCTTCTTTCTTCAATCTTCTTGATTATCCCCCTCATTTTCCTTCTCTGACATCAAACTGATATAAGCTTTAGTGCAATCTTGTGACGTGTGATAAATTCTGAAACATGGTGCTGCACATAGAGCCACATTACACTCGATACATTCGAAAGAAGATTCTTTGCCTACCCTTTTCTTCTTTCGAACTGGCTGATTTGTTTCTTCGAATTCCCTTCGACGAAGTTCTCTATTCGCTTTGGAGCAAACAACACACATGCATGTTAGGTTTTTCTTCTTTCCAACAGGCTGAATCTTTGATGGAAAGTGACGACCATGGAGTCGCAAGACACTATCGTCGCTCGTGCTCGGCCGGCCGCGAGGACGTCTGCGCAGGGAGGGCACTTTTTCTGTTTCGGCGAAGGTGATCATATGCTGCACCAAATCTTTTCTAAATTGACGGCTTGTTTTCAAAGGTTTGTCTTCTGAGAATTCTTTTTAGATAATGTAAGAATTCAACATGGCAACGTTCAACACATGAAACCACACGCGCTTCCGCCATTTAAGAGTTTTCATTTTGAACGGGGTGTACGACAGCATCTGGTTGGCCCGATCCACACCTCCCATATATTTGTTGTATTCGTGCACAATACGTGGTCTCGTATTTGCTTCCCCAGTCACTCGGTTCTTCTTTCCTGTCTCTACAATTTCGGCGTCTTCTACGGTTGACATGAGCAACACTGACTTCCTGTCCTCATACCGCAAAACGAGTAGGTCTTGATTGTGATAGATTGTCATATCCCCTTTCTTCTGATTCTTCTGTGCCTTCTTTAGCTTTTCAGGAATGCCTTTGCGATTTCCTCTCAAAGTTCCCGTCGCACCAGTTCCCATTTCCCACAAGTTTATATACAATGCCACCGAGGAATAGAAATTGTCCATGAACACATGATACCCTTTCCCAGCATATTCCTTCACCAAGTCCATGACGAGATCATACGTTTTCCCACCAACAGAAACAGCTTCATTTGTTTTTCCAGTGTAGAGTTTGAACTTGCAAACATAACCATTTGTTGAGTCGCACAACATGTAGGCCTTTATCCCATACTTCTTCGGCTTGTCGGGATTATATACTTTGAAACTCAGATTGCCTTTCCAAGGCACCAACCCTTCGTCAACACAAATGTTTTGATGCGGCTTATAAACTCTGGAAAAACGATGCACGATGCGTTGGTACAGATAGCCAAGTTTATTCATTGGTGAAAAATGCGGAGTGTTTCGTCCCGGCATTAGGTTGTTATCATTCGATGGCACCGACGGCCGCCGACGTTGTATCAACATTATCAACCCTGATGCCGCCTTCTGACTCCTATGCAACGAGCCGGCGAGTCGCGAACAACTGCCTTCTACGTCAGGAAAGTTCTGATTGTCAGTTGTGGATTACAAAAGTTTTTCAACTTTTGACTTCTCTTCCGAGAATGATAGGTTCCACGGGCCTATCCGTCGGGACGGCCGTAGTCAACGAGCACCCGGCCCCTTGTCTTTAGTTCACTGGAAGGAACTCATGCCATCCCGACATATATAGCAAATTATTTAAAACATCGGAATGCTACCAAACTTTTTTTTCAAAAATGAGTTTCCTCGACCAACAAAAATTTGGCAGAAAAAAACACATACCTGCTGGCGGTGCCCGACGAAAGTCCGCTGAAATATTTTTTCTCGAACACGAACATTTTCGTTGGACACATTTTCTCATGACCTGATGGCGGTGCCCGGCGAAAGATCCCCGACATATTGTGTCTCAACCACAAACATTTTCGTTGGACAACTTTGCCTTGACCTGATGGCGGTTCCCGACGGCATCCCCGACATACTGTGTCTCAACCACAACATTTTCGTTGGACAATTTTCCCATGAACTGATGGCGGTGCCCGACGCAAAAATCCCCTAACTCAAAAAAGACATCAATAACGCTATGAATGTAAATCCAAAAGTTTTTTTTCCTTCAACTTTCATGGTTTATAAAACTCTATAATTGAACACTAAAGAAACAGGATTTCCTTCATAATTTCTTTTACTTATTACATTTATTTATAACATTTTAGCGGCGCTTGTTGAGTCTTTATTTCTATGAGCGCATAAACAAATTGTATATCAAATTGAAGAGAATTTTCTGCTCTTTACGCTGATACCAAACGTTGTTGAGCGCGCCACTTTGTTACAGAAATACGAAATGCGAAACTTGCCAAATTTGCGGCACTTCTTGTGCCTTTATTTTTGTGTGCGCATGTATGATCAATATATTGAAATGAAGAACAACGTTCCGTCTTTATTTAGACGTAATATTTATCAAAATCCGCCAAGTGGTATAGAAAATATCGAGTGCCAAAGAAAGGTACATGAAAATCGAACTTCAGATCACATGAAAAGAACCCTTTGTGCGGCGCTTGCTGCATCGTCGTTTGTTTTAGCGCATGTACATTTTATATATCACTTTGTAGACAATTTATTCCTCTTGATAATGATATAAATGGTTTTGAGATGTGTCATTTGTACACGGGGATATGAAGTGCCAAAGTTTCCCTATTTGCGTCACTAACGGAATTGCGAAGTGCGAAAGTTGTTCTTTTTACGGCACTTGTTGAGTCTTTATTTATTTGCGCGCATAATAATTGATATAGGGAATTAGAGACAATTCATTTGTCTTTATAGTGATGTAAAATTCAACAAAATCTTTTTCACGGTGTAAAAGAAATTCATTGTGAAAGAAAGGCACATGAAAATCGCGCTTCAGATCACATGATAAGGAAGTCGGCAAAATTACCTTTTTGTGCGGCGCTTGCTGTATCTTTATGAATTGTTGCGCATGTACACATTTTACATGGGATTAAAGACAATCTTTTTCTCTATCTTGTGATATAAAAAATGTCAAAATATGTTGAGCACATCATGAGAAAATTGGTGTGACAAAACAGTGTAAAACTAAAAATATATAAAAATCACCTTTTTTGCGGCACATGCGGTATCTTTATTTCACGAGGCGCACATATGTTTTTTACATCGAATTAAAGACATTTTTTTCTCTTTCAAATGATTTCTATATTGAAATCCGCCCAAGGGTTCAGAACATAGGGCGTGCGATAGGAAGGCGTGCATAGGGTCAAAATGCACGCGTCTCAGTAAACGATAGCACGCGCGGGTCGGTAAGCTCGTGCGAGAGGCTAGAAAGTGCCCACAGGCTATTAGCACGTGCGGCGGGGAGTGGGGGAAAATTGAGTGATTTTAACGCTTATTTTCGGTACGATAAACATTATCAATATTCTCATAACTTTCGGAGCATGTTCGCGCATTATTTAGACCACCAACGAAACAAAACACGGTAGCTTAGCTACCGAGACCCGCGGTCATAATTAGTTAGCGTGAGAAAAATAGAGTGTGCTACTCGCATCCCGCTAAGAGGACTTGCGGGCAAAGCTAATTTCATCCCGGAATATTCTGGGACCCGCATCTTAAGGGTTAAAGCATTATTTTGGTATTCTATTAGGAGACATAGCTAAAAATTTCAGCCAATATTTGACTGCATTTATAGAGGTGTAACTATAAAGTGGGAACCTTCCAAGTTCTCCATAAACCTGAACACTAGGTGTACTTAATTTTACTCCTAGATATTTCTTACATGCAAATAGATGAACCTTTTCAATTATATCTATATTTTGTAACCCCCATATTTCCGACCAATACAATAATATTGGTTTTATTTTACTATCAAAGATTTTTAAAAGGTTTTGGTACAAGAGATCGCCTAAGATATGGGTTTGTTTACAGATAGCAATAAACACTTTTTTAGCTTGGGTTGCTGCCTGGTTGAAATGGTTGTTCCAAGAAAGGTTTTTGCTGAATAATACACCCAAATATTTATAAAGTGAAGTCCTGTCTTTTATATGAATAAGAGTTAAGTGAAGTTTTAAGACTCAAGATATGCTTCAATACTTCTACTTTTATGCTTATTCTACAATTAGCACCTTAGAAACAAGTGAAGAAGTGAGCACAGCTCACATAACCCCACTTCAAACTATTGTCTAGCTTTCTTGAAAGAAAAAAATGTCAAATCTACTGTAAAGATTAACATTTGTAAAAGGGCACATCTAGATATCATTGTTGACTTGTGTATGAAGTTTGGTGAAGCTAGCATGTATAGTTTAGGAGATATGCTCTGAACAAAATAACTTCTCATAGTGTCACTGTTCATGTAATGTTTCCATGGAAACTAAGATGTATATTTCAGGACATATAATCCAGACAAAAGACCTTGTCATAGTCACTTTGTTAACCACAAAAAATAAAACTCATTTGTTGGTATAACCCTCAAAAAGGCTCATCTAGGAATCATGGTTGATAAGTGTATGAAGTTTGGTGAAAATAGCATGTATAGTTTAGAAGATATACTCCGGACAAAGGACTTTGTCACTGTTTTAGTCATGTTTCCATGGAAACTGCAAAATCATTTATTGGTCTAACCCTTTAAAAGGCACATAGGCTCTAGGGATCATGGTTGATAAATGTATGAAGTTTGGTGAAGATAGCATGTATAATTTCGGAGATATGCTTCGGACATATGACTTTGTCATAGAGTCACTGTTCAGTCATGTTTCCTGATGGAAATTGCAAAAAATAAAAATCATTTGTTGGTGTAACCCTCAAAAGGCACATCTAGGGATTACTGTTGATAAGTGTATGAAGTTTGGTGAATCTAGCATGTATAGTTTAGGACAAAGATTTGTGACAGACGGACGGACGGCCTTACAGCACCCCTGCTTACGCTGTAAGAGGGGGGTTAGTAAATCAATGATGTAGGCTATTGACATCGTCATTCAACATAAAATTAATTCATCATCAGAAAGCATATAATGATAATCATAAAAATAAAGCCATAGGTTCTGTAGCTTATCAACCATTGTATTGTTGATGTGCAAGACTAAAATACATACCTGTTAGTTCTCTAGGTGAAATACATTATCAAAATTGTCCAGTATCAGTGCATTAGACAATATGTTTTAATGCAAAATTGGAAGAAAAAACCCAAAAACAAATCATATTCATAAAATAACAAAATGGAAAACAGATTCTTTAAAAAAAAGGAGTGACTTTATTTTGATTCATTAATACATTTTTATATTTGGTTTCTTACATCTTGTAGAAATATTCTCTGAAAGAACAAAATGCAATTAAAAACAACTCAAAACACTGTTTCTCTCCAACTTCCTTTCTCCATCTTCCTACCTTTCTTCCTTCCTTCTGATATCCACAAAACCCAAATTAACTTAAACCAAATGAAAATCACCCAAACCCCTGCCACTAAACAGGGAAATCGGTAGATAACAGGTAACCAAAAGTCTGTCCCTGGCAATCTTAACAAGCTCAGTCATACACTAAAGCATTGCAAACAGTTAACATATGTAGATAATTTGCTTATTAATTGTGCAACAGGCATGATTTTAGGCTTGTTTGATTCCTCATTATGACATCAGTATGATTGAAGTGAACATTTCTCAAGGCTTTCAAATTTCAAATTTACGCTTTAAGTGTGAAGCAGTTTTGGAGGAGAAGCCGAAAATGTGTAAAGGACATCGGACTAGATGCGGACAATTGGCCATGTCATAAGCCAAAATGTTTTAAATTCAGGGGTTGGTATTCCAAATTTTGACATGCACAGATCACTGCTTTGTGGATGCTTCTTTAGGCGATTGAGGGACTACGCGGTTTAAAGCTATATATATTCATTACATGAGCTAAAATTTCCTCAACAAACATTAGTTTATCCCAAACGTATTATCATAAGAGGGACAATACATTTCATTACTCGGCCCCTTTCATACATTATCGTAGACAGCAAAATCAAGTATCAAGCAAAAGCCATCTTTGTGAGCACCTTATCATTTGAGGTAGGGAAATGGATTAGCATAGTGTAGCCGATCATAGTATGTTTGTTTTGTGAGCACCTTATCATTTGAGGTAGGGAAATGGATTAGCATAGTGTAGCCGATCATAGTATGTTTGTTTTAAAACTGCTTCTTTTGATTTCAAAACATTTTCATATATTTTCCCAATTCGTCTTGCTTTTGGTGAGATCACTTAATTTATGTAAAAAACATGCTACTGCCCCTTTAAAGTGGAATATGTTCCGAAGCGCCTTCCTTCATAGGAGTTGTAAAATGGGATCCAATATACAGCATTTTGAAGATTACTTCAGAACATGATCAGAAACCTCTTTCTCCGACAAAGGTTCAAAAGAGGATAATGATGGTAATTCATGGTTTGAGAGTAGGCGGTTATGCAGGGTGGTAATCTATGCGTTGGTGGATGTTTATGTACATATTTATCAAAGAAATAGTCAAAGACAACCTGAAGCAACTCAGAGCCTGCTTCATTGTTTGGCATGACTGAGGATGTTTTACCCATCAGTTTGTGTGACACTGAAGAGTTGCTTCAATAATGTTGTGTTGCTTACATCACTGTTTCTTCCTTGCTGATTCAATTGCACTATCACATTCCTAATGATGAAATTATGTAAAGTCGAAAAATGAAAGTTAGATTGTTATAAAACAAAAAACATACAATAAATTTTCTCAAAGAGCATATTCATGAGAGATAGAATTCAGTACTATTGAATAAACTCACCGAGACAAAAAGCTCCGTCGGGGGAGAGCTGATAGCCATTGTTACATTCACAGCGATAACTTCCATCAGTGTTCACACAACGCCCATTTATACACAGGCGCCCATTTTCTGTACACTCATTAATATCTGGAAGTCAAGACTTTTGTTAGTAAAAGTACATGTTTATAACATTAAGTGAAGCAAAATATATAAAAAAAAATTTTGAGACACAAGTTTGTTTTTCAGAAATATTTATGCCACATTTTCTTATATTGAATGGACTATGATATGTGTAAATGTATTTGAATTGAATTATTAATCAAAATTGATTTAAGAATAGATTATATTACGAAATGTGCAATGTGATTGCTACCTTATTATTAGCAGAAAACAGTGGCAATCATAGTGATGCATCTGTTGATTGCTACTTTATTTATTTGACATGAAAAGAAAACTTTTTTGTATCTATTTTCAAAGTATAAATTTGATAGATGTATCGATAAAATATCAACAAATTAAAAAAAAAATGTATATAAAGATTGATCAACAATCCCTAACACTATCACAGAAAGGTTTTTCCGCACTCAAGAGTACTGGTGAATCACCAATGTTTTCCTTTTTGAATGAATGTGACGTATTCTTTGTCAAATCTCCAAAAACCAGTTTTCTACTTTCAGATGTATGTTGCAACTTGATTGTGTTATCAGCATGTAGAAATGAAAAATTTTGTTGCCACAGAAATATCTACAGAGAAACATCCTCTTTTTACAAATTCTCCCTGTCAAGGTCCAAATAAGTAACCAATCACTCCCATCTTTGCAATGGTCTAGATAAGTTTTTGGTTGAATGAGAATTTCAAAACCAAAAGAATATGAGATTTTTCAACATTCTTTCCCTGTACATAAGTAAGACAAGTGGGACAGGCAATTATGTATGTAAACACAATGAAAATGTGAAAAAACAAGAATTCTGAGCAAAGTCAGACTGCACTATTAATGACTGTTTGTCAATTCATATGAAGTAACCCTGGACCTCCTGCGAGGCACATCATGTTTACCTTAACACTATAAAAGAGGTAGATACATACCATAGCAGACTTGCTGGTTTTGAGACTGTTTGAAGCCCACATTACATCGACATTTGTATGAACCATCCATGTTGTAACAAACCCCATTTGGACACATGCCCTCCTCAGCACACTCATTCATGTCTGAAATAATCATTGGTAAATGCCAGTGTCAAATGAATCCAAGTACTTACATAATTCTTAGTTCGCTAAGATTCAAGTCCCATATAAACTTTACCTATCAAGGGTCTAATCCTATGATTCTTGATTTGTTTAAATTCAATTAAGAATTGAATGTCAGTTTGTGTGTTTGCAATGGAAAATGAACGATGTCAAAGCTACATTCAAACTCTTGTGAACCAAGCGAGCTTGAATGTAGCTATGACATCGTTCATTTTCCATTGCAAACACACAAACTGACATTCAATTCTTATAATTTCGAACCATATTAGGTCATATTTGTTAAGCGGAGCAATACAAATTTTGTCTTAGCCTCTGAACGAGTAACATTGTGCAACGAGAAAAGTTCCAATTAAAAATTCTACCGCCTGTTTATTCCGTAAATTTCATTATATTGAGGAATAGCGGCGCTAAAACAAAATGAATGAAGCGTACACAGAAATAAAATCCACACAAGTACACAAGATCAGAGTTATCTGCCTTATGAATAATTACCATGTCATGGCGGCCGCTATGAGCCGACATTTGTTCGTGTCTCTTCTCCTAAATATGTAAACAACAGTCGTTTAGCAAGGTTGTGAATACAATGACAATGCATTTGCCCCTCACTTATCAAGTATGGATTTATCGTGAGTGTTTTATCGGGTTTAGTATACGCCATGGTTCCCTAAAATGATCGTTTTGATCGCTTCAGTTTAAAAGGCAAAAACACCTGATGCGATGCATATTCAAGAATCATAGAAACAATTAAATTCAAAATATTATATATTCAAATTCCTCTCTTCATTTTATTGAATAAAGAAAAACGAATATGGTAAGTAAGAATTTATATAAATTTGTCACTAGACGTGGACATCCAGGAATTAAAGTTGTTCCGGTAAATGTTCACACGACCTAGATTGGCTAGAAACTGTTCACACAAGTATGAACATTTTATTCGGGGACTTCATGGGAAATAAACCTCTGGAATTAAGATCACATGACCGTGCTCTCAACCAATCAACGTTCAGGATTATGTGTAAACTTCAAAGTGCAAAATTATGTCTGTATAATCTTTATATGTCTAGATTAAACTCCTATGATATCATTGATAAGCCTAGATTCAAGTCCTATAATTCTTTATTTGCCTAGATGCAAGGCCTTTCTAACCCATTATATTTTATACAACTCTTGATTCACCTGGTCCACATTCAATCTTATATAATTTATATAACACTTGGCTTCAAGTCCTTTATAATTTTTCATTCACCTAGATTCAAAACAAATATAATATTTTGCTTTTTGCTTAGTTTCAATAACTATCAATTGCCCTCCTTCAATTTGTATGTGTAATTGATTCTTAAATGAGAGACATTTTGAGGCACTCCATGTGTCTCTTTATAAATCTCCTTTCAAATCAAAATATTATTCATTCAGCTATTTTATTTACATATCATACTTGATACCTATGTTCAAGTCTTACATGATTAACCCTCAAGCCGCGGTTTACGGAATGGTCCGGGATGAAATTAAACTACGCCGCAGTTAGCCTTGGCGAACCCCGGAAGCCGGACTTATAATCTGACGCATTTACTAATTAACGCAATTGTACCATGTAGCGGATCCCGGAAAAAAATTGCACGGCAGTCGTGTCGGTTGAACGCGTGTATTTTCGTTCCGGCTTTCGCTAAGCTGCCGATTTTTTCCCCGTTGTTGTTCTAAAAAATGGGGGTATATTTTCCGAAAGTTTTATAGATATTGGTTATGTTTATCGTACCGAAAATATGCATTACAAACGCTCAATTTTCCCCCACTACCCGCCGGGCTTGCTATAGCCCTGGGGCTTATTGCTCCCCTCGCGCACGAGCTTATCGAGCTGCGCACGTTATTGTTTGCTCAGGCGTGCGCACTCACAACAAAAGCATACCTTGCTTTCGCACGCCCTATGATCTAAACCCTTGGGCGGATTTCAATACAGGTGGGATCATTTGAAAGAGGAGAAAATTGTCTTTAGTTCGATATAAATTACGAATATGCGCTAAAGGAACTGAATATACAGCATGTGCCGTAAATGAGGTGATTTTCAGATATTTTTAGTTTTATACCTACTTTCACACATTATTTCTCATCATGTACTCAACGTATTTTGGAATTTTTTATATCATAAGAAAGAGAAAAAGATTGTCTTTCATTCCATGTAAAATTTGTATATGCGCAAATATTTATAAAGCCACAGCGAGCGACGCACGAAGAGCTAATTTTGCTCTTTTACCCTTGTGAACTGAGTAGCGATTTTGTGATATACTTTTCTTTAGTACTTCATATCTTTTTAACTGTTTGGTGCATTTGGATAACTATTATATCACAATAAAGAAGAAAAAGTTGTCTTCACCTTTATATAAAATATGTTCACTCACATAACAAAAATATTGACACAGTAAGAGTCACAAATAGAGCAATTTTGGCACTTTATATCTCCGTAACCAAATGACGCATTCCCACAACTTTTATATCATTGTCAAGAGGAATACATTGCCTACATTATGATATATAATATGTATATGCGCTAAAAGAAATAGCGATACAGCAAGTGCCGCACAAAGGGCACTTTTGTCGCTTTTTTATTATGTGATATGAAGCGCGATTTTCATGTACCTTTCTTTCGCACGCAATATCTTCTATACCGCTTGGCGCATTTTGATAAATTTTACATCTAAATAAAGAGGAAACAATGTTCTTCAATTCCATATATCGATGATTTATGCGCGTGAATAAATAAAAGCAAAACAAGTGCCGTAAAAAGGGCAATTTTCGCACTTCGTTCCGCCGTTAAGTGCCGCGAATAGGAAAACTTCGGCACTTTATATCTCCGTAACCAAATGACGCATTTCTACAACTTTTATATCATTGTCAAGAGGAATACATTGCCTACATTTTGATATATAATATGTATATGCGCTAAAAGAAATAGTGATACAGCAAGCGCCGCACTAAGGGCACTTTTGTCGTTTTTTATCATGTGATATGAAGCGCGATTTTCATGTACCTTTCTTTCGCACGCAATATCTTCTATACCGTTTGGCGCATTTTGATAAATTTTACATCTAAATAAAGAGGAAACAATGTTCTTCAATTCCATATATCGATCATACATGCGCACATAAAAAATAAAGGCACAAGAAGTGCCGCAAATTGGGCAAGTTTCGCATTTCGTATTTCTGTAACCAAGTAGCGCGCTCAACAACGTTTGGTATCGACGTAAAGAGCAGAAAATTCTCTTCAATTTGATATACAATTTGTATATGCGCTCACAGAAATAAAGACTCAACAAGCGCCGCTAAAATGTTATAAATAAATGTAATAAGTAAAAAAAATTATGAAGGAAACCCTGTTTCTTTAGTGTTCAATTGTAGAGTTTTATAAACCATGAAAGTTGAAGGGAAAAAAACTTTTGGATTTACATTCATAGCGTTATTGATGTCTTTTTTGAGTTAGGTGATTTTTGCGCCGGGCACCGCCATCAGTTCATGGGAAAATTGTCCAATGAAAATGTTGTGGTTGAGACACAGTATGTCGGGGATGCCGTCGGGAACCGCCATCAGGTCAGGGCAAAGTTGTCCAACGAAAATGTTTGTGGTTGAGACACAATATGTCGGGGATCTTTCGCCGGGCACCGCCATCAGGTCATGAGAAAATGTGTCCAACGAAAATGTTCGTGTTCGAGAAAAAAAATTTCAGCGGACTTTCGTCGGGCACCGCCAGCAGGTATGTGTTTTTTTCTGCCAAATTTTTGTTGGTCGAGGAAACTCATTTTTGAAAAAAAAGTTTGGTAGCATTCCGATGTTTTAAATATTTTGCTATATATGTCGGGATGGCATGAGTTCCTTCCAGTGAACTAAAGACAAGGGGCCGGGTGCTCGTTGACTACGGCCGTCCCGACGGATAGGCCCGTGGAACCTATCATTCTCGGAAGAGAAGTCAAGAGTTGAAAAACTTTTGTAATCCACAACTGACAATCAGAACTTTCCTGACGTAGAAGGCAGTTGTTCGCGACTCGCCGGCTCGTTGCATAGGAGTCAGAAGGCGGCATCAGGGTTGATAATGTTGATACAACGTCGGCGGCCGTCGGTGCCATCGGCACCTTCGGCGGGATTGTGAAAAGTCGTCCAAAAGTTAGAAAGTGTCCGGCGACATTAGAACTTGTTCGGCTGGATTGTGAAAAGTTGTCCGAAAGTTAGAAATTGTCCAGCAATGTTAGAATTTGTCCTGATTTTGACTTTTGCAACAAAATGAAAGAAAATGTCCGGCATTCGCCAGGACAGTTAGAAAATGTCCGGAATTCCGTCATTATTGATGGCCGCTGGCGCCATCGGCGCGCAACGGTATATTTGTTTACAAAACTCACAAAATGGGGCAATTGAATGTCCATGAAGCTCACATTGAATTTTTCTGTATAGGTTATCAGGATTTGATAGAATATCTTGCACATTTCTAAATTCTTTTCAATCAATTACAGATTGATGTGAAAGATGCCTAAGGCCAGGCGACCGAGGACTAGGAGTTGGGAAGGGCCGTCAACGTCAAGCGACGACGACTTCATCAACGAGGTCCATGCTGATGAAGCTTCTGACATGGAGTCTACTGATGAGAGTGATAGTGAAAGTGACAGTGATAGTGATATGGAAATAAGAAACATTGCAAAAGACATATTAGCTGCTACTGGTGGGGCTGGTACATCCACAGAGGAAGAGTTCAGTGGCTTTGATGAGCAATATAATGAAATGGACACACATTTTGATGACCCTGAGAACTTTATGGAACGCTGGACAGAGGGGCCGAGGCCACGTGGACGTGTTGATCTGCATTTTACTGGCGCAACGGGATTAGGACGGTTTATAGAATTGCCTGATAATCCGCATCCTATAGATTTTTTGGGGTTATTCCTGCATGAAGATGATTATGGATCGTTGGCAGCAGAAACCAACAGGTACTTCCACCAGCAAGTCGATGATAAGGTTCTGAAACCATGTTCACGGTTGAGGCAGTGGTATGATACGAATGCTGAAGAAATGAAAGTATTCGTTGCAATGACTATAGCGATGTCTCTAGTTGTACAGAGGAATTTTTCTGAGTATTGGTCAACAAGTGATGTGACGTCCACGCCTTTCTTTGCCAAATGTATGCCTCGCGATAGGTTCTGGTTATTACTAACGTACCTACATTTGAATGATAACAACCAAATGCTGGGACGAAACACATCTCATTTTTCACCTATCAATAAACTTGGCTATTTGTACCAGAGAATCGTACATCGTTTTTCTAGAGTTTACAAGCCGCACCAAAACATTTGCGTCGATGAAGGGTTGGTGCCTTGGAAAGGCAATCTCAGTTTCAAAGTATACAATCCCGACAAGCCGAAGAAGTATGGGATAAAGGCCTACATGTTGTGTGACTCAACAAATGGTTATGTTTGCAAGTTCCAACTCTACACTGGAAAAACTAATGAAACTGTCTCTGCTGGTGGAAAAACGTTCGATCTGGTGATTGATTTGGTGAAGGATTATGCTGGGAAAGGATATCATGTGTTCATGGATAATTTCTATTCCTCTGTGGCATTGTATATAAACTTGTGGGAAATGGGCACTGGTGCGACGGGAACGTTGAGAGGAAATCGCAAAGGCATTCCAGACAAAGTAAAGAAGGCACAGAAGAAACAGAAGAAAGGGGATATGATAGTCTATCACAACCAAGACCTACTCGTTTTGCGGTATGAAGACAGGAAGTCAGTGTTGCTCATGTCAACCGTAGAAGACAATGAAATTGTAGAGACAGGCAAGAAGAACCGAATGACTGGGGAAGCCATTGCAAAACCACGTATCGTGCATGAATATAACAAGTACATGGGCGGTGTGGATCGGGCTGACCAGATGCTGTCGTACACCCCGTTCAAAATAAAAACTCTCAAATGGTGGAAGCGTGTGTGGTTTCACGTGTTGAACGTTGCCATGTTGAACGCCTACATTCTTTACAAAGAATTCTCTAAGGATAAAACCTTGAAAACAAGCCGTCAATTCAGAAAAGACTTGGTACAGCACATGATAACCTTCGCCGACACAGAAAAGGTGCCATCCCTGCGCAGACGTCCCCGTGGTCGACCAAGCACGAGCGACGATAGTGTATTACGTCTTCATGGTCGTCACTTTCCATCAAAGATTGAGCCTGTTGGAAAAAAGAAGAATCTCTCACGCACGTGTGTTGTTTGCTCCAAAGCGAGAAGAGAACTACTTCGAAGGGATGTGGAAGAAACAAATCAGCCAGTTCGAAAGAAGAAAAGGGTAGGCAGAGAATCTTCTTACGAATGTAGCGACTGTAATGTGGCTCTATGTGCAACCCCATGTTTCAGAATTTATCACACGTCACAAGATTGCACTAAAGCTTATATCAGTTTGATGTCAGAGAAGGAAAATGAGGGGGATAATCAAGAAGATTGAAGAAAGAAGAAAGAAGCAGAAGTGTGGATGAGTGTTACTCTCCTGATCCAGTTGGTTTTCACATCAAAAAGGTGAAAAAGTGTTAATAGAAAATACTTTATTGTAAAAAACTCATTATAAATAAAAAATAATCTTTTTTTTATTGCGTAAAAGAGACAGAGAAAGTCAATGTGAGCTGTCACGGGACATTCAATATGAGCCGCATCACAAACCTCCCCCGATCTTTCGCAATTTATATCTTCTGAATCGGGCGGCCGAACTTCATGGTTTTTATATCATCATAAAGAGAAAAGAACTGGCTTTGATATAATATGACAATTGCATGTGCGCATGAAATAATAAAGAAGCGGCGAATGATGCGATAATTGTCGCAATGATAAAAATAAATTCACAAATGTCTGAGGGTACCCCTCTTTCTCGTTTCATATCTCCCGAACTATTTGGTATTTTTTTAAAAATTTTCCAGCTTTATCAAGACAAAAGAATTATCTTTAATTCCATGTATAATTTGCATATGCGCAGTAACTGATGAAGATGCTGCGAGTGATGCGACAAATGTCGCAAATAGGACGATTATCGAAATCTGTTTTCAAATAAATGAGAGTACCCTCCTTTCGCGGTCCATATCTCCTAAACTGTTTGGTTTATTTTCATAATTTTTTCAGCTTTATCAAGACAAAAGAATTATCTTTAATTCCATGTATAATTTGCATATGCGCAGTAACTGATGAAGATGCTGCGAGTGATGCGACAAGTGTCGCAAATAGGACGATTATCAAAATCTGTTTTCAAATAGTTGAGAGTACCCTTCTTTCGCGGTGTATATCTCTAAAACCAATCGGCGCTTTTTCATTATTTTTACACTATCGTAAAGAGGAATGATTTATCTTTAATTCCATGTATAATTTGTATGTGCGCATGAAAAAATAACGATGCGGTGCACGTAAAGAATTCCTGTTTCATAATGCTGGAGTGTTTGCGCGAATGCTCGCCCGCGCGTGACTTCACCCGCCGAGGGAATCGGTAATGCGGGAGCCAAGGCTGTTGCCTAGAAGTCTGTGGCACTCGCATGCTGGTGCCCCGGGGCATAACGGTACTAATTAGCGCGCCGGTGCCAGAGGGCCCCGGGGGATTTAGTTTTAGCTAAAAATGCCGTAGGGTCGGAACGTTGTCGGGGTACCCCCAGCCATCTTTCGCAACGTATATCTTTTGAACCGTAAGACATATTCTAATAATTTTTTCGTCATTGTAAAGAGGAATAAATTGCCTATAATTCCATATATAATACATGTATGCGCGCTCAGTATTATGGATTTTATTTAACTTGAAATAAAGACAGTCTTTAAAAACCTGTAGAAATCTAACTAGAGATCGTATCGTAATTATTTTCATACCATCGTAAAAAGGAATAATGTATCTTCAATTCCATATAAGAATTTTAGTTGCGCGATAATATTTCAGGATTTTATTCAACTCGAAATGAAGACAATCTTTAGATTATAATAGAAATCGTTCTAGGAGGTATAAAAAATTCATTCAAAGTGTCGGATAAGGAGTGTTCATTTTTACACGGGATTCGCCAACTGACTTTGTATAAAACAATTTATTCCGTCCGTACTTCGCGGTATAAAAACATCATATACTGTAAAAACGGTCGCGTCTCGCGGCGCTAGAAAATTCAGCCACAGGGGCTAATTAGGCTTTAACGGTAGCGAGGCGAGTGCTGGAAAATTCAGCCACGGGGGCAAAACTGGTCAAAATAATATTCAGCAACTTGAGGGTTAAGGATTTAAATATCATAAGGATCTCACTGATTGACCAGTCTGATTAAAATCGACCATGTTTCGAAGAATAAAAGTTTCAAAATATTGACTCTACCGAGATTCGAACTCTATTTGTGTAGGCTATCTTCTCCACTAGGTCTGACCGCACCCTACTGTAGCGCACGTGCTGACACCAGTTTAGCGCATACAAAACCTAGTCATTAGCGAACCAATCGCATCATCGCGTTTAAAATAAGATCCATAGCAGCAGTCAATGTTAACGAATGGTGAATGAGAGTTACTTGCCCCTAGCTACTGATACCGAATGCTTTTGCCGCACGCATTGTGATTGGTTAGCTGTGTTTACGTAAGAACGTGCGCTACAGTAGGGTGCGGTCAGACCTAGTGGAGAAGATAGCCTACACAAATAGAGTTCGAATCTCGGTAGAGTCAATATTTTGAAACTTTTATTCTTCGGAACATGGTCGATTTTAATCAGACTGACTGATTGACTGTTACCATAACAAACATGTTAAAAATGGGTACTCTTTGTAACAATATAGCTTTCTTATGTTTAAAATCGTCTAAGCACTCACACTTTATTGCACGTAGAACAGCTAATAGTGGTATTTCTATTCTTGGGCAGAAATGTGACACATTATTACTTGCAACTTGATACAATTTTCTGAAAATTATCAGTGACAATTTCATGAATATTGTCTTGTTTAACCAACTTCTGACTGAAGGCACACTTAAATGAAGACAACTAAGGACTATTAATTACTTTGTAATAGTTAACAAGATGATAGTCATATATCTTAAGTCTCTTTTACATAGAGCATTTTATTTGCTTGCGGCAGTTTACCGGTAGTCAACACAAAGGCTTTTATATCTATTGTCAAATCTAATAATGTTTTACCTTCTAAAGGAAATGTGGAGAAATGACAATTAGAGACCTAAATAGATTTTGCTTGGGGTATTGCCTTGTTTCAAGTTAGACATATTTTTTAAAATCGGTAATGTCCAAATTTACATGATTGTTGGTTTACTACAAGAAGATATATGATTCATGAGTGTTTAATGCATATCAAAGATGCATAATCAGAATTTAATATTTTCCAAAGATTTTTTTAATGTATTTCTTATACATTTAGCAAACAATTGCTACCAACTTATCAAAAATAAACACATAATTCATGGAATTATGGACAATAAAGGAAAGGGGCCCCCATATCCTCTTGGTAATATAAATAGAAAGAGGCATATTATTTTCAAGGTCAGGTTAAGGACTCGGCATTAAACACATTTTAAATTTGCGTCACAGTAAACCATCAATGAGAAGTTAGACGCGCATTCAATGTTTACATGGGATGATGCATTTACACGTGCATTGTCATAGCAACTGTGCAATTGATATTGACACTCGCTAAGAACTGTAAACGTAATAAAAAATATTGCGAATATTGTCGAAATGTAATTCAGTCAAAAGTCTATTGTCATTTCAAAGTGCAACTTTTAAAACACATTTTAACTCAACCTTTTTTGTACAAAAGTTTTTGATGAATATGATGAACAAGGCTGTCGAAGACAAATACATTGGACCTCCTGTGGAAATCCTACACATAAATGATGATGTTATAAATTGTGTGTTCGCTTTTGCTACGGCAAGTTAGGAGAGGGTTGTATACTTTCTCAATGATTTGAAATTCTGGTTTTGTTATAAGGGTAATTTTGAAGGATTTTTCTACTAAACTTTATATTTGGATACACATCTGAAAAATAACTTGACAGGATTGCTAAGATGACTTTGCATCCTTAACATTGATATTCAACATGAAAAGGGTTTATCATCATGTTGTATCATCTTGATCCAGTTTATAGAAATGTCACTTTAAGACCTTAATTCATACATTTTGAAAGATGTCTTTTTATGACATATATATGTGACAAATTTATGTAAGATTAAATTAAAAGTAGTATGATTTGATAATGATTACCATAACATGGTCATATTCTTACCACATGTATATTTTTCCCTTTGATTTATTACCTGTGCAGTATTTGCCACTGCTGGAGATCACAAAGCCTTTGTTACAGTCACAGGTGTAACTGCCCTCTGTGTTCTTGCATCTTCCGTTTCGACACAAACCTTGCTGTTCACACTCATCAATGTCTGGAAAAAAAATGTAGCAATAAGGTTGTTGGTCTGTCCTCATTATGAATATATTTTTTTTAAAGTCAGTGAACAAAACAACATTTCAGTACCTCCTGTTGCCAGGGTTAGAAAATGTAATCCTTGAATATTTTGCAATATTCAATCAAGGATGAAGGATTTTGGGAAACCGTTCCAAATGATCTACTTTTTCAAATGATTGTCATCATCGATAGAACAATGTGAGTTTCTTTCCTTCTCTAATTTTATTGGTTGAACATATTTTTTAAACTTTCATTGCTTATGAATGATTGAATGTCCTAAAAATATACTAAAAGGAAGTGTAATACCAAGTGTAACGCCATTATGACAGAATATACCGCTACTCACAAATGGTTGCACGGCAGGTGCATGAAAATCAAATAGGTGTTGTTAGAGATCATTAAATTAAGAATTGAATTTGAATGGGATAAGATTACATAACAAGCACATGTATTTCATAAAACAGTAGACTTGTGAAAACAGTGCGATGGTTATGACAACATGGGCATAGATCATAATTGATCTACACTTGCTGTAGGATAGTCCGTATGACATCATATTAACTCCTAGAACTATATAAATTACCAAATAATAAATAAATTGATAAATTGAAATATCAATTAATTGAAGGTTTGACATGTTTAAACTGCGAGATCTGCCGTTGTTTTTTCTATAGGGAGGGAATAAGGTCATTGCCTCTTACATCACATAGGGCCTTTCATTTCTAATCACTGGTGCTTATAATTATGTTGATTTTTGAAAAAGCTATGTACATAAGTTGTTTTTTGGCCAATTTCAGAAATTTAAAGTCTAGTCAATGTCAAATTCTTATGAATACATTTGAATGAATCCTGAAGGTGGCTATGGGGTATTTCACTCGATCTTTAATACTTTGAAAGAAGCTTGACTCAATAGTAGCAAATTATTTCATGGCGTGAAATAATAGAAAAGAAAAAAACATGACTTTTAAAGCATTTCATTATATCAAATGTCATCTATAAATAAGTTCAAAAACACAATATCAAAATCTACTTAATGGTATTTCTTAATACTAATGAAACTCTAATACTGAAATTTATCTTTAATAAAATCTCTAAGCTATGGTTTGTTAACAAATCTTAAAAAAATTCTTCAGTTATTGTCTTTTCTTCTATTTATGTCATAGTCTGAAAATAATTATTTTATTATTAACAAAATCTGTTTTTTTTGCAAATGAGAACACATGTACTTTAATCTATCCATGAAGAACTTGTTGTACCTAATATTGTATCATTAATAACTGTAAGCAAACAAAATGTTAACTCTACATATATTAGTGCAAACTTTTTCTAAAACTTGATGTTTGATAATATTAAATTCTTTTTATAAATTATACAACAATTGCAAAAAAACATGTTTTATTTTTACTTTTATACATCAAAGAATAAATTCATGGATGGACAATAGCAAATGCACTATGCACAGTTGTTAATGTTTCCTGCCAGTTTCAAAACTGTAAAAGATTGGACTATGGCTACGATTAAGCCCCATTTCAACTCTTACATTCTTATTGCATTCAAAATTATTGTTACAGATACAAATCCATGGAAATAAGTGCAATATAACAAGATGATTGTTTGACATTGTTTTATTGACCATTTCTTTTTCAATAGAACCACCAAAACAACAAAGTTGAAAAGCCTCATTTTACACATGCTGATTATTCTATATACCAAGTTTCATTGAGCCAGGCAGGTTTGGAGCTCTGCTCTAGAAATAAAATTTACCATGGAAACCACTCAAAATAAAAACGTTAACTGTTTTTGCCACTTATCATGACAATATTGAAGTGTTTGTTTCACGATAAAACTATTTTCTCACATTATGGATGTGTTTATTTTAACCCTCAAGCCGCGGTTTACGGAATGGTCTGGGATGAAATTAAACTACGCCGCAGTTAGCCTTAGTGAACCCCGGTCATGGTCATGTTTATCGTACCAAAAATATGCATTACAAACGCTCAATTTTCCCCCACTACCCGCCGGGCTTGCTATAGCCCTGGGGCTTATTGCTCCCCTCGCACACGAGCTTATCGAGCTGCGCACGTTATTGTTTGCTCAGGCGTGCGCACTCACAACAAAAGCACACCTTGCTTTCGCACGCCCTATGATCTAAACCCTTGGGCGGATTTCAATACAGGTGGGATCATTTGAAAGAGGAGAAAATTGTCTTTAATTCGATATAAATTATGAATATGCGCTACCTGAACTGAATATACAGCATGTGCCGTAAATGAGGTGATTTTCAGATATTTTTAGTTTTATACCTACTTTCACACATTATTTCTCATCATGTACTCAACGTATTTTGGAATTGTTTATATCATGAGAAAGAAAAAAAGATTGTCTTTCATTCCATGTAAAATTTGTATATGCGCAAATATTTATAAAGCCACAGCGAGCGACGCACGAAGAGCTAATTTTGCTCTTTTACCCTTGTGAACTGTGTAGCGATTTTGTGATATACTTTTCTTTAGTACTTCATATCTTTTGAACTGTTTGGTGCATTTGGATAACTGTTATATCACAATAAAGATTTTGGCACTTTATATCTCCGTAACCAAATGACGCATTCCCACAACTTTTATATCATTGTCAAGAGGAATACATTGCCTACATTTTGATATATAATATGTATATGCGCTAAAAAAGAAATAGCGATACAGCAAGTGCCGCACAAAGGGCACTTTTGTCGCTTTTTTATTATGTGATTTTCATGTACCTTTCTTTCGCACGCAATATCTTCTATACCGCTTGGCGCATTTTGATAAATTTTACATCTAAACAAAGAGGAAACAATGTTTTTCAATTCCATATATCGAGGATTTATGCGCGTGAATAAATAAAAGCAAAACAAGTGCCGTAAAAAGGGCAATTTTCGCACTTCGTTCCGCCGTTAAGTGCCGCGAATAGGAAAACTTCGGCACTTTATATCTCCATAACCAAATGACGCATTTCTACAACTTTTATATCATTGTCAAGAGAAATACATTGCCTACATTTTGATATATAATATGTAAATGCGCTAAAAGAAATAGTGATACAGCAAGCGCCGCACTAAGGGCACTTTTGTCGTTTTTTATCATGTGATATGAAGCGCGATTTTCATGTACCTTTCTTTCGCACGCAATATCTTCTATACCGTTTGGCGCATTTTGATAAATTTTACATCTAAATAAAGAGGAAACAATGTTCTTCAATTCCATATATCGATCATACATGCGCACACAAAAAATAAAGGCACAAGAAGTGCCGCAAATTGGGCAAGTTTCGCATTTCGTATTTCTGTAACCAAGTGGCGCGCTCAACAACGTTTGGTATCAACGTAAAGAGCAGAAAATTCTCTTCAATTTGATATACAATTTGTATATGCACTCACAGAGATAAACATTCAACAAGCGCCGCAAAAATGTTATAAATAAAATGTAAAAAGTAAAAAAATTATGAAGGAAACATTGTTTCTTTAGTGTTCAATTATAGAGTTTTATCAACCATGACAGTTAAAGGAGAAAAAACTTTGGGATTTACATTCATAGAGTTATTGATGTCTTTTTTGAGTTAGGGGATTTTTGCCTCGGGAACCGCCATCAGGTCATGGAAAAATTGTCCAACGAAAATGTTGTGGTTGAGACACAGTATGTCGGGGATGCCGTCGGGAACCGCCATCAGGTCAAGGCAAAATTGTCCAACGAAAATGTTTGTGGTTGAGACACAGTATGTCGGGGATCTTTCGCCGGGCACCGCCATCAGGTCATGAGAAAATGTGTCCAACGAAAATGTTCGTGTTCGAGAAAAAAAATTTCAGCGGACTTTCGTCGGGCACCGCCACCAGGTATTTGTTTTTTTCTGCCAAATCTTTGTTGGTCGAGGAAACTCATTTTTGAAAAAAAAGTTTGGTAGCATTCCGAGGTTTTAAATAGTTTGCTATATATGTCGGGATGGCATGAGTTCCTTCGAGTGAACTAAAGACAAGGGGCCGGGTGCTCGTTGACTACGGCTGTTCCGACGGATAGGCCCGTGGAACCTATCATTCTCGGAAGAGAAGTCAAAAGTTGAAAAACTTTTGTAATCCACAACTGACAATCAGAACTTTCCTGACGTAGAAGGCAGTTGTTCGCGACTTGCCGGCTCATTGCTTAGGAAGTCAGAAGCCGGCATCAAGGTTGATAATGTTGACACAACGTCGGCGGCTGTCGGTGCCATCGGCACCTTCGGCAGGATTGTGAAAAGTCGTCCGATAGTTAGAAATTGTCTGGCAACATTAGAACTTGTTCGACAGGTCTGTGAAAAGTTGCCCGAAAGTTAGAAATTGTCCAGCAAACTTAGAATTTGTCCTGATTTTGACTTTTGCAACAAAATGAAAGAAAATGTCCGGCATTCGCCAGGACAGTTAGAAAATGTCCGGAATTCCGTCATTATTGATGGCCGCTGGCGCCATCGCGCACACGTACACATGTTGATAGATCCACATGCCAACTTTCATTGATTTGGTTATTCAGTTTGGGAAAATCAGGACAAATCTAAAGAAACTAAAAAAAACTAAACTAAACTAAGAGATAATGACTTACAAAATTATATTAAGTAAACGTTGTGTCATCTACAACTTTTAAAAGATTGACAATTCATTTGCCTTCTATGGCCAGTTAAGATTGTATTTTGTGAACAATTTCACAAGGATTTACAACCTCATAAAGCATTCTTATCTAATTGCATTTTTGCCTACATGGTATAACCCAGTAATGATTTTGGTTTGACCATGACTGGATAAATGCAATAGCAATTCAATAGTCCAATGCAAACAGTGTATTAATTAAATAGCTCGTTAATTTCTGATGGGGATTGTTGGAGAAAAGGTAAGCAGGCTCACCTGGCTCGCATGATGAGCAACTTTTATGCCTACATAAATTTTCCAACAAAGTTACATCCCAAGTTAACAATAAAAAAGCTACAAATTATCATCAATCAAAGTACCATCAGCACTTTTAAAAAAGTGGAAATTGAAATACAAGTAAGCAGCACTGTTACTGCCCAGGCATAATGCTAAATTGTGATGTGATTTCGTCAGTAAAGGTGTACCTTTTTCTGCTTTTTATTGCCTTTGATTTTCTTTGGTAGGTCCAGTTTTTCAGACTGAATGAAAAACTTTTCCACACACTGATTGCAACCTACCTATTACTGCCATATATTAATAGACTATCATAGCTCATTTAATGTTATTCTACTGGAATATTTTGGATTAAGATAAAATTTGGTTAGTTTTAAATCCCTAGGATTTTATAAAAATGAAGAAAATTGAAATTCAATGATCCTTTAAAACATCAATATGAAACACCTTATGGCAATCTGGTACCACTTCATGGATATTAGGTCAGTATGTAATCTCAACAAAACAAAATAAATTTGTAACAATCATTTTCACCATTCCAAAAAAAACACCAAAGCTATTGATATCAGGAATATGTTAATCTTTTTTTATACACATTATCTCATAATGTAGAACAAAGGATGAAATATTCATTTTATAGATATTTCTGTAACATCATTTCTTATACAGAGCATAAAGCATTGTACTTGCATTAACCATAGCTTCTGTTTCAGGTTTTAGACAGTTTCCAACATTTTTAAATTGCTGATATTGTAATTCATGCATATTTAATGCAATGTCACATTAAATACTGAAGTCTTAAGATTATCTTAGTGCAGGCCATTAGAAAAGTCAAGAGATATGCATTCTCTGTGCAATAATGATGATTATGAAACATAAGAAAAGTAATTTATGTGCATAAAGGTTATGTCTGTTCCTTGACATGAAGCCCTGTCAGTGGAATGGTTTGAGTTAAAATCACCATATGCCCTGATACATACACACTCAAACATCACAACATTGTTCTTATTTCGCACCCCTTGAAAGGGTAGCCTTATAAGCACTTCCTTTGAACATTTTCCAAGTTCCTTATAACATTTCGATTTAACAAGCAATACTTGCCTACACAGTTGTTGTTAACTTCTTTAAAACCTTCGTTACAGTCACAGCGGAATGAACTAGCTACGTCCACACATCGTCCATTGGCACAGAGTTTTGGGAATCGTGAACAGAAAGTCCCTGTAATTGGCTGATTCCGTCTGCACAATCGGTCATAAGAATCTGAAAATAAAGGGCAATAAAGAAACTTTGAATAAATTTAAACTGCAACTCAGGTGCAAGTGACCATGTCAATTACTTTGAATTGATAGGTTTCAAATGAAGAGGGTTCCATGTTTAATTGACAGCAGATGTTGTCAGTGACACCTGTAAACAATGTCTTTGTCTAAGTCTTAAAAATAGAACTTTCAATTAATCATGATACAAAGGAATTTTATGGTAGATACTGTTTACCTTTACAACTTTGTTTGCTGGATACATGTACAAGTTGGAACAGGAAGTATGATGTACACATTTTATATCCTTGTTAAAAGGTCTTTCATCTTTGATGACTTGTTGTCAAATTCTTTAACGATGCTAAAGACAGTGACTTTGGCTTAATTGCCTTTAAGGTCACTAGTTTGGAAGCGTGAATGGATGTAATTTCTCAGTGAATCACTGGCTACTAAGAACTTGGAGGACGGGAGGTTTGGTAACTCCTCACATTGATTTAACATGATAGTAATAGGCTAGCTCATTTATCAAAACACTGCAAGATAAAAGCTAATTGATTTATACCTAAATAATTACCTAATTTATACCTGTCAAGCGGCACTGTGCCAAACAGTCATAAATTGTTACCCTTGTTGAGGTTCGCATAATACTTTGGCCTTTTTCTTCTGGGGAAGCAGACAGATATGTTTTTAATATGTGGCCCTAAATTGGTGCAACAGGTCCATAAAATCTATAAATCATGATATTTCAAGGGCCAGTCAATCTAAGTTATTATCATTAGACAAGGAATCTGTTCCAAATATTTAAGATTTCTTGAGTCAATGGTTCTAGAGAATCGATTGATGGAGAGTTGGACAGACAGACGAATGATGGACACCATACCATGCCAAACCCCAACTGGGCCTTTCAGGCCTGAAGTTATAAAAATTTAAATATCTCATTCACTTTCCTAAAAAGAAAAGATAAGGACGTTATTGGTTGGGTCATGTCATACTATATGTGATGTGTGTGAAATAACAGGGAAATTTTGAAGAAATAAAATTTGAGGAAAACATGCTACTACCCCTTTAAACTGCAAATGTTTGTTTTACAAGTTATTAATCTTTTACAGTTATAACTTTTACAAAATGAATTGTAAATGTTCACACTTGCAAATTATTGCCTATATCATTCAAATAAAACCTTATAAAAGTATAAGTAAGGTTATCTGATTAATGTTAAAGTGTTAAATTGCTGAATTCTGCACACTTGCCCTTCTCAGTAACAAGTTCTATAATTATGATACAGACATGAAGAAAGAGAAATACATGTTTTGTAACAATGTTTGGGTGTGCCAGTTACTGAGTACATTTTATGATTCAACTGGATATTTTTTACAATATTAACACAATATTATAAAACGGAACAATTAATCAACAGGTTCATTCATGTCCCGCTGACATTTCGGGCGAAAGGGCAAGTACAACGACATGACCACTTGCCCCTTCTTCAATGAGACTGTTTTACTCAGGGTAACCAAGTGCTTTTATCATGTGGCTTGAATGAAACCAAAACCAAGTTCTACTTGCACTTGCTCGAATTATAAAACCATATCCGTCCACATCATGATGTGTTCATTCTGGAGCTCGCACAAATTCCTCATACATGTGAAAATATATTATTTACACTGCTTTACAGAGCACTTGTAGTCTTAAAACTTAAATGAGGTTGACAATTTTCCTGCAGAACATAACTACATTCCATGTTTTTAATTAAAAAGTAGCCAAATTATTTAGCTTCTTAATGAAACTCCACTCTACTGGCCATAGAAATTGACTGTCAAAGATGTAATTATGTGGGAAAAAATGCATACTTTCAAAATATATTACTACAAGGACAGTGTTTAGATTTAGATTTAGTTTGTAATTAAACATTTGTGTATACTTCGATATCAATTGAGATATTTTCATACTTAAAATTGCATTGTTGTTATACATTTGATCAATCTAGTCATTTCGTTAGTGTAATAATGATGCGTTACAAAGTAAATTAATTGTCAAAATCAATTTGATTTTACAAAATTAATGACAATCCACAAATTGAATATGCTTAAACAGTAAACAAATCCCAAATAAAACAATAAAAATTAGTGTTTGTCATTAACATGTCCCCCGCCACTAACATTGAAAGTAATTGGATAAATCTAATAGTTATAATCAGGGTTGCAGATTCGAAATTTTGCCAGTCGGACATTTCAGTTATAAATCAAACAGAAGTGAACTTTGATACAGATGTAATTATGATAATGTCATAAATAACATATATAAATGACTATGAAAGATATAAAATTGTTTTTCATAAAATAATAATGCTATATCATATTTGAAGCATGATCTACTAGTGCATATTTCTTAAAAATCGCTGATCCTTTCTGGCCATGTTTCTGAATAATTGAAATGTAAACAAACAAATCAACATGTGACAAATTGCATATCGTTCGATTTTAATAATTTGGTAGGAGATATGCCCTTTATATATTTTTTCAATGAGAAGTAAAAAGCATTGTCTGCTGTCACATGTTTGAATAAAAGGCCAGTTTCATGAAACATAAATATAAACAAAATTTGGAATGTGGTGTCAATGAATTTATAACCATATTTGGTAAATACAAGGTCAAAATAATCAACTACTATTTGTGTATTCCTTAAAGTGTGCTGTAACCAAATTTGAAGATATAAGGTGTTACATGAGATATCACATTACCAAGAGTTTGAAAAGCTGTAATTGCTGTAATTAAAGGTCAAGCTAAAAGAAATTGATAGGTGGCAATTGATCCGCAATTTACAGTGTCACAAAATTTGAATGCAACGGATCTTGAGAAAGTTGTCAAAGTGCCTTGATGACCCTGAATATAACCTGAAGGTCACTATCACTTACTGGTGTCTATGATATCACCAAAACTAGGCTGTAACCTAATTTGGAGATATTGGATGCAAGGGTGTGTTGAAAATCAGTTTTAAGTGCCAAAGTATGTGACATTAAAAATAAGTCATTTTTGTTATTCCAACAACATTTATGTTGAAGATTTTGGATGCAGTTCTTCATGGAAAAGAGGTTAATGCTTTCTGGTGAACTTGAAACTAAGTTCAAGGTCTTCAAGATTCAAGATGGTTTAATGTACACCAACACCTCAATTTGGCAGAGTACAAATTCAAAATGTCCAACATAAATTTTTATACATATATAGAGGGTGAAGCATGAAATAATGATGAGGGATTACTGATACATTTATGATGCAAACATTGCATCAAGAGGATTGACGGTACATATATGATTTTCATAAGCAACTGGTATCTGTAAAAATTCCATATAAAGGTCATATCAAAAGTCCATATTTGGTGACATTGAGTGTGACATTGCCTCAACAAGAAATTGAAAAGCAGTAAAAGTGCCTCAGCAACCTTGACAATAAAGTTAAGGTCACCATAATCTGGTTTCAACTGGCATTCGCAAATGCAGTCACAAAATTTGGAGACATTGACAATATTTGTCAATAAATTGTAATGCTCACTTTAAATGGTCTTGAAATACAATACATCAGATTTCAACTTGGAAAATCATTTAAGTCTAATCAACACACCCACACCTATTATATTAAATTACATGGCAGGAAAAGATAATAAATTCACGTTGAATGCCAAGGATAATTTTTTTTATCATTCTTTAAATCTTTAATTAAGACATTTGCGACAATTTTTTTAGACACATATTGAAGAAAAACCAAAGCAGAAGCTATAAGCATGTGTTAATCAGCATTCCTTTTTTAATACTGTTTGTATACATTTCGTCTTATTGTGCACAAAGAGCACAGTTAGCTCTCAAATTCAATGCATGTTTTCATTACAAAATCTGGTAAAAAGCACAGCACAGCATAAGATAAGCATGTGTGTGACTGGAACACGATCTTGACATTAATACTGCTAGTACTGCCAATTATCCATGTAAACATGTCAGGAGACATTGGCTCTGAGACTCCACCAGCAGCTCTTTGTGAATATGGCACAGACTGGTTCAATAGAGCACTGGGTTTGACAACAGGTGTCTCTGTTTGCCACTAAGAGTCTTATCCCATGGAAAGAAACCCCAGATCATCGGATCCAGATGAGCAACATCTACATCTACACTTTGTATATCCTGTATTTTCTGAAGCAGTCCATAAGGAAATGAGCTGAAAACATGATGGGGTCATAGTTGACTTAACCGACCATTTTTAATAATGCTTGTTCATCAGTTCAATATCCTCTCTTCCTCAGAAATTTTACATAAGTCTGGCTGAAGAAATTTATACAAAATATTTACAGGTTTTTTAACAAAATTAACAGATATCAAAGTACTGAAACGTTCTTCGCCAAAATTTTGTTGAAAGAGTTAGAGTATGAGGTTTTTGAATGTTCATGACAGGATATTTCTGAAAAATTCATTAACACTAAGTAATCAGTTAAATCAATTCAGATTGTCCAAAATACCAGAACATTTTTCATAGCCTTCAACAAGAAAAGAAATGGTCCAAGACAGTTGTGGTATAAGCCTTTCAGTCTCCCTCAATAAACCCCATTCACAAAACATAAAACACATGTGTTTCATCTGATAAACAATTGGATCTCAGTTGTAATGTAAAAATACTTTCTGAAACGTGAAATGTGAGTTTTTTTATGGTCCTGCAGAGTGTATTGATAAGGTTTAGACTGCTTGAAATAGGAATGTATTAAAGGCTCCTGTTCATACACAGCCATGGAGCAGGAGTGCGACTTTAGTAGCCAGGTATTTAGATATTTCCCTTCTAAAAAGAAGTTGATAAAAGATGAATCCTCTACTTGTCAACATGTCACAGTATCAGATATTGTATCTGCCTCAAGTTAAGTTAATGTAATGTTAAGAGTAATGTCTAAAATAACAAAAATGTCAACACCATGCATGTATCAAAGGATAAATAATTATGATCAACAGTGTTCAAAATAGCTGGCAACCAATTGCTGGTCTAGATAGACTCGGTTTCTACAAAATGCAGGGCTTGCCCATTCTCTCCCAACAGAGGTAGCTCCGTCATAAATTCCCATACAACCTCTGTCTTAATACGATGGTTTTGCGGGCTTCAGGCAGTTTCCCCCGGGACAATATTGCAACTTAAACTATCTGGCAATATGTAGCCAATGAAAACACTGAATGCATGAAAACAAATTTGTCACAAAAGCCTATGCAATGATGCAGTCGCAATATGAGGTGTATGTGTTCTGAAAATAGGACTCTAAGTGCAACGTGCATATTCGAATAAAGTAAAGCTTCCATAAATAACTTTTGAAACGGCGTCTCTGATTGTACAACTAACTGTGATTGCATCCAATGAGCGTTCGACACTTCGTGCCCGAGAAACCTTCGTATTAAGACAGAGGTTGTATAGGAAATTAAGATGGAGCTACTTCAGTGGGGAGAGAATGGGGCTTGCAAAGGTTTTTGAGGGCTGGTCGATTTTTTCAAACTTCAAGCCCTGCTTGCTTGTAAGGTCAAAAACTTACTTCCAACACTGATGATCAAGATCAAAGTTTAAGTTAATATGGAGGATTCAACCATTCATTGAACAAATTACATTCATCATGACATCCTAAAATGAAGTAAACAATTGCTCGCTCACCTGTGTTCCTGAGAGGACAAGGTTGACAGTACTGTTCACCGATTCCCCAACCCTTGCCTAACATACAACAACAGTCCTGGAATGATGTCTTCTCTGAGATGCGTTCCTGGCAGTTCAAGTTGATAACACTTGTGAAACAGTAGCCCTGTTCCACACCTAGAAATCAGAATAATCAATTGTGATAAAGAACTGCAAAATGAGAAAAAGTTTAAATACTGCATATGTAGGAAAGTTTTTGGTTCATAACAATTATAAAATAGATATTACCGGAGCTGAAAATAATAATAACACATTCAAGTTGATATGTAGTTGTTTATCAGTGTATGTTGTATAGTGATAACCCCATGTGAAAGCAGGACCCTTGTGTCATGGATGTCCATCTGACCAATTTGTAATAGAGGAAAGATCAGTACCATCTATCAGTACTGAATATTTGATGTTGAGGATAATTTATGTATCACATTTTCATGAAACAGGACTATTGTCTGACATTTGTAAATCAGAATTTAGAAAAGGCATTATTGCCATATAGGCTGTGATACTCACTAATCATCATATAACGAAACATTGAAAACAAAACAAAAACCAGTTGAAACAAATTTTATAGATTTGTTCACATAATTTTTCCCAAAACTCAACAAAACCTTGCTTGGAAATAATCCAGAATTACCAAAATCAGTTGTTAATTGATGGCTACAATGATAAAACAATGCCTTTTGATCCAGATTTTAACTAAATGCATCAAATCGCTATCCATTTACTGAACAACAAAGATGCATCTACATAAATTTCTGGATATATGTTTATTATTTCATGGACAAAATACAAACAAATTTTAAGTTCTTATTTGGAAATTACTTTAACGATGGAACTTTTTATATGTCATAAATTTCTACTTTCACTTAAAGGGACACAGAGTATGTTGTTGAGTCAAATATGTCAAACTTCATAAATGGTATTCTCTTATTGGGAAGTGGTGGTTGTTTCAGAAAATCATAATCCTAATTCTTATCAGTTCAGTTTAATGAAACGGGTTGAAGACGTTATTTGAGATAAAAAAATTGGACAGTGGCACTCGCCAATTATTAAACGTAATTTTGGAAACTTATTATAACAGAAACAAAGACAAACATAGTTTGAAAGAGGTGAGTAGGTCATTTAACTTATGTTGATGTCAATTGGACACAGAATGAAGACCTTTTAAATTTATAGGGCCGTTTTCTGATCATCATTGGAAACAAGAAAATATCATAATTTGGGCTTTTTAGAGAAACAAACGCAAGTTTTGGGAAGCGATTTGAACTTAACTTTGGTCATAAGTTATTGTGGCCTTTACAAAAGCCACATGAAAAATCCTGAAACATACTCTGTGCCTCTTTAAAAGTGGCTGACAAATAAAGCTGATAAAAAGGCTGATAAAAGGAAAGCGCTGTCAAGATATTAAGTATCCCAAAGGAATAAGAAGATAACAGATGACATTAGAAAGAAAAAGATTTTTTGAAATAAATACTATTTATAACAATGAATGTTTTATCATATGTCATTTTTAAAGGCATTGTTTTGTAATGACTGTTCAAACAGTCACCATTTTAAAGAATATTGTTAAAGAAATCTTGCCTTGTATAATCAAAGTAATTAATTAGTGTCTAATAGTATAAGTTTTTACCTTTAACATACAAGCTGCCTCTGTAGAATGATACATGGGATTATACTTGTCAACCTTGGAATGTCATTCTGGGAGAAGAGATAGGGAAAAGTGAGGGAGTCAGATTAAACTGGTTCAGAATGAGAGATGGGGGGAGCAAAAAGAGACGGACCATTTGAGAGAATGTTCGTCTGGATGAGTGAGAGAGAAAAAAGATTCAGTGAACGAGAAGATGAATGAGGAATTTCAGATAAGCTGACATAGGATTTAGAGTCCATGTATTAGATAAATTTATCTCATCAAGTTTTCAACAGTGCAAGTTCACGTTTATTGTCTCCCTGGAACATTGTTCACAAAGTAATTTTTCCTAAGGTTAATCTGAATTCATTTTCCTTTATCACGCTAAAGTAATTCAATAACTTAATTATGATTACTAAGAGGTAAAATAGACCCAGATATTAATGATGATTTGTATTCAGGGGCCTAATGAAGTTAAGTTCCTTTCTTCTAAACTTTTCAATATTCTATTTCAAAATTTTAAAACAGAGCCATTGACTTTGTAGCTCATTAATATCATTTCACATATAGTAGCAGGTCAAACAAGTGCATATCCTGAATCACCACACATTCAGTATACATTGTTAATTTTGCATGGACTTTATCAACACCTTTACCAGTAAGAATTGCAGTAAATGAAACCATCAGCGCTAGCAAAGTTATACCAGTGGATTTGATTTGGAATGCCCAGTCACATTCTCCTATTGTACTGTAAATTGAAATGATATGTATAAGGACTTCAAATCCAAAAACCAAAAACAAAGCATTTCATCAAGAACTGCTTAAATGTATTTTGGTAATGATTAGGTGATATATTTGCTGAATGAAAATGCACTGTATTACAATCATTGTAATCAATGTAAACACTCTACTGGTAGAACTTTACAAGCCCCAGTTGTGTGTGCAAGTTACCATGCCACTATTGGTGAACCCTACCTGTCACACATAACACACATATCTATGTCAGTGCTCATTCAGACAAGACGGAGGAAATGTCTTAGACATGCTATAAAAAGGCTCCACACATGCCCAGTCTAGTTCACATCACAAAGCTTTTAGATGCACAGATACACTGTTTCTTCTATGTGCTTTTGCAGTGCAAACATGATATATATCTTCTTTCTTTTTTTCTTTTATAAACAAATATTTGCAAGGCAAAGATGAGATTCATTTGTATGTCACATTAAATCATCCACAACATTTTAAGGAATTATTAACTTATAACTGAAAAGATAGCATTTCAAGTAAAAGTTGATTACTAAGAGTTAAATTATATGTCCGCTGAATAAAAAATTAAACTATCATCGAGCCAAAATGATAAAATCAAATGAGCTTTCTTAAGTCTTGAAAATTTGCAAAGTGTAGGTTGATTTGTCTGAGTTCAAGGGTTTCAGAATTTTAAATTTTGTTTCACAGCCTAATGTGAGTGAGACAAAGTGAGTGATATGCATGACTTGTTGAATGAGTGTATAGTTTAAAGAGAACAGTTACTAGTCACATGAATGACTTGTAGCATGGATGGATAGATATAGCAAAGAGAAAGGGTATGAGTAACTTGTTTGAGATGTTGAATGAGTTGATATTGCAAAAGGGAAAGGGTATGAGTAACTTGTTTGAGATGTTGAATGAGTTGATATAGCAAAGAGAAAGGGTATGAGTAACTTGTTTGAGATGTTGAATGAGTTGATATAGCAAAGAGAAAGGGTATGAGTAACTTGTTTGAGATGTTGAATGAGTTGATATAGCAAAGAGAAAGGGTATGAGTAACTTGTTTGAGATGTTGAATGAGTTGATATTGCAAAAGGGAAAGGGTAAGAGTAACTTGTTTGAGATGTTGAATGAGTTGATATAGCAAAGAGAAAGGGTATGAGTAACTTGTTTGAGATGTTGAATGAGTCGATATTGCAAAGAGAAAGGGTATGAGTAACTTGTTTGAGATGTTGAATGAGTTGATATTGCAAAAGGGAAAGGGTAAGAGTAACTTGTTTGAGATGTTGAATGAGTTGATATTGCAAAGAGAAAGGGTATGAGTAACTTGTTTGAGAAGTTGAATGAGTTGATATTGCAAAAGGGAAAGGGTATGAGTAACTTGTTTGAGATGTTGAATGAGTTGATATTGCAAAGAGAAAGGGTATGAGTAACTTCTTTGAGATGTTGAATGAGTTGATATTGCAAAAGGGAAAGGGTATGAGTAACTTCTTTGAGATGTTGAATGAGTTGATATTGCAAAAGGGAAAGGGTATGAGTAACTTCTTTGAGATGTTGAATGAGTTGATATTGCAAAAGGGAAAGGGTATGAGTAACTTGTTTGAGATGTTGAATAAGTTGATATTGCAAAGAAAAAAGGGAAAAGTGGACTAATGCGTCACTGGTATATATGAAAAGAAATAAATATTTAGTTAAATGTAATCATGCTTATCTCTTATTGATTGAATAATGAATAACTGAAATACCAAATGAATTAATTTGTAATAATTGAATAACATGTTAAATGAATGGTCATAGGAAGAATTAACTGAATGAGTAAATTGATAAATCATTGCATGATTTGATTCATGATAGATCGCTTGATTAGTATTTTTTTACCTAACGAGGTGCTCAATTCAAACAGGAAATAGATGTCTGATTGTGTATTTGAAATAACAACAGGATAAATGATTGAATAAATTACAACATCAGTAACAGAGACGGAAAAATAATCAAGAAATTTTCTCAAATAAACAATTCGCTAGAATGCTGACTCTGTAATTCTCACAATTTCTTTCATCTGACAGACCTACAGGCTACATTGTTTTAGAACAATGATGAATGCCTCTGTATCTAAGAAGCAATGAAGTTGGTATAAGGAAACCCCACCCACAAGAGGTCCACTGGTACACTTGTCAACTATGACACAGGGACTCCTTGCTTCTGATAGATTCCATATGTCAGTGTGCTCCAAACATCAACAAAAGGTGTGGAGGTTTTTGCAGCATTTTAGAAATAAAACTCTGACCATGCCAAAAGCACTCTTAGACAACAGTGTTTCAGAAGTATCTGTTTCAGGTCAGGTGAGGTGAATTGGGGTTTAATGACGCTTTCAAGAGTATTTCACATATTTCTTTCAGGGAGAAAGCCTGCAACACCATTGTGGCTATGCATGGCATTGCAGTGAAACCTGAGAGAACAGCTGGAACTAGTGAACTTGGGTGGTACTGCGCTGAAGTTTAGTGCCGCATTGCACTCAAACCTTCCTGCGTGTAGAGCAGCTCTGTACTGCAGCCAAAGTTGCTGAGCCCCTGACGGGATTTGAATCACGGACCTCTTGATCTTTAATATTTGTTTCACCTATGATGATCTATTCTTATGAACTCCAAACACAGTAAGAAATTATTTCTACTTCGGGTAGAAGTCAAGGTGCTGAATATGAAGTTTGATTTTTTAAAAATGGTCATCTTCTCAGTGCACAAAAATGTTTTGATGAAATGTTTTGAAATCTCAAGCTTTGTATATCTCATTCTAAAAATTGGCAGGCCTTTTATCTTCAATGGCAAAATGTTTTGATTTGATATGACCTTATTTCTGGAAAGAGCTACTCCATTTATTCAAACAAAACCTTTATATTAAATATTACAACATTTTTTAAACAAATTTCAAACAAAATTTTAAAATGAATACCATACAGAAGCTTTAAAAGATTTGGCAGATAAAAGTAATGAGTCTAGTTGAAAGCACACCTGCATTTGTAAGCTAGGCGTTGGCCATTAAAAAAATAGTAATTACTGCTTTCTTTCATATGATATGACAAATGAAAACAAATGAGAACAACTTCAGAGATGTAAAGAATGCTAAACATATTAGCAAAAAGCTTGTGTTGTGACAAAAATGCATGTCAGAAGAGATAAACAATGATGTCACTATTAGTTTTATTCTTAATAAGTTACACAAATAATCTACATACCATACTTATAACACATGCAGATGGCAATTCAAAATATTAAAGCTTCTTTTTCAACTGAATGTTCACAATGCATAATCATTATGTCAGAAAAAGTATCAGCAATTTTCAAGAGATTTTTTTTCTCTCAAAACAAAACCTGTTTTCATGCATTTAGTGCCTTTAATGTTATAAAATGTATGCAGCTGTCTGCTGCTGATAAAATTGCAAAACACAGAATTTAAGCATTTTCATGCAAAACAATATATTTAAGTAACCGTTTTTCTTTTGCAACAATGTACTAAGAGTTTTGAGATTGTGCCATGCAAAGCTGGTCAAGGTATTTTTTTGTGAACATTGCTTCAAGAAAGTATTGCTATCGTGCTTTAGATTGTCAAATGACTGGACTATTATAAAAATCATAACTTAATCAAAACTTCCCTATGAAAATTTAACTTCCTTCAAAATAATTACATAAATGTAGACTTACCAACGCAGCTTGATCGATTATTGGTTGGTTCAAATCCTCTGTTGCAAGTACAAAAGTAGCTGCCCTCTGTGTTTGTACATTGTCCATTATCACAGATACCACGGATCGTCTCGCATTCATTTATATCTGCAATGAATGTTTCATTATCATTGTCATTTAGTATCTAAGTTATCAATAAATTTACCCAAGGTTACATCATTCACAATAATTTCTAACACTTGTGAGAAAAAATATGAAGATATCTGAAACACAAAACTGCCATTAAGCTACTCCAGCAGTGATCTCTGCAAGGTATGTCATCACTATTATGATGTCATCATAGCACTTTACATCATCAAATTCGTGAGTCAAAGCACTGTCTGTTCTCAGTGATGTAAAAGCCTTATGAAGACTGATGATGGAAAATCTTTTTGTACATTTGATTGACATTTCAATGTAGTGACACTTGATCTCAAAACAATAGCTAATGTTGAACCAAGTTTAGGTGATTAAATTAGAAATCAATGATGAAAAGTAAGATTTCAAAGAATTGCAATACTTGAACCTGTTAAGGAACCAAAAGATTTTCCATCGATTAAAAAAGGATACGATAAAAAAAAGAATGATATAATTAAACTGTTCAGAGATCAATTCAATTTGCAGTATCACAATGATGAATTTTCTGAAAATTCTAAATAGCAAAAGGTATAAGTGCACCTCTTCCTTCATATTTCTTTGATATAATTATATCTACAACCAGTTTAAAAATATGGTCAAACTTTGCACATCAAAACACCTAAAAATAAAAACTCTACAATGAATGACTTGGTTTAAATGTATAATAAGTTTAACTAAGTGATTTACTTTTAAGTTATTCCTAGGAAACAGAACTTCTCAAGTTTGTCTAAATCCAACCATTAACATGATAATTAAAAAACTATAAAGATTTTTAAATTCTTAAAGCAAAAAAGCAAATTTTATTTTCCTCAGCCAGTGTCAAGTAATGGTCTGAAAATACACTGTGAGGGTTATCACACACATAGAGGTCATTCACTTCTAACTGTTTCATTTTATTATGATGAATAATAAAAGAAATTTCAAAATATTATGACAAGCTGAATATAACCATAAAATTCTAGAGGTCAATTTCAGAAAATAGTTTACCTTCACAAACTTTAGTGATGGGATTCTGTGTCTGGCCCTCCCGACATTCACAGCGATAGGAACCGAGTGTGTTAACACAGTTGCCGCCAACACAGAGTCCAGGTATAGCCTGACACTCATCCACGTCTGGAATCATAGTATAAATAAAGTCATCATATTCATCTAAGATCTATTAAAGAAACTGGAAGGATGTATCTATTACTGACAATAAAGAAGTTGTTATCCCATCCTTACAACTTGCTGTCAGTGAGTGTCTGAAAATTACATATTGCAATCAAGATACCGTTTTTAAAGAGCCACTCCGTGATTTGCATTACATATTATTTACCTTTGATACGAACCTAAATGTCATATGTGGTGATATAAAATCAAAACATCTTAACTTTTCATGTCTAAAAGACATAATATATGACAAATACCGGTTCACCATATAAATCTAAAAACAGCCTTATAAATGCACAGAGGTGTAGATATCACGTCCAATCTACATGGATGATAGTTATATAACCTAACAAACACTATCAACTCCTAACTGCCCCCGTGGCTGTTTTAGATAAGTCTCCAAAATTACGTTTGACTATTTGACACGCGGCACTGTCCAGTTTTCGATCATAATTGCGACGTTCTACCTTCATATTTTCACTGTAAAAAAACCAACAAGCTCTTAAATGTGTCTTTTTGGTAACAGTTGATACTTCGCGATCAAATGATACCATTGATTAAGTTTGGCATATATGACTCCAGCAACTCGCGGAGTGGTTCTTTAAGACACTTTCACACTTTCCAAAATAACTTTTAAAAACAGAACTATTGGCTTTCCACAGAATTTGCACATTTGATCATCTAAGCTTGAACACTTGAAATCTTAAAGGATTAATTTATGATATGTAATGATCGACTCTTCACCAAATGAGATATCATAGAGTCAATAATTTCACTATAAATAAGCAATGAATGACTTAGTGAATAGCTGGAATCTTGGATATGCATGTGAACATTCATTTGTAAAATAATACTGTGAGGACAGGCCAATAGATAATACAAACTATAGCATTCTTGAAAATGTTTAAATTATCGATTATGCTACAGTCATTTAATTTTAATGATCACACCAAACAATTTTTCATAGCCTTTACTAATAAAAATTGCATCCCTTATTTTTGAGAGTTATAAAATGAAATTCAGAAATCGCTGTCTCCATCTGTCAAAATCTGAGCTTCCTAGCATTACTGGTTTAAAACAAAGGTTTGAGGATGTACACTCTTCCACAATGTCCCAGTCACAAAAATGTTATTCTGAAAAATTCATCTCACTTTGCCATTTTGTTATCAAGAAGTCATAGTTTATAGTTTTTGGGGATAGTGCCTGACATGCACTTATTTGTTTGGTGGTTCAAATCCAATGCACACACCTATTTCAGTGTTGACAGATAAAGGACAGATACCTTATAGCATGTCAAAATACGCCCTTCACATTTATCTGGACAAAACTGAAAAAGACAACAAAAATTTCTCTAATTTCTAATTTAGATTTTCTATAAACAAAACAGCTGCAAAATGTCAAAGAGATGCTTGAAAACTTTATCTGTTTCTCAAAATAGTTTTCGTAAGAAGGTTGTTGATTTACCTGAAACCTTTATTCCTAATAAGCCTCATAATACATGATGATGAAGTCTAACATTCATTTATTGTTACCAAAAAGTGAACAACCAGAACAAAATGTCCACCAAATGTTCAGTAAATAGAAGCAATTATCAAAATATGACACCAGGGAAACAATAACAATGAATTCAAACTGTCATTATGACTGAGAACGACTAGTGAATTGATGTATAATGATAACATTAGCACTAAAAAATTAGAGAATAGTTCAGAATTTTCTGTCTTCGACATAGTTTGTAATGGGAGAGAGTTATTCTGAAACAAATTCCTTAAAACATAGAGTTGAATTGCATTGGCTGAATGACAAATTTTCAGTTGTGTGACTGACTATTTTATATTCACAGATTGTGCGATATCAGAAGAACCCGTTAATAGGTTTTATGAAAATTTTAATCTTCACTTCCTAAACTTCTACAGCGCTCATGGCACTATTATTCAACACTTCATTAAACACTTAACACATTGTTCAAGGAGAATTCAAATAAGATCTCAAGATAAGGCATGCTAAAGTATGAGTTATAAAAGACATTTTAACCAATTATTACTGTTTTTGGTTAATGGGTTAAAAGGTTACATCAATTTCAAAACGTCAAATAGCTATGAGGAGGAGGTCGCCATTTTCTACAAATGTATGACGTCATCGACACACCACAGTAAATCGCTGCGAGGAGCTTAGATTCGAACATCTTCGTTCGGTGGATTTTACTGTCAAAACTAGATTTGCTGGGTGTAAGCACTGCAAACAATAGAAAACTATTTGTTCGATCTCAAAGTTACGGTTTTCAATTTAATGTACACGTACATGTCCGAGGCAGGATAATCTAAAACAAAGCGTAGGAAAAATACGAGTAGCGACTCGGATACAGAACTTGTTTACTGAAGTTAAGTAAAGACATGTGCGATTGTTGTGTTTGTCCGATAATGACATTTGTCAAGTACTAACATGATCGAATCCATGATAGACTTACTATGATTCTCAGCACTTTTAAACTAGAGCATCATTATTATGCAAGAAATATAAACTTTAACTTGAAGATATATACAAATGTATTATTTTCTCCCAAGAGTCCACTAATAAAATTACATACAACAACAAGATCACAAATAGGGCTTACATTGAATTTCTTTATTTCTTATTGCCAATTGAAAGTTGTTACCTTAATATAAAAGAGGGGGGGGGGGGGTGGTTAATTTTGAAATCGATATTGTTGAGCAAAGTTGCCAAACTGATGTCCAAAAGAAAGCATACCAAATATTTTTTGGGTTAAAGACATTATTGATGAATGGAAATTCACAAAACTTTACTTTTTTTATGTGAAAACCTACTACTTATTACTTTCTTCTTTCAAAATTAGCGAAACTATGAAAACTTTTGTGCGAACTAAAATTTTTGAAAAAGTGATATGCCCACATTCCACGAAATGCACGTGCTGAGAAACAGTATAAAACCAGCGAAAGACACAAGTCATTGTCGCAGTATAATAAAAACCACAAGGAAAATGCCATGCCTGACCGCAATTCAGAGAGAGAGCCATAGGAATGGCCCAGGTAGGAGCTTCATACGCCCACATCGCAAGAACGTTCGGCTGTGTATGCATCACTGCAAGACTGTTTTAACAATTACGGCAGACTGAAGACAGGCCAAGTAGTCGAAGACCACGTATTACCATGCCCCAGGAGGACCGCTACATCCGGGGAATCCACCTAAGAAAACGCTTCATCCCTACAACAGCAACTCAGACATCGCATCAGTCGACAGACTGTCAAGGCGACTATGGGACAAGGTATCCAGGCACGGTGTCCATACCGGGGAGTTGTGCTTACCCAGCAACATCGACGTAACTGGCTCCGCTGGGCAAGGCAAGTTCGATGTTGGCAAGTCCAAAAATGGTCGCGTGTCTTTTTTTCTGATGAGAGCAGATGGTCGTCAACGTGTTTAAAGACATGCTGGGCAACGGTTAGCTCCAAACTGTGTTCAGGAAGTGCCAGCATATGGAGGCGGCAGTGTGTGGAGGAATTTGTGGCAAACTGAAAATGAATGCGCAGAGGTACAGGGATGAGATTCTGCAGCAAGTTGTCCTCCCTTTCATCAATCAACAGCCCTGTGGCATTGGATTCCAGGAAGACAATGCAAGACCTCACACAGCCAGACTCACACAGAATTTCCTTAATAACATGAATTTGCATGTTTTAGCTTGGCCTCCTTGTTCCCCAGACATGAACCCGATCAAACATTTGTGGTACCATCTTGACAGACAGATAAGGAGTAGACTCATACCCCCAGCAAACCGATTCGTGCATGGATGATGGAATCAGATTCCATGTGACGTCATTAGACGCCTTACGTCATCCATTCGCAAACGCAGTCTTGCGTGTATCAATGCTCGAGGAGGACATACTCGATATTAAAGCAACATCCAATGACTCTTAAGTGTGTAAATTTTGTTTTAAATAACCTTCTGTCTGTATGGATACATTTTGAAATCCCAATTTTCAACATCCAATGTGTTCCTGTCCATTTTACCTTTTATTGCTTGTTATCGATGAATTGTGTTTACATTTAATTTATGCAGAATTGAAAGCTCTTATTTAATATTCAAATAATTTTGTTTAACCTGCCTTTGTTGCTTTTTTATTTACTTGTCAAAGTGATGGTATACTTTCTTTTGGACGGTAGTTTATATTATATAACATATAACTAGAAAAAAAGGTATGTTACATACAATTCATTTTGTGTTGGATTAATGTAATTAGTTATTATGTAGAAAGAGAACATAATTACTAGAAATTTGTTTTAAATGAATTGAATAAAGATTTTAAAGGCACTAGTGCATGCTTTTACGGTTTAAATTGGCTATTTGAAGGTTTAAGAGGACTTATGCAATCACTTAGCTTTCTATCGATGCAATGAAATACTAAAAATTCTTAACTATTGACCTGCAATCAACAATGAAAAAATTTGGACAGCCGCTGTCGGCATGGACATATAAAAAATCTATGGTTAGCTGTGCACAAAAAGGATAAATTATAGACAGTTGAACGCGGCTGAAGTAGAATTATGTGCAGCTGTTGAATTTACCTTAACTCTGAACTGAGAACAAAGAATGAATTATGTTTCATGAAAGCAATGTTGTAAATAAACCGATTTAATAACACAGCATTAGCATTGCTATTAGACTGACCAAAGCGGCTGCTGTTTTGGTTATATGCAAAATCTTAATATTTCTGATATCGTAGTTCATGCAGATTTAAAGTTACGTTGCATTAAATGCTTCCGGTCTTTAAAAATCGACTTTACTACCTGAATACGTAAATATTTGTTAGATAACTTACGAGGTAGATTACTTGAGTGAGGATCTTGAATAATATCGAGAGATATGCAGTATCTGTGCATTCGTTGTGTTTACGAAATATTTGTGTGCACTAGTGCGCTTAAGCCATTATTAGACACACCTGTTCCCGAACAGTCAAGGCTAAAAACTTGATGAATCAATGTGCTCAAATTAACATTTTCATTTTTACACAAAAAGCAAGTAAAATCATGATAATAATAGATAACAGAATAATTTTTAAAAATCAATATCAAAACCACACAAAATAAAGATATGCACTATTTAGTTACAACATCCCCTCGTAATGTGCTATGCCATTCACGATCAGTTTAATCGAAACCACCTTTCGTAATCAAAGTCACCTAATTTCTTTGTGTGTCGCTGACGTCATATTCTCGCTTTTTCACGCTATCGTTTACCCTTCGAGACAGCAAGATGGCGCGCCCATCAAAGTCTGTAAATGACTTTTTTTCAACTTTTTTTTATTGAATTTTATTGAAGATTATATTGAATATCTAAAAAATGAACGCAATTAACAAAACATGTTTTAATAGAATGATTTTCATTTTTCATTGGAATTCTCCTTTAAAATAAACTAGTCATCATTTGCTTGTATAAAATTGTTTCCCAAAAGATCAATGTAGAGTGCATTCTGATGATTACCACCTATGAAATAGTGAAATGTTTTTTTAAAAAAGTCTTTATCTTATATCGGGTGTTTTTTAAATTTCGAAGTGTAAGCACACACTTTTTGTGTTAAATTTTAAATTCATGGTACTTCCACTTAGAATGTAGATGACATATTGTACAAAAGTATCTATCCAGAAACATCTTTACTAAGGGTGACCAACCTCTATTAGTAAGAGATGTTTTGTTTGTAACAATATACATGTTTGTTATTTGGCCCCTAAAAAATAGAAACAGGTTCAATATCATAGGGAAATTTGCTCATGTGACCACATAAAGTTATTTCATATCAGTACTTATTTCATGATCGAGAAGTGCACGATGTACCATGGTTGGATTAGTATAAACATAGGTCTTCAAGGCAGACAGAAGATATAAGTTTATTATTTTTTAATAGGGTAAATAACTATGAAACATATAATTGACCTGAGTTATTTCTGCTCGAGCTCATAAATAAGCCTTTTCTGAATGTTCATTGAAAGCTATTTATGGTCATACTTTTTAAAAAAAAATTTGCTATTGGTACATTTGGTATTTTGTATCAAAACCAAAAACATTTATGATACAAAATCCATGTCCAGAGATACCACCGAAATGGATCCACACACTCTAGAAATATCTGTGTTCTCCATTAGCATGTTCTTAATATAAAAAACACAGAACCATTTTGGCTGGACAAAAGTCCAAAAAGAAGAGAACTGATTTTTTCAACAGGTCAATCTTTCTGTCAGAAGAAGTTTTTAGGCACAGTTAGCCTGACCAACAGACTGTAAAAAATCTTGAAAAACGAGTCCAGATCAGCATTTAAAAACATGTCTAGATCAGGATTAGGAGTATTGACTATTGACCTGTCTAATAAAGGCATCTCTTCTTTGCAAATTAATTTTCAGAGACTTAATGTTAGTTTTATTTCCAATGTGATCTAGGTGTTACTGGCGCAGCACCTTTGACAGCTTTTATGATTGTGGATGATATACGAATATCTTGTAACTGCACATTAAATGCAATAACCAGTATGCAAACATCTGTCAAAGAAACTTACCAATACAAGTATCGCCTTTGGGGTTGGGGATGTAACCTCTTCTGCAGGGGTGTGTAGAGGCAGGACATTGCTCACATGGCCTCCCCCATGCCTTGCCAATGGTAGAACAACACAGAGTTTTGGTACACACCACTCCAGTCAACTGGCCTCGACACATATTGTTTGAAATCTGTGTGAAACAGGGGCCTGTTCTGTAATCTGCAGAACAAATAAAAGCATCAACTTGAGAAAGAATTTATTTTGTTCAGAGTGTGTGCATCAGATTGTAACACAACTGTCCCGATTGTAAACCCAAAATAAGAGGCAAAGAAGTTGTTTTGATGAACTTAAACCAGGAGTATTCATATAATTGACATTGATTGACTTTATAAGTTTCTACTATTGCCATAACATACAAACGTATATAATGCAACACAGGAATACCACGAAGTAAATCCATTAAATTACCTTACAAGTGACAGTAACAATCTAATCCACAATTGTTTCATCTTTGCTGAAAGCTTCTCACGGAAATGGTAATAAACTTGAAAAAAGGTGAAATATTCATTGCAGAGATCCAAATAGATGGCGAACACATGTATGTGCATCACCCAATGTGATTTGTAATACATATCTAGTATGTTGCAAGTAATCATCAAAATTAAGATTTGCTATAGAGAACACCTGAAAACAGACGGCAGCTGTCATTGAAAAAAAATTAGAATTTTCATGCCAAACAAGGACAAAGATCACTATATTAGAAAAAGTACAATTAAACGGATATTGAGTCAACATTGTTTCCATGAAAACAGAAAACTATAAATTCACTAATTGTTTCATCCACAAGAAGAATTTACTGAGAACATAAAATGCATGTCATTTGTTAATATACGTCTTAAAAATGGCATATTAAACTGAAGTTCAGACACGTGAAATACTGTAAAGTCTAACTTAAGCTAATCAATTAATTGTAATTAATTACAATTAATTATCACCCTTTCCTACAAAGAAAACGATACTCAAAAAGCAGGAAGACATTTTATTAACTTACCAAGATGGCACTGTCCACCAGTGAAACCATACGGGCAGGAACATTGGCCCTTCCCGGTACATCGTCCGCCGTTCAGACACGGCTTGTTACATGCTGTTAACAACACATGGCATTTAGATAAAACGACTAGGATGTTAGTTAAATGAATTTCTTGACAGTAGAGACTACATTAAAATCGAACCATGAATCGCGGAGCATAAACAGAAAATACCGAGAATGTTTCGACATTTTATCGTCTAAGAAACAAACAAAAACACAATTCTATGTATTATCTATCAGGATAAATTAATAAAAGAAATCCTTGATAAAGGCAGAGTAAATATAAAAACAAAAGAAACAACAAGTTAAGAAGAATAAAATAAATCTATTGTGCAAAAAAGGTTTTTGTTTCAATGCACAAAATGACATAAAATCAAGGAATTCCCCTTTATAGCCTCCATTTTGGCAGATCGTATATTCTTCCAACTGATTTTAGAAATATAGGTAGAGAGTCGCTGTTGCAATTGGAAACACGAAATATGTATTGCCATTCAGTAGGTCGAACACATTTTTAAGAATAATATTCAAACATACGTGATTTTCACGAATGAAGCTAATTTAAAAGCACGTGTTTACAGTATGGATTGGAGTATTTAAAAGACATGTTTTGGTTTAATCAACTCACCGGAAGCAGATGGTTCTCTTGTGGTTAAAAATGAAGTCATTGCGTTCATTTGTTTTTTTTTAAAAATGGTTGTAAAACCTGAATATTTTTGTATTTATATTAACATCAATAAAACTATATTATAAAGTGCCCATATATGAACTCACCAGAGCAAGATGGCCCGATCTGCCGGTTAGCACAGAGACAGACATTCGGTCGCATACATCGTCCGCCAGACCCACATCCAGATATGCAGATCGCTAGAAAAAAAGCCTTAATAACCTTAACCTTACTTAATTATCATTATTTTTGTAATGATAGGCTTTATCAAATAATCAATCATAATCATTTTCAGTAATGAACTAGATAGACTATGGAATATGTAACCAAAATAGTGGAAAAGAACCAAAATGTTTAAACATGCCATTCTTTGTAAATAATGTAGCTTTAAAGGAAAAAGGTATTAAATACAATTAACGTTACCATAAGGTTTAAACAAGGTACCCCTGTTATAAAACCTTACTCTATTACTAAATGTACATTCGAACCTGCTTCATAAGGCCACCAAAGAATCCGCAAAAAATGACCGCTATATACAGGTGACCTTACTGCAGAGGTCTGCCAGATGTCTACTACAACGATGTAGGATGTCATTTGTATATATCATATTATATGATTTTATGAGTAATTACACAAACCTGTTATTTTGATAAACATTCATACACAACATTTAAACAAAACTGATTTCGAATTGTTTCAAAGTAGATCCTTCAACTCCACAACACATCTTGATAACGGTTTTAGTATCTACATTGAAACGTCGCAATCTTGCAATAACGAAGATTTGATTACATAATACTTGTTTTCTGTTCACCTTGCCAACTTCTAAACTCTCAAAGAAGTCCTACTAAAATCATTTGGGCAAGATTTGCTTTGACGGCATCAAGATGGTGACCGTAATTTGGAGGTTGCGGCTTGAACGGGTTTGACTGTACTGTGAATTGTAGGTAGATACATATATATCGTGACATTTCTCTCATCTCTTAACTTTAAACAGACGCCCCCTTTACTAACATTATGAACACTATATATTATTTAATTTGCCCTTTGATTTTGCCATTTTATTGGATCAAGAACTTCAGGAATTCTTAAGTGTGATATTCTTCTTTTATTTCATCTGAAATGTTAAAATTGGAAATTATTAAATCTTATCACATCTATGAATGATTGGAAATTTTAGATGTAGATCTTTAGACATCGTTAGACTTTATTTCAAAAGATACGACTTTCGTGTGTTCGTTTTAACGGTTCTGACATTTTATGAATAGAAAAAGTTCTTGAAAAAACTTGGCCTACATTCAGATCCGTTGCTAAAGCGCAAAAATCGCCGGTAAATGACCCCAAATTACACCACACAACGTTAAATCATCCGTTACTATAGCGAGAGTTTTGTAAATGCACTCGGATCGCGTAGCGAGCTATCTTATTCGCCCGTTGCCTATCAGGCCGGGACACGCATTTCTCTTGGGTTTCGTAAAATCTACTGTTCGCTATCCACCCTTGATCTAAATAAAACACATTTAAAGTTGTGTAGAAAAAAAGGATATGTTAGCGAATTACTAGAACTTATTCAAAAAGATACACTCCAATCCACTATGCAGATGTGTTAAACGGTGGTGTGCAGAATTTAATAAGAAGTACAGTAGGTACCGAAGACAAGCCATTGCATTGGTCTTCAATCTGATGTTATCATAAAGGAAAAGCTAATATGTAGATCGAAGGGTTACGATAAGGGCAGCTACATTTTCGGAGTTTTTCAATGCGCAATGAAGAGTCCATATTAAAAAATGTTTGAATAATCAGTCTAGATGAACAAGAATCCTGACGAGAGTATGAGCTGCACCATTTAATAGAATATGTCGGTGTTTACTACTAGCTCTGAGATTAAAGAAGCAGGTTCTTGAGAGATGGTTGATTTGGGCACCAACTGATAAGTCCTAGTTGATGAACACACCAAGATCTTACACAGTGGAGCCAGAGTGATCTCTGCATCGGCAATGGTTATTATCTCAGTCATGACTTTGTTCAGCCGATATTTACAGGCAACAATCATCGCTTCAATCTTTTCATAATTTATTTTGAGCATCGTAGATGACATCAAGGATATTATGGACTTTGTGCAGATTGTCTGTATGAAACGTGTTCCATTTGACTTGAGGAAAATATCTACTAGCTGCATGTTGTCTGCGAATGAGTGGTGTGGGTGTCGTGCCTGTCGACCGTATCAGTCAAGAGTGTCATGTTAAGGAGGAAAGGGATGGGTTCCAGAACTGATCTTGCGGAACTCTGTGTGAGATCTGCTGTTGTGGATGAAAAGACTTGTGGATCAATGTCAGATATGATGCAAAACATCGTAATGCTTACCCAGTGAATCCCAGAATGCTAGTAACAACTGGACCAAATGAATTTAGGTTAGACGTGATTTTTTCAAAAGATAAGTCATTTTAAAGTTTCTTCTGCTTATATGGTCAGGCCAGAAAGTTTTAGGAAACCCTCGTATGTTTATTAAAATAAGCTTATGAAAAGATACTTTCTCAAGCTCCTTGCGTTACCACATTTCATTGGCTGAAAAATGAAAATGGAACCTAACCATGAATAACCAGCCGTCGGCGATACGATGCATCAAGTCTGATATATAGATCTCAGGTTATTACAGGTACTCTGCAGATTCAAATTGACTGACAGGCCGCTAATGGACGAAATATTGCCCAAGCGGCGCTGAACAACAACTCACTAAAATATGTACGTACGATAGGTTGTATGTATGGTTTAACGTTTGCCTATCTTTATGTTTGTATTTTCACGTGTAAGTGGAGAATGGGTACTCTTAGTGCTGTTTGTATGCACTTAGTCTGTCAGAATGTATTCCTGATATATGGTGATATATAACTAAATGAAATAAATAAACATAGATGAATAGATAGTTAATTACTGAATTGAAGTTAAATAGGGAAAGTTTGTGGACGTGTCTGTCGGTGTGTACAATATATAGCTGGTTTGATTTTATTCTTAGTATCGTTAAACCTTCAGTAGCTTGGTTGTGTTATACTTCAGCATCATGATCCCCAGTTTGTTAAAGTTCAATGGTCTTAGATAAGTTATAGACTTATGGAGTATGAATTAAACTATAAAGCCAAGGTTTAAGTTGACCTTCTGTCTGAAAGGAGAAAGTTAATATTCAAGGGACTAACATATCCAATTTATGTGTTTTGCCTAAATGATGTCCAGTTATAGAAAGATTGATCAAACACTGTGGGATGTTGTTATTTCGCAAGACAAGTGCTGTCAGTTTGAATTTGGAAAGTCAAATGCCAAAACTCTAAAAATATTTATCGCAACATACCGAAAATGCATCGTTGATGTATATCCAAAAGACAGAAAACGGGAGTTGTTGACATCGAGAAGGCCGAACGGGCGACACTACCACCTAGTCCCGTTCGTTTTTCCTGCGTGGGTTAAAAAAGCCCGCATTATCTATCATACAGCTGCCAGGTTAGTTCGAAGACACGGTTTCGTTTGCTACAGAACAATATCAATTCTCAAGGCGATTTCATTGAAACCAATTGTTAACAAGTGATGAACTTGTTTAGAAATGGTGTGGCAATTCCCGCAGTTGGTTTAATATTCTCACACTATGTCAAACAATCCCATGAATCGTCACTAAGTTATATTAATGAGGATTAGTAGTTGAATCATAAACAGAAGTAGAGATCGTGTTCGTATACATTAGGAGCAAGTTTTATGATAGGTAAATTGCTTTATTTGGGAATCTATCAGGGATCCTATGTACCAATCAAGAAGCAGGTACGAATCAAGTAAGACCGGTGAACGAATACATCGACAATGGTGTAAGATGCTGACGATTGACACGAACTCAAGTAATCAGCAAGATACACACTGTTACAAGGACATATGTGAAAACGAAAGATGAGACCCTTCTTAAGGCCTTATTGTACAAAGCGTCCAGAATAGTCAATCATTCAGTACAACTTTATTCCTGACAGCATTTGGCGTGCCCTCGACTAGTTCGTTTCGTAACTCAATCGATTTGACCATGTTTTATTTTACAATAAAATACCTTAACACCTTACATTGAAATATCAATTCGTGGCCTCACAAATTTAACAATGCAAATTACCAATGTGGATATAACTGGAGATTTTACCCGTGTTCTTACCCCTAATTGCCATGCCCTCATTTGTCACGGTGTCATGTGTTGTTCATGCAGTCATATCTTTTTGTAGACAGCCCAAAAACCATCAAGATGCCCTCAATGAAACCAATAGTTACAACGGATGTTGACTGTTTTAATTTGGCCTTGATGATTGGACAGTGTTTCTGGTGTCATAAACCCCAATTTTACTCTACCAAATCTCAAGATGTTTTATATGAAAACCAATTTTTAACAATGGATGTGAATCAGCAAAGTGTGTCATGCTAACATTGGTGTTGCGGGAAGTCCAAGTGTACTTACGGACAATGCAGCGCCTGCTGGAGCCGGATTGAGACCACCCCGGACAGCAGCGCCTCTTGAAGCGGGACGGGCTAGGACACGTGTTCTGTCTGCAACAACAACAAACGGAATGTACAAATATTCTTACACAAATACTTACAAATTATGAGGTATGTTGAAGAATAACAACAGCCACAATGAATGACACTAAGAGCTTAGACAAAAAGTATTATTCAGCTTTGGGTGCAAGACGTTGGAACACTCCTTGATCTGGAAACCTCCTAAATGATAGTTTGTTGTCATTACTTTTACGTGTGATTAAAAGTTACCATTAAACTCAAACTACACCGATGACCTTTGTGTGTTTGCGAAACGGCAATGTTTCTTAGACATTAACTCTCGGTTTCACTTGAGTGCTAAATATTTGCCGCGACAATTTCTTGAAAACATAAACATGACGCTGAAAAGAGCCAAAATGGGACTTCGCGACATCATGCGACATCATTTCTTGATTTTCGTTTTTGGTAGTTTGACCAGATAGAATTTCGACAAGGATTCTTTTAAATCAACATTAGAACCATTGTCGATTTTAAGAAACCCAACTACTATGGTCAAGGTAATACTATCGCTGAAAAAATCTTTGGTACGAAAAACTTATAGATTGGATGCATGTTTAAATGTGCAATAGATTTAGGATTTTAATTACCAAGTATACCCATTAATGTATATATAAAGACATTTGCTATTTTATCAAAAGCTTGTGAATAAAACACAACTTATACCATCAATATAGTGCTCCGGCATCAATATATATATATATATATATATATATATATATATATATATCAAGTACATGAGATACGCATTGCTCACCTACAATCTACATAATCATCAAACAAGGTACACGCAGAGTTATGTTTCGAAACAGTCACTCAAAATAGATTAATGCAATATTGGTTCATGTTTTGAAGCATGATGTTAAAGAGTCAGAATCGCTTACTTTTGTTGGTTTGACTTTAAAAAGACTGACTGCCCTTACTTGTGTTGCAAGACTTCCATAATGCTCTACTGCAACATCGTAGTCTTTCACCAAGCAGATCCGGCTTTAAATTAATAATGTCATCCAATATCAATTCTAAAACTTGATATTGAATAAATTCTATTAAATTGTCAAGTAATATTGATATTATCTTTCCAAACTAAAAGTGTCTTGAAGTGTTCGAAACCACAATCGCCAGTAACCGCAGTGCAGATTTGTAAGTAGAGGGCAGTTACCCCAAGAACATTTGCACTGCGTTAAACGCTGACAAGAGTAAACTTGTCGTCTGGCTAAACACATGCATTTCTCCACATGTTTTAAATAGTTACCAAATGTTAAAACCAATTAACGCATATACGCCTTTTTTGCTACTAATTAAATGTGTTAAATGACCTCAAAGTCAAGTGGCTTCTGAATTCTTTTCAATAATCACCATCTACATTCCTAAAGGAACGGAGATTATTGCCACGTGCCTGCAATTTCTATAAATATACATATCACACCCTCAAAGAAAAAAGAGAATTCTAATTTCCCGTTGGCATTGACTGAATTTACAAATGTTCATGTATATTTTCATAAAGAGTATGTTTATCTTCGTGCGCGTTTATATGTCATCACTGTTTTTAGAGGATATTTATGCTGAGCCAGCATATTCGACATCAAACTCTCTATTTCTTATATATACGATACCCTTAATTTTAGAATATTTTTCATTTTACCAATTTTTCTATTCAAATATCGTATTCACATCATATATGCACCGTGTCTCTGAAGTTTCGATATCAATCCGATATTGACCAAAATGCACCTAAGCGTGCCATTTGAGGGTATTTTGATGTTGCAGATGATACAAATATTTGTCTATACACATTAAAGAAACATAAAAGGTATCCATTGTCCCTTAAATAAATATCTTTGAACACTTAACATTCCTGGCGTATTTAAGTAAAAGATTTAAATATCGAAAATATTACAATGTTGTGGGATCCTTGTTACGACCCTTTTCCTCCTCCAATATTTATGACATTCCATGACTATTGAGGGCAGATTTTAAGCTAGATTGTTCGTAAGAGTATGAAGTCTTTACACTTTACAAGCGACAGGGATTTCTTTATAGTATTAAGGATTTGGAATATATTGAACTCTACTGAAACATGATTTTATTTTCTTCTTGTATAATGGTCATTATTTCATCACATAATAGTTTAAATGTTTATGGTGTTTAAATACAAAAGTTTAGTAGCATCGTATATCTTAACAGCAATAATTCAGAAATGCTTATCAGACGAAGAAAATAATGAAAGTGTGATAACAAAGAGTATTAAGTCAGTGAACACACAACTCGACATTAATATTTATAAAACGAAAACAAAGAAAAGAATATTTTACCAAAAAAGGACGAAATTTTTCTTTCTCTGAAATGATCTGCATTTTATAACAAACGTGTTTGGCTTGTTATCTTTAAACAGTTTTCTTTTAGGACAGGAAATAGCAGCTAACGGAAAGGTTTGTAATGTGAACTGTTTTCCAAACGAAAAAGAACAAAAGTCTCAAGCAATCTAATTTTTGGAATAAACAAGTTTTGTCCGAGTGTAAATGAAGTAATTGTTGCAAGTCGTTCTTAATGGAAAACAAAGATGATGAGATACAATCACATGCTAGGGAGTGAAACATTTAATATATTTACTGACACAAGGTCACGAAAGCCGGATAATTTTTTAAAAAGGATCATGAGAGGCGATAAAATAGCCACGTTGACTTTCTGTTTATAACTAAGCGATATACAGAGTTTGAAAAACGCATTGGGGAAAAGAAGGGTGGGTTTGTATACATGTACCAATTATCGCCACCACAAATATCTGGCGCCAGAAAACAACAACAGAAATGGAATGATAAAACAGCCCCGCCTTTTATGAGAAAATAACTTATTGCTTAAAATGTTGCCAAATAAATTAATTCAGGTGTTTGCAATATAAATCTTCCTCCGTATGAAACTATTTCAGGAATTTTTAAAATTGTACTCGTTTTTAGATTGACATATACATTCCAATACAAATTAGTAATATTTCCCGCCTGCATGTCATTTGTAACATTATATGCTTAAATTCATTACAATAACTATTTCTCTCTACAAACTTCTTGGCAAATCATCAGATGTAGTTCTACCAAAAGGAGAAGATGCTACTGTTGCAAATGACTTCCAACATTACTTCTCTGAGAAGATTGCTAAACTGCGTCATAAGTTTGTCACAGCCTGCGATGATGTTTCTTACCAAGAGTTCCAAGGAGAACATTTCTCATCATTCACAAACATATCGGAACAGGAAATCAAGAACATCATAACATCCTCAAAACCAACATCATGTGAGGAAGATCCAATCTCTACAAAGTTCATGCTGAAAATACTAGACACCATCCTGCCTGTCATCACCCGGATTGTCAACCTCAGTCTGTCATCTGGAACAGTACCCAGGTGTTTTAAGCGAGCAGTCATCAAACCGTTGTTGAAGAAACCATCATTAGAACCTGAAAACCTAAGCAACTACCGACCGGTTTCAAACCTCTCTTTTATTTCTAAAATCCTTGAAAAGGTTGTCAAGAGTCAGATGCTTAGCCATTTACAGAACTTTGATCTCATTGACAAGTATCAATCAGCCTACAGGAGTGCACATAGCACGGAAACAGCTCTCAATGCTGTTCTGGACAACATCAAGATGTCTGTAGATAACGGAGATATTGCCATGCTTGTACTTTTAGATCTATCATCTGCCTTTGATACCATTGACCATGCTACACTTTTATCAAGGCTACAGACTGAGTATGGAATAGACATCACAGTCCTGAAATGGTTTTCATCATACCTTGAAAATCGTTCTCAATCCGTTCAGATTAACAGAACACTGTCAGATGTCCATATCCTTGAATGTGGAGTGCCACAGGGCTCGGTTTTAGGACCCATACTCTACACCATGTATACCAAACCTCTAGGACAACTCATCATCAAGCATCTCATTGGAAGACATTTTTATGCAGATGACTCACAACTTATGGACAGTTTCAAGCCATGCAAAGACAGTCAGCAGAAAGCCAAGGTCAAAATGGAGTCCTGTCTCAATGATGTAAAGTCCTGGATGACCAGCAACAAACTTGTCTTAAACGACAGTAAGACAGAAGCCATTATTATTGCTCCGCGTCAACGACAGCAGAAGTGTCAGCTCACCTCCATTTCTATAGGACAATCTTCAATCCCCTTCTCGACCTCTGTGAGAAATCTTGGTGTTTATTTGGACTCAAATTTAAGTATGAAAAGTCAAATCAGCCACATTTGTAAAACCTGTTATTATCATTTGAGGAATATTGGTTCGATACGCAACATCCTAACCATGGAAGCAACAGCCACCCTCGTTCGGACTCTAGTTCTAACCCGCCTTGACTACTGCAATAGTTTACTATTTGGTATCTCGGAGGAACAGCTACAGCGTCTCCAGAAAATACAAAACCAAGCTGCTCGAATAGTCACAAGGACAAAGTTGTGCTCTCACATTACACCAGCTTTAAATTCTCTTCATTGGCTCCGGATTCGCGAGAGGATTGAATTTAAAGTATTATCCCTTGTCTACCAGACCATTTCCAACATCGGACCAGCATATCTACAGGACTTGTTACATTTGTACAAACCAGAACGATCCCTCCGCTCCAGTGATAAACTTCTACTAGTGGTCCCCAAATATAAGCTGAAAACCTTTGGTGCAAATTCATTCTCGTATGCTGCTGCCACTCTATGGAACTCCCTTCCACAAGATCTTAGAGCCTCTCCATCTATCCCTGCTTTCAAGTCCAGACTCAAAACACATCTGTTCCAGCGATATATCTGAACGCTACCTTTACTGTATATAAGCTGTATATATGTTATGCGCTTAGAGCATGTCCCTGAGTGATGTGGATAACGCGCTATATAAATCCTCTTATTATATTATTATTATATTCTCACCCTGGGATGGAGCATCAAATTCACATGCTGATTTAGCATTAGGTTGTTGATTATTGATCTTAGATCTTGATTTTCTTTGAGAGTTTGTCAACAGCATTTAGATTATCATAAGCACATCTGACGTATTCATAAGACAAGGCTACTTTTTGTTAATGGGGTGATTCTAATGTTCCTACTGTGTATACGTAACTTATACAGAAGTTAACCTTCCGATAAGCTACAAGTGTTGAATTATATATACACATGCAGGCGAATTTCGACGACATTGAAATTAAAGGAATGTAGTATTGCAGTGCGTTTTGTGATGATAATTGTAATTTTTATTTTTTGTATTTTTGTTGATCTCAAGAGACTCAGTTATCAACTCTTTATGCAAAAATCGAAAATTGTGTAACTAAACTTCGAAATGACCAATATTTGCAAAACAGTTTAATTTGATACGCTGTTACATGTTCATCTAAGTTGCAAACTATGCATTTGTAGTGACATAAAAAAGAGTGTTTGTCCTAACCTCATTGTGTGAAAATTAAAGACGTTTCGGGCTGATGATTATTACCTCTTCAAGATATCTCCGAAATGGAGGGTGTTTTAACAATACTTTTCTGAAGATTTCAAATCATGAAAGCAAAAATGCAAATGAGGTGTACACAATATACTAGTACATGGTTTTTGAAGGGCAGACTTGAACTTATACAAACGTCTGCTTATTTTGTTCATTAGTTAACAATCGATTTTCGTTTTTTGTGTGAAATGCAGTAAGTTGAATCTGTGCTCTTCACTTTATTGCGAATTATTGTAACTTTTCTATTTAAAGATTAAACATAGTTTAAGCAATACACTGCAAATAACACAATAAACACTACTATAATATACACAGACATTCAAATCATAATAGCAATTAATATCATATGTTTTATCATTAAGTTTTACAAAACCGGAGGGGCCTTGAAAGAAAAACCCAAAAGGATTATACTTTAAAGCTCTTCTCTGATTTCGCAATACTGGCGGTCCTGTAGCCCATTAAACAAAATAGACCTTGTTGTGCATGCCTCTTAATCCATTACAAGCCTGTTGCAGAATATCTGTGACAACCAGCTCATCCCTTTAATTTAACCAGCTTATCCCAGTGTCTCGCTCATGAACGCCAAGATTCGACCAATGAGCACAACCACTCAAGCGTAATTCGACAGATCGGCAAGATAAAGTTGTGAAAATTCGACGGATAAGGCCTTTTTTTTAATTGATCTATAATTTTATCGTTTATTCGCTTTTTCCCATCATATGCTCTTCCACTTCTCAAACCATGGAATTTCGAATAACCTCGACACGGTTCTTTGTCACCATCTCCAAATTGATACTTTTTAACTAAAGCAATCAAAATACACGTCTAGAAATCTTTTGTCCTACCTAAGAACAAAGTATTTCTAAACAAACGTACGTTTTTTGTTTATCAAAGCAACCATATATTAGTTTTCGCTATACAGTATAGCTTCATCTCTTGAAATTGCAAGTGTAGGGAGTGGACCAGAGCTTGAGTCACACAAATGTGAACGTATCCTAAACTGACCTTTGCTGTTCTCAGTTTAAGTCAAAGCGCTCAGACCGCTGGTTCTCTCACAAGAACATGGGCTATACACACAGATTCCAAACGAAACGGATGTTTGTAGAAATATACCATGTGTGGGGCATATTGCTACAATTTGACACGGATGCCATTAAATGCATGGATTGATACAACACTGGACGGTCTTTCACAAGTACACATGCTGTATAGGAACGTTGTCAAAAGTGCAGATCCTGAGATCCCTTTTATTGGTCGGATTAACAACACGACTGAATTAAATCTCATTTGTTCTAGATACAAGTGTTTTGCAGTGTTTCCATTTTCGAGGGCATTTGTTTTTTCAAAGTCTGAAATAGGTCCTAAGGTGCTATCTTTTGTCCGTTTTAGTGATCAGGGGGTTAACAACCTATACCTTAAATTTATTCTACTACTATTTCGTCAAGATATCTGTTAGAATAACCTTTTGGTGTGAAATAATTTCATTTTGTACAATCAAATAATAACATTGCGTTGTGAGCCATGTTGTAACATGCGTAGTAGTTCTTAAATCTAGTGCTGTCTACAAAACAAGACGGCTCATTAATCACTAAAAAGATTCCATTTTTGTGTGACAGTGCGATATTCAAATCATACATGGAAGCCGATGTTTCAATAAAATTCTGTTTTCAAAGATTTTAAATTTTTCGAAAGTTTCCAACGTATGCAACATATCATCAATTCTGATAGGTTTGGGACCATATATATCTGAGAATAGCTGTTCATATTTATATAATTTTATTAAGTATACGATTTCATGGCCATTCATAACTCTCATAATCACGATTTTGCTATAAATGTTTCTATTGCCGATTCTGTAAAAAATAAAACTATTCCAACTTTCCAACAAAAGACCTTTACCTCATCACTTTTTATACTGAAAAATAAGCATAATGTTTAGAATAGAGATTGACTGAAAAGATCGCAAAATAGAGTACCTAAAAAATTTGATAAAAAATGCTTGAAACCTAAATTTGTGTGTTTAACTTGTAGCTAAAAGTGACATAGAGGTCAAACGAAGCTCCTAATAAACGAGACTCATCGCGACTGTTGAAAGAATGACATAGAGTGACCGACAGACATCAACCTTAGAAATAGCCATAATTCTTATATATACATAAGCAAAGCATTTTCCAAATACAGACGAAACGAATGATCATTGGACACACGAAGATGAGGAAATACGGTGTTTTTGCAACACAAAAGCTGATATTCGCTTGCTAAAGACCACGGTCAACACTAACTCTAACAACGCCATGAGCCACCCAATTATTTGTCAGTGTTTGAATAGCATTTAATGTACCAAGAGACCAATTATATGTGAAATCAGAGCTATCCAATTGCTTAGTAGACATATATTGACCACTCAACTTTGTCATTGGCCTTATTTGATATAAAGCAGTTTGAACTTATACTGTTATAATGACCATAAAGCTATCAAGGATTGTCAACGATTTAACGACTCTGTTGAAAAACGTGTTAGAGCCAAATCGTACTCTTGTTTCTAGAGCGCAATATTAAATGTGGTTAAGTGTTTTAGGGATTAGTTCATTATTTATGACTGAAACTGTTGTCATAATCAATAAAGATGAATTTTTTGTCATCTTTACATGGCGTTTGACTGATTTATGTAAAGCATTCGAATAAAAAATTAAAATATAAAAAAAAGATGCACCGCCATAATATTTAATTATTTAAAAGCGTTTTTATCTCAGGATGTTTTCATATCTGTTCTCATGTTTTTACCTCAAATCCCCAAAGTATTACATAAACCATCTGTCTGTCTGTCTGTCTGTCTACATTCTAATTTAATACACCTCTCTAAATAGGTTTCCTCATGCACTATGGCTGATATGCTCTTGTAATAGTATTTACCCCAGTTCATATTCCCTTCATCCCAACCGAGGAAGGAGTAAGCTCGTCGTGAAGCTGATGTCCAGAAAATGTTTCTTCAATTCATGATATGTAGACATTTTAAAACAATATACAAACGACTTCATCATTAAGTTTTTTAAATCGATCTTTCAGTTTCATAAGGATTCGAATTGTTACATATGCACTATTGACCGCTTAGCCATTAAGCATCGTTAGCAGACTAAATATCGAACTTTAAATGGACATAATAAAACTTTCCTTTAGACAACACTGATTTGTTCCGTAGGAGTTTTCTCTATCGAAACGAAGTGTTAGACCTGATAACGTTAATAGATTAATTACGGCATATCATCCTAATGTATTTCGGTCTGTTACATCTCTGAAGCAATTTGTCAGTTTCCGTCTCTGCGATATGTATAATCAGGAGCGTTGATGGATAAGTAAGTAAATCTTCTGTTAAGATGACCTATTTTAAGTGAAGCCCCATTCATCTTCTATATCTCTTTGATATAAAAGTGTCTGTGTACACCGATACTTCATTTGGATAGCTTTCAGCTGCTCAGTTATGATGTAGGAATTGTAAAGTTTTAGTCAAGTAGTTAAATCAGATCAGAATCGACATTAATTAATGCCTGCAAAAATATATAAATCTGCTTAAGTAGATTTTGCCATATATCTGAAAAAGCGAGTTTGATTTATACCTGGGCCGTCTGAGTATAAACGCTTGCAGATGCGACAGCGTTTATCGCAGTATTTAGCGCCGTAACTTTGAACGTTTTTAATCATCAACACCAAATGAAACCCTATAAACCTCTTCTGTTTCTTTGACCCCATGGAAATTTTCGATCTAGAGCGGTTACTATCTCATTATGACGTTATTGTGTGCTGTGCAATGACAGAATCCTCGCCTCGAATTATTTTTAATCACCAGTTTTTGTTCAAACTAGTATCATAAGAATTCTTTCCACAGAAACCTGGTTGCAGCCATTTATTCCATGTAGATTCAAATCAAGCAAACATATGCAGTAGATGAACATGATGATGTAAGTCAAACTCAAAATAATCATAGAAGTAGGTTCTCAAATCAAGGATCTGTAGGGAAGTTAGCATAAACTTAACAAGAATTTGATTCATCACCTTAACCTCGGACACACTTACAAATGCATTTTGAGTATAGTTCTTACCCAGTTGGTCCATCGGCCTGAAGTCGACCTTTCCGGGAGCGGCGTCTTGCAGCGTCAGTTTCCTGCATCATTACCAGCAGCAGTAGACAGCAAGACAGCCATCCGCAACACTTGGACATCGTTACACGTCTCCTCACGTCCACTCACAAACTAGCCCCGCCACCAGACAGGCAGGTCGGAACACAGGGCACCGCTTGCTAAGTGTTTTAGAATTCGGGCACCTGCATGTACCGTGACACTTTCACCGTTAAATGTACAAGTAAAACTACCTTGGTTATTTCACACCAACATCTGACTTGAACTGTTGTTACAATGTAGCTTGGCTACTTTGAAATGAACGTTCAATTCAGCGCAAAGCGCCTCTGGCTGATAAGACGGGCCTTCTGTATCCCGAGATAAATAAACTTCTATCTCGACTCAGGCCCTCTTGTTATCAGCTGGAGCTGGGTGGCATGCACAACATCAAGTTGTCTTCGAGTAAGTTTGGGAGTTATATCGCCCTCTCTGTTAGCCGTTGAGCATACGAACGACTGAAAGAGAGTGCCTACGCCTTCCAACAATTTGAAAGAGCCTGTTACCAACTCTTAGCCCCTGCCCTGAATAGCCTAGTCGACCGGCTTGGTTTCCACATGGGCTGGATTAGCTGATAAATTACTTGTGGGGTACACCGCATTATGTCAACACTAGCCCACTCCACCGTTCTCCGATGGAATGTGATATCGGGAAGAGAAAATTGAAGGGCCAAAAGCCAACAATTTAATAAAATTCGTTGAATTCTTTGCAGGATTTACTATCAAAATGAGTGTATGTGTTGACTGAAATATATGGATCACGCCAAAAACTTATAACATCCACAATTTCCACAATCTTGTAATTAAACGAAAAGAAAGCAACATTGCCAAGTTGTATTAACATTGACGTTATTACATTGAACTGCTTCTTTCCATAATGGTCAATTTTTTATTTATTATGTTTTTGTAAGTTTAAATCTTTAGTACAAAGATGGTTAAACGAGATATACATACATGTAAGCATAGGGGTGTTCAAACCCAGGGGTCAATTTACACATAACATGCCATTCTCAAACCTTACAAAACAATAAACGATGCATCCGAATGTTTTTCACAAATAAATGTCTGTCACCTGCAGTGTTTGACTTATAATCACCAACAGATTTTAGTATGACTACCCTTTGTAATACTGATCCATTTTTGCATTGATTAAAGACATGTGCGTTTATATGTACATACATTTCATCTAGGTGTGACTATTGACCTATAAGGAACTATTGATACGCGATACCGATAGTCTATTGCGACATAAGATTGCGATAATTCATCAATATATGACACACAATTCAAGTATAAACAGTATTCTGGTGTCTTTACGATTTTCAAGTCAGCCCCTAATATCCCAACCATTGCAGAAAGAAGAATAATTCTTGTATTTACCGGTTGAAACATCGAACAATCGGGGCCGTCCCAGCATATTTTCAAATCTAAAAGCTGCAGTTGTTACTTCCTAGCAATTTTTCACTTATAGATTCATATGAACATCTTAATTGACGTAACTATCAAAACTATCTACAGCTGCATACCGAAAGTTTGTTCACTTACTACTGAATCGTAGCGCAAATATTATGTATTAGCAAAACTGACAATAAATGACCCACTGTCGATGTGTGAAAATTCTTGAACTCTTTTTCGGATGGTCTGGTCTCTCGTGCAAAAATTCGTATTTTGGCATATTGATATAGACAGGAGGGGTAACATTTTCGAAATTTGTATTTCGTTAAATGTCAAATAAAATGTTCCATATATAGACTCTCTGAGATTAAGACCAACATAATCACATTGACTTTGTGCTGAGGAAGAAACGTGACTAATTTTTAAAGAAGTTTATAACTTATAAAGGATTTCATGGATAAAAATAAAAATAAGTGTTTTCGAAATTTTGACCCCTGGTCACTTCAATGACCTGCTAAAACTGTACCCCCACACGGGTAAATGTGGGGTACGATAAACATTTGGCTTACATAAGAATGGATCTGCAAATGTGTATTGAAAATTCAATATTATACGATTTCAAGTCTATATTTAACAGGTTAGTAGTTGAGGGGCATGGTGTACAAATCGTTCTTCGTGACTATCTTTGTGGCATCATTCAAAACACTTCCAGGTGAAATAAGTGACATTTAGAGTTAAAATAACTGTTTTAATTGATGCTTGGCTTAACTCCTTGTTAAAATACCAAAGTGACCTATGAAAAGTGCTAAAGTCTTGGCAACGGATACACGTTGGTAAAATCGCTTTCATCCACGTGTTCTAAATGACAATACGTTTTCACAATACGTTCTAACCAAAGGAAAAGTAAAAGTCAAGATTTGGGAGGTAGCTATAGTTGGGTATACTTGTGGGAACAGGAAGCCAGACCTTATTATCATCGAAGGACATTTCAAGGCAAGTCGGTATACTGACTCCATTTCATAGTATCTTTTACTGTCTTTTCTTCGAATTAATCTACTAATTCTGTTCAACAAGACATTTCTATTCACACAGATGTAATCACGAGAGACCCCTTTACTTCAAATATATTGGCGTCGTGCCTATACCAAACCAAACAGCGTCAACTGCTAATTACGTCGACCAGCAATGCTCTGATTTAATTCTGGAGGAAGAATGGCAACAGATTCCCGATCACATGAACAGGTTTCTTTTCTACTCATTACTACAAAGCATCAAATCATTCATCAGCGTCAGAAGTGGACCTGTGCGATACTAGGCTTTCTGCTGCCACGGGCAACATATATCCTGCAGCCTGTCTGTATATTTGTTGGAGAAACAAAACAATAGACCCCCGTAATAAAATAGCCTATAATCATGTTGAATAAACCCTATCCATAATAGCTATATTTATGTTGACAAAGTATACTTTGAAAACCTTTTTCGCCCATAATCTTGTACCCAAAAAACCCCCGTGCGGTCATTATGAGAGTGCCAAATTCCGCTTGTTAAACAAAAATGTTCATGAAAATCTACTATATTATGTGAAAGCCGTAAAACTCCAAATCAATGTCTTGTTGGTCACATCAGTAAATAAGGTAACTACTGTTTTCTGTTTTCTTTGGATTGCCTTTGTACACAATAGCTCTAGTTTTTCATTCATAATACATTCCATTTATTGTATTTCCTTTGATAGGGTTTCATATCATTTCGTTTCTAAGCGGGAACAGTGGAAGCAGAACATGACTATTTTGATCAAACTGCGTAACCCAAAATGATGATTTATTTTCTCCATATAGTTTAATTAGAAATTCATCAAGATTTGAATAAAAATGTTGCTTTGCATAATATTTCATGTTATTTACTTTATGACGCTGTGTTTGTGTTTTTGTGCCTTAAAGCATCAGATTAATCCGTGTTTTTTCCGTAGTCGATCTCGCTTTCAAGTCGAATATTATGTTTTGTCATTAGTCAAACAATCACGCATCTGGAAGGTATACATTGTTTGGTGTAGGCATTGAAACGTACATAAAGTACTGAGTAAGCATCATCAATATCAGATCAGTCAGAGCAGTTAAACAACGATAAGAAATCCCTACTGTTGATAATTCAATTGATCATAATATCCATCTTTGTTTCCTAAAACCATTGTTGAGGGTTCTTGTATTCCAGACCCTTTTCTAGATTAAACGTCAAGTTATAATGTAGATGGTTTACAGAGCTCAACGAAGAGATCTCCGAAGTTGATTTTACAGTAATCCTTTTGTTTCAATCTGAACAAAGCTTTATACATCTTGATTATCAGTTCAGAGGCTAACGTGTGGTGTTATGTTTCCAGAATAAGACTCTATATGAATGGGGTTACTTCCACTTTTACTGGTACAGAACGCAGAACGTGATTAATTACACTTTAATTCTTAGTACTTTAATGAGTAAGATTATCTTATCTCCCGATAGTAGACATTTGCCAAAACATTGTCGAGGAATTTATCTATTATTCCAAATGACAAGAATTTAGAATAGATGGTTGTCTGCATTTCATTTTAAAATGATAGTCGTCAGTCTACATTTAAAACTGCTTTGCCTTACGTCACAAACAGCATTCAGTATAACTGTACAGAGTGAAATATGCATCTACATGTACGTTGTTATAGCGACTCTGCATTGACATTTTAATGCCCTGTTAAATAGTCATTTCAAATAGGACTTACACAAACCGAAAACCTATATGTCGATGCAGCTGCTTAACAAAAGTTTAAATTTATTGCAAATATTATGCAAAATGGTGTTCACTAAGGGTTGACTTATCAAAGCATCATTTAGTTTTTAAGAAGATTAAGAACATGCCTATTCCTATCATATTTAAAGACGATAATCATAGTACTACAGGAACGTATTACGCAAATATTTAAGCAACACTAGGGCCCAAAATGTCTTGATTTTCTTATCAAAATATCTCTTTTTAAAGAATCGCAAGATATATCATAATGTCAAGCTATATTGTTTATTTTGACCAAAGCTTTTTCGAAAATGTTTTCAAATGATATTTTATTGCAGAAAAAAAAAAGCTCAATTTTCTTTCTTCTTATTAAATAAAGCAATTTCGCGACCATGTGGGGTAACAGTTTGTAACCATATGTAGTTTATAGTCCATGAACAAAGGTAATTTTTGTGAATGTCACTCTCATATGGATGTATATAATACCCTCTGTATGTTGTGAATTTCAATGTCATTGGGATGTATATTGTATCCTCTGTATGCTGTGAATTTCTCTCTCATATGGATGTATATTATACCCTCTGTATGTTGTGAATTTCAATGTCATTGAGATGTATATTGTACCCTCTGTATGCTGTGAATGTCTCTCTCATATGGATGTATATTATACCCTCTGTAGGCTGTGAATTTCACTCATGAGTGAAATTAACAGCCTACAGAGGGTGCAATATACATTCATATGAGAGTGAAATTAAGGATGTATATGATTTAAACATATTTATTCATGTTTTTATATATATACATGAATGGATTGGCCAACAAGCTCCGAAGAGCTTATATCAAGGCCGCTCCGATACAGTTACATATAAATAAATACAAACTCATATTAGTGACACATGTCCAATTCACAACTTAGCTTCAAAGATAGTGGTTTTACATGAATATCATGTTGTTTGCGTGGCAGTCATTACATATTCAAGTGCTTAAAAGGAGTCAAATCGATCAGATTTTATTATATATTGATGAACAGACTTCAATAATTTGTTAAGATCGTCGTTTGAGAGCGATGTACATCCTCTAAGTACTGTATTAATACTAAATCCTTTCAAATAGAAGAAAGAATTCTGTCTTAATTCTGTGTATTTGTGGCATGTGAAAAAAATAGTGTACGGCGTTTTCAATTGGGTGACCGCATGAGCACTCTGGGCTGTCCGCGATATGTCTATCAAACTTGTCGGCATTCAAGTCACTACAACGGAGCCTGAGGCGGGAATGGATAATTTGACAAATTCTTGAACCATAATTAAGATCGAAGTTAACATTTGTATTTCTAGATCCACAAAGCTTATTTTTGAAACCGGATAATGTATCGATATTTTGGATGTGAGGATTTAATGAATTCCATAGTTGTATTGTGTCAGGTAAAAAAGACCTGGCATAAGTCGCCGTTCTACACTTTATTGTTCGCACGGATGAATTTTCTGAGATTATAGTCATTCGTACTGGGTGTTTTTGGTAGGAGGTCATTAAGATATTGAGGTGCTAGATTCTTTTTCATTTTATAAAAAGTAGTCAATTTAGATATATATCTACGTTCTGCTAGTGGTTTCTTATTCGTTTCGTCATAGAGTGCCTTGTGGCTTGTTCCGCGAACTGCTCCACATATTGATCTTAACGCATCCAAGTTCAGCTTTTCTAGTAAGTTACATTGCTCTTGAGTACAATTATCCCAAATATGCCCACAATAATCAAATATTGGTATTATGAAAGATTTATAAATAATTTCTAGACTTTTTCGCGATTGCCGATATTTCAGACTTCTTAAACAGTTAATCAGGGGACTAACCCAGACATCCCAGTAACAGTTGCTTTGAAGGGTCAAGCCTAGATGCTTATGACTTTCTACTTCTTCAATCGTTTCACCGTTCATTATTAGATTAGGTTTAATGCTCCTATTTATTTTTCTGCTAAACAGTATTGACTTAGTTTTTTTAGGATTAAAAGAAACCTTCCACTTTTTGGCCCAGTTTGCAATCAATGACAGATCATTATTTAAACAGTTTGCGGCTACATTAGGGTCATCAATTATGACATACAGAGAAGTGTCATCTGCGAAAAGTCGGATGTTACTGTCAATATCATCTACAATATCATTAATGTATATGATGAATAATAGGGGTCCCAAAACAGAGCCTTGAGTTACGCCTGCTAATACATGTTTGGGATTTGATGCGTGTCCATTAATAACAACTCGCTGGGTTCTATTATTTAGGTAACTTTCAAACCAATTCAATAATTTGCCTTCAATTCCATATGATCTTAATTTCTGCAGTATTCCCTTGTGCCAAACTTTATCAAATGCTTTGCTAACATCGCAAAACACCGCTCTAACTTCTTTTCCGTCGTCCAGCGCTTTCGCTATGAAATCATATAGATATGTCAATTGATTAGTTGTTGAGTCGCCAGAGGTAAATCCTGATTGAAGATTTGAGAGGAGGTTATTATCTCTTAGAAAATTATTTACATATTTAAAGATACATTTCTCAAATACTTTAGCCAAACAACTCGTTAATGCTACTGGTCTATAGTTTGAAGGGTCGTATATGTTGCCGGTTTTGTGAATAGGGATAACATTTGCTTCTTTCCAAGAAGTAGGAAATTTAGCCGTATTTAAAGACAAATTAAATAGTTTGGTTAAAATGGGAGCTAGTGAGTTAGCACAACTTTTTAATACTTTGTTTCCGATTTTATCAGGGCCGATTGCTTTAGTTGTATCTACAGAGAGTAATATATCCTTAACTTCCCCCATCTCTAATACTATATCAGTCAGAGTACTATCGCAACGTTTATCAACATGAGGGGGGTTGTCGTCAGGATCTATAACTTTGGATTGACTAGTGAAATAGTTGTTCATTATTTCTGTAACATCGTTGAACTCATCGTAGAGTACATCATCCTGAATAACTGACTTACAAGTGATTTTTGCCGATTTATTTAGTAAATAGTTCTTGACTAGTTTCCACCAGGTTTTTGTACAGGTCGATTCACTTATTGCATTATCAATTTTAATTGTATGTTGTTTTTTAGCTTTACGTACAGATGATATTACTTTGTTTCTTAGTGATTTGAAATTTTGCCAGTCTAGGGGACGGTTAGTTCTTTTAGCGATTTTATGTTGCCTATTTCGTCTCCTCATAAGAGATCGTATTTCATTATTCATCCAAAGGGTGTCTCTAGGTCTAATAAGTACGGTATATTCGCATCGCAAATTTGAATTAGGTCGTCGGTTAATTTGGTTGTTATAGTATCTATATCCTGGGTTTGAGTTACATCAATGTCAATATCATTTATGAATCGGTTTAAACAGTCTGTATTCGCTCGAGAATAATCATAAACCTTCCGCTCAAAGCAAGTTTCTTTCTGCTTATCTGAATCGATGTTAATATACACCGGACAGTGGTCACTGCATATAGGATCCAGCACTCCCGATTTCCGTACTTTGTTAAAACATGTTACAAATATCAAATCAATCAATGTACGAGAACGAGAGGTGATTCGTGTAGGTTCAGATATAAGTTGCTTGAGTCCGTACGCAGCCTCTAAATAGTTCAGTTTAGTATGATTTTCGTGTAGGATATCTAGATAAAAATCCCCTAAAATAATAGTTTTCATATTTAAATCCACGGCATTTGAAATGCTATTGTCGATGAGGTCCCAATACAGTTCACTTTTATCTGCTCTATAGAAGGTACCAATAAGAAATGTCTGTTTTTTACTTTTAACTTTTATCCATAATGCCTCAAGCCCAGGTGTATCCAAAGTATCCATGTGCATAACACACAAATTATCTTTTACATACACTGCAACCCCACCGCCACGGCTTTCTCTATCCTTTCGAAATGGCGCCTGAAAACCCGGAATAGCGATTTCTTTATTATCTATTGTTGAGCGTAACCATGTTTCGGTTAAACAGATCACATCGTAGGAACTAAACTCAGCTTCTAATATATCTATTTTATCTTTTAGACTTCTAACGTTAAGGTGAATGATCTTTAGATCAGTATGAACACAAGGACCTGGGTGAGGATGTACATCGCAGCAGCAAAGGAGAAAGAGTGTAATAAGGATACTTACTTTAGGATTGTATAAACAAATAAATCTAAGATTATGAATGAAAACTGCGAAATTCATCAACGATTTTACGTGCACCTTGACTGCAAACTGCCCCACTGCCTGTCTATACTGCACTATATCAACCGGCATCTATATGCATTCTACAATCAAATAAGGCAGTGGGGATCAGTTTGAATATACATGTATAACAAAAATGGCAAACAAAGAATAGCGCAAAATACTTGAGATCTTGAAGCACATTCATACAATATGGACACAGATCAGTTGTGGTGAAAGTCACAAACATATTTTTGTTTAAAGAACAAATAAAGTAAAAAGTAACAATGCAGATGGTATACATAATCTGCATATATGACAAGACATTCATGGAAAAAGCAAAACATAGAGAAAGAAAGAACACCATTGGTGAAATCATTACCAACATATATGCAAGATGTAAATGGTTAACTCCGCAAAATTGCAAACTCATGAACCCTATACGAAAAATACCCGAGAAGAAGAAAAACTTAACACGAAAAAAAATAAAAACATTGAGAAAGAACACCGTTGGTGAAATCATTACCATCATATATGCAAGATGTAAATGGTTAACTCCGCAAAATTGCAAACTCATGACCCTCCGAAAAATACCCGAGAAAAGTCAAACTAAAAACAATAAGAAAAAAAAACAAAAAAACAAAACAGTTAGGAGATTTCATTCATGTCTAGTTTCGGTGATCTGCAGAAGAACGTATTTCTCATGAGTAGAATTGAAATAACGTAATTAGGTCAACCCGGGGAAGAATAAAGACAACAATAGAAATGAATCAATTTACAACATGCTAGAACTCCACAATTACAAGCGTAAAGAGTAATTGAATTAGATCGGGGCAAAAGAGCTTCAAGTGAAAGAACGAGCAAATTTTACTTTATAGAGAAAAATGAGAAAATAAACAAAAACTTAAGAAATAACGACAGGTACGTTAACCACATATTAAACCCCCTAAAAAACCCGACAACCCTTAAAGTGTCTAATAGTACAAACGTGTACAATTATGGTAGACAATATGTCTAGAAAAACAACCTTAGCAACTTTAACTGTACTGTGTCAATATCTCATGTTTTACTAGAGTTTGTTGCTTTTCTATCACGACACAGCATGACGTGCACGCGTGTTTAGATCATATGTTTTTGTACAAATGACTGATTCTTCGCGTTAGATTATTCATAGGTATCATTTTCAATTATTGGCAACAATAATCATTATAACACTTTGTGCAGCTAGTTTTATGTTTTGGAAACACAAGGATACGTATCTCAAGAGTGAAAACCAATTTCACAACATTGAATGTTACAAACCTCACAACGTTATGAGAGCATGCTTCTCACGTGCGATATGCTTCTCAAGGTTTAACGCTAGTTCATACCCGGTTGTACACGATTAATTAGTCATGCAAGAATTTGCAACTAACAAACATCAAATTTTCAATTTAATCAATTCAAACTGAAATAATATAACAAATTCATATTTGGGGTGACCGATATATCAAATCACTTAATCAAATTAATGTATTTGAGGTTTCTAAGGCCAACATACACGTGCCTTGGTGTTCATTACAACACACGGACACATGTTTTTCTCGAGTGTCGTCATGTTAGCATGCTATAACACAGTACAAACGTGTTGCTCGTGACAGCAGCGGGTATCATTCAATATATTTTCTGATAACATCTATGAAAATATATATATGACAAAGTTAAAATGATGAGTACATTGAAATGATTTTGATCTATTTCATATATAAGCTTTTCATTTATCAAAGGGGCATTTAATGAAAGTTCTGTTTTATTGTTAGACCGATAACATTCTAGTTTGTGTCTTTTGGTCTATTTTGGCTAAGGTTGAACCTCATTTTAAGCCTCGTGGCCTCCAAAACTTCCTGAAAATGGGTGTTGTTCGCAACTTTTTTAACACTGCCGTCCAAGAGTTTAATCAATATAACACCCCGAGTGATCGACCCAGGTTCCCTCCACTTTCTTCTCCTTAACCAGTTCACGAGCTTTCCTAGCTATAGTAGCTCTAGGTCCAGTTAGGTCTTCGTTGATGAAGATTTTGGGGGTACCAGGTTTGTGCGAGTACTTAAGTTTGGATCTGGACGCCAACATGGCGCGCTTAGAAGAGTTGCTTACGAGTCTCACCAGGATGGGACGGGGAGGGTCCTGGGGCGTAGTTGGGCGTCGGGGGACACGGTGACTGACGTCAATATCGGCTAATCTCAGATCTACGTTGATTGATTTTGCCACATCTAGTATCAAGTTATCGGTGTTTTCCGATGCTTGTTCAGGTACACCCAAGATCCGAATGTTATTCCTGCGTGAATATTGTTCACTGCGGTCGAGATTTTGGGAGAGAGTTTCGATAACTTTATCTTGCTCATCGATAGTGTTATTCAACAGGGAGACCTTATCCTCCAAAGCTTTATTTTGAGCAACTAACTTATCCATCTCCTGTCGGAACATGGGACGAACGACCTCACTTACAGCATTGGATATAGCAATTAGAACATCTTTGTTTTGAAAAGCTTTCAAGATTTCGCTCACTAAAGATTCACTTTTTTGTTTTTGCTCACTACCTTCAGTTAGACCAGAACATAACATTCCGCTTTCTTCACTCATGTTGACAAAGCTATCAGACACGTTCAGCTCAGAACTATTTTGACACTTGCGTTTTAGTTCAAAGTCAGATTCAGAGTCAGGTGACGTAAACACTTGCTCACGATTTCGTTTACTAGTAGAAGCTGGCGTACTTGTGTTGGCGTTATCCATAAGTTTGAGTTCATTCAAAATTAATGCTAAGAGTGTAAGTTTGCAACAAGTATTTACTTTTTCTAGTCAACAATCCAAGTGAAATCCTTAGAAATTGAGTGAATCACGTCCAGAGCACATTTCACTGATTATCGGCGAGTTATCCACAGTGATGGCATGTACCACGACTTTCACGATCGATTTGACTTCTTGACAATCCAACAAAAATCTTACAAAGAAAAAGTCATCTTCATATAAAAATCATCTTAAAAAGACATCTAGCACTGCTGCATTTGATGATTGGTGTTATGATATTTCAATATCATTTTTAATCCATGAAAGGCTTAAGTTTAGCTATCTCGGTGAGAGAGCTCTCCACGCACGTCCGACCTCCATCGTGACGTCACACAACATTAAGGATGTATATTGTACCCTCTGCAGGCCGTGAATTTCACTCTCATATGGATGTATATTATACCCTCTGTAGGCTGTGAATTTCACTCATGAGTGAAATTAACAGCCTACAGAGGGTGCAATATATAGAGATTATTACCCGAGGAAGTGTGTCATATGACTTTTACGAAATGAGTACGAATTTTTGTATTACCCGCTTTCTTTGCGGCGGCCCGCTCCAGTGACGTCACGAACAATGGTTTGATGACGTCACAGACGACATAATACGGTAACTCGCTCTGAAACAATCGTTGCTAGGCAAAAGTGATATGTGCACATGTGTTCATATTGAAAATATGTCATCACTTATGATTGACCATATGGGTAATAAACATTCATATGAGAGTGAAATTAAGGATGTATATTGTACCCTCTGTAGGCTGTGAATTACACTCTTATTGGGATGTATATTGTACCCTCTGTAGACTGAATATATCACTCTCATTGGTATGTGCATGTATATTTTCCCGCATTGACAGGTGGAAAAAATTGCGTTTAGATGTACATTGAGCCCTCATTAGGTTATGTTTTTTATTCTATATATACTGTTCGTAGTACTCTCTAGAGATTGTTTTATTCTATTACTGTATAGTGTACAGTCTTAAGATCGACTGAAATGACCCATGGAAACTTTCGTGATTCATTAAAATGTATTCCAATTTTCCAGTCACTTCAATTTAAATTATCGAATTCGGCCGATAAACAACTTCAAAACTGCTTTTTCGAAACACCAGCTAATTAGCCACAGTGAATAGAACTGAAAGGTCACTGAAGCATGTCCTGCCGTGTGACGTGATAGTAGTCGCCCCTTTAATTTCCTGGTTGAAAAAGAACAGCAAATCTCGTTCTTTTAACAACTGTTTAAACATATTAAAAGTCATCCAAACAACGCAAACCTCCGAGGAATTGATATTCAATATATTTTTTATAAAAGATCGACTGAAATGACCCATGGCAACTTTCGTGATTCATAAACTCCGTATTCTAATTTGCCAGTAACTTGAGTTTAAATTTTCGAAATCGGCCTATAAACAACTTTAATACGGCTTTTTCCAATCACCAGCTAATTAGCACCAGTGAATAGAACTGAACTGGCCCGTGGTCACTGAGGCGTGTCCAGCCGCGTGTCCTGCCGCGTGACGTGCTAGTCGGCGGAAGTATAACCTCCTGAATGAAAAAACAACAGGAAGTCTCACATTTTAAACAACTGTTTATACATATCTAAAGTCATCCAAGCAACTCAAACCTCCGATGAATTGATGTTAAATATATCTTTAATTATTTGTATTGTTCCAAACGAAAGACAGTGTTTAAATGTGATGCTATGCGCACTATCCCATACATCAATTACGACGTCTGCCAAATGTTGTCACAACAATCAGACTGTTTTAAATAGTCTTATTTTTTCTGACACACAGGTGGCCGTTATATAATCCTATCGCATTCAATTTCAATTCTTATTTTAATGGTCTCTAATTATACCTTTTGAATTCTAACGCCTTGGACCCACCAAGCGGAATATATGTCCTGTCATAATGGCGTAATCTTGGCATTCGACTGCTACTTAGTTTATTGTCACGGCGTCCAGTCATTTTGAACCAATGAACTTGTAGAATATATATTCAACCAATAAATTAAGAGGAGATTTGGCTCATGCACTTCTACGGACGATGACGGTGTGAGATGTTATACTAGCTAACAATATAATATATGTTAGTTAAATACAAACGAATCATCCACTAAGTACTAAGTTGTCATGCAAGTAAGGTGATAGAAAAAACATTTTCTGCGAAATATGATTCAAATGTCACTACAGTTATCATTTATTGCTTAGTCTCCCATTCATTTTCCCCCCATTATTTCGAGACAATTTCATATCGATAAATATATGATATAACAATACGTGTTATCCAATAGTGATGGATCTCTCACCGCCAAACTAAATATGAAATTCTTTTTCAGTTTTAACTATTTCAACCAAATAAAAATATTAACGCTGAAAAGCATATTATTTCGATTTCCTTTAGTACTTTAGTACCGGTATTTTATCAGAGAGAAGTTTTTAGTTACCTAACACTACTTTTTCACACCAGACAATATAGTCATAAAGTTATTACCTAACAGTCTACATGAAATGCCACACACCTGTACATTATGGCAATTAAGCAATAAACTTAATGACCTGAGCACCTGGCACATTTCCAATAGGTAATACACAAGGCACTGATTAGCTATCCTGTCTAAACTTTATCCTCACCTATGATCAACAGCCTTTATTGAAACTTGATGAAGGTAATTAGGTTTGTCAATACACGTGACACATGACAATATATTAACAAATCTGTATTACTAAATATCTTATTTCATTCTGCAATGTTTATCAATATATAATAGGTTATAAGTTATACACTGTAAGGCTACATAAAATGGTAAATGTTTCTCCGGGGCAGCTCTTTTACTTTAATTTTACTTTTTGTTGCTTCTAAAATGACGCTGTAGCAAGAAATTTTAATTTTTCATAAATGTTATAACCCAAACTATAGTGTCAACATACAAACATAAGTGACTTGCCCACATTTTTGTATGTATCCTTAGAGTAATCAGCACCATTCGTCTGCAAAATCATCAATTATAAACTCCCCAAAAGTTTCATGATTATTTATCTCACCTCCCCCGGAATAGAATTTTGAATTAGCCTTTCTTTCAAATTCCTTACCCTCTTTCGTTCCCTCTTCTCAAAGTATTCCGTCCGTTTTCTCTTCCGATATGGTTGATTGTCATATCTCGCTGGACAGACGGGTAGCGGGCATGTTATCATCTTAATTTGTTTATTAACTGTTCGTACGGCATTTTTGACGAGTCTTTTCCTTTGTGGGGCAAGTCCCAAATCCGCTTTGAAATCGTGGGAAAGATCATAACAGTCCTCTGCGAAATGATCGGAGCAGATAACAGACCTGTCATTGGGACTCCACTTCGCTCTTTTCTGACTAACAAACTTTGTCCAATTCGCGAATTGGACAGGATCCTTCGGAAACCGATGCAGTTGAATGTCTCCTGATTTCTTATTAGTACAGTTGGCAGCAACGCAGGAAGAAGGCATGTCTCTATCGCAATGAAAACGTCGACGAATGCGACCCATATCTGCATTGATATATACTTGTTTACAAACAAATGCGGAGCGAGTCCTGTCTATGACGTCACATCTACCGAAGGAGAGCTCAGGCCACTCTAGGGACTTTTTTAATTGGGCTTTCGAGGTGGCCAATTTCTACGCGCTTTGAACCGTTATATCTTTTTAATTAAAGGATGCATCGAAACTCTGTTTGGTGTTTTATTTACTTGAATGTATTGTCTTTATGAAAATGGGGATTGAAGTCGGATACAAAACTGGGATATAATATCTTTAATAACATTTTGATATAAACCCACCAAAGAAAACCGCGTCCAGGGATTGTCACAGTCCATTTAAAGTGGATTTGACGACTAAGAAGGAAAGTTGGTATCATGCAGCAGTAAACATCGTATTTAGGAATTTTTTCGGTCATGCTATTGCCTCTATTTGGCTGTTGAATTTGCTTAAAAATACAGAGAAAATCAAAGAGCTGGAGTTTCCGCTGACAACTAACACGTCACACACAAGGCGTGGCTTAGAGTCATGCTTCGATGATTTCGTCAAAGCAGTCGCTAGTCCAGGTTATAGAAGGTCCCCCAGTAGTCAAATTAAAGTGTATCTTTTCTCATTTTTTGCCTCTATTGATTCTTATAAGTGATACAAATACAGATAATGATTTGTAATGATCAAAATTATGCGTTACGTCCGAATTATTTTTAACGGTCATATGAACCGTGGTAGCCACGGTCTCAAAATTGGTGACAGCCTAAATTTGGATATTCCATCGGACAAACGTCAGTCGATTATGGCGACCTTGACCTTATTTTATCTGTTCATAATAGTCACCTTGACTTTATTTTCAAGACTACAACGGCACATGGACTGCTTTTCAAACCCATGTTTATATTTTGAGAACCGGTGCACCAAATGTCTTCAAATTTCACTTGACTTTGACATCATTTTCAAGGTCACCTCAACATTTCGACCATTTCCAATGAACTCTACTCCTACATTGTCATTATAAGCGGCCACCAGTCAAATTTGGTGACTTATTTTGACGCACTTTAACTAACTACTTTTAAACACACATGGTAACGTGATATCCCATTACCATTACCATTACCAAGTTTGGTGACAGTTTACATGGAGTCAACGCCGACGCCAGTCGATTATGGTGACCTGGACAAAACTTTAAAGGCGCTTCATGACACTTTTGGATTGATAATACATTTCTTGTTATTGCCATATCTTTTTCTCCTCTTTAAATCTTTATTAACTATATATTTTATTCCGTTTTTATCTTTCCCTTGCCATCCCTTTACCGATCTGTCTACTCTCTCTTTTGGATGGCATCTTCTACATGTTAAACATAACTGATATGTTGCTGACAGCACGTAAAACTCTACACACTTTTTTCTGTTGAAACATCTCGGGCAATTTGCCTTTTTCCAAGTGTGTGAACTCAGACATCTTCATAGCCAACACATACCATTTTACTTCTCATTGCTGATATATGTATGTATGTATGTATGTATGTATGTAATACCTGTCGGCTACGGTCTGCCATGTTGTTTCTAGGGAAATTGTCATGAATGAAGGCGCTGTACCTTTACTAATTTTACAACATTATAAAATTAAACTGTATATGTGGAGAGAATACCAAGGTTTACAAATGATTTATGCTAAGACTAATCAACAATGCCTTCTAATGCCGAAGCAAGGCTTTTCTCTCTCGTAATCCCGATGAATGGCTTCACTTGTTATATTGTTTTATTTTACCGAATGTGCGCTCTCATTTATCTAGTTGTAAAATCTAAATCAACCAAAGTGTTACTAACAGTAACATGTTTCAACTGGGTTATAATTATGCACATATAAAATAATTGTATAAATGGGAATGTCCCCTTCAATTTCGTTTCCACAACATATACCCCGATAGGACTGTCCTATCTCCCTAGCCCTCTCAGTTTACTTGTGAGTAGTTCAAAATAGTAGTTTAATAGTATGGTAACAAAACACGTTAATGAAGCATTTTCAAAATTTAAACCATGTATAAATGTGAGATTTTGTTAGGTTCACATACAATAATTATGATATGTTTTTTTTCAAACCAAATAAATTTCAATTATGTTTGTCGAAGACTAAGATTTCATCCACATTATTTATAATCTATTGCACCATTTTATCCTGAGTGCATTGCTCAAAGTCGTTTGAATCAGATGCATCAAGACCAAAGAATTGTATTGTCATCGATTTCTTGGTTTCCCCCCGATCAAATGTTACTTCTAACGACTCATTTCAGAAAATACCTCAATGTCAATCTAATTAAAACTAACTGTAATTCAATACGTCCCGAAGTCCGTTATTTGAACTAGAGAATTATAAGCTATTCCTTATAGCGCAGGCACGAACATCAGCCAAACAATAGAGAGGTGCCCCAGCTCTTTGAATCGATGGTTAATGCGATTGTTTCGCCGTTCTAGAGAACCTCGATTACAAAATCCGAATGTTACCGATGTATTTGTAGGCAATTTGTGTTGAAAAATATGATGACAGCATCAATTATGTGCAGATATCGTCGACGAAATATGTGTGTGTGTATGTGTTCATTTGTGCAAAAGTAAATCAACAAAGTAGGTCAAATAATCATAAATAAAATTTTAAGGATACATATAGACAAACGTAGAGAAAACGTCAGCATGTGACATTTACCAAGATGAAAAAGAAACTCGTGCTTGATTGGTTGAAGGCTGGCGTCTTGTCCTCATTGAAGGATTGGTTCAACATTCGTCAACGGTCATTACATCTAGTTTAAACTAGATTGTCTGCATGTAGGCAATGTAAAGTTGGTTAATTATTCCTTATTCTATAATCAATTTCCCCATTTATTCGACAATGACATCTGAGATGGGAAAGGAATATTTGTACGGCCTTACTCAATATAGATATTATTGAATTGTCTATCCAATGAGGTATATTGGTACCCTCAAAAGTCTTAATTTGTCATTTTTGGTAACTAGTTTACGCTCTATATATTATGCTATATTGATATATTTTTACAAAATGGAATTGGAAAATCTTTCATTTGAGTATATTAGAAGGTGGTACAAATATTCCTTGGTATCCTAGGAAATTATTTGAAGTTAAGGGCACCTAGTAACGTTTCTTGGCACCTAACGGTAACCGGTTATGGTCCCTTCTATGTATAAAACCTTTAATGGATGGGCAATTAATTAATCAAGCTGTTACAGTATTCCGCGATACTTTCAGACGTCCTTTCCGAATAAATAAATGGAAGAAATCGAATTTTTGTATACGGAATAAGTGACCAACTTCATTCTACCCGTTATGCAATCACTTCATGTATTCTCGCGTTTACTATTCATGCTTTGCTAAAAATGGCGATATAGACATATCATTGTATATGCAAATTATAACCTCTTCAGTGAGAGTAACGGGAGTAATTGGTTGTAAATTGAACTCCCGACAGGCTGTTTATCGTACCATTAAGATTATATGATTCTCTAGACACTTACACAGTGCATTGTATTCTCGGATTTTGTGTATGGTACTCTCTATACTTTTGAACTCTCTATAGTCTGCAAATTGACTATCCTAAGGATTTGCATTGTTCAAAGACTATGTAATTTGTACGCAGTTTTAGCTTTGGGTTTTTTTCAAGTATCGTAACAAAGCTCAAGGAACGTACACTTTATTCACTTCCTGAAAGTGTACTTTGTCAAGGCTGTTCATTGTATAAAGTCATATTAGGAGGTTGCTAATATAAGAGTTAAGGGATAGCCTTTTTTTATCTTCCTTCAAGCAAATCAGATTAAAATATGAAGAGTAAAAGTGACAAATGAAGAGTTCTGAATCTATTCAGTTTAATTAACAATGCAAATTAACATACATGTAAATCAATGAATTACATTCAGCAAAATCACATTGGACAAGCGAGCAGACTGTCACGACATTTAGTTCATATTTCCACGTTCATAATACCACTAGAATATTTGTCTTAACATAATCAACTCAAACTTGTAAGTGTGGAATCGAAACGATTGTAAGAAAGCACTTCTTTCGTTGCTATAGCTTTCTGAACATGAAGATGCCATTTTTAACTAGAACTGGAGTAGAAATAATAGCATTACATTCGCTTATGTTTAAGTAATGTTCCTTTATATTTTCTCTGGACAATAGAATTACTTTAAGACCGTTGGAAGTATATCGAAATGTGCTCTTATTTCCGTTTTTCACCTTTAGCAAGAATAGCTGCACTTGGGCTTTCGGGCGTTATTTGAAATCGCCATAATTCAGAAAATTCATAAAACTGGAATGAATACAATAACCAATTTTACCTACCAGTGATAACTCTCATCAGATACAAACATAGTGTCTACTAAATTAATATTTATTCTTGAATATTCTCTTGTAGGCAAGTTCAAGCTAACCGTGGCCTTAAAACACTGTCTTAAATGATATTTTAGGATCAGTTATAACAGAATATAGGCTACATGCATATATTTTCTTCGATTGTGGTGATAAAAGATGGATAAGATGTAATAAACAATACAAGTGTATAGCCAAATGGAGCTAACCTACCCACGCTTCCGCCTCTTACGTCAAAGAACTTCAAATTAGCAAAATGCTAATCTTTTGAAATTGATGAGTTGTTGTTTTAAAAAAACGTATTCAGCAAAGAGTAACCGGCACATGTTTCCATGAAAGCATACTATTTGGATTCAAATGTCGATCTAAATGTTGTTCCTTCAAAAGGCATATCTGGAAATCATGACTGACGTAAGTGTCAAGTTTGTTAAAGGTAGCATATTTACTTAAGAGTAAATGCCCCGGACAAAATGATGGGTATAGAGTCAGTGTTTTAGTCATTTAACCTTTGAAACCTCATCGAATTGTTTAGGAGATTGTATGGAAACCACAACAAAAATCAATTCATATGTAGGTCCTACCAACGAAAGGCACATCTTTTGATCATTGTGGCCAAGTTTATCAACTTTGGTGAAGCTAGCATGCATACTTTAGAAGATATGCTCCGGATAAAATCATATTGTCATAAGGTCACCCATGTAGTCATTTTTCAATGGAAAATACATAAAAACAAAATTCAAGTGTAGGACTAACCTTTTCAAAGCACATCTAGAGATAACGGTTGACAAGTAGTGAATCAACTTTGGAGAAGCTACACGTAACGTACGATTTTGCAGATATACTCCGGACATGAGCGTCAAAGAGTCAAAGTTTAAGTCATTTTTCCATGGCATCCACAATAAATAAAATTCATATATAGGTCTAATAATCAAAAGACACATTTGGGGGTCATGTTTGAAAAGTTTGCTGAAGTTAACATGTATAGTTTCGTTGATAAGCTGCAGACAAAATTTGAAACGGACAGAATGAACGCTGTATACCCTCGTTTACGCTATCAGGAAGGGGTAAAAACCATCCAAAGGATCATTAGTTTAGTTAGCTAGCACGTAAAGTTTAGGAGATATACGGATAGATTGAACGCTATATGGCGGGGATATATCGTCTTGGCTCCTGGAATTGCCATTGGCCTGTTATAGTTAAAACATCACACCACAAAGCTTTAAAAAAAGATCATGCATGTCTACTTTGGTATCATTGCAGCGTAAACCTCATTGTTTAAGGTCCGAAAGATGAACATAATATTTACTGATCATAACAATAAAAAACCCACCGCAATGTCGATTTCTGTCTATCTGTACCTGTTAGCTTTCTCATTGGCAGTGGAAGGTTGTGTTTTTCACAATCTTTGGCTCAAGGCATAAACTATTTACTACCAAAAATAACAGAGTGTGAAAATATATATCTATATAGCTATCTACGTCGGCTGCCTCTGGAGCTGATTAATTAAGTAAATATTTCTCCTTATCATATTTCTCTGTAATGGTTTACACGTTTTCTATGTTTAACACGGGTAATCCGCATTTTTAGTAGTCGGTAATAATTAGCCACTGTAGATTCGAAAGGTGAATATCAAATGTACCAGTGCATTCAACGTTACCGAAGTTTTGTATTGTAATAAATTTCAATAAAGGAAACATTTGTTTTATATTCAAGTTATCAGGAAATGCCACTTACTTTCCCCTCCAAAAGGTGTTTTTCACGAGTCCAAAGCGGACTTGCGGAAGTGGCACAACTATCACTATGTCACAAACAAGACATAAATGCAATTATATCCTTCAAGTAATCACCTAAACACTTGTGAATTTAATGACGTCCAGAAAGCATTCAAATTGCAATGCAATCACTGCTCGTTTTCACATCAAGGTTTGAGAGCTTCATTAAAAACGATGTTCTTTAAAGTGCATAACATAGATCAAATTTACACTATTGTATTCACAACGTCTTTTAGAGCGGTTTTGGTGCAAAATAGTGCATTCACAAAAGCTACATATATTCCGCACACATTTATCAACAAACGTTCATCAGTTCGGCCAAGGACCTGGTCATTACAGACACTCTGTAAAATATGTCTTCTTAATATGAAAATAGATCTAAGACAAAAAATAATTTAAGCTCATTGCAGTATAAAATAGATTCTGTTATATATGCATACTGGAAATGTCTTCAGGTGTTAACCTCACTTTATGAAGAGCTAAGGTGTTCATCTCGTACACATGCAGCCCACTTGTACCATCATGTTCGTGAATTTCCAGTCCGACCTGATTGCTGAAGGCACACGGTGATCGTTGCAGTACTCCTGCTCGCATCTTGTAAGAATGAGGGCGCTATAGCTCACAGTGCTGCAGTTATAATGCTCATACCAGCAGGTTGACGAAAGACATTCGATTTCCCGAATTCTGCTTGGGTAAAAATTCTCTCCAAGGTTTTTCCACCGTCCAACTTGGGCACAGGTCCACGCTGCGTCATGGTTGGAGCTTTTCTTCGACACAACCTGGTAGTCTTCTTCGTTGAAAAAGTCACGAACGTTAAACGACGGATGTTCTTTCTGTTTATTATGGCCATCTGTGATATTGAAGGGAAAAGCAACTGCACCGATCACTATTACAGCCGCGCACACCAGTATCTGAAAATAGTCATATAAGCATTTGTCAGCGAAATGTCATGGACAATTTTATATGACCTTGATATTAGTCGATAAAGAAACCCTTGGCCAAAACATAATCATTGGAAGAAACATACGTTTGATGAGTGAGTAAGAATAAGGTCAAGTAAAGGATTGGCTTGCTTTTACAGTTAAATGATTCATAGGTTTATCGTCAATCTTATACAGAATCGCTTTTGTAACACAGATCAATGAACAAGATTGTTGAATCGATATAGAGTGAGTCGACCGATACGGTAATCCAAGAAAATATATTCAGAAGCATATATTAAAAGTGTCCATAAAAGATAGCTTTGTAAGACAAGATTGTGTATTTGATTATATGGATCGCATTTCTTTCTAGGACTATCGAATATGCATCAGAGTAGAGTTTTCATTCATTTTAATGAGATTGATTTTGTAAAGTAAGGCCAAAGTATTTTCAAATAATCATTAATGTGTATTTCTCTTCAATGTTCTGCTTTAGAATTAAAACTTGATACTACCTTGACACTTTTCGTGTCCTTCAGGAGGAGCTCGTTAACACAGACATACATATGTAAAACCACCATCAATCTTCATTCCAATCACTTATATACATTATCTTCCAACATTGTAGGGGCCCAGAAAAAATAATCAATATTTAGAAGATAGATATGTAGACCACAATATCCCCTCACTTTTTCAATAGACTAATATTGTGCTATATTTGAAACAATAATATTTAAATAATAATAATAATGTGGATATTTATATGGCACCTTTTCCACGTCCTAAGACATGCTCAAAGCGCTACCTACATCATTACCCTGAGGGAAGTGTACTTTCAAAGCTGCTACTAAGCGCTAAGCGCGACCATATAGGTCCGTACAACCCTATATTCAGGTACCCATTTTAACAGCTGGGTGGACTGAGTGCAATGTGGATGAAGTGCCTTGCCCAAGGACACAACACAGTTTTGGACCCAGGTCACAAATTTTTGGTGTCTCCACAATGAAAGGGACCTATTCTAAGCTGTGGTAAAGAAATTCGGGATTACATTCTTGTTTCATCTATAACTCGTCCATGATTGAAATGCAATGAAAATCAATTTTTTGCAAAGGGTTATATTTTGTAATCGTAACATTCTACAATAAAACAATGAAATGAGCATTTTTAACTAGATATTGTAAAGCGATTGGTGATCAACTAATGGTTTGTCATGCCATAGCTCCAAGGATCTATTTATATCAAATTATTTTCAAAGAGACTTGGTGCTGAAAATATTACATTCCTTAACTTATTCATGGTAATAAATGCTTTATAGAAGACTGCAGTTGTCCTTCAGCCTGTTTTTTCGACAGAAGACTGCAGTTGTCCTTCAGCCTGTTTTTTCGACATTACACACCACTGATTTCATCAACTAGATATGTAATCGCATAATTCACATAAGATTTCAACATTTAAATCGTTTGTGTCTTATTTTCATTTTAATCATGTTGTATTGGATGTTTACTCGTTTGTATATGTGATTAATTCTTTTCAACCAGGGATTTTCTTAGTTTTTTGTCTTTATTCTAAAATATGTCTAGTTTAGTCCATATAAGTCGCCTATCTGCGTAATGAGGGCTGATGAGAACTGTTCCGCCTTCAGCGTGAATCTGATTTCGCTGATCCTGCAAAACAGTTCCTGCATGTTTGAATGGTGGTAATTTCTTTTTTTACTTGATTTTGTTATACGCTTTCTCTCTGTATTCTATAAGTTATTAAAATTAATGATTTATCTGTACAATGTAAAAATAATAACTATTCTATTAAAATTATTATCTCTCTCGGATGTTAGATCGATTTAATCTTAAAAGGGAATGCAAATGTATAAAATGATAATAGTAAGTATAAAAAAGCTTCTTCTGTTGTAGTTTTAGAATGGAGTGGGGGATCATATCTGATGTATTATGCATTAGGGTTTAACCCTGTTCTCTTAAAAAGGTAGATGAAATTTGGTGAGTTTTGATAAATAGTACACAAGACTTCAGTATTACTTTACAATTACATAAAAGATATATTTAAATATCATTTGCTTCAAACTATAAGAAAGTAAGGGGATACTAAATTATAGATTAAACGAAAAAATCTATTTCGCTTTGATAAGAACGAAATATCCATAAGTGCTTATAAGTTTTCAAAACGTCACACTCGGCATGCATTATCAGGTGAGCGCTAAGCAGGGGTTTGTTGTATCCAGGGCCTGCATGGACCTATCCGTCTGAGAATATATAGCTATCAAGGTTATCCAGATACAGGATATATAGCTGAACAAAGTTAGATCACTCCATAACTAAAGACGGGATATAAGCACCGTTCGAGTATTTTTAGAAAACTACTAAGAGAATGAAATTCTGTCGTAGGAAAAAGTATGTTCATCCAGTTTTGGCTTTGTAAATGAAAGACAGATAGACAGACATTTTATTAGTATGAATGGCCATGAGGCCAATAGTACATTGACATACATAGAGCCATACATTCTAGAGATCCTTGACATTAGTTATACTGAAACTAACTTACAGGTAATATTTTTGTACAATAGACAGCTAAACGTAATAAGATATTAGCTGACTTTGAATACAATAACTTATGAATTTATCATGAATTAGATTTGTGTAATAATAACATGGTATATATTTAATTCTAACATCATTATAGAATTAAAATTCTATTAATACATGGTATTCATTTTCTAATTAACTATTATAACAATCAGTGTACATAGTAATAGCAATATGTGCACTTTTTGATCTTCTATATAAATGTATTCTAAAACACCGGTTTTTTTTGTGACAGACAGACAGATTTTATAAGTATGAATAGCCATGATGCCAATAGTTCATTGACATACATAGTAGATTTGTAAATGACTTTGTCTAACAAATATACTTAGCTCCATTTAAAACGCACCACCCTACATGAGTGGTTCAACATTCATATGGCTTAGTTGAGCTCATGCTGCGGTAATCTTGACATTGTTGTGACTCTGATGGCAAGGTGTTATCCGAAGTAAAGCTGTCTTTTCTTCTGTCACTTTTTATGGGACAAAATTCTGTAAAATCAAGTAATCAATGGGGCACAGGATTTCCATGCGAGTGTAAAATCAGCATTTCTGCAAGATTTCGCGTGTTTGAAGGCAATGCTCCCATTACTATTCACGAACATTTGATTTTTACATTCGATGAGTGATGCGTTTGCAATGGAGTTAAATAAATGGAGGAGTAAATCCTCAAGCTTTATTGATAAATGTAATCTTCTATAGTGACTAATGTGCACCCCATACTATCACAACCAACGATCTATTTACCTTCAAGTTTAAGAAATGTTCTTGCCTTTACTTCATCAATGAATTGTATTATCGGTGTTTAATGGTATTATTGTTTCCGATGGACACCCTATACTAAGGAGGTAACATAAAAAACAGTGCATCTACCCATGTCATAGCGGATTGATGATTTCAATCAGGGCACATTCCATTGTATGTTATTTTGCATATTGTTCTTCTTACTGTATCGGTAAGTTTTGACGTAGACTCCAGAGGCTGAAGCACAAACCAATGACATCATGGATCAAGAGTTATCTCCCTTGACTGAAATTGACCTGACACCACTTTCACAAAACTCTTTGCAAATCTTTCAAATATTTATTTAATGGAAATCCCCCCCCCCCCCCCCCCCCCATTGTTGCCTGTATGATTATCAATCTAATATGGGGAAAAAATAACCTTTAACAGTTAAGATTTTAAAATAGCAATATATATGTGCGTTTAACCATTTTTGATGTATTTTTTCCTTTTCGATTCAAAATCCCAATAATGAATGCAGATATGTATTTTATATTATGTTTTTATTGAAGATGGATATGTAGGCTTTCATTTGATATGTATTATGATGATCAGTGTTCAAACTTTTGGGATCTCTAAGGTAAATAAATCAGGTCTTATCTCTTGGACTAGGATGCATGGTTCAGGATTATTCTGAGCAAACATGGGATAATAGATTAACAATATTCCATTCAGAATTAAGATGCATTGGCAGACAAAGTTGGAAACATGACTTCATTAAAGAAAAGCACATCTCTGGCCATAGTGCAATCAATAAAGCCGATGGGCGTTATATAGGATGGATCTAAATCCCCCAAGTGGTTGCTTGCTGAAATGTTATATAAAGTCTTCAAAAAAAGAAACTTGACATTCATGCGAAATTGATTTTTTCGAAACGGGTCAATTTTTTTCATGATACATACCTGTAATTTAAAGAAAGGCTTGCTCAAAAGTGTAAATTTACCAAAAACAATGGCCCAAAAAGTTTACGTTGTGTTCAGGGACGAAAACGAGCGATTCGACCAAATGCATTTTCTGCCAAAGCACGTGCAGCATGGGATCATGAAGGTTTACATGCAGACACGTCTGCTTTAGGGGTATAAAAAGCCATATCAGCCGCTGTTCATTCAGACTACACAACATCGGTACAGCGACCTGAAGAATGCCAAGACTGAACAGAGCGCAACGCAACAACGCTATTGGTAGACTGCAAGCAGGAGCGACACAGCGAGATGTTGCAACACACTTTGGCGTGTCCAAACAGACCATCTCTTCATTGTGGACCCGTTTCAACACCCGAAACAGCGTTGATGATAGGTTAAGGTCAGGCAGACCAAGACTACTCGGGCCCAAGATCGGTACATCCGACTGCTCCACCTTCGGGAACGCACCAGGACAGCAACGTCAACAACAACGCAGATACCAGGCCTGCGTCGAATATCCGACCAAACGGTACGCAACAGGCTGAGAGAGATTGGACTTTTTCCACGACGACCGGTTCGACGTCCCGTTTTAACGCAACGTCATCTGGCGGAACGTCTCCAGTGGTGTCAACAGAGGATGAGATGGACCTGTGCAAGGTGGAGAACCGTTCTCTTCACTGATGAGTCCCGTTTTCTGCTTCGACGAAGTGATGGACGAGCACGTGTATACCGACGTCGTGGAGAACGTCATGCTGCCAACTGTGTTCAGGAGGTTGTCCCATTTGGAGGTGGGAGTGTCATGGTGTGGGCCGGGATTCGTCACGGTGTTAGGACATCCCTTGTGCATGTTGTGGGTAACCTCACAGGAGTACGGTATAGGGACTTGATCCTACAGCCTTACGTTATTCCTCACGTCAACGTCCATGGTGGTCTCTTTCAGCAGGTGTTTGTCAAGACTTTTTACAGCGTAACACTTTTTACAGCGTAACAATGTCCAGACATTACCATGGCCAGCCAGGTCACCCGATTTGTCACCAATTGAGCATCTCTGGGACGAACTGGATTGACGCGTGCGCAGTAGGAATCCACCACCCCAAACACTTCCAGGACTTCTTGCAGCACTTCAGCACGAATGGCAGAACATTCCACAGGCTGTGATTGACAACTTGATTGCATCCATGGGTCGTCGGTGCCAAGCAATAATCAATGCCAATGGTAGCCATACCCGATACTGACATTTGTGCACCCCTGTGATGTTCAAGGTCATGCTTATTCTGAATATTATTACTGAACAGAGATCTTCAAACAGCGTTTTAGTTTTCATTTCAATGTTTAACTTGCATCTGTGGTCTTTATATTGAACTTTGCAAGCCAGTGTCAAGTTGTTTTTTTAAGAGTTTATGAGCATGGAGATATCAACTCTATAGTTTCAGCTATTTTGCGAATATAGAGAATACTAAACGACGTCCTGTTTGATAACATTTTTATGAAACGAGAGAATGGTTCGGTATTTAAAGAGCGAAAGCGAGTTAGATACCTATACCATTCACGAGTTTCATAAAAATGTTATTAAATGGGACTGAGTTTAGTATTCTCTATATTCGCATCAAACAAAGAGCATGAAAATCGTCTAGATTACCATTGCTGCCGCGCCGCTTACATTGTGACGTCATACTGAAAGATTGGGACGTCATGTGACGTCAAGCGACACGCGATGTTATGACACAATGTGTAATAACATTGTAGGTTAATTAAACGGCGGTATCTTCAACGGGAGAGTAATAAAACGTTTTTAGGTCATCATACCGTTTTATACTTTTCCGATTAGCATTTGGAGGTCACGACGGAATCTCTAATTATTCAAATACTGTATTAATTTCATTGGCTACTAAATATTATTTGACTGACACAAATGTGAGTACACATATCAGTAGATGTACTTATTGCTATTGGATGTTATAAATCAAGACTGTGATTGGAATGAATTTTGGAAGGTGTTAAAATATCTCCGCACATGCGCGATATTGTTTGACTTAATCGGAATATCACTGACAGGTTAATGTTTTTACCGATTATGTCTCTGTTGTTAAAAGCAGAATTTGTCAGATAGGGTATAGCACTGATCTAACAACAAGGATAGCACACAGATACATTAGTCTAGTCACATTATATACCTGATTGATAGTCAATAAAACTGTTAGCATTTCACTCAGACAATTACTAAATAAGTCGCATTTAGGAAATGTCAATCCTGATATCATCTACAGATATATCGTGGGAGTCGAATAGCAACTAGAATATACCATCTCCTATTGCAGACGTTTGTATATTCAATCGATAAACTGGTTTACGTTTGCGTACAAAGTTTAAAAAAACCGGCCTTGTTTCGTCGAATAAGACAACAAGAGATATTCGACGATTTTTTATGGGTTTAAAAAGTTTACGTTTGCGTACAAAGTTAAAAAAAGCCGGCTTTGTTTCGTCAAATAAGACAATCAGAGATGTTGGACGTTTTTTTATGGGTTGAAACAGGACGAACCCTGTATTGAAATTTTCGTTGCTAAGTGATTTGTTTAGAACAGGAACTTTGCATGGCAAACATTGAACTAAGGTATAGTAAAACGAAATCACTTGCATTACGTTTGGAGAGAGAATGACAAGTTAACTTCATAGTAAGATCATATTCACTGATTAATGACGAGAGGTTTGCATTATTTTCTGAACACATCAAAGCATCTAAGCGAGCGTTGAAATGACCAAATCCACTAAACTCACTGGTTAGAGAAACTTACCAGTTCAACGAAAGTTGTTCAAACGTTATCATATCGACATTGCCAGTACACATGGTATTAATCGGCCCGCAGCTTCGAGTTTGTATTTTAAAAAAAATTATGAATCAATGTTCATGCTCTTTCGAGAAAAACTAAAGAAAAAGTAAGACTCAAGGAAAAAATATATAAATATTTGTGTTGAAGGAATGTATTCCATATTTGAAATACAGCAACAATCTGAATCAGGTTATCATTTTACGTTGCTAATTATTTTGTTTCGAATTTCTATTTAGAAACAGCATAAATGTGTATTCTTAAAGTTAAGAATAGAAACTGAATTGCTCGTTATTTGTATATAACTACGTAGAATGTACACTTTCAAAGATATTCTTTCAAAGACCAGACATGTTAAAAAGTGAAAAACCAGTTTTAATATTGCATTTACGTCGGCTATTGACCTATATTTCAACGTTTTTATGCTTCAAAATATCATATCAGCTATAAAATTTTATTTTTTATGACGTTTTTCTTTCCTGAAATTTCGTTTCATAAATGGTTTAAACAAGTTCATAAGTTTGATTGATTACCGAATGATAACGGTTATCTTCAAAAGATATCGCTGCAACACAGATTACACTTTTCTCTCACCACACATGTTACTCGAATATTTTTTATTCCTGTTAATCCTTGTTACAAGTAGAGCATTTTGCAGGTTAGAACTATCGAATTCTGATTGGTTGCGATCAAAACAGTCAATGAAAACTAAGCACTTGGTCCACTACCTTAACCATTGAACTTCATTTACTTTTGCGATATTCATGTATAAGGAAATCAGTCAGCGTTGAACCACTTTGGGAGTTTGAAAGAACCAGAATTATTGCACACTTGTGTCAGATGTTATTTTGGAAGATGTGAGTTGAGTATCCTATCCAGTTCCTTTTATTCAAGTGTTTGTTTAGATACAACAATGCAACGTCTTCGTACGTATCCATCTTTTTTAAAGCTAGTGAAACTGAGAGCTAAGCAATTTCATATTTTAATCTACCGTTTTAATGAAACTATAAACGTAGAAGAAAGTATTGCAACATCAATTCGTCCATCATAGTCTATAATCCAAATAAATAAATAAGAGTTTTCAGAATTTATCAAGAGCTCTTCTTACAAATGCATCAACACAACTGATCAATCTAGTTAAAACTAGGTGTAATAGTATACGAATCGAGGTCCGATGTATCGCAGTGAAATGTGTTGAAAAAAATGTTGACGTAAATAGTCATGTTTACCAAACGAGAAAGGTATCTCGTGTTGCTTTAAGAAGTTCTTTTTTAAGCAAAAATGCTCATCTTATAGCCTCCCCCCAAATGCTCATACATGACGGGAGTAAATTTATTTTTTACCCACAAGAATTATTTTACTGACCAATCATAGAAATAGATATATGTTTCACGTGTAACATTTAATGCATTCATCGTTTCTAGGACAATGTCTAATAAATTGACCGTCCTATCATAATTCATGCCGTTTATGGCTGAAATATTGCCCAAGCAGCGGTACACAATAACTCACTCTATCATAATTTTGCTTGTAATGGGTACACGGTTACAACATAAAAGTCAATGTTTGCTCTGTAATACTAAATGATCATCGTAAAATGCACAATTATATACGATATCATTAATTGGGTTGACATTATTAAAAAAACTTTTAATTTGTCCTCTTCTCCAAGATATCGTTGAATTTGTACATGATTCGTATATGTCAAACATGCTCTTAATAATGGTTACTGTTGGTATTATCTTAATATCTAACTACTAATGCTAATTCCAAATATTTACATTTGTTAATTTGTTTGTTGGCGACACTGTGTATGAAGTGTCTTCTATTTTTAAGTATGAAACTTATCTTCTTGCAAGAGTTGGTATGTGCGCTTTGCAGTTATAATTATGTTAATAAATTAAATTAAAAAGTTGAAGGTCATTTTAAACACAATTTAGTACGGAAGACAATTGCTGATTGGGCAAAACGAGACAACTCTTATCCTAGTGGACCGGACCATGATTGACGATGAAAACTTATCAAAGAATTCATCTATGCAAAATACCTTTATGAGGAACTAAATGATCTTTTTACCAAAACACAAGTATCTCATCTGGTAACATATTTTAGTTTTCATCAACGTCAACTGGGTTAAGAAACGATAGAAGACGTCTACAAAACCGTCATACAATACGAAAGCTCATATCGTTTCTCATTTCGTAAATATTGACAGTAATTTCATAACGGCATTGGATTCATTTTGATACATTTGAAAAAGGATATGTGAAGACGAGCCGATTCCTGAAGAGCAGACACTGGGATAATACTAGAAAAGCTTCAGGTTGTTCACTTTACGACTACCTACTGCAGGTTGACATTATAAGATAAGACTTCAAGTCTTGACGAAAGAGAAATATTATAAGAGTAAACATCTCAACAAAGACATCATAATTTGTTGTAATGATGTTTCAATCACCTTTGGTGAAAACCAATATTTGTTTTGGGATAATCAAGGCTTGCCCATTATTATCTTATCTCTAACCCCTTACTGTTAAGGAAAATGAGAATTTACAGTCGTTCCTTCGTTTCTCTTAGTTAATGTTTGTTATTTGTATTCAATTTCTAGGGTAAACCAATTTTTCTACAAACTGATTTTTTCATGTCACCTTGACATCAAAATTTAAGTGCAAATTGCAAACTGAATATAAAATTCAGCAAATTGAATTTGTTTTACAAAAAGTCACTGTTGTTACACTGTTATAGAACTTCTTTTATCTAAATCGATGTCAGTTATTGATAAGTCAGCCTCGTTACTTTATACAAGTTTAAAATTACATTTTGCAAGATACGCTCCTACGTGCGTGTACTTGAGCAAATGGTCAATTGGAATACAGAGATAACGAAGACGACGACATTACTTAGGAACAAAGGTTGACGTTAACAGAAAATCACTGTGATGTTGCCGTATTGTGTCTGAAACGCTCGCATAAATGACGTCACTGTAATGATAATGTATTCGAAGAAGCTGGTTTCATGCCTTGTTGTTGAAAGTTTAGTCTATCTTGACTGATCACTTAAATTTTCCAAATTGTATAAATTGGGATATAAACTTATAACAAGGGATCCTTTCGTGAAAACATACGAAATATAAACTGTTTACTTTATTTGAAAATGATTTCTTGCCACTTTAAAGACTACTAAAAAAAACCTCGGCTATTTATGATGTTAGTGAATGTAGTTGTGCACGGTAAAATGGTTTCCTGTAGCTAAAGCAAGTGCCATTCAACATGATGCCTATTAAATCGGACAAATGAAAATGAAACATCCAGCACGGCGATGGTAGATAAAAATCAATACAACATTGAACCATTAATTAGAGAGTGTCGAGCACCTGGATTTAGTCTTCCAAAGATAAGAGCTGCCCAGCGCTGCGAGGGATATACTCCCTCCCAATAACGTTTGCTCAAGTCACATTACGCTTGATTACCTGATTTTTGATTTCAGCACTTACTGAGATTCTGGCAGGTTCCCCTAGAGGAAAACAATGTACCACAAACTATCTGCCGAATTTTAGCCAATAAAAACAGTTCTTACTTTGGGAACTTGTTGCCAAGTTTGGTTTCACCTAGGTCGGTTCAATAATAATTAAGGCCCTGTCAATAAAATACATGTATTCAGTTCAAGTTCGAATGAATTGTAGTTTTCCCCCAAAATTGGGAAGTGACCGAGGCCTTGCGAAATATTACTTTTCAAACAGCTTCGCTGCTTGCAAAGCTTACTTCAGATGCATAAATTCTTGCGTCTCTATTTCTAGCCATTGCTCTGGAAAAAAGGTCAGAGGTCAGCGTAGGAGGATATGATTTGAGCTCCCTCTGTGGAGAGAGACACCTTCGTACGCAAAGCTTAACTATTGCCAGTCTCGAACTGTCCAAGTTAACCCTTGCTGCCGAGATAAGACTTTTCTGGCTTGATACCAGCGCCCTCACTGGCGAGTTTTAGTTATCTCCAGTTACCTCCCTTACTATGGCCAATCGGCGACGCCGTGTCATTTGCGATGTAATCAAAATGGCCGCGCCCATTGAAAGTGACCTGTTTGATCAGGTTACAAAGAAGTTGGCATTGCAAACCTTTCAAACAAGAAGATTCAGTTTATAAATGTATTGATGGACGGAAAAGATGTTTTTGTTGTTATTAGGACCGGTTTTGGTAAATAAATAACATATCATATGACTGCGCCCCTTATATTTTTCAAAGGGAAGTATGTAGGCCCATTTATCGTGGTCGTTACCATTATATAATTGTATTTTTTCATCAAATAAGTACAGTTTACACATTGTTTATTTTTAAATAGCTGGAAAATACGTGAAAATCAAATTTATAGGGGAGAAAATATTTTTAGACATACAATGAATAGTATATATTGTCTATGCAATGTATATTAACAGAGGTGCCCTATCTTCAGGGCAATTAAGATCTATATGATAAATTAATATCACTGAACGAAACAAAGTAATATTATCATTACAATAAATTTAATCTAATTTAATTTTAGTTGATATTAAGATTAGATAAAAGCATTTGCAAAACTACGAAAAATATTCTGGTACAATTACTACAAAAATGGACTTAACCTTTTTAGTTGGTAAGCTTTGACATCATATCAAGAACATAACAATTGTCTATCTTTGTCATGTGCACAAGTCTCATTTTTTTATTATCCAACTGTTCACAAACACAAGTACAAGCCAAACGGGAAATATTTCATGGAGAGAGAATAATTTTATATCAAAGCACATACGAAGGAACCAAAGTAATATTTTCAAAAATGAAAATGACCCAGTGAAATCAGTGAAAATGGAAGTAAATATAACAATTGTTTTACTTTTTTTACTTTTTTTTTTATTGACGACATGATATTTAAATGGTACACGTCAACATACCTGGTTTTTGACTGCAAGAAGTAAAGTTTGTTGAGAGTAACGTTTACTACCGCGATACAACGAGGTCGCAGGCTACTACATTTCGAGTGTTATGACATCGCGAAGTGTTCTAATTTTATCGGTTAATTTATGTAAAATTTAATCAATGTTCCGGTTCAACGGGTATTCAATAAAGTTTTTGCAAGCACGAAAGATAAAACAATTGTACGATGACAGGAAATAAAGTCTTGCCGGGCGTAGTGCATCGAGTCGGTGCTTCAAATCATGGTCAATTTAATCGAGCTTGATTAGTTTACCGAAGCAAATTAAGAATAAATTCTTTGACAGGCCGCTGTCCGCTATAGGGTTGTAGAAAAATAATAACGCAAATTGACTATAAACATCAATGAACTTGAATATATTGTTCATCGCTTTGGAGGCGGCACTTTCTCTTTACAAATCTTTCAGTCGACGGACTGCGACATGGGCGCATCCATGTTTGTTCGAGTCCCCCGGATTTAGATTTTTCTAGGAGCTTTCTGATTGGACTATCTAATTCCTTTGCAGTGAGTTAGAGAGCTAGCACAGGAAAGTCTTGTGTCGGCAGCAAGGGTTAACTTGGACAGTTCGAGACTGGCAATAGTTAAGCTTTGCGTAGGAAGATGGGAGAGAGAATATGAGGCGCGGAAGGCTAATGATCGTTCCGAAAATAAGTATCTTATGGATTCTCGAGTTTGGAGTTGTACTTCTAAATTTTATATCGATGCAGAAAAATACAATAGATATGTTCGGTAATCGAGAAATGAATACTCAGTAGGTGACAATATCACGCATGAATAAAGTGTCACTGAATGTCCATGTTAACATTATGTCAACGACTTAAACTATCTCTAGTTCTCACAATCTTAGCTTCAAGTCCCATTTTCCCAATCAAATCAAATTCAGAATCATAAACAGACTACCATTAAATATGTCCTACAAAATATATTTTAAAAAATGATTTGAAATTTTAAAAAGTAGTATCTCGATAAATCATTTCTTTCTTTTAGCTATCCAAATAAAGAAAAACGGGGTGATATTTATGAATAATCTTTCAGGTAATATATTACCTTCTATTTTAGTTTTAACTAAGAACTTTCCATGACTCAACCAGAAGTAAAATTCTATCTTTCCTGTAAAATCATAACGTTTTGTCTCCCTTATCATTCATTTCACTTGATGAATTTTGTGCTTCCTCAACGTTACTATCCAACAATTAATTTTTTTATTGTTTTATTATTTTTTTAAATTTAATTTTTATGCATTCGCAAATTCATTTTTTTGAAAAAAATGGATGCACATCAGCATTATCGAGATACCATTTTGTTTTTATACTGTAGGTTTTGTAAAACATTTGTCTGCGTGTTATATTAATTTTACAATGATTATACAGCCGACCATGACCTATTTCTACAATCACACAATGAATTTTCTTTTATATATCATCATGATCACACATTTACTTCTGTCATTCTTATAGTTACTATAGCACAATAAATTTAGGATTATCTAAGTTGTCATTACTATAAAAAGTTTAATTAAGTTTCATCTAACGTATGGCGAGTATCATTCAGTGAATAGCCATATTCACCCACATACAGTTCTATACGTATTGCCATTGAAATGCAATGCAATGCTGTTCTACTCACAAATCATAAATAAAACATATTTGTGCATATATCTTATTTATCGCCTTTACCATACAATGAGAACCTATTTTAATTTTCATCACAATCACAATACATGTATAAACAAATTCATTAACTTACTTATTACTTATCATAACTATGACAATACAAAATGAACTTTTAGCTGACATTATTTCATGAAATGCAGTCTTACCTCATTGTTCCAAAACATCTTTTCGGCAGGGACCGACAATGCCGCCAACAGAATGCTCCAACATGCCAGGTATATCCTACCTTTTATACCTTTTAGATGATGGTCACGTCCAGCCCTGCAACTTGATATAAGTAGACGCCCACACTCCAAACGTCCAAAGCGATCTGAACGATGGACGACTTTTGAAATAAAGTTATAATATCAAGTTACCCAAGATATATAAAGAATTCATGTGACACAATAGTTTCAAGTCTGTATTGCATCGGATTCTAATGATTAGCATTTTCAAGTTTTTGTCATCTTATTGCATTCACTTTTCTTACATTATAGGTGCAGGAGTCCTAGACATTTACATTTTATTCCATTTAGAAAATAACAGCATATCTGAATCTAAAATTAATACATTGGATACAGTTTCCTGCACGATGTAGCAAACTTATTCTAAGATTTGATCGGAGTTATAAACGATAATCTGATAAATTTAACACTATCTATTACACAATATATACTTGACTGAAAATGGAGTCCGTGGCAGTACAATCGTACACTAGAGATATACTCTCACCAAATATACATGTGCTTTCTAAAACGAAGTTCACTGGTATGTTTTGATTAGTATTTACGTTACATGAAGACGACGAACGAATGTCCTTTAAGCTTAACTTTAATCTTAATCTAAAATCAATCAAGATAAGATAGTTGGTGATATAATGTTGAATTTACACGTAGTAACTCGTCAAAATGTCATCAGTCTTCTGTTGAAATTTGACTTTTGAATCTCTACAGTATAATGTATTACGAGCACAGAATTGGTTCATGCTTATTCATACAGTGAAATAACGTTGAGACTAATGGTTTGGGTGAACATAAACAAAGGCATGAATATGACGATGTAAATAAGAAATAAAAACATTCCAGGGGGAAGAGGTTTATATCTGATAATTGGCTGCAACATAACGTCAAGGATTGCCTCGCTTTCAGAATAAAGAGCGATGTGATCCTTAATCATTATCTATAAATAGTTCTATATTAATCTCTTTTCCTTTCATAGGCTTACAAAGTAGGTTGCTCACATTATACAAGACTACAAGACTGCATGCATGAGTATCTTTAATTTATTCCGACCCTCAGTAATTGTAAATGTATATATAATAATTCCTTTTATAATCAAATGTTCAATTGTTAAGAGAAAATCCTAATCTTGTTTGTGTCACAGATTGCACTGAAGATTCATCGACATTTTATCTATTTATGACTTACGATCAAAGGTGTATGTCGACATATTTGTTTAAGGGAAAAAACACATCTATATCCATGTACTTCTTATTTCATATACCTTATGTATGTATTGTGCGATTATACTGTAAGAAAAGCAAGACTTCATAGCTATTAACTTTTCTTTGCTCATGTATCACATTTGTTATTACCCACATTCAAGATGAAAGAGGAACCATAATTTCATATTCTGCAACGTCGTGTGTTTCAATAATTAATAAGTTATTAAATCTTGCCTGTCTTATGTTTGCCACTTGTAAGTGCCCTTTCGAGGAGTCAGTGTGCCGTTGAAAGGAAACACAATTCAGTTCTCAATAATGCCGACATCCATTTAGACTTCTTTCTCTCCCGCAGAGATAGCTCCGTCATAAATACACGAATATTAACTATCTAAAAATATTTCATCCAATAAAAACACCGAATGTATGGATACCATATTTTGTTGTCATCGAGACCTATTGAATGGTACAGTCGCTAAATTCTAATAAAGTTTAGCCTTCCCGAAGCATACGGAAATAACTTTTCTAATGGAACTTACACGGCGTCGATGATTACACAACTGACTTTGCATTTAATCAGGCTTTTACATTTCAAACGCTCGTATTTGAACAGAGGTAGTAAAGTAATTTATGACGAAGCTATCCTGTGGGGAGAGAATGTCTAGACCTAAGACACGTGTTATTCTGTTCGCCAGTCTAGATCTCGATCGCTTTGATACAGAAGGCTTGACACTTGGAGACCGACACGAACATCTGCCCTAGAACATTGGTTCAATTTGTTTTTTTGCTTCTTTGTCCCTTTCCTCGTTTCCAGCTTTTAATCTAGAAGTGTATATTGTCGGGTGGATGCATAGTTAAGAAACCTGTCGTGGGTTTTGGCTCTTGTTTTGGAGCTATATCTTGTTTCTCCGCAATTCCCATAAGAGGTTTTACATTTTTACAAGTGAGACAGATATATTCAAATGTAAAACCTCATTTGTAAAATCGGAAGTAAAAACGGGTAATTATATTTCAAATGTAAAACCGTTACGCCAAAATTGGTTTAAATTCAACATTTCTTGTTAATAGTATATTGAACAAATACATCCCAAGTTGCATTTCCGATTTCCAATGTAGAATCAAACCTGCAACCCATTAACTTGTAAGCAAGCACTATAACCATTACTCTAATTGGCCAGACAGATGTTAAGGTTGTGTTTAACACATTTTTTGCAGTGTTGCAACAGTTCACTTACACTTAATACACTTTGAAATGTATAAAACCATTTATCACTGTTATCTATAACCTTTGTCCTGTGATAAATTCATTGATACCAATATGACGTCATTCACGTTACTTTTCTTAGATATCAATGATAACAGTGTGTCTTATCCATTGTCGAAATCATTCTAGCGTCCAGTCGTATTTTATTTATCAAACAGTCCATTGCATTTCTAATACTTTTTAGTGTTTAAGTTAAATAAAACACTCGACCTCGTTTAAACTTTGGGATTTGTAATACCTTTGGAAAGAAAGCTTCCTTCTCAGATTTATTTTTAGGCTTTACTATCCCATACTTAATCTTTGTCTAATGCTTTATCCATGACATAATATTTGCTTAAAAGACAGATTAGCGCTGCATTGATTTTGATATTACTCGGGTGGTTACGCCCTTCATTACCGACGACATACATTCCGAAACATCTCAGCAAATACCAACATATCATCATATATGAAATGGCTACTGTAATAACTTCGCCGCTCCAACTTAAACATGATAAAAGGGACCCTTCTCAAACAAACCTTTGTGCAAAGTCTTATTTCTAAGGCTACTATAAGAGGCATATTAAGACAAAGGACTTGATAAATTTCTCTAAAAAGCAGCAAAAAGCCGGGAATATATCCAGAGATTTATTGGTAGGTATGTCTTGGCTTATCGAGGGTGGGGTCGTTATTTAAACCCGTTATGTCATTAATTTCTTATTGAGTTTATTATAATCACTGTTCATTCCATTCCATTTAAACCATGTATGGTTTCGAAGTTTATCTTATTTATCGTATATATACATATATATCGTACATACTTGTTATAACTATACCCTCCTATATTGTCCAGTGCGTATGTCTTACATGGAGACAATGTGAAACTGATGAGGTGCAGGGGGTCCTTCAACCAGCTAATACATTATACAATATCACTAGCCACCAACTGCAGATTGGTAGGGTTTGGTTAAATGGACTTTGTCACTCGAAAATAAGGTTAAGGAGTGATTCTTACGTCTGTCAAGGTGGGTTTTGAATCCTGTTGGGACTTATGAGAAACCAATGATCAAAGATCACGGTCAACTACCAACACAAGAGGCCTACATTTGACGATGGCAACAGGGCCGATTTCCTGCCGATGTCTGTTAAACCTTTGTCACAGCGCGATTTACTTCTCAGGAGGTATCGAACTCTCGATGATGAAAGTGGCGGACTCTACCAATGAGTAACATTCAATAACAAAATAAACATTCCTCAGAGGTATCTAGAATGTCTGCAAATAGGTCTGCAAATAGGAAATGTTCGAAAAAAATCCTCTGCAAAGCAATTTGCGACGGTGTTGAAGTTGCGATTCTAATAATAGGCTGTATTCCAGCAGCACAGGTTTGCCGTCTTTCATTTGTGCTGCAAATCGTTAGAGGGTGAATAGTTTGATCTCAACCAAGTTCACAACCGGTACACCTTTCAGGAGGGCATCCACCTGTTTATGGCATTTGTGGTAGTATTGATTTGACTTAGGAGACTGTCCAAATGTTAGATTAATCCATAGGTCACTGATTTGGCTCAAATCTGGACGGTTTTTGTTTTTGTTTTGTTTTGTGTTAAGCCGGACTGCTTGATTTTACAAAGGGCCTATGTTTTTTATTTGCATGCGGTAAAGATGGCAGTGTCTCTTGATGTCTCCCTCGTTTGAGTTCTTATTTCCCCTCTTTTGTGGATGCCACCACTTGAACCTCCCTTGGCATTAATATATCAGGGTGGTTCACATATTAATATTTAAGTCCTATATGTCTTCTGTCGCAATACTTTTCGCATTTTAAGGGTAGCCTTGCCAAAGGAGCTTCTCAAACTCTCCACGATTCAAACGGGCTGAAAAGGTTAATCAAAGTTTCTAAGACACGCCAAATGTAAAGTGCTGCCTTGACATTTACTGGCACAGTAAAGAGGAATCGCCTTTGTATTGTTTAACTCCACCAAAAAACGATATGACCTTTCAAAGCCCCCGCTCAATTAGCCCGACAAAACCGATGAAGTGCGACTTTGCCTGCGTACCTTATGACGTAATATACCAAAAACCTGCCCAAAACATATATATGATTCTCTTTATAACATAAAGACGTCTAATTCATGCCTTTAGTAAAAAAAGTCATATAGCTGTTACCATTCTGTTTACTTAAAATGTGACCATTGCTAATGAGCATAACTCCACAACTAAATTTAGAAAAAAAACCCAGATTTCAAGTATTGTGTAATGTGTCGTAGATGTTTTCAAATATTCGTTAAATGTTTTGTTGGCATTATTGATATAATTTATTTTTTAGTTTCAAGGCCTTTTTAGTATCTTTTTGATACGAATTACAGCTTGTCTTGCAAATAACACGCCAATCAACATTTACGTCCATACATTCATGGGTAGATCACATATCAAATTATTTGTTTATACAATATTTCTTCTAAATAACATTGCATAATAAATATACATTGCAAGATTTTGTAGTAAAAGAGTTTTCGTATTTGTTAGCAAAGACGATAGTTTTGTACTATCTGGGTAATTATCCGTAGACCTCTACAGACAGGGCAGATTAAGAGGAAATGTAGCTCATCTTCCACGGCATTCATATCACAGAGTTTACATTTTCTGGGGTTTTTTCTTTCAACACCCTCATATCTACCTGTTTCAAGAAACGATTTATGTGATGAACAACGAAAACGGGATAATGCACGACGGAACTTTTTCACATCTTCTTTTGAAAGATAACTTTCAAGCCATATTTCAGATTTCCACTGCCTGTAATATAGACATGTGGTTGTTAATGAAATGAGTATATATCTTTCGTTCTTTGTGTTAATGAAAAGATAAATTCTGATTGTAAATGTACGCTTTGATTGTACCAAATATGACCAAATCCTATTTTATTGAGAAACTGTCTTATGTCAGTTACCCAATTTCTTTTTGCCATTTTCATCATAGTTTCATCCTATTATTTTTTTTGAAATCTGTGAAATGGCATATTCAGTTATCTTGTCCAATATTTAACAGCTCTATGTGAGGAATAAATGACAATTTGGAATCTGAAACCATCCTACTACATGTGCTTGGTTTAACACACAAGAAACTTTTTGCATGCATATAAATGGGCCTTTTCAATGCTGTCATAACGTTTCAATCCCCATATTTCAGGTCCATACACAAGTATCGGGCTTATTTTCATATCAAATATTTTGAAAAAGGTGTTGAAAGACATCTCACTTAAACATTGAATATTTTTGTAAATAAGTATCAAAACAAAGATAGTTATGTGCACTGGTAGTCTGGAGGACTTCTCCTTTATAAAACTATTCTTATAATTTTGAAAGTTTCTCATCCCTCATCCATGATTTTAGTTTTTTTTCTATTGACACACAGCTTGTATTGATGTCAAATTCATCTATTTGTTTCTGGAGACCAACAATGGTACTAGAGAATAATACAATATCGTCGGCAAAAAGGAACACAAATAATTGAACCGTATCTGGATGTACAGCTGTTATATATTTGCTGTGCTAATTCATTTATGAAAAAACAAAATAAAAAGGGATTAAAATACAACCTTGTCTCACACCAAATTGACTAATAAAATGGTTCAGGCATTTCATTATTGTTTCTTACACATACCTTCACATGTTGATAAAATTTAATACTTTTCACCATTTTATTCATATCACTACTAATACCGTGCCTTTGCAGGAGATTCAAAGTTTATTTCTATTGACAGAATCAAAGACCTTTGCAAAGTCTACGAATAACGCATAAAATTTACCTCCTTTTGAGCTCAGGTATCTTTGCATACGCCTATGTAGATTAAAAATATCCGTTGTGGTGTAGCTTTCCCGGAAGCCCGCATGTCCTTCACATGTTTTGTTCATAGCATTCGCCCAATTAACTAAACGTTTGTTGATAATATGAGTAAATGATTTACCAAAAGTACTAAGTACAGTAATTCCACGGTAGTTATCTGCATTATTCGGATCCCCTTGTTTATATATTGGGACAAGGATTCCAACTGACCAAGATTCGGGGAAGTCCCCATAATCTGGTATAACGTTGAATAGCAACTCTAGATAAAAGTAATAAAATAAGATATAAGATAAGTTTGATATTAGGAGTACCCATAGGCCAGTGTTTATATGTGATGAAATAGTAAAACATAATATACCAACAAACAAAAAATTATGTGTACAAGCACATTTGTCCATTGTAATGAATCTTTTTCTTTGAGGTTCTTAAAACGACACCGAATGCACAAATACAATGAAAAGTGTAGTCCAAACACGTTCAAAGTAGATGTGTTATGACATCCTGCTACATCAGCGTATTTGTCTCCGCCCAGCTCCGTCATATACCCTGATATCCTTCGGCCTAAAACGCTGGTATCGCTAAATATAGCAAGCCTATGAAATGACTCGCATTCAGCAATAGCGGCACAACCCGGATGAGATTTCAAACAAATGTCAATGTAGGCTATAAATAGCCATGAGTAACCAGCCGTAAGCGATAAGAGCATTTTAGGCCAAAGGATATCAGGATATATGATGGAGCTAGGCGGAGACAAATACGCTGATGTAGCAGGGTGGTGTAATGATTGAAACATATAGAATGTACAAATACCAACCAAAGGCCATGCATTCGATTTAATAATACAAACATAATTATGTATGCATTTGTCCTTTTAATAAAAGTATTTTCTCCTCAAAGAGGTAGCTGAAGTAATGAAATCCTACTCTTATTGGAAGCAAACAACGATAGTAGTGCAGTGAGCGCTAGTTATCATACAAATTGCCTCAGTCACTTTCGTATACTTAGTGAAACCTGGAATTTCTTCGACTTTGCACTTCGAGTCTTCTTGACAGGTCACGTATTAAGACGACTGAAAAACGTCCCTTTTGCAAGATTAAGTCTTGCAAGACTTATCAAGATATCTAGTGAGAAAAAAATTCCAAACATACTGTAAAGGACCGTCCCCCTGAACCTTTGTTGAGTTAGCCAATTATGGATTATCAATTATAGATTATGGTTTCTGTTGCCCTATTAAGAGCCTAAGGGGCCGTGCCCCAAACACTTATATTCACCTTATTCACAGATTGAAGAGGCCGAGGCCGGTATGATACATAATCCCTAATCAATGGGATTTAATTGTTGTATATTTGGATTCGTTGTGGCCTTGAATAGAATACTAATGGGACCATGTCCCTATGCCTTCAAGTATTTCTTCTTCTACAGAACGATAAAGTCTAGAAACCTGGACAGTTGTATAGAGATGCCTTAGTGAATTACGATCCGAAATTATAAATTGGGCGACTCTTTGCCTCATATGAAGAGCGAACTCGTAAGCCATCGGGAGTCCTTTTTATTACGGAGTGAAGCATATATATTACATTCAAAGAAAACATGGAATTTATTTTCAACAACATTATTGTCACAATACAAACAGAAAGAATCTGTATCAGAAATAACATTAATGTCCTTCTTACGTAGACAATTAATTCCAAAATCATGGAGAGTTATACGATATTTACACTTTGATCTGAACAAGTTTATATTGTTAAGTTAAAAGATATATATTTCACACTCGAATAGATCTTTTATATTGGAATAATGTGACAAATATGATGAGGTTTCAATATTCACTCTCCAGGTTTGGATATATATGTCAATTAAACACCTTCTAAAGGCCTATACAAACATAGTTGCATCGCTAACATCTTGCATGATCCACACAAAGATAAAACCAGTAATAAATAACATCTCACGAACATGAAGAACCAAGATAACTTTAACATTTTCATCTTTTAATTTAAGCATTTCATTTACATGTATTGCGATGCGGGAATAATTCAATCTTAAGACCTTTATCCAATATTTAATCACTTTAACCTGTGTTTTATAAACGAAAATTATCGTCCAGTTTCTCCCAATATAGCCTTATTTTGCCAACCCCAAGGAAATCTTTTTAAAAAGCTTGTTTGTACTTTTTCGATTGTACCTTGATACTTCACTCCCCAAATTTCCGAACCATAAGTCAAAGTAGGAGATATTTTGGAATAAATTTTTTTACAAGCAGTTCGGAAGTCAATAATTTTATTTTATACAGCAATATGTGGACTGATTCCAGTGCTTTTCGTGCCTGCACAGCTAGAGTTTCACAGGACTTTGTCTATTTCAGTCTTGATGAAAATGCAATACCGAGATATTTGTGGTATGTCACAGTTTGAAGAATTATATTGTCATAAGTCCATTTTTCATGTTTGGATAACATACCTCCATTTCTAAAAACAATTACTTTCGATTTCTCTATGTTAACCTTTAATCCCAATTACAAACAATATTTATATTAGACATCTAATTACCGCTGCAGGCCAACAATGGAAAATGAAAATAGTACAACATCATTTACAAATAATAAGAGCATCAAATCGACAATACACTGATCAACAAATATCCCATAGTTACAGGATTTATACATTTCATGTGCAAGATTATTAATGAAATAAATAAACGGTACAGGGCGTAAAATGCACCCTTGTTTAACTCAAGTGGATGTATCAAAAGAAAATGTCATACAATTACCAATTTTAACAGTTGCTTTTACAGATGAATACATATTTTTAATACAATAGGTATAATTAATATCATGAATATTGTCAACGTCTGTTTTCCATTCATTAAGGTTAATTAATTATAGATTTACATCAGACTGGCAACCATGCGGTTGCATGCATCAAACTTCTGGTTACGAGTCAGGGGAGGACTGTAACAAAACTGACGACAGCTAAAGATTTTATGTCCAATTTGATACCGTTACATTTCCCCCGGTAGGAAAGTCATACTTCAGATTGATTAATAGATCACTAGTTACAATTACCTAACTCGAATGGAATGGATGTTATGCATCGACAATGAAACTTCTAGGTTCCTTTGCTGGAGATCTGACTACACCCGGAGTTGTCCACTGCTTCTCATGATCCAGTTTCTGGTGCACTTGAGTATCTGCAGATATGTCTAGTTGCTGAATGTCTCGTATTGTAATGATCCTCATAGGTCTTCTTTATCAGAAGGTTTATGGATTCAACGAAATTTTGATAAAGACATGCAAGTTGCAATAATAATAAGATTTGGAATTTTTGTTGAGCTGAGTCGGACTTTCTCTTGTAGCGGCTGTTGGGTTTGACCTGTAACAGCGCGATGTATGGTTCAGCCTTTCCCTTTGCCCTTTGCTAACACTCTCAGCCGCACCGTTCGCTTCATCTTCCTACGCAAAGCTTAACTATTGCCAGCCTCGAGCTGTCCAAGTTAACCCTTGCTGCCGACACATGACTTTCCTGTGCTAGCTCTCTAGCTCACTGCAAAGGAATTAGATAGTCCAATCAGAAAGCTCCTAGCAAAAGCTACATCCGGGGACTCGGACAAACATGACTGCGCCCATGTCGCAGTCCCTCGACTGAAAGATTTGTAAAGAGAAAGTGCCGCCTGCAAAGCGATGAACAATATATTCAAGTTCATTTATGTTTATAGTCAATTTGCGTTATTATCGTGCTACAACCCTATAGCCAACAGCGGCCTGTCAAAGAATTTATTCTTAAAATGCATCGGTAAACTAATCAAGCTCGATAAAATTGACCATGATTTGAACCACCGACTCGATGCACGTTATACGCCCGGCAAGACTTTATTTCCTGTCAACGTACAATTGTTTTATTTTTGGTTTGCAAACACTTTATTGAATACCCGTTGAACCGATACATTAATTCAATTTTACATAAATTACTGATAAAATTTGAACATATCTCGATGTCATAACACTCGAAATGTAGTAGCCTGCGACCTCGTTGTATCGCGATAGTAAATGTTTCTCTCAACAAACTTTATATAATTACTTCTTGCAGTCAAAAACCAGGTATTTTGATGTGCACCATTTAAATATCATGTCGTCAATAAAAGAAAATAAAACAATTGTTATATTTTCTTCCATTTTCACTGATTTCACTGGGTCATTTTTTTATTTTTGAAAATATTACTGTATGTGCATTGATATAAAAATTATTCTCTCTCCATGAAATATTTCCCTTTTGGCTTGTACGTGTGTTTATGAACAGTTGGATAATCAAAAATGAGACTTGTGCACATGGTAAAGATAGACAATTGTTTAGTTCTTGGTACATGTTTAGTGTCAAAGCTCTCCCACTAAATAGGTGTGCCCGGTAAAACTAAGACAATTTAAGTCCACTTTTGTAGTAATTGTACCAGAATATTTTTCTTAATTCTGCAAATGCTTTTATCTAATTTTAATATCAACTTAAATTAAACTAAATTTATTGTAATGATAATATTACTTTGTTTCGTTCACAGATATTAATTTATCAATTAAATCATAATTGCCCTTAAAATAGGGACACCTCTATTAATATACATTGCATAGACAATATATACTTTTCATTGCATGTCTAAAAATATATTTTCGCCTTATAAATTTGATTTTCAAATATTTTCCAGGATAATTGTGCAGCTATTTAAAAATAAACAATGTGTAAACTGTACTTATTTGATGAAAAAATATAATTATATAATGGTAACGCCCAGGATAAAAGGGCCTAAATACTTCCCTTTGAAAAATATAAGGGGCGCAGTCATATGTTATTCATTTACCAAAACCGATCCTAATAACAACAAAAACATCTTTTCCGTCCCTCAATACATTTATGAATTCAATCTTCTTGTTTGAAAGGTTTGCAATGCCAACTTCTTTGTAACCTGATCAAACAGGTCACTTACAATGGGCACGGCCATTTTGATTATATCGCAAATGACACGGTGTCGCCGATTGGCCATAGTAAGGGAGGTAACTGGGGATAACTAATAGTTGCCAGAGAGGGCGCTGGTATCTAGCACAGGAAAGTCATGTGTCGGCAGCAAGGGTTAACTTGGACAGTTCGAGACTGGCAATAGTTAAGCTTTGCGTAGGAAGATGCGTTCGCTTGTGGTTAACGTGGACTTAAGAATGTCTGTCTAAACTTCTACTTTCCTGCAAACTCTGCAATCTCTGCAGAAGTATACTGTGTACTATTTTCTGATACAATTTCCCGTGGGATACCCTACTTGGCGAACATAGCTTTGACGAGTCACCTGGTGACTTGACATGCTTGTCAAGTGGGCAATATCCAGGTAACGTAGAGGATAATACATTACTACGACATAGTTGTGTCTGCAGTAGTGGAATAAGTCTGCTGCGACTTTCTGCCAAGGTAGCTCAGACAACGGTGTCATGATAATTGGGTCTTTGTGTTTTGTAGGCCTATATTTTGTACAGAACTCACACTTTGCCACTGTCTCTCCTATGTCGTCACACATTCCTGGCCACCTTACGCTCCATTTAACTCTCTCAATACACGTTTTGATTCCCTTAAGACCACCATGAATGGTGTCCAGCATTTCTCCAGTTATATTCCTGGGAACTAAAATCCTTTACCTTAAGATCAGCAGGCTGACTACAGGCCACCCTCACCTAGTTATCTATTTGGCCATCTGTTCCTCGCTATTTGACAATGTGGCATGCTTCAAACTATCCATCAGTTGGCCTACTCTCAACTTTGAATATGGCAAACTGTTCAACTTCATTGATCTCAAACCATTCTGTTGACTGTCTGAGAGGGCTGCATGAAAGCGTGTCGCAAGATGCTTGCTCGGTCCAAACTCAGCAACAGCACTGGTTCTGCGCAACCTCATGAGGTCCCGCTGACATGCTATAGGTACCCTGTAAATATCATGTGTGTTCACCAATGGCACAAGTTGCTTGTTGTCTTTTAGAATCTTGAATTCCTTCACAGCAATGAGATAGCGTTCAAACTTTTCACAGGCTCAGTTACTTGCAAAACACTCTTTCTCAATTTGTGCGTATTGTAGCTCTGCATTCGTGAGATTTCGAGATGCAAAGGCAACTGGCTTCAATTCGTCTTCATGAACTTGAAACAATGCTGCTCCTAAAACGTAGCCACTGTAGGAAGTGAAGTGTCGAAAAAAAGTAAGCACTAGAATCTAGTAACTGGATGTTACACCTTGCCAAACGCTGCTTGCTGGGGAGGACCCAACGCCCATTCACAGTTCCTCCTCACTAGGGGACTGATAGGCCTGATTGTACTTGCTAGGTCCGGCAAGAATATTCCCAAGTAATGTTACGTATCTGCCTTAAGGGTCAATTGTTTTGTAGCCGCAAGCGCAACCGAAATTTTACCAAGTAAAAAGTTTTCTGAATGAACTAAATTTATTGCTGTCTGTCGATTTCCGTGGTCGTGTAAGAGAAACCTTGTCTTTGTATGAGGTACAAACACAACAACACGAGGATGGTCAAATGTCACAACAGGTCAATAGCAACGTTTCTCATTACTGTATGGTGAGCCAGCAGTAAAGTTGCATACATGTTGTCACCTAAGTTTGTTATGCAGGAGCACATGTTTTCATGACCTTTTGAACTTGAACTCAAATTCTAAACCTGAACCTGGACTCGAACTTTCGAATTGCGACTTAGAATTATTATTAAATATGGCTACGAACATGCCTCACATGGAGGCTTTTGATGGACTTTTGCATAATCTTACAGTGCCAACAAATCCTCAAGATAAAACTTTTGACCAGATATAGTTGACATTTTATCAAACCATTTCTCTCCAAAACCACTAGTGTTAGCAGAAAGACTCAGTTTCTCTAAACGAGACCAGTTGGAGGGAGAAAGTATACAAGCTTTTATATCAGAGTCTAGAAAACTCACAGAACATTGTAATTTTGTAAAAAGGATTGTACAATTTTGGCCTCAGGGACAAGCTAGTTTGTGGATTGTGGAATTTAATACATTCGAAAACGTTTATTGTCAGAGGATGATCTTACATATGATATGGCTGTCATGAACTTCAGACATTTGTTTATAAATGTTATTAATGGTGAACTATTAGAGATGGAACTTGAGAGTGGATCAGCATTATCTGTATTACAAAAATCAGCAGGCAATTGAATCAGTATTCCAAAATACCTTTAGAAGAGTTTGGAACTGTTTTTAAACCTTACACTGGGGATACTTTTAGTCCTACTGGTATACTCAAAGTTGATGTAAGTTTGAACGGCCGATCAGAGACTTTGGAATTGTATATTGTTGATGAAGGGGATGTAACACTGTTTGGGAGGGATTACTTGAAAACGATCTTTGAGGAAAGGTTGGCCGAGAATTTCACAAAGATTCAGCAAAATGTGAATATGAATCATGATAGTGAGGCTATTCAATCCTTATTTCCTTAGTGTGTTCAGTCACAGTATAAGACCAGATCTTTGTTGAACGAGACCCATCTTACTGCAAACTTCTCTCACAATGAGATTACCTTGACCCCTGATCTCAAAGCAGTAAGCTGTCCTAAACAAGAAATATCAATTTCACTGTATTTTGATCTAGTTTTGGCACTATTTTCAGGCTTCTGTATGTGTCTTCGTTAATCATAATTGAGTCTGCACCAGTGTCAACTTTCATAGCAACAGGTGCATCGTGGATTTTAAGGGTTACATACCATGTCTTTTCTGTGTCGTTACAGTCTACAAATCAAAGAAAGTAATCATCATCATAGTTGGAACAACAGTGATCATATAATGTACTGTTTACTGAATCTACAGCTTTACTTCTACATGCTATCGCAATATGTTCAGTTTTGCAACAATTGTGACAGTTTTTCCCGGAAGCGGGGCATCGTCAGCTGTGAACACATGCACATCGACTACACGTTTGATCCTGACCCTACTGTCTGGTTCAATTATGATTGATCAGACCTATTAAGTCCTCCATGTTAAATCTTTCCCTTACAGTTCTTCAATATACTTCAATCCACTTCCGACCATGTCAGGAATAACAACGTCCATTCAGGCTTATTAATCATATTTACATCAGACTAGCAGTCATGCTGGTACATGCATGTAACTTCCAGTTCACTGTAATAGGAGGTCACTGTAATAGAACTGAACAGGTCACTAAACATTTTATGTAGGGATGTGTTACTGTGGCATAAAAACCGGTGACTCAAGTGTCAAATCCCCCCCCCCCCCCCCCCCCCGTGACCTATTTAATAAAATATCTAAACTGACGTTTTTGTCGACAGTCCTGCATCAAGTCCTGCATCTTGAAGTTATTCTAATGTTTGTTATGACTGCTGGACAACGGAGCAAATGACTTGCTTTTCAGGGCTGTCATGTGTCTGCAACATGGAATAGATACAAATGTAGGTACACTACACCCAGAAACAAAGTACCCCCTTTCTAGAAATTTCTAGAACGTATCTAGAAAATTTCTAGAACGGATCTAGAAAGTTTCTAGAACGGATCTAGAAATTTTCTAGAACGGATCTAGAAATTTTCGAGAAAGTTTCTAGAACGTATCTAGAAACTTTCTAGAAATTTCTAGAAATTTCGAGTTTTTATTTTTTTCGAGGTAATAAAATAATTAAGATTTTTTCTGAAACTGTATGTTATCTTTTGCACAATTTGAAAAGATGAACTACTTATGTTAATTAGGAAAGAAGATATTTAATTTTAAAGTTTCCCTCCTCTACAACGCATCCTCATTATAACGTCCCCTGCTAGCGGAATGCTATGCATTGCTTACGCCCGTCCGGCTCCATCTAATGAGCTGTTTCGCGTCTTGTCCTGCATTAAGAATTGGATGCATTGGCATATGCAATGTGTTTGACAAGTTCTATGGTTGTAATTGATTGTTTATTGCTTATTGTTTATCTCATATCTGGATATTAAAGTTGGTGTATCTGAGATAGTAAACCCCTGCTGATAATATTGATCGTTAGCTTATGTCAACAACTTAAGTCAGCGTACAGCTTTGCCGTCAAACGTAGAATAAGAAATGAAAAAGAAGTGTACTTGATATAATCAATTTAATGTTGTATGTAATTTTTTTAATGGTTTTGATTAGGTTTATAAGGCGACATAAACAAAACCCTTTATCACCTCGAAAGAAAACGTACTTACTATCTATCTAAATCTTCTATGTTCATTTCATGTAAGTCAAAAGCATTGATCTTTCTTAGAAGCGTCGACTGAAATAAAAGCTTTGTATCATAGATCTTGTAATTGATTCACTTAAAACGAAATTTGAGAGGGTGTTGTATTATGCATTTTAGTTATGTGAGGTCCAAACCTGGGTCCAGACCAGCATTCAAATACTTCTGGGGAGAAAAAGTTTAAAAGCTAGATTGGTAAAGCTTCAATCTTGCATACTTGACATGTTTCCATCAAAATGATAAATACGTTTCGGTTTCTACTTTGAATTTCATGTGAATGAATTTAGTACTAATGGGACCATTACATAACAAAACGATAAAGAACGTCTCTCTCTGTTAGCATAATTATTAGATATAAGTATACAGATAGCATTATTAGTTCTATAAAGCGTCGCTATTCTCCGATGTGATTATGTTATTATTATTATCTTTCTATATGTGCTAAATGTTTAATGCGTTGCACTATAGGAGCTGGTGCCTACAAATCAAACAGTATTCTTCTGATCATAAATAGCAGGATGTTTATATACAAAATAAGCAATTTGTAATAGCTGTGATCGAATCACAACGCATTTTCTATTTCTTATCCCTATTGTTCAGCAACTCGGTATACTTATAAAATGCATAAACGGGATCACCTTGGTTTCTTTAGTCCATTCCTTGACATATTTGTCTGCCTGCATTTGGAAATCACTCTTATCAAACCAGCTGAGCATATAGTCAATGGGCGAAAACAGGACTTTTATTTGAGAGTAGTGTGCTCTATTGGTGTCACAAATACACAATTATGCGACCACTTGAAAATTGTCTACGGAATATAAGTTCCCTGTCCTACATTTTACATGTTTCATGTATGAAAATACGCTTACGACTCTCAACATGTTCCACCCTTGGAGATCTTAATTGAGGGGTGTACGCATGGTATAGAGATCACGGTTATGTTCTAAAGACACCCAATCATACGCGCTATGGAATTGTGATGTCATTACGCGGATTTTCCTTTCTTGCGTACCAAGACACCTTAGAATATATGCCAAAGGAATTAGCAAATTACGTTTCTTCTCTCAGTTCGTAATGTTTAATCTGTAAACTTAACATAAGTGCAAAGAATAACCAAAAACGTTATGAAACAAAAAGGTGAATGAGACAAAAAAAACAAAAACAAAGAAAAACATTCTTGTTGGTTTGATAAATGATATTTTTATGCAAATCAAAAATACCCTCGTTTCTTCAAAGACTTAGATATTATAATTGTTTGTAGGGGGGTTGACTTATGCAAAAAACCTCTGCTTGCTCTTTAGAAAATGAAAAGATTGTAAGAGTTTGTTCTCTGCCTATAAATGAAAATATGAAGGCAACGTTTACACGTACATAATGACATATCGGAATATTGAGAATAAAGGGTTTTCTAGGTGTAAGCAAGTATGCTCTTTTGACGTTTAATTCAATCATGAAAGTGTTCACAGTTTTAACTAAGCAATTGTCGTCGTTCACACCAACTTGACGCCGTTCTAGTTAGTCGTAAGCTTTTCTTTTCCCTCGCCGTCATCTTTGTTTATAGTGTGCGCGCTTACTACATGTACGACTACAATGCCTTGGGCGTGACACTAGTATACTCGATCTTTATTCAGACTGTTGAAACACCTTTACTATTTGGTCAATTTATCGGCTGAATTGGGGTTGACTAAATTACAAACAAATTATGTGCATGTCTTTCTAGGATAATCTTAGGAAGTATTTTTTAATTTGTCGAAGATGAAGGTACGCGTCGTATTATTTGACAACATAATTCAAAGAGCCATGCCGCTGTCCACTCGCACAGTGAGTAGAGATTCACAGTAATTCTCCAAGGGGTATGATTATATACTGAGTAGTAAAACAACATATTCAAGATGCGATCAAAATAATGTTTAATAGTTTCATCCTCCATGGTATGGTTTAAAGGTTTAAATATATTTTTATTCCAGAATTGTGTTTGCTTCATAAACTTTTCTTGAGAGACGGTATATCAGATTTCCTCCATGCTGTACATGTTTGTTAGTAATACTGACTAGTAACGGATTGGAACAATTGATCTTTTGTAAGGAAAAGATATTTATATGTAAACTTTTGTAAGTGATCAAACTAGTCTAAATAGCGAACAATATCTTTTGCTGTTTTAAGTACGTCATATTTGAGGTGTTTATATTCTATGAATGCAGTAAATCTCCCAAATTCCCAAAAATTTTTTTTATAATTTTTCATTGATACATGAAAAACGGCCATATAAATGTCAGGACGTCGAAATTCTGCATACATTTACATGTGTACCAGTTAAAAGTCCTAATTAATCCTGCCAATTAATACTTACATTTTTGCTTGATGTAAATAGGTTTTAAACATTAGGTTTGAGTCATTGACGCGCGTCATATATATAAAGAAGTTTTGCATATTTGACACTAACAACATACTCTGTGCCCCTTTAACCGTTCTTCGTTGTACAGTTCTGCATTTGGAACTATACCAAACAGAGAGATACAAAACTGAATTAAACAGATCACTTATGTAACGTACTGTTAATAATCCTTATCGTTCACCTTCATTTCCTATTTGACCCAATGAAACAATAAAACGATGAAGGTTCGTTCCTCATCCCCACAGCCTGAGTGGTGTTAATTGCCTAGAAGCTTCTGGTTTGACACCGCCTGTGAGTGTGGCCCTGTGAGTGACCAGGCGTTGAGCCGTGAAGAGAGTCCAGTGTTTAATGAGTTTTGAAATTTAGTTAAGTTAGTTTAACCTGCAATCAATCTGAAATGTAATCTTAATAACTTAATGCTCTAATATATATAAATATAACCTTTGTTGCTCACGGGGGCTTTGTGATTTTCACAGTAAATTAAAATTGTTCGACTGTGTAAGTTATGGCGAAAAACAAACATGTAAAGTCATTAAATGCTTAACGGGATTTATCAAGGCTTACTATCTCTTTCACTCTTTCAATTACGAAAGGTTTTTAAAGGAATGATGACGAGTAACTGCAATAATAATTATTGTTTTACGTGCAATTTACTCAATGAACCGTATCTCCCGAACAGGCAAGTAACCTGGAAAGAATATGTCGAAATTTCAAAGGTTTCAGTTTGAATTAACAGTGTATTCTACAATACACAATCGGGCTGTCCAGACATAGACGGGAATGCTCATCTTTTGCTGAAGACGACTGCGCCTAATCGTGTTACGCAATTCAGTCAACGAAAGGGGACATATTTATTACCATGGGACGGTAGAGGTCACAGTTTTGAACACATTTATCATATTCAAAGTAATAAAATTCCTTATATATAAATATGAATGTTATATCTCGCCTCGAAATAAACATATACGGTTACTATTTTCACTACTTTTATGCTATAAGAAATAAAAAGTAATGAACGCACGGTGTATTTGACTCTATACAAAATCAAACCATACAAAGTTACTTGGAACGATGAATGAACAGTTGTTGAACTTTTATAGCTGTCATGTCTATCTTCGACATCTTTAAAACGGTTATTAATATTGAAACATACAAATACGTCAAATGAATAATTTTCTTATAACCGTGTAGTTCCACGACGGACAAGACTCCGTTCAGTGTATCCAGCGTCAAATGATGTTGCATATAACGGTGTGGACGATTTAAGAGGGTGTCAGCGTGAGTGGCAGGGGAGTTGATAAATTTTGCCTAAACAAAGTCATGAAAGACTACAGCATGGAAATATGTATCCAAAAGCCGTTACCGACAAAGGCGATCGTTAGTTTTGGTCATAAGCGGTGTTGCACCGATAAAACTTGAAACAACGTTAGCGTTATGAAAATCTTCTCGTTTAATGAGAGAGTGTTTTAACTGTACCAACTGTGTTGAAGATGAGATGCTTGTTTTTATTGAAACCTTTTTATTCATGAAAATGTACAATTCATGAATTGATTGTCCAACAAGCTCCGAGGTGCTTATTCTAAGGCCACTCCAAAGCAATTACATATGAGAAAGAATATATAATTTTGTGGTAGTTACACGTATCTTATTGCGATCATAGGTTCAAAGAAAGTGTTTATGCATAAATAACATTTCGCTTGTTTGGCAGTCATTATGAAATGTCAAATCGATCATATTTCATTATGTATGATGAATAGAATTCAACAATCTAGAAATAAGAGCGATGTACATCCCCGTAGTACTGTTTTATACTATATTCTTTCAGATAAAAGAATGATTACTGTCTTTATGCTATGTACTTTTGGCATGTGAAGAAATAGTGAACAGCGTTATCGACTGGGTGACCACATGCAGGAACAGGTCTGGCTTTCTATGATATGTCTGTTTAACTTATCAGTGTTCAATCTAGCAAATTTATTTGAATTAACAATTTTATTGCCAGGAGTTAAATAATTCCATAGTTTTATTGTGTTGGGAAAAACGTTCTTGCATTTAACGCTGTCCTACATCTTACTGTTCGAACAGATGAATTTTGTCTGTCGTTATTGTCGGTGTTGTAGGTAGAAGGTTACATTGATATTCAGGCGCGGGATTATTCTTACTTTTGAAGAACTTTGTCAATTTAGACATGTCTACGTTCCGACAGGTTTTAATAAGTTTGTTCATAAATACTGTTTGGCGATCCATCGAATTGCACTCGTGTGATTTTGTGCTGATCGGTGGAATATATAAACACTGGGAAAAGCTTAGTTCAATAACGAGCGGTAAGCGGGTTGTGAGAAGATGTTATTTTTTAACCGGGCACCTAAAAGTTCTCCTCATACACTCATAAACAAATAAAACAGACTTAGAAAGGAAGTGTATTGACAATGTTTATTCCAGCTCGTCAACTGAAGCAGGGATCGTATAGACAGGGATATGAAACAAATAACTGATTGTACTACATTACTGCTACACGGGGGTTACACAACTCTTCTCGCTCATTAGCAGGTCACGCTCCACCGCACATGTCTATACGATGCCTGACGACACAGGAGAAGAGCGAGATTACAGTTACTATTTTGACCAGACTTTCCAAGTACTAAATAACTTCCTTGAAGTGCTATAAACTACGTATGTCGACGATCTCTTACATAATATCTTTATAATCATTTCCTGTTCCGAGACAGCTGTGTTTTATTGCTGTATGCCTCGCTGGCTGGTTGATTAATTAGATAACATCATTGTTGAATGAAGCTTAACCGGTTCGTTCATGCAGGGTATATCGTCTGATAAACTAGCTGGAATATGATACCGTATCTATGACAAAATGTAAATTATGGTGTTTTCATTATGTTCAATCTTAATCCAACTATATATTTTAATTTCATTATCTTTTTAATGTCAAAAGCATGTATCCACCTACTTTGAATTGACGGGGAAAAAATGAATAACGATAAGTCAATCCAGCAATAGGACGAGATAATGTTTATTGTACTTTTACTGAAGTGAATCTATCATTAATGATGGCACAGAACGTTGGTGCCCCTTTCTCTGTTAGAGTGGTAATTACGTTAACCGGCACTGCCAGGTTTGAAAATATCATTTTTCAAGTCATTCTGATTCCTATCCATTGATGATCAGAAACCCATATCGGAACGCATGTCGCGCGAGGTGAATCCCCTGTCGAAAGTAATGAAATAATGAAAATTTTAAATCAATCTCCGATTGTATCATCATAAGATTGTCCTTAAAATTTCACAGACAAATAATTAACTTAAATGCGATTTTATACACAGCGTTGTAAGACACACTGAACCACACCTTTCATAACACCTGTCTTTAAAACATGTTAAAGATAACTTTGTATATATGTACGCCTTTATGTTGTTGACATAACATAAACATTATTAATTTAGCGTAATAGCTAAAATCATTTACGTCACTATTTTGATTTGGCCACTTGCTGTACATTGTCTTGAGAGATGTTTTGATATATTAACAAGCTTGTTCATCATTTCTATGCCGTTTTTATATGTAATAAAATGTTTATCCATCAAGTGATATTGTTATATTGAGGAACGATTGTTCTACTTCGCACATTTCATAAAAAAAACGATTTTTGTAAGCACACTTGCATTTCATGCTTCTTTTACAAAACCTTGCATTTATAAGTTGGTTAGCGTAAGCATTTTCTTTTTTGTATTGAATGATAAAAACAATATATGTTAAGCAGTTTTCTTTAGGGTTAAGGACTTTAAAAGGATTGCATAGACGTAATAACAACTAGGATTCTCTTTCATTATATAATCTTTTCATATTGTTGGGTGTAGTGATCTTGATGGAGATCGGTTCACTAGATTTATATCTAATAGACCTGTATGTGATAGTGGCTATCACTTTGAAGACGCCTTAAATTCCTTCATCACCTGTCCAAATGTTAATGACATAAGACTTAAGGCATATTTCTTTCAAAAAAGGTTTCATCTGTCGTCAATTCAATTTGGTCACCCGGGCTCATCACAAGAGGCTAACCAAGGACTACTGAAATCTGTTAATAATTTTATCACTTTATCAAAGAGATTTTCGGAATTCATCAATCGTTTTCCTATGTGCCCTGCACATATCAAACAACATGTAGTTATCAGCGGTATGAAATAAGTTTGTAAACATTATTTGTTTCATTGAAAAGTCTCCAACATAATCATGCATCTATTGGGTCCCGTTTACTGTATGCATCTTTCTTCATAAGCTCGCATAAATTATTTATAAAAAGGCAATCGCAATGTATATACGTTATGTCAACTATAATTACTTCTTTTATTAATGCTTTATTGCAAAGTTATATATTACATATAATTGTTATAATATAACGACAACAAAAACAAACTACATGCGTCGGAACAACATGAAAACGAGCGATCCAATTAGCGCCGATCATTGTGAAGCTAATAAAGGAAGTACGCTATAAATAGTCTGCCCCTTGTGCAGCGGAAAGAGACGCGTTAAAACGAGGAAGATTTAAAGTTCAATATTAATTATCTCTCTTTCTATTGATGCAATCTCGTTCAAAATTTCACAATAGGCAAAGTTAACATGGGGATTTTAAATAAGATTATAATTTTTGAATATTTTGAAAAGATTGAAAACTCGAAATTTCTAGAAATTTCTAGAAAGTTTCTAGATACGTTATAGGAAGTTTCTAGATACGTTCTAGAAAGTTTCTAGATACGTTCTAGAAAGTTTCTAGTGCGTATCTAGTGCGTATCTAGTGTGTTTCTAGTGTGTTTCTAGATACGGGGTATGTTTATTTATTGGTGTACTGTAGTTATGCTAACTCTTAAATCGGGTTATTTTTCCTGCAACCAGAGTTGCTAAACACTTTTCCCCCCACACCAAAATAATGAAGCTGTTGTCATCGAAAATGGATAATTTTGTTACTTATATATTTTCTCTAAACAGAATGATTACACTCATTTTCTCAATTTATTTATGTGTTTGATCCCAGCGGTATTACATACCATAAGATATAGTCGTTGTATTATGTATCTCTCTGTCCATATCCATTTTGTTTCTAGAGAAGCATTTTATCTGAAACTTTCTAGTGGAGTTCTTATATAAAAACAAGCTGTTTCTTATTTAAATTGTATTACGTTGTTACTTGTTTAAAAGAAACAACTAAGCCAATTCTTTTCATATTTTGCTTATGTCTTCATTCCTATAAGAAGAGCAAAGCAAAATTACAAGAGGTTCCATAAATACTTTAATAGTTTTATAATTACTTGGTCTAAGGTCAGAATTTATTGAGAATTGCAGAAAAACTAACAAAGCGATCCTTTTCGAACTTTTTACATGTCATCTGTTCTATTAGGAGACTTGCAGTGGTGATTTTATGCATTGTTAAATTGTGGACCTTTCCATTCTCTGTACACAGTTCTACTCCCGCTACAAAGCTAAACTCGAATCAGTCCACTAGTCTTCAACACTTGATGATTTAAGCCTTGCAGCTTGTCCAAAGCCTCTAGCCAGCTGCGACAGACCACCTTTGAAAATCTTAGTATACAATTTTGATAATTATTGACCTATCTATATTTGGAAAAAGCATTGCAAGATTAAAATATTCTAGCATACGTTCATGTTAACCTGTTACAAATATGTCAAAACGTATTTCAAGAGCTATACGTGTGTCTAATATCTGACAGTGTTTTAGTAGGAGACGTTTTGTTTCTTTATATGCAAATGCTATGGATAATTTTGATTAATATTTCTCGTATAGAATAATGTTAAAGCACTTTTTATAATTCTAGGGGCTCTACAGACATCGGCCCACGGCCTACTGGTGTCTTTTTCAGTATATAAAGGCCTTAGTCTTAACTATTGCGAAAGTTTAGGAAAATATTTCATAACATTTCAAACTTCATAGATAGCATTTATCTGGTAAACAAATGTACATTCTTAAAACATTAACAAATGCTCAATATAGATTGTGCTGCATCATCAAGTTTCGTTCTCAAGAAAGACGATAGGGCAATAAAACTCTAGTTTACAGTGACATCTTAAATTACGTCTTAAAATGAAATATTCTATGGCACCTGTCATCGTTTCTTATTTGTCTAGACCATTTGATCAGACGGTAATTATTTTTTGCAATGTAATCTGACGTGGATATGTTTTTAAACCTTCTGTTCATGTTTGTTATTGACATGATTCAGCAAAAAGAAACAACAAAACAACTAAATTAAATGCGAGCACTATAGTAATGCGAAAAATAAATTTTGCACATCTCGAATTATTCAAATGAGGCAATTTAGTTTGACATTGTCTTTCTCTTTTGGATGCTTGTCATCCACGTTTTTAATAACTGAAATATTGTTGAAAGCACGTTAAGCCACAGCTCACTCACTCACTCTTATTTTGAAGCATCATGGTAAGATGGCAAATGCATCTTCTGTTGCTTCATTGTCATCAGGGTACCGTCCATCCTGAAAAGTCACAAAATAACTACTATTATAACGTTTAAAACTTAAAAAAAATAATTGTAAAAAACAAAAAGAATTAACAAAAAAAAGCCACACAAAAAATCGCGTTAGATCACTAACTCATCAAAGTGTATTCAGCGTGATGAACAAACAGGTTTTTATTCAAAACATTGAAGAAAATCACCCAATAAAGACTGGACAGACCAAGGAGAAAAGAGGTCGAAAAGATAAGTGAAGGCGGAAGAAAGACAAAGTGAAACAGCAGGTTCACGTCTAAAACGCTCTTTATGTACAGGTTGATGACCATCATCATATTAAGATGGCGGCCACCGATCACGCTTAGATTTTCATTTCTTCTTTTCAGCTCAACACCTGTCTGAACGAGTTAAAAACTAGTGCAGATATGGACAATAACTAACGAGTGACGGGGAATGACAGATTATCTTTCCCGTGTTATATTAATTTCGTAATTCTCGAGCCTTGGCGAGAGAATTACATCATTGATATAACGAGGGAAAGATAATCTGTCATTCCCGTCACGAGTTGGTTATTGTTTATATTACCTATATGTTTTTTAAAATATTAAAACTCGAATATGATAGAAATAATCGTTCCTCTATAAAGCATTTGCTGTGGTTTTGCTTGACATTTACCTACGCACAGCTAAACTGTAATTTGTGAAAATGTTTCAAAATAATAGCGTAATGTAGTTGCTGTTTTTCGTTTAATCCTGTTTTCATAACCGTCATTCAAACTAATTACATTTAACAATTTTGAGTTTGAAGAGGTCAGCGACGCCCTATAGTAATACTACTAGACGGCTGAACTTCTGACGTAACTGGTGACATTGTGACGTCATAGCCGCTCATGTCTATGACGGCATTACGATAGAACGGAACCAGGCGCTCCTTCGCGACTGTTACCTTAACGTGATGAAGAACTAATTCAATAATCGCTAATTTCTATGCTTTTGTGCAATGGGGCAGGGTTATTTGACGTTGTTTGTGGCGGTACATCTGAGAAATGACGACTGGCAACTACATGGAATAAATAAGCATTGTTAAAATTCAGTCTAAGGGTAAACAAATTACCAGTCGGGAAAAGTTTGAAAGATGAATGAAATAGTCCCGGCACTACGTTCTTTTTCATTGGTTCACAACAACCAATCGAATGCCAAGAAAATGTGTAACTCCCATGTGATTTACAGGAAAAATATTACCCTGTGTCCATCTTCCCATATGGGTAATATATTTAGATAAAAGTGTGCTAGTGTCACATGTCTCTCATATAAAGTGCGATGTTACTTAAATACTTAATATCAGGCGTTAGAAAAAAATCGCGATGATGACCATACCTAAGTTTAAGGATAAGGGAAACAGTTATAGATTGTAAATAGTTAAAAAAGATTCTTTAATTAAATATTTGCAACCCTATAACAAGAACATACACACAAGAAAAGAAAAACCGTGAAATTCGTAAAGATACGGAATTTAAAAAAATGGAATTTCATTTCATTTCATTTAATGAATTATCGTTGGAGTCCACTTAGCAGCCTGACAAAAGATGAGACCCCATAAATCAAACCCGTTGGCTCATTAGCAGGTCACGCTCCACCGCACATGTCTATACGATGCCTGACTGAAGACACAAGAGAAGAGCGAGATTACAGTTACTATTTTGACCAGACTTTCCAAGTACTTAATAACTTCCTTGAAGTGCTATAAACTACGTATGTCGACGATCTCTTACATAATATCTTTATAATCATTTCCTGTTCCGAGACAGCTGTGTTTTATTGCTGTATGCCTCGCTGGCTGGTTGATTAATTAGATAACAGAAGAAGAAGAAGAAGAAGAAGAAGAAATGTATTTTATTAAAGTGTCACACTGCATACAGGCAACATACAATCATTTGTATATATCACAACAAGTAAAATGTATGCTGTCTGGCCAGTAATGGCCTATGAGACACTAATTCTCTAAAAACGCTTACGCGTTAAAATATATATTAAAATAAGTTAAGATATGTTTCAACATCATTGTTGAATGAAGCTTAACCGGTTCGTTCATGCAGGGTATATCGTCTGATAAACTAGCTGGAATATGATACCGTATCTATGACAAAATGTAAATTATGGTGTTTTCATTATGTTCAATCTTAATCCAACTATATATTTTAATTTCATTATCTTTTTAATGTCAAAAGCATGTATCCACCTACTTTGAATTGACGGGGAAAAAATGAATAACGATAAGTCAATCCAGCATTAGGACGAGATAATGTTTATTGTACTTTTACTGAAGTGAATCTATCATTAATGATGGCACAGAACGTTGGTGCCCCTTTCTCTGTTAGAGTGGTAATTACGTTAACTGGCACTGCCAGGTTTGAAAATATCATTTTTCAAGTCATTCTGATTCCTATCCATTGATGATCAGAAACCCATATCTGAACGCCTGTCGCGCGCGAGGTGAATCCCCTGTCGAAAGTAATGAAATAATGAAAATTTTAAATCAATCTCCGATTGTATCATCATAAGATTGTCCTTAAAATTTCACAGACAAATAATTAACTTAAATGCGATTTTATACACAGCGTTGTAAGACACACTGAATCACTAGATTTATATCTAATAGACCTGTATGTGATAGTGGCTATCACTTTGAAGACGCCTTAAATTCCTTCATCACCTGTCCAAATGTTAATGACATAAGACTTAAGGCATATTTCTTTCAAAAAAGGTTTCATCTGTCGTCAATTCAATTTGGTCACCCGGGCTCATCACAAGAGGCTAACCAAGGACTACTGAAATCTGTTAATAATTTTATCACTTTATCAAAGAGATTTTCGGAATTCATCAATCGTTTTCCTATGTGCCCTGCACATATCAAACAACATGTAGTTATCAGCGGTATGAAATAAGTTTGTAAACATTAATTGTTTCATTGAAAAGTCTCCAACATAATCATGCATCTATTGGGTCCCGTTTACTGTATGTATGTTTTCAATCGTCCATATGTACGTCAATTTTTATGTAATACTAGTAGTATATTTGTTAAGAAGCGCTATATAATGAAATAAAATATGTTTAAACCACAATATAATTAATGTAGTGACAGATTTATACATGTCCCCAAAGCATCTTTCTTCATAAGCTCGCATAAATTATTTATAAAAAGGCAATCGCAATGTATATACGTTATGTCAACTATAATTACTTCTTTTATTAATGCTTTATTGCAAAGTTATATATTACATATAATTGTTATAAGATAACGACAACAAAAACAAACTACATGCGTCGGAACAACATGAAAACGAGCGATCCAATTAGCGCCGATCATTGTGAAGCTAATAAAGGAAGTGCGCTATAAATAGTCTGCCCCTTGTGCAGCGGAAAGAGACGCGTTAAAACGAGGAAGATTTAAAGTTCAATATTAATTATCTCTCTTTCTATTGATGCAATCTCGTTCAAAATTTCACAATAGGCAAAGTTAACATGGGGATTTTAAATAAGATTATAATTTTTGAATATTTTGAAAAGATTGAAAACTCGAAATTTCTAGAAATTTCTAGAAAGTTTCTAGATACGTTCTAGGAAGTTTCTAGATACGTTCTAGAAAGTTTCTAGATACGTTCTAGAAAGTTTCTAGTGCGTATCTAGTGCGTATCTAGTGTGTTTCTAGATACGGGGTATGTTTATTTATTGGTGTACTGTAGTTATGCTAACTCTTAAATCGGGTTATTTTTCCTGCAACCAGAGTTGCTAAACACTTCCCCCCCCACACCAAAATAATGAAGCTGTTGTCATCGAAAATGGATAATTTTATTAATTATATATTTTCTCTAAACAGAATGATTACACTCATTTTCTCAATTCATTTATGTGTTTGATCCCAGCGGTATTACATACCATAAGATATAGTCGTTGTATTATGTATCTCTCTGTCCATATCCATTTTGTTTCTAGAGAAGCATTTTATCTGAAACTTTCTAGTGGAGTTCTTATATAAAAACAAGCTGTTTCTTATTTAAATTGTATTACGTTGTTACTTTTTAAAAAGAAACAACTAAGCCAATTCTTTTCATATTTTGCTTATGTCTTCATTCCTATAAGGAGAAGAGCAAAGCAAAATTACAAGAGGTTCCATAAATACTTTAATAGTTTTATAATTACTTGGTCTAAGGTCAGAATTTATTGAAAAGATTGCAGAAAAACTAACAAAGCGATCCTTTTCAAACTTTTTACATGTCATCTGTTCTATTAGGAGACTTGCAGTGGTGATTTTATGCATTGTTAAATTGTGGACCTTTCCATTCTCTGTACACAGTTCTACTCCCGCTACAAAGCTAAACTCGAATCAGTCCACTAGTCTTCAACACTTGATGATTTAAGCCTTGCAGCTTGTCCAAAGCCTCTAGCCAGCTGCGACAGACCACCTTTGAAAATCTTAGTATACAATTTTGATAATTATTGACCTATCTATATTTGGAAAAAGCATTGCAAGATTAAAATATTCTAGCATACGTTCATGTTAACCTGTTACAAATATGTCAAAACGTATTTTAAGAGCTATACGTGTGTCTAATATCTGACAGTGTTTTAGTAGGAGACGTTTTGTTTCTTTATATGCAAATGCTATGGATAATTTTGATTAATATTTCTCGTATAGAATAATGTTAAAGCACTTTTTATAATTCTAGGGGCTCTACAGACATCGGCCCACGGCCTACTGGTGTCTTTTTCAGTATATAAAGGCCTTAGTCTTAACTATTGCGAAAGTTTAGGAAAATATTTCATAACATTTCAAACTTCATAGATAGCATTTATCTGGTAAACAAATGTACATTCTTAAAACATTAACAAATGCTCAATATAGATTGTGCTGCATCATCAAGTTTCGGGCAATAAAACTCTAGTTTACAGTGACATCTTAAATTACGTCTTAAAATGAAATATTCTATGGCACCTGTCATCGTTTCTTATTTGTCTAGACCATTTGATCAGACGGTAATTATTTTTTGCAATGTAATCTGACGTGGATATGTTTTTAAACCTTCTGTTCATGTTTGTTATTGACATGATTCAGCAAAAAGAAACAACAAAACAACTAAATTAAATGCGAGCACTATAGTAATGCGAAAAATAAATTTTGCACATCTCGAATTATTCAAATGAGGCAATTTAGTTTGACATTGTCTTACTCTTTTGGATGCTTGTCATCCACGTTTTTAATAACTGAAATATTGTTGAAAGCACGTTAAGCCACAGCTCACTCACTCACTCTTATTTTGAAGCATCATGGTAAGATGGCAAATGCATCTTCTGTTGCTTCATTGTCATCAGGGTACCGTCCATCTTGAAAAGTCACAAAATAACTACTATTATAACGTTTAAAACTTTAAAAAAATAATTGTAAAAAACAAAAAGAATTAACAAAAAAAGCCACACAAAAAATCGCGTTAGATCACTAACTCATCAAAATGTATTCAGCGTGATGAACAAACAGGTTTTTTTTCAACACATTGAAGAAAATCACCCAATATAGACTGGACAGACCAAGGAGAAAAGAGGTCGAAAAGATAAGTGAAGGCGGAAGAAAGACAAAGTGAAACAGCAGGTTCACGTCTAAAACGCTCTTTATGTACAGGTTGATGACCATCATCATATTAAGATGGCGGCCACCGATCACGCTTAGATTTTCATTTCTTCTTTTCAGCTCAACACCTGTCTGAACGAGTTAAAAACTAGTGCAGATATGGACAATAACTAACGAGTGACGGGGAATGACAGATTATCTTTCCCGTGTTATATTAATTTCGTAATTCTCGAGCCTTGGCGAGAGAATTACATCATTGATATAACGAGGGAAAGATAATCTGTCATTCCCGTCACGAGTTGGTTATTGTTTATATTACCTATATGTTTTTTAAAATATTAAAACTCGAATATGATAGAAATAATCGTTCCTCTATAAAGGATTAGGGTTGCGAATTTCCAAATTCATACGCGTTTGCTGTGGTTTTGCTTGACACTTACCTACGCACAGCTTAACTGTAATTCTTGAAAATGTTTCAAAATAATAGCGTAATGTAGTTGCTGTTTTTCGTTTTATCCTGTTTTCATAACCGTCATTCAAACTAATTACATTTAACAGTTTTGAGTTTGAAGAGGTCAGCGACGCCCTATAGTAATACTACAAGACGGCTGAACTTCTGACGTAATTGGTGACAGTGTGACGTCATAGCCGCTCGTGTCTATGACGTCATTACGATAGAACGGAACCAGGCGCTCCTTCGCGACTGTTACCTTAACGTGATGAAGAACTAATTCAATAATCGCTAATTTCTATGCTTTTGTGCAATGGGGCAGGGTTATTTGACGTTGTTTGTGGCGGCACATCTGAGAAATGACGACTGGCAACTACATGGAATAAATAAGCATTGTTAAAATTCAGTTTAAGGGTAAACAAATTACCAGTCGGGAAAAGTTTGAAAGATGAATGAAATAGTCCCAGCACTACGTTCTTTTTCATTGGTTCACAACAACCAATCGAATGCCAAGAAAATGTGTAACTCCCATGTGACTTACAGGAAAAATATTACCCTGTGTCCATCTTCCCATATGGGTAATATATTTAGATAAAAGTGTGCTAGTGTCACATGTCTCTCATATAAAGTGCGATGTTACTTAAATACTTATCAGGCGTTAGAAAAAAATCGCGATGATGACCATACCTAAGTTTAAGGATAAGGGAAACAGTTATAGATTGTAAATAGTTAAAAAAGATTCTTTAATTAAATATTTGCAACCCTATAACAAGAACATACACACAAGAAAAGAAAAACCGTGAAATTCGTAAAGATACGGAATTTAAAAAAATGGAATTTCATTTCATTTCATTTAATGAATTATCGTTGGAGTCCACTTAGCAGCCTGACAAAAGATGAGACCCCATAAATCAAACCCGTTGGCAATCACAACCATTTTGATCAATCTTCTTCTTATTTATAATTTTTGTAGTAACAAAAAAACTGAAACATCTTCTCTGAAACTTATTGAATGTTTTCCAATTTCTTTACTTAGAATGTATTCCTTAGATGATCCCATTGTGACTTTTGACCTAAGTTGTTATATATTATCTAATTTTGCAGACTTTATGCTAAGTTTCCAAATTTAGTATTTGTATAGTAGATTGTAAGGACTTTTCATTAGATTTTATATTCAAAACATGTCATCAGAATTATATACATGTAGATCACATTTTATAGATTGTACCATTTAGAGATCGACAATGTATAGTGGTTAAAGGTTTCAAGCACCTGATTTGTTTTCAACATATTTTGCAGAACGATTCGACAGTCATCTATCATGTTTTATCACTTCATACTTTTGTGTTAGTCTTACAGATAAGAAATTATTTGTTAAAATGGTGAACTCATGGCCGCAAACTACCAATATACACCAGCTTACGGTGCCGGTATTGCAGTGTTGCTAAATTCACCATATATTAAAGAATAGTTTATATTTATACAGTCATAGAAAACTCTTAAGCTATTGGATTTGAAAAGATCCGTGGGGATTTCGAAAAGTTTTGAGCTTTACCCAACCAATATATCAATGAACATCAGACATCATTGTACTGTCAGATTGTAATAAATATGTGAGGCTGAATTTTTTAAATATATCCTCTCGTAGCATAAAAAAATAACATCGTTGTTGTTGTAACGGAGATCGTATCATATTTTACTGAAAATATACTTGTCACTTTTTAGAGGCTTTCGGAATACTTGCTAAAATTGTGTTATTTTATCTTTACTGTATGAAAATGTGGACATTTACAAATTGTGGATATATTAACAAAACCAATCAAGTGGCGGATCCAGGAATTTTTAAAGGGGGGAAGGGGAATGGAGGGATGGAACCACCTATTGAAAGGAGTGTGAGGGTCACTCTCGGTGGACATCCATTTTATGGTCGATAATCCAGGGTGTTGGGGGTTGGGGCTCTTATGGAGCCGTAGTCAGATCAGGAAACACAGAGGTACGAGGGACAAGTTTCGAGCTGTTTTCAATGAGATTGCTATATTCAAACATTGTCGGGGGATTCCTTTAGAGAATAGGCAACGTCTAGATTGTAATATTTTCTGTACAATTTCACAAGAAAAGGGATATTTTCTGAGACTAAATGTTTCTGTAAGAACCAGTCTTTGTCAAAACGGAATATGCTTCTTGTAATATATGCTTGCCCTATTGTACAATAGTGACATGTTTCCAAAAGATAAACATTCGAAACCCTGTTGCATATGAAAAATGGATGTAAAACTGCTTCTTGTTGAATATAAAGATAAACACAAAAACATAATTGTTATAAGATAACGACAACAAAAACAAACTACATGCGTCGGAACAACATGAAAACGAGCGATCCAATTAGCGCCGATCATTGTGAAGCTAATAAAGGAAGTGCGCTATAAATAGTCTGCCCCTTGTGCAGCGGAAAGAGACGCGTTAAAACGAGGAAGATTTAAAGTTCAATATTAATTATCTCTCTTTCTATTGATGCAATCTCGTTCAAAATTTCACAATAGGCAAAGTTAACATGGGGATTTTAAATAAGATTATAATTTTTGAATATTTTGAAAAGATTGAAAACTCGAAATTTCTAGAAATTTCTAGAAAGTTTCTAGATACGTTCTAGGAAGTTTCTAGATACGTTCTAGAAAGTTTCTAGATACGTTCTAGAAAGTTTCTAGTGCGTATCTAGTGCGTATCTAGTGTGTTTCTAGATACGGGGTATGTTTATTTATTGGTGTACTGTAGTTATGCTAACTCTTAAATCGGGTTATTTTTCCTGCAACCAGAGTTGCTAAACACTTCCCCCCCCACACCAAAATAATGAAGCTGTTGTCATCGAAAATGGATAATTTTATTAATTATATATTTTCTCTAAACAGAATGATTACACTCATTTTCTCAATTCATTTATGTGTTTGATCCCAGCGGTATTACATACCATAAGATATAGTCGTTGTATTATGTATCTCTCTGTCCATATCCATTTTGTTTCTAGAGAAGCATTTTATCTGAAACTTTCTAGTGGAGTTCTTATATAAAAACAAGCTGTTTCTTATTTAAATTGTATTACGTTGTTACTTTTTTAAAAGAAACAACTAAGCCAATTCTTTTCATATTTTGCTTATGTCTTCATTCCTATAAGGAGAAGAGCAAAGCAAAATTACAAGAGGTTCCATAAATACTTTAATAGTTTTATAATTACTTGGTCTAAGGTCAGAATTTATTGAAAAGATTGCAGAAAAACTAACAAAGCGATCCTTTTCAAACTTTTTACATGTCATCTGTTCTATTAGGAGACTTGCAGTGGTGATTTTATGCATTGTTAAATTGTGGACCTTTCCATTCTCTGTACACAGTTCTACTCCCGCTACAAAGCTAAACTCGAATCAGTCCACTAGTCTTCAACACTTGATGATTTAAGCCTTGCAGCTTGTCCAAAGCCTCTAGCCAGCTGCGACAGACCACCTTTGAAAATCTTAGTATACAATTTTGATAATTATTGACCTATCTATATTTGGAAAAAGCATTGCAAGATTAAAATATTCTAGCATACGTTCATGTTAACCTGTTACAAATATGTCAAAACGTATTTTAAGAGCTATACGTGTGTCTAATATCTGACAGTGTTTTAGTAGGAGACGTTTTGTTTCTTTATATGCAAATGCTATGGATAATTTTGATTAATATTTCTCGTATAGAATAATGTTAAAGCACTTTTTATAATTCTAGGGGCTCTACAGACATCGGCCCACGGCCTACTGGTGTCTTTTTCAGTATATAAAGGCCTTAGTCTTAACTATTGCGAAAGTTTAGGAAAATATTTCATAACATTTCAAACTTCATAGATAGCATTTATCTGGTAAACAAATGTACATTCTTAAAACATTAACAAATGCTCAATATAGATTGTGCTGCATCATCAAGTTTCGGGCAATAAAACTCTAGTTTACAGTGACATCTTAAATTACGTCTTAAAATGAAATATTCTATGGCACCTGTCATCGTTTCTTATTTGTCTAGACCATTTGATCAGACGGTAATTATTTTTTGCAATGTAATCTGACGTGGATATGTTTTTAAACCTTCTGTTCATGTTTGTTATTGACATGATTCAGCAAAAAGAAACAACAAAACAACTAAATTAAATGCGAGCACTATAGTAATGCGAAAAATAAATTTTGCACATCTCGAATTATTCAAATGAGGCAATTTAGTTTGACATTGTCTTACTCTTTTGGATGCTTGTCATCCACGTTTTTAATAACTGAAATATTGTTGAAAGCACGTTAAGCCACAGCTCACTCACTCACTCTTATTTTGAAGCATCATGGTAAGATGGCAAATGCATCTTCTGTTGCTTCATTGTCATCAGGGTACCGTCCATCTTGAAAAGTCACAAAATAACTACTATTATAACGTTTAAAACTTTAAAAAAATAATTGTAAAAAACAAAAAGAATTAACAAAAAAAGCCACACAAAAAATCGCGTTAGATCACTAACTCATCAAAATGTATTCAGCGTGATGAACAAACAGGTTTTTTTTCAACACATTGAAGAAAATCACCCAATATAGACTGGACAGACCAAGGAGAAAAGAGGTCGAAAAGATAAGTGAAGGCGGAAGAAAGACAAAGTGAAACAGCAGGTTCACGTCTAAAACGCTCTTTATGTACAGGTTGATGACCATCATCATATTAAGATGGCGGCCACCGATCACGCTTAGATTTTCATTTCTTCTTTTCAGCTCAACACCTGTCTGAACGAGTTAAAAACTAGTGCAGATATGGACAATAACTAACGAGTGACGGGGAATGACAGATTATCTTTCCCGTGTTATATTAATTTCGTAATTCTCGAGCCTTGGCGAGAGAATTACATCATTGATATAACGAGGGAAAGATAATCTGTCATTCCCGTCACGAGTTGGTTATTGTTTATATTACCTATATGTTTTTTAAAATATTAAAACTCGAATATGATAGAAATAATCGTTCCTCTATAAAGGATTAGGGTTGCGAATTTCCAAATTCATACGCGTTTGCTGTGGTTTTGCTTGACACTTACCTACGCACAGCTTAACTGTAATTCTTGAAAATGTTTCAAAATAATAGCGTAATGTAGTTGCTGTTTTTCGTTTTATCCTGTTTTCATAACCGTCATTCAAACTAATTACATTTAACAGTTTTGAGTTTGAAGAGGTCAGCGACGCCCTATAGTAATACTACAAGACGGCTGAACTTCTGACGTAATTGGTGAGAGTGTGACGTCATAGCCGCTCGTGTCTATGACGTCATTACGATAGAACGGAACCAGGCGCTCCTTCGCGACTGTTACCTTAACGTGATGAAGAACTAATTCAATAATCGCTAATTTCTATGCTTTTGTGCAATGGGGCAGGGTTATTTGACGTTGTTTGTGGCGGCACATCTGAGAAATGACGACTGGCAACTACATGGAATAAATAAGCATTGTTAAAATTCAGTTTAAGGGTAAACAAATTACCAGTCGGGAAAAGTTTGAAAGATGAATGAAATAGTCCCGGCACTACGTTCTTTTTCATTGGTTCACAACAACCAATCGAATGCCAAGAAAATGTGTAACTCCCATGTGACTTACAGGAAAAATATTACCCTGTGTCCATCTTCCCATATGGGTAATATATTTAGATAAAAGTGTGCTAGTGTCACATGTCTCTCATATAAAGTGCGATGTTACTTAAATACTTATCAGGCGTTAGAAAAAAATCGCGATGATGACCATACCTAAGTTTAAGGATAAGGGAAACAGTTATAGATTGTAAATAGTTAAAAAAGATTCTTTAATTAAATATTTGCAACCCTATAACAAGAACATACACACAAGAAAAGAAAAACCGTGAAATTCGTAAAGATACGGAATTTAAAAAAATGGAATTTCATTTCATTTCATTTAATGAATTATCGTTGGAGTCCACTTAGCAGCCTGACAAAAGATGAGACCCCATAAATCAAACCCGTTGGCAATCACAACCATTTTGATCAATCTTCTTCTTATTTATAATTTTTGTAGTAACAAAAAAACTGAAACATCTTCTCTGAAACTTATTGAATGTTTTCCAATTTCTTTACTTAGAATGTATTCCTTAGATGATCCCATTGTGACTTTTGACCTAAGTTGTTATATATTATCTAATTTTGCAGACTTTATGCTAAGTTTCCAAATTTAGTATTTGTATAGTAGATTGTAAGGACTTTTCATTAGATTTTATATTCAAAACATGTCATCAGAATTATATACATGTAGATCACATTTTATAGATTGTACCATTTAGAGATCGACAATGTATAGTGGTTAAAGGTTTCAAGCACCTGATTTGTTTTCAACATATTTTGCAGAACGATTCGACAGTCATCTATCATGTTTTATCACTTCATACTTTTGTGTTAGTCTTACAGATAAGAAATTATTTGTTAAAATGGTGAACTCATGGCCGCAAACTACCAATATACACCAGCTTACGGTGCCGGTATTGCAGTGTTGCTAAATTCACCATATATTAAAGAATAGTTTATATTTATACAGTCATAGAAAACTCTTAAGCTATTGGATTTGAAAAGATCCGTGGGGATTTCGAAAAGTTTTGAGCTTTACCCAACCAATATATCAATGAACATCAGACATCATTGTACTGTCAGATTGTAATAAATATGTGAGGCTGAATTTTTTAAATATATCCTCTCGTAGCATAAAAAAATAACATCGTTGTTGTTGTAACGGAGATCGTATCATATTTTACTGAAAATATACTTGTCACTTTTTAGAGGCTTTCGGAATACTTGCTAAAATTGTGTTATTTTATCTTTACTGTATGAAAATGTGGACATTTACAAATTGTGGATATATTAACAAAACCAATCAAGTGGCGGATCCAGGAATTTTTAAAGGGGGGAAGGGGAATGGAGGGATGGAACCACCTATTGAAAGGAGTGTGAGGGTCACTCTCGGTGGACATCCATTTTATGGTCGATAATCCAGGGTGTTGGGGGTTGGGGCTCTTATGGAGCCGTGGTCAGATCAGGAAACACAGAGGTACGAGGGACAAGTTTCGAGCTGTTTTCAATGAGATTGCTATATTCAAACATTGTCGGGGGATTCCTTTAGAGAATAGGCAACGTCTAGATTGTAATATTTTCTGTACAATTTCACAAGAAAAGGGATATTTTCTGAGACTAAATGTTTCTGTAAGAACCAGTCTTTGTCAAAACGGAATATGCTTCTTGTAATATATGCTTGCCCTATTGTACAATAGTGACATGTTTCCAAAAGATAAACATTCGAAACCCTGTTGCATATGAAAAATGGATGTAAAACTGCTTCTTGTTGAATATAAAGATAAACACAAAAACATAATTGTTATAAGATAACGACAACAAAAACAAACTACATGCGTCGGAACAACATGAAAACGAGCGATCCAATTAGCGCCGATCATTGTGAAGCTAATAAAGGAAGTGCGCTATAAATAGTCTGCCCCTTGTGCAGCGGAAAGAGACGCGTTAAAACGAGGAAGATTTAAAGTTCAATATTAATTATCTCTCTTTCTATTGATGCAATCTCGTTCAAAATTTCACAATAGGCAAAGTTAACATGGGGATTTTAAATAAGATTATAATTTTTGAATATTTTGAAAAGATTGAAAACTCGAAATTTCTAGAAATTTCTAGAAAGTTTCTAGATACGTTCTAGGAAGTTTCTAGATACGTTCTAGAAAGTTTCTAGTGCGTATCTAGTGCGTATCTAGTGTGTTTCTAGATACGGGGTATGTTTATTTATTGGTGTACTGTAGTTATGCTAACTCTTAAATCGGGTTATTTTTCCTGCAACCAGAGTTGCTAAACACTTCCCCCCCCACACCAAAATAATGAAGCTGTTGTCATCGAAAATGGATAATTTTATTAATTATATATTTTCTCTAAACAGAATGATTACACTCATTTTCTCAATTCATTTATGTGTTTGATCCCAGCGGTATTACATACCATAAGATATAGTCGTTGTATTATGTATCTCTCTGTCCATATCCATTTTGTTTCTAGAGAAGCATTTTATCTGAAACTTTCTAGTGGAGTTCTTATATAAAAACAAGCTGTTTCTTATTTAAATTGTATTACGTTGTTACTTTTTTAAAAGAAACAACTAAGCCAATTCTTTTCATATTTTGCTTATGTCTTCATTCCTATAAGGAGAAGAGCAAAGCAAAATTACAAGAGGTTCCATAAATACTTTAATAGTTTTATAATTACTTGGTCTAAGGTCAGAATTTATTGAAAAGATTGCAGAAAAACTAACAAAGCGATCCTTTTCAAACTTTTTACATGTCATCTGTTCTATTAGGAGACTTGCAGTGGTGATTTTATGCATTGTTAAATTGTGGACCTTTCCATTCTCTGTACACAGTTCTACTCCCGCTACAAAGCTAAACTCGAATCAGTCCACTAGTCTTCAACACTTGATGATTTAAGCCTTGCAGCTTGTCCAAAGCCTCTAGCCAGCTGCGACAGACCACCTTTGAAAATCTTAGTATACAATTTTGATAATTATTGACCTATCTATATTTGGAAAAAGCATTGCAAGATTAAAATATTCTAGCATACGTTCATGTTAACCTGTTACAAATATGTCAAAACGTATTTTAAGAGCTATACGTGTGTCTAATATCTGACAGTGTTTTAGTAGGAGACGTTTTGTTTCTTTATATGCAAATGCTATGGATAATTTTGATTAATATTTCTCGTATAGAATAATGTTAAAGCACTTTTTATAATTCTAGGGGCTCTACAGACATCGGCCCACGGCCTACTGGTGTCTTTTTCAGTATATAAAGGCCTTAGTCTTAACTATTGCGAAAGTTTAGGAAAATATTTCATAACATTTCAAACTTCATAGATAGCATTTATCTGGTAAACAAATGTACATTCTTAAAACATTAACAAATGCTCAATATAGATTGTGCTGCATCATCAAGTTTCGGGCAATAAAACTCTAGTTTACAGTGACATCTTAAATTACGTCTTAAAATGAAATATTCTATGGCACCTGTCATCGTTTCTTATTTGTCTAGACCATTTGATCAGACGGTAATTATTTTTTGCAATGTAATCTGACGTGGATATGTTTTTAAACCTTCTGTTCATGTTTGTTATTGACATGATTCAGCAAAAAGAAACAACAAAACAACTAAATTAAATGCGAGCACTATAGTAATGCGAAAAATAAATTTTGCACATCTCGAATTATTCAAATGAGGCAATTTAGTTTGACATTGTCTTACTCTTTTGGATGCTTGTCATCCACGTTTTTAATAACTGAAATATTGTTGAAAGCACGTTAAGCCACAGCTCACTCACTCACTCTTATTTTGAAGCATCATGGTAAGATGGCAAATGCATCTTCTGTTGCTTCATTGTCATCAGGGTACCGTCCATCTTGAAAAGTCACAAAATAACTACTATTATAACGTTTAAAACTTTAAAAAAATAATTGTAAAAAACAAAAAGAATTAACAAAAAAAGCCACACAAAAAATCGCGTTAGATCACTAACTCATCAAAATGTATTCAGCGTGATGAACAAACAGGTTTTTTTTCAACACATTGAAGAAAATCACCCAATATAGACTGGACAGACCAAGGAGAAAAGAGGTCGAAAAGATAAGTGAAGGCGGAAGAAAGACAAAGTGAAACAGCAGGTTCACGTCTAAAACGCTCTTTATGTACAGGTTGATGACCATCATCATATTAAGATGGCGGCCACCGATCACGCTTAGATTTTCATTTCTTCTTTTCAGCTCAACACCTGTCTGAACGAGTTAAAAACTAGTGCAGATATGGACAATAACTAACGAGTGACGGGGAATGACAGATTATCTTTCCCGTGTTATATTAATTTCGTAATTCTCGAGCCTTGGCGAGAGAATTACATCATTGATATAACGAGGGAAAGATAATCTGTCATTCCCGTCACGAGTTGGTTATTGTTTATATTACCTATATGTTTTTTAAAATATTAAAACTCGAATATGATAGAAATAATCGTTCCTCTATAAAGGATTAGGGTTGCGAATTTCCAAATTCATACGCGTTTGCTGTGGTTTTGCTTGACACTTACCTACGCACAGCTTAACTGTAATTCTTGAAAATGTTTCAAAATAATAGCGTAATGTAGTTGCTGTTTTTCGTTTTATCCTGTTTTCATAACCGTCATTCAAACTAATTACATTTAACAGTTTTGAGTTTGAAGAGGTCAGCGACGCCCTATAGTAATACTACAAGACGGCTGAACTTCTGACGTAATTGGTGACAGTGTGACGTCATAGCCGCTCGTGTCTATGACGTCATTACGATAGAACGGAACCAGGCGCTCCTTCGCGACTGTTACCTTAACGTGATGAAGAACTAATTCAATAATCGCTAATTTCTATGCTTTTGTGCAATGGGGCAGGGTTATTTGACGTTGTTTGTGGCGGCACATCTGAGAAATGACGACTGGCAACTACATGGAATAAATAAGCATTGTTAAAATTCAGTTTAAGGGTAAACAAATTACCAGTCGGGAAAAGTTTGAAAGATGAATGAAATAGTCCCGGCACTACGTTCTTTTTCATTGGTTCACAACAACCAATCGAATGCCAAGAAAATGTGTAACTCCCATGTGACTTACAGGAAAAATATTACCCTGTGTCCATCTTCCCATATGGGTAATATATTTAGATAAAAGTGTGCTAGTGTCACATGTCTCTCATATAAAGTGCGATGTTACTTAAATACTTATCAGGCGTTAGAAAAAAATCGCGATGATGACCATACCTAAGTTTAAGGATAAGGGAAACAGTTATAGATTGTAAATAGTTAAAAAAGATTCTTTAATTAAATATTTGCAACCCTATAACAAGAACATACACACAAGAAAAGAAAAACCGTGAAATTCGTAAAGATACGGAATTTAAAAAAATGGAATTTCATTTCATTTCATTTAATGAATTATCGTTGGAGTCCACTTAGCAGCCTGACAAAAGATGAGACCCCATAAATCAAACCCGTTGGCAATCACAACCATTTTGATCAATCTTCTTCTTATTTATAATTTTTGTAGTAACAAAAAAACTGAAACATCTTCTCTGAAACTTATTGAATGTTTTCCAATTTCTTTACTTAGAATGTATTCCTTAGATGATCCCATTGTGACTTTTGACCTAAGTTGTTATATATTATCTAATTTTGCAGACTTTATGCTAAGTTTCCAAATTTAGTATTTGTATAGTAGATTGTAAGGACTTTTCATTAGATTTTATATTCAAAACATGTCATCAGAATTATATACATGTAGATCACATTTTATAGATTGTACCATTTAGAGATCGACAATGTATAGTGGTTAAAGGTTTCAAGCACCTGATTTGTTTTCAACATATTTTGCAGAACGATTCGACAGTCATCTATCATGTTTTATCACTTCATACTTTTGTGTTAGTCTTACAGATAAGAAATTATTTGTTAAAATGGTGAACTCATGGCCGCAAACTACCAATATACACCAGCTTACGGTGCCGGTATTGCAGTGTTGCTAAATTCACCATATATTAAAGAATAGTTTATATTTATACAGTCATAGAAAACTCTTAAGCTATTGGATTTGAAAAGATCCGTGGGGATTTCGAAAAGTTTTGAGCTTTACCCAACCAATATATCAATGAACATCAGACATCATTGTACTGTCAGATTGTAATAAATATGTGAGGCTGAATTTTTTAAATATATCCTCTCGTAGCATAAAAAAATAACATCGTTGTTGTTGTAACGGAGATCGTATCATATTTTACTGAAAATATACTTGTCACTTTTTAGAGGCTTTCGGAATACTTGCTAAAATTGTGTTATTTTATCTTTACTGTATGAAAATGTGGACATTTACAAATTGTGGATATATTAACAAAACCAATCAAGTGGCGGATCCAGGAATTTTTAAAGGGGGGAAGGGGAATGGAGGGATGGAACCACCTATTGAAAGGAGTGTGAGGGTCACTCTCGGTGGACATCCATTTTATGGTCGATAATCCAGGGTGTTGGGGGTTGGGGCTCTTATGGAGCCGTGGTCAGATCAGGAAACACAGAGGTACGAGGGACAAGTTTCGAGCTGTTTTCAATGAGATTGCTATATTCAAACATTGTCGGGGGATTCCTTTAGAGAATAGGCAACGTCTAGATTGTAATATTTTCTGTACAATTTCACAAGAAAAGGGATATTTTCTGAGACTAAATGTTTCTGTAAGAACCAGTCTTTGTCAAAACGGAATATGCTTCTTGTAATATATGCTTGCCCTATTGTACAATAGTGACATGTTTCCAAAAGATAAACATTCGAAACCCTGTTGCATATGAAAAATGGATGTAAAACTGCTTCTTGTTGAATATAAAGATAAACACAATACGTCCATCTACTAAATCCAAATGAAGTTTATTAGTTTTAAAGTTTAGTAAAGAAAAGCACCTGGTTTGATAGCAAAGAAAACGGCGACATTATCAATATCAATGCCATTTAATGAAATATGACCTGATTCTTAGTAAAATATCTTTCGTCCTACCTCTCTTTAACCCCATCCTTATTCAATATACGGCCATCATTGCGGTAATTTTAGAATACTGTCAATGTTATTCTCTCTGTAATCGAGTGGTACCTCGCCATAAGTTTTGGTTGTGTCATGTTTGATCGCGGTAAAAACACCGCAATTGGCGTCGAGGATAGCGAAAACTTCGCCTAAGGAAACGGAAAAAAGTGTTCCTGTATGTTTGAAACTAAGTGCCAATGGACTTTTGATGTTGCGAGTCGATGTTCACGAATTCTGACCGGATTTAGACTACTGCAGTGTGTTGGGCGCACAGTGTTGTTACTGGCTTTAGGACTGATTCTCACTCGATGTATTTGGTCCATCAAAGGAACCTTGGTCATTTTATGTTGAACATGCAGAACTGTTTTATATTGTAAATAATGTGTCGAACGAAAACAAGGTACTGTCTTTTCTCAGTTCAGTGGATATTGAAACAAACGGATTATTGAAGAATTAGTGTTCAACTGAAAAAACATCTAATCTCAGTTTTGACAGAATTGTAGGAACTTTTCTAACCTGAGGAAATTGTCAATACATTGTGGATTTAGTACGAATAGGACTACTGCCCTGAAAGATCAAGTTGTATTTGGTTTGAGGAATGAAAGAGTCAAAATGTTGAATGATAGCAAGTTGACATTTGAAGTAGATGTAACTACAGCCAAGTTAGATAAAGCGGCATCAAGGGAAATGTCTGAACTGCAAGAAAAGAGTACATATTGACATGCAGCCAGTGTCAATCGTCTACTGGGAAAGAACATAACCATAAGAGACAAGCAACAAGCTACACAAGTAACTGTAACACGTGTGAAAAAGGTCCACACTCTACAGAAGATTGTAAATATAAACGTGCTGTTTGTCATAAATGCAAGAAAGTAGGTCACATCATCCCTGCATGTCACGCTAAGCCATCTTCTAAGCATTCAATTGTAACGGGATCGGTAATAGGTAAATAATTATGATATTTGGGAGCTGTGGGTCCTTTAGGTTTAATAATTTAATGATTTAATTTGCATACTTACGTTTAGAGGTGAATTTTGCCGAAGAAGGTGCTCGTTTGGCGCGAGTCACCATCGTGCGTCAGCGATTGGCCGCACATGCTGGGCGAGTCTATTTTACAATGTATAGGAGTGTTTTGGGGAATAGGCAACGCCCGTTGTTAGGTATAAAGGGTCGATGCACGTTGCACAGGGGGTCTTTTTTGTCCGTACTTGGATAGGTGAGACCTCTCGTTTCGTTTATGAAACGGCGCCCGCTCTTCTCGTTATTTGACGAATTATTGTTCTGCTTTAGAACAACACTCGTTTTGCTTTGAAACGACTGACCGTCATAGCGTAGCGTAGCACATAGGGTATTCTAGATGTAGGTTTGAAGTAGGTAGTATATTAGAGTAAGTATAAAGATATAGGTAGACCTGGGTGGGATGGGGGAATGACGTAGGTTATGTAGGTGTAGATTAATTGTGTAATTTGGGTCATGGTTAGGAACCGGGATGGGGGGTGGATTTTATTGATTTTTCTACAGCTGTGATCAGCGTTAGAGGTGCCGCAGGAGTTAATTAATTTGTTTTAACTTCCCGGTTTTTCCTTTGTTGCACATATTTTGTTATTTAGTTGAGTTTGAATTTTGGAATAAATTTCCTTGATGGTATCACTTTTGTATGTCTTTGATCATAAGCTACATCGCCGAATGGGGTTGCAGCTTGGTTGAATGGAGTTAAAGTTCACTTGAGAAGTTGGCCATAGTAACTGTTGGGTAATGTCAAGACGACATACGGTTTCAAGACATGGAATAAAATAACACAACGCAAAGTAGTATCACACACAGTTGTCTCTTGTAATAGGGAAAAACCACGTCTGTTACATTTTGGTGCCGTGACCCGGATGTAGTTTTCTATGATTAAAAGAGCCACTCCGTGAGTTGTTGGAGTCATATATGCCAAACTTAATCAATAGTGTCATTTGATCGCGAAGTATCGACTGTTACCAAAAAGGAACATATTAAGGCTAATTTGTTTTTTACAGTAACAATATGAAGGTAGAACGTCGCAATTATGATCGAAAACCGGACAGTGGCGCGCGTAAAATAGTCAAACGTAATTTTTGAAACTTATCTAAAACAGCTAGGAGGGCAGTTAGTAGTTTAAAGTGTTTGTTAGGTTATATAACTAGTATATATGTATATTGGACGTGGTATCTACAAACAATGATTGAGTTTAAGGTCAATGGTGTTTTGGGCACAATTTCATTGTTGCTGACCTTGATGAATTAACTGGAATTTTTGGTATGGATTACCTTGAATCTTATGAGTGTGGTGTACTAATGGAGAAACGCATGATCAAAACGGTGATGGGTAGAGTCAAACTGTAGAAGAGGTCAGCAAATAGCTGTGCTAGGATAAGGATTGTTGACCAGCTCATGATTCCTGCTCAGTCTGAACAGATAATTCTCTGTAAAACGGAAGGTCTGGTTTCAAAAGGTCTTAGTGTGTTAGAACCTAACAAACATTGGATGGGACAAGGTTTACTTGTTGCTAGAAGCTTGATTGATACAAATAGGCATAAGGTAGCGGTGTCTGTCCTTAGCAACAAGATTGTCAACATAGGTCCATTTTCAATCATTGGTACTGTTGAGTCAGTGGATAGCTTTGTAGAGGTAAATGAAACAGGACAAACTCGGGAGAATGTCGATCTGCCTCCTCATCTCTTACCTTTGGTTGAGAATAGTTCCCCTGAGTTATCAGTGGAGGAGAAACAGGCTTAGCAGAGACTTAGTGGCGGAATATCAGGATGTGTTTATTAACAAAGATGGTACATTGGGTCGAACGGATTTGATTACTCATAAGATCAATACAGGGGATGCTAATCCCATAAAGCTACCTCCTCGGAGGGTGCCGCTGGCCCGTAAGATAGTTGTTGAGAGAGAAGTCAATAAAATGTTAGAGCGGGCTATCATTGAGCCTAGTGTCAGTCCTTGGTCTGCACCCATCTGTCTTGTTACAAAGAAGGATGATTCTGTTAGGTTTTGTGTAGACTTAAGGAAGCTTAACTCTTCCCAAAAAGCAAGATGGATGATATGCTAGACTCTTTGGGTGGAGCTAGATGGTTTAGTACCCTTGATCTTGCTAGTGGCTATTGGCAGGTGAAAATGGATCTCCGAGATAAAAGTAAAACTGCTTTCTCTACTCACTTAAATCTGTTCCATTTGAATTTTTGAGCGTCTTATGAACACAATCTTTGGGTCACTTAAATGGATAGGTGTCTTTGCTAGGTAGATGATGTCATAGTCTTTGGGTCAGATTTCGTGAGAGCTTTGGAAAACCTAAGGTTAGTTTTCGCGTAGTTTCGTGTGGCAAACTTGAAGCTCAAACCTTAAAAGTGTATACTTTTCAAGAATGAGTTATCTTTTCTTGGGCATATAGTCTCTAAAGATGGGATAAGTTGTGTCAAAAACAAGAAAAGCCTTTAAAAAGGCAGAGTTGGAGGCACCCTAATTAGGCTAGGAATTACTGCGAAATAATAGGGTATAGGGTACAAATAGGATAGGATTTGCTTGACGGCAAATGAGTAGATTAAGGCCAACAAAAGAACAAAAGACCTACATGCTATCCTCTATTTAGAAAAGGTTATATAATCATTTGTTCATTGCATCAAATAAAATAGAATAGTGAGGCAAATATGCTGTTATATATATATATATATATATATATATATTTCTCTAAAGAAGATGATGATGACTTGTGCAAATGGTGATTTCAAAATATTTCCTTTCTATAAATTATTTCATAAATCTAACATGGGCAGTGTCTCAAATGCACTTTTACGACTTGAAGAGTCCTTCATTGACACCTATAGACCCTCACTAAATAAACAATGAGATGATTACCCTTAAATCACTGACATATATCTCTAACTACAATTGAGCTATTTAAAAACAAAAGGGATTATGTCACATTAACATATTGCTCAAGGGGTAAACTCATAAGAGAGTGATTGTGTCAATCAGAAGACCAACAAGGAAGAACCATGATGTCACCTGATTAGCATAATTTACAATATATCCTTGTACATTGTACGTATATTTTGTTATAAAAACGCTTGTAATGCGATGTAATCATATCGTTTCATCCCTGATGAGTCAATACTATTGACGAAATACTATTATCGGATTAAAATGATTCTTCAAACGACTATGTGAAGTATGTTATATTTAATCTATATGTGACCTTGCGTTTGAACCAATTCAACTTTTCATATATCGTGCAACGCAGGAAGACTTCACCATGGCCTCGTATGGAGACATCATTGAAGGACCCAGCCAGCCTGGACAACAGCTGCCAACAAGTGCTGAGGTAATGCAAGAATTACAAGCTATTAAATTACAATTGTCCTCAATCCAACAGTTCCTCGGGATACCAGAAAACACAAATACGGAGGAGGGACTAGAGGACAGATTATTTGGATACATCCAAAACACCTATGGACATATTTTCAAAGACGGAGAAGAAAAAGAAGTTACCCAGGCGGCGTCCCAAAAGAAGCAGTCAATCATAAAGTTATGGAAGAGACAGCTAAACAGCCGAAGGCAAGCTTACAATGAAGCTATTCGGACAAAGGGAACGGCAGACATTTTCCAAGCATATTTAGAAAGAGAAACTCCGTTTATTCCAAATAAATTCATGGAACTCTTTGACTGTGAGAAAAGCTTAGACGAAATAACAAGCTTTGGAATACGCCAAATGGAAAAGGAGTGTGAAAAACTCCTCAAACAACACAAGGTTAGTGTGGAAAAGTACTCAAATATCGACGAGGAAATGACCATATTGTTGAGTGAGATATCTTCCGGCCCTATCCAAGAAAAACTACAATCATTCTGGAAATTGGATACGCAACGCACTGACAACAAAATAATGAACCAGTGGGCCAAAACAGAAACATGGTTGATGGAAGCTCCAACACGAGACATCAACACTGACAGTCGCCCAATGGGGAACCATCAACGTGGACAACGATGGCAACAAAGGCGTCCACAAAGGCCCCAACAAAACAGCAGACAACAATGGCCTCAACAAAACAGGAGACAACACCGGCACAGAGAACACGGACGACCACAAAGGGACCAACCTCACCAACAGAGACAAAGACAAAGGGGCCAATCTACTCAACAGTGGCAGGAACAAAGGGACCAAACTACTCAACAGAGGCAGGGACCTGTCCAACACCAGAACCCAACAAACCAAAGTCATGCCCCTACCACAAAAAGAAGATGGGAAGCAACCACAGAACAGCCTTTTCAGAACACCAGGTCCCGTCATCCATCTAATAAGGAAGCAACTGTGACAGTAAACAACACAACTGAACCAAACGTCGAGAAAACACCCGACCGACATGCGTATGACAATGGTACAACATACATTGGCAAACGGACAAATGGTGGCATTTTTGATAACCTTCCTTTTTTAGGAGGGAAGAAAAAGTCGAAGGACAAACCAGGGGCGACCCCTCGGAATTATGCACACCGATCGTAAAGGTAATCAATCTATCTTCTTTTGATTTTACCCAAGAGCAAATTAATCTTCTAAAATTAGGACTTAAATTCACCCCTACCCCTAAATCAGATCCTAGAGAACTAAATAGGGACGTAGAAGAATTTGTTCGTAAACTAAGATTTAAAGAATATTTCTCTAAAGAAGATGATGATGACTTGTGCAAATGGTGATTTCAAAATATTTCCTTTCTATAAATTATTTCATAAATCTAACATGGGCAGTGTCTCAAATGCACTTTTACGACTTGAAGAGTCCTTCATTGACACCTATAGACCCTCACTAAATAAACAATGAGATGATTACCCTTAAATCACTGACATATTGTGAGATAAATCTTTTTCTTACCCGCCCCAGGAATGCAAGTTCCTGCTCTCACATATAGGTTTAACCTTAAACTTGTGTGTGTGAGTACCAAGGAGCTATTACCTCCGGACAAACCTTCGCATGCAAAAGAAAGTAACACAAGAAAAATCTGCTCTACATATTTATTCAACACATGCCATGTATGTCAAAAGTCAAAGTTTAAATTGGCCACTTCAAGTGGTTCAAACGGTCTCAACGATGCAAACAATGCTCTGCACGTGTACTCAATATCTGAATCCCACACGGAATATGGCTACATATACTTCGGGCTTACCGAGAAAACTTATAACCAGTCGACAAACTAAATGTATCTCAGCAAACTTACACAAAGGTAATGATTATCAACGAGAGGTATCTCATGTAACAAAGGGTACTGTCAAATGGTAAGTGTGTGTCTCCATAAACTTATTCAAAGTTACAGTTGTTACAAGGCATGTTACAGGCTTCACAACGTACCTTCACAGTGTAAGTGTGTTGACAAACTGATACAAGATGATGATTATAACCCACACGTGTTACAGGTCTCAAAACATACCCTCAAGACATAAGTGCACCTCAGCACAATCGTACAAAAATATGTGTTTCACAATGTAGTCGTATCGTGACAAACTTACACAAGGATGATAATGATTATAACTCACCCTTGTTACAGGTCTTAAAACATACCCTCAAGACATAAGTGCACCTCAGCACAATCGTACAAAAATATGTGTTTCACAAGGTAGTCGTATCGTGACAAACTTACACAAGGATGATAATGGTTATAACTTACACTTGTTACATGTCTCACGAGGTGCTATAAAGAAGGAAAAAGGATGCCAACAAATGAGGAATGGAAAAAGGATGCCAACAGACTGATACGAAGTTATGACCATGTGATGTGAAATGTAATATAAGCTAATACATAGCTGTAGTTATCGGTACGACGTGCGATAGTTGTGAAGTTACTATGAAGATGTGGTATGTAATATAAGCTAATACAGAGCTGTAGTTATCGGTACGACGTGCTATAGTTGTGAAGTTACTATGAAGATGTGGTATGTAATATAAGCTAATACAGAGCTGTAGTTATCGGTACGACATGCTATATGTCAATCATGCCAACAAATGAAATGTGGAATGGGAAAAGGATGCCAACAGACTGATACGAAGTTATGACCGTGTGATATGAAATATAATATAAACTAATACAAAACTACGACGTACTATATGTGCGAAGTTACTATGAAAATATTGTAGGTAATATACTGTTCAAACCTTATTATGACGTTTTATGAATCTCGAAAAGTGCTAGGGAAATGGGAAAGGCGAAGCGGGAGATGAAAACATACTATTCTTGTCAAAAGGCAAGAGCGTTCAGCTCGAAATGGTTTACACAGACAAGTGAAGCCAAATCCTAGAATACGAGAACAATTCGAGTCAAAACAACATGGCGGACCAAAAACGCACGCGGTCCTAAATCATAGTCATGGCTAACACAAAGTTACACGACTAACGCACATTCGAAATCATAATACCTAGCAAAAACCGTACATGTATAAATGCTAACAAATAACAAACTAGAGTATGGGACTGACAGAACTAAATTACCTGACCAATAATGAGTGCAATATACGGAGTAACCGGAGTAACGACTTCATGGTGGCCCCATCTCAAACACGTGTACCAGTCCAAAAACAGTGCCTGCCTTATATAGATAGGCCAGCCCCTTCACACCTTTCCTACGCTGGCATGATAAAGTCCATCCAAGCATAACGGCAGACTCGACCCGTTCCGAGCGTTGTTTTAGTCCCGAACTTATCCGAAGCATTCCAATTGTCCTCTGTTTTACATGCGTTGCGCATGTGCAACAGGAAGCAACATGACTGTCAACAAACCAGACACTTCCGTACCGGAGGCAACACAGCCTACCGCGAGTACACAGGTAAAACGCTGTTCGTTACATTGCCCCCCTCTTAGAGGCGACCTCCGGGCGTCCATATCATATACATGATCACATTTCACGGTAGTACACTAGAGCTCATATGGGACCACAGTTCACTGGAGCTCATCTGGGACCACAGTTCACTGGAGCTCATCTGGGACCACAGTTCACAGGAGCTCAGATTACAGCATAGTTCATAGGTCGTCCACAGAAGCTCATCTCAGATCATGGTTCACAGGGCACACACAGGAGCTCCTATCTAATTACAGTATGGGCCAGCACAAAAGACAGTTGTCCTAAGTCCCTTCACAAGAGTTCTCTGGCCACGCTCATAATATTTATAGTTATAATCAGGTGGGGTATTTTTTTTTTTTTTTTTTTTACTTGTCAGTCACATCTTAAACATGAATACATTCTACAAAACAAAAACAAAACATTTTACAAGAAAAAAAATACAAAAATACCAGTACAAATCCCGCAAACATTTACATAATCAAAAACCTAAATTAAAAAACAACCTGTAGAGCAGAAATTACCATAACTGAAATAAATTGGAGCAAATAAATGAAGGAAAAACAAAACAAAAGGTGACACGCGTTTGACATTGACAGGGCCACCAAAGACAGCACCATGCAGTGAAAATAAAAATAACTAATCACACCCTACAAAAAAAACCCCTCAAAAATCTACCGGGAAATGACATAACATAGAAAGGCAAAGCTTCCAAATCATAATTCAAATAGAAATAAAAAAAATCCAAAAAAAAAATCACATGTATAACACACACAAGGAGTTCCTTATATAACAATTTCATATCAAAGTCAAAATTCTATACATTACACAAATGCTGAATTTTTAAATCATACCCTACAAGTCAAATCTTTCCTATACGCCAACCTCATACAAAAGTCAAAAACCTTTAGATGAAGCAATTTCATATAAAAGTCAACCAAACCATACACTACACAAATCTTTCATATGAGCTAAGCTCATACAAAAGTCAAAAACTTTTAGATGAAGCAATTTCATATAAAAAGTCAAAAATCATACACTGCGCAAACCAACCTTTCCTATGAGACAATCTCATACAAAAGCCAAAAATCAGAAATGCTACACAAATGCCAAACTTTTTAGATGAAGCAATTCCATATAAAAGTCAAATCCTTACTGACTCTAGTCTTGGACGAGGAAATAACAATTTCCACAACTAGCAAAGCACATCGAACTATCAATTCTCGTACAAACATATCATAAAACCTCAAATCTTCACACAAAACTACAAATCGATCAATTCCAGGTACTTGTCTGATTCAAACAATATAAAAAAAAAAAAAAAATCCAACAAAGTCATAAAACAACCTATTTATACCCAATCACCGAACAATCTAACCTCTGATTAAATCATATTCAACCAAAACTAAGCGTAATTCACGGAAACAGGGGTCTAACCAACGGTAGCTGTTACAAACAGAATAATCAATCCGAATTTGCCAGTCACAGATCTGAAAGATTCACTCACACATTTATGTCTAACACACAGAAGGCGTCCCCTCTCACATCCTGTATCAGCTCATTCCGTGACTTGAACAAACTCAAGGAAAGATTTTAACTTTACTTCTTATGTTACCTAGATGAGAATGCACGCCTCACCGAACGAAATCCTGGTACCTAGGATTCGGACGGACTTGGCGACCAACTCTTGTCATAACCCGTCTATCCGGAATTGCTAACTCCGCAGAACTTGAGCCCGACTCACTTGAAACGGGGAACTCACCCCTAAATCCACTAAAAGAACTCCCACTACTGGTCCCAAAATCGAAATCTGCACCAGCCGGTGCCACAGACACACTAGACCCACTTTCAAAACTTCGATCCGGAATAGCCCCGGGAGACACTATGTCCTCAAAAACAGAGGAACCGACAGAAGCCTCCTCAGGGGAGGAATCACTGCTTGACTGCACACTGGAAGAGCCTAAACTCCCAGACACCGCGAAACTGTCAGAAATCTCAACCACCTGAGGGTTGTCCCCACCGACGAGAACATTACCAGTCCCGGCTTCATCGGAAACCTCTTCAATCACTGGAAGCACAGGCTCCCAAGCAACAGGGACTCCGGGTCTAGCATAAAACTTAAGCTGAGGCCCTGTATCTCCAGAAACCTCCTCACTATCAGACTCTACCACATGACGAACAGCTGCCCTGTCTGCAGGAACTTCAGCATCTACCCCCTGATCTGCGGAACGAGAGACTTCAGCCTTACACTTCTTAAGACGGTTAACATGTACCACCTCACGACGTACACGACCATTGACCTTGCCCTTAATCCTTACTACTACCGGATTAATTACCTTGACAACCTGCAAAGGTCCTACCCAAGGTCGAGACAACTTTCTTGACCGTCCTCGCTTCACCCTAGGGTAATGTAGCCAGACCATATCGCCTACAGCGAATGACTGTTCCTTAGTCTGTTTATCATACTGAAACTTTTGCCTCTTGTGACTAGCTTCTAAACTACCTGCCACGGACTGAAAAGCTTTCTGAAATCCTGTCTTCATCTCTCTAACATATCTAGGCACTGTGGTCTCTTCCTCCACTGGAGAACCAGAAACGAGGTCAACCGGTAAAGTAACCTCTCTGCCAAAAACAAGATAGTTAGGGGAAAACCCGGTAGAAGACTGCTCTGCACACCGAAAAGACATCAGTACCTTAGGGAGGTGGAAATCCCAGTCGCGCTGGTTATCCTGAACATACTGGCTAAGCATCTCAGACAAGGTCCGGTTAAATCTCTCCACTAAACCATCACTCATAGGGTGATACGGGGTTGTTCGAGTTTTCTTAATTCCCAACTCCACACACATAGCCTGAAAGACTTTAGACTCAAAGTTAGCTCCCTGATCAGAATGCAAAGTCCCTGGCATACCGAACCTACACACAAACTCATCCACAAGTTTTCTAGCCACAGTCTCAGTCTCTTGGTTAGGAATAGCGTACGCTTCTACCCATTTCGTGAAATAATCTTGCACGACCAAAATATACTTATTCCCACTTCTAGTCGTAGGCCACGGCCCGGAGATATCGATAGCAATTCGCTGAAATGGGTAACCTGACGTAAAACCACGTAAACCAGCCTTCGGCCGGGGAATAGGAGCCTTTCTACGAGCACAAGCCTCACAAGACCTTACCCAAACCTCTACGTCTTTCCTCCACCTTGGCCAATAGTACCGAGCTCTGATCTTAGAAATAGTCTTTCTAACCCCGAGATGTCCTCCACCTGCGACAGACTCATGAACACCACCCAGCACCTCGTTCACCATATGTGCAGGAATTACCGCCTGCATCTTACCGGTACCTTCTAACTGTCTCACAAGAACCCCATTACTGATCTTTAAGGAATCCCACTGATCGAGCAAAGTCTCAACGAACTTAGTGACGGGCCGAGACACAAGAGAAATCTGACTTGACTCAACGGCCTGATATAAGAATCCTAACCCCTCTTTCTGGGCCTGCTCTAAAGGTGACTGAACTGTAGTGGTCAATACTTCTACTCTATGACACTGACGACAGGGCACACGAGACAATGCATCCGCATTATTATGCTTAAGCCCAGGCCTATGTTTAATCTCAAAATCATACTGAGCTAGAGCCTCTAACCATCTGGCTACCTGTCCTTCCGGTTCCCTGAATCTCATAAGCCAGGTCAAAGACCCATGGTCTGTTCGAATCAGAAATTTTCTTCCTAACAGGAAATGACGAAAGTAGGCTGTCCCTTCAACCACAGCAAGTAACTCACGTCTAGTGACGCAGTAATTTCTTTCCGGCTTTGACAAAGTACGGCTACCATACGCTACCACTCTTTCCCTACCATCTACCACCTGACTCAAAACATACCCCAACCCCTCGTTGCTGGCATCAGTGTCTAAGACAAAATCCTTACTGAAATCAGGGTAAACTAGAACTGGTGCTGATACCAAAGCCTCCTTTAGCCTACTGAAAGATTCCTGACATGCCTCACTCCACTCGAACTTCACTCCTTTTTCTGTTAACCTAGTCATGGGCTTAGCAATACTAGAGAAGTCCCGAATGAACTTCCTATAGTAGGAAGCCAGTCCGAGAAAACTCCGTATCTCTGACACAGACTGGGGGGTCGGCCACTCCCTCACTGCTGAAACTTTCTTAGGGTTAGGAGATACCCCCTCACTGGAAACTCTATGCCCCAAGTACGAGACTTCCCTAGCACAAAAAGTACATTTGGCAGGTTTAATTTTTAGCCCATTCTCCCTAAGTCTGTCTAAAACTTGCGCTAAATGATCCAGATGTTCCTCAAATGTCTTAGAATAGATAATAATATCATCGATGTAGACGAGACATATTTTCCATTGCAAACCGGCCAACACACAATCCATCAATCTCTGAAAAGTCCCTGGAGCATTACACAGACCAAACGGCATGACATTAAACTCGTAGAGCCCACCTAGTGTAGCAAATGCTGTCTTTTCCCTATCTTCAGGGCAGACTTCCACTTGCCAATATCCCGACGCCAAGTCTAACGAGGAGTACCAGGACGATCCAGCTAACTGATCTAACGAATCGTCTATCCTAGGCAACGGGTAAGCCAGTTTAATACTAATATCGTTCAAACGGCGGTAATCTACACAAAACCTCGTAGAACCATCTGACTTAGTGACTAACACAATAGGCGAAGCCCATGGTGACTCAGAGTCCTGAATAATCCCATCTTGCCTCATACGATCTACTAATTCCCTAACTTCTGGCTGTCTATGATATGGTAACCTCCTAGGTGCCTGCTTTATTGGCTTAGCATCCCCTGTGCGTATCTCATGTTGGACACGGTCCGTTCTACCTAGATCATGTGACCCTGTAGAAAATATTTCTGAGTATGAAGCCAACAAAACGTCCAACTTCTGCCTATGTTCTAATGGAAGATCCCCAACCTTGTAGCTATCCAAATTAGGCTTATCAGGAACTGGCGAAGGCTTAACCTGTTTCTGATGTACTAACTCCGTAAATACTCCAATCTGTGTACCCTTGGAAATGGTCAAATCCGAACTAGTCGCATTAACCATCCTAACAGGCACTAAGTTATCCTTTGGCTGAACTGTAACACGAGCTATCATAATCTGACTTGACCTTTCAAAGCTAGGTTGACCTTCAATCAAACCCTCACGACTAAACTCCCCATCCAACTCTGATACAAATACCATCTCGTGACCAGCGGGAACAATCACAGACTCAAAAGTTCTAACACCGAACTGCACAGCCTTGTTAACTTCCTGCATAGGAACCTGGCTACCTGAGGCTAACTTCAACCTATTCTTATGCATGTCCACCGTAACTCCATACCTCTTACAAAACTCTGCACCCAAAAATCCATCATAGAGCAAACCCCGAACAACGGCAAAATAGCAAGACACTCTATTCTTACCCAGAGTCAAAGACAACTGCACGAGACCTAGTGTATTTAAACTTCCGTTTCCTAATCCACTCAAACTTGCATCAAAGGACTGAATCACTGGGCTAGGTTTTATGCGACGGTAGAAAGTCTCACTAATCAAACTAATTCCGCCCCCATTGTCCACCATTAACTGTGCATAAATGTCATTTACACGCCCGGTAACGAAATACTGCGGACAATCCAAGAACGGTGACCCGAAACTGACACTAGGACTTACTTCATCCCTATCGACTGACAACTGGGTCTCGTTGGCAGCCGGCACTAGTTTGGGTGCCCCCGAGAACCAGATCTATCTCCAGACGACTTTGACCCACATGTCCTGGCTAAATGTCCCTGCTCCCCACAAACATAACATGCTCCTTTCTTTTTATAACACATGTCAACTGAATGCCCAATCTTTCCACAAAACGTACATTTCCTCTGAGGTGGACCACTAGTAGCTGCTGCCTGCCTATGTTTAATGGCGGTTAACTCTGCCCTAAGTTGGCTAATCTGCTGGCAAAGCCCCTCTACCATTTCCTTACAAAAGGTCTTATCACTGGACTCAACTTCAGTCGTAGCCTGCACTAGCCTACAATTTCCTGTATCAGCCACTTCAATAGCCTCCCACTCTGTAGCAAAAGTCACTGCCTCATCTAAGGTTTTTAATTTAGTATGTCTCATCTTCAACCTTAATTCACGATTTCCAAGTTTATTGACAAACTCGTTAACGCAAATCGTCTCCCTAGCTGATGTATTAAGGCCGGGAAAAGCAGTATGACATAACTTGCGGAGAGCTACAGCAAAGTCAAGATAGGTTTCCCCGGTCTGCCTACCCCTACCATGAAATTCGACCAAAGCTAAAGCCTGTGTACCGGTGGGGCGGAAACGATTGGTCAAAGCTGTTTTCACCAAAACATAATGATTGCGAGTCTCGGGTGCCAAGTCAAAATAAACTCTACGAGCCCTTCCAGTGAGTCTTATTCCTAGAAACCGTGCCTTCTGCACCTCAGTCCACCCGTTCAAATCTCCGAACATCTCAAAAGTATCTAGCCAATCTTGCCACTCCTCCATCCTTTCACCTGTAAACACCTCGGGCAACAAAGTACTACTTAAGGCCCCTGGCCTAGCCTCACTTGCCATATCCCTATCCTTAGGTGTCGAAAATTCCAACTTCCTTCCCCTAGCGAAAGTCTTAGGAGTCTGAGTACCAAACGTATCAGGCCAGGAAAACTGATCAACCTTATCCCCACCAGAAGCCATCTTGTTCTGAACTACGATCTACAGATCACGCTAGATGTCGTCCTAGATTCGACGGACTTGATGGAAATCAGTACATAGGATACATCCATTCACTCGACAGTAACATTCGGAAAGATACCACTACACCAAGTTACCCCAATGTTCCATCGGTCAATCCTCACCGGACAACCCAAACCTAGCACTGAGGAAAACTCACTTCTAAAAAAAAACCAACTTACAAAACAAAAATACACTAAACTCAACTACTTAAGTATACTAACTTAATCAACTATTATTATTATTATTATTATTCTAACAATATCTAAATGTCAGAGACAAACCTTCCCTGTCAAGACCAACTTAAGACAAACCTATCAATAATGTTTAAGACCAACTTAAGACAAACCTATCAATAATATTATCTATACTATGTCCTACCACCCAACGACTCACCCTAACTTATTCTAACAAATATCAAATTAACATTAACTTACGAACGGCATATAAAAAAATCAACCTCATATGCCAACTAATCAAACTAAAAAAAAAAAACCTAGGTACTAATCACTTACTAACTTACAAATAACAAGACTTATCTATTCTGTTAAATTATCCTACCCTACCAAAATATAACTCAAACTATAGCCAACCTTATCAAATCCTACAAATAAGGGAAAGAAGAAAAACAAAAAAAAAACAACTAAGGACTACTACTGCATGGTGCAAACTTAACTTTTAACTAAATTTTAACGAAGCCGTCACTCCGCACTCTTAACTAATACCTCTGTCAGTCACAATTGATCTAACTAACTACCTAACTATCTAAACTAATTATCTAAACTAACTACCTAACTATCTAAACTAATTCAAATTATTCACCTAACCTAACAAATCCTAATAAATGCGAGAAGTCTGTTCCAAAAGTTCTAGTCTACCTGGTCTCGTACACAACAACGTTCGCCCGTAAAACGACGAAGAATCCTGCCGACGACGCCAATGTGAGATAAATCTTTTTCTTACCCGCCCCAGGAATGCAAGTTCCTGCTCTCACATATAGGTTTAACCTTAAACTTGTGTGTGTGAGTACCAAGGAGCTATTACCTCCGGACAAACCTTCGCATGCAAAAGAAAGTAACACAAGAAAAATCTGCTCTACATATTTATTCAACACATGCCATGTATGTCAAAAGTCAAAGTTTAAATTGGCCACTTCAAGTGGTTCAAACGGTCTCAACGATGCAAACAATGCTCTGCACGTGTACTCAATATCTGAATCCCACACGGAATATGGCTACATATACTTCGGGCTTACCGAGAAAACTTATAACCAGTCGACAAACTAAATGTATCTCAGCAAACTTACACAAAGGTAATGATTATCAACGAGAGGTATCTCATGTAACAAAGGGTACTGTCAAATGGTAAGTGTGTGTCTCCATAAACTTATTCAAAGTTACAGTTGTTACAAGGCATGTTACAGGCTTCACAACGTACCTTCACAGTGTAAGTGTGTTGACAAACTGATACAAGATGATGATTATAACCCACACGTGTTACAGGTCTCAAAACATACCCTCAAGACATAAGTGCACCTCAGCACAATCGTACAAAAATATGTGTTTCACAATGTAGTCGTATCGTGACAAACTTACACAAGGATGATAATGATTATAACTCACCCTTGTTACAGGTCTTAAAACATACCCTCAAGACATAAGTGCACCTCAGCACAATCGTACAAAAATATGTGTTTCACAAGGTAGTCGTATCGTGACAAACTTACACAAGGATGATAATGGTTATAACTTACACTTGTTACATGTCTCACGAGGTGCTATAAAGAAGGAAAAAGGATGCCAACAAATGAGGAATGGAAAAAGGATGCCAACAGACTGATACGAAGTTATGACCATGTGATGTGAAATGTAATATAAGCTAATACATAGCTGTAGTTATCGGTACGACGTGCGATAGTTGTGAAGTTACTATGAAGATGTGGTATGTAATATAAGCTAATACAGAGCTGTAGTTATCGGTACGACGTGCTATAGTTGTGAAGTTACTATGAAGATGTGGTATGTAATATAAGCTAATACAGAGCTGTAGTTATCGGTACGACATGCTATATGTCAATCATGCCAACAAATGAAATGTGGAATGGGAAAAGGATGCCAACAGACTGATACGAAGTTATGACCGTGTGATATGAAATATAATATAAACTAATACAAAACTACGACGTACTATATGTGCGAAGTTACTATGAAAATATTGTAGGTAATATACTGTTCAAACCTTATTATGACGTTTTATGAATCTCGAAAAGTGCTAGGGAAATGGGAAAGGCGAAGCGGGAGATGAAAACATACTATTCTTGTCAAAAGGCAAGAGCGTTCAGCTCGAAATGGTTTACACAGACAAGTGAAGCCAAATCCTAGAATACGAGAACAATTCGAGTCAAAACAACATGGCGGACCAAAAACGCACGCGGTCCTAAATCATAGTCATGGCTAACACAAAGTTACACGACTAACGCACATTCGAAATCATAATACCTAGCAAAAACCGTACATGTATAAATGCTAACAAATAACAAACTAGAGTATGGGACTGACAGAACTAAATTACCTGACCAATAATGAGTGCAATATACGGAGTAACCGGAGTAACGACTTCATGGTGGCCCCATCTCAAACACGTGTACCAGTCCAAAAACAGTGCCTGCCTTATATAGATAGGCCAGCCCCTTCACACCTTTCCTACGCTGGCATGATAAAGTCCATCCAAGCATAACGGCAGACTCGACCCGTTCCGAGCGTTGTTTTAGTCCCGAACTTATCCGAAGCATTCCAATTGTCCTCTGTTTTACATGCGTTGCGCATGTGCAACAGGAAGCAACATGACTGTCAACAAACCAGACACTTCCGTACCGGAGGCAACACAGCCTACCGCGAGTACACAGGTAAAACGCTGTTCGTTACAATATATCTCTAACTACAATTGAGCTATTTAAAAACAAAAGGGATTATGTCACATTAACATATTGCTCAAGGGGTAAACTCATAAGAGAGTGATTGTGTCAATCAGAAGACCAACAAGGAAGAACCATGATGTCACCTGATTAGCATAATTTACAATATATCCTTGTACATTGTACGTATATTTTGTTATAAAAACGCTTGTAATGCGATGTTAACGATCATATCGTTTCATCCCTGATGAGTCAATACTATTGACGAAATACTATTATCGGATTAAAATGATTCTTCAAACGACTATGTGAAGTATGTTATATTTAATCTATATATATATATATATATATATATATATATATATATATATATATATATATATATATATATACAGTTCCTTTTTAAACAACACTCAACAGTCAGTCAGTCACCGATTTATCCCTTGGAAAAAGGCGAAAGGGATCTATTTTTAGGATATAGGTCACAATTGATAGCGTCCAGCACTGCTCAAGATGTTCGATGGTTTTGCAAATTAATATCTCCACATGCATCAGTTATAAATCAATTGTTTCTAAACTCTCAAGGATTGCCAGGACAAGATATATTGAAGTATTGTCTGAAGCGTATTTCACTAACTCTATCTCTGTCACTTAGTGATATCACACTAGTTGACTCGCCTTTTCACATTCTCTACCTATCGACTTGTAGCTGCTTGTTTCTCGCGTGTACCGTTGTAAAGGAAGTTTTTTTTACTAATATGGAATAGATGTTTCTGACCTTTCATGAGAAACCTATGTGTCTAATTCAGTTTACGTGCATTCATGAAGAATTGTACTGCCGTTTTGACTCTTAAACACCACTGATTGCCCTTCACGTTGAGATTTGCATAAACAATTGTTTTTCGTATTAAAGTTTGCCAATTATTTCAGAATACACACATGGTCACGTGATTCTAAATTTAATACAGATGTGTTCCTTGGTTTATGATATTGCCGAAATACAAAGAGGCTAAGTATGATTGGTTGAAAGTTCCTTTGAAAATTCCAAGTGTAATATAGAGAGACATATCAGCTGTTAAGTTCCCGAGAATAAAGCTGAGGTTAGCAGTTTTCTAGGACCAGTGGGCTATTACTGCCATTTTGTTCAGGATTTTTCCTTGATAGCTTCACCCTTGACACGGTTGACGAGAAAGAAGGTATCTTTCCTTTGGGATAATTCATGTCAACAGGCCTTTGAGAAATTGAAGAGTAGCCTATTATCAGCTCCTTTGTTATCTTTCCCTAACGATCAAGGGCAATTCATCTTATATACAGATGCTTGTGCTTCTGGGATAGGTGCTGTGTTAGCTTAGGTTCAAGAAGGTCATCGCCTATGTCAGTCGGTCACTAAATAGGGTACAACTATTGTACCACTAGACGAGAGCTATTGGCAGTTGTTACTTTTCTTAGGCAATTTAAACATTTCCTGTTTGGACGAAAGTTTGTGGGACCAATAGCTCTCGTCTAGTGGTACAATAGTTTACTTGTGCCCTATTTAGTGACCGACTAGCATAGGCGATGGCCTTTTCCTGACCAAGCATCTGTATACAAGATGAATTGCCCTTGATCGTTAGGGAAAGAATTGACCATGCTCCTTTAGTGTGGCTTAGAAATTTCAAAGATGCTGAGGGAATGCTTGCACGATGGTTTCATTGAAACATTTGACTTTGAGATTTAGTATAGGTCCGATACTAGGTATAGAAATGCTGATGCATTGTCACGGAAACCAACCAGAAAGTGTGGCAGATTTGACTGTTCGGATTGTTATGATCATGAGGAAACTGGTGCTCAGTTCTTAGGCAATGTTGCTGGTAGGGAGGACGAAATTGTAGGTTCCTTACTGGTTGACGGTATTGCACAAGAGACTGTGCCTAACTGGCTTCCTGTGTGGACTAGAGATGACCTGTTGCAGATGCAGCAGCATGATCTTAGCATTGGTCCCATTAGGGAAAAACTAATTTCATCTAGTGTCAAGCCTTCAAGGACAGAGGTAGTTGATCTTAGCACCGAAGCAAAAGCTCTTTGGGGTCAGTGGGAAAGCTTGATGATCCAGAATCACTTATTGTATAGAAAGCATCTTCTTAATCATGGTTAGGTGTATCAGCTGATCGCTCCTAGAGAGGTTAGGGACAATAATTTCGAACATTTGCATCAAAATAAAACTGCTGGTCATTTTGGCAAGAATAAAACTCTAAGGGCTGTCAAGCAGAGGTTTTCTTGGCCGGGTATGTCAGAAGCAGTCATGTGATCTCTGTGCTAGGAGTAGATCTGGTCCTGGTAGGAAATAAGCACCTCTGAAGCAATTCGTTGGCAGATCCCCAATGGAATGCATCGCCATTGATATTGTAGGTCCTCTTCCTGTGACACGTAGTGGTAACGAATACATCATGGTAGTGGGTGATTACTTCACTAAATGGAAAGAAGCTTTCGCTATTCCAAATCATACTGCATTGACAGGAGTTGCGGATAAATTAGTTACTGAGGTTTTCTGTCGTTTTGGGTGTCCTTCACAAATTCACACAGATCAAGGACGGGAATTTGAGTCACCATTGTTCTCTACTTTGTGTCAGAAACTAGGTGTAATTAAGTCACGTACTACTCCTTATCATCCACAGTCAGATGGACTAGTAGAGAGGTTTAACTGTACTCTTCGCCATATGCTTTCCATTTTTGTGCATCAGAAGTCATTGGATAGGGATGACCAGTTACCATTTCTTCTTATGGCTTACCGGGCTAGTGTACATTCAAGCACGGGATGTAGTCCTAATTTGTTGATGAAAGGTAGGGATATGCCTTTAGACCTTATTGTGGGTGATCCACCGGGAGTTCTTCAAACTGACTGTCCAGTTGAGTACATTAAGTGGTTACAGGGGTCAATACAGAACAACTTTGGTTTTGCTTGTGAGAATCATGGGGTTTCTGCTAGACTTCAGAAGAAACATATTTTTGTTAATGTTCGGAATACGGAGTTTGAAGTAGGTAAGTGGGTCTGGCGTTGGTATCCTCCGAAGGCACACCAGAAGCTCGAACTAGGTTGGACTGGTCCCTATCTTGTTACTGGCAAGTTGTCATCTACAAAATACAGAAAGAGAGCAATAAATCGTGTATAACAGTACATATAGATCACCTCAAGTTATATGAGGGAAGGGATCAGCCTGAGAGTTGGTTAGAACATCAAACTATTGAGGTAGGGCAAGCTAGTGGGGATGAAGGGGAGGGACAAAATTTCGAGGCTTTGACAAAAACAGAGCATTAGCTCCCGTTCAAGCAGAAGAGAATGGGGATTTAGGGCAAGTGCTACGCATCCACTGTGGGAGGAGGGTCAAACCACAGGACCTCTTCTTGCCATCCTGAGACCCCGGGAAGTTGCTTTTGTTTTTTTGCGTAATTTTTTGCTGTTGTCTTTCTTTCTCGTTTTTTATGGTTTGTTTTCCTTGGTTGCCCTATTTTATCCTTATGTTTGGATGTAGAATGGAGCTATTTGTGTCTACAAAGCAGCTAAAAGACTTCCAGGAGGACCTTCAGGACCCCTTCCCACTAAGCGGCATGACCTGCCCTGTGGACTGCTGTCCATGTGAGCGCTTCCAGTGGTGGAACATGTTTATGGATTATTGGAGGCGATTCCCTCAGGCTACCCGGCCCTTCTTCCGCTATGATGTCTGCCGCCGGAAGTTCAGACGTAAAATGGATGCTCACAGACATCTCGGGAGCCACCCTGCTGGTGCAAGTTACACCTACCAAGTGGCCACCGGCCCGGAGTACGTCGACCCTAGAGACATCCTGCCTCCCTGGAACAGGAGAGACGACACTGACTTCCTTCTACCTTAAGGGTTAATAATTTAATGATTTAATTTTCAAACTTACCATTAGAGGCGAATTCTGCCGAAGAAGGTGCTCGTTTGGCACGAGTCACCATCGTGCATCAGCGATTAGCTGCACATGCTGGACGAGTCTATTTTACAATGTATAGTGGTGTTTTTGGGAATAGGGTAAGCCCGTTGTTAGGTATAAAGGGTCGATGCACGTTGCACAGGGGGTCTTTTTTGTCCGTACTTGGATAGGTGAGACCTCTCGTTTCGTTTATGAAACGGCGCCCGCTCTTCTCGTTATTTGACGAATTATGTTTCTGCTTTAGAACACTTGTTTCACTTTGAAACGACTGACCCCCAATAGCATAGCGTAGCACTTAGGTTATTCTAGATGTAGGTTAGAAGTAGGTAGTATGCTAGAGTAAGTATATAGATATAGGTAGACCTGGGTGGGATGGGGGAATGAATTAGGTTATGTAGGTTTAGATATATTGTGTAATTTGGGTCATGGTTAGGAACCGGGATGGGGGGTGGATTTTATTGATTTTTCTACAGCTGTGATCAGCGTTAGACTAGGTGCTGCAGGAGTTAATTAATTTGTTTTAACTTCCCAGTTTTTCCTTTGTTGCACATATTTTGTTATTTTGTTGAGTTTGAATTTTGGAATGAACTTCCTTGATGGTATCACTTTTGTATGTCTTTGATCATAAGCTACATCGCCGAATGGGGATGCAGCATGGTTGAATGGAGTTAAAGTTCACTTGAGAAGTTGGCCATAGTAATTGTTAGGTAATGTCAAGACGACATACGGTTTCAAGACATGGAATAAAATAACACAACGCAAAGTAGTATCACACACAGTTGTCTCTTGAAATAGGGAAAAAACACGTCTGTTACACAACAAAACATAAACAGGTAGATAAAAATTGGAAGGCTAAGAAAATTTACAACATTTCTTAAGATCTTGGAAATCATGATGAAAATGATGACTATTTGATTGGTTCTTTACATGCTTTAGGGGAAGCAAACACTGAATCGCTTTTGGTCAGTACGGAAATGGAAGGGAAAGTGCTCAAAATGGAACTGGATACAGCACACTCAGTTATTCCTTATGTTGTTACAAGGATGTATTTGGCCATGAAAAATGTCAGACACCACAGTTCGTATGAAAACATACACTGGTGAGAAGTTGATACCCAAAGGTGTGATGAAGGTGGATGCGAAATGCAAGTTACAGGACAAGAAACTTTGTGCTTAAAGGACAGCAGATTCTTTATGGGCGAAAATGGTTCAGTAACATACAACTTGATTGGACAGAGTCTGGTGAGTCTGTTAACAAGGTTGACAAACCTGTAAGTTCCAATATTGAACCCTGAACCATTACTTGAGAAGTAACCATATGTGTTTTTGACGAAGGGCTAGGCATCCTAAAGTACATCAAGGCAAAGTTGGTGATTCCTGCATATACATCACCGAAGTTTTTCGAGGTTAGGAATGTACATTATGCACTTGGATCAAAAGTCGATACAGAGGTGGATAGACTTGAACAGACTGATGTAATTTCCAAGGTTGGGTATAGTGAATGGGAAACACCGATGGTTCCTATACTGAAGGGAAATGGTTCAGTGCGAATCTGTGGTGACTTTAAAGTAACTGTAAATCCAGTGCTACAGGATGTCTCATACCCCTTGCCTAGGGTAAAGGACATTTTTGCTAAGTTAACTGGTGGCCAACAATTCACCAAGATAGATCTTACGTCTGTAAATTTACAGATGGAAGTGGAAGAAAATTAAAAGAAATATGTGATCGTGAATACGTCAAAAGGACTATATCAGTGCAAAAGGTTACTCTTTGGCATTATTTAAAACGGCACCCTCAATTTGGCAGTGCACAACTGATCATGTTTTACAAGGCATCCCTCGTACTGAAGTGATTCTTGATGACATCATCATATCATGAAGCAGTGCAGATGATCACCTGTCCAAGCTTGGGATGGTCCTGAAAAGATTACAGGAACCTCCGTGTTGGAAAGTGTGCATTATTCCAAGATAAGATTGAGTACTGCGGCCATGTGATTGACAAACACGGAATGCATAAAATGTCTGAGAAGACCCGAGCAATGGCTTATGCCCCAGCACCTGAGAATGTGTCAGAACTACATGCATTCTTAGGTCTCGTCAATTACTATCATTGGTTTCTACTGGATTTGGCTACAATGGTCAGACCACTTTACAAACTTCTTGAGAAGGACAAGAATTGGAAATGGTCCAAAACATGTGAAGATGTTTTCAAGGAAGCCAAAGAACTTGTCACATCTGATCTTGTGCTGATGCCCTATGACCCAAATATGGAGCTGAGAGTAGCATGTGATGCATCGCCGTGTGGATTGGGCGCTGTATTATCACACATCATGCCTGATGGTTCTGAGAAACATATTGCTTTTGCTTCACGTAGCTTGACAAAAGCTGAATGAAACTACACAAGAGTGGCCATCCACCCCAGGGCAACGTATACACGTTGAATATGCAGGTCCATTCTTCGGACACATGTTCTTGGCGGTGGTAGATGCACATTCCAAATGGACCGAAGTAATTATGACAAAGTCAGAAGAAAGAACAATTACCATGTTCAGAACAATCCTTGCAAGGACTGGTCTACCTGAGCAGTCAAGTTCTGACAATGGCCCACACTTTGTCACTGCTGAGTTCAGAGAATATCTGAAAGTGAAAGGAATTCGTCATACAAGTGCTCCGTATCATCCGGCAACAAATGGCCTGGCTGAACACTTTGTTCACACATTCAAGCAATCTCTTCGTGGAATGAAAGAGGAGAAAGGCGACATTTTGACGAAACTCTCTAGATTCCTGTTGACATATAGGAATACACCAAACTGCACTGCGAATGAATCTCCGGCTATGCTGATGATGAATAGGAACTTGCGGACGCGTCTTGACCACAGTTAAGCCAAATGTGAGACGCACAGTTGAAAGCCACCAGGCAAAACAAGACTCTGGGGCAGGAGTTTGCGAGAGTTTGAGGTCGGACAGATTGTAGAATATAGGAACGACCACAAGTGAGTATCTGGTCTTGTTACAGCAAGGAAGGGTCCGATGTCATACGAGGTGGAAGTAGGTCCTTCAACGCAATGGAGACGGCATTTTGATCAAAACATGTCACTGAAGACTGATGTTCAATCTAGTGAAAACGCCTCAGAGGTTGTCGTGACAACCCCAAGTGACAATACTCCAGCTAAAAGATATTGGGAGAAGGTCAAACTTCCTCAAGAACCCCAACGTTCCAGTCGCATCCGTCGAGCACCTAAGATGCTTGACCTGTGAAATTACCAATATTGATTCATGTTAACTTTTAAAAGTTTTGTGTTGAACTTTTAAAAACTGTTAAAGTGTTTCTATAATGTTGAGCATTGAAATTTGAATGGATTGGATGACCAAAGTACCAAGCAGTTGGAGTTCCTTGATTTTATGTTTTAACAAACCTTTGAGAAGTTCTACATTTTGTAGGGATGAACTGTGGTATATTTAGAATACTGTCACATGACAGTCACGTGATCAATTAACCTCGATGATATTGTCTCTTAAATCGAGTGGTACACCGTGAATTAAAGTTGTTCACTTCCGCCCGCCATAACTTTTGTTTGTGTCATGTTTGATTGTGGTAAAAAACACCACAATCATCCTAGTTTGTTAGCTTACCTTTCAGTCATTTTAAACTGATTTACGGTCATAATCGAGTATTTTTCCAATGTCTGATGTTAAGTATTTCAGTAACTTCGTACTTGATATGAGACATGTGGCACAAGTACACTTTTATCTAAACATCTGCACTAGTTTTGAACTCGTTGAGACGGGTGTTGAGCTGAAAACAAGAAATGAAAAATCCTAGTGCGATCGGTGTTCGCCATCTTGTGATGGCCTTAAAATGTCTCACGGTCCTCAGAATGTATACACTGGTGTTATGAACACGACCGTCGTGGAAGTCAACGTCAATAAACGTTACATTCATACCTTCCAGCAAAGATGCTTAACTCAGAATATTGAAAATGTCATTTTAACATTTTACTTGAAACCTTTTTTAGACCAATGAGAACAAAAACAACACAACAAAAAAGTTGCAGTCTTGTTTACTAACTTTTCGTCTATAGACATGTGAATTCTCACCTTTTTACGATTACTACTACTACTACTACTACTACTACTACTACTACTACTACTACTACTACTAATAATAATAATAATAATAATAATAAGTGCATTTATAATGCATATAACTTCATTCACTTGGTGAATGCTCATTGCTCTAACGAAATGTAAGATATTTGATATTTGCAATATTTGATTGTATATCTCAATAATTTGTAGTTTTGATGAGTTTGTTGAACAGATATCTCTTTAGAGCTGCAACGAATCTAAATGTTTTTCGTATTTAAAGGCAGTTCATTCCACAATGTTGCAGCAATGAAAAACAATCTTTTGTGAATAGTATGTATTATTGTCAACTATACATAAATAAACAATAAACTATATATAAATAATAGTATGTATAAATCATAACCTCATCAATTTCAGAGCATTTTAAAAAAAATTAAAAATCTAGGTATATGGAGTTTAAAGCATCACACGTGATACCATGCATTTGCTTTCTTCAATACCAGAAGGTATCACTGAAAAATGTAAACTTTTTACTTTTAACGTAGAAAATCTTTACCCAACATTCCACAACGTCTTGGACTTGAAGAACTACAATATTGATTAGATCGCTATAAAGAACCTATCCGAGATACAATTTCAAAGTCCTATATTTTGGAAAGTGTTCTATAATTATTTAGTATATAGCATTCTTTTGATCCTGAAAAACAATACCCTTTTATATGGAAAATACTACGCACAAATCAAGGGATCAACGATGGTTACTTAAATGGCACCGACTCTTGCAACCCTCGTTTTGGGTTATCTAGAAGTTAGATTAGAAACAAAGATTATTGTTTCATAATTTGGCCTTTTCAGAAGATTACAAATACTTAACGATCTATTAAACGGCATAAATGAAACCTCATTTTCATAACTGAAGCCGCCTATAATGAATTATTATTTCCGGACACGATGGTTATCAAATCGGGTACAAAATTAGAAACGGACATTTATTACATTCCCACAGAAACAAAGCTGTAACTAAACTTTAAATCATGTCACTCTCGACACATGTACGATGTATCCCGCTCAGTCAACACCTCGACGTTTGTGCCGAGGGGATAGAAATACCATTTAACATTCCTCCCTCTACCAATTATGAATCATTATGAAATTCAAACCTAAACTTAATTCTGTTAAATGCTTACCGCAGTTATTGTTATTGCGCCTGTACATTGACAACATCTTTGACGTCATAATCGATACGATAACACCATAGTCTTTTGTAACGTTTCTTTCTCGTGTGTGTGTATATATATATATACATATATCCCATTTTGTTATTCCCCAAGAAGAACAAGAAAGCATATACCCCGAAACGTATTGAATAGCACAATAAAGAGGTTGTTATCCAGAAAATCTTGTCTTACGTACATCACTTCTAGATGTCCTTGAAAGACTAGTCTACGATTGATATTTCACAAAGCTTTTTAGGTAACCGAAATTATACATTCAATGAACCTTAAAACGTAATGATAGAATCCTTTAACGACTATACAGGAGCTTGAAGACCGTCAGCATTGCCCAAGTGGCAGTCCTAGTTCAGATTCACATTCATTTATTAATACTCATTTCGCTACTAACATAAATATATCGTCATGAATAAGCACGTAAAAGTGTTCCTGCCAGAAAAATCCAGTTTCTCATGACTCCGCAATCTTTCAATATCCTATTCTAATATTTTTGATATATATAACCGATTTGTGACATTTAAATTTTTACGAAGTATTAAAATGACAATAAATATTCACTATATCATTGTCTCAAATTACGATTCGACTTTAATATCTTGTTTCTTGAGTGTAACTGATGATAAAGCTTATATAACTTAATTATCTCATTCATAAGTACAAATAGTCCGTGTAATACGATGGTCTTCTGGAAATAACTTCTTTGATACCAAGAACACTGACATGAAAACACTATGTATGGTTTGATATCGTCCTACTTAACATTCCAGCCAAGACATCTCTTGAATCTCCCGGTTGTTACACTGGGAATTTGATTGATTTCTAATGGACAAAATTAATTTGACAAACAATGTTGACGTTGATGAAATTCTACTTTTGATCTTTGAATGCCCTTTCGAAGTTACCTTATTAAAATACTTTTAAAAGATAACTTTTATAGACACACAGCTGATATGGTCTGTGTCAAATCCTAGACATTATATAGTTTTCAATTTCATTAAAAAGTTTATTTTGTCAAACTTAGCAGGGCAAACAAATACCCCTCATTAGGTTACATGGAATTTTAATTTTTGAAATACTTAGAGGAGTGTAGACATGACCCGATTAGAATAGAATGCAATATCCAGAATGGGATATAATAAACCAATGCGCTGATAGGTGTCTACAACATTTAAGTGGGCCCCTCATTAAAGAAAATCCTGTATCCGCCACCCCTCTTACGAGGCATTTTGTGATTAAAATCAAAGAAGCATGTTAATCAAGTTTATGCTCAGTTGTGGAATTTTGATAACAAAAGTGACTAGTACTTTACAAGTGGTTTATTGTGATATTACCATATCCAAGACCCAAGATTGTGACAATATTTTTGTGAAGAATGTATTGACTTGTTTGTGAGGCGTTTTAGAAGAAAGATTTGTCTTTTTGTATTTGAAACAAAAGTAATCTTTCGTGACCAGACGCATTTACAGGCCTCAAAGTTAAAGTTTTGACATGTTTGGATATTAATAAATGAAAGTGTTTTCATTTTAGGGGATTGATTCCTCAAATTTCACTAGCAATTGCGAGTAATTCACTAGATACAACGAGACTGGTCACATTGTCAACTAAACTCAATGAAACTTGATAAAAGTTTTAAAGAATAAAAAGATGACACAGACCTAATAAACTTTGTTATTTAATTCAAATTCAGTCTGTTGCTTCTTTGCAGAAACGTTATCTGACGAGGGAAAGTCAATAAGTTCACAGAAGTGATTAAATATGTTTCCAGAAATACGTTTGAGTCACTTGCGCGGGCTATTGTCCTGTTTTCGATCACAAATTTCTACTTTTACATGTGTTTCACTATAATGAACTGATGTGCACCAATAGGTTAATTTTAACAAACAACCAATACTTCTCAATACTATAACACCATTCTTAAGTATATTTGAGTCCAACAACATATTCTGTGTCCCTTTAAATGTCCATAACTTTAATTAATCTAAAACGTAATTCGTTTTCGTGTAAAGTAAAAATGTTCACAAACAGTCACTTTTGAACAAATAACTAAATGATTAGTTTTCAATATTTAAATATGTAAGCCATATGCAAACTCAAGTCAGTTTACTCTTTGCTTCCACACGCCAAACCCGACGATCATACCGCTGTACATGCACCACAGCTTACCATCTACGGCCTTTCGGCAAATCCCGCGGGTAGACATTCTTACGTTATAGCTAAAACATGATTCACGTGTATTATTAAGAAATTAAAATGTTTTCGCGTGGAATTTGCGTCTTTGACTTGTAAGCATGTCGAGTTTAGTTTAGGTGAGTAAGTTAGTGAGTGAGTGAGTTGGGGTTTTACGTACTTTCAACAATATTTCAGTTATTAAACACGTGGAAGACTAGCATCCAAAAGAGAGTGAACAGATCAGGGAGAAAGGGATGGAAAGGATGAGGGAAAAAACGGAAAGAAAGGCAAAGTGAGAGATAGAAAACAGGTTTTAGAAGAATTCGAATTTAGGTCTGGCTTCTACCCGTCGACCCTACCAGCTTGGGTGTCCCTACCAGGAGCATGTGGGCTCCAGTTGGCATAGCTCTCGGTGTCTTAGAACCACTACACCACGATAGGGTATTGAGTCCAGTGGTGGTTTAGTGTAGGTAAATGATAAAAGTCATGATTTGCGTACAAACCGTTCCGTCGAATATCTGAGAGGAAGTGCACACATTTCGTGCACGTCAGTCACATGCACGTGAACTCCAAAGTCTCAAACAACCACAAGCATAGGGTATTTAAGGATCGGTATTAATTTCATTATTAATTTTAGCGCTTCTGATTGAAAATTGCACGAAGGAGAATTTCCGATGCATTGAGATGGCAGATCATTGGACGTAGACCGTTATTACTAGACCGTATTAAGCCGTCTTGTGAGGAAGCACGTGCAAATGGTGTAACGGTCCCCGTTTATGAAGATCAAACGCTACTACGCCCCATGATGATAGAGCTCTGTTACGACATGTTAGACGCCAGCCTTCTGGTTCAAACACCCTTCTGAAACAGACCTTGTTACCTTGTTAAGCTGCTTGAGGAACACGACTGTGAAAGACCGCCTAAAAGTTGCTGGATTAAGAGCCAGAAGGGTAATCAGGCGTCTACAGCTCACAAATCATCACAAATAACAGCATAGGTTATGGTGTAAACACAGGCAGAGGTGGAACCTGAGATCATTGAGGAAGTTACACCGGACCGATGAAAGTTGTTTCCTACTGCATGCTGTTGATTGAAGAGCTCGCCTTTAGAGGACTAGGAATACACATATTGCCCAAGGGAACATTACCAAGAGTACCATTCAGCTTGGGATCCATAAAGGTTTTGGAAGGCTTTTCTACGATTGTAGACTTGATTTGGTGACTATACAAGATTCACACACAGGCGCTAGCTACTTTCAGGATGTTCTGGATCCTGTATTTATTGATCATTCGATGACCACAGACTTGCCACAATACCCTTGTTCATGGACGACAATGCATGACCTCATCGTTCATGTGCTGTAGACCAACATCTGGTGAATAATGCAGTGAAATGAAATCCATGGCCAGCAATGTCTCCTGATTTGAAACCAATCGAACATGTTTGGGACATCATGGGCTGATGGGTTCAAAGAAGGAACCTCCTCCCAAAAACCTGAGGGAACTGGAGACAGCTATTCACGAGGAGTAACAGCGAATACCTATCGAACAATTAAGGAACCTGGTTAGGAGTATGCAAAGAAGAGTGGCTGCATATATTCAGGCACGTGTTGGCAGCAAACGCTACTGATATTTTTGGACTCCTGGAACACTGATCCACTTTAATTAAGCTGCTTTTACCAGGTGGTTCACACCAAGACCTTGAACTGAGGACACTTAAACAACCATGTCATTTGGATGAAATTCCACTTCATTTTCGCTCTTCGTTTTCATGCACTTTAATGCTCATACCATTACAAAACTTATCTTCCAAAGGACCAAGTGATAGTTCTTTGAATTTAATATTTGTTTTGCTTATCTTCTTTATCTCAGTTTCATACCATATATCCATGATGTTCACCCCTCTGTGAAAATTCAGGGGTTGCTTAACTTTTTTTGCTGTGTATGTTTGACGTCTGTAAGGAGTTATCTGACATCAGGTGGAATATATGCATCGTTGTTCTTAAGAAACCTTTGAACTTTAAATGTTAAAAATCAACATTGTAATGACTAGTACTTTTTGACAATAACGTTATTACTCAAAAGGGCACATTCATGCCATACAGTTGTTTGTCGCCCCTTTAAGGGGTTATCCTTAAATGGATTCCTATATCTGACTTTCAACTCGGAAAAGACAAAATGATGTACTTCCGTTGCTTATTTTTATAAAACACGTTTTGACATGAGGTACTAATTCGTGTTTTGATTTAAAGTAAATATGTTTGAATAAACTATTAATAAAATAAAAAAAAAAATTTTATACTATAAAGTAAGGTGCAACGTTGTTTAAGTAACTGTTTATAACCATATTCTTTTAGAAATTAAGATCTCATGCATGATCTTTTGAATGACAAGTCATTTATATGGATTTGACAGATGGAAAAGTAACAATTTTAAGAGATATCATATATGCTGTCACGAATGATCAGCCGTTTCTTCACTGTGTTGCTAAAGTTCTACCGAGAAACAGAGCAGTTAGTAATATTTTATGTCGCTTCAAATGCTTTCCTCCCACAAATTTGTATTATAAATCCATAGTCATATCTCTGTTAAAATTAACTTCATCATATATATTCTATACATATTTCAAATGCATAATGTCCATGCAAAATAGCAAAAACAATTCACGAGGGTAATCTCTTCCGCCAGCAACAAATGTTGCTCAGGTCATATCCTGCCATCTATCCTCTGTTACGAGTATGTTTTATTTATCGCTCTGAGAAATTTCCATCGCACTGACAATTTGTAACACTGAAACCGTCAATATTTTTATCCAGCGCCAGTCTTTTCACATTCCCAAATGACTTCTGTCTGGCTAAAGATATGTGCGTTTCGCTCAAGTGAAAGAACAGTTGTATTCTCAATGGTTTTGGGAAAAGACCAAAAGCACAGTTTGAGAGCGAAAACGTCACTGATGGCAAATGATGGAATTATTAAACAATTTATCTCAATTTTGAATTGAGATCTTAACTCATGTAATAATTGCTTCTTGGACAAGTTGAAACACAGCATTAATAACGAATTGACATAAGAAAAACAATGTCAAAATTGTTGCTTCCATAACAAAAGATTTGCGGAAGAGAATGACCTTTGAAAGTGTTACTTCTCGGAAGTTTAAATTACACACAATTTTATAAAGTTTACAGGATATACACATCAGCTTTGAACTTGCATTAAAATGTTCACTACATGTACATCGATATTTGTAAATGACTTTGTTTTCATGGCTTATGTCCCTTAGACCGTTTCTGTGATATTGTTGTTTACATTAGGAGCATTGCACAACCATATATCACCGTACAGACACGTTCTGTTCTGTTCTGTTCTGTTCATTGACTTCAATGTATAACGGATGTGAATTTATTCATTGTTTTTTTTTTCAATTAATGTTTTAGAAATGATATATGTCTATGATATGACAATAATAAAAAAGAGGGTGTATTTCTAGGAAGAATATCAATATATTAAACATTATTGTTTCATGATAAACTTTTGCTTTGTTTAGAAACACAGACATAAGCGTTGGTTTTTTTATAAACCCTTTTCTGCAATACACTGACAGAAACGTGCAGTATTTAAAGGATAGCCCATTTCGAAATATTACTTAATTAAAAAACCCCAGCCTTTATCAAAGCCATGAGACTCTTTTATGATGAGCTTTTATTATTACTCGATACTGAAACATATACGCCAGATGCCATTTTCACAAAACGCGTGTAGTTATTATCCCATAATGCTTTGGAACCTGATTGCAAGTATACCCAGATCTTCAATGTTTGCGAATGGTCAATAGAATTCATGACGAGTACATGCACACTTCATACATTTAACCTTTATTTTACGCATAAGTTTGAGTCACATAATTTTATCTTATATCATTCAAATTAAGTTAGGAATATGATTAGGTTAAGGTTTAGTCTCCACTGTCGAAGGTTCCTAAAGAGCTCAAGAAGTGATTGCCAAAGCTCGCCAGAATGACATTCAAAATAGCAAGTGGAACACTTATTTGCTAATCGAATGACGCATATCGTATTTCGTCGTCAAATATTTTCTTCGAGCGTAGTTTAAACTGCGTATATCGATATTTAGGTGACCTGGGAGAAAAAGGATTTCACCCTTAACGAATAAATTGCCTTTAGTGCATAGATAGTTTGCTTACTATCCGCCAAACGCTCTTTCGTGATAAAAGCTGGCCATTCGATCATAAGATGATATATACATTGACTGAAGTTGACCAATATTCTATATGAACTTCTTCAAAGGCATTTAGAAGTTGGTGTAGTGATACAAGACGATGTTATGGATGACAACTTCTTTATTTATTTTTTCACAACGTTTCTGGGCTACTTCTTGCCCCTTCATCAGGTCCACCTGTACGTCAAAGCAAATCAACACATTAGGTCAAACAATGACAAAAAAAGATATAAAGGATAAATATAGACAAACGAATGGTAAACATTAACCAAGATGCAAAGGAAACCCGTCTTTGATTGGTTGAAAGCTGTCTTCCTGACCTCATTTATTGGTCGGTTCAAAATTAGTCAAAGGTCAGCTGAACATGACCTCATTCAGTAATTCTCTAGATATATTGACGGATCAATACATCTAGTTTTAGCTAGATTGAACACGGCACTGATTGCTTATTAAATGCTTGTGAAATAATTCTTCAAATGCAGGGCATGGATTATTTTAAGACTGTAAGGACTGACAATAAGACGTGTATCTAGGTTTCGTGTGTCCAGCTGACGTGCTAGATTTATGCAAGAAATAATTTGGACCCATCTACGAATAGTTCATGATTGAACCAATGTATTTCCTACGACTAAGGCCCTGTATAGACAAATCCTTTGAAGTCATCGTTTGGGAGTATCTTATTAGTCGTGCACAGCTGGCAAGTAGTAGTTAGATAAATATGTGTGTAACTAGGGAGGAGCAGTGTTGTCGGAGTCATCTGTTTTTAAACCATCGACTCGTTAACGTTCTCACTGAGAGACTTACACCTGACATGCTCGATAATGTTGTATTTATTTACAAAACCATACTGAAATGGTCACAGTGATTTGCGGCTTTACTGATAACAAAACATTGTCCTCAGCAGAAGTTCTTAAAATCAATATATATATATATATATATTGAAATGTTATTGTTTCTCATTCATGGCCAGAAGATTCCAAATACAAATGAAAATGTTTATGAGAGTGTTTCCAGGTAATATTAATGAACCATGTAAGCAAATATGATTAAAAATATCTACACGACTTGATATCCGATGATATTTTGAATTTTATCAACGATTGTTGATATATTTTAGAACAGAAGACACGAGTGGGAGTTTCTATTTATCATACAAAATCATTTGTCAACACGTTTCCATGAACATTTAATCATTTGTGAACACTATACTACCCATAATGTTCCGGATGTGATGACATTGTCATAACATCATGACTTCGTCATGCTTATTACGTCATAGCATTCTGATGTAATACTCGATGATCTAATCAATGGCGATGTCATGTACTTGGCGATGACAGGTAATTGTTCAAAATCTACTGACAAAACACCATCGCCTTGGTAACATTTCTTGATCTCCACAAATTTGGATGATAAAAGTGCATTTCAATACAGAGAACAATGAAAAATTACAGTACAGGGATAATGTTTTGCACAAACAGTCCATTCATCACTGTCATCAATTCATTTCTTCTAACTGAAACTCTAATGGACATTTTTCTTGTGCCACGACGACGACAACGTTTCAAACAGGGAATTGATCTGTTCCGCCAATCGTCAATAACGTTTACTTATCAACAGGTGGAACTAGCTAAGAATGAGAAGACTTTTTATTTGATCAAATTTGGACGGCAGTTTCAATAAAACGAGGTCCCCGGTTTTAGTTCCATTCAGAAAAAAGTTAGTTAGAAGAGTCATTACACTCGACACGTATTCAAGTACTCATCACAGTCGTAGTGTCAATTTCATGTCCAACATAACTTGTTTTGTATATCACATCAGAACATTTCATTCGCTTTTGTTATGTCCAATATATACAATATTTCTGTACGAAATAACATCAATACTACAATAGATAGCTTATTTTACGAGATCGTGTCCATTATGACTGCAACAAGGTAAATTCTTTCATTGTTCTTTCAGAAATTGCAATTTACATAATCGTTAATCATTGATAACGAGGAAGACGCAAAAGTAAGGCATGAAAACATCGAAGAAAGTACTCAATAAATAAATATTGCGGAAAAAAAATCAACATGTCTTCCTATTTCGTATCGTCACGGCAAAGGTTGTACGACGTGTTTGACTTTACCAAAAATCTTATCACAAAGTGTTTAGTATAACCTACATGAAATTAATGTAAAATGAAATAATATCCCAGATGTTTTGCAATGTTCCACTGAACAACCTTGAAGTTAAGTAAGCTGCCTTTATATTTCATCATTATCATGAATACGTTTGCAACAGAGAGATCTACGAGAGATGAAAGTCGCCACTAAGTCCTTCCCACACCACTGCTGTAGGCAATGGTCTTTCTACTACTTCTCGAGCCGGACTTGAACCAGAGCTTCTGAATTCTCCACAAAGGAAGCTGATATTTTCTCGATCTCGCCCCCCAGTCCTACTCTGAATACTCGGGCTCGTGGGGGCGTGTGACACTAAAAGAATTGGAGTCAATACCAGATACAATTCTTGATATACATCTAACAGTGAATTGACCAAATGAATATGAAGTTACTTCAGTCTCTATGAATATGTAAAATGAATTCAATTCCACATAAATAAAAGATCATTGGAAATGGTTGTTTTTATAAATAGATTGTGAAACTTTTGTCATTCCTGGTCCGATCTCTCTGATGATATTACAAATTATTTACTAGGCGAGATAGGAGAGTGAAAATGGGCTTTTTGAATTGTTTTATGGCGTCCCACGGTAATGATGCGTTAACAAATTAATGTCCACTAAGGTTATATATCTCGATAACATATTTTAGTGATTGAACTTCTACAGTTTATTAATTATTAATCTAAATACCATATTCTAGCCTAAAATCATTCTGGAAAAGTGATTACCCAAAGTGTATTTGAATGTAAGTATAACACTCTGAGGTATGAAACTGAGTACTTCTTGACAAGACATATGCCTTTTATACACATTCAAAGTACTCTTCCCTGACAGAAGTTTTTTGTTTATCATTCTCTTAAAAAACGTAGAGACGTGTCTTTTGCTCGTGAGTTTATCTATTCATACAATTTCACTTAGACCTTTATGCTCTGTGAATTGACAACATTTATGCCAGGTATAAATTAGGTTATGTGATAGACTTAGAAACATCTAATCAATAATTCATTTTAAAGTTGATACCTCGGATTACAATATCATAGCTAAGAGTCATCTGATTAATAATCAGCAACGCCTAGCAAGCAAAATAAATAAGGTGAGTACACGAGTTGGGGAAAGGTTGGGGTAAGAAAGGTCAATGAGGTGATATACCTGAAGCATATCGGAATTATAGCTCATGGTTGCCATGGATGCAACAGAATATAACTTTTTCTATCTGATATTATCAAAAACTTCATACTTTTGAATTATGTAGCAATTCATAACTCAAATTCCTTTTAAAACTTACTCCATGATAATCATTATTTCAAATGTATGAAAGCAAATGAACTGTTTTCATAACCGTTTCTCTCTAGCTTTCTTATCTATGAATAACCACATTCGATTTTGATTTTTACTTCCACATGGCGTAAGAAAATGTTTGGAGCTTTGGGCAAGATTTTTAATTTTACGAGGTCAAATGTCGAAAATCACCTTTTGTGCACATCAGACAGCAATGCTGATTACATACACGGAACAACACAACAAGGTATACACTCATAATTAAACCTAATCTCTTGAAAGTTAGAATTAGTAATGAGTAATCATTCGCAACTACAGTATAATCATACAAGACAATTTACCTTTTTGCTGAGTTGTTTCCCTGGGGTTTATCATTACCCTCAACAGGGGCATGTAGAAGGATATCAAAAGTTCAAAGATCAGCCAGTCTTTTCATGCTTTAGTAATGCCCTTTAATGCAACGGGAAGTCAAACATTATACCATTATGCAGAGATGAACAGAACTAGTGGAAACCATTCTCTGACTTATGAAGCCGGGGATCCTTCCCTTTAGGGAAGTCCTGCTGTGACGTCACATCGCTTGCTTTTGCATCAATTACGGACTTAAAACACCAATTGGTGGCAAATGAGTACACAAAGTTTTGTACGTTGACAATCGGCTGTTAGACTTGCTGAAAAAGACCATTACAGACCGTTTATAAATATTGATGTGAACCAATCTAGCAACATTACAATACAGCCTTTACACATTAGGATATCATTTGATCATATCAGGGATATTTTCGGGAACCCATTCGCACGCTTAAAACCAGAAAAAACTTACTGATCCATGGCAGGTGAAAAGCACAAGAAGCTGTAGCTTTCATTGCAATGAACAACTTCATCCACCAAAATATCGTCAACAAGTGAGTTGTCATCTTACGTTTAGTAAGCAAATTGGGATTTTGTTGCTGTCTGTTTGCAGGTGCATGTTTCCCTTGCAGAGAACAGAGAACTGGAGGCATCACCACACGGCAAATGGAGAATAACTTCATTACGTCATTTGTTTTAAAGTCTCTGAATAGAAGCACATATTATTTCACTCAATGAGAGTAATTTTTGAATATATTGTATATATAATATATGAGCAGAGAAAACACCCTGGTGAAAATAATCATGGTACGTGGGCAAAAGGACGTGTCCGATGAAACCAAATTCTTCACAAAATGATGATTGTATAACCAACGGAGTTTTCAGGTACCGTGTTTTAATGAACAACCTGAAGTATCAGTTAAACACCTTTACATATTTCATCATTATTGTGAATGGCTCTGTGAAACAGGAAGCTAAAATAGATGTAAGTGCCTCCCACACCACCTACTTCAAACTGCTTCTTAAATGTCTTTTTACTGAATGCAATAGTTCTCTATCGGAGTTTCATCAAATTCATCTCATTCGGAAAAGAAACATTGAAGAACATCAGATTCTTTTCAAAATCTTTGTAACAGAACAGCACATTTTCTTCCTTGATAAAAATTATTCCTGTTAATGTATACCTTTATTAAATTGACTAAGAGAATACAATCTTTCTTTAGTTATGGGGTAATTTTTTTTACTTTTCAATTTTGCACTGAACTCTAGAAATTAAATGACTAAATTAAAAGTTCGGTATTTAAAAATTCATTTAAGGTAAGACGTACAACTTTGTCATGAACAAATGGAATGTATTACTGATGTCACACACGTACGTATATCTTCTGTCGAATTATACGTTAGTTCACCATGAGCACAAAGCGAGTCTTTTCTGTTTATTTAATACAAGCGTTGTTTTTAGGCCTGTTAAAATAACGCATCTTGTTGCATTGGGATTTTTTCTTGAAACATGATCGGGAATTTGAACATGGAACTCAATTGACAAAATCATCTAAATACCTCAAGATAAACAGTATGACGCAGATGTTATGACGATCGTAAGGTCCATATAAATAATACCATATGTAACATATATAAGTATATATTCCTACCGTTTCAAAACCCTACACGCATAGTTAAGGGACGATATGAATGGAAAGAGATGAAATTGAGATTATGCAATAGAATAAAAACTTATTAAATACTCAGATAATAAAATTGACATTTTTTCGTATTACAATATCTTAGCTTACAGCATCAGTTTCATACTTTGACATGACTGCCTGGAAAAATTAATCAATAATTTCCTTTGAATTCAATGAGGAATTTGATATGGCAAGGTAGAGTTAGTGCAGGCGATCACATCAGCATCATTGATTTACGGCCTGGTCATCTAGTTATTACTCACGATATGAACATTTGCGTCTACATCGCAGTTTAACTACCGCATTTACGTTTCACTGTAGCAATCAAAGTGCGAGACAATCATTGATGGTTCTGTTTTTCTAATAATCAATACAATGTTAAACATCTGAAATGTTGAGCGCTTTTTACCTATTAAATAAGTTATCTTAACTCGATTTTAATCAGATGGTTTCTCTAAATCAATCAACTGTTATTTAAAATCATACCATTGTAAAGGAATTTTTATGAATCCTTCGATTTGAATATTATCTTTCTCACAATAAGGGCCCCTTTCTTGGTTGCCCCTCTTTTTGGGTCACTATTTACACAAAGTTAGAATGTGAAGAAGAATTCGGAATTAGTTGATAGTTGAATACGAAGGCGTAAATTTGTAACTTAAATACTAAATATTTTTTATTCAATTCGGTACGTGGGACATGACACAAAGTTGTGTTGGTGCGTAAAGGTTAAATCTCCGTTTTTTAATTGATAAAGCAAAGGCTAGTGGTATCTCCCTTCCACAAAACAGATAATTGAATACGAAGGCGTAAATCTGTAACTTAAATACTAAATATTTTCTATTCAATTCGGTACTATGGGACATGACAAAAAGTTGTATTGGTGCGTAAGGGTTAAATCTCCGTGTTTTAAGTGATAAAGCAAAGGCCAGTGGTATCCCCCACAATGCAGTCACAAACCCTAGCCATTAGATACCGCGCTTTATGGTCCTCAGAGGAGTTTGACAATGCAGCTGCACGGCAGATGAGTAAGCCAGGAAAGACTTGTCTATTTATGATGTCGTTGGAGTTCGAAGGAGTGCTTATCCTCGTACCGTCACCAACGAAAATATGATATATCCATTTAGTCTTCTGTATACCGTTTTGATCGAGACATACTGGCAAATGGTGAACATCTATTTATTTTGTCCTGTTAAAAGATCATCCTACCACACAAACAGCGAACCAAAGTACTGCAGGCCTTGCAGTATGAAACTCCGAGAGATGGATCAATAACCAGGTACCTTATATCAGCCACAACAAGACAAGTACTTATATCTGTTCACTAGAAGATATGTTTCCACGTTCGAAAGCAGAAGGAAAGCTCCTCGACAGAAAGAGACGCAAAACGATGATGATGACTAGTACTCCTGTTATAAAAATACAGCAGGGATGTCATTGTATTGTTTCAATAATACATAATCCTTCAAGAATCTACTGTTTCTATGTGGAAAATTGAGCAATAATAATTTGGAGATGGTCCCCGCAACGATCTAAGTACTAGCATTTCATAGCATTTCCATAGAAAAACAAAAAGGTACGAGATTCAGGATTTTAATTGTACTCAGATTTTAGAGAATGTCGACTTTATAACTGATGTCCTCCCTTGCTATGGCGACTGTCCCTTATTTTGGCACTGGAAAACGCGACTGACTGCTTTCTTCTGTTCTTCAGATGTTCTTTTGTACGCTTGCACTGCGTCTGAAAATGGCCCGTTGTTTCCTTGATCAATTGCTTAGCTACATTTTGACGATACAGTCGTGTGGCTGCGCATGCAGTAGCCCTCAAAGAATGATTTGACCGGAAGCCATGTAATCCAGCAGTGGCTGCCATTTTTAACACTGTTGCAGCTATAGTGTGTATTCCAACAGGTGCTAGACTTGTACCACTGCCCTGGACATGGTTTGGTCAAAGGTCTCAGGTAAAAGTCCTTTGCACCAGGAGGGCTGAAAAACATAAAAGAAGTCTTATCCATAATTTAATGAATTATGTCGTAACGTTGTCTGTCATGCTTTTGTAAGTTAGGTTAAATCAAATCGAGTGCATCTGGATTATAAAAGTGTATTGCTTATCATAAATGGACATATTTCTTATATAATGTTACTACATATCGACTGCAATCACGTTCATTTGGATAAGCATCAACAATTTTCTGCATTGTTTTCTGTGCTTCAGTCCTCCTTGTCGTGCTTTTGAAACATCTTCGGTATAACGCAGTACAGTTTTATCTCTGGAATCCGTTGTCAGACTCAGTTGAGAATGTTGCAGTCATAGGGCTCTATGTTCTTTTGCTGCTCTGAGGGCGAAGTTAATACCAAGAAGATACAACATTGTGTTCTGTTATTGCTGAGCATTCTCACTCCCAAGGATATTTTTCTGCCACATCAAGTTTTCTTACTCCACACTTATTACTTGAGCTTGACGTCTTGACATAGCCATACCATCAGCAGACTGTTGTCTCATTACTGAATCAAGTTTGTTTTTCAAGTGATTAAACACTACCTGGGAGAAAAAAATAACTTCGAAATCCGTTGACTTTTCGGACTTCTGTGATGAATCTACTTAGGGTGACATCCATCTCCTCGCCAGTCATAGATTCAAAATTCACTTTGAGAATCTGGTCCTTTCCTTGCCGCAGTGTTTCTATTTTCGGCCCACGCTTTGTAAGTTTTAACTGCCCATTTGTACTTGCTCTTAGTACTCTCGGATAATCTGGAAAATTGAATCCATTATTATTAATTTCTGTTCAGAAACAGACCATCAACTCACCGCTAAACTCGCATAATTTGGTTTGAAACTGATTAAGGAAGGTATTTCGAATTACAAATGCATTAAGACAATGTTCCCAAATTAAAAACTATTAACAAAATCATAAGAAAAACAAGATAGTAAATAGGAACAGAGTCATTTCGGACTCACTTTTTCGCACAGCAAAACGCCCATAACTTTCCTCAATTTGACATGCACTCTGAGATAACAGATGGTCGTCATCCTATGAAAAATCTTTTGTCACAGTCAAAGAGGTACTTGGATATGATTCTTCAATTTCTCTTGAAGCTTGTGATACCACAACATTATCCTCTGAAGAAATGTCTTCGAAGTGTGGATACTCGGCTATGTCGTCCCACTCAACAACAAAATTGCCGTACATAATGTCCAAGTTGAATTAAGACAACCCTCCTTTTATACCAAATCCCAAGGTGATTGCGGTTTCAAACGGTTTGCACGTGAATTAAGCTGGTTACGTTGCACACGCATTAAGAATGTTGTGGCGAACGGTAACCTTGCACGTGCATTAAGAATGTACTGGCAAGATGGTTACATTGCATGTGCATTAAGAATGTACTGGCGAAATGATATCGTTGCACATGCATTCAAAATGTACGGTTTCAAACGGTTTGCACGTGAATTAAGCTGGTAACGTTGCACGTGCATATAGAATGTACTCGCAAGATGGTTACGTTGCACGTGCATTAAGAATGGATTGGCAAGATGATTACTTTGCATGTGCATTAAGAATGGACTTGCAAGACAGTTAAGCTGCATGTGCATTAAGAATGAAATGGCAAGATGGGCACAATGCACGTTTTTCAAACAACTTCACACGTGCGTTTAGAATGACCGGTGAAACAGGACTATCTCAAATTTTTTTATTGAAAGATGTCTTTTGTGTTATACTAATGCCATGAAATACGAATGTTATTATCATAAACCAAAGCAGAAGTTTATTAAAAACCCACTTTAAACTAGGCTTTTTTAAGTCAGATAACATACTCGCAACAGTACATTCGCTTCGCGGCGCGTACATTATTTTTCAAGGTTTGTACGGTTACCTGTATGTTATCCTTAACAGAATCGACTAAAAAAGAATCTCACTAAATGAGGAAATCAAAAACTGCCATTGAGATTGGCACTGCATGTTTTGCGCAAGAAAGCCCGACAAAAGAATCACTGATAGACTGAACATGAGCCTCAAATTCAACTGAACATGTTGGTTATGAAATTGACTTAGAATTGATTTAATTTAAGTTTGATTTTAAAATTTTATATTCAATAACGATGCGACCCTGTGTGATGATTTTTTTGATTTTTTTGGGTTTTTTTTTTTATTCGTTCCCAATTTTACAGAGTCAAACATCTATTCACATCTTCCAGAAGTGAATGATTTTGGCTCTTATTCGATAACTATGATGATGTTGATGAATTAGTGCTAGACTCTCCTATTACAGAAATTGAAATTAGTAAAGCTATAGCACACCTGAAGCGAGGGAAATCAGCCGGACCGGATAACATTGTCATTGAAATGCTTAAATGTTCACAAACTGAAATTATGCCCTTTTTAGGGGTATATCATTGATGAGCATATTAGGTAAGGTATTTACAACAATTTTGAATAATAGAATTTCACAGTGGGCAAATATGCGAGATAAAATTCCAGAAACGCAAGCAGGGTTTAGAAAGAACTACTCCGCGACTGACCACATCTTCACGTTATATGCCATATTAGAAAAATGTTTGTCCCGAAAAAGACATAAATTGTATGTAGCGTTTGTTGATTTTAAAAAAGCCTTCGATACGGTTGATAGGATGAAACTATGGGAGTGCTTGAGAAATACTGGTTTGAGGGGTAAAATGTTCTATATGTTAAGAAATGTATTCAAATATAAAATCCTGTATCCGCTGTGAGAGTGGTGTTACAGACTATTTTGATTGTCCTCTTGGTTTAAGACAAGGATGCATACTTAGTCCCATCCTATTCTCATTTTTTATCAGTGAGCTATATCATGAAATTGCATGTAATGGAAAACATGGTATTCAGTTGTTTCCAGATTATATAGAAATATTAATGCTTCTTTTTGCCGATGATGTTATTATACTATCAGATACAGTGGCCGGGTTACAGAGACAACTTAACATTCTAGATAATTATACTAAAGAATGGAAGCTTTCAGTAAATCTCGATAAAACTAATGTCGTCATATTTCGGAGGGGTGGTCCAATATCCCATAAAGAGAAGTGGTTTCTAGATAAATACCCTGTGAAAATAGTCGATGGTTATACTTATCTAGGTGTTCGTTTTTATCATACTTTCAATATGAAAAAAGCGTTTTGGATCTTGCCCTTCGAGCTAAAAAATCTCTTTTTCAATTGATATCGGTAACATATAAACTTAGAATATTAACACCTGTTTTATTCTTTAAAATCTTTGATGCCTAAATACAACCAATTCTGTTATACGGGTCAGAAATATGGGGTTTCCAACGTTTCCAATCTTTAGAAAAAATTCATTTATTAGCATGTAAAAAGTTTTTGGGAGTTGGGCCTTCAACACCAAATATTATGGTGTATGGAGAATGCGGTAAACACCCCCTCTATATCAACTCGCAAATCAGATGTCTGAAATATTGGCTAAAAATTCTGTTCATGCCTACTCATCGTATTCCAAAGTTATCATACAATATGATGTTTTATTTAGACAGTATTGGTAAAGTAACTTGGGCATCAAGCGTTAGATATTTATTGTTTTCTCATGGCTTTGGCTTTGTCTGGTTAAATCAAACTGTTGGTAATATTGATGCTTTTTTTGAAAATATTTCGTAATCAAGCTGTAAGCATGTTTCATCAGGAATGGCAATCGAGTTTGAATAATAGTAGTACACGCTATGACTGTTATAGGACATTTAAAAGTCTATTTCAGCCAGAAAAATATCTATCGATACTTACATGTAAAGATTTAAGGTGTAGCCTGATTAAATTTAGACTAGGATTATTGAAGAAAATGAAGGAAGAAAGATTTCAATAGAAAGAAACTAAAGCCTCTGTCCATTATGTAAAGATGCAGTTGAAAACAAAATCCATTTCATGTTTATCTGTAAACCATATGATGAAATCCGAAAGAAATTTTAACCTGATTATTACCTGTCAAAATCCCCGGAATAGATCATTAGTATCATCATGTGATGAACAAAATATTAAAAATTTGTCTTTGTATATAATATATGCTTATAAGTTAAGAGACGAATTGTTAACCACATAATTATACACTGTCATTTATTCAATTCTTATGTAAACTCTGTAAACTGTGTATGGGCCGGAGTCCTCGAATACAATAAACTTGACTTGACTTGACTACTTACCAGTGACGTAGTTATGGATTATTATGCTGGCATACTGATAACAAATAAATGAAGTTTTACTGAGCAGGCAGCCTTCGTCAAAATAAACAAATAAGTTTAGTTTTCCATAGAAGGAAGACACTGACACTGATACCTTTGAATAAGTTTCTTCTAAACTTATCAAGTCAGTGTTGTTTATTGTTAAAATCAAATTACAATTACAAATATATAAAATGTGTTTGAGTAGTTGAACTACATAGAGATCATTTGGGAAATAGTTATTCGGCAAGACTTTTTAACCGTTTCTACTGGCAATTTATTCGCATTTTATCCTAACGTTTTTGGTGTCAATCCACCTTAAGACTCACGGATTGGGTTCATTGAGACAAAAGTAGTGTAAATACTATTCTCAGTTGTTGATCGCTATATGTGTTGAAGTAATTGAAGTGTTGTGTAAATGTCTTTATTTCTTTCAGATTTCATTCAAAATCGTTCATAGGCTGCAGAGAACAACTGAGAACAAATGAGCCCCCCGGCCTTACTCATGACGATTTCGAACTTCCTCCTAACTAAATAAGAAGTTGCGTAAAAGAACTTTATCGTGACGGAGTAGGCTTGTTGATTCTCTTATTCCCTGAAATTAGATTTTGATACACAGTTACACAATGCGCTTATCCATTTCGGATATCAATTTTATGCTTGATATCATGGGTTGTTTGTTAACGCTTATTATTTGATATGAAAGGCGGTTGAGCTGCTAAGGTGTTAGACTTGATGTCTGTATAAGTTTATCCTTTGGAAAAAAATCATCCATGTTAGCATGGTAAATTGAGGATACTAAACGACCTTCTATTTAATACTAATTTTATTAAAAAAGAAAATTATTTCGTATTAAACAAGCGAAAGGAAGTTGAAAATTCTGTTTATTACTAAATCACATAAATCAAGCCGACATTGGGTTGCCATTGTGACATTGTGAGTATTGCGTAACGATTTTATACAGAATTTATTAGATGTACAAATCATTTTAAACAATCCTTGAAATTACAAAATCAATATGTTTTTCTAAATTATTTAAGAAAACCTTGTATCGGTGTCGCGAGTAGTAAGTGAGGTAGTCTCTTAAATTGTTAGACATAAAAATACCTGGATGGATCAAAGTTAAGAATCCTTTGATCTAAAACGGCAGAAGATTTTATTTCGTTTTTACAAGCATTCAAAATAATGCCATAAGATTTTGTATTTACCATAGTCCGCATTTTGGGAAAACCCTAATTAGCATATTACGCGAAAATTACGGAAAATTACTACCATTTCGCGAAACGAAAGCGGCATCACTCTGTAGTAATCAAAATGCATTATCGGGCTAGTTAATTGTTGAGTTTTGTAGAGGGAATTATCTCCTAGTTATCAACGCAGGTCAAAGGATGATAAGGCAAATTTCAATCCTTTTTCCGCAACAGAACGTAACACAGAGTCTGCCTACTCAACTTCGCTGCGTCAAGTGTTAAGATATGTTTAGACCTCAACACGGCCGACGAAGTTCAATTACTAATTTATTATTTACAGTGTTTCTTAAACACCCTACATTTAAGATCCATCTGATCAATTACTTATTAGATTTCAATTGCGAGTTTCGAACTCTTTGTTCTGATAGATTGGGACGTCATGGGCCATGAATGCACGAGGTATGAGTGCACATTCTTTCTTCATTCATCGAGAAATGGTTGCATGTTTTTTTTAGAGCTTTCGTCGAATCAGAATCCCAAAATCAGTTTGTAATTTCACTGCAATATCTTACAAGGGCGAGTAATAAAACGTTACTCTATTGTCGTTCAAAATAATTCTTTCTTCCAAGTGCCTACCAAGCAACTTCAAGTTTATGGATCCATTAGATTATAATATCCTTAAATTATTATCTGAAAGATTCAGGGACATTATGCGATTTACGTAAATGTAAGTAATTTTCTTGTTTTCTGCAATTGTTCTAGAACTAATCGTTGATAATGATGTTTCATTTCCATGGAACAAGTGTTTAGAGACTCTGACCGTGTCTCACCAATACGATACGGTCATCTTCTGTGCTATATGACACAGGGTATCTATTTCACCAAGAATAACGACATACGATTTATTTTCTTAATTCGATTCTCTCTGGCCAACTGTAATTTTAATCAAGACAATCATCAACAGACCTAAAAAGAAAATTTTAACATAGAAGAGGGTATTATTCCCCTTGGTCAAAGCAGTATTTGGCTGGTACATACGACAATTTGTCACCTTACTCCCTGCAGAGTATTGAACGGGATGTAACTGTTTAATACTTACAGGAATTAATGTGCTGATTGAATTAACATGTCATTTATTGAAACATCCTCGTACCTCGTACCTGGGGTTGATCGACCGTCATGATAAATGCTCAATGTTCAGTGATGCAATAAAAACGCTAAGAAGAGTTGTTCAGGCGAGAGATTAATCACTGTTGGTCAGGGCTCGAGGTCATGTATTGCTTTTCACATCTTAACACCATACATTTATCAAGCACAACAGTCAGATTTATTTTACAATATTTTATGGGATAAACTGGGTTAAAGGACAAACGTGTGGTAGAGACAATAGACATACAGTTTTTGTACTTCTCATTGAAACCTGAGAAAGCTGACAAACTTTAAATTAGACGGAATAAACTAAGAAAGAAACCGAAAAAACTCCAACCACACACCAAAAACTCAATTTCAAAATATTTCATAGACACAATTAAACGTATCATTTGACAAACACAAGCAAAACTCTAATCACCCAAGTGAAAACTGAGGTCAGATTTATATTCAGCCCTCTTCAAACGCTTCCGATCATAATTTATATAGTATCAGCTATTATTTGAATTGATGTTAGTAAAGTAGAGAGTAACACAATACAGAAAGTGTCATACTGTCTTAGATTAAAAACTTTCTTGAAATGGAAACATTGACAACGCTTGCATTGTTTGTGGAAGTTAAACATATTTTAGAAGAGATCCAACTTTCTTGAGGTTGTTTTACAGAACTATAATTCAGAGATGACCATTAATTTCTTGATTTGGTACAGAAACTTGCTCTTCTGAATAGACATAAATGTAAACCCTATAACACTGTCGATGCCGTTCAAACATAACTTGACTTCCTATTGATAAGTATACAGTGTAAGTATGCAACCGGAAAGTTTGTTGACACACTTTCCAAAATTAATGAAAAGAAGCTGTCTTTGATGAATCGTGACATGGCGAAGTGATATTTTCACTACAGAAGTGTGTAACATCCAACGCTTTTGACAGCTCATTGAAGTTTTAACTTTTCTTTTCTCAAATAAGTGATTAACATCATTCATAAAATATTAACATTTTCTAATTGAGTCAATATGAAATGTTTTATTCCGAAATAAAGGAAACTGAAAATTGGACATTGAACCCTTGTATATATTTCATTATACCAGAGTACGTAAGGTTGCTTCACTGACCTAACACTTATATGGTCAGTTCTAGAATGAATATTGTACATATGGACAGAGGTTCATCATTTGTAAGTGTTAACTGATGTAATACAATTGACGTCCAAACAAAATCAAATTACATGATATTTGCGTTTGGATCATCAATAGGTGAAGACATTTTCGGGGATCAGCTGTAGGCAGTTTTAATGAACAGCTACTTTTTAACACTTGTGCGACGTTTCATAAAAATGGCAATAACTATGTTTGGGATTTAAAAGGAGCTCAGATTGTTATTCAGTGCTTGAGCAAAGTAACTAATTAATCATCTTCAACTTGGTAACCCCCAGACAGATCATTGTTTTTGGCTGACAAATAACAGAAAACGTTTATTCACAGTTGCGTTAATGTTATTGTCGTTTCTATGTTCTTACACTGACATTGAATGAAGTTTGTTTTGTGACTGGTGTTATGAAGTGTTTTTTGTGACAGGTAATACATACAGCATCGTGATTACTATACATGAGAACGAGGCATGAGAACTATACAGCACAGTTTCTTTAAAACTGCCAGTTTGATTTAATATGTATGGTCGTACCTCAATTAGATCAACGAGATTGTAAAAAAAGAATAAATGAATGAAGGTTCATGGACGATGTAATGGTAGATCTTTTGAATGCAAGTATTTTTAGCTCTAAGCGTTCATTTCCACCAAAGTTCGGGTTTTCGACTTAACCACTCGCAGTAGTGGCAACTCATTCATAAACTCAGTGCATCACGTTAAAGGATTTCTCGTAGACGTTGAATTCTTAACTATGTTTATGATGCCATAATGCTAGATAACAAACGCCCAACGTTTATGTCACTGCTATACTGCTTAGAAGTTAATCTTACACTTTCAGGAGAGTTTAATAAAACTACAGTTCAAAGCCAACAGTTCTCAATTGAAGAATTGTATAGAAGCACCTCATATAGGCCTCAAATACCAAACGATAGGCACCACAGTATACCCTCTCAGAACCTTGGCATCATCCTACGTCTCTGTCCTTACCCTCCGTCGGGGCCTTGCAACATAAGTTCTAATTATAACGCATTATTATAAACATATCAATAGGGTCATCCTACATCTTCATCTTCTCAATCTACATTACGCTAAAGCTGAGTACGTGCTGGAACACCTACGCTGTATACTCCAGGCCATTAACATTAGTAATTGCATGTCTGACCAGTGTTCAGAAAGTATGGCATCAAAGCATCGTGAATTGTTTTTGGGTGAGTTTCGTCTCTTCCAATTTAACAAGTATGGCCAAACAAAATTTAAATAGGTATTATATACTACATATGAGTACAAGAAGATAGACGAAACATCATGTCCCTATCTGAGAAGCCTTATCACCTTGTATATACCATCACGCTCTCTTCGTTCTGTCGACCACCTTCGATTGTCAGTCCCCATCACAAAGACATCAATGGGTGATCGATCTTTCTCTGCATCAGCCCCTCAACTGTGGAATGAACTCCCTCTTTCTCTGAGAACTGTTCCTGACAAATCCCATTTTAAGACACTTTTAAGGACCCACCTCTTCCAGCTTGCTTTTGATACATAATTTTTAGCCAGTTCTTTTCTCCTTTCCCTGTAAACAGCGCCACTGAGCAACCTACTGGATGGAAGTTAGGCGCTATATAAATATATTATTATTATTATATAATTGAAATTGGGTTGCTTCGGCATATAAATACATACAGTATGTATGTATATATACCATAATTTTGGCCTGATTGCACACTTTAACATAGTAAACTCATTTGCTACAGCCTTGCGCTAGCCATCCATAGACAAATACGGTTTGAACACTCTATGCAAATGGTTTGGACTTTTTAAAAAAATTGCTTTACTACGTTGATGACGTTGCATTACTGAGCGTCTAACCATTTCCCATTAGCTAACATGTTAAAGGTGAGGGCGAGGTATATATATTTGGTCAGTGATTTCATGAAAATATCATCCGTACAAATGAACTTAAAGTGAGAAATGAATGGTTACATAATTTTCAGTTCAATGTGATATCGTATATCACGTTGACTGGAAAGAACGTCTCAGACAAAATGTGAAATTGCGTGTCTCGATGTTTTTCATTTACACAAAATAAGTCGAAATAACTCACAATAAATTCACTCTTCATTCTCACATAACGATGCTATAATTGTATTGCATGTCTTTTCATTTTTCTCGTATGCATTTCATACTGCCTGGCTTGGATTTGTTATATTTACAACAATAGCCTAGCGTCATATTTTCCTTAACTGGCATCCCAATTTTAGCAAATACTGTATTATTCGTACTTGAATCATGATTGAAAAAATATACCATTATATCTTATTCGTGGGCATCAGTATTGCTAAATAAAAATAGCCATAACTTACTTATATTTTTTATACAATGTTTATCAATCAACTTATTTATCTGATTACATTCTTAATTTTTATATTACGTCGACTTATGAATGAGACGTTATGATGAGATTTCTGCGACGACAAGAAATCACATACCAGCAACGACTCGAGAGAACGTTATCCATATATACATCAATTCACTTAATAGACTAAAGGTACCAAATGAACCTCTTGGAGACCATTATGTATCAGCGTTTGTGTGCCTGTAGATGTATAATTATATGTAAAAGACATTTCACATAGCATCATTTGGACGAATTCATAAACAATGTGAGCAGACACTGTTTCATCGTTCAGCAGAAATCATTCACATAATAGCCTTATCGAAAGACATTCATAAAGTACGTAAGTAATACATTTATATAGTCTAGAAAACAATGTCCAGTTGTCAGTTTGAATAAAAATAAAATTCACGCTTTGTTTCTGTCCATAACTTAAAACTTGCTGAAGATATCACAATGCGAAATTTTTAAGTAACAAGTAAACTGTTGAGTCCTGCAGGTTAGAATTTTTAGAATGCTTATTTATTTTGTTTTTTAACGTTGAACTTATACATACAAAATAGATATCGGGGTTTATGTTTCCAGTCCATACCTTAAATGGAATAACATAACTAAATGACATTAGGGGTGCTGATTATTAAAAATGCTGAAAACTCGTGCCTATAATAGCAAGTAAGTATTTTTATAATGTTTAAATCGATAGCGAGGGTGTAATGAATCCATCATAAATAACCGGTTAACAAAGAGTTATATAAGTTCGATTTGGTAAACATTTGAGTAGGAAGAAATTTAAAATTCAATTATCATTTTCTCTAAGTTGTATTTGATCGAAATACAAATTTTAAGATGATGAGGATAGGGTTTATTCCGTCCCAAATGAAAGTGAATGCAATGAATGACTTACATACAGGTGAGAGGCATTTGGTGATCTGTTGTATTTTTTTAGTAACTATTTACCAGAACACTGTTTTCTTTAGTTTGAAGATAGGAGTCTGGTCTATTTTTAAAACTTCTTAATGTAATGTATTACACATAAGGCCTATGATGAAACGGTGCCCTCTGTTATAGGCCTGTTCAAAAGTCATTTTGGCTTTAATTCTTTGTTTATAAATTAACCCAGTTTCAAATGCCACAGACGAGTACAATGAGTTTCATTGCATGTTTACATACAACGTTCCATATTTCATGATTGTGTTGACACGAGAGCTCCGTTGAAAGGTTTGATTATTAATTAAGGAACATATGACAAACTATATAACTTAACGGGCTCTACTGTTGACTTTAGCGCCATATCATACAATCATAATCGACGTCATTCCCTTTTCAACACACACTCCATCAAACAACACCTTTTGCGACATTTCCAGCACCTATCGGACATTGATTACCTATGGTGCTAGGCTTGTAAGCTAATTCGGGTAAGCATCTTTAGCGGACTTCCCTTTGTAGTGCTGACAAAACAAAACAACTCAGTTATTTATTGAGCTTCCAGGCACGCGTGCACCATTCTTTCGAAATGTAACGTAGCTATAAATATCCGCGAAATGTAGACTGGGTATAATAATGGCATTCTCAAAGCACGCAATACCGATCCAAATCAGTCGAATCGATATCAATCATGAGTTGGCGTGTGTACCCAGGCAATCATGCCGGGTGCCCGGAGAACGCTTGACGAAATCTACCCTTATATTGCACACCGAAATCATGACACCGAAGGCAGAAGCTGTTTGCATAGAAAGCGTCTAATCCTCGGTGATTTATCGACTGTGACGACATATGCCAAACGTGCTGGAACTAATACTATGTAAAGTTCATATTGACAGTGCGATTACTAACAAGTGTGATAAATATGCACACTGCCTTCAACGACGTCTTTTAATTGTTTGATTATGACAACATTTCGTAACTAATAAAATCATAAATATGCCGATGACGTGTTCACAGTCTGCTATATTTGCTTACACGAACAAAAGATATACCATAAGCTGCAAATAAGATTAAAGTAGTTGTTTAGGGGTCAATATTTTATGTGTATTGAAACAGCTTAAAACACCGCTATAATCGAAAACTCACTGTGTTAGACTTTGAAAAGTATTAATTGCACTTGCAAAGAAATGTTATAGCTATAGACGGCCTCAATAGTTGATACGAGCACGTGGGTCATATCAAGTCCTGGGGTGGGCTAACCCTTTATAAAGCAATAAAAAATTCGCGTTTAGTAAGGAAAATAATTATTTTCGAAAACGTTTTACATGAACACTTATTGCAAATCAACACTCGTTTGTATAAGGTGTTGATAATTTGGGAATTTTTTAAATTCAATTTAAATACTAAAACGGAGGGTCTATATGCACATGGCAAAATTTAACAGGTTTGAAATAAGAGTATAAAGAGACGTAATATCAAATTCTTATACTTTTTGATCTGAGTGACCTGAGACAGTTCTACATTATGTCATTAAGTTGACGTAATATTGAAAGATGTGTTGATCTAAATTCTAAAGTTTAAAGATTGATGAAAAGGTGGCACTCAATGTCATTGTTGTGTATGCCTAATGACTGATTTCTCATTTAAAATGACCCACTGTTAAAAGATCACCTAATGCACATAGAAGGAATGATAATTGTTAGTAGTGGATGGAGATGGAGTGAGACGGTATGAATACATGTCAACACACGTGCTTTTTTGGTAGGCATCGAATCAAAAGCAAGTTGCTAGGATGAACATATCCTTAGTCGCCAGGGCCTAAATGTTTCGATACACTACACAATCAACCTTGGGATTTTTCTTCGTGAAAAAATCTCTACTGAAATTACCCGCTTTTGATTTGATTACGTGATTGAAACTGGTACGCCAATATGACTTTGGAACCGATCAAAACACGCATTGCAACCTGCTTTAGTCTTTTATAGAGGAAATTGGATTGCTCCAACAGCTCTGTGCTCACTCTTCCGTCTACTCAGAAAATCAGGGGGGGGGGGGGGGGGGGGGGCAAGGTTTCAAAATCAAATTTCTGAATAGGCGCTGAAGGGGAATGTTTAAATATTAGCGTTACCAAAGACATATTTGCACATCTCGTATCGAACTCTTGCATCTTTTGTTACATAACAAGAGTTAAGGGCGGGTAGTTAGAGTCAATGCTTCCCGATAAAGAGTACATCACGTACAGTGATAATAGTCTAATGATACTAACATCATCCAAAAGTGTTTCGTAATTAAGCGTTGCCTTTACGAAACCTATCGTTCAAGGTTTAAGAGTTCTTTAAGAGGACATTTTAGGACCATTGATAGATTAAATAGTGGGTTGCTGTCAAACGCTGAATCGGCGTATTCCGAGACAATGGAGATTTAATCTTCGTCGCAGACGATTCTCGGATTTCACATCTATATGAGTAGCTATATAGATGACTGCTATAGTAAAAGGAGTATGCCAACCTTCTTGTCGCATGAAATAATGTCGATTTCATTCAATCTTTTATTCAAAGATAATTTTACATTTAATCGTAACTTACATTAGCTGTTAAAAGACTTTGCATTTATGGTAAATAACACGTTTTTCTGCGATTCTGTTTGGACGAGAGCTCTACAAATACATACAACCATTTCTCGGTGAATGCAGAAAAATATGCATTCATGTCTCGTGCATTCATACTTTGTGACGTCAAAATCTAATAGAACAAATTGACGCAAGGGCTAGTCCGGTTGTGACAACTGCGCGTTACTTTGGTTCTTTTGAAAAATAAGGAATGTACGCATCTCGTCATCTTCATGACTGCGTTGATTACCAGATAATACTTTCGTCTCACAACAGAAACAATTACCTTCACTAAAAAGTCTTGATTTTAATAACTTCGAATCCTGAAGTTTGATAGCTCGAATCGTTTCACAAACGGTAGCCATTTTGAATGTCACGTGATATGCTAAAGAGGGTTATTTTAAAAATTGAGGACTCGTGTTAAGACGAACTTTGATTGCATGAGCGTCAATGCTGATGAAAACGAATTTATATCATCTTCCGTTTTAGGTCATGTATTTTTCAATTTGGATTCCACCATGTATTTTTGTGTGTAAATTAATGTTCACAACAATTTTTCAAGATTTGTTTGAATAATTCAGAAAAGCTTTGGAAATAGAGTTGATATTTTAATTATAAGGATACTTTGACATTTTTGTGCCTTTATCGATGTTTAACAACAACATATTTTGTTACAATTTGTTGCTGTCATACATCAATAGAAGCACATAAAATGTAAAACAATCCTTAAATGGCGGAAACTGTAGTGAATGAAACAAATGCATGAATTTACATTTAGTTAGTAACAACAACGCGCAGTTTCCATATTTCGTGTTTTCCATGTCAAATCGCTTTACAGCATACATAATTTGATTTTTTTAACATTCGACATTATCTTGGCGTTTTTGTGAGATTCTCATCTTTAAAAAGTGAAAGTTCATGTGATGATTGGATAACTGTTTACGTGATTTATTTAAGAACAAGATTTCTTTAACAAAAGAAGATTTTACAACCGGCTATACTTTTTATGCAATATAAATCACGAGTAGAGTAATGCAGTTTGGCAAATCTTCAACATGTTAGAGGTCATACAAAATAATTCAACACGGATTGTCAGTCATAAAAGGAAAGCTTAAAGGTTTAATTACATTGTATAATTTCCGTTGCAACAAGCCTTAGCGTTATCTTTGTTCTGAGGCAATATGATAGATAATGTCGCTCTTTTGGATAGAACATGATGAATTATATCCTCCTTGTGAGACAGAATAATAAATTATATCATGAGCCACTTTGCTCAATACAATAACCTGCTTGCTGATACAAACCTCATTACGCCAAGATTGGACACTTATTTCCTTCATGATTAACACTTCTGGTGTGGATATTATCTAGCTGATACGAGCTATTGCAGCTGTTGAGAGCGGATAAGCGGCCTGCCGAACAGGTGGTGGCATTACTGAGTCACATTTACTGTCGCTTTGAAACCTGGCACTCGTGTCTCCCTGCTCCTCTTTATGTTTCTCCTTTCAAGTTGAAGGGAGCAATCACATCTATTACTCGACCATCCGAGAATCCAACTATCTAATTTCATTGAAAGTGTACATATCAACGCAAATTGGAATCATTTGAAGGCCGACAATTTCACAATATATAAATGTAGCATTTCTACCGTGATCCATTCGGAATTTATTTTCAATAATTTACTCTCAAATTATGAGAAATAGAAATAAATGAATACATGCAGTAGGTATTAATTCTGCTGGAAAATCAAAGTTAACTTAATTCTTTTTTCTATGGACAGCATATCTTTGTGATATTTAAAAACGATCTTAATTTTTTATGTACCTGCTCTAAGCATAAGTAATTTGTTTATCAAATCTGTATGAATGTTCTTATTATCTTTGTTTTGTTGTATATTAAAAGCTTAATTCTATGCAGTCAATTTTTTGTGTGTAAATCTATATATTGTTTTATGACCTCGGGATCAGATTTTCACTCAGTCTTGTCTAAAATGATATGAGTACGTTAACATGATAGTTTTGTCCGTTGAATACATTATGTTACCTGATGGAAAATTCACCAAAGGCAGCAGATCAAATGATATGATCAAATGATTGTGAGGGTTAAGTTTTAGCGGTTGTTATCACTGTGTCATCACTCCTCGATTGTCCACCATTCGGGTGTCCCGTGTAATTTAACCATAAAGAAAATTGTAAAAGCCCTTTTTTCTGATCCTAGTAACACAAGCAGCTCTGAAATGGGAGCAACCTTACGCCTCAAAGCAACATGAATATCAACCTTCTACACATCCTCTTTATTTAAACATTTGAAAGATGAATTGTGTAAGTCTCAACATTCTAATACATCCTGATAAACATTCTATTACGCATACCTCTTCTTGCAACTTTTGAGTAATGTTCTTCTTTGCTGGGTTATTAAGAAGTTGATATTAAAATAAATAATAAAATTTTCAGTGGGAAAAAAAGAAGTGGATCATCCATAACGTTTGCCATCAAAACGTAAAACTCGAGAGTTGCAGCGGTTTTTAAGAAGTTGATGTTAAAATAGATAATAAAATTTTCAGTGGGAAAAAAGAAGTGGATCATCCATAACGTTTGCCATCAAAACTTAAAACTCGAGAGTTGCAGATTCTCATTCCCCCGTTAATTTTCCTAATTAACCATTGTATTAAATAGCCTTCATGTAGCAAGGGTTACTCGTCACCAGCAAATGGATTATCCACGAAAGCTGTAGTGACCGTGCAGCAGCATCGAGATCAAGTAACAGTTTTTCATAAGCTCATTCTGCTTATAAGCTACATTGTAATCTGAGTAAAAATGTATTGAAGATTTCATTATCCTGTAGTAATGGTAAAGGCAATCGTTAGATTGAAATGAGTATTTGAGAGGCAGATCGAGATATGAGACTAGTTAATACCGCTTGACCTTATCACTGCAGATAAGCAAGTATACTCTTATTAGCTTTCCTTCCAAAGGAAACGTTGTTGCAGGCTAGGGTTTAGCAAGATATCCCAGGGCACTGTATAACCAGAAAACCATTAGGTAAAGCTTTATCGAATCAGACGGCTTCACTTTGCTCTAATACACCACATTGACACTTTGGGAGATTTGTTTACAATACAAGAGGATGACAGAAAGAACATTAACGAAACACCTCCCACAAAACGAGGAATAGGCCTGACATGCAAGTATCGAGGACATACCTATTTAATCAAGTTGAAAGGCCAAAAGCTTATTGAAAACTTAATGAAGGAGGGCTAAAATGAGGATAAGGACTTTAGTTTTTGGGTCACATGACAAGGCAGATTCTTCAGTGTAAACAAGGTCAAAGGCAATGTAAACGTATGTGGTGAATTGAAAAATATAAATTAACATTTAGTTCTTTGATTTTACAAATGTATTAGTTTTAAATGCGTGATGCCAATGCATAAGGGCAATCATTTTTGTTGATTTTATGAAGATGGTACTTGGCGTACAATAATTATCATACATAACTTTTCAGACAGGACATGTTTTACTCGAACACGTTCAGCAGCTAATTCTTATAGTTGGTCCCTGAGGATATAAATTAGGGACTTACTTACTAATGTCATCTGTTGTCAGCGATTAATGCTTTTAATATATAGTATCAAAGTATCTCTTACCGTTCGCGTTGTTATTATCCAATTTTCTTATTAAAAACTTATATTAAGACGATATAGCTGAATTGTTCACCTCCTTGCGTATCTAAGTTCAAGTATCATGAATGTATGGCGAAAGAAACCGATTGTCTGATGTTTTGAGTTTCTTAAAAGACGAGTGGTAGCTCCGTCGTAAATTCCCATATACAAACCTGCCAGAATACAAGCCGTTCATTGTCTGGAAAAGTAGAACAAGGATTGAGTGTAATCAAAGTAAGCTGACAATGTGCAATGAGCGACGCTGTTTCAAAAGTTATCATTCGAAAATCCTCTTTTAATTATCTTAAAATGATGGTTTATGAGTTATGATGTTTGGGTTTTGAAACTGGAATAAAATGAGTTTGATGTTCCATTTTCGTCACAATATGATACATATAATAGAATAGGATTAGAATTGCATTACAAGTTACAAGTTTTTCCTAATAAATATCATTATTTATCATGAATTTATATAATTGTTAAATATGACTTTATCCCACATGGAGTTTGTTGTTGACGGCATAGAATCGCGATTCATCACACTTATATTTTGTCTCTTTTGTTTGTCGGTTGTCCCCTTTGTCACATCATTGTAGCAAACATAGAAACATGATCCTCAGTAAGAGCTTATGGCCCTTCCTGTCTCGTAGTTTAAGGCTCAATGCTAAAATTGCCGAGTCTTCAAGCAGGAGATATTGAGACACTAAAGCTGCTTTGCTCCATAACAAGCTTTAGATTCTTCGCTTAAGCGTTCCTTCGGGAAAATGTCATCAGCGAAATGAAGAGCATATTACATATTTGCCTGGCTATAAATGGTAATCTTGAAACAAATTTAATTATATTGATTAATTATTATGACAAAGATTGATACATATGAATATTTTTGGCGTCTTTGTGCTGAAAATAACTACAGCTTTTGAAGAGAAATTATTCTATATAGTTTAAAAAGTTTTAGTTACTGCAGAAACGTTGTTGTTCCTTAGATTGGCATGGATAATACTTTATTTGTATATAGTTATATAAGCAACAATATGCTCATGAACATATCTCACATAGAACCCTCGAGCTCACACTGAGTTATGTTGTTGACCCTTTGATTATTGCACACGTGAAAATACTCCATCTTGTTATTACATTCAACATACGTACATACACGTCAATTAAATATAAGAGAAAAGAATAAATGTGAGCTAGGATAGGATATGAATCAATAAAAAAATTAGTATATTCAACATTTGACAATAGCAATAGGTTTGCAAATTATTTTGAATAGTCATTTGTTAAGACTTTCTTTTATAGAATAAACATGGACGATTTCGAAACTTATCATGACTTTCAAGCAATGAAACGATGGAAACTTTTAGACGACCGAAGTCGACTTAGAGATATGAAAAACAATGGTTATCTTTGCATAACATGGGAAAAAATGGACAGTTGAAAACGGTTGAACTAGTAATGTGTGCAGGTTTTGAATTTGCCCAAACTCTGAATTGACAACGAGGTATGAAATATTGTTTATTTTAGCAATCCTTTAACTTAATGAATTTCATAGATATAATATAAGCAGTGTAATTGGATTAACCATAGCAGCTCCTTATTGTAGAAAAAAATTGAATATTTCCCATATCGCAGTTCAAGCGGAAATACTTCCGGTCTTTTCACATCCTATACATTGTCCTATGATAAGTCATACTTGAAAATTTAGTAACGTCCAGCATATGTCCACTCAACTGTCAAAAAGTTCAGTGTTCATCTGTCGATGGCTGAGGTGATTTCCGTTCATTGTGGGCTTAACGCCGCTTTCAAGAGTTTTTCCAGTTACATCACGACTGGTAGTATTGCAGGGAGGAAGCTCGCAAAGACACTGTTGTGCCTCTGCATTGTGGTGAAGTCTGCCAGCATCGGCTGCAACTAACCAACAACATGACTGATATTAAGTATAGCATTGCATCCAAATCCTACATCATGTAGAACAGTTCTATACTGCAGATAAAGTTGCCGAGCCCCATGGCAAAATACGAACCCGAACCCCTTGATCTAAAGCCGGTCAAAAGAACTTGCACCTTTAGCTGAACTTTTTGTCAGATTAAAAACAAACGCAATATACATGATGACCAACATCTATTTTATCAGTTATTTCATCTCAGAGTTATTTGCCTATGCAGAAGTGGCAAAATCACGGGATTTTAAAATTTTCACTTGCTTCTGTAAAATATTTATAGTTAGAAAAATAAAATTTTAGTCTTCCACTCGATGTATGAAACGTTTTATGTCTCCATCTTTGTAATTGGTGATCCATATTTTAAGTTAAGATAGTGACAACTTTCTTTTGATCTTCATTTGATCCAAGTTTTCAGCTTTAACAATAAGTTGAGCTACACAGCTTATTTTTCTCTGTTTAACCATATGAAGACAAATTCCTTCTTAGCAGTGCTCTCCCACCTACACGGACAGTTTTTACCAGCAATGTAAGCGTACCCATTCGACTCCGCGCGTTAATGATATTTAAAAGTTGTTCAATATATCATTTGGCCATATTTGTCTTATTGAAATGAATTTTCAATAATATTTTTCCTTTGAAAATAGTTGCAGTATGAAACACTGCTTAGCGCTGTCAAAGGAGGCTAATAAAGTAAACACATATAAGTACTCTCAGCGCTAAATGTCATGTATACAAGGAGATTTATCCAGACAACACATAAACTCAAATTTCACCTTTTTACTGCTATTTTCAGTTTCAGAACAACAAACGTGAACCCTTTCTATGTAATGCTTCAAAGATATTAATATTTTGAGACAATTCATTGAACTCTTTTTTTTACTGACTTGAATATAAATGCCCTTAAAAACATCTCCTGAAGTGATAAGAATAATCCATCATTTCTGTTCTTCCGTATAAGGTTATACAAAGTATATTTGTTATCAGCGTGTTTCTATTTGTCAGACCTTACATATAAGATGTTACATGTTACATGTTTAGAAGTTACATTATTCATTTGAATCGTCTGTATTTACTGTTACCTCATATCTAAATCGTGGTATTAATATCCTGGTTTATAAGATTGTGTACTTGTTCCGAACACTTAGTGTGGCAGGTAAGAGGGTAAAATTATATAATAAAACGCTATAGAAACATAAAATCAACATTACTCATAAAGTCAGAAATTGATTGAATATAATGTTCTTAAAGACTCAATGCATATGGTTATACATCCTCATTGTTCAGGAGGTACTACCCGGTACATGTGTCGTTGTTCATAAAGGTACTAACCGGTACATGTATCATTGTGCAGGTGAATGTATCATTGTTCAGGAGGTACTACACGGTACATGTATCATTGTTCAGGAGGTACTACACGGTACATGTATCATTGTTAAGAAGGTACTACACGGTACATGTATCATTGTTCAGGTACATGTGTCATTGTTCAGGAGGTACTACACGGTACATGTATCATTGTTAAGAAGGTACTACACGGTACATGTATCATTGTTCAGGTACATGTGTCATTGTTCAGGAGGTACTACACGGTACATGTATCATTGTTCAAAAGGTACTACACGGTACATGTATCATTGTTCAGGAGGTACTAAACGGTACATGTGTCATTGATCAGGTGAATGTATCAGGAGGTACTACACAGTACATGTTTCATTGTTCAGGAGGTACTAAACGGTACATGTATAATTTTTTCAGGTACATGTATCATTGTTCAGGAGGTACTACACGGTACATGTGTCATTGTTCAGGAGGTACTACACGGTACATGTATCATTGTTCAAAAGGTACTACACGGTACATGTAACATTGTTCAGGAGGTACTAAACGGTACATGTGTCATTGATAAGGTACATGTGTCATTGTTCAGGAGGTACCACACGGTACATGTGTCATTGATCAGGTGAATGTATCAGGAGGTACTACACAGTACATGTTTCATTGTTCAGGAGATACTACACGGTACATGTATAATTTTTTCAGGTACAGGTATCATTGTTCAGGAGGTACTACACGGTCCATGTTTCGTTGTTCAGTAGGTACTACACGGTACATGTACCATTGTTCAGGAGGGACTACACAGTACATGTTTCATTGTTCAGGTGGTACTACACGGTACATGTATCATTGTTCAGGTACATGTATCATTGTTCAGGAGGTACTACACGGTACATGTATTATTGTTAAGGAGATACTACACAGTACATCCTCATTGTTCAGGAGGTACTACACGTTACATGTACTATGTTCAGTAGGTACTACACGGTACATGTATCATTGTTCAGGAGGTACTAAACGGTACATGTGTCATTGTTCAGTAGGTACTACACGGTACATGTACCAGTGTTGAAGAGGTACTACACAGTACATCCTCATTGTTTAGGAGGTACTACACAGTACACGTTTCATTGTTCAGAAGGTACTACACGGTACATGTATCGTTGTTCAGGAGGTACTACACGGTACATGTATCATTGTTCAGGAGGTACTACACGGTACATGTGTCATTGTTAAGAAGGTAATACACGGTACATGTATCATTGTTAAGAAGGTAATACACGGTACATGTATCATTGTTCAGGTACATGTATCGTTGTTCAGGAGGTACTACACGGGACATGTATCATTGTTCAGGAGGTACTACACGGTACATGTATCATTGTTCAGGAGGTACTACACGGTAGATGTATCATTGTTCAGGAGGTACTACACGGTACATGTGTCATTGTTAAGAAGGTAATACACGGTACTTGTAATATTGTTCAGGAGGTACTATACGGTACATGTGTCATTGTTAAGAAGGTAATACACGGTACATGTAATATTGTTCAGGAGGTACTATACCGACATGTGTCATTGTTCAGGAGGTACTATTCGGTACATTTATCATTGTTAAGAAGGTAATACACGGTACATGTAGTACTGCATTTTGCAAGACAAAAGCTTACATAAGTATCTGTCTAATACCTTCACTAATCAGTATTCCTTGGAGCTCACCTTGGGGCGACATGACCTTTCACAGATAAAGGTAGTTCCTAACTAGGTACAAGTTCATTTGTGGTCATAGTAATGAGGGTACAAGTTACTTGTATAGTTCCCATTTATACAAGACTTTATGTTAAAACATACTTCCTTTTTATTTATGGAGAAAATTTGACGTCGTCATGTAATTGATAGACCATTTATTTACTATTTAACTCAGACGTGTTTGATATTTCATAAACGTCACAAACGGGTTTGATTAATCATCATAAAAGCATATCTGGATTTCCACAAATACAACGAAAATATTTGTCTTCGCCTCATTTCAACGCAAAGGTCTTAAGTGGCCAAATGTTGATAATAAGTTGTGTTATTGGTCTCTGTCTTAATCATAATAGACATTGCATTGTCAGTGCCTATCTAGAGTATAATTATTTAATTCATCATTTCAATTCAGACCATTGACCACATGTAAGTCTCTAGAACTCAATGAAAAAAGTCATTTGAGTATATTGATATTTACAGTTTTATTTGTCAAATAATTAAACATACATTTCTTTAGTATGTTAGAATTTATTTCGATTGGGGAAACTATTATAACTAATATGAACTACATTGACATTTACTTTTGATGTTGTTAATTTCATTGACATTTTAGTTGTTACCATTATCTTACAATGATTCATTTAAAAGGCATCAAATGAACTATTTAATTGACAGCAATTACTTAAAATAAAATCATCTTGATTATAAAGATACAGGTGGTGCAAATTTAATTCATTTAGATTATGATATTCAAATGAGCTTATAATCTGCTGGTTTAATAGTTGACAATAGTTATTGCTTAATGTTGAGGACCCTTATCAGTCTAATTACAAACACGGAAAACTTCAAAACTTGAACCGTAGTTGGAAACGAATGTCTAGGAGTGAGGAGTAAGTGCTTGCCCCCGAAAGCACTCTGATTTTTCATTAAGTGAAATACCAGTGTATGTTATGTTAAACCTGATCACCAATGATAACAATTATTAATTCTTTCGCAAATGATAGACATCTCGAGCTCAAATATAGAATAAGCTTTTCAAACAACTCTCAAAATTGTTGCTCACTCATGCACTTTCTAATTGAAATCTTTTTTTTTTAGTTTTACATTTTGTTACAGTCTTCTTGTCATTAATTAATGGCGAATGTATGAGGAAAAGTGGGGCCGTGAAAAATTATCAGCGAAAGCTGATGAGGTCGCAATTGTGTACATATGGTAAAACATACACCTTTCCCTACATACATATCTAATCTAACTTTCGGCTCTCACTTATCGGATATCAAACACTGAGCTGCACCCTCAACAAACTGATTTGTCCCTTGACGTGCTCTATAAATCCCCCATGCAAGCGATTAGCTTGAAAGCCAATATCAATGATTACACTGCAATTTTCGTGATAACCATGCTTTGCATGTGTGATTCATGCTATACTAGTTCAGTGTATAAGGCGGGGATCAGCCTGACAAAATATTATTTCGAACTGAACAGCTCCCGAAGCCTACTGCTTTCCCCTAGATTACAGGTTCCAAACCCGACTCACAAACTACCTTCATTTTTTTAAAATATTCATGATTGACATGCTTGGATATTAGATTACGTTATACTTACACATAATTCATCATCCTTGAAATGGTACTCAGCACTATTTTGTTTGTTCAAATCAACAAAACCGCGCTCCTGACCGGGACAGTAGTGAGAAGTAGATAATTTAATATCATTCACTGCAAAACAGAGTGACACCATCACTAAGATGTCACGACAATGTGTTTTAGAGGAACTTATGTAAAGTGGACGTTGTATTGACCTGAAGGCTTGTGTGTATTTATAGCTTAGAGTCAATAATTCAGCTTGGAAATTACTTGAAATCACAGCAATATAAAAAAAACCTAGAATATTCATTCGGAATACTCCACATTCATGCAGCTTCTTATCAACTTTTAAATATGCAATATGAGTATAGGGAGTCATTTCACCATACACCTGAGATGAATTTATAGCATTGACATCGATAAACACATTTGATCTTACCGTCATGTGGAAGCTGATTCGTGTGACAGAAACTATCTTGTGAAATCAACTCCTCCCACAGGTTTTCAACAGACTTTCTGAAACCTCACACATTCACTCAATATACAATATTGATGCGCACATCCATAGTTGTTAATGTGAATGGACACATATGCATGAGTTTGTGGAAATAAGGCCCTCTGGCTTGACTTTCCAATTTCAAACATAAAGTTCACTCTAACTGCCGCCAAAACTTGTGATTAGTAAGTGATAAAATTTTGCTGCTTGACATGTATTGCTTCACAAGAAAATGAAAACGATGTTGAAATGATATTATTATTATACCTTGTGCCCTTAACATTGACATTGACGTAGGACAAATCTATCTTGTACGGAAGTACGGAAGCACCCTAGTGCCACAGTTAAAACAAATTTATTTCCTAATTAGGTGATACTATCACCTAATTAGGAGATATTAACGCCTAATTAGGAGATAAGTAACCCCTAATTAGGACTTAATTAACACCTAATTAGGAGAAAACTAAGTCCTACTTAGGACATAGCTATTTCCTAATTAGGACTTAATTATCTCCTAATTAGGAGATACTAACTCCTAATTAGGTGATAATTATCTAGTATGTCCTAATTAGGACTTAATATCTCGTAATTATGAGATAGTTCCTCCTATTTAGGTGATAGTTATGTCCTAATTAGGCGATGATTAAGTCCTAATTAGGTGATAACTATCTCATAATATGGAGTTAGTATGCCCTAATTAGGACTTAATATCCCCTAATTAGGAAATAGTTTCTTCCAATTAGGTGACAGTTATGTTCTAATTAGGTGATGGTATATCGTAATTAGGTGATGGTATATCCTAATCTGGGGATAAATTTTTTTTGACTGTGGCACTTGGATGCTTCCGTAATCTTGAGATCTATCCTAGGCTATAACTTTTGTGGTTCATGTACGCCTATTAACAATAACAGTTGTAACGCTTGTCACTGAATCACTTTAATAAGGTCATTTCTTGTGACCTTGACTCTGACATATGACATGAATATTTATTATTGTTGTAATACAACCTTTTCTCAAAGCGGCAAAGACTTGCAACATAACTACACCGCATACATGGATAGCATAATTGTTGTCATAAAATCACAAAATAAGGCAACTGTGTACTGTGACTCGATATTCAAAATGTAAATTCGAATGAAGTTCCAGAGGCATGCGGAAAAAACTGAGGTTATTCGGATTACTTTTGAAACGGCATCGCTGATTGCATTAATAACTTTGATTGCATTCGATAAAGCTTCTACATTTCTAGACAGAGAACCGCTCACATTAGAACCAATGATCGTATTGGAAATGATGACGAAGCACCCTCTGTGTGGAGAGGAGACAGATTAAACGTTTACAATATGAACGACAGCCAATTTACAAAATGCATTCCGAGCCTTCAACTCATTTTAAGAAAAGATGAGCAAGAACACATTTTCTATACACAGAGAAAGCTCCGTCATTCATTAAATCCTATACAACCTCTGTTAAATTAAGACTTTTTCTCAAGCTTTCGGCAGTTTCCCCTAGCGGCACAATGCAATATTTCAGGCAATGAAAACACCGAATGCATGAATAACATATTTGTTGTCACATGCCTGTGGAATGATGCAATCGCTAAGTAAGGCCTAAGTGTTCTGTAAAGTGCAATTTGCATATTCGAATAAAGTTTAGCTTTTGGAAAGCTTACGGAAATAACTTAGGCGATTTGAATGATAACATTTGAAACGGTGTCACTGATTTCACAACTAAATTCGATTGCATCCAATCAGTTTTCTACATTTCTAGACCGAGAAACGTTCGTGCATGTATTATGACAGATGTTGTTTAGGAATTTATGACGGAGCTACCTCTGTTGGGAGAGAATGGCAAGAACAATATAAACGGAAAAGTAAATCACTGTGAGGTCGCATGGTTTCAGTTTTTATGTTTTAATGCTTTTATTTTCATCGACACCAAACACTTTAAAGGTACATCCTTCTGCAAATATTTGCACTGTAGAACTCTTAATTTCACATAATGTAGATGAATTAATACCTTTAAGTGGGTTGCTCTAAATGTACAAGGTAGGTCTACGCCATTCATATTGTTCTGTTAACAGTACGCACTTGAAAAAGTTAAATTTTAGTCACTTATTTCTTATTCATGAGTTCAATAAACAAGTTTTTCAAGCATTCCAGATGAAAATGATACTCATGGAAAAACCTTTTCTCGTCAAAACAAGTTTATTATAAAAGTTTAAACTTATAAAAGCACTTCATCCCTACTACTTTCATTTCGAATTGACACTAAATTTTACACCAAACGTAAAGATTTAAAAAAAAACCACAATGACTACCACTTGTCTTCGATCGATTCACTAATTTTACAATAATTAATCTAACGTTTATCAGATAAACAAAAATTCTACATTCAAAATATTGAAACATTGAAACCTCCGTTGTTTATTTGTCTATTCACTGATAGAAATCGAATGTGAAATGTATCTCAATTTTTACAGATATAAACATGAAACGTTGTTGATTATATCCCAATCTGAATTTTTTCTTAACAATTAAGCCAAAACAAGCTAGTAAATCTTTGGTAAATGTCCACTTTCGTTATGAATTGATATCAAAATTTGATTACTCAGTATTAGACCTATGATAAAGATAATATGACACATGAACATAGATGTATATATAAGAAGGAAATTGGATCCGAACTTTGTCCTTTAGATTTTTTAAGGCTCTTATGGATAAGATAATCAATTCTTTATCAAAAGAAATTATTATCTCCCACCTACAACAGTTTTAATCAATAATTTTAATATAAGAGCAATGTACATGTATGTAAATTATAAATTATTCGTTTGTACTATCAGAAGACATAAACTTTTGACCTGGTATGACTAGGTTATGCGCTTTTTTCAAAATATAGATAAGGATTTTTCTGAGAGAGTTTCGTTTTTCAATTAATTATTTTGCGGAAATATCTATTTAAGCAATTTAGTAGTATTTGTAACTTAGTATTACCTTCATTGTTGGTTATTCTTTACAGATAACAAACTCCAACATTCTTAAAATATACTCTTCATAGTCCAATATTGAAATAAAGAGATTTAAGTGTCTCTTCTCTTGTTTTCATCACTTAATTATTTTGAAATCAATACAATTTTCTATATTCATTATTATCATACTGATCAGAGTTAGACTATCTATGGTTACTTTGTTCAAATGATTTAAGATCTTGGTTACAAATGCTGCTACGAATGACAAATTTATGATGGGGGTATGTTGGCGCTGCTCTATTTTGCCGTATTTATTTTGTTTTTAGTTGTCCAGCAAGTGGTCAATTCATTGAAGAGGACACGTCATCTGGCCGTTTGATCCCTTGCATGACTTCATCCCATTGATGGATTTTATGATGACGATCTATGAACAATCATGCATCACATTTATATTTTGCGCATCGTCTCCTTTGTTTTTCGTTTACCTTTGCTGGCATATCGATGATGCAAACATAGAAATATGATAATTGACAAGTGATTTTTGTCATTTATGTCTCGTAGCTGAAGCTGAATGCAAGAATTGCAGCGTCGTCAGGCAGGAGATTTTGATATACTTAACTTGCTTCGCTCCGTAACACCCCTTAGGTTTTTCTCCAAAGTGTTCCTTAAAGACTATGTAATCTGCGAAATGAATATTGGTATGATCTAAATTGATAATTTGAATACAAATTTAATGATCCTGTTAAAGTTTTATGAGAGTAAGATATTTTAAGATCCTTGTTGCTTTGCGTAAAAAAGGCTTTGGGATTCAAATATGGAATAATCGTTTTTACAATCACCAGTTCCACAGTTTGCTTAAATTGTCTTCATTCATTCATGTCTTCATTCGTTTACAAGCAATGCGATCCTTACAAACATTTCACAACATTAAATCGTTATGTGAGGGGATGTCAAATTGTTCTAAGCCGTGTGCTTTTTTATTATCAGGTTTTTCAACTTATGGAGCGACATTGAACTTCAAAGTGAAACATATCTGGTTTCCAAAGTAGAACTCAACAACTATAAGACCTACAGATAGCTCAATGAAACTTGTTATGTGTATCAAGCAGTATGTGTTATGCCTTTCGGAATTTTCATTTTTAGGCATTACAAGTTTTGACGGTTTTCATAGATAAGGATCTTAGAAAATTTCTTCGAAACTAATGCTAAAAACCTATAAGACCTAGTGGGTTAATTAATATGTTATATGTACATGTGCCTTTCTTTTAGCTTCTTTTGGATTTTTAAAAAAAACTTTTGGCAGTTCTATTGGAAAAGCAATGGGCGGTGTGTAGGTTATATTTATTACCAACTGAATGGTTCTTAATTTTCAGCACCAACCATGTTAGTGACTAAAACTGTTTTAAAAAATAATGCCTGTCTTTAGTCATAGTTCTATGACGGGCGGGTATAGACGACTGTGCCTGTTTGTCGATTTTAAAAACGAGAAATACGAAGTCAATCTTTATATGATATGCTCAAATGTAAATATATATTTCTTGATTAAACATTGAATTTCCTCCCACCGACCAGTCCCGTGTTTAAAAGGACCGTTACTAACATCTCTCAAATAGAAATCATAATATCTGTAATCCGTCTCTCCGTCATCCTTGCCATCCTTTGTCTCTCCATTCTCATTCAGATGATTTTCATCCACATTTTTAATATTGTTGACAAATGTAAAATCCAAATTCACTCACTCTTCTTTGTTATATAGTCACGTGAACGAAAAACATCGGTATATTATGTTTATTTTGAGATGCTTATGTTGTAAATTCTTTAATTTATTGGAATGTCAGAAATATTTCTGTACTATACGTTGCGAATTCCCACCAATGATATAAGATACATGTATGTACTGTCATATCTTACCCAGAATCTAGAAGTACAATTGATACAACATATTTGTTGCTTGTTCGGAATATTTTTTCTATCCATCATTCAAAGTTATACATTACGTTGTAACACATCATTCATCATCTACAAGGAATTGCAAATATTAAACTTTAATTTAATGATTGTTAATGATTGTGTTTGCATGTCCACCACTGGACTCAATACCTTATCGTGGTGTAGTGGATTGCGTGCTTCAGAGACCCCAAGAGCTATGCCAGCCGGAGTTTACATGCTCCTGGTAGGGACACCCAAGCTGGACAGGTCGACGGGTAGAAGCCAGACTAAATTTGAGTCGTTCTAAAACCTGTTTTCTATCTCTCACTATGCCTTTCTTTCCGTCTTTTTCCTCATCCTGTCGATCCCTTTCTCCCTGATCTGTCCACTCTCTTTTGGATGCTTGTCATCCACGTGTTTAATAACTGAAATATTGTTCAAAGCACGTTAAACCCAAACTCACTCACTCACTGTTTGCATGTCTGGCGGTTGGGTGTCCATAATGGTATGAAATGAAACAAACCCAAAGAAAGAAATTGAATGCCTACATGTACTCACTCTTCATTACTCCTTCTCCAAGAAGGGCAATCCAAGAAGTCACAGAATCTTATGAGAACTTTCCGTGTGTCTAGCTGTTCGGGAAGTGCTATACGGTCATTGCAAAGTGTCACTGTTTATGGCCAGACAAGAGCTTATATAAATATCTATCTACTACCTTCAATAATCAGTTCTCTCAGACTTGAGTTTTATTTAGTAATATAATTCCTTAACTGGATAAAGTTTTAATTTGTGTCTTGTCTTCATTCCAACAAACATAAAATCTATCACAAATCTAACTAGTTGCATTTGTAAATTTCATGGACTCATTGTTATTCAACACCTGCTAATTTAGTTTAAAAGCGACAGTTGAAGTCGATGATCAAGCACCAAGTACTGTTTTATAGTAATACATGCTTGACCATCGACTCCAGCTGTTTTTGAGACTTTATTGTCGACAGTATTGTAGTCTGGGTCACGAGGCCTCAAATAACTAAAATAAAGACTTTGAGAAAAAAGTCACTGTGGTTAAACTATAGGGCTGGGATAAAATGTAATAAACGTCATTTTGGATAATCTTTCTCACATATTACCGCTTCTCCAATCAAGGTTCTTGGAACCTTTTTGTAAAATATTATCAGCCCCCGATGTACGCTTTAGATTTTATCTGAAGGGAATTGACCTGGTTTTCATTTTTGTGTTTTCGGCACATTCGCTTAAGCGACTGCGTTTCAAAGTTTAGATAAAATAGACTAGATGCTTCTTCTTTAGACGACCTTTTTGATATTTCCTAATTAAATTGATTTTAAAAAATTGTTTTCTCTGTTGTTTCATTGAGAGTGAACCTTAATATTTCAAAATTTCTCTAGTGCCAATCAAATTTTTACAAGACGTAGATCATATATCCAGATGGCTGTGGTCTTTATGTTCATTTTGGGACCTGGCTTTCATAGGTATTCATAATTTTGATACCATCACAGCTGAGGTGAGGTGAGATGGGGTTTCAAGATTATTTCACTTATATCGCGGCTGCTAGTATTATGGCAGGGAGAAAGCCCGCAACACCATCGTGGCTATTTATTACGGTGAAACCTGCGAGCATCGACTGGAATTAGCGAACCATGGGTGGTACTGCGCTGAAATTCAGTGTAGCATTGCACCCAAACCTGACTGCGTGTAGAACAGTTCTCTACTGCAGACAAGGTTGCCGAGCCCCTAACCACTGCGCTACCCCCTAACCACTGCGCTACCCCCCCCCCCCCCCCCCCCCCCCCCCCCCCCCCCCCAACACAGCTCAACCATGCACAAACTGCTAGGTGTGATATACATATTGGTCTAGATCATGTTTCTTTCGTTTAAAATCGATGATCATATCACGTCTTGTAATACTGCCAATACTTAGAACATGTAGGGGTTATTGAGTCTCTTTGATTACAACTTCGTTCATTCGGGATAGCTTAGGTCAAATTTACATTTGAATAGCAGAAGAGGTAACACTAAAGGCCACTATTGATATCCATTTTACACCTCAATGGGACAGTGTTTTGAAGTATATTATATTATTATTAGTAATACATTATTAAACTGAGCATAGTATTAACAGAGACAGCATCACGAGATTGAAATAAATGTTCATAAAATACCTTTTGTTCACATTGGGTAAGAGTGATACCCATATGATGGTTTTGATGAATTTTCCTGGATTACACGCATACCAATCACGATTTTTGGGAACTCTCTCACTCAATCATTAAACTGATCAATATAAAACATTTTGTTACATGTTCTGAATTTGAGCCTTTGTCTCAGTCTTGAGTGTTCCCCCATCCTCTTGTTCCTTTTCTCCCTGACATGTCCTCTCTCTTTCCATCCACGTACATAAATACATATTGTTGTTAACACGTCAATCAATCAATTAAAGATAAAAACACCTGCTGTGTATGTTGAAAAGGTCATAGTTGTGCCAAACTGCAGGCAGAATTAAACATGATTACCTACAGAGTCAACAGGGGGAGCCTTAGTCACGTGACAGTCAAGTGATGTAAACAATATTATAAACACACCACGTGGAAAACCTTAATTGAAAATTACTGAAAGTTGAAGTGCGAAAGCACAATAAATTATTCCTACAAAAGAAAACATCTACAACTTACTGTTTAGAATTGTGGACAAACTGATTACGAATATGCTCTACCGATCTGTTAGGTTATTACGGGCTGTCCTTTGCAAATACACATTACTCTATGTTTGGAACATTGAATTGTCACTGCTGAAGTGAAACATATACAACGTCATGTTTTTTTTTGCCTTGGTGCGATGCCTCACAGTCATCACAAATTACTTAACATTTGCGGGAAGATATACAAGTACGGATGAAACTTTAAGGATGCAGCTGTATTTAAAACATGTTTACCCTAGGCCATGTCAATATTAATGTTTATTTGATACAAGTGTGTTATTTTGCGTAAGAAAAAAATAAATGAAGGGCATTCTATCATTCCTGGTTGCAGTCTTACACACTATTAGTAATCTTAAACAGAAAGTCAAACTTAAAAGTTCAGCTGCAGGAATTAAATAACGAAATTGTGTGCAGATATAACAGTGTCAAAACTACAAGTATTTAATTTGATGTGCTAGTCTTCAACGAATAAAACATAATGCAAGTAATAACGCTCTGATGGCTCTGTTTTTACGTCATATACTTTCTCGGTTACGGATAATGGAATCATGTCATAAGTTAGTACCCAAACGTCATGTAAGTTGTGAATTAAGAAATATTGAAATAGTATGGTTGTGAAATAATGTATGTACGTCTATTATTTGAAAAAAATATGTCATCAAATTTTACCCATTAAACATTATTAAATTATTCCAAATATATTATCTTCAGATGGTCAAAAAATCTTATTACTCAACCCGATCATCCATAGTTGTACAGGAAATAATCAACTATCAATAAAATCCACTTGTGGCTATTTCTGTGTGATAACCTTTTAATCATTTGAGGTATGGAAATGAATTATCATAACTTAACCGATCATGGTAGGTTAGATTTAAAACTGCTTCTTTCTATTAAAAAACATTATTTGGAATTGGAAACGGAATTTTCGTTTCCGTGAGAACACATTATTTATGTAAAATAGCATGCTACTGTCTCTTTAAACTCCACATAAATGTGATGAAAAGAACTTGGTATATTTGATTAGTACTTCCATCTCTCTGTTAAGTACTTACAAAGATGACTAGTTTTGTCAAAACATGAAAGGTCCAGACACCATAATGGATTCACGAGACACCATGAAGGATTTCCCTAGTTACATAATGCGCACTAATCCGTTCCCAGACGTTGGTCATTGTTAAACCTTTATACAGAGAAGACGGTCATCAGTAGTGAGCACCAAATACCATACCTGTAGAGCCAATTAACTCCTGCCTTTTTACATGAGATGCCTCACAATATTGCAATTTATCGTGCTGTGCTGGAAACGATACAGAGCAGCAGGAGCGATCATTGCTTGGTTTTGTATCATTTCAATCGGTACATCTGATATAAACTTGCATTTAAGATATGATCTTTGGAATGATATCATAACTTTGAACTTGAAATGTTAAATGTTAAATATCTTGAAGTTATAGAACATATTTTAGGATGTAATTAAATCTAATGTGCATGTAGCATGCATATTTTAAAAAAGAAAAATAATATTGCCCTTGTTAAAGATCTCTCATTAAATTTATTCTCAGACAATAAAATCTATTTAAGAATGTGTTGTCCCCGCAATCTTAATTTAGTAATCATTATTGCTTGTTTTATTGATTGCTTCAATTAAATGGGGTTTTTTTGTAACGAAAAACACTCATATCTACATTGTAAACTGATAACAATAAATACTAACTTCATTGACATTTAATTTTTTTGGTTTTTGACATTGAAATTTTGTTCATTACCCTGATTTTAATCAATTGCTTGTCAAGTATTGATTATAAGACCTGGTCTACAAAATAAATTATGAAAAGAAAATCGATAAATGATTTAAAAACTCATTAAAAAGATTATGTCTGTTGTCAGATAGGTGATGTTTGAAGCACACACATTATCATACAAACTTCTTGCAATAGTGACATTAGAGTTGTCCGACGATACCTTAAGTGTGCAGTTGTTGACATGTGCGTGAAGTGAAAGTTATACGGCTAGAGTTTACAAATTTTTCTTTTGTACTGATTTACAATAATAACAAACACACAGTATTACATACATTATAACTAATTAGGAACTTGTTTTATTCTATTCAACAAAGCGTTATCGCCATTGTGTGATATTCAACTACAAGACTTGTGGGAACCACATTTGTAGCAGCGTGATCCATAATGTCGAGTGAGCGCGAAACTTTGCTTTACAACGCTGCTACATTTTTTTCGGAAGTATCATTTTTAGCTTTCATATAAAAAAATTTAAGATAAATGATTTTTTATTCCATATTTTTGTCTTACTGTGTCTATGCCACCAACTGTCTTACTGTTTTCACTGATAAGTTCGTGAATACCTTTCTGTTAGAACCACCAATAAAATATGCTGAAACTTCGACCAGTTTAAGTGTATAGGTAGTCTGAATATTGCTAGATTATGATAAACGTCTGAATTATGTTATTCAATATCTGGACTAAATAAAATTTAAGCAGATGTAAATGTTTTTTGATAGTCAGAAGATAACTTGGTGTTAACTGAAGGTTGAAAATGATGAATTTCTGTTCATGCAAGTATGCATGTTGAATTTAAATATTTTTCACCCTACTACTTTTCTCCACATAAATTCAGAACCCTCAACAGTACAAGATTTGCCAAATTGCATGTGAACTTGAATTTATATTGTATAAGCTGAAATAAACTTTCGAACAAAATATCAAACATGTTTATATAACTTTCCACTAACAAGGTATCTTCCCAAACATGAGACAAAGGGAACAAAAAGGGTTTTTAAAAAAAAACATTTACACATTATTTTCCATTTTCGTGCACTAATTGTATTTGATCTAAATGTAAGTACAGATTGGATAATAATTCAACTGTAAACTACAATCAATAAATTAAACTAACAGTCACCTATTTTTTAAGTACATGTACATTAATTGAATTTAACATGCCTATATTTGTATATAACCCAGCCAAAATACAATACATCCTCAACCCGCACCACAAACCACAAATCATCCATGCAATAGGCAAATGCATAAACGATTCGGGTCTCCTGACTCGAATAAAAAAACTAAACAAACTACATAGCACAGTATTACACGTGGCAATTATCAAGGAATAAAATAGCCAGAACAGGTCGATGTAACACAATGACTATTACCATGATCACTTTTAGATGATAAGTTCAGGCATAAAAAACTGAATAACAAAACGCAAACCATTTACTAACCGTCGTACTTTAATATTTACATCTGTTATACATCATGGATTCCACTGATTTCAACTCTACATGAACACGAAGGTATTACCTGCACGTCTACAAACATGCATGTACTCCTGAAATGCAATATTGGCCTTGTCTCTTGATGCAGAAGATCTAAGTAATTTCCTTTAAAGATTGGAGACACGAACAATGTCCATTTGTGGAGGCGGTTACGAATGCAGCCAAGGAAATGAACAGCTTAGCCACAACAGGTGTAGATGCTAAGAGCTTTGTTAACGAGCTGATCGCGGATGTTTTGAATGTCGATAATAAATGTCGTCTGGGTATAGATTAGATGCCTTATTGGCAATGTAGATGTCTCGCCGACTGTCTTTGAGGTCAATGTCACCTTAAACATTAATTTATACTTTTATTTCTAAAGAATATATAATTACATTGAGTTCAATCGGAAAGTAATAACATGTTTTCCGTACATAAGGTAAGATAAATCTGGAGCTGTTTCCACCAAATCCAGTAAACACCTTTGTTTTCTTTTTATCTATTTTTTTCAATCTTTTTATTTTTTGCTAAAAATAATTGTTCCCTCTTCTTTTATGATTCTGATCTATTCCATAAATTGCCATCCATTATTTTGTTTTTAATAGTAATGAAACTAAGCCAACATTTACAGTATTGTATATATACAATGAAGATAAATAACATATTATCTTATATACCCTTATCTGACCATGGGTAGTATCAAGAAGATCAAAATGATTTCAGCTAACTGCAGAGGCCTAGCAAACAGGAAAAAACGAAGAGAGGTTATGAATATTTACAGGAAAAAAAATTATTCTATTATTTGTTTACAAGATATTCATGTATCAAAGGAAGAGGTTAATCTTATGAAAAATGAATGGGGATTACAATGTATTATTGCACCATTCCTATCTAATGCTAGAGGTGTAGCCATACTATTTAATAACAATATTGACTTTACTATACATAGAACTTTAGAAGATGAAAATGGAAATTATATAATTGCAGATATCACTATTGAAGAGAAAAGATTTACACTAACAAATCTATATGGACCCAACATTGATGATCCTAATTTCTACAGTAAACTTTTTGAAAATATATGTAATTTTGAAAATGAATCAATAGCCATAGTTGGAGATTGGAATTTAGTTATTGATCCTTCAATGGACTTAGAAAATTATAAGATTATAAATAATCCAAAAGCCAGGAAAATACTCTTGGATAAGATTGAAACGCTGGATCTAGTAGATATATGGAGAGAAGAAAATCAAAATATAAGAAAATATACTTGGTGGAAGAAAAACCCTAGACAGCAAGCAAGATTAGATTTCTTTTTATTATCAAGGGACATGTTTAATCTCTCACTTGATGCTGACATTTTACCCGGCTACAAATCAGATCACTCTGCCGAGAGCTTCACATTCTCAAATACTATTAATCAGGAAAGAGGGAAAGGATACTGGAAGTTTAATACTTCCTTGCTATTAAATCATGACTATCCAGACTTGGTAAGATCAATTCTGAATGAGACAATAGAAGAGTATGCAGCTACCAAGGATGAAAACTTATATGATCCTAATGTTAAGCTTAAAATTGATGACAATCTATTCTTAGAAACATTCCTAATGAAGGTTAGGGTGAAAACAATTTCATTTTCTTCTTATCTGAAAAAAAAGAAAAAAGATAAAACTTCGGAATTAGAAATTCAAATTAAAGATTGTGAAGATACAATAAGAACAGATTTTCAAAGCATGGATGAATCATTACTTTCAAAATTATCAATACTTAAATTAGAACTTCAGCAAATCCAAGAAGAGGTGATAAAAGGAATATTACTCAGAAATAGGATTTTATGGTATGAGGAAGGGGAAAAACCAACAAAATATTTTTGTCAATTAGAAAATAGAACTTTTGTAAGTAAATCAATAAATAAGATAATAACAGAAAAAAATGAAGAAATAACTGATGGTAAAGCAATTTTAGGTGAACTTAAAGATTTTTTTAAAAGATTATATTCTTCAAATAAGAATTATGAAAATAATCATTTAAACAATGTTGTCACTCCCATTTTGAGTGAACAACTGAGAGACAAGCTGGAAACAGATATAGACATGAATGAAATATCAGTAGCAGTGAAAAATATGAAAAATAACAAAAGCCCTGGAATTGATGGATTTCCTATAGACTTCTTTAAAAAATTTTGGAAAGAACTTAAGGGTTGGATTTTTAGATTTATCAAGGATGTTTCTAAAAGCAATAAAATGTTGGTTACTATGAAGCGAGGAGTTATAACTTGCATCCCTAAAGCTAATAAAAATAGGACACTATTGAAAAACTGGAGACCAATTACTTTATTAAATTCCCTTTATAAGAATATTAGTGCTTGCATCTCTAACAGATTAAAAACCACCTTAGATTCTTTGATTCACAACAACCCAGGTAGAACACTAAGTGAAAATACAAGATTGCTATATGATCTTATGTTTGAGACTAAGAAAAGAGATATTCCAGGTTTGTTGATATTAATTGATTTCGAAAAAGCGTTTGACACAGTGTCGAAAGATTTTATTAATTCTGTCTTGAAAAAATTTGGTTTTGGTCCTGAGATCATACGCTGGATTAATATTTTAACCTATGAAACATCTTCTTGTGTTGTACAAAATGGACATCTCTCTGATTTTTTCCTTAATGAACGAGGCTGTAGGCAAGGTGATCCTTTATCACCCTATCTTTTTCTTTTTGTAGCTGAAATACTTGGATGCATGATTCGACAAAATGAGGATATAAAAGGTATTGTAATTGATGACCAAGAATATAAATTAGAACAATATGCTGATGATACTCAACTGTTTCTAGATGGATCAGAGGAATGTTTATATGCTGCGATTCATACCATTAATACTTTTTATAATATGTCAGGCTTAAGGATAAATATGGATAAGACTAAGGCAATTTGGATTGGCTCAAAAGCAGGTAATAGAGATATAATATGTCAAGATTTAGGTTTAGAATGGCAAAGAAGTGAATTTGAAGTTTTGGGTATTAAATTCACTCCTGAACTAAAAGACTTATGGGTAATCAATACAAGGAAAAGACTTGAAGAAATTAATAGATTGCTAGCAACGTGGAAAAAAAGACAGTTGACATTAATTGGGTAAATTACGGTAATCAAAACATTAGCTCTCTCTAAATTGGTGCATGTTCTCAATAGTTTACCTAACCCACCAGAGGAATTTATTATAGCACTTGAGAAAATATTTTTCAGATTTATTTGGAATGACAAAAATGACAAAATTAAACGGAGTACTTTAAAAAAAAGATTATTCAGAAGGGGGTTTACGCATGATTGATATTAAAACTTTCATTAACGCTATGAAATTGTCAACCCTCAGACAGTGTTTGAGTAAAACAAATGTATGTAATCCTTGTAACTTTCCTTTACGAGATATATATAAATATGGAGCAAATTTTCAGAACATTGTTACAATTGATAATCCCTTTTGGAAAGATGTTATATCAGCTTGGAAACTTTATTTTGTTAAAAATAGTATAGAGGAAGACAACATTTACAGAATTTTAGCACAACCCCTGTGGGTGAATAGTAATTTTAAAAATCAAAGCCATTTTATTAGACATTGGGCTAGTAGTGGAATTATGACAGTATTGGATCTTTGTAATGAACATGGTTTTATGTCTTTTGAAGAGCTGAAGCAAAAGTTTGTTATAAGAGGTACTTATATGGACCTAAATTATCTAATATATATCTTGCCCGAGGCTTGGAAGTTGACTATAAGACAACACAGATATATTGATGCTAATAATGTAGATTTAAACTTATTTCATAAGGATTTCATGAAGGTAAAAAAAGGCTCAAGACTTTTTTATGATATCCTCTTAACAAAAAATGATTTACCTCATGTCTGCTAAAAATGGGAAAGTTTGTTTCATGATACTGATTTAAATTGGCAAATGATTTTTAAAACTTTCAGACTGAATTTGAAAGATGTAAAACTTCTAGATTTTCAATATAAATTTCTGCATAGGGTTATTTATACAAAAAGAGAACTTTTTAAAATGAAATTAGTTGACAATGAATTATGTAATTTTTGTAAGGTTCAGAATGAAACTTTATGTCATGTATATTGGGAATGTAAGGAAACCCAGGCTTTTTGGATGGATCTGGAAAATTGGATAACTGTAAACATACAGATAATACAAATAACGAAATTCCTGATTTGGTTTGGAACATTTGGTTTTTGCCCATTGATTCTACATATATTACTTTTTGCTAAAAGATATATTTATTTAGTTTTAAAGACATTTACATTGTAGAACAATTTATAGCCAAAAGAAGTGATAATTTTGAATCTTTTTCTGCCAAATGGTTACCTTTATTCCCAATATATAACACTTAATAACATGTTGAATATATTTACCCATAGCTTGAAAGAATGTATATCCTTTTTGACTGAACTCTTTGAGAGTACACAGTTTTGTATTTATTATTACCTGTAACTAATCATGGGAACAAATAAAAAAAAAAATTAAAAAAAGATAAATCTGGTTAAAAAAAACAATTTTGCCAATATCTCTTTTGTTAGTGCGTTTCATCTCTGCATGAGATGTATATCGTTAAGAATTACAACACACTTAAATCTGAATGACATGTAATCGCAAATCCAAAGGTCCGTGACTATTGTGCTTTTATTTAGGTACAGGCTTATCATTTCTAAATGATGCGCAATATCACTTGAATGATTTTTTTAAATTCACGAAAATCTTGTTTTTATCTTTGCTGTTGCCAGGGCGTTCAATTAGAAAATTTGTTTTGTAAATGTTGTGTGACAGGTTTTGTCGTATAATTATACCCATTATCTAGAATTTATAGTTTCTTTTTTTAATAGTGAACCTAGTGTTAAAAACATTTTTTATGTTCAGTGTAACAAGCATACAGGGTCGGAAATATCCGCGCCAAGTGGCGAAAATTGTGCATTAGACCCTCAATAACTCATATTTTTAGTTGAAACAAAACTAAGTAGATCTAGATCATGGGTAATTGATTTATTTTTCAGAAGATGATTCTTCAGATCATTGTGCTTAATGTTAAGGTTTTCAGATACCACCCTGAAAAAATACATAAATAAAACTCCGAAGAAGTCGAATATCCAAAAGAGCACCAGTACACCTGCTGATTATTCAACAGATTAAATTTTACATTCTACAGATTAATGAGTTAAGCCTTACAGGTTTTTAATTTTGGTTCTGAAACAAAATTCCAAGTAATGTTTCCGTGGTTGAAAGTTGAAAACCCCAAACGGTACGGCTATTCGCATGGAATTTTTGCGTATAGCAAGGTTCAATGAACTGGGCTTATGACTTTTTACTTCTGGCCCTGAAACAAAATTCCATGTTGAATTTGAAAATCCTGAAAGGCACCTTATTACATGTTGACTGTTTCACATACCAAGTTTCAATAAGCTAAGCCTTATGGGTTTTTTTTCACTTCTGGTCCGAAAAATGACAGCTCGCATGAACAGACGGCCGGGCGGAGGTAATGTTTTCTATATCCCCGAAAACATCGTTTGAAGGGAGATAATTACATTAAGAAGATATCTAGATATCAAAGATATCTATAGGTAAAAAATACCATGTAAATAGATATTATTCCTCAATCAGATTTTTAAAAATACAAGATAAATTTTTACATAATGAAAACGACGCGTCGACATGGATTATAATTTTTACTGTCAGTTACAACGTCTGCTTCACAATGGAATGAAATCACAATAATTTCAAGAATGTCAATTAAAGTGAATGGATCGAGAGGAAAACTTCATTTGTTTAAAATGGTGAAAATTGCATTCAGCATTAAGAAACCTATTAATATATCCAATACACCTTTTAGAATACCTCTCACTGATGCAAGAACACATGTAATGTCATCACTTTACAAGGGTTAGAAGGGGACAACATTGTTTAACATAAAAAGATACATTTACAATAAAAACATAATGGTCAAGACAGCAATCCAATGTACACACTGAATTGAAGCTATAACATGACCATGGTGCGTGATCGAGATAATTTTAGATGAATGAACGAATGAATCTCTTAACAATTATCACCTGACATTACATGTATATTTCCTACTGTCCTATGAAGCATTTGGGCAATATCTCTCCGAAATTGTAAAATCAAGAAGCGAGGAAAATAACTAACATTGTTACGTTATTGTATCCAATGAATTATGGTCCGACTTTCGTCCTATCAGAAATGTGTGTGCATCGCACAAGTGTAGTAAGTATGGGCATCCGATTGTCATTGGAACATATCGAATGCCAAGATTTAAAAAAAACGTAATTCCACAACCAAATTTTGCACAAATCAGGACACTCAATTGCTTGCAGAGGAAACTAGTAGTAGCTAGGGGGCTACTGTAAAGATCAATGCTGACTAACCTCTGTGTCTTACAGAATATAAAAAACTGTCTTTGGATTATAGACATTTTCCCCATTTAAAGTGATAACAATTACGGTTATGAAGATATGATCTAATTATGCATCAAGACCTGGATTTTCAAAGCACTCTTAATTTAATACTAGGATATTGTCATAAGTACAATATGATAACATTTGCTTACGACTATCTTAACGGTCAGACAGCTTCGACAGTCCTTTATTATCTATCAAAGGTTAACAGTTCACCTTATGTGGAAAGCACTATTTATATAATTCAGTTTATTTTATATGGTTACAAAGAGTTGAACACTCAGCCGTTATAATGGAGATCCGACGCTTCTATTGTAATGAATTACTTGGAAGATGCAACTGTCAATATCCTTTTATGAGCCGCCCTCGTATGCTTTGTATCAGTAGGGAATAATGTTACGCCAGTGAAGAATCCCATAGGTCTTAAAACGAAGAATAATGTAATTAATTACATCCATCAACAGTGAGAAGCAAAGATTTATTCCCCTTTGTTTGATATTTCATCTTGTAGGTTCACAATGAATGTACTGACAAGGAACATTTCTTGTCTTTTCGCCCGTTACTTAGCAATATTACTACACCCTTTACTGCAACATAAAGTCAGTATCACCTTCAGACTTTGCGGGAAAAATATCCTTCCAATCGAATAACTTTATAGGTTTCCGTTACAATGAGTGATACTCACTTGGGGAGACTGTATTGTGAAGCAATTGCTTCTTGATAATTTGGTGAAAATGATTTTTCATCTGAAGAGGTCGGATAAGTAAACGAACATCAGCACTTACGTAGACACTAGAAACAGAAAGAAAGGTAACGGGTTTGATAATTCGTCATTCCTAAATGAATTTACTACAAGTTATTTGACTGTTCTGATAGATCAGTTCATGTCCATACTCATGGATACTGCCGATAGGCGCTGTTATCAGACTCGTGCTGGACGAACATATGGACCTTAGTGTGACTGCTAAAGCAGTAGCCCAGTCTGCTAACCGTGCATTAGGACTTGTAGTCGCTAAAAGGAAGCAGCTAGGTGGCATGAACTATAACGCTTTTTCATGGCTACATAGCTGAAATGTTATTTACAGATACCATTACAGACCGATCACCACAGCCAAGTTCAGCTGTGGAGTGGCTCCAATCAGAGTAGAGACCGGGAGATACGAACGCCTTGCCGCAGAAAATAGAACATGCAGTGTATGTAACAACCAGATACTTGAAGACGAAGTACATGTCATTTTAAACTGCCCAGTATATGATGATCTCCGTTTTAATCTGTTAAAGGAAGCCTCTTTGTTTGTTCCCAATTTTAATACGTTGAGTGATTTGGAGAAGTGTTCAGAACTCCTCAAAGAAAAAAGTTATCAATCTTGTGTGCCAAAACCTGCAGTTATATTCTGAGGAGACGAAAATCTATTTTATATCATCCTATTCTCGCTCACCGATTGCTGTCACCCTCATGTATGTTATGAAAATGACTATCGGTCAGTAAACATAGCAAAAGGCGTTCTTTCTCATCCTAAAATGTTTGATAAAAAAAGGGATCGTGAGTATGAGTAAGTCAGTGACCTCGTCATTATTCTTCTTGGTGAAATGGTTTTATGACCTGTGCAAAGGTGGGTAATGTTTCAATGAAATCAGAGCGAGGATTCCATGAGGTCTGACCGCATTGTGCACAATGTTCAAATGTTGGATTGTCGCAGCACATATCAAGAGGTTACAGTCGCACTGGTGGCGAAAGAGTTCATGATGTTAAGAAGTTGCATTCTGAAAGCCTATTCTAATGCTGCTGATGTTATAATAAGTACCAAAGGATTTTGTTTGAACTTTTCTCTTTTTCATCCGTCCTACACTTTCCATCTTCATATGAACCTTAAAGATCAACTGAAATGACCCATGGCCACTTTCGTGACTCATTGAAATATATTCGAGTTCTGCCAGTGACTTAAACTTAAATTTTCGAAATCGGCCGACAAACAACTTTACTCCGTCTTTTTCGAAACACTGCTAATTAGCACCAGTGAACAGAACTGGAAGGGTCCGTGAAGCGTGAGTCCTGCAGTGTCTTCGCAGGACGTCGACTTTTGAAAAATTCAATTTTGAGATTGTCGACAGGCGGCTCGCTTTGATGTTTTCTGTTTGTTTAACAAGGGATTAACTAGACCAATTAACTACAAAATTTGGATCGAACGACGAAACGAAACATTCCGAAGTACATGTATCTATATAATACGCTTCCAAATATATTAGTATCTCTTGCGAATGGTTGCTATATTGATGGTTTAATATTATTAAATTTGAATTATTTTTAGTTCTAGGTGTTTTTCAGAATAACGTTATTAGTTTTTTTTTATATAGAGATGAAGTCTAAGTGATGGCGAGTAAAAGTGAGTAAAATGTTCACAATCAAGACTTACTAATCATACAAACAGGTTGTTGTTATTAGAGATGTAATCCTAAGTTTTTCATCACAAACCACTCAGTGAAGGTGAGTAAAACTGAGTAAAATGCTCACAATCAAACCAATCAAGCACTTTTGATTAATTCATCAATACTTTGAGATGTACTCACTTATTTTCTAAGTGACATAACAGCTATAAGTACTGAAACTGAAATTGATACCACATTCAGTTTCGTTATAGCAAACGCTCAGATAGGTTGTTCGTTCCTTCCAACTTCCTTCTTGGAAGTGTACAAGCAAAGACTACAATGCCACCATGTCAACTACGAATGATCTTCCGTCAAGACTGCCAAATGATCACAACCATCCACCAGCCAACAAAGCCGATATCAAGGTACAGATAATCATAATAATAATAATAATAATAATAATAATAATAATTTACAGAAAACCATTTGCTGTTTTCATAGGCAAAGGAGACACTCGCTAATCTGAAGAACCTGGCAGCCACGACCCTGACACCTATGCCCACACTATACGACGAGGCGGTGGCATCCTTGAGAGATGGGGCGTGGACACCTGAGAATCGAGCTGCAGTCCAGGCCATGCCAACCTTTACTAAGAAAAAAGACACCCCTGTACCGTGCCAGAAGAGCAACCTTCCCCATACTGTCCTCCCACCGACGAGATTTAGAAATTCCAGTAGACTTCTAGACTACAGATTCCGGCGAGCAGTTCCTCTTCATCAACGACGGAACAGAAGACAGAATACTGGGCTTCAGTACCATGGACAATCTGCGTCACCTGGCTGCTGCCGATATCATCTTTGGTGATGGAACATTCTATGTTGTTCCTAACCTCTTCTACCAACTCTACACCTTCCACGCCATGGTAGACAACAAGATGTATCCGTTGGTGTATCTGCTGCTGCCTGACAAGAAGACCGAGACCAACCTCAGAGCCTTCCGTCTTGTCAAGACAGCCGTTGCCAACAGGGGCCTTCAGCTTGACCCACAAATAATACAGGTATGTGTCTTCATGAATAATTTAAACGTAATCTAAATGATGTGTACATCACATAAAATTAATTTCATTAAAATATTAAGTTTCAATGTTATGAAATGTACAAAAAGTGAAATGTAAATTATTATTTAATAATATAATTTCTATTTTTAGATGGACTACGAAGCAGCATCTAGAAATGCAGCAACAACCGTCTTCCCTGCAGCATCCTGGAGAGGCTGTTTCTTCCACTACACCCAGTGTATTTGGAGGAAAACCCAGCAGTGCGGTCTTCAGGTGGACTATAACCAAGATCCAGACATCACTAGATTTGTCCGTCGTTGTGCTGCGCTGCCCATGCTTCCAGTAGATCAGGTAAATACGTAATTAAATCTTAATATATAATATTGCACAATATTATAAATAAAGGTTTCTATAAAATAAGAATAACGTATGATATGGAAGCGCATGTTCACGTTCCTTCAGTATGTATGTATTTCGTATAAAATATGTGTTTATTTATCATTACAGGTTGAGGACGTTTTTCTGCAGACGATAGGTAATATGCCAGCAGATCCCAGATGCACCAGACTGGCAGATTACATGACGACCTTTTGGATGGAAGGTGACCTGCATTTGGATTCCTGGAACCACCACGACACCATTGGACCTAGAACAAACAATCATTTGGAAGGATGGCACGGACGTGTACAGAAAATAATAAGCAAGGCCCATCCCAATGTGTTCGAATTAATGGCCTTTTTGAAAGGTGAACAAAGGAAATGTGAAATCACTCTGGTGCAAATTGAAGCTGGCCATCCCCTCCCACCAAGGAAGAAGAGATATACGAATATGGATAGGAGGATTGCTTCCCTGAAGGACAGATTAACAAATGGTCAAATCGCTCCCTTGACCTTCACCGATGATGTCACCGATCTTGCTCAAATTATCTTAATGTGTGTGACTGTTTCAGAATGTTGATGTGCTTTTACATCCTGCCCCGTGACGTGATAGTATAGTCGCCCCTATAATCTCCTGGTTGAAAAAGAACAGCGAATCTCGTTCATTAAAGATATTAAATGTCATGCAAACAACACCAACCTTCAATAAATTTATATTTTATATATCTTTAGTTCTTTGTATTGTTCCAAGCAAAAGACAGTGCTTTAATACGATGCTACATGCACTATCCCATAGCAAGTGTACATCAATTACGACGTCTGCCGAAATGTTGTTACAACAATCAAACTGGGTTAAGAACTCTCAATTTTATGACAAGCAGGTGCCCATTATGTAATACAATCGCATTAAAAAAATTTGAATTCAATGGTCTCTAATTAGACTTATTGGATTTTAACGCAGTGGACCCCTCAAACGAATTATGTCAAACGTCTTGTCGTAAAGGCGTTACTTTTGACATTCGACTGCTAATTAGTTTATTGTCGCTATGTCCAATCAATATGGACCAATGAACTTGTAGAATATATATTCAACTAATTAATTAAGAAAAGGAGATTCATGCAATTCTACCGACGATAACAATCAATTGAAAAGTAGATCGTGAGTAACGGTTATCAGCATTCTTTAGGATTATATAGGATGTTTCTAACGCTTGCGCCAGGCATGTTATTTTATCATTGATTGTTAAATTAAAAAACAGACACAGCCACACGGTGTGAGATGATCTATTAGATAACAATATATGTTAGTTAACTACAAACGAATCATCCTCTTAAGTAGTAAGTTTTCATGAAAGTGAAGTGAAAAAAAGAGAATTTTTTCTGAGAAATATGATTCAAATGCCACTACAGTAAACATATATCACATTGTCTCCCGTTCATAAAAAACTTTCCTAAATACACGACATAACACGTGTTATCTAATGTTGAAGCTTCTCTCAACGACCAAGTTCTAAACTTTTTTTATATAAAGCCATATAAAGGGATTGCCACAGTCCAGTCAAGGTGAATATGACGAATGAGAAGGAAAGTTGATATCATGAAGCAGTAAGATATCGCATTTATGAATTCTTTCGGACATGCTATTGCCCGTATTTGGCTGTTGAATTAGCTTTTTAAAAAAAGAGAAAATCGAGGAGCTGGAGTTCAGCTGACTCCTTATTCGTCATACACTGGTTCATGCTTCCATGATTTTGTCAAAGCTTGCTCCATTCTGCTTAGGCGGTAACAGGGGTATAAAAGGTCTCCGAGAAGTAGAATTAAAAAGTATATTTTCTCATTTTTTGGCTCTATTGATTCTCATAAGTGAAACGAATACAGATAATAATTTGTAATAATAAAAATTATGCGTTACGCCACCTCTTCAAGTCCATTCTCTTTTGGCCCTTACTTCTTTTTATTTTGCCATTGCCTTTTGTCGTAAAATACCTATTTTGATGCCATAGTTATATATTCATTACCTTAACTAAACTAACTTTCAACATATCCGAGGCGAACGTTACGTGATAACCCAAGGGATCAAGTTTAAATACAGGAATGTCATCGCCTACAGACATGATCATACCAACTTGTACCCACATTCATCAGATAGGATATTGAGTATCAAAGATCGATAATGGACAGTCATGTGATATTTTGAGATAATTGATTATTTAACGTTGAGCAAGTTCAGGTAAAATGATCACACATTGATCAATTACGTACATGGAGTTGACAGCACACATAGGATAGTATACAAGGCATATTAATCCTTCACCCTCCCACTTGCCGGAATCATCATTTAGATCACGTCAATCCATTGTTGAGCTTCATATTAATTGGATTTTCCCCACACAAGCATTACAAAAGACATAAAACACGGAGGTTTAACGTTCTCTATAACATATACTGCGTGCCCAGTGTCACTGGTTTCCGACAATAAATAAAACCCTTTTTAGCTGACAGCATCTCCTGTACATGAATCTGACGCATCAAGGGTCGACTCATAGTCCGTGTTTACTCACTCCGGTCGACTGTCCACAGCGTACTACTGACTAATCATTGAGACTGAATTGCGCCGCGTTGTCATCCTTTACAATGCTAATGCCAGTACACAGCGATAGTTGTGACCATCTCGACAAATTAGCACTTTCTGCCTGGGGGATCTGGGCCGCTGATTAATCACTGGGAAATCTGGACGGCTTATAAATATTATTATCGAGCAATCCCTGTATCAATTGTTCCATGTATTTTAGATTAGATTTCTGTCACTGGCACTGGTTGCTTTATCAAACATGCCACATCTTTTTGTATTTGAAGATAAATGTATTGTTATCACAGTTTGCCAAAGAGAACATGATGAAATTGCAATAAAAGAACATGCTGATGTTATCTAAGATTTGTATGACAACAGCCTATAACACGATTCATAGTATGATTATGTGTGGTAAAACTATATGGCAATGTTTCTTAACAATAGCTCATCGTATGATAACTTTGATATTGGTATTAGAGTTGATGTTTGATCAATATTGAATTGGCAGTAAATACAACATTTGAATTCTTCCAAGCATCGCACTCGGTTCATCCAAATTAAGACATTGACTCATCCGAGAATATAACCTATAACAGTTTGGGCGCCTGTCAAAAGTAGGCATTTCAAGGAGATTCTAACTAATTTATCCCCACTAATTATCTAATTCGAGTTCATATTTGATTCATGTGAATTTTGAGCATTCTGGGCCACATGCGTGTAACATGTGTATAAACTAATAGTTTGCATGTCAAGAGTGGGAAAGACGATCGACATGTTTCTCCGTAAACAACTGGACTTTGTCACCTTTTCACATACTAATTTAATAAGGCACCGATTTAATCGATACGCGTGATGGCATGCTCGTTGAACATGCACCGTGTCTATTGGGAAATTAGGGGGAAATTAATACGAGGCGTCATGACTTGTGGTAGCTAAAAGCAGCATGATAGTTTGATCATTACATTGGTTATGAACACTTAGTCTTTATAAATCATAGCAGTACAAAGACTAAAATGTACAACCGTGCTACCAATTAACTAAATATAGATTCACATTGTCAGATTTTCACAGAATCTAAAACACAAAAGTTTAACAGAAGATATCTGCAATTGGATGTAACTTTCTTCTTCATACACGAGGCGCACAAGTGTCAATCTTCCGCTGTCAATTTTCAACTGAATGTGATGACTCAGCGCAAAAATACGATACACAATAACCTCAGTTAGTTTTGGTACTTGCAAATTAGCAAATTCCTTTGTGTTTTTGAAAGTCCCTGCTCATCAACAGACGCAGACTACCGAGTATCGAGTACGACGTTTCTGTTGTTGATGTAAAACGTTTCTGTAAGAACAGACAAATGTCAGAAACGGAATCATATTATCATTCATGAAGACACGAAGTCCCGACATGCATACATTTCATCTTCCTTTTCTTCAATGCTAATCCCACTTTGACTACCAACTTGGACAGAATTTAAAATAGAGCTGTTATTAAACATACAGTCCAAAGTAAATTGATTATAAAAAGATCTTAATCACTCTTCTCCATCATATTATTGACTAGGGGAAGCCAAGTTCATCTTGTGTCACCATAGAGGAAAATTTTAACGCTGTATTTCATTCAATAATGCAAGACAGGCGTCTGACCGTCAAATACTTATAGCTGCCTACCATAAGTTAAGCATTAGTCTAACGAATTATACATCATTGAGCATTCACATTTGAATATTGAGATAAATCGGCACGTTGGGTTCACAAGATGCTATCTGAAGTCAATAAGCGAAACTTTGTTAGTCAGCAACTTCAGAGCGGATACCTTGCCGACCCATAATTATTTCTGCCAATGTCGTTACTCAGGATAAAATCTTGGTTCAGAAATAATAGATAAAGAATTCAGTGTAGTGCACTATACGTCACTCACCCCCGAACATGTCAAAGCATGTTCCTCCAGTAGTAAAGTCATGGCATCCGTTTTCCGGGTGTAATAGAGATTGGTTATTTGAAGAGGATTTTTACAAATAATATCGCATATTGCACAAAGGAATTGCTGGAATGCTGTAAAAAGATCAAAGACAATCGAAGGGAGTAAAATGTGTATATATGAGTGGTTGGTTTAGGACAATGTGTTTGTGCCCACCGCTCAGGTTGCAGTAAGTGCGGTCCAGGAGTGCGGGTTCAGGATTCTCCCGCCTGTTCTCAAGATCTAGCCATCTCAGACCTCGTTCTCATCCCTCGACTGCCAAGCGTCTTCTAAGGCCATTACTTTGGGTCGAAGAGAGGTCTTTACATCAAATAAGGAGGTTTTAGGGTTATGTTACAGTAAGTGACTTTCAGATGTGTTGGAGATGAATAAGGCTGGACCAAATGCAATGAAGTTAGGGATAACTATTTCGAATACAATTCGAAAATATTGGAAAGTTTCTTCAGTTCACATAGTCGACCAGCAACATCTGGGACACTTCTCGTATATATTATTCGTGAAACTTCATTAACCTTTAAGATTGACTTTCATATGTAATGTGAAAGCATCACGCATATAATGGATTTCGAGGAGCCCTAGAATAGTAGGATCCTCTCAGATATATAAAACCGACACTATCAACAGCATATTATATAAATGAATAACAAATATATCAGGTCAAAATATCTCATAATGTTTTATAAGATTGGAACATTACTTTTTTGCAGAGAATTACTTCATTCTGATCCTTATTATTAATTGTCACCTAATTTGTAATCTAGCCGATGTCGATCCCATGACAATTTTCAGTCTTGGTCTTTCAGGTAATCTCAGGAACTGAAGATCTATCATGAGGTATTTAAATTTCTGCTTATATACGAATAGATATATAAGAATGATTTTTTATTTGTGGTAAAAATTAACGTACTTCACCAATAACAAAAGACAATAAAAGATGACACGATATGAAAAGTCACTATTAACTTTTCAATTTTCGCAATGAAATTATGAAAAATGATTCAAATGACTGTTGACTGTAGGCATCGCTTTCAAAATGCCTAAACCCTAATGTTAAGTTTTTATTATAAATTGTGGTAATACATTTGAAAGCAATTTGGGGAAAATGAATTTTTTAGAACAAGTATTAGTGTTGCCACTGTGCTGAGTCGCCTGAAACAGAGATAAAACAACAACTATTCATAACTGATGATGATCATGAACAGCACACAACGAACCAGCACTAGTCTAACCAAAGTGGGTGACTTCTGGACACTGACATTAACCTCCACAGGTATACCAGCCTCAGAAGAATCGCTATAGAATACCAGTTGCATTCAGTTTTCACAATACAGGCAGTAACTGAAACACGCAATCACAAAACAGCAAAAACAATTATAAGTGTAAGCCATGAAGATTTACATCAGCTTGCTTTTAACCACCTTCGTGGACGTTGTTATATGCACATATGTACAGCAACCGTGGACAGATGGGATCGAAGATATACTATTGCTTAATGAACTTAAACTAATCACAAAACATTGATAAATGGCTTATGCCATATAACCTTCAACTTTAAGCTTATGGTTATAAACATCACAGGCTCGTCACTGATGTAACGACTCTTAGAAGTTTAAGAAAACGTATTATATTGTAAGTCCCCAAGGCCAATTTTTAGGAACAATTTAGGAACATAAGTCGTTTCGAAGTTTCGCTGAGATGATGTTTTAAAAAAAAACATTTTTGGCTATAAGTTTTTAAATATATTATAAAGCTATATTGAAATTGAAAGTGTTTGTTTTGAACTAACAATCGAGTCTCGGTCTAATATTATTTCGATATGATTGATAAATATGTGATCTTCAAATAATCAAATTGCAATATTTTGTTAATGTTTTATTACTCAAGGTCCATCGACGTTTACCACACTAACGAGTGCAGTTACATTCGTTACACCTTTTATTCATTACAATTCAAACTTTTTTTTTTGTATAACAAATACAAGGACAAATCAAGATATGCTTTCACAATGTTTATAAACAGTGTGGAACCGCACGTGGATACTCATGCGATCATTCCATTTACACAAAAACGCGATTTACTAATTCGTAACTGTAGCGAACCATTTGGCCGTCTGTTGCGTGATGTTTTCTGTCAGATTCTTGTCTGATAATTATTGTATCTTCTATGTCGGCATTATTTATGGAAACAACCACTTCAAATAAATGCGGTACGGCATGGGTCAGTAATAGCTATTGGCGGATTGTCTTTATGATAAATTGACGCTTACGTTTAGTTTCCGTGGCAGTTCCGGTGAATGGCTCTCATCAAGATCCAACAGCCTCGTTCAAGATCTTACTGTTCATTAAAAAGGTCGGGGTTCAAGGGATGGCAATGTCATATCAAAATGAGTAAAATGAAGTTCGAAGTTTGACGCATAGCACATTGCGAATAGAACACTTGCTTATTCTTGAGCCTTCGGTTACGACGGGTGCTGGGAAAAGACAACAATTGCTTTTTCTTGATTCCTCAGTGACGATGAGTGCTAAGGATAGACGTGACTTGCTTCTGTTTGAGTCCTCAGTGACGACGGACGAATAATGAGTAAAAGACGGCACGTGCTTCTGCTGAAGTCCTCAGTGACGACGAGTGCTGAGGAAAAGAAAACAGTTGCTTCTTCTTGAGTCCTCAGTGACGACGAGTGCTGAGGATAGACTTGCCTTGCTTCTGTTTGAGTCCTCAGGGACGACGAGTGCTGAGGAAAAGAAAACACATACTTCTTCTTGACTCCTCAGTGACGACAAGGGTTGAGGAAAGACATCACTTGTTTCTGCTTAAGTTCTCTTGGACAACTGGTGCTGAGGATGTACATAACTTGCTTCTACTTGGGTTCCCTGTAACGACGGGTGTTGAGGACAGGTTTTCGTGATGACGGGTGCCACTCACTATACGTACTATAAAAACCTATATAGTATGTATTCTATAGTCTACATGACAATAAACATCGCCGTTGCTGAGCTGAAATTCAAATGATTAGAACATAGATAGCTTTGACTTGTCGAGAAAAGGTTATCATACAATTATTATCTTGACTGCAACTTCCATACATCTACTGTCGAATTTACAGGGATTGGGGTCTGGGGGATCTAACATATACTTTAATTGAAAAAAGAATCTGCTTTAAACATAAAGTATAAATACTAATCAATATAACATAAAATTTTAAACTACTTAAGAGAATTTTCGCACATTGATCAACCAGTGCATTCTCACTGCTCAAAATACCGGATCAGAAATTGTAAGAAGGAAGTAAATAAGATTGTTACTGTAAAGAAAAGAGTAAATCGTTTTTGCTCAATTAGACTCTAATATTAAGTTGTAGTATCTATTGAAGACCAGAGATTATGTGCGATAATGTACTGCTGTAAAATTAAACATGTGTTTCTTTCTAGACCAAAAACACATATTTTTGAAAAATTTCTCTTTATAAAGCTGTTTTTAAACGTATTACTTATAAGTAATGGGTGGTACAAGTGGGTCATATTTGTCCCTATGTACAAAATCCCCGAGCCCTGATTATTTTTAATGAGACACCTTTATTAATAGCCAATAGATTTTCATATCTGATTGAATTCCATTATGTTAGAAATGTGTTACATTGTACATCGCCAAATTGAAGTAATTGCTGTCTTATTTAGTCTTATCAGGGATAACGGGAATAGACTAACTGTTGCTCATTTCGAAACAACCTCTCCAATTGCACGACTTATCTTGATTGTAACCAATCAGGATTATGTTTTCTAGCTTGCCAATTTTTCCACTTGTTACAGAGATTGTTTTCGAAAATAGAATTGGGAAACCTTTATTGAAGAATGTGAATCTCTACATATATAGCTAGAAAGAATATAAGGAGTGATTCTCCATATCTATCACTCACACCAATATAAAACAATTTCGGATTTTAAAAAAACCCGGAATTCTTATCTCTTGGTGGGATGTGACTGCGATAATGGTTAGTTAGGATGCAGACAGAAAAGTTGGAACATGGTAGAAACTTCAAACTAGCACAGATATATGGTTATGAGTAGGATACTCTTAGAAATATCGTTAACAGAGAGGGGTTCTGTTCAGCGTTTCTTATCCCTTACATTATGGATACAATAGTTCGGATGAAATTAATGCTCCTTTTCTGATAAATGTCAAAATGAAATACCAGAGTGAAAAAAAAAGTAGACTTTATTACGGTGCTCTCTTTACAACAGTAAAGATGAATAATGTACAACGCTCAGACTTTAAATAACTACAATATTCCATCCTGTATATGTCAAGTGTTTATGAAGCTGAAAAACCATAGAAAGATGATATATGATATTGTACGTATGTACATTGTATGTTGGATGGAAATGTCATATGCCAGACAATGCTTTGCGAGCAACAGAATTAGTTTTGGACATTGTGTTGTATATACTTATGCTGTTTATATACCAATTTTGAATATTTCAAAACATTGTAATTGAAGGGGTCAGAATAACACCAAGGCTAACTGCCATTTTAGTTTTTTGAATTAAAGTTTTAAAAAACATTTTTTTAATTTTTTAATTTTTTTTTCAAATTTCATGTAAATATTGTGATTTTGAGCAAAAGAGGAATATAAATTTTAAATTTTAATTTAATTAGAAAATTTGAAATGGCAGTTCGTTTGGTGTTATTCTAACCTCTTCAATTGAAAGATAGAATTACTTTCAATTCAGAGAAAAAACACCTTTGTGTTCTAGTCGTAACGATTTGATATCAGACTTTTCATATAGTAATGCATATATTTTTGTGACAAATCAAAGGGCCATGCAGAAGAACAACTACATGCTTTATAAGAGCATCAGTTCAATTGACAGATGGTAACAACATTTAAAAGGGGTGACCACCCTTAATATTCAAGGGTAAACGTTTCGATATATTCCAACTAATAAAAAGATTACACCCATAGAGTTTGCTTCAAATATCAAAGAAACATTATGAACACCTTATACCTGACTACTTCTCAGACAGACGGTCTATCAATGATTTTAGATTTTACAACACTATTTTTAACGAAATTCGGACTAACAAACTTTTAGTTGTTGAGACAACATAGTTTTAAAAACACTACAGATCTATAATTAACAACCCCAAGTAGGCATAGTTAATAAGTGTTTTAAGACTAATAATGTAAGGAAGGACAAACGCCGGAGGCGATAAGCCTACCAGGCCTGGTCTGACGACCTCTACATTCAGTAAAAACATGAAGGTTCCCGTGAACTTCAAAATGACAAACATGTCACTTTAGTTCCAGCCAATATACAAGATAAGGCACGGATTTACTATTCCTGAAAAACTGCTAAAACGGGGTTTTGGAACGGAACACAAGGACTTTTCACCAGTCTTCCTGTAATCAAATACTTGCTGAATGTCAAAGGTACATATTTGTTTGAGCAATCATGCATACTATCCATTTTATAAAAGGCGTACGAGCGATTGTTCTTAGTACTCGTCAACGAGTCACGATGATATTCAATTTCATTTTCATTGCAAAATATCTTATTTTGAAATATGCGCATTGATTTTTTAGTGTTAAGAGCAATAAATATGTCTCCCAACCTTTCCATTATGGTTTCTTTACAGCGTGAAGTTAACTTGGTACAATTCTTACTGAAAAGGGGAAAAATACATATCAAATGTTTGGGGGAAAATTTAAACGACAATATTGAAAACATATCCCGAAAAGCATTTTAAAAATTCCATGCAGTCTTGAATCTACAGCTTGAAGATTATGGCATGTCTATGGTACAGAAAAAAACATTGACTTTAGTTATTACTACCATTGAACTTGTATTTTGATGAATTATTAACGCGAAAAAATATGTAATGAGAGAAGATATAAACTTGAAGTATAAACAATGCATGAAGGTCCAGACAAAAAAATAAGTAAATGGTTTAGCATCCTGCTTAATCAGCGTATATGAATCCGCTCTCGCTCCTTCCGAATACCCTGATCCCTTCAAGCCAAAACCCTCGTACCGATAACTATCTCACCAGCCAATGAGACGACTCGCAGCAACAGCGGCACAACCAAGATGGAAAAGTGCGTTGAGTTCAAACTCGTAGCTTAAAGCTCCTTAATTAACGACGTTTCATTGGCTGAAAAAATAATATTTGAGCATAGCCACGAATATCAAGCCGTCGGCCATACGAGGGATTTAGCCCGAAAGAGCGAGGAAGGAGCGAGGGCGGATTCATATAAGCTGATTTAGAAGAATGGTGGTTTAGCGTGGGTGAAAAGAGTTAAATTTTCGTCTTTTGGCTTATGGCCAATGTTCCCATTTGTTTATAAGGATCATAAACAGAACAAATGCAGGATTGTTTCAGTAACTGCATGATATCGTACCGAGGGTGTTAAATGTATGAAGAAGAATGTGAAGTGCGTGGTAGAAATAATGAAGGAAAATGACAATGAAGAAGTTAAATAATCTACTGTCAAAACGATAGCTTCAGGAATTATCGCTTGACATTTTAGTCTATTTTGGATGACAAATCAAATACTAATGTAAGTTCGAGAGGATGATGTATGCCTCTACTGCAGTTTGATGTCGACAATCCAACTTGCGTATGGCCACCATTTTTCTCTTCCGTTGTCTTTTTATGAAGCCATTAACTTTCTGAAGGTTGTTTATACATGTTAAACGCTACAGAGGTAGCTCAAATCTTAACTTCTTAAACTTTTCTCTGATTTAATACGAGCACGGGGCGGGATGGAGCAGTGGTTAGCGCGCTCGACTTCGGATCAAGAAGTCCGTATTTCCAATGCCTCCAGGGGTTTGGCATCTTTGTCTGCAATAGAGAACTGTCCAGTAAGGTTTGGGTGCTACAATGAATTTCAGGGCTTAAGTTCGCTAGTTCCAACCGATGCTCGCAGGTTTCACCGCAATGCACAGCCACAAGGGTTTTGCGGGCCCCATCTCTGCAAAAATACTAGCAGCCGTGATATAAGTAAATACTCTTGAAAGCGGCGTCACGTCACTGAAAACGAGCACTTTCAATGAGTTATGAATCATGACACCCGATGTGATGCATTTTTATTGGCTTTTATTTGGCAGAAAGTGTCCCACATTTGTCGGTCCCAACAGGAATTCTTCGAATCCTCTGAAAGTACCTGCATTAAATGAATATGAGATACTCTTGTGGAGAAATGAGTAGAAGCGTCTCATAATAGAAGCCAGTTGACCAGTAAGGAGGTCATCTAAGCGTCCAAAGCTGATTGGATAGACTTCCTTCAATGGATAATGTTTAATGGATTCAATTTGGATGGTGCCCATAATTGATTCAGGGTAATTGTGGGGAATTGTAGGAACGTTTAACATGGATTAGCGAGACTGGGGTAATTTTGATATCGGTATTCAATTCAAGTTTAATGGAGGACATTTTGAACGTCAGATTATGAAATGAGCAGTTAAACGTAGTCTTATTCATCCCAAAAGTGCTTATGCAGTGACCAATAGTCGTCTTTCAAATAAGCCAACTCTCGGAATTTCTCGGGTTTTTTTGGTGATAGATTTATTCACTATGATTTCTAATTACATGTCTAATGAGTTTGAATGATAACGACCTTGAGGGTTTGATGTAACTACTATTCTCAGATAACAGACAGAGTTGTTGATCGCAACTTTACACTGACGTAAAAGGAAATTTTGGGGTCGACAAACGTCAATCGAATGTCAGTGTGTCGAAGTCAGAAAGATGTAGGACGGCGATTCAATTATTATGCTGACCATCCATGTACCTACTAAAAGCATACGATACGTCACGGATAAACTTTTGAAACCTGGTGCAGCATTGTTATCAGAAAGGTCGTGGATGATACATTTGAATTCAAATGTTAATCAACAATACTATAACAGATGATATCAAGATGACGCATAACCTGGTCACAAAGTGAAATACGCCATAAAACCCATCTAATCTTACATGAAGCTAGATTAAAACACTTTCCACGTACAATTATAGTCACATTATTGTTGTATAAGTTTGTTATTAAATATCGCTTCATATTGAGCAATCTCGTGAAATGTCAACGAAAGTATTAATAATTACATTTTGTCATTAGTTGGCACATTTTCCAGCTTTCATCATCATTGAACATATCAAATATTGCAATAACAGACTTTGATGTGTTTCAAATGAATTAGTAAGGTGAACAATAGATACATTATGACGGGGGTTTCTTAATTATTGACTTGATTAGAATAGGAATAATATCAAACAAACCATTGAATCTAATAATGTAAGTATTTTCGTAATTTATTAAAAATAATTTTTACACCCGGATTTTTATCAGGGAAATTCGTACTTGGATAACTGCACTTGAATCTTATAACGAAACAAATAACCAATGACAGGTTAAGGCGTGTTATGACAGAACAATGTGTTTTAGTAACTCCGGAACGGCAAACAATCTCGTTAAAGCATGTGGGACAACATGGCGATCCCAGTTCACAGTAGGTTTAGAAAAGGTGCACTCTCTCCGCAAATATCGATATCATCATTAGAACAATACAATGATGAAATAGCTGCATCATCGGTGTAAACAAGGGTGCACAACAACCTCCTTGGTTTACCAAATTCATGCACTGTTGATGTTCCAAGGCTTATTAAGGGATGATATCTTGACATCGTTATCCACATTTGAGATGAGATGGCCTGGAAACTATGATTTCAATTCAATAGTTTGGTAAAAAGGGTCACATGTTTCAATTATATGTCTAAACAATCTAAGATGATGGCCAAGGTGAAAGTGTCAGGTAATGTACTATTTACCAAGGTCATGGTCAAATGATTTAAAATTATAGCGTCCTTCTATTGATATAATAAGGGATACATATCTAAAGTATCAAAGGCTGACCAATGACCAATTAAACTTTAGAACCAAGGTTAAAGTTCTTAGTTTGAAAGGAGAGAGTGAAGAGCTCTAGCTTGTTCATTGGAAATAACGCAATACATGTTTATCAAATTTGTCTGTCAAAATCGTAATAGTATGTAATGAATTTATGAAAGATTGATAAAAAACTGGAAGAGGAGTTGATATTGCAAGACAGTTACTGTTTTTTCCGATTATGGATCATGCTGATGTATATCAGAAATCTGGTCAAAACCTTCGAAATTTTGATAAAATCTGTGGGATGAACTTATTTATCACGACAGGTACCCTTTTAGGGTAGGGCGGATGGACGATGCCACGAACACAAAAACACTATAGTCTTCCTGCAGGGGTTCAAAAATCTCACGTCACCTGACAACCAGACTGTTTTAAGTCAACAAAACATAGTTCTGAGATAAATGACCTAGAAGTTTAATTATCTGTAATTTAAGGACTATTCTGTAGTTTTGTTAAACAAATGTCGAATACACTTACTTGAATAGGAAAACATCAAAATATTGTTCGTTAGTATTGAAATTTTCCACAAATATCAAAAACATGTTTGGAGATAAAAAAAAAATACTAGAATGAAAGGTATTTGCCTTAGTTCCAAAGTGTTCTATGTCTGAAAAGTTAATAAGGTTACAATAATTTGACTTTAACTGTAAACAAATGAACAACATTTTTTTCTAAATTTCAACACGGTAATTAAACGATAAATGAGAGAAATAATCTCATGCTACGCACTGTATAAACAACCCACCTTAAATTCTTTTAAAAATTCCCCTCCCACATACATATACATTTTTATATTTTTATCAATTTTCTCTAGATACACTATGACAGTTACTGTATTTTACAGCAGTTTGTCACCTTACATAAAAACCAAAAATAATTTAGTTGGACTATAAATAATACTCTGTTGAATTTAAAAGTAAAAATATATATGACTCGTAAGTGAAAATATAATCATGTGAAAGTGCAAGATATTTTTTATAGTCTCAAGATCATTGCCTCGATTTTTCAAAGCTCTCTTAGTTAAGATAGTCGTAGGCCAATGTTAATGGCATTTACAACCATCAGAATTACAGAAGTGAAAACTAGTTATATTAATATGTCGAGAACTGCTGGATGTATCTGAAAATTACCATTGTAATACTTATCAGTTCAGTACAGTGAGAATAAACAACTTATAGTTGTGCTTAGTGAGCGAAAACCGGACAAAGGCGCTCGCCAATAACTCAAACATAATTTCGGAAACTTCTCTACAGCAGACACAACTACAAATACCGTATGGTAGTGTAAGTAAAACACATAGGCAGTAGAAAAGCAAATGGGACGTTGAATTACTTAAGTAACAACAATATTTTGGGACATACTCTGGGTCCCTTTAATCTCAATATGAGTATATCTTTTTTGCTTAGAGCATTATTCAAACTGCGGTTCAGAAGGAGAATATAGCTTCCTGAGAATGGAATGGATAGCAGCTATGGCTCATAGCCACCCCGAACATTTACAGTCTCCCGCATTCCCAAAACAATGTATTGAATATCTCTCTTACTATTGGTTCTACAGACGAAGTTTATTCATGTTTTTCTATGCAACAGGCCCACTGCACGTACAGAAAATTGTTATTACAAATGAGATAATTCATAAAACTTCATAGCATGACATATGTTTCTACACAAATTAACACGAACTGCAATATTACAATCTTTCAACAGGTGTCCTTAAATCGGAGAAGGCATATTAGACAAAGATGAAATTACATTTATTTCTACAAAGTGAATGTTCAATCGGAGACAGTGTCTGCACAAGCGCTGCATCTATAGTCATTCGGCAGCCAAATCGGAACTTTATATAGTTTATGCTTGCCTCATTGGAAGAGACCTGATTTCTGTAAAATGGGACTCTGTATACAGAATTGCTTTGAAAGTTTAGTTATCTGCCAACTTGTAGTCCCAAGATTTTGGTATAGACTAGTAAGCCATGTTTATCAACATTTCAAAGACACATTCCTAAAGGAGTAAGAATTTATGCCTATTAGCAGTGACAGCAGAACAAAATGCTGTCACTGCTACTAAAATGGTGATTAAGAAATATTGCGAAAAATGGGCTTCTTAGCTTAATTCGTTTCTTGAAGGGATCAAAAGAAGGAATGAGAGGAGCAGGTCTTACTGAAGAAACCCTTATCTAGATCATCTCAGTCTTAATTTGTGTGCTAAAATCAGGCCGTTTGATTCTAACTATGATTTGAGGTATAAAAAAGTAACATTGAGCAAAATTAAGACACAAGTATTCTCCCAACATCCTAATCCTATCCATTAAAGTAAATCTTACAGCATTTTAAATGTTAAGACAATGAGATATATAAATTAGATTTTAGAAAAAAGAAGACAAATTTTAAATGTTCTATCTAATTTCATAACTTTCTATCTAAATCTTCATTTAAACGATGATGTGCCAAAGTTTATGATTTAATAATTAATATGTTGATATCGTACTTGAAATGTTATCTGACTGGATTACATCACCATCTAAACCAATGAATAAAAGAAAGTTCCAAATTGTTCTATGTTCATGTCACGTTACCAAATCAACCGTAATGATTGGATTAGGTAAATAGAACAGTCTGGATCTCAGGATTTGTTTAAACGTGTGGAGTTAGAACATATGAAATCTTTTGGAAACAACTTTCTCAGTTGACTATCGCCTTAAACATGTGTATGGAGATAGAAATTTCTGGGTGTTTTCACCAAAAGTGGAGATGTATAGAACACTCTGGTTCTCAGATGACGGTCACAGGTGAAATTAAATAGATCCCAATAGCTGTCCTTTTTTTGTAGATTATTGAGCAAAACTAAAGAGAAGTTACATTTAAACAATTCTAGCTAAAAAGGAATAGTTATCTATAACACAACATTCATTTTCCACTTCCAACTACATCAAATAATGATCATTACTATCATCGTTAGACGAGTTTGTAATTGAAAGAATGTTGATGTGTTCATGTGAAACAGATCGTAAAAAGTACCTGAAAGAAAGGTATGTATTCACGTAACCACTGGTAGCTTATACTTTCATCGTAAAAATAAAATGTATCGCATTTTGATTGTTTGCATTTGAGGAAATTCAACGGATGGCACTGATAAAGTGATATTCTAACAATTAGTCGTAACGTACGGACACTGAGAATAGGGAGTACATGGTACATGAACTTCTTCACTTAACACGCTCTCATCGTCATCCATCTTTTCTCTTTTCCTTCTGTTGTATGAATATACAACAAATTTATGATGACACATCGAATTGATTTATGCATAGATTGTTCGACGATTTACGTGAAAAGTGTATGAATCCCATACAGGCGATCATTTAAAACGTTGTGTACGACATTGTTGTGAATGGCCTGAGTCACCAATGATGTTCATCTGTGAGGAATTCAATTCACTGACATTTTTTCTGACTACGGCAGTCATGATATTCCAGCACAACTCTCAACTTTTAGATACATAAATTCCGCCATACTGTAAAGGTCAAGTGTCTATAAAGCTGAAAAAACATACAATGTAGATACATAAAATGGTTTATTTCTGGTGGAATGAAATGTCACATGCCAGCCATTACTTTAGGACATAAATATTTCGGGAACTGCCTTTCTCTTACACAGTCGGTGTTGTGCTTGAATTAATATTCTTTACATATATCTGTATATCGTGATCTTTATCAAATTGATCAAACTTTTGTTTTATTCAGTGACAAAACAACGTGAATAGTTTAGTATTTTGATGTCCTCCCAGTAAGCTTGAAATTGTAAGTAAACTACTCCTTTATCTCATCCCTTTTCAACAATTTACATTTTAACAAACTAATCCTTTCAATGTTTTTGTAGTTAACCTATCATTTTCAGTACAGAACCACAATAATGTGAATAATAATGGAATATGATTTTTCAAAATGATTTCAGTAGGAAAACAATGAAAGTTAAAAGGGCTTCTATACTCTTGCTAATATGAAAAATTTTATGCATAGAATATACTTTTTCTGTTCTGTTCTCTTAGATTGACATGCTATATGTAGTTTTTTATATGAATAGTGTACTCTATTGTCATGGATATTCATTAATATATTCTGAACAGGCGATGTTTCGACTAATTTACTAATGTCATCTGTTCTCTTCTGTAAGATTAAATAAATTCCACTTTGCTTTGAATTAAACCTTAATGATGCTGCTCGACGTAATTCGCTAACACAATTTTGCATTCATTGCAGTCCACTGAATAAAAACATTAATCGTAAAGCTACTGACACATCCGCCTGTCTGAATATCGATTCATAGATACATGATGTCGATCGTCGCCATACCCCGGACCTGATTCATCTGTGTGGTAATAGATGATTCAAAGTCAGCAAAAGTCTGTTTGGACGATGATGTGATGATAGAGCGAATTACTCAATATGCCCTGTTATCATATTTAATCATTGTGAGATACTCCATGGTTCAATTTCTTTAATGGCATTGCTTGTTGACGATGCGTCACACAGGGTCATGACATGCGATTAGTTTTAAACCTTTATCCCTATTGTATTGGCGAATTTCACAGCAAAATTGATAATTTCCTGCTGTTGATGATTTCCTCATACCTTTTTATTTGTCATTATTTACTCACGCAATGTCGTTTGTACAAGAAACAGCCCTATAGTTTGATGATTAAGAGGGCTTGACATTCTTGAGGCAAAACTTAAGAGCTGACAGGAGGATTAACTACAGGGATACCTTTCAGAATTAATGTTAATTCCCTTATGTAGAATGCTGAAATAAAGACATTTGTTAAAGATAAAACCAACATCAAATGCCCTAAGGCTTGAAGTGTTGTCATACACGATTACTTACAACGATTAGGGACGCTACCACCAATTAATGATTTTTGATCATGAATTCAAGTTCAAATGTTACTTTTACAACATTGAATGACTTCGTAAATATCATGAATTCAAATATACTAATGTTCAGGCGTTATTGTTAATTAAATTACGTACATTGTATAGTTTCATTGGTGTCTGTAATAACTCCTTAACGGACTTAACATTTTAAACATAGTGATTATGAATGTTAAGTCTAGAATCGCGATAACTGGCATCTAAACTTAATGAAAGACTTTATTTCTAATTATTTCCTATTCTATTTCGAAAATTAATTGATTGTACATATAAGAACACCGTTGAGTGTTTGCAAGATTCTATTGTTGTCTAGTACACCTTTTGTTTATATGTCGCTGTTGCATTTCTTTTATTGCAAGCAACATCCCCTTTGAATCACCGTCAAGCCGTTAAACAGAAGCATTAACAATGAGTTTCACTGTTGTCTACTGCAAACAGAGCTGCTATGGCTGAATCTGCAGAGAGTGTTGACGATGGAAATCGAATATAAGACCACGTGTAGTCCCAGGGCAAACGTAAACGTTGTGAAACCACCCACGCTCCCACACGACCGTCGGCCTTTGCGCCGGGGCAATTGGATCCACAATACCATGTGCATGGTCGCTATCAGAGGTATGAAAAGTAAAGTCATTTAGAGACCAGAGTGCCATTGGCCAATGTTTCCCTGTAACGCGCGGTACAAATTAAATCAGAGCTCACGTAGTGGAGAGGAGCAATGCTTAAGTCTCCCGGGGCCAAAGCGCTGAATCCTTCCTGCATACACAATGGCCCTAGTTCCTAACATCCGACATTCCCGACCATGTCCTACACGCTATTAATTAGAAGCGTTAAATGGGTGATCCTCTTGTATGGCTACAACAATTGATGACCTTATTTATATAAGACTTTAAAGGAAGACAATTTGAAAATACTATTACCGTTTTTAATCCATTCCATTGATATGCTTAGCGAAGAAAGCGAAAAAGATTATTCTAAAAATGGATTAAATCTAAAAATGGATACATGCCTGTAACATTCTCTACCTAAAGAGGTAGCTCCGTCAAATAATCATTAACAACCTCTGTTCTAAAACGAGCTCTTCTCTGGCATCCGGCAGGTTCCCCTAGCGGGAAAATATAAATCCAACATAATATAACCTTCAAACATTTCAGTTGTTGTCACAGAGGCCTATACACTTATGCAGTTGCTAAATGAGGCGAATGTGTTATGGAAAGACGACTTAAAGTGCAAAGTGTATATTCAAATAAAGTTTACCTTTCCCGAAACATACGGAAATACCTGGGGCGTTTTGAATGATAACTTTTAAAACGGCGTCGCTGATTACACAACTAACTTTGTTTGCATCCAATCAGGCTTCCATATTTCTAGAACGAGAAAAGCTCTTATTAGGGCAGAGGTTTAGTCATTTAAGACGGGAGAAAATCAAATTCGATTCATTGACCTTGGTTCACAGACTTGATATTGAAATCGTAAGGTTCATTATCACAATAATAGCTGATTCACCGTCTCGGATCAAGCATCCTCGATAACCCAGGCTAAACGTTCCAATAATTCTCCACTACAACCCTAGATCCAATTTACAGCTGCATCCAGAAAGTTTGTTCGCATACTTTACAACTTTAGTGCAAATGATTAATCTATAATGTCTTAAATGCATTGTGGTATTCAACTAGAAACAGATTATGATGTGTTTTACCTGAAGAGGTTTACCATAAAATATGCTAATTTCATATGGGTCATTTAAGGAAATGTTTTGACAGCTCGTTGAAGTAACCTGTGGTCACATTTTCAAAAACTGCAATTTTTTATTTTTATTTCTAAAACCCAAAATATGCGATCAGCAGCGTCAGAGATGTTTTATGCTTAAACAAGGGTCTCGTCATGAATGTTTTTGATTTAGTAATGTCGTCAATATTGAAATTTTTATTCAAAAGTAAATGAAAACGAATTATTTTTACAAAGGAACCCTTTAACATCTTTCACGTCTTTTACATTACAAATGGTTGACACCCCTTACTTGATAGTCATATTTAATATTTTAGAATGATTATTGTACACATGAAGAAAGGTTGATCCTTTGACCATGCAGTTAAAGTATTGCATAATATTTGCACTCACATATACCAATAAGTTAACATATTTCCGGAATGCAGCTGTAGACTTGATCCAATAAATTCATAACCTACCTTTTTCTGGACTTTTTAATCCAATCAGCAGTCTACGCCAGCATGTCTCGTGTACCAGTGAAATGGCTTCTATCAATGAAATACTTCTATCGATAAACAGTAAAGGCGTCGGAAGAATTGAACTTCGATATTGTTTGTAAGCAGCTTAGCATCGAGCACATTTGTTCAAGAAAAGATATTGGAACAAATTTAATGATTATCAAACGACTGAGGCGTATCTGAGTTGTTACTGTAATCGAAACATTTACCCAGACGCCGTCGACTGATGTGGGCCATGCGGGTTTGACGGTGGCATAGGCGTAATCGGGCACGTGTGATATTTACTGATGAGAGTCGGTTTTGCCTGTACAGAAATGATGGCCGAGATCGAGTGTACAGGCGAGTTGGCGAACGTCCAATTGCGCTCAGCAAGTGCAAGCATTTGGAGGTGGTAGGGTGATGGTTTGGGGTGGGATCTGCGGGGATACGAAGACCAGGCTAGTGGTTATTCATGGCAATATGAATGCTCGGAGATACAGGGATGAAGTTTTACAACCAGTCGCCGTTCCATTCATCCACCAACAGCAAAGAGGCATCGTTTTCCAACAGGAATGGCAAAGGATCACCCCTGACGTCTTTCGCCTCCTGACGGGATGGCCTGTATTATTGCCAATGGAGGTCTTTCTCGCTATTGAGTTCGGTATTGGTCTCTTGTGCAAGATGAATGACACTTGATGTGATCTCTGTCCATGTGTAAATTTACAATTTGACACTAATGATCTTCGATTGAATATTGCTCTGTTTTATGGACAAACAACTGTATGTACCATACTCTAGCGTAAAATTTAACACTTTTTAAGAATAAATAACTATTTCACAAATACCTTTATTTGTTTACATTTTATGCCCGTTTAAACATCTGTATACTTTCTTTTGAGCACTAGTTTATTAAAAACGAATATGATGTAAAACGGCAATGAAAAGTACGTCGTTACGATAAATGTGACATGGCCATTGGCCTCAGTCTGATTAAAATCGGCCGTTTACCGAGGAATAAAAGTTTTAAAATATTTACTTTATCGACATTCGAACTCGGTCTGTACAGGGCTTTTCTCTTCACACGGTCTCACCGCAGCCACTGTCGAGAGAGTCAATATTTTGAAATATTTATTCCACAGTCTATGTTAATCAGATTGCTATAGACCACTTTAATGCATGAAAACAAATTGCGACATGTACAAATTCGAATATGAATATAAGAGTACTAAAATCAGTCGAATTAGGCAAAGAAACTCAGCAACATAGAAAATGAAACGTTTGCTAGCCGATTTTTCTCCATGGATATGAATTGCTAACTATTTCCCTGAAGATACATTTAAAATTAATCATCGTGAATTTACTAGTTTTGGAAAATCCAGGGAGGTTCATGCTTACAACTCCGTTAACAAAAATCGTTTCCTAAAACGGTCATACTGCTGTCGTGTCGTGTATTAATCATATTCATGTTACCGTATATTCTCTTTATGGGATCAGGTAAAAAATTGACGCCGGGTGCATGGTAGTTTGAAAAATGGACGTAGTTTTATTATCTACATATATATGAATAGAATGTTGACTTATTTTTATAACGCAATTTAGAACTGGAAAACATTTGCCAAGATAAATGACTTAATACAATTTCCAATCCATCAAACGTGATTGTTGTGATTTTAAACCATTCCTTTATATTACTTTTTTATTTATCATATGTTATCATAAAATGCGTCTCGAGTAAGTTAATCACGCTTCATAATGCCAATCCCATGATTTGTTGATTGAAAAAGGGTAATTTCGCGATATAAAAAGAGAAATTGAGGTTTTGTAAATCATGCTATGACAACGTCTCTCAGTATGAATGCTAGTCATACAATATAATTCCTAAACAAGTAAATTCTTGTCTATACCAAATTGTAAAAGCTATAACGTAATACAGAATGTTTATTGCCGAGCTAAAAATGAAAGGAGAAGTCAAAGTGAATCACGTCATTGTGCGTATAAACATTACACTGTGATTCGTTCATAAGCACATTCTATAATCAATATTTCTATAATATTATTATTTCGTAAGTTGATAAAATGTACTGTATGCCTGTAATCCTTGAGTATTATATATTGAGTGAGTGAACTAAATACACCCAAATCAAACAATCATTTTTTTTAACAATTGATACTCATCGTCACTTGCATTCAATCTACATATCTACTTATCTAAAACATCTACAACGTGATTATGCTATTCTTCAAGTTCATACGTAGATGACATTGGCTTCAAGAATTCATATTGACATTATTCGCTATCTTTTTTTCTTGTATTCCTGTATTATGTATTTTTCAGTATTAGAAGATGCCTGTCTCTAATTGACGGCGAGTCTCGAATGGACATCAGGTCTCGAATGGACGCCAGGTTTGAAATGGGGGCAAGGTCTGGAATGGATGCCGAGTCTGGAATTGACGCAAGGTCTGGAATGGGGGCAAGGTCTCGAATGGACGCAAGGTCTGGAATGGGTGCCGAATCTGGAATTGACGCAAGGTCTCGAATGGGGGGCAAGGTCTGGAATGCACGCAAGGTCTGGAATTGACGCAAGGTCTCGAATGGACGCAAGGTCTGGAATGGGTGCCGAATCTGGAATTGACGCAAGGTCTGGAATGGGGGCAAGGTCTGGAATGGGTGCCGAATCTGGAATTGACGCAAGGTCTCGAATGGACGCAAGGTCTGGAATGGATGCCGAGTCTGGAATGCACGCAAGGTCTGGAATTGACGCAAGGTCTGGAATGCACGCAAGGTCTGGAATGGACGTCAGGGCTGAGGTCGTCAGATAACATAGACGATGTGGGCGTCAAGTAAAGGAGATGCGGTATCTGATATGTGAAACTTCATTTCAATAAATTAATTTCGTGCAATAAAATAATTATTTTGCAACAGCGACATTTCAAATGAATCCCAGGTTTACTGGATGTTTGCATGTCCCTAAAGTCGCTGCAGCTGCAGATGCATGCAGCGCTATTTCACTTCACGCCATGGCAATTGATATCCGATACGACACATCAGATTGTTTTATCACTTCAGCACAAGTACTGTTATTGCGCTCTTTATTCAATAGCTGCTAACAGGTATGACGCGTTAGATACTTGTGTCACACTGTGTAATACTTTTAGCAAGACGATGCACTTGTACATATTGCATTAATGCATACATACCATCTATGGCCTAAATATCTTCTTGCAAGTTATTCTTGTCAGTATTGCTGCTGTGTATTTATGGCGTTGTTTTCCAGAATTATGCATGGATCAGAGCTTATGATTTTGGTCTCTGAAAATTCCAGCAGGAAGCATGCATATTGTATGATTTTGTGTAAATTCCCGCATATTTGCTGCCATGATATGACAATGTATGCTTGAATGAAATGATGGCAATATTTATTGATAACTCATGACATTATCTGCTTAAATGACGTCACAAGAATATCTCCTTAGATTGAGCTTACATCTGACGTGATCTTACAATACCTGCTTTCTTTACGTCATTACAAGGCTTTTTTAAAATTATTTAACGGATGCAGAATTGTGGCATATGCCTCCTATATAACATCCCTGCATTGCATGCTTACGTTATACTGCAACATTTTGCTTATCGAATATGTTGAATTGAATGTCATCATCGATTTAAAGAACTGTATATCACCAAGACAATAGTGTGTCTCGATGCCATAATTGATAATCACATTGCATTGTTGCTTAGATATCTATTGTTTACTAACAGGAAAACAATGCAAACAAATCATACACATGTAGGAAGGGGGCCATCGTAAAATATGATGCGTTTACTTCTTGACTGTAAAGGCTATATCAAATTTCCTAATTTCACCAACTTAGTTTCACATAAATGTCATTTGTTGCAATGCTGCAGAAATCTTATTAGCATAATTATGCAAAGTTTCAGTCACTGTCTGTCGAATTATGTCTTGATGTGCACATTTTGCTGGAGGCACCGTACATGCATTGTATCACTCATCTAGTGACAGCAACAGTCTCAACACTTGATCCTTGTGTTAGCAAAAGCTTGACGCGGGTATCAGAGAATTATATCAAGTTAAAACGTAAAGCGATTTTAGTTGTGAGTTTTATAATGATTTGTTACTGACAAACTGGAAACTGTATGAACATTATGACGTTGTAATAAGATCATCATTCCATACAACCTTCTGAAATGAAGTGTGATTAACTCACCAGGGACAATCATAAATGCTATACCGACAAATTCTCTGATATTGGATCGGCAGGACATACATGGGTACCTTTGGTTAATTTATCCTACCAGTGATGCTACATCTTAATCTTTCACACCAAAGCTTTGTTTAACATTAATTTGTTTGAGCGAGACCAACCAATACATCTTTGAGTATGATTTTACAGAATGTTTTACTTATTTTCAAGATGTCATGTTATTGACTTTAATGATATAACGTTGACTGCAATTTAAAAATTTGCATGGACTTGCATGGACTTCATTATTCATGTAATGACGTCACTGTCTTCTGCGATTCAGCGGATTCCTTTTGAAGAATCCCCTACTCATTGACTATTCCGATCATTGGGTTGTAAGGTTATAAATTTCTATTTGTTACAGAGTCTACTTTTAAGCTTTAAGAATCTAAAACATGAACACAACTATGAAAATAAGCTTTTAGACGCAGGTGGATCAAGATTCGAATATGCAGTCCTTCGGTGTATTATTCTGCGATAACATGGTTTTTCAGAAAGATACATGTGTTTCATGTGTGTCATTCGACAGATAAAGCTACTTTTATAGCTTGATATTTGCAGGTGGAATGCGGAGTTACGGCTAAAAATTGCATCGCGATGCGTGAAAGAATAACAACCACTTGCATGGACGAATCCATTTCAGGGTTGTGTTCCACATTTTTTGTTTTATTTATGAGTAATGTGATGGAATTAATTAAAAATGTAAAATGATGATCGTTATTAGTATCATGAAGTCATGCGTGGATTAAGATAAAGAATACATTCGGATTCACACATTCTCCATCACTTAAACAGCGTTTCGATTGTAAGTTATAGTGGCTATGTTGTTTCTGTTGAGATTTATTTGCTTTACGTTAACAAACTGTATATTTCGAGTTATATATTAGCCTCAATAAATAAAAAAATGAGTCACTTTATTCAGGTTTTTATTAATAAATTCAATATGTTATTCAAATTGATGTTTTTCTAACGTTTCATAAAGTGTGATTCATTGGTCATTAACCTGATTGTTATCTTATTTATACTAAAATGTCTTAAAAAGTGAATACTTTTACTAAACATTTTACATTAAAGAGAACGATGTAAAGCTTTCCGCATCAAGTGTACGAGTGTGGACCACTTAGATACCAAAGTCTGCCCTGTCAGTGCATACGAAATCGTAATAGTTGCTTTGCCAGGCCATGTCAAAATCGGCCTCGTGACAAGATAGGCGGGTTTCATGGATGACCCTGACCTCAAACAGAAAGCGAAACTGCCCAACTGACGATATCAGATTAAAAATAATTATTCCCAAATATTGTCAGGGAAAATGTGTTTATATTTAAAATTTTAATTATTCCAATCGATATCATTTTATTTCATTAAAAAAACCACAAACTAGGTCTATAACTATTTCACCAACAATACGAAAACAGCGATATGGGAATACCAGAGTAACCTCCCTTATTTGTAAATCTTCTTAACTCTCTGTACAAAGCAGAGGTGAGTATTTTTCAAATGCAGATTTGATATCTGTGGTTCGTGACGACTGATGTATGTAAATAGCAGAAAGTAAATAAGCTTGAAAGGTTTTTGAAGATCATAAGATTCTCCTTAGTTACCCATTGTCATCGGCTCCGCCTCATGAAATACAACATTATAAACTGTCAGGAAAGTGAATCACATGAAGAGTAGAATGATTTTTTCACTGACATCGCATCACTACTAGTGTTTGTAAAAAATGTTCATACCTTAAAACTTAGTTTTCATTATTATCAAAACAAAATAAAAATGTCAAATTTTAAAACACGTGCGAATACATTATCTAAGTCATTTAGGAACAAAATTATTTACCGTTTAATTTTTATTTATTAAGAATTTACGTTAGACGAACGTCGAAATGACAAACCCTAAATAGATACATGTAGAACATGAGTGTGTCAACCCAAAGTAAATCTACACTATGTCAGTTAGCCATGTTTATAGTTTTTGCTTTGAAACATAGAATGTCTATGATGTATATCCTGTTAACTATTTATGGTTGATTATTTTGTGAATATTATGATCATTGGGCCTGTGGCCTTTTCAACACGTTAATGATAAAGCATGATCATGAGAGTCTCAAACCGTATCAATTGCTATAAGTGAGGGCATAATACCCAAACAGAAGTCAAATGGCCTTTTCCCACTTGCTTGGTATCCATGTTCACCATGCTTAGTAATAGTACCTTCTGTGAGGAAAGGTAGAATGTTTTAACTTCTTAACAGATGATTTAACGGTAACTTAGGCCAGCTTATGTTGTAACAGAAGACCGGCAATATCCAGGTTTTCAGGCTTCATTAGACGCCGTTTGGACGTTTATTCCGACGCTGTTAAATACCATCACGTGAATTATATATAGTTTCTGTTTAACGGTAACCTATGGAACAAACGGATTTATTTCTTTTCAGAGCTCGTATCACGAACAATGAATTCAATATTGTGTGGATGAATCCCGTTTAAAGGCGGGTCGTAGTAGAATTTGTTATAAGAAGCTCGTAGCGAAAATACCGCCCGCCCTTAATAAATACGATCTATATTTCAATCAATAGGAAATGTGATTGGCAAGTAGGACGAGCATTTCGTATCGGTGGGGGCGGCCATAGGCCTAGCCATGAGAAACTGTTTGACGTAGAACGGTTTCATGAAATAGTTTACGTATAGCAGCCTTCTCACTCCGTTGTCACAAGCCGTTACTAGGATAGTCCTTGATGCCTACGTTGTCTTAACACCTTCACAAAGACAGTTCGGAAAGCATTCTCGGCATATATGGTCCTTCCATTCAATACGGTGCTTCAGTAACTTCGAGATGCAAAATGTATAAAGACTTACGTAAGTTCGGTGTCTTTCAGTGTGGAGGTGAAATCGGGTGTGAAAAGTATTGGTGACACGCCAGGCAAGTGATATCATTTCTCTCTTGTACCGACGATTTGAAGCATCTCAACTCTGTTAATCATGTACAATTGAAAATTACAAAGATTACAATCAGAGTCAGAGTTGTGAATGTTGTTCCCTTTAGTCTACATTTTAATTCATTTAATCTTTATACCTTTTCCGGAATACAAAGTTTTAGATAACGTTTTAACAATGTACACAATGTTATTGAATGAATGATATGCCAAAGGCGAACTGTTGTGTAATGTCATACCAATGCGTAGAAAAACCTTTGGCGTAGTGGTATTTTGAATTTCTTAACACCAATACTGAGAGAAATAAACATAATATTTAACGACATTCAAACTTTGATTTTTGTATCGATTAATAAATTATTCAAACGAATTGATATTTCCCTTCCCTTATCTTTTAAATTTGATATATGGCACATTTGAGCAGCAACTCCTCCCCCTCCCTCCTCCCTTCCTCCCCCTACCATTCACAGTGTATACTGTAGCGAGTGAGTGCGAGCTTATGCTCTCCCCACCACCCACACCACATAGCCTAGCCATAAAGCGATGTACGTGTTTCCCAGCCTAGCCTGCCTCCTGCATCCTACAGTAGCGGCAGCATATCGGGTGTGCTGTTGAACCAGTGTGCTGACCGGGCCCAGCGAACACCCTACCTACCGACCTACCTACCTGTACAGATGACGCTATCAGACAGGCTACCCTCTTGCTGGGACTGAGCTTATGATTGCGTTATCTTTTTATGTTGCAGGCCTATCTAGCCAAAAGCTTCAAAGAGCCAGCGCGCTCATGTGGAAACTATGCATATACTGACGTTTTCATGGGTGAGTGGAACCATATTTGTATTTGTAATAACAATCATTATTTTTTGTCCGTCATTTATTGATCTCTCTTTCTGAATGACAATGTTTGTTAAATATTTATCTGCAGGGAAGATTATTTCTACTATGTCAATATGAGCATGTACTGCTGATCAAAGAACGTTCTTGTGAATGGATAAGGCTAAATATAACCGCTGTAAATATGTTTAGTCCCACAAAGCGCGGGAAATATCTAATCCAATATTTGTTCCGTATGTTATACAGCTGAAAGTTAATGGCTATTATGTGTCGTGCCGCCCATGAGAGAGCCATATCCCAAACGCTTGAACCGGTATTTTGATCAATACATATCTAGTAAACGCTATAATGTGCGGCTTAGACAGACCCCCTTTCTTGAACATACCAATGCATTGTACAAGAATGAGAAGGTGGTTCCTTAAAAGTTTCAGGCAATACCATATGTCTAACCTGCTTAAGGGTATTGATCACTCAGAAGCAGGATAAACTGAAGAGTGGTCCGTGTGACTGTGGATCTTATACAAGAGACTAGTTGAATGAAGAGCTAGTTCTTGCTAACAAGTCAGCACCTGCAGCTCTCGCCAATCTTTTGAGCTTCTGTGCCCATCACTGGGACTGTACCCACATGTGATTCAGATCCTCCAGCAGATTGCCTCACAGATAATTAGATAGTTTTGTGACTAGTTGCTATTCCTGATCTATGATTAATTCAACATCTGTTCTGCTAAGTAGCTTTTAAAATCACGGTTCGTAAACACACGATTATTTGCCTTTCATACATCTTTGGTCCCAACGCTATGTCGTCGCTTCCGGTTGATTAAACGATATTCTTATTTGAAAGCAAGAAGGGCAAACTATGCCTTATCGTGTTTGTAGACAATTAATGTACTGCAATCTTTCCATGGAGATGTGAACTGGTCACTGAAGTTGGTCAGCTGACTGTCATCTTTTATTCACGGGAGATGTATTATTAGAAAACTCGTACCATTGATTAAAACTTTAGACGAGCACGGGTGATGTATCGATTAATTGTGTGTTCAATTGAAAACTAAATCAAAATCAAACAGCTGTATTGTTTAACAAGATAGATGTGTCACTTGTGGCGTGCCTTCATTAGTTCATATTCATCATTGTATTCTATTTTGGAACCTGCACCTGGAGACCTGAATTGCGAACGTCGGATACGGCTCTGTAGGTTCATAAGAACATCTCCTTTATACTGCCGGAAATTTCATTTTTTAAAGATTTTAAAGTTCTGTTTTAGTCACTTTTACCTGTAGAGTACTTTGATGACTTCCTACTTCCATTATCTTTGATAAATTTCACTTGTTTGAAACACCAAATGTTTTCACCAAAACATAATAGGTTTCTCCTTAAACTGCTAGATGATCATATTTTAATCGGCTGATCTCCTCGATACCCTGATTTCTATCGGGCCAAATTCCTCTCATCGTTGATGGCTGGTTATTCGTGGCTATGGTTAGCGTGTTATTTTTCATCCAATGAAATGTCGATATGAAAGCGGCTTGAAGCAAATTTCATTTCATTTGCTTGTAATATACAGAGCAATACCAGGCATTTGCCAGATTGATGTATTATGGTACTGAAGGAGCGCTGCGGATTCAAACGCGCGTATGTAGCAGGTTGTTTTAGACAATAAATCTTATCAAATGATGTAACAATCTTTTCTGGTTGACCTACGTATAGGTATAGAGCCCCGATATCGGGATACGGTTGATTAACGATAATCCAATTTTGAGTTGTCAGTAGTATATACAATATTGAATCGTAATATCCGTATTGAAAGTTCGTAAACCCACACCTTGTGTGAGGAACGTGACCATAGGCAAACAATTAACATGAATAATGAAAACTTTATATCATTCTGTATCAGAATTGAAAGCAGAAAATCGATAATTTGATCAACTTGTTGACTGCTGCAAACCTGGATATGGCTATTGGTAGGTTATTTGTGTTTGTTCAGCTTGCTCCTCGAACTATTCAACTCTGATATAAACACCATGTTTCATACTTCTAACACATTTGAACTAATGGAATTTCGTATTCAAAATTTTTTTTTATTATTATCTGAAATGAGACTAGCTAGGATTTACTGTTCAATTCATCCAAGCACTGACGGCCGTACGTTAACCTTAATGGCCCTAAGCGTTTTAGCTTTTTTATCGATTAATTTATTTGACCCTTGGGTGTATGAATGTTTCTTTTAATTTCAAATGCTTGGATTCACCTTTACATGACTGTTTTACACTATTAATAGATTTGAATTTAAATAAATCGATTTTACTAAAGTTCACGTTTCTGCTCGGGACAGCTCACAATTATTTTACGTTTTAAAGATCTCTCTTTTCCATTCTTAATGTATCTTAAAAGGATATCGTACTGTTCTGCAACGTAAGAAATAAGGAAGAAGTTGCGTAGCATCTCTTGCCTTCACACTTCATTTCCATAGTGCACCTAATTATGTCATTATCAGTTATAATCATTTATCAATAACCCCTTTCAAACATTCGCTTATCTTAAGTTTAGTTATATCACATCATACGAAACCTTCATATGTCACAGTGAACTAATGTGTTCCATTTTCTATCATATGCTTCACTGGATGGACATCCACTTTTCAACTGATTTCATCTGCTTTACGCCGTTTTTCTAAAGTTACGGCAAATGAAATTTTAAGATCTCGATGTTCTGAATTTTTTTACTGAAACAGCAATAACTGGGTGAAGGAAGCGCTCCTAAGAAGCGTTGACCCCAGGTGGGTCATTCTATTGATTGTTAAGAGCCGTCTCAAAATATTTATACCGCCGTCTTCATAAGGCTCTTATGAGGGAATGAGAACTATATATAGCGCAGAAAACGGGTAAAGCTGGTGAATAGAAAGGAATGGTAATATATTGAATTGTCCATTTACCGTGACATGTATGTTAACGTTTCATGTTATTTTCTCACGGTATATTATTATTTAGATACGTATGGATTATTATCTTTAGGTGTAGGAGATTAAGGATGAATTAAAAAAAGGATTTCGTAAATATAGTTTCAAGTGAAAAACGGTACCAGTATATATTTAGTACGTAGAAATAAACTAAATGTCGAATAGCAAAATATGTTTGTAGTGAAAGATATAAGATAATTTACCAAGTAAGTGTTTACATTCCTTCCAATTGCTGCAAGATAACATCAAGTCTCACCCTCGAGGATAACAATCAAAACTTCCGTAAACAAACACTCTCAGTTATTTTTTAGTTATACCAACTTAGTTCATGAAGCCAATTGTTGTATATATAACTTAAGTTGGTTTCAAGTATCAATTAATTTCTTAACACCAATATCTAATCATTATTGCGAATTAGATTAAACTATATTATATGCAGCTACGTGCGTGTATCATCCTGACGTGTCTCAAAGTAATTGGAGCGTTATGTTGACGGTGGCCAAATGTAGATGACGTTGTTTATGACATTAGAAAAGTCAAAGGTATGAGACCTTTTCTTCAAGACAGCCTTCTCTTAATTTGAAACAATTGTTTGTTAGATCTAAGGTTATAAACTGACAAGCCGATAGAACAATTTGATAATAGCAAGTGACCTTTTCAGTGTTTATCGCCGCCATGACAGATTCATCTGAATGACTGACATTTACTTTGCAAAATCACTGGCAGCTTTAAAATTCAAATTAATATGCAGTGACATATCCTAAAATTCGTCAAAAGGAATACGTAAACGTATTTCTTATATCTATTTTCATGTATCTGACATTTAAGCATCTACAGTAAATGTACAGTGATACATAAGATGATGAGATAAGGACGTTTGGTGACAAAGATGTCAGCAATTATCCGAAGGGTCTCAAAACAGGCGGCTTAATGCTATCATAAATGAAATCAACAATCAATCAGGTTCCTATTTATAAATTTTAACGTTGTTTCGCAGTAAATGTAGGCCTCTTTGGGAAGGCTTTGTTTATTGTCTCGTTGATCAATAGTACAGGACTACTTAGTTAAACACAGGAAAAGGAACGACTTATATCTTAAGTTAGTCAATCGATGGCTTTGTTTTATATCAGTGTGATCTTCTTCCTTCTATGGCCTCTATGAATGAGAATGACGTAAATACCTATGTGGATTGCTTGGATCAATCGCTTTGTCTGGTCCTTCAAGTGGCACATTGTTGAAATGCAAATAAGATAAATATATGTAATTACCTAAAGGCAGCGTACTAAACGTTTTAACACAAATATCCACTAGCTCATCGATCATATATACGCATTCTCTCAAACCTATGTATAATAGATTATTCCTAAAATAAATTATCTGGTCAATCTTCAAGGGTTTCATGATTAAAATATGCAAATCATTTCAACTTTTAGAAAATCGATTACATTGTATATTCATGTGATCTCCGGTAGTGACTATTTGAGTCTAATTGAACATTGTAAATGTACAGCAATAATTGCTTAGGCTTTCATTCAGCTGCTTTATCGTGCGTAGGAGGGCAATTATTGATTCAAGCAGATCGACTTTTGTATTATATACTGGTAGAGACTATACTTTGATGAACTGTATGTTATGTTCGAAAGCAAACACGCTACTAATAGATTGCGATAAAAACGCTTTCATGTATAGTATGTGAAGTTTGTATTGGATACATTATCAACAATGCCAGTGTTTAATGTTAGTTATTGATACAGAAGCATGATACGCAAAAACTTGAAATACTCCACCAGTTCACGTTTCTACAGAACGCATCCGTTTTTCCTTTTATTTACATAATCCTCTCTTTATTTTGCTTCAGTTAATTTCAAATAATTAATACAAGCGAAAAGATTTTAGATCACGCATGCAAATCCGCATTGTCAGAAGGATATGAAACCAGGTTGCATTTATCTTATTATTCACATATTTCTATCTTTACTTAGTTTGTTCTTTATTCAGTTAGGAACAAAGTAGTTACTAAATAGATGTACTGTACTACTTTATTATGTTACTTGAGTATCAAGTGAATGTCTTTGTCTGTGCCATTGTATGTGCTTTTGTTGTAAACTTTGCATTCGACCTTAAACATACACGAATAAGTGCGCGATAGAGAGGACAGTCAAATGTCTGTCGCAATAGAGGAATGGTAACCTGAGAAAATGATTCGACGTCTCAGTAAAAAAAATTCAATTATTTATTCTCATACAATATATTTTTTCCAAAGGCATTTGAAAAAAACTTGAAACTTTGATACTTCACAATGGTTATATATATTTTCACAATAAAGTGTTGAAATCATTTTCTAAACATGTTTGGAAGCCTTGAACCAACCAAATGATTTTACCAATATCTATGTATGAATATAAAATTTTAGGAGATACACCTCAATGTAAAGATAAGGAATTCAGAAGTTGTAAATAAAACTATTTCCGTATTTTAAAATTTTAAAATATTGTTTCGAGGTTATCTTAGTTAAATTTTATTTTTTTTATTTGGTAACAATTTGATAAAGCCATTTATTGTAACACTGAATCAACTCAGTTTGACTCTAACACCTGACACCAACATCCATAATGCGAACTATGTTCAATCATGTTTGAAATTACATATTGCCAGGTCTATATGATCCTACTTGTTTTTTGTTTTAAATCAGTCCAAGAAATGCCGTTGTATGATCATGTTGCTGGGTGTACCAGTGCTATGTACTCAGGGGACGTTTCCTAGTGGTTGTACAAACATAGCCGACATTCACAGTCACCGACGAACACCACACACGTATAGATTCCAACAAAATGCCCTTTCAATTCAAGTCCAGTAATCGACAAAACCATGAATCGAATCTAGTTTTGTATATTGTATTACGTCAACTAGTCGATCAGGCTTGGCAAGAGAAGGGATGTGAACAAATGACAGGTGGTCTTGAGACCAGTTTGGGTAAAGCTCAAGGGTCCTATTTCTCTGTTCCGGTCGACTTCCATACACAACAACAATAACATCCTACGTTCACAGACTAGTATTCTAACTGCCCTGATCTTTTTTGTCTTGAATAATTGACGAGAACTGAAGTGGTGGTAGTGGTGTCCATCGTTTCAGGAATTTCTCTTGGAGTTTACCGATATCTTCTTTCCACTAATCCAACGTATCATTTAACAAGTGACGTTTGAACTTAAATTCAGTCGATATGTAGACAGTAAGTTATCGCCATGTGTGATTCTTTGAAGTCAATGTCTATTTCGTTAATGCCGATTACCTATTTATTCAAAACATGGTTTCTGAAAGAGATACAAGTCTTCGGTATTTAGATAGTTTTTTGGACTTGAAGATACAGATTGTGTTATAGCAACGTCATGTTTCGTGTGTAAGTCATGTCTAATTTGGAGCTGAGATGGATCATCACAAGGACAACTTCAAAGTATCCACAGTTTGCTTGATCTTAACACAGCATAAGGCATGTCAGAAGCTTCAGCTCCACGGTTAATGCTTCACGGCGTCTAATGAGAAGGCCTATCGATTAACGCTCTCAGCACTGATCAAAGTGAATAATACACGCTACAAATCTGAATTTATTAATAATTAGACCTCATATATATTGGCATATGTACACATTATTGAGACTTATATTAGGGCCTTGAAGGTTCTTGCCCATACGTTTGTGGATAGAATATTTCTACCTGGTTCATTTGTTTCGGATATCTGCCCTAAGAATATCATGACTTTGTACACAATTGGGTTCACATTGTATAAACAATACTGCAAGTTATAATATGTTATGGGTAAACAACCTTTCTGGACCACTGACGATTTAATATTTGAGCCGTGGTAACAGCATAATCGTGTGCAGTGAAATTGGAAATCACATGTGGTTCTTATCTGATAACACTGATATTTCACACACACATTGATATTTTCCCCTTGGACGGCTTGAGTGTTTTTATATTTTATTGTCACGTCAAATGAATAAACAAGTAACGTGTAACATTATGTCTGTAAGCATTTTGTTCTTAAACGACGATATGACATCAAACATGATTTACCTTCAAAGAATCTTATTTGTCTTCCCATTGATTTTGGAAATTATCCATTGGTGTTTTATACATGGTGTATGCTATAAAATAATTTAAGAGTTTTAACAGTAGCCTAGATGGTCTTTGTTCAGCGTTACAGATTAATAATGGCGTTTGCTTTGTATGGTTCAAATACTTGGCATTTTTACCCGGACCTAAACCTGTTAGTTTAAAACATTAGATAATCATGCGTTGGTGAATGTGCCTGGCGAATCATGTAGCATATCTTTTAGAGTGATTGCAGATATTTTGATGTGGCTAAATTCTCTCGCTCTTCAGATAGCCTCCGGATTGTTTTATAAATACTCTGTCAATTGCTTTACGATGACAGCTGCGATGAAATACAGATAGTCGTATTGCTACAAGATGTTGATAGAATTGGTCATGCTGGATAGAGTTGCCGCTGACTATGCACTCGATGGAATTTTAAGACTGTCAAGCACGTGAAACGCAGGTAAAAAACATGGCTTTACTTTATTTAGAGACACTGAGCAATAGGTTGAACGCATACGCCATGTCCGGCATACTCATTGCTCCGGTAAATGAGGACCTATTTGAATGGCAACTCTGTGACAAAGCTGTACTTTTGTTTTACGTCAACTCCCATTGAGATTGATTCAGCCTAATATAGATACACCATGCGTGAATGTCTCAGGACTAGTTTCAAATACGTCATTGTACTGATCAATAGGTATAAAACGCTCATACAAGTTCATTGTCATGCCGATAAACATAGCAACATGATGGGATTGCTCCATTGAAATGTTCACTTTTCAGTTTCAAACATATCTTTATGTATTGATAATTCTGTAATTGTGCTCCGACTTTATTTCATAAGTATATGTGAATGATAGTGTTGCATATTAAGTAATTGTACGTATATAAACGTTATTGAATAGAAACATAAAGCTTGTAAAATAACGGGACGTTAAGTGATAGGAGTGCGTTGTGTGACTGTGAGTCTCCTAACAAACCAACGAAAGACCAATACTCAAAATTCAAAGAAACTAGAATTTTGCCTTGACATGGTTGATAAATGTAATTTCCCAAAATAACATTGTATATTTGTAAAGACTTTTAAGTAATTAAAGGAAATCAATGATAATTTGTAACATGACGCAGAGCTTTTAACTGAAAATAGATGCCGGTTTGTCAGACCGTCTCAACGTCTCATAAATATGATGACATTTTTAATCTAGTGGTTGATGGATAATGATAATTAGTATGTTGCACTGTACACTTTAGCATTAAAGTCTGCATTAGCTCTCCAGAATTAGCTATTTAGAAAGGACGTCACCTGTCTCGTAGTTTCTAGGTTGTTTTAATAGTCGATTATCATAAGGGACTAAGACTGGTTAATAAGTCCGAACATTCGAAAGGACTTGACCAACTTAAAGCACTTTGGCGGTAACTACGTGGGCCATGGTTTCTGCTAGATCTCATACAAAGGCCGCAGTATGATCAATGATAGCATGATATCAGATTCTAGTTCAGCACTACTTCCCGCTTATTGATAAATATTTCATGATCAACAAAGAACGTTAGTAACTCGTTTAATTACTCTTACTGTATCTATTTTTAAAGTTGAATGCAAACCACGCGGTCTGTGTTTACCATGTACTGAAGATCCATTGGATCGGACAATGGCAACCTGTGCAAATATGCTGCAATTACAACGGAAAGAGAAATGCACCCAAGTGTGCTCCGGTTGATGATTATCATGAGAGTGAGATTCTTTTAGATTCATTCATCAATCTAAAATGTTAATGTCTGGACACAGTAGAGCATAACACTGGCAAGAAACTGCGGCGTCATCATGTTTATGACTTTATAGCGTCGTGATGCCATCAGGTTTTTGTCGTCCTAATATATTGAAACACATACTTGATATATCTTTATGATGTCGCTCGGTGGTCTTGCTTTCATAGCAGTGTGCAAAATAAACTGCAAAACGATATATAACTGACAACACCACAACCAACAAATATATACTGTCAAGCATACATTTGGTAGGTTAAATATTACACGTTTTATTTCAGTAGTGTATGCTGTCTTGTCACATTTAAGCAAAAGACACATCTAGAAACATATAGTGAATCGTATTTTTTTATGGTTTTGATTGATGGTAGTGTTTCAGAAGGTTATTCGTGAAGGTTTGCTGTGAAAGTGTGCTGAAATAAAGCTGTTGAATTACTCTCGATTCTTCCGACCTGTACATATAACTCTCTGCCCTTTGCTTTATATTTTAAATAATTGATATAAGCGTGTACATTCACCATTTGGAATGCGTTAACGACAATGTGGAAATATAAATTTGATATATTTCCCTCCTAAAATACCAAGTGACTTGAAGACGTTTCAACAAGTGGATACTTTCTGCAAATTCATAATATCAAGGTGTTCACATTTTTCATTTCAATTTCATACTTTCATTGATTGTATATGGTATATTTTCTTGGGGAAATTTACTAAGACATTCTAATTCGAAATTGAAACATAATTCACTGCTTTCATGAAATCATTCCTTTTTTCGAAAGTTGATAATGTGTGAAAAGCGAAATTCAGACATCGTTTTGTGCAAGATAAATTAATTTCAGATGCATACTAGTAAATAATATCATATATATGACATGACTCAATTTAGCTGGGAAATCCGGAAAATTGGCAGTCGCGATGAACGTAACAGACACTTGCACTATAAACTAACATTTTCGCTTCTTGATCGTGCTAACAAAAGTTTGCTGCAACTTGAAGTCGATAATAATACCAACACATCCTGATGGGTATCATTTGTTGATTGTCATCCACCAAGGAGTTCAGATATCACGGCCATCAGTCGCTAATGAGCTAATCACAGCCAACACTAATGAATAATCGATCCCATGAGTAGAGACAAAGCATAAACACTTTGAGATTGCTACTTAGTCATTGATAATGGATTTGTTTGTCCCGTCGTGCTGATAAAGCGATTGGTCTCTATATTATGTCATTTTGCCGAGCCAATTTAAATGTCTATAGCAAAATTAGAAATCAAAATATCACCGCTTAAATATTATTTTTGTCTGATATCTGCATCTGTTGGTCAGTCAGCCGGAAACCTGATACCTTGAGATTTCAGTGATTTTTTTAGTTGTGGATACCGTCAGTATATCGTGTGGCTGGTGAACCCTGCATCTTATACATTGTGGTTTAAGTAGACCTGTGTGTAGCTGGTGTAATAATAAAGATGATACAAGGTGGTCGGGGTGAGAGGTAGTGTCCTTTGGATTGATGTGTATATAAGAAGGGTGAAACAATAGATGCAGTGGGTAAGAATATGGAGGTAGGATATTGATTAGAAATAATATGGTGCTGATTTAAAGTATGTTTTAGTATGTAAAGGATGCATTGAGTGTTTACAGAAAGTATTTCACATGAGGTAAGATTAGAGATAAAATATTTAAGACTGGAAATGATTCAAAATGGACTATATAGGACTTATAGCTATATTTTTATACGACTTTGTTTCCGTTATGGAACATGATTTAAGAATTATGATAGTATTTAAGGGATTTTCTTTAGATTTATTGTCAAGATATCTTGGTTTAGTGTAACGACATTGGACAGATTTGGTGATGTATTTTACCTGGCTGGTATGCTATAGTGCCCAGGGCTTTACTTTCTCTCAATCTGAATTTCTTTACCCCACCTAATTTGTTGATCTTTCCATGACAACGATAGACTACCAATGTTGTAATTTTGCTCCACTCGTCATCTATCTAAATCCTACAAGGAGATTAGTGTCTCCCAAACAGGGAAATTTCGGCGTGTTCTTTCTTGAGAAACGATTTATTTAATCTTTTCAAATAGGGAAAATACTATCATAAGACAATGAATCACAAATATTTTTATGAACAAATGTTTTCACCTGACACTCCTTGCCCACTTGAACGCATAGTATATTTACTTTTATGCATATGTGCAAAATTACTCATATAAGCATATTTACTCATATCATATAAGCAAATTTAAAGCAAATTTACTCATATAAGCAAATTTACTCATATAAGCAAATTTACCCATATAAGCAAATTTACTCATATAAGCAAATTTACTCATATAAGCAAATTTACTCATATAAGTATTGACGGCATGTGAACACGACCTTAGACATCTGATGTATTCGTTGTCAGTAAATGGCCTTTGATATGTTGCTCCCCTGAAATGAAAACTTTTCCAAAATTTTTGAAAATGTCAAGGTTCAGATATTCAGTTCGATGATTCTAATAATCATAAAGTGTTTTTGCACACATGAATAGTCTACATAAGGTTTTTGTAATCTTGCATATAAAAGTTGTTTTCGTTTATGTTCATGCAATAGCCATCCATAGCATTAAAAAGTTAAGCAATTATTCGGATATGAGAAGTTCGCTTTATAAATGTCATATAAGCAATAATATAATGTAAACGCTTTTGTTTAGAGTCGTATACAGCTGGATAATATCTTGCAAATGTTTAGTCGTTATGAATTAGTTAACAATTTGTAGCATTGACACGGATGTCTCAGGTTTCAACTTTTCGCATATACACTTATGCAACAAAAATCTAACAAAAAACGAGGACATTTGAATATGTTTCGCATCTCATTAATCAACAATATGTAGTTCTGGAATAACTTGAATTTTCAATAAATTTTTTGCAAATGCAGTGGCTAGAATCATAAGAATTTCTTTGGCAGTTCAGAAGTAAAAGATAGTTTCGCCATATGTACATATCAATAACCATTCCTTTCCTCATTTCTGTAATCCCCACGGCAACTTTAAACCCAAAATGTACATCATGATATATCGTATGTAAAGTTGTGAGAGAAATTTCCTAAAGGGTAATTCAAATTGGAGTAATAGAATTATTTATTGAATGGCGTTTGATACAAATTATTACATAATTCCATCCATCAATTCTTCATATTTAAAAAAACATCGACTGATAACTATTCGGCATATCTATCGTCCATGAACAACATAATTGTAAATTTCAACAATAGAACAAAATGTGAATTTAAAGTAAAGATCGCAATATGATAATTTCTTTCTCATAAAAGAAATTGTGTAACCTCCGAACGGTTATTCTCTTGGTCCGATAAAGAAATCAAGATTAAGCGTCAGTTCATCCAATATATCCTACAATGACGGTGCTCGCCCGCCAAATTGAATAAGTGTTGGAGTAATTTTGTCTTCCTTCAATCGTGGAACCATTGCAGGCAGCCAGAACCATTGACAATGATAACAATGAATGGAGACTAGAAATAGATTTCCACTGCACGTTGCTGTTTCAAGAGTGTAAGAGGAGGGAATTCGTATTCATCAATTGAAGCGATCGATCACTCATTTTAAAGCTAAAATATCATTTCTATTACCACAAATAGGATTAACCCCTCCCCCGCCAGCATTTAGGATCCCGGCAAGAATGTGTAGCTTTATTTTTACATTTTTTCAAATATATACAATCAGTTTAGGTAAAAGTGCTATGAACACATTTAGATATTTCTAAACAATATGATCTGGTTTCATAAGTAATGTATTAAGATGATGGCATCATTTTAATCGTTCAGAATCCTATTCAATAGTGATTTTATAGTGTCTAGTGTCCTCGAGAATTTCTTTCACCGGTTCCCTAATGTGATAAATAGGGGTACATGTGATCACAACTATCCAAACTCCTGTTAGTTAATAATGAATCACCATCTAGATCCAGTTTAGAAGATGCTGAACTTAGAAATAACGGAAAAAGAAAGCGGGTGATTAAGGCGTGGAGGATAAAGAGTTTCGATTCTGACACTTTAAGCTTTATTCTAAAATTTAAGGTCAAAACAATTTTTTTTATAACGAACTATTTTCACATTGAACATTGCACTTGTAAACTGTAGAAGCACTTTTGCTTCTAAACTTACGTTTGTGAATGCATACTTTTATCAGGGCGTCTGAAAAGGATGTTTAGATGTGCAACTGAAATTTTGGTCAAGAATGGGCAGAATGATCTCCGAGGAAAATACATAAGTTCGGTTTGACTAAAATTCCTGAACTTGTTGTTCACCTAGCCGGTACATGTCCAACTTTCACGTGTTGCTCTTGAATAGCCCCCTTTTTTACTATGGTGGATATTGTGGCTATTGTGGATACTCCTAGTTAAGTGGATATGAAGCCTTCATGACGGATTTTTACTTCACCTGTTTACTGTAGTAAATTATCAATAACGATTTGTTTTGTTCCAGATACTACTCGCTGTCCCCCTTATTGTTGTTCGAGGTCAACTTGAAACCCACAGAGGCAGTAAACGAAGTGCAATACTCAAGTCCATATTATTGGAGGAAAGGTGAGAAGCTCTTTATTTTCAAGCAATACGCATACTTCATGTTTTCTGTGAAGCCCGAACATTCTGTATCTGTCTTTCAAACTCACAACCTATTCTATCTTAATTGAAAGCATTTTTCATCTTTACATAGACAGTTGTTTTCGTTGTCCGAAAGTTCAATTACGTTGACATGCAACTTTTAGTCTGATTGCCAATACGATCGTTACTCTTAAACACAATTTCTACGCATGATATTTTTAAACTGCCTAATTTTGATATTTGTCGTTAACCATATATTACAAGCTCTGAACATTTTGATCAGTTTAAGGCACACTAAAACCGTGTCATCATTCTTGAAACTACATCCAAGAACCGATAAACTGGAGTTCCAGGTCATCGTACCTCGGTGTGAGCTCCTCGGCTTTCGTTCTTAAATCTTCTTTTAAATAGCTGAACTTCCTCTTCTTGCCACAAAATAGCGCAAATTACTTATCAGCGTACAACATGGCTAAATAAACTACATTTACACATACGCACGTGTTGTTTTTCACCCAGATACTGGTAAACAGTTTTAACTGACAATTTAAATCAACTTCTCCACACTCAGTTCTTGTTAATTTGTAATCAATCCAGATTGTTAAAGCAGTGTTGTCCTTTACGCGAATTGACTTCAAGGTATTGGGTAGATTGTGAGTATTTTCTCAGCTCTGATTACAACTTAATAGAAGAGTAGTCAGTATAGAATGTTAATGCCTTAGGAAGAGTAGGGCATTAAATTAAAAATACATGCACCATCTGGATTATGTTATAAATACAAATTTACAAATGGAAGTCAAGTGGTCTGCATCATCAGTGTAACATCATTATAATACAAATTTAGATATAGAGTCTACATCTTTCCATCCACAGGTAATCGGGAGGAACATTAATGTCCACGTGATTTGGTGAAAAATAGAAAGTCGTCTCTCATCGAACATCAGTAATGTCGGAAAAATCAATTCCGTAATGAACAAATTAATCTACATGCCAAACAGTACTCATATTTTTATCATGCCATTTATAACTTTTATGCGTCATAGCGTAATACGGACAGATGAAATCGGATTTATTGCACAATTGATACGCCGAACATTCACACACTATGTACGTTCAATCAGCTTTTAAACTTTGCAATGCACAAACGGTCTTGATTAATTTACACTTTCATCTATTCTTCAATTACATTCCTTTTAGTACCAATCTGTTTAAATCTATCGGCTGTGGCAATGAAAGCTCAGCATGCGCTTTGTGAATTTAAACTTCTCTAGTACCAATTTAATGGTAGTCGGTAAATTCGTATGTCTCCAGTATGTATATGTATTTAAGCATGTATAAGTACACATTAGCTGTTTCCCACCAATTGTTCTTTGACTGATCCAGCATAAAATGAACCCAGCAAAACATTTTACTCGTTGGAATGTTATTTTGAATACAATCACTAAGTGCTTGCTGTGACCTTAAAGTTTGTAGATTCTGTTTTCCGGTACCCATTTAAACACCTTGCCCAGGTACCCAACACACAATGACAATCAGGTCATAATTTATTATTGCCTACCGGGAATCGAACCCAGAGGCCAGCATGGTAACCCCTTAACCACCATGACCAACACATATTTCACGCATGTGTTTACATGTCCCGTAATCGTTTTTGTTTACATAAAACCATAATTGTTTTGATTTTTTGAGGTACATAGTTGTTTTTGTTAATTTCTAGTTATGTATCCCATTGCAGTGATGCACATTACAAACATGGAGACACATCTGGATCTTTGATGGTCATTATCATAAATATGGACTGGTTGTCAATTTACGTATGAATTTCTAGTTGAACTGGTACAAATAACCGTCCTTTGAATGTTTAAAAAAATTGACCATATACATAGAGAAACGAGTACAGAAGTAACAGTGATTTTGTTGAAGTCAAATATTTGGGATCACACCATCTGCGATGTAAAAATGCATTGTTCTTTTTCGGAATACATCCTTATGGGATTCAAATTTACAACCTCAGAACCAGATAATAATGTACTGGAATGACTGTACCAAACATTTGTCAACTTGGCCTAGGGGACCTTGATAAGGCTCTTTTCATCGACGAAGTACCACATATGCTCAACGGGGTAAGGATCAAGAATCATTACCAGTCAGCATCAGTTTTCCAAAGCATACTTTTGGATAAAAGTGACTACTGCGATGGAACCGTTGGGACTAACGCTATCACCCATGAACAATATCCTCGTGTAATTGTCAAAATGAGGAACGAATACGACTCCCTGCAAGCCATGTTCATATGCTTCATTGTTCTGAACCAATTGCGGCGGGTGAAGATTACAGTCGTGTCAAAAGCATTCTTAAAAGGTTGATCTAAGGATTATAGGAAGTATCATGACGCCTCCACACTTGTTCACTTTGGCATGAGAGATGTCAGGTTCCCTTTCCTTCTCGCTGAACACCACATCAGCTTTTAGCTTATTCTTTACTGTCTTTACTTTAGTTGCGATTCAGCAGTCATTGATGCTTCTGAACTGTGACAGTTACAAACGGACTCCGTCTCTTCAAATTGGAAATTCATTCACTTCTTGAGTCTGAGAATGTTGTCTGATTCGGATAATAATTGTTTTTCTCTTAGTTCCTCCCATCAATGCAGTTTGAAGACTAATAATAGAGTAGTTATGTACAATCAAACAACGAAGTAATGAAATGGTCATTTTACAGTTGCAATAACATTTATATTTTGCTTTTTTGCGGTCATTTTCATTAGCATTTTGACCAAAGCCATTACAAATATAGGTTTACTAATGACATTTGCATATTTAATACATGACTATAGCTATTCTTTCGGGGTACTTCATTTCATATCCACTCAGCAATGTCTATCACCTTCGATATTCACAGCAATCCAATCTAGAGTTATGATATGATTGATGAACACTGCATGTTGAATCTTATGTTTACTTCATAATTTTCCGGTTGTCTAGTTTTGAAATTAACAGGTTGGCATGATCGAGGAGCACAAAGGGCAACTGCTTCTAGCACAAAGGTCATGCAATACATGTACATACGAAATGAAATGACCACTTTTTTAAACATTTTGTATGGCCTTCGGCGTAAGCTTTTCTGTAAACTTTGATAGACTTTGTGATGTTATTTTTGTCACAGTTTCGCTGCATTGGTTGGAGAAAGGGATAACATGAAGCCATATGATTTATTATTAGATATATTATCACAATTTCACATCAGACCTTCCTTTCTATCATTAGTGTAACTATTGCCCATAATCATAGGTTTAACCCGACCTATCTGGTGATGGTATTAAATGTTACTTGCAAGCACATTGAAATTTCTCTTTCATGCTCTTCCGTCAAAGTCCTTCAGGGCAGAACCAGCATGTTAATAGATGATTACGGCCATTAAAAGCATATTATGACAAGATCCAAGCCTTCCTTTTCTGGAATGTTTGTTTTATCTTTAGGTGGCGGTTGTGTGCATTAAAGCTTTGATAGATGAACGACCTTCCGTCATAAGGTATAAGATTTAAAGGGGCCATTTATTTAATTTCATGACGGTTCAGTAAGGACAATCTAAAAGAAATAGCAGGTGGGTGTAGTTAACAAAGGCATATAAATGTACGTAAAACAAATGCCCCAATACGTCATGTTACAGCGGTTTATAGACTATATTCTACTTAATCCAAGTAAGCTCGCTTCTTTTCTTTAATGTTTTGTCGATATCCATACAAGTTAAAAGATATTTTAAACTTACGGAAAGTTATACTGTTCTTTAAAAGGAATTTAAGAGTTTTCTTTATATCTACAGCATGACTTTATGTTACCTGATTCTATTAGATAAAGAGTTTGTTATTAAATTTTGGGCTTGAAATGTAAAGATGTAACGTACAACGTAACGTATAAACAATTCTATTTAAATCATTGATATTGCAAATAAATATATTCGGAAACAGTATTCTAGATGAAACGACGATGTTTACATGTAAATACATGCACTAGTAAAAGAGATTTCGCACATACACTATCTATCATCTAATTCACCATTAAAATATGGTATGTCTCCCATCGAGAAATTTCCTCTTCTTCCAATATTTTATTATTTGCATTTTCCCATGATAATAATAAAACCGAGCAGTGGTCAATTAGATAATTGAAGAATCACTCTATACCGTGCAATGATGTTTGCGCGTGGGAGGTTGACATTAGCTATCAATTAAAAAGACTTGAGGTAGATAAACGCAAGCAGCGCATCTGTCCTCCGAACAGCAAGGACAATATTTGTTTTATCTTATACATCATTGACGGGCGCGTTTATCTGACGTGGCGGGAACGCCATTCCAGAAGCAGACGGCTTCATCACTCGTCACGTGACTCGGGATCGCAGACGATACATTACGCCACTCTAAGTTTCGCTAAGGTGGGACATGATTTGCCAGAAATAATATCGTAGTCATTTAATTATATTCCGTCTCAACACGTTATCCCTTCATTATGCCGTGGCTTTTGGATCCCTGGAAACCTTGTCGCTGCAAGTTATATAGCGCTTCCAAAGGGCACGGGCCTATGAGAATTTCTAATGTATCGTCCGGCCTAAACACGTTTGGAAGCATTGTAGTATACTGCCGGAGACGGTCCCAAGGGTGAGAGATGCTTGATTCAATTTCCGCGATTAAAAAGGGTAATTCTATCAAACATTGCTGCGTAGGCGTGGGGAGACATGGTGGTTAATAAGGTATGGAAGCTAGGTCGAACCGATCCATAGATTTCTTTATATGAGGACAGTTTACAATGTCAACTCCTTGCTAACGGATAGAAGGAGAGCTCACGCCTTGTTTCATTGTGCAGTGCTTTTCAGTCAAGTCTGTTTTATACATTATGCACGTTGTAAGTCAATTTAGACACATAATAAGGGAGTTTCTAAAATAGGAGCAAAAGCTCAGAAGCCTTGTTGACCCAAGCCGGTGCCCATAAAGCCGGGACTTAATCTGTCACCCGACCTGAGGCTTTCTAAACAGTCACACAATTTGAACAGGCTCTCTCACAGAGCTCACAGATCAATCTGTAGCTCGTCACCTCACCATCAAACACAACGATAATCCCATTGCCAGCATCAACTGATCAAGATCGAAGAGAAATTTCACGTTTCATTATTTAAATTGTGTAAGCAATTATCTACTTAAATCATCTTTTAAGTTTCAGATGTTTATATAGTGTTGACTTACGTAGAATGAGTATGAGGTATGCAATGCTTTCGTGTGTGAATGAAAAAAAAGGTATTGTAGTGCAATGTGTTCAAATAACGTACGAATTTCTCGAGAGTACCTGTAACATATAGATTAAGATATATGACTTTAAGAAGTTTTGAAATTCGTTCGTTTCCGCTTTTAGGATAACAAGAAAATAATCTTATTTTGATGAAACAATAGGACTTATGTTCAAATGAATTAAAGAAATCAATATAAACCAATAATTCATTGATTGAAGGATATTAGAGTTTTATCAGAAAGGTGTATAAATGAAAAATGAATGTTTTGAAACATAGACAATGTCAACGTTTTCATCAACAATCTCATATTTCTTTAAAACATTTTATACGAAAAATATCAACCAACCTATCAACTGATCTGTACTTACAAAACAGGTTAATAACTTTTGGTTTCATTACCTGTTCACGCTGTCAATAATCTCAGTAAAAACTAGTTTAAACATCAGTGTTCCACACATTTATATCACAGCAGATCATAGAACATTCATGTTCTTTGTTAAGAACATTCATGTTCTATGTTAAGAACATTCATGTTCTATGTTGTAATGTTCTATGTTATATGTTATTTTAGTGATTAGTTGTACAATTTTAGACATGGTCTTTGTATATTGATAATTGAGACTTATTCAATGTTTAGTTTAAACGGAAAAAGAAGATCAAGTTTCGTTTCTGTCGTAATGTCTCTGGATGGTTACATGTACCTACTTGATCTCTAATAGGGTTCTAAACGCTAATTTGTTCAGCGTCCCAATCCGTACACGCCTAATGACCTCCTAAGTTGAAAATTATCATGGAGAACTTCATTGTTTGAAAGAGTGTGTTCTTCTTCGATCTTTGGACCATTTCCCAAAAGTATCTGTTGCAATATCAAGGATATATTTTATTAAGCCTTTCCACTGTAATAACTGATAAATAGAGTAAATCTTGAAATTGCTCTTCGGATGCTTACAAAATTATAATTGCATATATTCAGATTAATGTTCAAAATGTGACCTTCGTATATTCATTAAAATCTTTTTGGAACCTGAACTTCCTGGTTTTTCATATTGCCAATATAGGTCTCTTGAATTCTGGCGTTATTCGTTCATTCATAAAGGATACTAAATGAATGCCGTCACCATTCATAAAAGCCAGTATAGACACAATTGTCATTATGAATAAATAAAGTGACGCAGACGTTTTCCAAGAGTCAATGCAAGTCAAATACGTGACAGCGGTGTCGATATTATGACGTCACGAATGTATATCCTTTTGACGTCATTCATGCAGAGTTTTAACACTAGAATAATATTAGCGTAAATAATCAGACTGCCATATCTTCAAGGAATAAAATCCATCAAAACTATCTATTTGCAACGAAGAATCGAAACTTTGGACAAAGGAACGTTAAAATGTTCCTTGGAGTTGTCAACCTATGGTTTCAACACACTGATTTTCATTGTCCGTGGGGAGTCGTTTGTGCAAATGATTGACAACAGAGAACACTGTACTCTACTAAGAACACATTCCTTTTGTATTGATTTGAAGTTAGCTTTGTTAAACAAGGACAAATCTGGCTGTGAAAAACTCGATCTTTCGATCTCCTCACTCATAAATAGAACAGAGCCACTGGTATCCACTATCAATCAATGGAGGAAAAGCTCCATAGAAAATAATTGTTCCGTATGGGTTTGTAAAAGTAAGCTCTATAAAATATCAACAGATAATTATATATATTGTCAGTTGTCTGAAAATAAAACTAACTACATCTTATTACGTGATATCAATATAGCATGTTTGGAAATTAGACACTGTGGGCATGATTGATTAGATTATCATCTAGATATAGGCGTGTCATAATTTTATTTACATGTTATCAATAAGAACGTACATGTACATGTATTTACTCGTTCACATAGTACCGACCTCATTTTAATTATATGTCAATGTCAACAATGATTAAGGCTTTGCGCTAGTACAAGCAAGACCATTGCAAAACAAACTAGACAAATGTTAAGCTGAGCATGCGCACAGTTGATCAAAAGTCAATAATAATGATAATAAGCACTTAAAACATTGTTATCAATCGTTTTAGTTATGGTTTCCATCGACATCATTTTTATTTTATGTTGCAAATACAATGCTAGTGATAAATCAATGACGTTTTGATTTACAATGTTTGATAGTAAATTTCCCCTTATCGCCTCAGTAACAAGCCTGACTTGTGTTGTATTATAAATGTAAATAACAAAACATTTTGGTAGTATTAAACTTGCTGAAATCCATGTCTAAAATTGAAACAATCGTTCTCATTTACTGGAAATCTTTATAGAAAAATTAGCAAACCACTCATTGTTACATTTGGCCTGAAAGACATCAGGGTTTTGAAGTAGTTTTGCCGATCCAAATACTCTGATGTATCAGGGTGATATTTCTGTTTTGGTCCATAAAGGACATTGTAGTATGGAAGATGGTGAAACTGTCAAAGGAGAAGCCTCGTTTCTCTTTTGCCCCAAATCTGACTAGCTTATTCTAAACTTTAAGGAAAAAATTGGTTTTAAACGCCACACGCATTGAAAAGAACTTCTGCAACAGGTGACAGGTAATTTGGATGCTATACCCGGATCCTAAGAAATACATCTGTTACTGGTTTCAAGATTGACAGTCCTTAAATAAGAAATTATTTTGTAAAGGTCAGAGTGAAATCGATAGAAGTTTTATTCACTAATCACGCAAGTAGATAATGTGACTCAAATACTGTCTCTATGTGCTATGTTAGTGGTCGGCTTAGTGGTTTCCCGTCGTTCGCAAATACTGCTTTTAACAACAGACACATTAGCTTTAGTTACAGAACCCTGTCGGCGATAGTCCGATAAAGTCAAATAATCTTGCGTGAGAAAGATATATTTTATCACTTTTCGTTTTACTCAGATCCGAGCTTAACCTTCTTGGTTCACACAGTCGATTGGAAAAAGTATATGGAATGATATATACAGGTATATATAATTAAATAGAGAAAAAGATCATACAGAGATGTGGCAGTGGTATGGTGGAGTTTAATCACCAACGTTACAGAGAGCACAGAGCACATGTTTGTTGTTGGACTCCAATATGTCAAACTTTATGAATTGGGTATTTTTTTCTGAGGAGTATAGTGGTTGCTTCTGAAAATTACTATCTCAATGCTTATTAGTTCAGTTTTATTACAATAAACAGGTTGTAGTCCGGATTTATAATCTAAAACAATGGAACGTGCCTATGGTTCAAAACACAATTTTGAAAAACATTTGCAGCAGACACAAAGACAAATTTTGGTTAGCAGAATGCCATTAGCAAGGATACAAACATATTGGACGCAGAATTTCGACGTCTTAACATCTCTATGGCCGTCTCTCCATGATGATTCATAGTAAGAAAATATCACAATTTTGGCATCTGAGAGATGCATGTCTAAAGCTACCTACCTGAACTGACAAAACAATAGTCCTAGTTAAAAACATTTGGCTACGGCCACCTTAGCCTGAGGGTGCTCTGAGAAACTTGGTCTTGAGTAAATAGGAAGCTCTTTAAAGCTAACTACCGAAGAGAGAAAGATAATGTTTGTGACTGTTTTACTTTATTGCTCGACTTAAAACTTAATCTTTGTAAAGAAAAACAACGCTCCTGGCTGTAACCCTTCCTTCTCATTATTTCTTACGACTTTGGTTTTTAATATTTGCCAGAAACACTGAATAAGGATAGTCAAACTAGCGATAATGTATCATTAAAACATTAGCATAGGTAACAATGTACAATTCAAGATTAACGCAAGTATGAAACAATTACGTTCCTTGAATTGCAATTGACAATTATAATTGTTATCATTGCAAAAGCAAGTTTCTGTATGTTAACCAGTTTAGGTACATATCATATTTTGCCTACTTTTACCATGACGTTCAGTGGTATTATGATGCAGTAAGTACATATACAGACATGTTTTTCCTTCGTGTTTCATGTAAGTTTCATTTCAACAAAAAACTGATTTCAAAGAAATCCAACTAGATTCAAGGAGAGATGTGCTACGAAATGGAGGATCACATGCCGTCGTATAATTGCAATGACAAATTGAATAATGTTTGTTATTGCTCTGAATCTCACCACCTCCTTTATCGTTCGTGTTATTCCGCAGCGGGGATAAAAAACGAACCGACTGTTTGGCAGACGCAAAGAAATTACCAACTAAATATTTGATATCACAATGAAATTCCAATACATTTGTGATGTTTATTAAGATCGATCATCTAATATAGTGGTTTTATCTTTGAAGAATTTTCCTTTTTGCAACAACGTGTTATTTCAAGAAGGTGAAATATTTGATAACGCCCCCTCATTATTTTTTTCTTTTTACTATCAATTCTCCTTCCCTTGGGCAATGTCAAATATTTGATTACTTGAAAAATTTTCTTAATCTATGACGCCATCGTTTAAATCTGATAAATCCTTAGAGAGGAAAATTGTTTTGAATGATTGTCTTCACATTTGTATTTTTCAATAACTCACACATGTTTTAAAGAATGTGTGTACTTGATATTTCCATATCTCTGAATTCATCATAGAAGCAATATTTTTACACATACATTTTAAAAGTGTAATAAAAACATATCGAGATTCGTTTTGGTATCGGATCGATGTTTTTGGCATCTGTCAAGGAACGGAAGATTGCCCATAATGTAGCCCGCTTCTCATTCAAAAGGTTCGAATGACGTTTTTTTACGAGGAGTGGAACTTGACAGGAGGATTGAATAGTGATAGACATTTTGGACTGGTCGATGTCTTTTCAATAGTAAGAATACACATGGGATTTAAAAAGTCTTAAAACTTCATTTCGAGATACATTGCGAAAATAAAGTTTCAAAATTATTTCAAATATATATATTATCGATAATGTTAAGATTGTCATGATGATTTGGGGTTTAACGCCGACTTTAAAGATTATTTTACTTATGTCACGGTTGACCGCAACACCATTGTGACTATGCATTGCGGTGAAACCGTAGGTGGTACATCCCCTTTGTCTCCTTAGAAAAATTAATAGAAAGGGACGTATTAAAAGCTTTATTTCACATACACTAACAATTTGTTTCCTTGTTTTGGTAACGTTTTCATCCTAGCTTACACTACTTGTAACATTCAAGTGCTTTAACATTGCTTTTCCAATAGCTTTAACTTCAATAATATCATTATGAAAATAGGCATCTTACCCAAAAGTTTTCATAAGACCGCAGTAGAAAGTACCTAGAAATGAAAGGCGAATTTTTTCCCCATGTGACTTTATTTTGGTTAAGAGTTCATTGAGAGAGTGAATTCCCAGACCGACTGTACACCTTCAATGATTTATCAAATTATTTCCTTGAAGTACCTTCCACTTTTTCACGTTAATGTCAACATTGATAGAAAATTTCGACTAATGGAAGTAGGTAGAATAAACGTTGAGTCATCTCGGAACGGTAGTGCTTAGTATTATTTGTTGTTAGGTAAATATTTCTAGGAGAGTAGTAGGAGTTGAGATAGTGATAACTAGACGATACTAGTCAGTCAATGGCTTAATGGCATCGCCCTCAACTCGACCACCCCCGCCGCCATGTCACCACCAGAAGATCAATAGCACTATTGGGCGATGGGAGGATATTGGACTGGGTCCCCCTTTCCACTGAGAACACTAAAATCTGATTAAAACATGAGAGAACGTGCCAAATTAAAAGTTGGATCTCTTGAAGAAGACCATATGCATGTTAGGAGGAATTAAGGCCTCTTGAAAACCGAGTTGTTTAAGGATGAAAACAGGGAAACAGCCTTTACCATATATTGCCTGTGTTCCCTTAAAGAAACTCAATTTTCTGTGACTGAAAGCAGTCCCTCGTAACGCGCAAATTTGCAAGTCTAACAACACGATTAGATTGTGGCAAATAAAACGTGCAAAATGGCGTGGAGATGGTTAACTAGCGTTCGAGAAAAACAACGGATTGAGTTCTACAAGCTCATCCATGTTAAACAGGGACGAATAATTACCGCCCCCTACTTCCGTTAGTACGGGTCGCAGGAGCCGGTGTCCTTTCACACTCCAAACGTAATTTCGACACTAGGATTTTGTCATTCAAAGCGTCTGATTTTACAATTACTCGTTGCATCCAATTGTAATCCCGTATATCCATTGAAAACCAGGAGCTTTAACTTGATGATGAGCACTGCTGACTAGGGTTTTAAAGTTGTCACGCATGTGTATTCAACAATGACTTGATAAATGCAGCTGATTTGAACACCCACGTTTGAATCATTGCATCGTAATGTAAACGCATTCTTGATAGAAATTTAAATGAACAACAAGATGCAATTCTTTAGGTATCAGACTAAAACTAAAAGCACTAAACCCACATTTCTTGCTGATCATACATATTTTCTTTCTCTCTTTGAATTGTACCCTTTTAACAGATTTATTCTTCAATCATTCATTCGTATCATGTTGTAAATGTTTTCATCATATGATCAATAAGCAACATCTTGTCACCACATGTTTTTAAATGAAACGTGCATTCTGATATTCCGTTATGTGTTAACATTTTAAAAGACGTAGTCAATACTTTTTGTATGATCTTTATGATACTAATTCTGCTGTCTTTGTATTTCAGGCGCTATGACAGAATGTCTAAACGGAGAGAGTCGGTTGTTGGCATGCGAATGCCCATGGAGTGCTGTCCGGCGATAAGAGAACGCATTGCCCCGTACGGCGGGATCTCCAGGGAAGGCAAACTCCTGGAGCTGTATAGAGATCGGAGGACTGTCCAGCAGTTCTACCAGACCAAGTGCGACCCCCGTGTAGTGAACGCAGGATGCTACTTCCTGCACCCCATGGTCAAGCGATATTCAACCTGTGTGCAGAAGTACACCTATATGTACGGCATAGTGAAAGACTACAACGTCACTCAACCGTACAGGGTGGACTATATAAGAGTTAAATCCGGGTGCACGTGTGAACTGAAGTTTCGCTAACGACAATGCAGAATCTGTGTTTCAATCTTGTCTTTCAAAACCACGGTTGTGTATCAGACGGCTCGTCCGGCCCAACAGCTAGGTCCTCATGACAGACGGAAAGTTTTCATCATGTTCAGGGGCAAATGGCGAAACTCTATCATCATCCATCTCAATGTTATTTGCTGGCGATTTCAAGAACATGTTGCAGATGGTCTCACTGCCATTGGAGCTTGTTGCTTGCCGACGCGCAATGTGCGTGCGACCTTAGTGCTTACTGTCTACGGTGCGACCAGACCATGAGAGCGGATACCTCTTTGGACTACCGAGGAGAGCTCCGTGCTTACAGACATCCATCTGGCGGCGACAATCCAGCCCAGTCCAAGTCTAGCTCCTCACACGTGATCGGTGGCATGTCGAGCAGTTTATTAACAAATCATCTTGGTTGACCTTCTGTTCAAGTAAAACCTCAAGGTACAACAGTGGCCTATTTACAAGGTCTCGTTTAACGGAAATAAGCTGTCGCGCTCGTCTGACCTGTTCTCCTCTGGCGGTGCCAAGGTCCCCAGGGTGTTGACCTGTTGATCTCTGGCGGTTCAGGTCCCCAGGGTCCGGGCCGGATCGTGTGGGGTCCACTACACCTCTCACCTCAGTCTCAGTGCAATCTAATCAGGCGCCTCTTCGATTGAAGGATCTCGGGTCACGGTTTACCGAACTGTTGGATGAATAATATGTTATTATTGTTCAGACAGGAGTAACCCATTGACCACACAGACGGTAGTTTGTTGATGTCGACGAACTGTGATAGGGGTTCCTCCAAACGCAGAGATTCGGCTGATGTGACCGCCATTGGCGGGGATGAAATGACTCAAACTCTCAGCTGTACAATCTTCTCTTTACATACATGTTTATGACTTGATGTTTCTTATCCATCCAAGGCTTTACAAACCGACCAATATAAAGTCATCTGCAAATAAATTATTTATGTCAATGTAAATCGGTAGTCCGACTTCTTTGTGATCGGATATGCAAGATGTTAAGCTTTGAACTAAAAGACCAGGGCTTCCTTCGCAAAGCGCTTAAGTGATCATAAGTCACCTGAGATACCTTTGTGTAATGTTAAAGAATGGTCGTTACGGTTAACCTTAGTAAAGGTTGCATTTGTGAAGGGAGCTTCTGGTACTCAATCTCTCGCCGAGCTGTAAGTCTGTCAGTCTGTCCGTCCATACACCCAAACATTATAGATGCTGTAGGACCAACTAGCCGCTTCTTAGTCAGTGGAATCAATCGATTATAAAGAATGCTCAATTAGACCTTCACTTCTTCAACGTAAAACAAAACGGTTGTGTCTCCTGGGCTGCATAAACATGTATATGTTTAATGATGTTTCATTTTTCTTTGAATGTTTTCCTCACTATGGTTTGAGTGAATGTTGAAAGATTACTGTTAAACATTTAAAGTAAAGGGTATCAAAGCAGAAGATAATTTCTTTTAAAAGTTTTTGACTTAGTCATGAATAAGACCAATTATAAAATGCAACTTGTTTGCAAACGTAATGTATGTTGCATATTCTCCACAAATGCGTTTGAAAAGTAGATTTTAGCAGACATAAGAATGGGTGTTTTATTTGGATAAATGGACAGAACAGACACATTTCTGAAGATGGTTGCATTGGTCTTCAATCTAGGTCAAAGAAAATATTTTATCGATTATGTTTTCTTTTTTGTTGTGTTGTATTTTTTTTTGTCTTTCACTCATGTTTCGTTAAACTTAAGGGGCACGCAATCTATTTGTTGTCAATTATAAATATTTTTCCTACGATTCATTTGTGTGGATATTAGAAAGTACTTGTATATTTTTAACAAAGTGAACTTAAATTCTGTGATCTTATTGAGAATATGTTGTTATAGCAAAATCACTGTATCGCTTTAATTGTTTGATTCCTTCAGTTTCCTTCAAATGCTATAACCGGTATTGCTATTTTTAAGATTTGCAGACAGTATAATTTGCCTTTCTTCTTTACTTATTATTGACGTACCACTTTGCCCTTGGACACAGAGTGTACTTTTCTTATATGTTTGTTAAATCTACCGGTGTACCATTTATTTTTACTATTTTCAAATTTTAACGATTGTCCATGTAACATGGATCTGTAACTATACCTTGACTTGGCGTGTTACTGCTGTCCGAAGAAAATATAACAAACATTCCGCCACCACCCACATGGGAATACTTACAAATGACTTTCATCATGTAATATGGTGTTCTTATGATGACAAAATAAAATGTTACTTACAAATCTCCGACGACTCTGTTGAAACTTTTTAATTTAGAATTCTTTAATTGTCTTGCATGCGTGAGGTGCTCTCTTAACTTAACGTTATTCAAGACAAAATACGAGTATACCGGCATTTTATTATCTTAATCATAACCCACTGGCAAAGAGCCATACAGCCTGAGGGCATCGTAACTCAGTGTTATTACAGGTTCTTCACATACATCAGTATTAACTGTTTTTAAAAAAAGGTCTCTGCTTTCAAATTACATCAAAAATGTAAAATTGTTTTTCAATTGACCTTTGTATCACATATTCAGCTTTGCGTCTTCCATAACCATCTGATTATTTAATGTGTCGACGTCTTTTAATTGCAAACAGTCTCATATCTTTGGAATGACTCATTCATTCACCTCGGTTCATTTTGTTCATAACTGTTTATTCATGGTTTCCAAAAACTACTTGTCTGGTCATCTTCAGGACCTTTAAGTATTCGTTATACGCAATGTCCTTTTATTGGATATTGTTCTTATTTCAGTTTGTAAAATATATACATACAATGTCATTTTGTTTATCGTTTTGCGTAATATCCATAAAAACTGGTTATGAGACAAGTGATACTTTTCTGAATATCAGAATAGAAAACGTTATACGGTCATAACGACAGTGACAATGATTCTCGATTCTCTAATAGATAGAATCGTTACTATGACAACGAATCGGCTTTAACGTTTCATAAAAAGGAACAAAGAGGTTTATGCCAATCATTATAAATTTGCACGCTTTGCAGGTTTTAGGTTCTATTCAATGTTTGCAACAGATTCACTCAATCTCTTCCGCTCACATATGGGATTAACATGACTCTTTGGCAAACACAATAAGGTGGTCATGGCCGCACCCAAATAAGTCAACGGTGAACAAAATCAACGCTTATTTAGCAATTTGCTACTGTAAGATAATATTGTATAGTGTTGAATTGTTCAGGTCGTAAGATTATTCCCATAGACATTTAATAAGGATTATTTAATAACGATTAATCGAGCTCACGTTTTATATTAGAGTTAGATCCAAGAATTTTGTCATATTAGTGATGTTAGACGCTATAAAACAGATGATCAGATTTTTTCCTGCATCCTAGAGAGAGACTCCCATCACATTCAGTTCAGCTTAGATTCCTTTACTTGAAAAAATAGTGGAGAAAATTTGTAAACTTTATTTTTCTTTTAAGGGAAATTAGTGATCGATAACTTACAATTTATGTTGTGCATAAGTACATGTATATCACATGTTATCAACATGACAATGATAATTAATATGATAACTATGATAGATTTATTCACTATGATTTCTAATTACTTGTCTAATGAGTTTGAATGATAACGACCTTGAGGGTTTGATGTAACTACTATTCTCAGATAAGAGACAGAGTTGTTGATCGCAACTTTACACTGACGCACGTACGGAATCATGACTACTCACTGATTACCTAATCATCTGGCCTTGATATTTTTTGGACATATACAATGTAAATTGTTGTTTTCACCTATGTTTAATAGTAATATGTGACACTTTCCACAGGAGACCGATGTTGTCTAAAAACTGTTTTGTACAATAATAACAAAATAGAAGAATTCAACAAAAGTTAAGAAACACCACAGACAGATTTTCCAAAATGAATCAACAGAATGTGTAAACTAATTTTAGTTCATACTGGTTTACAAAATTTATGGCTGATTTTTGTCTTTTCAACGCCACAAGGCACTTTTTATTAGCTTATTTATTCAAACTGAACTTTCTTTATTCCTATATCAACGTTTACAGTCTCACGTTTATTATTAATCACTACTGTGAATGCGATTTAAATTTAATTTATCCAAAAAAAAATTTTATCTTCAACTACGATTTTTTTACGTATACAATATCTAGTTTACAAAAGTATAGGTCTATGTGACACATCTTAACCCCCATTGGTGTACAAGTAAATATAGTGCTTTTAACATGTTTGAGCCACGTGATGTATATGAAATAACATTTCAACACTTCTTAAAACTTTTCTTGTATGTTTATCTTATCTCGAGAGATGTTTTGGCTACAGAAACGGAGAGTTTAATATTGGCACTGCGATGCAACTATAGGATGATTGTCATATGTAATCCAAGAGAATATAATTGCACTCAAATTAAGAGATCAAAACATTAAACACATCGGCACATTAAACTTTGACATAGCACGGTAATAGAATGTCTCGGCAATAAAAATGTGTCGGTTAAATGTTTTTTAAATTGATTCTGCTATATTGAAGGGACACCATTACGCAAGTTGGGGCTACCGTCTAAAGTGGTGCTGAGTGACAGCATGAAAAATCCAGTTTAAGAAACAGGAGGACGTAACATGTAACAATACATTGTAAGTATATAAATATTAACGTTTGAGAGTCGAGACCATACTCTCCTGCGACATTAAGAATATAAAATGAAGTGACAAACCGAGATAAACATGCCGATGGACAATTTTTGTTATCTCTGCCCAATAAGTTCATCTTCTACAATTCAATTTAATCACTTTGAGACGTACATGTACATACTCTCTTGAAAAGTCGTCCTCATCAACTACAATATCAACTAAAACCCATTTCTAATGCAAATGCCTTTCCTTCAAAAATCATATATGAAATTGTCTCATACTGGTACATGCTATTTTCATAGTGACCCTGAAGGCCATATCAACAGTGTTCAGAAAGTTGAAAAACATAAAAATACAAAGATATAGCCCCGGAAATAAATGAATTATCCCCTGTAAATATAATTATATCACGCGTTTGGAAACAGGCCACGTGAAATATTGCAGGTTTACCAAATTGTATACGAACCTACATACTTGCAAATCTTTTAAAGTTAAGAAGAGGGTTTAACTACTTTTGGACTATTATGAAAAAAACAACCCACTGGAGTACTCGACTGTCTTATCATTCTAATGAACAAAAGTGATATTCAGACATGCTTACATTGATCTACTTCACATACTTTCAACTCATGGTACCCTGACGTACTATGTAGACACTCAGGTCCTACAAGTCTTTTCACGAATAGTTATTTTTCAGTCATCGCATATTTATTCAAATTCTCTTGTTTTGGACACCCTCAAGCGTACTCGGGTAACAATTAATATGCCTCTTAATCACGCCAGTCTTCTCGATATTACCATAAAAGACGAGTTTTATTGTACACAGAATTTTAGATAAATCGTCAGGACACTCGAATTAAGATACAAATACAGTTGCCGTCATCAGGTTGTTTAGAACGTGATGGCGTGCAGGCAGTCACCTATCTGCTCGAATATGAAGAAGGCTTTCAGAAGCAGGTGTGCAGGGCCTGTGAGACCCACCACGTATCGTTCTACTCTTGTTTGTTGCACCTTGTCAATAAAACAGGTGCAGATGATGTACCATTTTCTTCACACAAAACATATATAAACTTCAATAGGCTAAATATATCTCATAGGAGAAATATTGTTTGTATCATACTCGCCCTGTTAGGTAGTTTGATATGAATTTACACTTATTGTTTCATACATCTACGTGGAATTAATTGAATTAGAACGTTCAGTAATATCAATTTTGAGATTGCAACGAACACTTTTCAATAAATATCGTGACAGGTATTTTTCAATCATCCACTGCACTGCTCCATAGAATGTCTAATTTAGGACGATATATTAGACTTGAAAGACTGCTATAAGATTACGACAACCTTTCATGGATATTCGTCATCACAAGAGTAAAGGATCAAAGCAATCTCCCCGGCTAATGCCAGTGGCAGCTTCTGGTCATGAAACCATTACCTAATTACATACCTTCTACAGTGACAAAGGCCACTATTTTCTTAGTAAAGGTTAGTTGCTAGAAAGCAAGAGGCGATTTTACGTGTTTAAAGAGCTGACCTATAGACAAAAGTCAGCTTTATAACTCTGACAATAGCAGAACGAACTTTATGGTCTCATAGGCTTGAAATACTTACATCCTTGATGATTTCATTTGGTATCTGAGATCTTTCTACATTTAATTTGACTTTTCTCACATTACTTCATTTTAAAAAGTAGTCAACCTTTAAGTGTTCAGTCAGTAACTGAGGCAATGACATGTACAAAGATAATTTATTCTTTTATGTATCAAGTAATTTTTCAAGGAATTTCTCAATTTGCAAATTTTTCAGTGTAATGATCTTGAAACTATTTGGAGGCGGGCCCGAATAATTCGAATTTTCCCCTCAATTTTGTCATGAACTTTGATCACTGATCGATGGATTTGCAAGAGAAGATGCTGAAGAGACATGTGAGCAGCGGTTTGTTATGAACTCCTTTCAAGTGCAGGAAGCTTAAAATCTAGTTATACCTTTCTTGGATGATTCAGTCCCGTTTCCCTCTATTAATCTTACTTTCACGGAGGAGCAGATATTTGGGTCGTGCCTATATCCGCAGAGAACGTGATTTAATCTGCAGTTCCTTTGTAGAACAGAAAAACAAACATTTAGGCATTTTTTTTACCGTGGTTAACAGTTCATAACCTATGCCACCTACGCCATCCTGACAGTTTCGTTAGAAACGATTGCTGAAATGCGATTTGGAAACAGCCTGACATTTATTCTTCCATTATGCCTAATCCCTCGAGAAAACCATGGACTCCAAGACTGTCAGCTAAATAGACAAGCGGTACACATACAAGAATTTTGCTGCGTAGCCTTCTTTTAAGTAAATTCAAAGGTTATGCAAGATAATTATCGGCTCCTGGTCTTTTTTTACTCTTTTAAAAAATTTAATATTTATAGAAGAATTATTTTTTTTAAATTCAAAGTTCATCAGCCTTATTTCATTGCAAATTACTAAGCAATAATTTTTGTCAAAATGCATAAATTTAAATTGTTTTGCTACAATGTGCCGTATCAATTAAAATTTCGTTTTTAACAATGTACCGTAGCAATTAAAATTTCAATTGAGACAGTCTCTTTCGTCGTTGTACGTTTCATTTGCAAAACATGGTTGTCTCTTAAAATGGTTGTCTCTTCGTGACAGTTTAATAAATTCTTTTACAAAGTTCCACTGAAAAAGTTAAGCGACTTAGTTTGACAATGGCATGAAAGTTGAAAAAAATCTTGATCAGCTTAAAACATTATTATTTCATCTTCATAATTAAACATCGTAAAGTCTAATTACATTTACCAAATTTCATTAGATAAAGCAAGGGACCAACTACTATTAAATGGTGACATTCTAATCTCGTCTCTCACTGGAATGTATCAGGCGAAATATTGAGGACTGCAGGCTACAGCCTGGGAACTTGTCTACTCTGCAAGTAAGCTTTGTCTACTGGCCGGGACCGTGCGGGGGCGGAGGTGTTGAGGGAATTACCTAATCGCTTTGGATGTGTCTTTCAACCCTGAGACTTTGCCATCCTACTTATGGGCAAACACTGTCGGCTCATGTAGTTCACCGATTTCGTAACTGTTATTTAAGATGTAATTCACTATTTATCATAATTTTTGTTAATGTTTATAATTTTTAAAAAAGAAAGGAAAAACTTATTTGAGTTCGTTTGACTCGCGTAAAAGCGGCAGATTCAATAATCAGTTCTCATTCATCATAAAAGGATTGCTTAGGGCTTTAGAGGAACACCAGGACCATTCTGAACTTTTTTGTTTCTGAAGCATTTGGTGAAGTTCCGGAAAAACATAAAAACGCAAAAGGCTTGGTTGTTACAATATCATTACAAGAAGAGCAATAATTTCCTCAATGTTAGATGTAATATTACTAGTGCAAGCGATGAAAGGATGCAAAGAAATTATTGCTGATAATGGTACCCGTGCAGAGTAGTGACTTTGATGAAACCTTCTGGGCTAATGTCAAAATAATGCAACAACAAAAAGTTGCACTTGTCTTGGTTAACTCTTTGTCTATAGACATATGAATTAATCTTCTTATCCCTGAACTTATGTTTCATTTCGCTTGAGGTTAAGCAATTAATTATATGAAAAGTGACTTTTGCGTTTCTTATAAGAATTGGATTGAAATTGTAATATATTAATCTCAGAATCTGATTTATAATATGCTGTTATTTCTACATAGATGAAAATTGTTACTTTTAAACCTAAAAACAATAGTAACAAGGCCATTGATCGATTTAGGGGCCGTGGGCTACATGAACATGAAGTCCACCTTTTTTCGACAACTATGGTACGAGACTATCCTTATGGGAATATTCGAACTAAGCCATTTCTTGTTGATCGAAGTGCAATGTGTAACTTAGAGTAAGGCCGTTCTTAACCCTTGTCTATTGAGTTATGCAATTGATTCTCATGTACAGTGAGTAGACGACTCAACTGTGTTTCGTCTCTACACTTTAAGCATGATAAACGATAGTTTCGTTAGGAATAGACGACATTAGTTGATTACAACCAATTGTTGAACGATAAAAAGTATTGAGATACTAAAAATTAATAAAATATTAATTCAGTCAATGAACATATTTACGTTCTGTGAAAAACTTAAAGTTTTCTGAAAAGTGTTGATTTGCTAAGGACATTATCTAACGACATATGAGCAAGAATAGTAATAAGGAATGAGATATATGTTTATTTGGGAAAGTTTAAAGAAATGAGTCGTTCCAAAATAGGCTTAGTTCCCTTATATTACCAAATCAAAACATTGAAAAGTATCTGTTGCACAATAACAACTTTTCAGACTTTGAATATGTTATGTATTGCCCGTTGACAAATTGGTCAATAATTTGAGCTGAATATTACCATGCTACAGCAAACCATATAAAGCTTCTGTCATCTAAAAAACGACAATGAAACATGATGTCAACAAAGCTTTTAATTTAAGCAAAGTGCAGGAATCTAACATTAAATTGTTGTTGACCTTTGATAAGGCTCTGGCTTTTATATATAATGGTGTTTCGGAATTATATGAGTGATTGGGTGAGTGAGTTAATGTTTGCAATATTTCAGCCGAAATAGGTAGCGGCTTGTCGAAGTATTTAAAACTTCTTTTTGGATGTAGGAAAAAAACGAAAATGACCCAATGAAGAATAGATCTCATAAACAGATTCACTATGGTTCTGGGTTATGTAAAATACCTAGCTTGATATGTGATCACCTCAGGTTAAAGGTTACTTGTTGTCCCCGTCACAGCGGCGTCCGTCCGTGCAAACGTTCGTCCTGATTCTTCTTACTCCACAACTCACGAACCACTATAATCAAAATCTTCAAATTTGGTCGTTACGCAGACACCAGACACCGTGTCTTTGGTGACCATGACCTTATTTCCAGGGTCACTAGGGAACTTGACCACTTTTTAAACTGTTGTTATCGCTCGAATTTGGTGACAGACTGCATTGGCGATATCACCTGAATCATTACACCAAGTGTCTCCAAATTTAGTGAATGTCGTCAATGGGGTATTCTGAAGGCGGTCAATTAGTCAATTGACGCCAATATTATATTTCATGAACCAGTGCACCAAATGTCCCCAAATATGATAAAAGACTACACAGTGGATAATACAGAAACTGACAACACTTGCTAAACTTTTGTTTTCGCTATATCTCAGTCAACTTCCCTTTATTCAAGAATTTAATGGTCAACAAAGATCTTATCATTTACCTCCTACCAAATTATTAAAAGTCATAAATTTGATTTATTTGCTTCAATATTAGAATCGGCGACATTGATATGTTTGTGGCAAACACTTGTGGTGATTGTAGTTTGTAGATTTGCTTTTCAAAGATTGTCTATCTATCATGTTCACAGAATTGTTTGATTGCTTACAAAAAAATCTTTTTTTTCAACTTGCATAAGGTATGTTACTTTTTATCTCGGCCATGATGACTGATTAAAAGCATTGACGTTTGGATCAGCTCACAATAAGAAATTTAGTATAATGATTTAAGTGCAGCATCAAATGATGATCCAGTTAGGTGAGTACAATGGCCAGATGATGTAGAGCATCAATATATGCCTCTGGTACTTGTAGGTTTCAGTCTGCCTGATTGATTACTTGATCCTTTTAAGGGGCAAGACTGACGTCACTGTCCTCTAATGACGTAGCTACTGAATCTCCTATAAACACAATCATAAACCATAACAGGATACCGTCATCATAATCAGATTAATATGCAACGTGAGTAAATTTAGTATCCAAGGGTCTTTTGGGGCGTATTTCTGCAAATTAAAGGCGGTAAAAGGGATTATCTCTGAATTGATTTTGGGTTGAGGACATGTGTTATGTTTGGTTATAGCTAAGTGCGTGTTATTGCAGATTTGAATGATTAAGTGCAGATAGAAACGATAACAAAGAATATCCAGAGACACTTGTATTGTCAACTTGAGTATTCATTGCAGGAACTTTCATTTCATTTTGAATAATCTTGTCAAATACTAGGCGTGGGTTTTTTATCAGTACGATGGTATCAGGTTAAATGAGACGCGTTTTTACTGTACTTATACAAAAAAACTGTAGATAAAGTTGCAATTTAGTCCGGAAATCAATGTTAACTTCTTAATTGCAAAACTCTAAAGTCAAGTACGTGTACATCGTAACAAACATAGCATAGGATTGATAGATTTTGTTACATCTTGTATGTGATTGTGAGAAAAGCATTAATTTCCTTTGTTTCGTATTTCAAATAATATATTAACAGCTAATTAGTTCCGTTCTTCGAATTTACTCGAATTTCAAAATGTAAATTTGTGAGCGTAAGCAAGAAATAAAGTTTAAGAGTCAAAATCATTTTGAATAACGGCCGAGCTTGATGTACATAGAGAGTGATAATGAATGTGTTCCGTTGTTCACTTCATTTACAACCGGCACCGTCCATCACTAGATCAATAAGAAGTGGCCCTTACCGATGAGCCGACACTGTTTGCACACAAGCAGGATGGCCAAGTCTCAGGGTTGAAAGACACATCCAAAGCGATTAGGTAATTTCCCTCAACACCTCCGCCCCCGCACGGTCCCGGCCAGTAGACAAAGCTGACTTGCAGAGTAGACCAGTTCCCAGGCTGCGGCCCGCAGTCCTCAATATGTTGTCTGACACATTGCAGTGAGAGACGAGATTAGAATGTCACCACCTCATGGTAGTAGGTCCCTTGGGATATCAGAGAGCTTGTGTTTGTGGACGTGAATATTTGAGTGCTTGAACGTCAAAGTTAGTGGTTATACTTTTAGTAAAAAATTGGCATATGTTCCCTGTATATTCTAATATTCTGACATAAGTTTCTTTTGGCGTTACATCGGTTTCATATACAATTTCTAAAAAGTATTTATTACTAAGCGTGAAGCAATGTAAGGCATGTTTTCGAAAGTTAAAATGATTTACAATATGGAAATTAAAAGCATTAAGCTATTTGTATAATTTTTTGGACATGCAATGACTTATTTTTTTTCATATTTGTCCCTGTATTGGGCCTGTAAGCTGTAAGAAAAAGACGATAATAGTAATCATTAAACTTTACCGTGAAGCTGACTCGATTGATAAGTTATTAAGCGCTAATACAGCCCTATGACCAAGAATTAAAACGTTTAAGATTCCCTAAAGGCATTGTTAATAATCATATTGATCGGCAAGAACTACTACTAAGAATATTGCTTACAGGATATGATCATGAACTGCGCTTATATTTTTGCGCAAATATTATCCACAGACATAATTTCCTTAATTGACAATATCAAAGAGTAGAGCCAAAGTTTCAAACCTCAATAACTTCCTGAAAAAAAATCAAAGTTGATTCATTGTAATGAAGAAGTACCTTTATTGCAGCGATCATACTTGTGATAAAGGACGGGGATAGTTTTTATGATAACTCTTGATAGATTTCAATTTCAATTTAACTTAACTAAAGAGATAAAATATTACACTGACATCGTTTTAACACGTTATAATTTTAGCATCGCTATGAGCATCAGGAATAGTAATTGAATACAAATTGGAATGAACACACTATGTGCTTCCTCTCAAGCTTTACTATAGCGTAACCCTAATAAGTAAAACACTGCTGTCTTAGTTACAAAATGTGCTCGTTCATTCAATCTTTTGGTGAAACCTCTAAAGGTTATATCCGTATGTAAAATACACACTTATTGCAGGGTTATTTAGTAGATTAGGCACGTGCATATGGTGCATTCAACATGAATATCAGTTACTTTCAGGAACACTTGTGCGCACTTTTAACCAAAACAATTATTCACATAAACAATTATCCATATTGTTTCAGTACAGTAATGCACCTATCCCATAAGACTTTATTCAGTGGATCGTCTCAATGATTCTAGGCCACAGGACCACAGTACATACCGTTTTTAAATGCAATTACAAATGAAGTGATTCGTACAACGAAAACAACTGTAAAATACAACCACATGGCATTTTTCTTATAGCTGAGATAATTTTCTATACAATGATATATAACATGAAACCTTTTGAGTATGGTTGCAAACCTTTTTATCACCTTGAAAACGTCTAATTTTCAAGTTTGGTTGCAGTCTCCTATAGGCAACTGCAACGAAATTCTTGAAACCATTAAAATACACGTTTTCATAAAACAGAAGAGTCTTGACTAAACATAATGTGGTTGCAGAGAGAAACTTAACGATGATACAGCAAATGTTGGAACTTTACCTGGCTGTTTATTTACATTTTAATGACACATCGGCAACTTGCTCAAAGCTACCGAGTTCGGTTTTCGATCATGTCGTGTCCCGTTTCGCTGTTGTTTCTGTCAAAGTGGATGCAAATTTCTACTAACCTTGTTAAATGTAACATTTTCTATAGTTTATCATGTTTTGGTAAGTATTTATGACATTCCTTGACCAAATTATTCCTAAATTGCCATTTGTTTTACAACGTGGCCCCGAGACGAATTCGAATTGTTGTCAAATCTCAACACAACTCTCACTGGCTAACAGATGCCTCTGATTGCAAACTAGTTTTGAGAGATAAAACACCAGCAAGTTAGTTTAATGACTAGTTTCTATCTAAAAACCGATCAAAATCAATCATGAATAAGTAAAAAGGAACGTCAATGTTTTATTGAAAATGTTTGATACTGAATTACCAAATTGAAAGACGTGTCAGGTAACGTGCGGCATTACGTCACGCATTGTGTCAGAGGGAACATGTCAAACTGAAACTGTTGATTGATCGTTTTCTCGTCAATTTAGGTAAATTTGAAGTCTACTGCAACCAAATTGATCTAAGCTTTTAAAAAAATAATTTTGGTACCTTCAACCAAATTATTATTAGCCAAGACATGAAAAATGATGAATATTTGAAAAAAAAATTTGGTTTCAGTTGCCTATAAAGAACTGCGACCTAACTCGAAAATTACTCGATTTTATGATGATTTTCCATTTTGCAAACAAACTCCAGGGTTCCTAATGCTACAATATGTTACAGTCAATTATTTCAGCTTTCAGAATATCTTCATCTGAACTAATTTCAAGGACTAGGTAGCATTTTATAGACGTTTTAGGTAGCCCGTCATTCGGGCCTCTCGCTACATCATCAGCATAGATAAGTGAGCACACATTTGGGAAATCCTTTGACATAAATATACCTTACAGTTATTGAATGACATTTAATCTTAAAGTTCCTTTATGTATACTGTACATAAAAGAGAGCTAACCATGCAACCTTGGCGGGTACCAACACAGCACTGGAAATAATCTATCAATTCTTTATCTGTTCTTACACATGACAGAAGTTTCATATATATGAATCATATATGAATCAAACTTCTTCTTCTAGTATGTGTCAATGGGTGCATTAATGAATGCGGAACCATAGCATATGTTCGAGAACGCAGTAAACTCACACTTTGAAATTCAGGCGGCACTTCACCACTCTTATTAAAATAATGAAGTTCATGAAACATAAAACTGCTGTAGCAACTTTATCACTGCAGTTATGACAAGCATGAAGCTATGGCGCTGGCTCTTATATATCCCTTCAGAGTCGCCGGATGAGACTTAATATTCAAAGTTTGGTTAAAATTTGCCTTTTACAGCTAATAAGAATCGTTATTTCCATACTTGAAATATCTTTTCTGTCAACTACGTTCAGTCTGTAATGTCACATCACTGGAACTTCGCTTTTGTGGGCTAAAGTGAAATAACGACAGGTCTACAAAGTTTCTCTGTATGTGTAGCATAATATAACAAATCATATAAGAGGATTCAATCATGCCTTTAATAATTATTTGAATCCATAAGAAATAGATTTGAAAATGTATTATTTAACGAGTTTATAATTAAATACTGTTTGAACGCTCAAGTTTTTACAAGTTTAAGTTTTACTTTGTATATGTGGGTACAAATATTGTGAAATCAAATATTGGTAATAGATTAAGATCAACAACTTGTTTCCTTTCATATTTAGCTTATGTCGTGAAACATAAATTCACCAAAACTCGTGACAAAGTAAAGTATTTTCATGCTGGCCATAATCTTGATATGAAAGGAAAAGCTCGTTTGATATCCGGTCATTAGTTGAAACCTCAATAAACTTTGTAGATATCTTTCGAAATTTGGATGTGACATTTATAGACAAGATAAGCAAACTCATAGGAGATCAAAAGATGAAGCTACCATTAAAGTCATTAAAGTAATTATACGTCAGTTTAAGTATGTTAATATCAATACACACACGATATTGTTTATAATACTTACTTTCAAAACATGATTTTACTCAGCAGTATCTGTTAAAAAGAAACAGAATCCCACATGGTCCTTATTCAAATGTTGGCCATTATAACTCAGGTAGGATGGCTTATTAAGCTTTCCGTACATATGTTTATGCTTCGGATACTAAGCGTTTGTTAAACTAAATGTTTGAGTGATGTCACTCAAAGGACCTTTGCCTTAATCGTTGATCATAGATAAACTTTTATAGAAGAAAATGGTTATCTTATTACTCTATTGCATTGACTGTAAATATTTTTAAAGTGTATGATTTACTAATTGAGTAATTAGATTATTTCAAAACTCAACTTTTTTTCTGTGTTGGGTAAATGTGCTTCAATATGATTTTACGACATGAGTTTAATTATTTATTTAGTTAGTTTACTGTAAAGTTCAATGTTCAAGGTACCATGTGAATTATATGGTCAGGGCCGTAAATATTGTATAAGTGTCCTAGAATAAATAATTTAACGTTAATTGCCGATTTGTTGAATAGCCGAATTCCCAATATTGGCTGCAAGTTGTTGGTTATTTGAAGTTACATGTGTACAAACTGGATAATGCTTGGAACCAAGTCCTCGTTGAAGTGTTAAGGCATGGTGTAGTTTTTATTGTGTTTACGAAATTACTCGAGAAGAAGACACCCTGTAACGTCAGGATGGAGTTAACAAAGATGGGTAGCCGTTATAGGATTCGCATAAAATTAGGAGGAGGGAGTCTTCTTGTTGACATAAATTTCATATTCATCACATGTGAATAATAAATACATCACAGAGCTTTATTGCAATGATAGCAATATTTTTGGTATTATTAAAGAAAAAAAGGATGAGGTCGTTTTATGAAAATGGTCAGTCTTTGAAGTGTTTGCGGATGTGGTTATTGGGCTAGCCATTGCAATATTTTGACGTCAAAATTGGAATGTTAATGGACCATGACACGAGATATATGTGAATTAATGTTATTATGCACAACAACCCCCTGTTTTGGTCCATAGACGCATTTGACCTTCGAGGACGTTGTTTTTACGCCGATTTGCTGTGAAATTCGCCTGCTATACCACTATCGCACCTTCACACTGTGTCAACCGACGTTGTTGACCTGTTGAACAAATTTAAATTGAATTAAAGTTTCTTTTAATCTTACTTAAGATGGTAAGAAACAAGTTATCCACGTCTCCACGACTACGATGGTTTATCAAGTATTAAGTATACAACAATGATATATTATATAGAAATTATTATCATTTGAATTATGTACATTGTAATTTCAAAATATATCAAGAGACGAACCGTAAATGACAGAAAGAGAACTTTAATATTGCTATCGTTGGTTAAATTTTTTTCTATTTTTGCATTCATACGCGTTGATGTCTGCATCAAAGGAGAATATGGAAATCATTGGTAGAATTATCTTTTATTATTTATAACTACACTGTAAGTAAGCTTGTGTTATTCTAATCATTTGCAAACTGTTTATTCGGTCATAATTTTGTCAGACAGTACTGAAACAAGGTACTTTAAAATGCCCATACTTTTGATATTTATATATATATATATATATATATATATATAAATAAGACATAGCAAAACATAATGAGATCAGAAAATAATCTTCTATCAGGCTGAATTATAACTGAAAGATTAAACCCTCTTCACCAAAACATTAGGACGTAATTTGGCTTACTATAAATTTAATCAATCATAGTGTAGAAACCTGTGAGAATCTTATTTCAAATTTCCTCTCATATAATATATATTTTTAAAAATGTATGTTTAAAATCATGATATAATAATTTGGCAAACAGAAGCACAATATTTTAGTAATTCGCGGTTAATGTATCTGGCTTAAACAACATCTGATAAAATTCATTTAATAGAGGATGTTTTGACATTTCTCCTACCTCATCGAGTGAAGTAGAATTTGATGTTTTCACGAGATTAGATATTCTTGGTATTTGACGAGAAATGTCAAATATTCTATTCCTTATATTTCCTAAAACGTCGCAAGTGATGTTAACATGATGAACGGAGGAGCAAGATCGCTTCGCCATCACCGTAATCTCATGAAGACATACCATTCTTACATGAAGTCATGGATGATGTCATATGATTGTAGAGTTATATCACTCAGCGAAAATGCGGATTTTATTTTCACTGAATATTGGCATATATCAACACTGAAAATATAATAAGATGCTATAATAAAAAAAAAGGAAATTATGGAAAGGCTTTTGTCATGAGTCATGATCTGCACGTAATTGATTTAGACTAGTGTAACATCTGATATCGCCTGTAACGTAAAGATTAAAATGTGTTTGTTCCTACCAAAGCTTTATTATTTGTATTTTCCTAGTTATGTAATTAATTCTTCAAAGTAACTTCGGAACTGATTACTTCAATTCATGATAAAGAAACATGAGGTGTTGCGTATGTGAAGAAAGTATTCAAAACCAACGTGCATATACACATTTGCAAATCTTTTCATAATACTTTATAGCTGTTTTGATACAACATACTCTTTTCAACAGCTTGAACTGGTAATTGCATCTGATGTGGTTGCGATTTAATAATGTTATTTCTGCTATATATCAATGTCAATATTTTAACAGTTGCTCTTCATATTTAAAAAAATTATATTGATAAAGCTTTTCGCTTTTTAAAGTATTCGCAAACTATTCAATTCCATAGAATCCATAAACAATTGAATTCATAAATACATGCATGTAATTTTTAAAATGTACATTCAAATATTCATAATAATGTTTTGCAATATTATTGAATTGATTTGATATTTTGAAGAAAAGTCCAACAGTTTGAAGCCAGGAGGTTATATCCATATCATTTCAGTGTTTTAGAAAAAAGATTACGATGAACGGAACATGGAACTTTCGAGAGCATATGGTTCATTTAGCTATGTATATTGCGGTCAAACTGTAAGATTGTTAAAGTACATGTAATCTAATGATCGAGTGTGAATAAGTTTCTTGCTTTGAAATCTCATGAAAGGTAAATGAAATAGTGGTGGCATTCTCATATATGCCTTGATATGTAAATTACTTATCATGAATATTACTCCTATGTTGCTAAATGCCGAAAAGAGGTTGCAGTATGTATGTTATTGAGGTAAATTAACAGGACAGGAACGATTTATTTTCATATGAAATAAATGGACTGGAGTTTATAAAATTTTAAGCATCCACTTGTCGCGCTTTTCCTTTCGTGACTGAGTGTTGATATATCGTATGACACGATGGTGAGATTTCTTTATTTATTCTTTTCTTCTTAGATCCAACATTTGCCTGACATTTCGGCAAGTTAACATTTTGACGTAATGGCTTGGTGGAAAACAATTTTGGGAGATGAATGCATAGTAACAGAAATATTTAGTTATTGAGTTATTTATTGAGTAACATATCAGTGTTTAATTGAATATTGAACAAGTTAATTAAAATGTTTAGCCATGTTATGGAATCTTTTTCTTAGCCGATCGCTTATTATGGAGACTTCCTCGAAAATGATGCTATATTTCGAAAATAGCATTAACTACATTTACTACTACTATCAACTACTAGGAAACTACACTTCAGACCTTGTATTTCAGCGTTTAGCATGTAGAAATAAGTGTGACCATGTGGAATCTTAAACAATGTCAATACTATAGACACCGCAGTATCAAGCATCTAAGAGATTCCAGAACAGACATTATTTTAAGTCACAAAGAGGCAAACAAATACCTAAATGAAAAAAGCTGTGACGAACCATTAAACATGGATTCATTGACATTTTGAAAATTCATTTACTTCCCGTTAATGTAATATTTTAGGTCGGCTATCTAAATTCTAAATTTGAAACGCTTTTTTTATAGTTTATACACGATTGAATAACCGACACAAAACAAATTCTTTTTAGCTAAGACTTTGGGTTAGATTAAGGACATTTTTTAAAAATGCGTATCTCAATAATTTAAATATCAGAAATATTCATAATAGGAAAATTATGGAACCAAAATAGAAAAAAGTTAAGGTGTACAGAAGCGTGATGTGTCAGATTAATATACGGTAACTGTGATGCTTAAACAATGTTGGAATCTTTGGACATAATGTGAATAGTGAAAGGTTAAATCGCATGACAAGTTTATAGAAGGTCACGATTAAATCTCATTCTGTAGTTTCTGACTTCATTAAGTCCAAAAAGACTATGCTATAACGGTAGATGACTTTAAAGTATGGATTCGTATCTATTATTAGTAATTGATAATAGTTTGATCTCAAATAGGCTGTCGTCATTGCTAATGCATTTTTCTGTGAATGAATGAAATGCTTCCTTCGTGTATAAACAATTTTAGAGTACAAGAGCACGTCGCGCAAGAATGCAACTAGTCCTGGAAGCGCTCCGAGTAACAGTAAGGTGGTGTGAAGGAGCGAGTTGGTCCAGATAGCTTGCTTCCCTCCCACGCAGGTAAACAGCTCGCTTCGATTCTTCCATTGAACTCCCATTTCATTCCGCTCCTCAGACTTCAAGTAGAGGAATGTTTTCATAGATGGAAAAACCTCTGCTTGAAGTTATATCTGCAATAGTCACGACATAAAGCATGACGTGTTGCGTGCTTCCTCCACATTTCAATTTGTATCAACCTGTTTGTCCATTCTTTTCATTTCATGCACATTGGTGGTCGTTAGGTCGATTGGAAATCAAGCCTTGCCAATTCAAATACTTTCTCCTTTCGATGGACGATTATTACATGATTTGATTGCTGCCAGACTCTCAATGAAAAGAAAAATGTCATCGCAAGCACTCCTGCTTGCTGCAATAATCTACTGATAAATAAAAGATCAGCATCCATCAGTTTGTTGTTCTTTATTATCTATTGAAAATACTATCTTTTCTGTGTAATCGAATTATTATCACATTTCCGTGTATATATATATAACTTGTCTTCGTTTACGAGGGGTCCAATAAGTATTCAGGCTCACCATAGTTGAGCAGCACATTTGCCTTGGGAAAGGCATGAACATAATAAACTTAATTGTAGACGGTTTTCTAGTTGTCATCTGTTGATCAATTCAATTCGTTTACGGTCGCAAATGACTTTACCGCCTCAAATTTTAAGTTAAGTGAGGCCAGCCTCATATGACTCTAACAACTTGATATGTGAAATCATATCCTCTCAATTCTTTTCACACACATTTGAAATGTTTACTAGTTTCCACGCACTGTGGTTTAATTAAATGTTCGAGTAATAGAGTCATATGTCCTAGAGTCAAATGCGGCTTGTCGCAAAAGACTCTAGAGATAAATGAGACTAATGTGAAAACACCGTTGGGTCAAATCGGACGAAATGAATCAACGACTCTGAATATTTGCTCGAGTATTACAACAAAGAAAAAATTCAGAGTTGAGAAGCTTGACGATCCATTTCATTTATATGAAAATGTATAATGTTTGCAGCATGGCTTACACCTGCAATTACGAAATATCTATAGGGATACAACAGCGATTCGTTTCAATTCACTGGTCTATATTTACACTTAAAATACTCAACACAATACATATTTTGTTCTTGTTCTAAATTTCTTTAAATTAACCTTTCGTTTAGATTTTCCGTGATCTAGAACGTCATGAAAGGTGATAAATTTGACTTGACAAAATAGAAAACGGGATGATTTTGGATCAAAATATGAATATGGTTATCAACAATAAAAACATTGACAAGAAATAGAAATAGACAAGAAGACCATTATTTTCTATAACATAAGAAATGAGAGAAATCTTCGGCTTTACCGAGGAATATCATTTAGCAGATTGATACTATTTTCTGTTTATGTTTTGAATATTTTTTCAATACTGAGATATTTATTTGAAATAGGTAATTATGTTTGTCTCGGAAGCAAATTAATGTATGTTCTGTATCAAAATGGATTTTAGTTGACATTGTGCCTTTTTCTGTAAACCAACCAGAACCTTCTACATAGTAGTTTGGCCCTCAATGGTCGTACAAGACAACAATCCAAAAATAAGTCCTGTATTGTATGTTTTTTCATGAATCAGGTTTGTAATATCGCATTCTCTATAGACGCGTATATCTGTTTACGACGTTATTTAGAGTTTTGTAATGCAACTATCAAACTATAAAGAAAACTATAGTAATTTTCCTTTATTTGCAAACTGATTTCATATATTCTTTTGTCGACTGTATCAACCATTATACAGAATAAGGTTTGCTTTAAATTTGTTTCAAATCAGAATATCATTTATACAGCGGATTCCTTTTAATTAAAACGTGTATTTATATCTAAGACTCATTTGTTTTTAAGTGGTTATACTGAGTTATAACAAAAACTTGTAGAGCTCACTTGAGGTACGATTGACTTATTCTTAGATTTGAATGAAGCAATATTCTCTTCTCTGTTCTTGTGGCTGGCAAAAAACCCCAAAAGACATGTTTTATAGTATCCAATGATCCGGTTGAATTGACACAAAAAGTAAGGCATCAGATAAAAGTGGACACAAGTTACCTAGTGTTGTTTAAGGCTAGCCCGAAATGACTATATCATAGTTTCATGGAGACACCTTGGAAATTGTTGAGGGTGAAGTATAGTCATTTGAGGCCAAGGATAATAGTGTGGAAGTCAGTGGGGAAAATAATAAGAGATAAAAGTAAGAAATCTGATGAATTACATCAAATGGGTACTGATCATAAAAATAAATGATCTAGAAATAAACAATATGCAGGCAATACAAAATAATATCTAATAATGTGCAAAACGGCATAGTTGTGAACCTCTGAGTTTAAAGTAAAGGGGCTTATATTTGTATTTGTATTTGTATTTGTATTAAGGTGTTTTTCAAACTTTATGCATCGATCCGAATTAATTGAATTTTCTTTCCAACTGTTTATTTTTATATGTGTGATTATTTCTACAAACACGGTTTTAAAATAAACGGTTCTATGACATCCTATAGAGTTACAAGTACATGAAAACCCCATTTCGCCATTTTCTATTGAGAAGGTTTTGTCAACTTATTAAAAAGTTTGGTTCAAAATGTTTTAAAGCCTTGCACAGTTCGAAATGTGATCAATTGAACATATATCAAACAAAATGTAGATCTACGTTTTCTTTAGTAATTTTCATCAGTATGAATATTGTTTTAAATTGAAAAATATTGAAAAGAAAGACGTAAAAGATATTCCTAATTATTATAATCCTATTTTGGTTTGAAGGGAATCTCAGAATTTCTATATACTGGGTTATTATTGGTTTTGGAATACCTCTTAGCTAGTCAAGCATTAATAACACACTGTAGGTGTAACCTTGATCTACTTTTCGGAACAACTTTTCATTTAATGATCTATTTATTTGATTTTAAATGTCAGCTCCGCAATAACATCCTGTAAAGCAAAGAAGAATATATGTTTAACACATGTCGATAATTCATTTCACGTTACCGTAAAGCATTGTCGGAGATACCAGAATGCACAGTCACTTATTTCCACCTCATCATGTGAATGGATACCTTAGTGTGTTAGCTACGAGTAGAACGCCAAGCTGCATGTTCGTTCTGCCACACTTAGACACCCAGAACAAAATACATACTATTTCTCCTTAAATGATGCATTATTTACATTCCAGTCGGGAAACAATCGACAGTTTTGTAAGTGATAGTTTAAACAGAAGGAGAAGCGATTTACGTGTACATGTTGTGAATGAAGAAGGGATAGGCGTGGGTAAGAATGAATTACAAAGACACTAATTAGAAAGAAGATCTTTATGTTAACTGTTATAATGTACCTCTTATTAAAAATTTTCATTGAATATACTTTACATAGAAGATGTTTAGTATAAGACGGGAAAAGTGCTTGAAAGATATTAAGGGAATTCAGACTTTGTCTTTTTTTAAATTTTTAGTAAGATTTTGAATTCTTCCATGCATTTGCACCGATCTTTCATACACATTTTAGGCATTAATATTGAATTAACCATATCGATTACAGTTTTTTGGTCTTCACATTGTATTCAATACACACTTCCTGAATACTTATGTCTTTCCAAATAACTTAAATGGTACATTATTTAAGTGCGGATTGTATTTTATATCGCATTAGCATTTTCTGTCCATTATTCGTACTCCCTTGAAAATTGACGTGTCTTCTAATACCAAGAAGTTAGACATATCGAATATGTGTTTAATCATTACGATTTATGATTATGAAAATAATAAGTTTGAATTAAGAAATACTGATTTTTATCCGTTTGTCGTCAAAAGGAATAGTAGGGGGAAATCTATTGAGGCCCAAAACATACACTTGGTATCATATACTTTACATTTTCTATATTATCATGATATATAATTCAATAATTGTTTGGATGATATTATACCGTATCTCTATATAAATCTATTTTCTACATTCATCATTTAAACTATGTGGAATAGAATTTTCTAATCATATGTTGATCACTACACTGTTTGTTTGGAAGATGGAGAGAGAACATTTTTTCCGATAAATGCTTCAACCTTTCTGTTTCACCCTCGAGTCTTTCTGTATGTCTGTATCTTAAAAAAACATAAAAGATAAGATCGGCCAGAGTAATAATTACTATGCCTTAGAAGATTGAATGGGAGTGTCACTTTGTTGATGTTATCTCTTTGTGAAATCTATATTTAAGTTTGTTGAAAGAGAGATAGGTAAAGATAGCCTGAAGAAGGTGTTACACCCATAGTCTACTCGAGAAACTTACTCTGACAAAGACATTCCTAGCTTGACGCGTAAAGCGTTAGGCAACATAAACAAACTGCAACACCTCGCATTTGTTTAAGCCATTTTCTGTGTAATGTCTTGCTGTTCATTGCAGGAACAATATGTAAACATGGATGGCGTTAAATACGGAACCAAGACCGCATTCCCCACGTGTCAGAAATTACCAACATACCATCCAGTGTATGGACGTTACTTGGTAAGGTAAATACATTGAACACGAATTCTTGCTACCATTTATGCCTACTTATTACAGATTGAGTGATTGAAAATGGGCGAGATATGTGTTCTTATGTAATGTCTTCAAGCGTGAATTAAACTATGACTGAACGACGAGGTTAACTGATACTTAACAGGTTGTCACGTTTTCCAACAGAGATAAAACAGCTCATCGCAAAGCAAAGCCCAAAGAAGTTAACTCATTGTAATTCACGAAGGTAAAAGGTTGTATCGGTATCATGAAAGTGCTAATATCTGTTTCTTTATATTTTTAAGTTGTACTATTATCACATACAACTCGTCCGAGATGCAGATTTTATTCAAGCATTTAAGATTTCATAGTTATTATCTATATGTAGAGATTTCCTTGTTTAAACACCGATTGTAGTTAAGTGTATAGGTTGCACCATTTTAAGAAAGTGGGTTCAAAATGTTCGCACAGACGTTGCAATGTTATCGAACATTCTATAAGAAAATATAACTTTGTTTGTATTACTTTATGCGTACTTCTAAACATAATGATTGTTAATTTTTTTTCAAAACAGAAATCATAAATCATAAACTGCCTAGGCATACGTTGATTGACAAGTAGCTAATGCTTAAACACATGAAATCAGACATTAAAATGCAACTTAAAAGGTCTTTTCAAAATGCAAACAGTCGTTACGTTCACGTTCCCTATAGTGCATAATCATTTCTTCCTCATTGGCATTGGTTACAACTGGGCCACGTGTACGACTTCTTCAATCACTTAAAGGCGACAAAATGCAATTTGCAATACGGATAGCAACTTGCAATTGTATGTATATCAGTCAAAAATCAAATACTATCTTCAACTGATATCTGCGTGTGTGAATACAAACTGCAAAGGTGAAGGCACTGCAGTCTTTAAAAAGTTGCTGGAAGAGAACTAATTCTCACTTCGAAATCACATCACTGATTGCAAATATAACTTTGAAATACAACAAATCAGGATAATTTCGTCTTGAAACAGATTAATATAGGATGAAATCAGTTAAATGTCCCTTTTGTGGGGGAAGGTTATTAGCTACTTTTCACTGCATAGACACTGCAAGATATCACCTTACCTAGTGTCACTAGAGTATCCGAACGTTTGTCGTTTGTGTTATATTAAGTGTGTAGGCTGGAATGTTAAAAATGTGATCGTGAAATGTTATTGATTGACTTTTAGCATGATCAGCGAAACATGATATTTTGCATTCAGCGTTACATTCGTTTCATGGCTAAAGATGATCAATCTTTATAGACATCAAAGCAAATGACACATGCACTGCGCTGAAAGGTTTCTTACCCACCTATGAAACTTTCTCAAAATGAAAAATCATTTCGATACAGAGAGCAAAAATATTTACTTTCACGTTGATGGCTATTTTACTCGATTTATTAGGCAAGTACATTTAGTACACAGAATACATAACTTTCTTACAGTTAGTGTATTATTTAGACCTTTTCTCATTGATTAACATTATTATGTACTCGCGGCATACAAATGCTGTTACACGGTGTCTAGCCCCTCCCCCAGTCCAACTAACACTAACTGCTAGTCAATAAAACCATGTATTATCATAAGTGACAGACAGACAGATTTATTCAGTATTGAAGGCCCAGTGGCCCAAAGTACAATTGCATTTACATCATGATATATCATATATCATAATTGATAACTAACCAATGTCTCTGGTGTTTGTCAGTTCGTTTGAGTATTACGATGATGAAACTCTTTTTCGGTCCAGCGCTCAAAAAGCATAAGACCTACATCATTGCAATTAGGTATGTGGAAAAATCATCATGTGAAGTGGTGCCTTTTGAGCTTTTCATTTTCTTCCTACTTTCATTTTTGGCCGTTTCCATGGAAACATAGTTTAGAATTACGTGTCTAGACCAGAACTAAAAACTAATAAGGTTTTGCCCTCTGAAACTTGGTATGTGGAACCATAATCAAATGAAGTTGTGCCCTTTGGGGTTTTCATTTTCTTCTTACTTTTATTTTTGGCATATGATTTGGTGTCCCTATGAGAGAAAAACATAAGGCCTCATTGAAACTTTGTATGTGAAACAATCACCTTGTGAAGTGGTGTCTTTTGGTGTTTTCATTTTCTTCCTACTTTTTCGTTTGGCCGTTTCCATGGTATTGCAACTTAGAATTTCGTTCCCGGTCCAGAACTCTAAAACCACAAAGCCTAACTCGTTGAAACTTGCTATATGAAACAATCATCATTTGAAGAATTTCGTTTCCGGACCAAACCTCAAAAACCGTAGGGCCTGGCTTTTGTGATGTAGTAACTTTATGTGTAATGGTGACTTTTGAGGTTTTCAACTTAGGCTTACTTTACTTTTTGCATTTTCCTTTTCCTTGGATATTCGTTAGAGAACCAAGAACCATAAGGTCTAGCTAATTGAAACTTGGTTGTGTAGATCGATCCTTATGTTTTCTGGTGCCTTTGGTTTTTTATTTCTTCAGAATGTTTGTGTGCTGTTTCTATGGAAATCTAAACAAAACACTGTTTCTAAGGCTGAACCTTTTAACATTAACTATGAGCATATTGAAACTCTGGATCCGTAACAATCATCTTCTGAAGGATAAATGTATTACCAATTATCTACTTACACAACTTTACAACTTATTTAAAAAAAGTACAATCAAATTATATGATTTCAACATATAAAACGATAAAAGGTTGTAACCAGATAGAAAAAAAGACTGATAGACTGAGATAGAGAAGTAAATGGACAGTTTCAGAGTGCAAGAGTGAAAGAGACTCACGGGTCAATGTTCAAAAAAGACATGACCATTTTTGTTTTCATTTGGGGTCGTCCTCCGAAAATTTTTACTTTTTTAAGTGATAAATGAGTGATTAATGTTTAGAATTAAGGCAACATTGTATGAAGGAGAAAAGAAAACTGAATATTTTTAAGTCTCAAAGTCTTTATTTCAGTATTGGAGGCCTTGTGGCCCAGAGTACAATAGTATTGAAATACATATTGGATGTGCGGAATACAAGTATATAATTTACAAAGCATATTCAGATTTTACAAACACATGTACATTGCAGTGCTATGAAAGTTTCTTGAACACATGAAATTTTGTGAGGTTCAGTGTGAAAACAGATTTCTTTTATGTTAATTGTAATACATTTCCATATATTTAAAAAAAAATTGATGGCCCAAAATTGTAAAATACTACTATTACATAACTGTTATATGCCATATATATGATTTTTACAGTGAACCGCATATATATGCTAAGACAGGGACTTGAATACAAGAACATATGTCAAGACTAAATAAAAAATTAATCTAACATATAGATTTCTTTTCAAATACAATGCCAGTCCTTTTAACACGGCTATGCTTACTGGCGTCATGTGCTGAATTTTTTCTCGGGTAGGGTACTGGCCAAAATACTCTGGAATAAATCTATTTCTGCTAATGGTGTAGTATGGACAATTTAGAACAAAATGGAATTCATCTTCAATAGCCATGTAGTCACATTTTTTACATACAAAAGCAGATGACTCAACCGTTTCCTTATTTATTCTTATAGCGCAGCTTTTGAATCCTTCAATTATGAGAGAGTGTACGAAACTTCGTAAGGACAACTTTTAAGTATTTGTCTATAGAACCTGATAGTAGATACAATTCTGGAGCAAGAAGTGATTTATAAGAACTATAGCGATAAAAAAATTTTGAACTAATGATATGCTGACACCAATTCTGTATTTCTAGGTCAATGCATCGCTGTTTGAATAATCTTAAAAAAAATAATTGATATCATCACACACAGTCTTGGGCGATATAGATATAAGAGAATCCAGTTTTGAACAGTAATAATCTATTTTGTGACACCCAGTTTGTACTGCCTGTTCTTTCATAATATTGTAGCAGGCGTTTGGCTCTCGACTTGTGTTCATGTGGATCAGTTTGCATCAATATCGAACACACACAAATAAATTGCGCTTACTTTGTATCTTCCAACCTCTCCTTGCACTGCGCTGGACGGCAGAACTTACTTATACCAAGATATCTTTAAAAATAAACACTTTGAACTTTATCAATAGATTCTCAATATGTATAACCCCAGATTTCACTACCATACAAAAGAATGTTAGAAATATTAGTGTCAAACATTTTAGATGCTATTTTTAGTGACATATCAGAATATTTCCTGAATAAACTAGATAAAGGAAAACAGGCTTTTCTGGCTTGCAGGAAAGTCGTTTATGAATAAACTGAACATTTTATGAATATGGAAAGGAAAAATTATATGAACTAATCACACAAAATGCTGTGCTCACCAAAAAAGAAAATATATGAAAAGAATCATCCGAGTTTTATGTTGAAATAAACATTCTACTGATTGAGAAAACGGTTTAGATTTTTTTTACGAATTTTTTTGTGAAACAAAACTTACATTTGATGAATGTGCACGTGCTCTAAAGAACATGAAAAACAGAAAAAATCCTTGGCTCAGATGGTTTTACTGCAGAATTTTATAGATTCTTTTGGAAAGACATCTCTGTTGAAATAGCGTAAAGTCTTTGGCGATCTTACTATATTCATATGAAACTGGAACATTGTCAGATTTTCAAAGGCAAGGTATAATTACCTGCATACCAAAAGACTCTCCTAACAGGCGCTACTTAAAAAATTGACACCCTATTAGTCTTATAAACGGGTAACTATTAAAAAGAAAGTTGTAGCTCTGTAATTAATTCGGGCGCATTTTCTAATTTCTTTAACCTAGGACGCGGTTGTCCACAAGGGGATCCAGTGGCCCCATATCTTTTGTTGCACGTGTTGAACTATTAGCTATTGCAATTAGGAGAAACTCTATTCTCTTTAAGAATATTTGGGGAGGGAAACGTAATAACATTAAACGACAAATGTTGATCAACCATTATGCAAAAGGAAGGCTGAAATTGATCAATATTATTTCCCTTTGAAGATAAAATGGATAAAGCGACTATTCAAAGGAAATGGATTCTGGCAGTACCTAGCATTTGAATCACTGTCACAATATGGTGACATTGACTTGAATTTTCCAAAATCAGGAAAATATTATTCTCTTGGCCGAATGGTATAGGAATGGATTTGAAAATAAGGAATTGCCAGTTTAAGTTTATCAACAGAATAGTCTCAACAAGATTCTTTCTGTGTAAAGTCGGTATTTGTCAGGACAATTATGGTATCCAGAACCAGCCTTGACATTGATAGTACTCGGGGACCCAAGGCAAATGTTTTAAAAATAATTTGGTGATTAATGTGAATGCATCAATTCAAGTTTCATCAAATGACTTACTATTCGGGATAAATAAATAAATTGCCATTGCTACTTTAAACAAGCAGACAGAGTCAGCTATATCCCCCGCCAAAGGGAAAGGGTAGTTAAGGATACTAGTTGTGGAATATTGAACAGTGATCATGTTGTTTTTCTACAAACAACCTTTAAGAAATCCTATGTTACGTTTCCATGGAAACGGGTAAAAATAAAAATGCAAAGAAGTTGAAAACCCCAAAAGGCACATCTCCGCATGATGCCCGTTGCACATACCAAGTTTCGTCGAGTTAGGTCTCACCGTTTTGGAGTTGTGCTCCGGAAACATTAACGGGTAAAAATAAAAATGCAAAGAAGTTGAAAACCCCAAAAGGCACATCTCCTCATGATGCCCATTGCACATACCAAGTTTCGTCGAGCTAGGTCTCACAGTTTTGGAGTTGTGGTCCGGAAACGAAATCCTATGTTACGTTTCCATGGAAACGGGTAAAAATAAAAATGCAAAAAAGTTGAAAACCCCAAAAGGCACATCTCCGCATGATGCCCGTTGCACATACCAAGTTTCGTCGAGATAGGTCTCACCATTTTGGAGTTGTGGTCCGGAAACAAAATCCTATGTTACGTTTCCATGGAAACGGGTAAAAATAAAAATGCAAAGAAGTTAAAAACCCAAAGAGGCACATCTCCGCATGATACCCGTTGCACATACCAAGTTTCGTCGAGTTAGGTCTCACAGTTTTTGAGTTGTGCTCCGGAAACATTATCGGGACGGACGGACGAACGGACGGAAGGACGAACGGACGAACGGACGGACGCAGACCATTTCAATATCCCCCGCCAACGTCAGGCCTACCAAGGTAACGGATCAAATAACCTCCAAATGGAACAAATAACCGCATGAATGGATTAGATAACCTCAAAACGGTACTAATAACCTCGTCAGCGGTATTAATAACCTCAAAACGGAACGAATAACCTCAAAACGGATTCAATAACCTCGATTTGCGCAGCGCATCCCTACGATCTACCCAGTTTGAGTGAAGGAGCCCAGTCTTTTGTTTATGTTTACGCCAGCGGCTGTCAACAAAGTTACGCTAGCAGTGAAATTTCCCCCCATAAATCAAAAATAAATCATCATAATGTCGTAATTTTATCTTAACCGCGGTGTTCCATTCACTGTCTTTGACCCGATGAGGTCATAATTTGCATAATATGTAGACCAAGCGATCGCGTAACAGGATTCGGTCACGAATAAAATCCCTGTGAGTAGATTTTGTCAAATGTTGATGTTATTTTCATATAGCCCTACAATCAAACTAGAAGACATTTACCACCAGATAATCAAAAAATTAAATCGTAACTGTGTTCGCATGCATGAACCGTGTTGGATGTGACGTGAGACTGTAATCGATCGATAGTTTTAATTGAGTTTGTATTGCGGCGAATTTGACTTTTGCTACACACGCACTAAAATCGTAGATCACAAATTTATTTATCGTGTAAATATAATTTTATTGTACGATTATAATTGTAGAGGTCTTGTTGTTCACTATTTTTAGTTTGGAATGTTGTCCTTCATAGAAGTTGATCCGTTTTCAAACAAAATCCCAAGTGTTAATTCTCAATAATGATTGCAAATGAGAAGGGACATGTTATGGGGATTATATCAAATAATTTGTTTATATTATGTAAATATCACGCGGTTTTTTTTACATTCATGAAAATTTGTAAATTTCAAACATCAAATAAGATTATATTTGTGCTCAATCAAAAAAATAATAACAAACAAAATATGGGTCTGATGATGACCGGCGCAGACATCAAGTGAGTTGTTGACACTTTCCCCGATGCGTTCCGTAGCTGATGTCACAAGTGTGTAGATTGTATTTCACGACTATTCGAGATTAAAAGTAAATAAATCCTTCAACTCTCAGCTGCAAAAATGTATTCTCTCTTTAGTTTTAAATGGAATTTGTACAATATGAAAATAATTTCTCAATATCTTGATTTGAAGATCTCTGTGTGGTGTAACTGATACAGACTTTTTGATCCGGTTTGTTTGGCCAGGGATCGTTTAGACATATGATTCCTGTTTTGGCGATTACAATGAGAGATGGACGTTAGATGATATAGATATAATCGATGTTATAAACTAATATTGCATTTAGAACATATAAAGCTGAATAGATTTCCTACACTTCCGGGTTAAGTTTATAACGATTGATACGTTAATTTGTATGAAATACTATCAGCACGAATTTTCCATTGCTTCGAATTGCCTTGATTTTTTTCTCTCATTTTCAATGCATAAGCAGTCCTTGCTTGCTGGACCGAACTCCCAGTCATGCACCTTAATTATTTTCTGGTACAAAATTTCATTCTGAACAAAATGATGTAAAAAATATTTTTTTTTAAATTATTGATAAACAGCCTACTCCGATTTGGAATATTTAGTACAGATTTTTAACTTGTGAATTTTTTATTTCATTCATCGACACTAGCTTAATTTGATTAATATCAGGGAAAAAAAGAAAAATGACAATATTTAGAAAGAAAAATAATTCATTCAGAGAAATTGGTATTCTAAAAATATTAAATCTTTTGATAATATTCAAGTTTGGTTATATCGGAACAATGTCAACATTGTACTTAACTATATTCTATCTTTATGATGAAACAAGATTTTTTTTAAAATTCTAAACCTTTTGATATCCTCCTTATATTTTGCGTAAACATTTTTTTTTTGGAGTTAGTTCTTATATTTGTAGTAAAATGTTACATTCAACACATATAGAATCCTGAATTTTCCATGTCACATGTCTCATCATTGACTATCCAGCTGTTCATAAACAAAAGTACAAGCCAAACGGGCAATAATTTATAAAGAAAAATTATTTTTTTTCAATTTAGGCAGACTTCAAACCAGCGAACTTCGAAGAAAATGTAGTTTGATATTTCGATTTTTTAAAACTTTTTAGATACATCTGGTTCATTCATTTATTTCACCATTTGCAAATATAGATATGCCTATTCTTGATTCTCGTAACCACAATACATATTTCCAAATTTTAGTAAAATTATTGTGTCGGTGACCAAATCATCATTAGATAACCGTAACTTTTGGATTCAAGTAGGCCTAAATACCTTTAAATTGTTTTTTTTTATCAGGCAAAATGAGAGCCGCAGGCGTAAACATAAACAAAACACTGGGCTCCTTCACTCAAACTGGGTAGATCGTAGGGATGCGCTGCGCAAATCGAGGTTATTGAATCCGTTTTGAGGTTATTCGCTCCGTTTTGAGGTTATTAATACCGCTGACGAGGTTATTAGTACCGTTTTTGAGGTTATCTAATCCATTCATGCGGTTATTTGTTCCATTTGGAGGTTATTTGATCCGTTACCTTGGTAGGCCTGAACGTAATAACTGATGAATTGATGGGAATAAAGAACATGCAGTTCTGTTATTGTTCTACGATTTATGCAATGTAAATATGAATAGCCTGTCTGTCGTTATTGGTACTTTCGATCAGCAAATAATTTATACATCAGATATAATCAAGTGAAGGGAAGCAAATAAATGATGCAATTAATGAGATAAATATTCATAATAGTCTTACCATAGAAAACAGAGTAAAAGAATACAAATGTAAAATTTAATGTGCCAGTCCAAAATGACTTTATAATGACAAAAATAAGAAAAAATCAAATAATTATATATTCATGTAATTTATTGTATGAGGAGTAAGTTTACACAATATCATACCATTGTTTCAGTGATATTCTAGAAGTTGCTAGTATAAGGAAGACAATGATATTATGAATGTATACCTTCTTTATTTTCACAATGGCGACGTTTCGGTATAGATCCTTATTCCGTTATCAAGCCATACGTTTCCGTATATATTCTTATATCATGATTGAATTCATTTAGTATCACATGTTGCATGCGAGCGGTGTTAAAATAAGCCTTTCGGCTTGTTCACCAATCCCAATTCAATTTTATTGAATAAAATATGTTTAAATCATATCATGCTTGAATTGAAACCTTTCCCCCTACCAGTTGTCAGCTATATTCTGGTTTAATGATAAAGACAATAAAATATATGTTTTTGTGTAGTAGGAGTAAACTCAAATGACAATACCTCACTTAACATTGTTACTTTCTCATTCAATACGATATACATATCTATTTTTTAAAATCACCCTTCATAAAATAAAAAATATAATATATTTACGTTTTCAACGAACATCTAATGCACTTCCTTTGTTGTTGTCTGATGGGGAAAAATTCAGCCAGTAGATGCAACTTCATAACCTTCAATTTTTCCTTTGAAATAATTCTTTTCCCTCAAAGAATGAATAAGTAGCATGAACTATTCTGAATGCTTATTCAGCCCTTCACGTAATGTAATTGTGAGCGATGTCTGCAGCAAGACTTTACAGAATGAAACTATACTTCTTATACCGTGATCAATTGCACGGCAACGCTTCTGTTTAGTGTCATTCTGACTTTAAGTTGAGATGTTTCCATTCATGTTTTCGACAAATAATAAATGGATTACGTTGAAGAATCGATCGAGCTCACGAGAATACTGAATTTAACTACTTTTCGTTGAGGAATACCATTTATGCGTTTAGAGAGAGGTTGACAATTTTGAGAATGATATTTGGAATCTTCATATTTCACACTCATGTCAGTAATTTCTCTTGTAAGCACTGGAAATGTACGATGGACTCGGAAAATCATGAATGGATATCGGACACTTGGAATGAGCGGTGTTTAACACTCACTGCCTGGCTTTGCCGTTATTGGATTTACAGAACTTATTGCTGGATGCGTGGAAGCAACGTCCAGATGCAATCAAAGACAGAGACCAGAAGAGACCTGATGACACTCCCAGTTGCAATCTATAACCTTTCTTTGTACATTTATTCTGCCTAAAGATAAGGCTTAAGTAAGTTACATCGTCAACATCTTTGCATACAATGTTTCATACGTTTTTCATTAGACACGATTTGGACGTCAATTCCTCGATGATAGAATTTTATTAAGACATGACGTCTGTGCACTGCATAAAGACTAAGCCAGATAGACTTAGACAAACTTTTATGCGTGGGCGGGATTGCTCTTATATAATCCATTTGCACAAATCTTATAGTTTGGAGAGACCAGCTTTTCCTTCAATTTTAGATATAAATATTTACGATTCGAACAAATGATAAAGTGAAATTTTGTAACTCCCTGACTTGCTGAACGTTTAAAAGACACAATTAACACGATCTCCTCCTAAAATAATAATCGCAAATCAGTTTTTAATGATAACTGCAATCTTTAGGGATGTTGTTGTAACACTCTCTTTAAATAAGTGTATATCTCAATCATAAACAGTTTCAAAATGTTTGAATGAATAATTGCGATGTTATTTTTTAAAAGCCAACCCTTGATAACCCAAAACGATTAGTTTTAAATAATCACCGCAATGAACCTTCTATTTTCTGAAAATAATTATCTTTTCAGTTGTACTTCAAATACGAGTTATTTTTACTTAGTCGTGAAATGATTGCTTCAGACAAGAACTGCAGTTATCCAATATCGCACTGTATGTACATAAATGTATGATTTTGTCCATGTGCTTATATATGACGCTGTGGTTTAACTATTTAATAACCTGTTGCACTAAATACGTAACGAAAGATCTATCAATATATCAATAGATAACTACAGTAGGTTACCTTTTTAGCCATTGTACTTACAAAAGTTACTTTTTATTCAAATTATTTTAGAAGTATTTTCATAGATATTCACTCTTTCCCAGGTGACGCTAACAATCTGTTTGTTGAGACAAGTATTCACTTTATCTCAGGAGACCCTAAAAATGTGTTTGTTGAGACAAGTATTTACTCTGTCTCACCCTAACAATGTGTTTTTTGAGACAAGTATTCACTCTTTCTATATATAGAATCAATAATATTGACATGATATTTACTCTATCTGTTCATGCTGTCCCCGCACATGAACCGATAAATTTGTGCATACGATAAAATATTACCAAGGGATCTCATCTTACTACACGTACGTTGAAGTTCAATTCAATGACGATGTGACACGATATGACGTAATCGATATTTTGATTGACATTACAAGCCTAGGAAATTGAAACCAAGTCTCGTTGTGAAATGGTTGTATGACAGCAATGTAACAGACATTCATGATAATAATTTAAAGATTTGAATTTTTTTTTGATTGACAATTTAATCCGTTGCAACGGAAATCATCACGAGATACGATTGCCAACTGTTACTGTCTCTGCCATTCGTTTGCTCTTCAGACAAATTGAAAACATCCAAAAAGTCTTACGACAAAATTTCGGAAATGGCATTTGATGGTCCCATGAGTCTAACGTTTGCTGCGAATATCCATAATCTCATTTCTTGCTTTTTCGAGACATGCCACAAGGGCTTGATGAACAACTATTCAAAGAAAAAGATAATATTGTGTACAATTCGGGCTGAAAGTGATTAATGGACATTTAATTAAATCAACGTCGAGTTTTCCCTATCTATTTTCATAATGAACTTTGTTGTCGATTTTTGTGTTAAATTTAACATAAATTAAAACATTGCAATAAAAGTATATAAAAATTTCCGAATTGTGAGAATCTTTATAGTTATTGTCTTTCATATTTAGGTTATTGAAATAACCGGAACATTATTTGCTTTAAGACTAGAATATTTTCCGTATATGTTTGCAATTCTAGCAACTTTGTCTATATTTTAATGTTGACTTTGAAAGATATTATTTCTGAAAAAAAGTTTTTTTAAGTGAAATTTCGACGTCATATGATATATTGATTTGGTGAAGTGTTGACATTGAAAAACAATTTGATTTGAACAAATATTGACTTATTGAAGTTATGTCTTTCTTGAAATGTTGACTTTCAAATGCTTTTTCTTAAATGAATGGTTCTTCTATTGAAATTTTGACTTTCGAAAGATGTATTGATTTAATGAAGGTTAACTTTTACAAATGTTGATTCTGATGAATATTGACTTCGGTGAAATGTTGACTTTGATCTAAGGTAGTGTATTTAAGGTTTACTTTGAAAAGTAGTGTGATTATTGTGGGGGTTTTAAACAATGGATTTATTAATTGTTAACATTTTTAAAGCGTTTATGCCTGATTAATCTCGTGTTGTATATCAATGAGATCGACACTGTTGACTTGTAGTAGATATATTGACTCTAATGACTCTTCAGATCAACGTAGAAATAAAATACAATACGACAATTAAAGCCTTTAAACGGTATATTTAAAGATTCTTAGAATTTTCAACAACAAACTCTAAGATTCCCACGGTTCTCACTTAGCCAGAAGTTACACCAATTCTTGGGGGAACTTTTAGCTAAGAATTTATGTTAACTTTTAGAATATTCTGAAGTGTCGTTTGGAGACTTTGGGAAATTCTACTTCTAGAATTATTGGAACTCTCCTATTAAAAGAGTCTGTGTTTTAATCACATAACCTTAAATGATCTGCGATGAATGATTCTAGATTCCACAATAATTCTGTGTTTCTGTTACTTAGGCTGATGGTTTGTATACCAAAGTTTGTTTTAATAAGTTGAAATAAACGTCTAATAAAATTAGATTAGCTAAGTATCCCTGTTATAATACACTACATGTTACTCATTAGTTTTTAACTTTTTGAAACTTGAAAGCCATCATTTGTCAATTACTAAAAAATTATATGCAAATTAATTATTTAAGTGAATAAGTGTATTACTGAGAATATGTTATCTATGTATTCATTAAATACTGATAATATCCTTATCAACCAAGCAAGTTATCATAAAGCTCTGAAACTGTACGGTACCCTCAGAAGAAAAATAAAGTGATAAAAACAAATAAAGTCAAAGCTCGCCAATTATCGCCTAAAATCGAATTTTAGTTGATACCAGAGTCATGCTTTTTGAGTAACTGGAGTGCCATCACGGTAAGCAACTCTTATCTATTGACGTCGAGTGTTCTCGAATGTAGGGCACGCAGACACATTCACTTAAGCAAGGTTCTATAAACAAACTGGTCTTGATTAAGTAATTCTGCTACTTACACAACAAACATGATGTTGTGACTATTAAGATTATCTTTTCAACGTAGGAATACATTTATCTTTTAACTTTACCTTGATGTAAACTCATGGTAGCTAGTTCTAAATTCTTTTACATTTTACTCCTACACTTATAGATTTTCAGCATCTGTTATAAGTTATGAAAACTGAAATGTTTAGGTGAAAAAATAATTCCATAGCTAATTGATTTGGGGAGAATAACAAATATTCTAATAAAACATAAATCTAAGCACCATGCTACATCAGCGTATTTTAATCAACAAAGCCTCCTTTTGATACCCTGATGCCAAATGGCCTCGCATCTCCCTATATACTACCCATATGTGAAGATGCGCACAGGGTATTATTTTTCCTGAAAGTCACACGAGAGTAACACATTTTCCTGGCATTTGATTGCTTGATGTGAACCAATGATGAGCCGCCGCAACACTCAACAACACTGTCATTTAGCTTTTATTTTGAAACATTTTCACAAATGACAATTTAGCCGTGCGTAAGTAAGTGTCAAATAAAGCCGCAGCACATGCTTATGAATCTGGAGATTCGACATTCAAATCCTTTCTACAGAAACGTTTATTTCCACTATTTTCGAGATTAAGTCTTTTAAAAAACTTATGGGTAATATAAACAATAACCAACTCGTGACGGGAACGACAGATTATATTTCCCTCGTTATATGAATAATGTAATTCTCTCGCCAAGACTCGAGAATTACACAAATAATATAACTCGGGAAAGATAATCTGTCACTCCCCTCCACTTATTAGTTATTGTCTGTAACGGCCCATATTTATGTATTTATATACATTAAATTTAACACAAATCTGTCCCTTATACTAATTAACAGAGAGGTCAGTAGAATAGGTCAGGGTGACCCTTACAGGGTAATACCAGATGTTAAGCTTTGGGGCAGTGGGAGATCTGGAGGGGTTCTTATAGACTGGGGGAAGGTTAGGCCAAACTGACCAATGGCAACGGTCAGGTGACCAACTCATGCCCGGGAAAGTGCAAAGTAGGCCTCTCTAGATTCTGCATCCAAGCTGTGAACATCTACTGTACCCTGCTCTTATAATTTCTGATAGGTAAGAACTTATCAAAATTGTATGTTTCATTCTATTAGTATTTGATTCTAATTCAAGATGCTTTTCCTCATATATGCTAGTGATGCTTTTATTTCATGCACTCGCATAATAGGGCATTGTAAATATTTTGTTACTTACTGGCGTAAAGGGTTGTTTTTTTTGTTTAAACATATTTTATTTCATGAAAAGATACATGAAATGGATTGGTCAACAAGCTCGTGTGAGCTTATGTGAAGACCGCTCCAGCAACATAAATATATGAGCATGAACATGACAAGAACAACATATAGTAAACATGTCTAAGAATAGTAATACAAGTAGTATAATGGAAATAAATTCATTAGAGATGATGGCTAAATACATTTTGATATCTGCAGTCAGTATCATATTTGCTTAGTCAAAACGTTTAGTTTCAATTATAAATTGATGTACTGATTTTAGAATTTCAGATTGGGTAACAGTGTTCAAAGATGGGTGGCCATATAAGATTGTTTCTAATGAAAAGCCATTTGTATAATAGAATTTAAAGGGTTTTGCTTAATTCCAAATTGTAAAGATATTCTTGCCGTGCGGAGATGTTGCTCAGTTGCATAATCCCTTATGCACCCAAAGACAAGAATAATGGCATTCAGTAATTCAAAAAACCATATTTCCATTCTGGAAATTGTATTTATGTAACAGTTACTCTCTTTTGGAAATAATTCAACCATTTGATCTGCCGGTCAAAATTCATTTTGCGCATTACAAAATTCAAAGTACCTCTTTTCCAAATTCTTCCTTTTCAATAAATTATAAAAGTTGTTGTTAACAACAAATCCATTTTAAATTTTACCAGTGTTGATTCCTTTGTCTCAGCAACATGTGATACTAATTAAGCCCTCAAGCCATGTAATCAACACTGCAGCTCCATTAGGGATTCCCTGTTAGGCTACCCCAACTCTATTTTTAGATTACCTTCGTCAGGGGTTATGGATAATAAAGATGGCGGCGCCCTATAGGTAAACAAACCGTCGTCTGCTAAAGTTGTCTAACTTTACTAGGGAAATCCTTAGCTTCTTCCTATACATTATTGGGTTTACATTATTTTATAATTGCTACAAATACATCTTAGACATGTTTAAGTTACAATACTGTATCATTTGTAGAATTTAGTTTGATAGAAGTAATTTCAATCGGTTGAGTCCCGGTCTGCCTACATCCCATTCTGCCTACAGCCCAATTTGCCTACAAAAAAAATGTAGGCAGACTGGGACATAAGTTAACACCCCTAAAATAATGGGCATGACCCAAGTATCTGAGTCAAACCAAACAAGTGGACTGAGTAGAAGGATTAGTTCATTTAAAAAATTGAAATATTTGTGGAACATCCTGATAAAAGATTAAGTAATCCGTAACTTCTCTCTTTTGAAAACATAACACTTTGATCAAAGAAAATCCTGTTTTTATAACAAAATAGTTTCTAATAAATTAAATAGTTCACAATAGTAGCATACTCCAATGTTTTGATAGGGGATTAAAAAATCAGTGACTTCTCTGTCTAAGCGAACATAACATCTTGATCAAAGGAGAGTGTGTGTTTATAAGTAAATAATGAGAGAAATTGTGAAATTTGTTAAAGGGATTAGTTAATTAACAATGATCACATGCTTCAAAATGCAATGCTTTATAAGCTGGGTGAAAATGTTGTCTTCAGTCAAAATGGCTAACCTTCAGAGAGTTGAGTTCATCATGTCACAGTCAGGAGGTAAACAGATTCTTCATGAAGGCTTTCGCTACAGACTGAATGTGAAGCGCCAGGTCGCCACACACTGGAAGTGTGTCGTCAGAGGATGCAAAGGAAGATGCAGCACCATCGGAGACCACATCACTTCCGTGACAGACCATTGTCATCCCGTTCTTGAGAGTGAAGATGAGGTCCGACTGCTCAGCAGACTACGTCAAAGATCCCGTGATGAGATTGGCTCAGTTCAGCAGATCTACAATGAAGAAGTTGCAACACTAGACATTGCCACTGCTGCTACCATGTCATCCTTCCCCAGCGTCAAGTCATCTCTCTATCGTCATCGCTCTAGAGTTCTTCCGCCACTTCCACAGACATTGGCAGATGTCGACCTTCAAGGATCCTGGACCGAAACAGATGATGGCAGACAGTTCCTGGTGGTCGATGATGGCGTTGACAACAAGATCCTGGTCTTTGCGACAACCGAGATGCTGAACATCATGAGTGAAGCCGACACTCTCTACATGGACGGGACATTCTTTGTGTGCCCCAGTCTGTGGCACCAGATGTATGCTGTTCACTGTCTGGTGTCTGGCAAGATGTATCCTATAGCCATTTCCCTGCTTCCAAACAAGACTCGAGACACCTACACAAGACTCTTCACTCACATCAAGGAAGCAGTGGCAGCAACAACAGGGATGGACCTCTCACCAGAGTTTATGCAGACAGACTACGAAGCGGCAGCTATTGGTGCTGTCCAGACAGTATTTCCAGATGCTGAAGTCAGGGGATGCTTTTTTCACTTCACTCAAGCCCTGTGGCGTCAAGTTGGTGAGAAAGGCCTAGCAGTTGACTACAAGAATGACCCAGCAGTCCAGAAACACATCCGTCGTGCTGCAGCCCTCCCTCTACTGCCACCTGACCAAGTCCAAGATGCCTGGATGGAGGTGATGGAAGATGGCCCAGACGGAGACCGAATCACTGCCATCAACGACTACATCACAGCCACCTGGGTCGACGATGATGCCAGGTTCCCCATCCGATTGTGGAACCAGTACCTGAAAACAGGCCCCCGTACCAACAACCACCTTGAGGGTTTTCACAATGGACTGAAGAAGGCCATCAGGAAACACCACCCCAACCTGTACGAGTTTGTGACGGCCATCAAGAAGCAGGAAACCACCGACAGAAGGACCAGACTCCAGACTGAAAATGGAGGAACAGTGCGACCCCGCGCACAAGTTTACAGGAACCTGGACCGGCGACTGCAACGACTGAAGCAGCAACTTGCAACCGGCAGAAAGACAGTGCTCCAGTTCCTTGATGCCCTTCATGGTTAATAATTCATTTAAATTACACAATACCGGTATTGTTAGGTTTTATACCTTATACATATTATACAGTTTGGAGATAAATGACATCCCTTTAAATTGTTGTGTATACTTTTGGCCTAGTGGTAACTATGTGACTTATACTCTACATCAGGTGGCAACTTTATTCCCTGTGGTTGGGTGTGATGAAGCTTTATGGGTGAAGTAACATAATAATTATAATTTCATACAATTCCTTATTTGGGTGGGTACATGCACATATTGATGAAAACCAAATTGTATATTTCAATCATTATATTATCTTTCTGTCCTGTAAGTAGTTATCATCACATCCATTATATACCACTTCAATTAAATTAAAATAATATTTTCATTATTTTATAAGGCTCTCTAGATTCTGCATCCAAGCTGTGACCATCCACTGTATCCTGCTCTTATAATTTCTGATAGGTACTCCTTGGATGCACTATCAAGATCAGCATTATCATATCAGTCACTCTGAGAATACATATCATCATTAATCTAATTCTTGTGTTGTGTTGTCTTTGATCGAAGTACTCGTGCTAGCACACTTGCCCATCCCTTTACCGTGAGACAGAAACTTGGCCAATTAAAAGGCAATTTCAGCAAGTCTTGCATGTCTATAGATTACCAGCCAATGAAACGACTGGCATCCAGCAATAGCGGCACAATCTAATTGACAAAATCCGTTAAATGTTAGGTGTTAGTAAGTTCCTAGCATAAGGAAATTTTATTGGCTGAAAAACTAAAATCTGAACATAGTCAAGAAGAACCAGCTGTCAGAGATACGTGGGTTTTGGCCTGAATGGGGATACGGGTATTAGAAGGGGTTCTGCGGATTCAAATACGATGATGTAGCCGGCTTGAGTCGTTAATCGTTTTTTGAACATATCGCTATATTGGGGTTTTGTATTATTGAGTACCAAAAATATGTCAAAACGCCACATATATAAGTTACAGGATAATCTTCAAAATATACCCACAATAAATAATGCACAATGACGCTAGATTCGTTTAAAAACATTCTTTTATAACATTTAATGAAATCTTCCGGTTTCCCTGTTCACATCACCGAGGCGGCCATTTTGGTTGAGTTATTTTTTCAACTCTTTAGGAGTACTATCAAGGACTCGATAACATATTGATCAATAAATTACCACTGAATTAAATAGGTTTTTTTACTAATGTTAATCATACTATTGGGACACGTAAACCTATTAAAAGAAAAAATCACCATCTGCGCCATGTCAGTATAAGGAATATCCAAATATGAATTGATGAGGGCCTATCATCCAATCAGAAGTTGTTAAGAACGTGACGAAACGTTTTGTAAAGCATGCAAATGTGGAAATTCTTGCTGACACAGGGCTTAGTGTTCCAATCCTCTCCCTACAGCATGTCTTAGTCTTTCACAAGGAAATATGTATTCAAAGTAACCGCCCTTTAATCTTGTTATGATGAATAGTGACCAATGAAAGTAAAATCTTTGTAGGAGATGATGAAATTTTGTGTCTGAAAAGCTCACAATGAACCGCACGCACAAGGTTTTGCCATTGGCATCTAAAACCTGTTCTCAAACAAATTGCATGTGGAAAACAAATCTGAAAACTAAAATCTGAACATAGTCAAGAAGAACCAGCTGTCAGAGATACGTGGGTTTTGGCCTGAATGGGGATACGGGTATTAGAAGGGGTTCTGCGGATTCAAATACGATGATGTAGCCGGCTTGAGTCGTTAATCGTTTTTTGAACATATCGCTATATTGGGGTTTTGTATTATTGAGTACCAAAAATATGTCAAAACGCCACATATATAAGTTACAGGATAATCTTCAAAATATACCCACAATAAATAATGCACAATGACGCTAGATTCGTTTAAAAACATTCTTTTATAACATTTAATGAAATCTTCCGGTTTCCCTGTTCACATCACCGAGGCGGCCATTTTGGTTGAGTTATTTTTTCAACTCTTTAGGAGTACTATCAAGGACTCGATAACATATTGATCAATAAATTACCACTGAATTAAATAGGTTTTTTTACTAATGTTAATCATACTATTGGGACACGTAAACCTATTAAAAGAAAAAATCACCATCTGCGCCATGTCAGTATAAGGAATATCCAAATATGAATTGATGAGGGCCTATCATCCAATCAGAAGTTGTTAAGAACGTGACGAAACGTTTTGTAAAGCATGCAAATGTGGAAATTCTTGCTGACACAGGGCTTAGTGTTCCAATCCTCTCCCTACAGCATGTCTTAGTCTTTCACAAGGAAATATGTATTCAAAGTAACCGCCCTTTAATCTTGTTATGATGAATAGTGACCAATGAAAGTAAAATCTTTGTAGGAGATGATGAAATTTTGTGTCTGAAAAGCTCACAATGAACCGCACGCACAAGGTTTTGCCATTGGCATCTAAAACCTGTTCTCAAACAAATTGCATGTGGAAAACAAATCTGAAAACTAAAATCTGAACATAGTCAAGAAGAACCAGCTGTCAGAGATACGTGGGTTTTGGCCTGAATGGGGATACGGGTATTAGAAGGGGTTCTGCGGATTCAAATACGATGATGTAGCCGGCTTGAGTCGTTAATCGTTTTTTGAACATATCGCTATATTGGGGTTTTGTATTATTGAGTACCAAAAATATGTCAAAACGCCACATATATAAGTTACAGGATAATCTTCAAAATATACCCACAATAAATAATGCACAATGACGCTAGATTCGTTTAAAAACATTCTTTTATAACATTTAATGAAATCTTCCGGTTTCCCTGTTCACATCACCGAGGCGGCCATTTTGGTTGAGTTATTTTTTCAACTCTTTAGGAGTACTATCAAGGACTCGATAACATATTGATCAATAAATTACCACTGAATTAAATAGGTTTTTTTACTAATGTTAATCATACTATTGGGACACGTAAACCTATTAAAAGAAAAAATCACCATCTGCGCCATGTCAGTATAAGGAATATCCAAATATGAATTGATGAGGGCCTATCATCCAATCAGAAGTTGTTAAGAACGTGACGAAACGTTTTGTAAAGCATGCAAATGTGGAAATTCTTGCTGACACAGGGCTTAGTGTTCCAATCCTCTCCCTACAGCATGTCTTAGTCTTTCACAAGGAAATATGTATTCAAAGTAACCGCCCTTTAATCTTGTTTTGATGAATAGTGACCAATGAAAGTAAAATCTTTGTAGGAGATGATGAAATTTTGTGTCTGAAAAGCTCACAATGAACCGCACGCACAAGGTTTTGCCATTGGCATCTAAAACCTGTTCTCAAACAAATTGCATGTGGAAAACAAATCATGAGTTCCAAAATGGTAAATTGGTGACGATATCATATTATGTTGCAATAACTGAACAGCCCTTATGTTACAAAAAGTAACATCTTCTACTTCAAGAAAAATGAATTCGTTACATAACCATGTAGTTTACATGCCTTTACGAGTGTGCTTAATCGGACTTTTATTTAATTTGAATAGGTGGAATCATATCTTGTTTCCGGATAAAAGAAATCCCTCAAACAATAACTTTTAGCTCAATTAGAAGCGGTGTACGAAATAATTATCGTGTGAGGTTTTGCAAGTAGGAGTTTAAAACATATTCGGACTTCTAAAAGGGCAAAAGCATGTTTTTATAAAAAGAAAAAAGTTAGATGATGTGATCTCACAAAATGAAAATAAATGGTGACAAATTGTCAATTTTAATCTTAAATCAAGTTAAATTAAGTTTTAAAGCGAATGTACCATGATAGTTAAGCTAAGCCGATCCATTTCCCTACCACAAATGATTTAAGGTGTTCGCTCAAAAATGGTCGCAGATAGTTTTTGCTTGCTACTTGATGATACTGCTTTGACTACGGATGACCAGGTCGATTATTGATATTTTTTACCCTTTTAAAATAACACATTTGGCATACACTAGTACTTAACTGGGTAAATTTGAAGAATTTTTTTTTTCAAAACACATGTTGCCGCCCCACTAATATGTAGGATGTCATGTTCCAGATGGTATACCTATCAACTGGATACATTGTTAAACAGCATCAGATTCACATTAGAATATGCTTATCACAAATCATATTATAACCTAAGTTTAACCACTATCATTAAGCATTTCAGCTGTCTCAAACTGACTTCAATGTGCATTTAAAGATACTGTGAATTTTTTCAATCTTCATGCGGGTTGACTGTAAAGATGCAAACTGTCAAAATTTACTCCTTCGCTAGCGTCTATTTATAAGTAAGTACAAGTCTAAGGTGACACAGACGGAATGGTAAACTCAGTGCATCACGCAAAGTAATCAAAGGGCTTTCTCAAAATAAACATTACTATATGAATACATAGCCCCATTATCTATTTACGAGTCAATTAGGATTTTACAAAGGAAATAGTTTTAAGATGAAACATATCTAACGGAAACAAATTTTGGTACTTAATAAATGCATACAGAAGTAAAGTTTTTCTATACTGTTCAAATTAGTATAGTATAGCGCAATAAGTTTGTTTCTTTACTACAATGAAAATTAAACACTTCGTAAAATGCGTGCCTTGAGCCTACGACTTGCATTTATTTGATTTAATTATATATCGTCAATAAGTCGTTTCGAATGTTGTATAAGAATGGAGGGGGGTGGATTTGGGGGGGGGGGGGGGGGGGGGGTCATGATATTGTATTAGCATAAACGAAGGGCCTTAATTAGTTCTAAAATGATTATGAGTTCCAGTACCGATACACAATTGGTATGAAACAAAACTATTGAATCTGCATTTTATTTATAAACTTTATTATATTAAGCTGTTTTCCAATGTTTCAACGGAGTCATCAGAAGTATCATCTGACCTTATCAGTTTTCATTTACATCATTTCAGTCGTGAAAAGTCGTAGTTAAAAGTGAAATATTTTCAAATTCATACTGTTGACGGCATTCTATGTGCACTGGAGTCTGTACGTAACTTTGTAAATATGGATTGTTAACTCATAACCTAGCGGCTTTCCTATAGAAGAGATTATATAGCTAGTCTTCTTGCACACAAATGTATATACTAGTACCTTTGACATGACTTCCTCTTTGACGGGGTTATCCTTCCGACGTATCAAAAGGCGGACAGTTAATGTATTGTATTATACAATACAAAAACACCTAAATGTGTAGGCACAACACTGCCCATTTTATATTGTGTGGAAAGATATTAATTCTTCAAACGTGAATGAATTTTAAAGACAAAAAATCATTCTTTCAAGTGGAAGTATAACATGAAATAAGGGGGGGCAAACAGAAAACACAACACGAAAAGCCAGCTAGCGTGTTGGAGTTCTTTTCTCAAGATTACGCAATTTTACTTTCTCCGCTGGCGTTTCTTTGACAGAAACTAACCGTAGATAGGGCACTAAGCTTTAGTGTGTGCCTGACCTGTTGAACTATTTGGAAGGAATTTTATGTAACAACTGACCACCGTCTGTTGATCTACTTTAGAAAAGACAAAAAAGCTGGGTTACCCCAGGTGAGAAATAGAGGATGCAGAGCTATGATTTTTTAATTATACATACGTACGTAAATATAATACGAATAGTGCTTTGAATCTTTACTTGTATGAAAAACACGTTACAGTCTACAAATCTTGCCCAAGACTATGATCAAAAGTTGGTCTACACATAGTTTGAAACAGACTACATGTATGTGTGAACATTTATTTGCTACTTCTCTTCATATCCTTTTGGTTTGATGGTAAGGAAAGCAACATCAACTGATTAGGATGGAATTAAGTTCAGCAGCCAAGGGCAGGAGATGATTGTGAAACGAAGGCTTCTCGAAGTCTATAGATGTATCAAGAGCTAGTCCAGGTAGGTTACAAAGTCAAAACCTTAATGCAAGGAACCCATATGACAATTCAAGGTCAATGTGGTATGTCAAATGTTATTTTCAGATGGCGACATTGTAAATATTTTGATTGTAACTCCAGCATCATCCTCGTAACCCCAGGGAAATACTTTCCTAGTTCGCTGGCTTGATAAATATTTTGCTTTATTTTCTCATTAGCTACCTTTCACCCTTGACATTTATGAGACTTCTAAAGATATTACTTGGAGAATGGTGATTGTAGAATACCTGAGAGAAAATGTGAAGTGATTATCATTAAACTATACTTCATTGCGCATTTAGTTGTGATTTTTCCTTTAATAGCCTGATAATGACTTGTGTAGGATACCTACAATGTGTATGAATACATGTATATTTGATGAGACCTTGTTTTTTAAATTCTATTTGATTTATAATGATATATGTCTAAATATTTACAACCAAAGTAATTTCTTTATATTTGAAGTGACATTAGAAATATCATCAGTAACTGTGGGAGATTGTCAGTGTAATGATTTAAATGATCATCACTTTCTTCATTTTTTGTAAAACGGCTTGTAATTTGAGCATCGCGTGCCTCGTAATACTGAGAAAGATTGGTTAAACTTCCTGCATGTAAACTTGTCTTCCCTTCGTGAACCAGAATCATCACTTCAATAACCATCAGTTTATCAGTGTTAATGGATATTTTCAGTTCCAAATGAATTTAGCACTTGAAACCATTCTTTGTTATTTAAATTTTCACTAAAAATCATTATTTGTTATTTGAATTACGTGACTCTCGCTTCCGAGTTGTCTCACTTAATTATTTCACTTCTCACGTAACTAGAAGGTATTGTCTATGTGAATCGGGTCTAAATAAGATTTAAGTCCGTACGTGTGGTGCTTGGTTTTCTTTCGTGTTTCAGTTGTTTTAAAAGCTATTTTATTTAAAGCGGTTTGAAACCCTTTAAAAGTATGTTGCGTTCAATCAGATATGTCCGATGTCTAACTGTCCAGCCGTGCGTATCATTTTTTAAACTTTTATTTTATGTGTACTTAGAATCTCTGTAATGTTAATTTTGTCTAGTATAGTTACGAAGTTAGTTCCATTTTCAGCGCCGATTAATTTAGGAATAAATTTAAAGGTAATTACAGATCCAATAAAGAAATGGTATCAGTTCAACATTGTATAATATTGTTGTATTTTTATGGGTCACACAGTCTACTTTTGGTTATGTAACCTAGTTGAGACTAGAAATTCCATAGCAGAGACAGAGAATAGTTTACATTATATATGGGCTTGCTGAGAAATCGAATCATTCAGATTTCCGATTATCTGTTGCCTCATTGTTTTACTATAAAGCATGACTTATCTGATATTATATTATCAATTTATATTGACAAATTTTCATAACCTGTTACAGCTGCCCGTACGATAGTAAGAGCACTGCTAACTGACACACTTTTCTCAGCTCACGTGCGTTTCCTCATTTGTTTAAAACCAAAGTTTAAAGTAAACATGAAAGTGCTACGATAAGTTTGTACAAACACGTGAGTTTTCTCACGTGCCACTTCTCAACGCCAACACATTTCTCAAAACATGATTCTATATTATAAACTTGAAAGAGATTTAATGATTCTAGACATATAAATACAAGACAAAAATGAAAGTCAAAATTACTGTTTCTTAATAAAAGTGTATGAAATGTAAGTTCAACTGGACAGGAATAACTACACCTAAAGGGCCATTCTAAAATAGCAATTTCATTATGTTCAAGTTCTCTTTTTTCTTCTTGGTGAACATGATCAGACTATAATGTCATCTTGACCTTATGTTTAAATGAACTATGAGAATTTACGATTATTGTCGATTAGCTCAGTAATTTTTATATTATGATATACCTGAGACCACCTATGGAAAAGGAGGCTTCACCAAATAAATAGAGATTACAAAACGAGTGGGTGTTGAATATGGAAAATATTCCAACGAGATATTTTTAAACGTTTTGATTTATTCACGAGCGAAAGCGACTTAAAATATGACTCAAGTCATTGTGGCGGTTGAACGACAGCGTACTGTAGTTGTTTATATGCACTCTACGTTCAGGATGTAAACAAAGCCCTAAAGGGAGATAACTCTGCCGCGACTGCTTCATCGACGAAATCAACTTAAGAATTTCTTTGAACACAAATGGTACTTTTTCAAAAAATAACCTACGTCAATATTTTATTATTCACAAAGTTCATGTGATGTTTGGTTGTGTTTTGTTGCTGATAACTGCTTGAATATAGGTGTGATGTTAATCTAAAATATTGAGGTGGCAACGGAAAGATCACTTGTACTCGCTCGATTGTTAAAGTAGTTCGGCATTATGACGTCACTATCGTTGAATAACCTGTTTTGGTTACACAACATTCGTTGAATAACTTTCAACTGGTTACACAACACTTGTTTCAAATAACCAAAATTATCTCATAAAGATATTCAGAACACGTGTGTAATAATGTGGTTAATTTCTTTTTGTCCACCTTCAAACCTCAGTCCAGGGTTTAATGTTCCGATATTCTTGACATATTTTTATTGTGACTTTTCATAAGGAAGTTAGTAATAATTATTACTTAATGTGACATAAAGTTTGCTTCTTTATAAAAATATTTGTGTATCTCCATACAAATCACATACACAGTACATTACATAATAAGATAACTTAATTACTTGCTACATTAAATTTAGTTGTTGCTTTGATACGTGCCAAAGTACAAATATATACTTTTTCATTTGTATATCAATACCAATTTACGAAATGCATTTCTTGCTTTCAATAAAAATCTAGCTACGATTTTATGATTATGAATTTACCAAATTTGAAATTACTTAATAAACTTAACAAATGCTAGTGATATGATGTATCTAACACAACCAATCAAAATTTGTCTTATTGTCTGCAGTTGATAAGTTTCAAAATCATTACGCCACAGTAATTTAACGAATTTGTTTACAATTTTTACTTTGTCAATATACCGAACCAATAAGCGGTTTTTCGACAATAGTTTGAATTTCTCAATGGCATAAAAAACACTGACTATGTTTGTCAATTTTCTGACCTAGACAATATACTCTGTCACTTTTAGTCTACATGTCTATTATGTAGATGTGACAGTGAGCAGAACAAATCTCAATTACTTCTTAAAATGAGGATTAAAATAATTGTAATCTTAGTTCATAAACTCAATTCCTTGTCAAGGCAATTGGAATCTGTTCGTTTCTTGCTGTTGCTTTGAATATTTATTCGCAGGATACCACCCACGCACTCTGCTGCTGGTAATTACCAGGCTTTACAACAAATTATACAGGCTTGTCGCCTTCGATTGGCTGAGATGATCCAGTCAATACTAATTTGATTCACCTTTTTAGATACATTTATGTTTTTCTGCATTAAAAATATTTCAATTTTCCACTTTTCATCTTGAGACTTCTGAAGACAGAGTTCGATTACAGCGTCCATGCTTTGAAAATAAATTAAGTACATCTTTTTGTTGTTCTGACTCGTTGATGTTTGGAACCTCAAAATAAAATTGAATCAGTAAGCACCAAGCTGGATGATGCTAATGACTGGACGTTTGTGTCAAGGGGCACTGCTTTTCTAACAATCACTGGTGTTATCGATCAGCTCGTAGAGCAGTTGTCGTACACAAATATTTTGAAAATATGTTTCGAATGATATGTCTGTGGATTAACTTCACATTGTAAAACGTATTTTTCGATGCATTGAATTACAATAATGTCGCCGTATATCTGCATTAAAGAAGTTGTAAAGCTACAGAAGTAAATGCCACTGACTCCAGTGAGAAAAGGCTTATCTTAAATACTGTATTAGAACGAAGGAATACATTGTTGTGTGTCTTGAAATTGATGAGATTGATAAATCAGCAACCTTTTACTGAGAGTAAAACACTGTCAAATATAACAATGAAAGCGTTGGAATTGTTTTAATGTTTGTTGCCTTCAGTTACCTTAACTTAATTTTTTTAAAGCCATTTAATATCATGTATTTTGGTTGTATTGTGGCGTTTTATAGATTTGTATTTCCGTCCAAGGAGCTGAAAGGTCTTCATGTGTTGAAAGATGAATCAGCAGTGATGAGGTAATCATGTCGTTGGTTCTCCCTGTTCTCCTTGTAAACTTCGATATCAGAGAGCAGTTCTGTACTGTAAGGTGATTGTACATAAAGCTTCACAACTGTACAGACACACCTACTATTTGGATTGTATTGATTTAGAAGTACAATCACAGCCAGGTACACAAGAGACAGTTAGTTATTGCTGGAATGTATGTTATTTAGTGTGTCATGATGGGCACAGAAGGTAGATTGAAATTGTAATCAAGGTCTTTTTCTTCATTGCGAGAAGGAAAAACACAAAGTGATGTCCTAACCCTTCCTATAAATCTTTCAAATAGAATAGATCACAATATTTCTCAATGTCCTCAAAAAAGGTCCATTATAGAATGAAGTTCACAATAATTGGTGATAACCATGAATAATATCATCATGGTGTTAACTATTAAAAGGCCAATTCCTATATACTTACTGGCTAAAAACTATATATAAAGTATTTGTTTGAAAACCAAACTTTAGATTTGCTGTGTGAGACCAGTGCAACCGCTAACGCTTCTCTAGGAGCATACACCAGGTCAACCATTTCAGATTCTGCCCTTGGATCCTGAAACAGATCAATCATAAACTCTGATATGTGATTGGTGTAGACAAAGACTCAGACAGTTTTTAATATATCACTACAGTATTCATAAAGAAGTATACCAATACTTGAATATTCAATTTGTTGAAATAAAGTCATCTCATATAATGTTACGTAACTGTTCTGATAATAGATAAGTATATTAAAAGGAATCCGTATACTCTTCTTTATTATTTGAGTACAATTATTGATCGAGTGAGTGTACCCGCAAAGTATAGAGACTGTCATCCGAGGCACTTGCACAATTCAAAACCCATCATACCCTTGTATTCGGCTCTTACGTGGGGTATTTTCAAAAGATTGGAGAAGTGCCTTCATTAACGGTGGTAGCAAGCATACGATCCCATGCGTTTCGCTGATCATTGCTCTTTTAGAAACTGTACAGTTGAAATGATGGGGGCTTGACATATCCGGTTGTTAGTATTCCTGAAGTCCTTCCTATTGCCTCGCTTAACGAACAGCTGTACGTTCAAGGCCATGGTTAGCGTGTTATTTTTATCAGCTAATGAAATGTTGACAAGCTAGGAGCGTGGAGCTAATATAGTGAACTCAACACATTTGTTATCCGTGTTGTTCCTCTATTCCTTGAAGCGAGTCATTCCATTAATTGTCATTATAACTGGCGATACGAGGCATTTGGCCTAGAGGAGATCAGGGTATCGGCTGAATGATCGGTATTCCTGTACAGTCTTTTCTTTTGAATGAAAAATGTCAAATCCTTCCCTCACTTTAAAATTCCAAACAATGTCATCGATTCGAATGTGGCAATAACAACCAAAACCAAATTAAAGAAGTTGAGCATTCGTTAATGACTTACGGACGGCCAAGTAAAGCTGCGTGACTTATATCTTAAAAGAACTATTTAGTTTGATATATTACTTATCAAATAAGCAATTCCAGATCTTTTTAATGAGATTATTAGGTATTTCAATAATATTTATTCACGTCTGATATTAATGAGTTAAAGTAAAAAGGAAATTGAACACTTTTACTCATTTGCTGATATATTAGATAGAAGCGTTTCAGGATTATTTTTGAATAATGAAAACATCATATTGTTTCTGTACAACAGAAATATTGCTTCCCTATGGAACACGGTGGTGTAGTGGTAAGCGTGCTGGCAACTCGCGTCAACGACCCGGGTTCAGAGACAGGTGGATACACGAATTTGTGCTTTACACTTACTTAGATCCTTAGGGGAGACACTTCATCCACATTGCACTCAGTCCACCCACCTGTACAATCGGGTATGTCAATATCGGATGTATGGACCTATAAGGTCGCGCATAGCGCGAAGTTACTGCCTCGACATAGCGGTCCTGTGAGCAGTCCTGGACTAGTTAAAGCGTTAAAACTGAAATTATCATTTTATTTTTAAAAAATAATCTCATAACGATTACTAGTTCCAACCATCTGCTTAACTCGCTTCCCTGCTCATTGAACGCTCCTGTCTGTGCAGTTATGATGAAACGTATTTACATCTGTATATTAACATATTTCACTGTCTGAGAAGGTTTAAATAAGCAACCCATGGTCAAGGCAAAAGTTCGTTATTGTTTGAATTAAAAATTAATTCTGTGAGAAGATCCTTTCAGTTAAAGTTCATGTCCTTTCTGTACAATTATGCCCTTTCTATAACAGCTAGTTTACCTAAGAAACAAATTCATTGAAAATATTAGTGTTTAAGTTTGATTAACTAGTTTTATCTTGGACACAATGCTGTTGGTATATAAAAGCAATATATCAGTAACAGGTTGTCATTGTTTTGGATGTATTATCGACTGTTTCAGAAATTACAAATGAGATGGGAAATTATCCATTTATTGATGTTATTCTAAAGTGTACAATTCTTTAAAATTTCAGTTATTGTAGTTTCATCATTTTAAATCAAAGTTTCTTTCATAACGGGATCTAGCACATCTCATCATTAACTTTCCAGAATTTCGATGGACATGCATCTCTCTGGTTACATTTATGGCTATGACACAATTTATACGTTGTCCGGAAAGAATATTTACTTAAATTATGATTTGACATTCATTATTTTCTGACAATTTAGATTTTTTTATAAGAAGAATAGAACCATACGACTGTGTTTCAAAGACTCTTCACATCCAAATGAACAATTTCTTTGAGAAGCTCATAGGACACATCTTTCGGTAATAACATATAAACAACACTATATCACACTTGCAACTTTTTTTAAACTTAGCTTTCCGACCTGTCCTTAAAAATAACCTTTTTTGAAAGTCCTATGTTTCGTTTTGGATACCTTCTTCGGTTTCGTTATTGATCTGTCGATGAACTCAAAGTACATAAGCATGTTTATAAGAATGTCAAACAGTTTATGGCAAAGACCTGATGTGTTCATTATATGTATAACAGCGTTTTCAGTAGCCAAATTGCCAAATGTTATCCGTACTTAAAATAACAAGAATTTGATCAACGACAGTCTTAAGGGTTTGGTATGATGTAGGTGGTGACTGAAAAGCTTCAAGCACATGCTTGCATTGATCAGCATACATGATATCCAAAAGAACTTAAAGCCATTGGCAAATCGTACCAGAACATTGCAAATTACGGAATTCCCGATGACAGTGGACAAACATTTAATCATTTGGTTAAGTAAGAAACAGACGATCAAATATTATTCGTAAATTTCAAACCATCTTACAGAGAAACAAGTTATTGTTTTGTTGGTTATGTTTAATATTTATTCAAGAATTACATTTATTGTTTAACCCTGGCATGAATAAATGATTTTAGATAAGTATATTCTTCCATGACTAAGAACGAAACCAAACACGTGTTGATTCACACTATGGTTGATAACGTGTTGATATGTTTTCGTCATGTAACGGTTTAAATTTCCCATCGATAAGCCTTCTGAATTTTATACCGCGTTGTTATGAAGCCCGATGACTTTTATAGTGTTTCATAGTTTTACTCATCGCCTTAGATCGTATCAGAACTGGCTATCCTAAATGCAACAGGCGACTTCATTTCACCAAGTTTTTACCAAAAACGATATTCTTAATTTTGTATAAATAAAAACTCACAACACGTATATTTGGTAAAATAAACATGCTTAATTCATAAAGATTTATGAACTGTCGCACTGTATTTGTAGGTAAATGCGAATGGAGTTGTTAATCATCACAGCAACAACACTTTGCTGGTATAACTAGCCGTGCTATTTCGGCCCCAAAATGCTCGCTTATGTTCTCATGCCAAAGAGTCGTTAATAAATTGCTTGTTTATCTAAAATTGGCTTACATACATTAAGCGACAATGTTTAATCAGTAGATTGTGAACAATTCTCTGTCATAGTACAATATAAAACATGACCACAATTGTTTTACATCATCAGGGAATGGCATCACATTTACCTGGGACCTCTCCTCACATTGTAAACGACATTAAAGATTGAAGAATATTATTAAAACAAATTCATATTGAAAACTGGCGATATTTTCAGTGACTTATAACAGTACATATTGATAAAAAAAATTGAAACTGAGACGTAACTTGTAATTTCAAGTTCCTTAATCGTTTTAAGATTGTCTCTCTGCAGAAATTCAGTGAATGCAATTCAGTCGCTTGACGACAGCTGTTTCGATAAAATGTCATTAAACGTGAGATTTTTTAAAACCGAAGTGTTCACATATCACCCACGCTGTAAGATCATCCTACACAGAATAACTGATTTATATGACATCCACTAGGTTCTTTATTTAAATTAGTCGCAGACATCTGGAATACGCTAATTCAACTACGCAAGAAAACGTTCCCGCTGCCACACTATCAAGCGCTATATCAAAATTATCTATTACGGGAGTAGTGCTACTCTCAAAATCGACAAGAAACGCTTTTAAAACACATTTCTCAAAAGTGTATGTATTGTAGGCATAGGATTAAATGAAAGAAGTTTTATGGTTAGTTGATAGATGTTAAGAAAGTGCTTCCAGAATATTGTTACATGAAACTGTTTATCTTAATGTGAGATGCTTTGTTTTCTGATGTTGTTCTTGAATAATCCTGTATTGTTATCAATTCAGTGCCGTTATTCTCTCTCAACGTTCACTATTCATTTCTTCAAACGTAACCTCCGGTACAAATAGGTCAACTTCCTCGCTTCTTTATTGTCTCCTAGATGTGCGATTTTCTACCATATAAAGCGTCTTTATGTTATCAAATTGAATATCGTCTTACATCTATGACTGATTCCTGTCTTAATAAAAAAATATTTGTAAAAATATTTGCCATTCGAACAAATGAAGGGACTCAAGCGTTTCAAACAGTAACAGTCACAATCAGTTTACAAAACCGTTGTTTTAAGTCAAGGAAAGGATCCATTCGAAGATGTGAGTTGAACTTACTTTGCTGATATAAACTGAATGACGGTTGTACATTTCTTTCTAAACATTTAGACGTTCTTCAGGAAATAATAGTGATATCTTCTACAAAAGATTAACAATGCTTCTCTCCCAACAGAAGTAGCTACGTCATAAGTTCCTGTACAACCTCTGTCCTAATACGAACTTTTCTCGGTATAGAAAAATAGAAGCCTGATTGGATGCAATCAAAGTTAGTTTTGCAATCAGCGACGCCGTTTCAAAAGTTATTCAAAACGCCTCATTTATGCATAATTGCATATTCCTGTGTGACAACAAAAATGTTATCCATGCATTCGGTATTTTCAGTGGCTGAAATATTGCAAGGTAGGTTATATTGCAATATTTTGTCACCAGGGGAACCTCATGGGAGCTCGAGAAGAGGCTGTTTTAGAACAGAGATTATATAGGAATTAATGACGGAGCTACCTCTGTGGGGAGAGAATGCCCTTACCATAATTCACTTGTTTTACTATTGCAAGGTAGGTTATATTGCAATATTTTGTCACCAGGGGAACCTCATGGGAGCTCGAGAAGAGGCTGTTTTAGAACAGAGATTATATAGGAATTAATGACGGAGCTACCTCTGTGGGGAGAGAATGCCCTTACCATAATTCACTTGTTTTACTATTTCAAGGTAGGTTATATTGCAATATTTTGTCACCAGGGGAACCTCATGGGAGCTCGAGAAGAGGCTGTTTTAGAACAGAGATTATATAGGAATTAATGACGGAGCTACCTCTGTGGGGAGAGAATGCCCTTACCATAATTCACTTGTTTTAAAACGTTAGTTTACTCGTAGTGGCTTACATTTTCAAAACCGCATAAAATTATGACCATCTGCATGTATATTTGATTTAGTAAAAGAAGGAACTGTTGTGAAAGAATGTCATGAAATGACAATTCGTCAGACCCTTACAGCCCAGAAATACAGGGATCATGTGTTACAGACTGTGGTGGTCCCATTCATACAGATGCAGCAATGGATTATTTTTCAATAGGACAACGCAAAACCACATACCGCCAGGATCAACAAGGACCTAAAACGACAAAACATCCAGGTTTTGCCCTCGCCATCCCACTCCCCTGACTTATCAAGGGTCGAGCATCTATGGTACCATTTGAGAAGACGACGTAGACGTCACCCAGGCAACCAGTCACCATACAACCGCTTGAACAGGCACTACACGAAGAGTGGCAACATATGACGAATGACGTCATCTGACGTCATACCGTTTCCATAAGAAGACGTGTCTATGTTTTTATACTGAAAAGGGGGTCACACCCGATACTGGCTCCAACATTTATGAAAATCATACAACGTAATGTCGCCTGATCTGTCCATGTAAATTTCAAAATATACCCCAGTGGACACAAACAGATATAGAGAACTGACGTGTAGAACAAAACACTCCAACATGTCCTTGCAACGTTTGAAAATGGTTCATTATTAATATTAAACATTTTAAATGCTCGAAAATTTATCCTGTTTTCTTTCAAAAAAATAGTGTGTACTTTCTTTTGTTCTTCAGTTTATGTAACAGTGAGTGTTGTTTAAGATTATCATTTAAGTTTAAGTAACATCATCCTCCAATGATACTTTACCCGTGTTGATCGTTACAGAATAAACATGATGGGCGAACTGAGTCCTACGGCAGAGTTGTGTACTCGATGGCGTTGACTGGGACGACTGTGACACCCTTAAAGGTTTCAGGAGACCGTTGCAGTAGACGAAACGTGATGTCAGATAAGCATTGACAAATGTAAAGTACGTTGGTTAATGTGCCGGCCCATCAAGTTTCTCGCGTATCAGACAGATGTTAACTACGAGCAGATTAAAGGTCTTCGCTGTATCGTCAACTAACAGAAGTTAATTGATCTCTGCATTAATTTCTGATCTGTTATCCATATTCATGTAAGAGTCCTTGGACTAAAAGGTTATCTTCCATGATTATATTCAAGTACTACATTGTATCATGAGTTTATCATATAGGACCTAAGCAATAATGTAAGAAATGATTACCAGATACTGCAGAAACAATGCAGGGTTTACTAACGTGCACTTTTAACGTCCTGTTATAGAAGGAACGCCATGGTGTTTTCCATCAGGTTAATGTGCTACTCAGACATTTATTCGAAGATCATTTGACGAAAATGGACTGACATTGCTTTACTAATAACTTTGACAGTTTCTTTTAGTTAGCGTTGGACTATGGACTTAACTCATAAACGGAAAGGTCAGCCGAGTGATAAGATACTAAAGAGAAGACGAAGAGCCAGCGTAGAGCACATTACCCATTTTTCAATTTCAACCTAAATTGTCATTCGAAATAAACGGAAAATTTGCTACTAATTGGAAATACTATGTTCAAAGACACCGAAGAGGACAATTTTATTAAAAGAAGTTGATATTTTAATAACATGTTAGTTCAAATGATGTTATTTGAATATAAGGATATTTTACAGACATTATGAAGAATAGTTCATTCATGGTGACCGGGTTATTTGTGCGTACGACCCAATTGAAAATGCAGAAGGAAACTTCGGTGTTGTAAGCGTAACAAATACTAATTATGTCAACAGGGATGTAAATATGCCAATACATGGGTACGTTTCGGTTATTGTAATTCCATGAAGCACTATCATCATAAAAAAGGGACATTCTGTGAGTCACAAATTTTAAGTATTAACAAATTGTGTCAATTATTGACTGTTGTGGAAAAATATTCCCTTCAAGTCAATGCGTACAGAAAAGTGACAAGAGAATGCTACAAAAGTCGTGATTATGACCGAAAACCAGATAATCCTGGCGTGCGTCGGACACTTACACGTAATTTTGGCAAATTATCAAAAGTAGAAAGAAACATCATTTTGAAAGGTTACAATAACTTTTCATGTTACTTGTGTCTTTTGATTTCCAACTTTTTGGGTTTGTGATTTCAGCTTCTACTCGTTATAAAGCAATCAATTGAATTATTATTGAAAACTATCAATTGTCATACATTTGCGATGACACACAAAACATATTAGATGTTTTCAATATATATCAGTAAATAGCTTTATACAAAATAAAAGCCAAAGTCTTAAATGAAAGGTTTTCATAACTCATACATCTTCCCCATTGCTGATAATTTCAGAAAGTTACTTTTAGTCATAAGATAGACAAAAAGCCTTTAGCCTATCTCCATAGAACAAACTATTATACATGCATAAACATTATCATCATTCTTAACATTCCCTAATTTCTAGAATACTCATACATGTACATGAACCTTTGTCTAAAACATCTTTATTTTATGCTGTTACACCCATATTAAAAGCACACCATCTTAACCAGTATTTAGTTAAATTTAGTTTTGAACTCAGAACAATGATCTTTTTTATCTATGAATAGATGGTGCATACATACCAAAGAATGCAAGTTTTGTATATAAAAAATACCAAAGAATGCAAGATTTGGGAAATCATTATATACTTAACATGATACAAACGTGATAGACTGATTCCAAGATTTTGTCTTTGAGGATAATGCATATATTTAATTTATTTATGGCGGTTTAGATGGAAACAGTAACTCTTACAGTAAGTCTATGAGAAGTATTTTATCCGGTGCATAGTTACGATATAAAGTCGTTATTTGTGATCTAACGCTCATTGGTCAAATGATTGCAAAAGAGAAAGCAAATCTTAAATAGACAGAATAATATGCCATCTCTGAAAATTATCAATAAAATAAAAAGTTGTTGAACAAAGCATCATTGTCTCAAGGGTTAGTGACACCAGATAACAACAGCGAATGAAGATTTGAGCATTTACACCCTGCAAGGCGGCCACTATTTGAGGGAGGAACAAGACAAGAAGTGTAGATTGTCAACATAAATCGTATCTTTTAGTTGAATTTGAATTGGCAGTTATTGTTGACTGCAAGGCTCAAAACGGTACGATTGGTTTAAATATTGAAAAATGCTTTAACGGTATTACAATTGGAAACATGAATTATGCACTCCATATTTGTGAGCAGCAAAGAACGTACAAAAGTGTCACTAGAGCCGCGGTCGTTAAGAAAGCATTCGGACCATAAAGTCCTCACATGTCTTACTTGAACCAATTGATAAATATTCAATATTGATCATTTGTAATTTATTTTTCGTTAATTTTTTAGGTTTAAAACTAAAATAATAAAATGCCACTGTCATGACCCAGTGTAAACGTGCCATACTTGTACATGTATATACTCTATGGTCAATGTCAAAGAAACGTGTTAGCGTTGAAAGGCTACGTTCGTTATAAAACATCAAAGATGAAGAATTGTTTCAGATGTCTGGTCAAGCATACGATATTTACAACTTCTTTTATAGATCAAGGGATAGGTTTTTGTTGAAAGAGAAAAAAAATTACTAAAAGAAAAAACGGTATCTGTTTAGGAGAGTTAAGACTGTTTGAACATCATAAATTATATCATCCCGGTTAATTTTATCAATAAGATCAAAAATAGCCTTTAATGGCAGGACTTGCTTTCTCAATGGCTGTTCGAAATGCTAATACAGCTAGTCCATCTTTGATCTTACATCCAACCATCTTGAAAAGGAGAATGCTACTTACTCCATTTAATTTCTCAGGTCTGACCATTAACTGCGCCTGAAGTCGCAACTTAGATTTTTGTGAATATAACAAATGGTGATGTGATATATTGATGAATCTTTATCTACAAATATTTAGTGCTTGTAGCAGAACGCTTACTGGACACATCCTTGGGTAAGCTCTATACATGTATGTACGATAAAACTGTAATACAAAAAGTTCGATGTCATGACTAATCCCGGTTTAGGGAAATCAAGGTTCAGTGTGTTGAATATTAATAACGTGTATGGTCTCTCCTTTAAACAATATACGCATTAAACCTCTGACGCATGGAGAAAATCAAACGTCTGACGCCATTACGTGGAGTGCGCTGCCATTCTTCTTGGAGAGCTTTGGCATGTTGCTGGCGGTTATCTGGAGGTGGTCGTCGACGAATACGATCCAAAGCGTCCCAAAGTTTGTAAAAGGTCGATGTTGTTAGCAAAGAAATTCTGAGTAACTCGAGCTGTGTGCGCTCGGTCATTGTCTTGTTGAAAGATCACATCTTGTGCCTGTTGTCGAAGAAAGGGACAGACGACGAGATAAAGAATGTCATCGACGTAACGTTGAGCCTTAAGATTTCCATTCACGAAAACCAGCGGCGACTTCTCCTCACCAAGTATGCCTCCCCAAACCATGACACTTCCCCCTCCGTAGAGCACCACTTCCTGAACGCAACATGCAGCGGTTCTCTTTCCCCGACGACGGTAAACACGTACTCTTCCATCTGCTTTTTGTCTTTGCATCTGACTTTTTGTTTTGGCGGTGTTCGGCTGTCAACAGCTGTGCGGGGAAAGATCTGTGTGCCCTGATACCATGGCACCTTAGACGTCAGGCCACTGTGCGCCTGCTTACCATGTGACTCAGGGCATTCGACGGCGATGACGTCACTGTCAGGAAGCGGCCTGATCTTGGTCTGTCTGAGGTCTGTCCCGAATGACGATAACGTCTTGTGACAGTTGTACGGTAACAGCCAAGTGTTCTTGCAACATGGGTGTGAGTGGCTCTCATTTCCTTCATACTGACTGCTCGCTCACGTTGTTGTAATGTCAATCTTGTCATTTTTCAAGTGTCTTTTGTTTACAAAATGGGTGTCTGACAACCAATTCACGTTGGTTTTATACCCGTTGGGAACGGGGCTATTTTCCTTTGCATGGAAAAGGTGAAAACCATAATGTGAAAAAATTTGGAAAAGCATGCGTTTGATACCACAGTTGATACCACGATATGAAACAATCATTGTTGTATTTGGGCGATTTGTTTTCATGCGATTGGGTTTAAATCTGAGTTTGATTTTTGTAAAATCTAAAGTGGTAGCGTTTCTTTTGACCGTGAGTTTACCGACCTCCTCTATTCAACAACAACGAACATTCCTTTCAAAATTGTTGATCAATTTTCCACTGCGGAACCTGAACATCCTCTAAAACCTCGCTAAAACGTTATCTTTAGGTTTAAGCGATTTGAAAATCGTCTCTTCTGTTCAGCGCCAGTGACCAGCTCAAAGTTGAAAATATACACTGTACATATTTAAAAAACATATAGACGTTATCTTTCATACCCAGTTCATCATTTCTGCGAAATAATTGCCATTAAACTCATTCATATGTTCGTAATCAAGTCATATATTTTAGATTGAAAATGTACTGATAGTTTTCAGCTTAACGCAGCTGTTTAATGCAGCGTTGTCCAGCGTAAGTTCTTCGTCCGTTTGTCATTTTTCACGTTTCGAAGTCTGAATAACTGCTGCACCCCAAAACCTGAAGTTTTAAGTTCATGAACTTTTCACTTAGGATATAATATAACATACATTTAATCCTTACCACGCACATCCCCCCTCAATTTCCCATAAACTTCAAACGAATTGTTCAAATTCAATTCGCGTTTTTAGTTTAGTTACGTTGCCCTTATCTTAAACATTTGGACATTCATGGGAAGACGTCCATCCTCAAGGCTTCTTTTGTGATCAAGAAATTAGTAATGCTATGAAACTCAGATTTGAAATGTCTTCTTTCAACGGTTGGGGATTAACAAATTAAAATTTCCCTTTCCTAACCTCTAAAATTAGAACTTGGTCAATTTTCAAACATGGTTCCTTGTAATAGTATAGTATCATAATAGAATGAATAGAAATGAAAAAGAAATATAATATTTCAATATTTTTACATGACCTGACAGTATTTCATCATCCCAACATGTTTAAGATCAGTGGAACTGATAAAAATTTTCATTATAAACTGATGATGTATCAAGCAGAACGTTTTATCTATAAATAACCACTAACCATAAGGTTTCTCAATCCAAGAGTCTTAAGTTATATGTTTTGGGTAAAACGGTGATACCTTGGGGAGACGTTCATGTTTATCAAACATGTAGGCGGTAGGCCTTGCCGCCTTGTATTAGATCCGAATCACTACCTGAAGGTAATCTAATTATTCATCAGGATTGTTTGGGCAGCTAGAATAAAATCATAACTTTATCTTTAGAAAAGTTATTCCGAAAATAAACTAGATGCAAAAAAATTGGTAAGCCGCCTGGAAATATTTTAAGTCGAAATGTAGTGCCTTTCCAATTCTATGAATCTATGAACGGAAATTAAAGTACATAAAACGGTTCTGTATTTATCTGATTGTATTCTTGATGTGCACATTCAATTATCATAATGCAAAACAAACCTGAACGATGTCTAAGAGCTTGAAAATAGAAGTCATTCGAAAATTAAAAACCACTTTGTTGGATTGGATTTTTTCTACTTAATAATTTTTACCGCTAAAACAGGGGTTTGTACCCCTTTATCTCAATCTAGTTAAAACTATATTTATCCTTTAAAACTTATTTTGTCAATGTTTGACCTAATGTGTTGATTTTCCTTTGCACAAATTACACCTCAAGTTCAAGTTCAAGATGCTTCCATACTTTGCTGCTTCAGGACACAATCACTGTACGAAATCTGTGAGGCTGTACCTTCAAATGATGAGCAAACTTCAGGAAGAACATCCAGTAGTTTATGTTCCAAAGAGGTCTCCATGTTGATCGTCGTTCTGACAGGTATGAGAATGAGAAGCATGAAGACTGTAGGTTGACTCACAAGGGGAACTGGAATGAGATCCAGCGTCTTGTGTGGTTGTTGTCTATGCCTGCCCGAGCTAAAGTCAGCATTACCATGCAAGAAATGTCACATGTAGAAACTAGGAGCAGCGTCGAACACATTGATCTCACAAAAACCAGGGTTGAAAATGATTCTAAAGATGAGAGAAATATTATCAACTATCTAAACCCTTTTGAGGAACATCGAAAATGGACTGATAGCTCATTCATCTGTGAATGCTGATGATGCGGAAAACATTGAAAGGAAGATATTGAATGGCATGACAGGGGCTGATGCTTCTGATTTCTGTTTCAAGAAATAAAATCAAGCAGTTACCATGAATTGTAAAGGACAAGCCAAAGAGAAGGATACTGTCTCTATTGATCTGATGGCCTCGAGGAGTTACATACGGCTATTTGTGTGACATATACTGCCAGTATGTTAAAAATCACTGCATTAGAGCAAATGTCGTCTTTGAAAGCTTCACAGACCAATTGCCCTTTTGAGACGAATTGGAGGCATTACTTTAGCAACAGCCAGTGCTTCAAATGTAGTATTAGGAGAGGGCACAGACCTTTTGATACTTCTTTGTTATGATGCAAGTGAAGATTCTTTTGACATTTTCTTAAGACCACATGTCAGCAGGAAATAAAAAAAGAGCCAAAGGCATCACCAGGACAAAGAACACTCTTGGCAAAGATACATGCAAAGATATACGATTTCTTCATGCAGTGGCAGGCTGTGACACAACCGGCTGTTCCCTGAAGAAGTACAAGATCAACCCTGACTTCAGAGCAAGTGCGAGAACTTTTCATCAGGCTTCTGCAGACGTATATATGGACCAAATTGTTGCAGCTGGAGAAAAGGCATTTCATTGTCTTCATAATGCTGAGAGCGGAGAAGATCTCGACCAAGTACGATACAGACAGTTCAGGGAAACGGATGTGTCCAGTATCAGACATGTGCATCCCCAAAGTCTACCACCAACATCAGCCGCAGCAAGACAGCATATCCTACGAGTGTATTTGCAAGTTCAACAATGGAAGAGAATTGAAGGGATGAATGCGGAAGACTGGGGTTGCAAAGTTGGGAATTGCAATTGATCCCTATGCTAGCAAACCTTCCACCTGCGCCTTAAGATCTTCTAAAAGTCATTTCCAGCAACTGTAAAACTACAATGTGCAGCTCGATGAGGTGTTCCTGTAAACACCATGATCTCGAGTGTGCATCCATGTGCGGGGACTGTGTCTCATGTCTAAACTCCAGAATAAATCAATGTATACTTAAGGGAGTTTTCCTAACAAACAATCTGATGTTTTTATAACACTGGTTGCTATCTAAGTATGACTTTTGTGTTTGAAACGACTATCTTCTTCACGGAAGGTTGATATAATTTTTGCAAAAAGAACATTGCCATTGCATGTAAGGACTTTTTCTGCAGGTAATTTCTTCATCTCCAAAGTCTTTACAAACTTTAATATAAACTTTTGATGTCTTAAAAATAGCTTTTTGAATGCTGTAAGCAAAGGATTTCAATTCAATTTCATACGTGGGTAATATATCAAGCTAAGCGCTAGGCTTGCTTTTTAAGGGGCACAGAGTCTGTTGTTGAAGTCAAATATGTCAAACTTCATAAATGGTCTTTTCTTAAGTGTGTTTTAGTGATAATTTCAGAAATTCAGAATCCTAATGCTTATCAGTTCATGATAGTGACGGCAAACGGGTTAATGTCGTGATTTGTGATCAAAAACCGGACAGTTGCGCGTGTCAATGATTCAACGTAATTTCGGAAACTTATTTACTGCAGACACAAACACAAATAGTGTTTGCTAGTGTTCAGTAGGTCATTCAAGTAATGTACACGTTAATTGGACACACATTTTCGACTTTTTAACATTTTAAGGGCCGTTTTCCGATTATCAGTGAAAACAAGAAAATATCATTATTTTGGCAATTTAGAGACAAAGATGCAGGTTTAGGGAGGTGATTTTAACATAACTCAGGTCGTAAGGTATTCTGGCTTTTACTAAAACATAATTAAAAATCGTGAAATATACTATATGTCACTTTAAGCATACAATTTGTATATTTTAATTCTTCCCCTCCTCGAGTCCCATTATTTAATAAAATAAAGGGTTATACATGTTGTAAAGGACTTCATATGATAAAAAGTACTAACTTTGAAAGATGCTAAATTTTTTTATGCCAAGCATTAAGCTGGTCTTTTCATCGGCTCCTTCAGGTTTTGACTCGCTTAAGTGAATCGTTACCTCGGTTGAGGAAACTACCTATTTATGGTTATATCATTTATCTGATAATATTTTGCATTGTGTTTCTGTCATAGAAAGTAAAATTTCGATATTTTTAATTTTTCGGCAAAAAATAGCTTATTCCGATATAACTTTGACCTAAAATTTCAGAATGTTCCCCTGCTCTCATACTCCTAAACCTTTTATATGTTATAAAGTACCACTTAATTAGTCAAAAACCATTTCTGTTGCCATTTGTGGAGGGTTTGACTGTTTTTTTCACCTTAATTTGACCAGACTAAATGTGAATGTCCCAACTGAAAAGATATTTAGACATCAAAGTAAGATACATCTGACAGTTTTGAATCAAGTGGCTACCTGATTTTTCACGTTATCAAATGATTGATTTTTTGTGCCCTACTGTTTTTACCCTTTGGTTATTTCAGCATGTAGGAAATAAACTCGAACCAAAGTAATCAAAATATGATCAGATATCATACGACGGATGCTCATATCTTTTACGAAAAAACATTCATTTCAGTAATTTTCTGCTTTGATTTCCATTTTTCATCCAATTATGAGTCTTCAGTTACTGTTTGAATTCGTGAAATTACCTGTTTATTTGATACAAATTCAATTTGCTGGCGGAACTCTCATGTAAATTAATTAACACACTCTACTACAATTGCCTTTGGAATTAAGTTTACATAATTGCTCTGTATTAAAAGCATTTAATTATATTGATTCTCTCTGATTTGACTTTTGGTGATAAAAGACTCGCCATACAGGCATTTACTGTCGCCAATTGTTTTTATTCAGTGAACTACTACTGATTACAAATTCAGATAAACCTACTTTACCCAGCACACTTGTAAAAAGTTTTAAAAGGTCTTTTTGTTTGTTGTCTTTTCATCTCCTTATGTAAGAAAGTTACTTTCCAAAGCGAGAAAATACACAGTACATTCTGTCCGCCCTTCTGTCTCTATGTCAGTCAGTCAAGGCTTTTGTACTATAAACCCTAACTTGATTTAACTCAACACACATGTCGGCCGTGATTTTTAGATGTGCCTTTTAAGGTTAAAATCTTAATTCCAATTTAATTTTTGCTGACTCGGTGAGATGTCAAGTTGTCCGGAGGATATCTCATATACTGTACACAATAGAACCACCATACTTTCTACACATGACACTCGTGATCAGTAGATGAGCCTTTTGTGGGCTAGTCTGACATACATCTGCATATCAAAAGTTTGTTTACTTACTAATGTATCTCAGTGAAAATATGTATTTTGGGTTTAGTTTTGAAGTCAATAAAATAACTTCTGCAGAATCTACAAAAGATCTCCCGTTTGTCTAGTCACTCTATGTTTTCAGGATAAGATCTATGAATTAATATCTTATTTCATACTTTAAAAGGAAAAATGACAGTGACTCTTTGAGGAAGTTATTATGTCTTTGTATTATTTTCAATCTTTGAATATGTAGTACTGTATACGTAGAACTATTTTAAATGTTTCTCAGAAGCTTCATTTCTCAATAGCCGTAGGGATAATGCCTTCCGACTTCTGTGGATATTGCTGCACATGGTAGTGAGATACAAGCGCACTCTTGCGGACATATGTCATTTAAGCTTTGACAAAATTTGTTCTTCTTGATAGTATTTGAAAGTCGTATCATTGTATAATATGCGATGGTAAAACACCTTGAATATGCTCTTATTTTTTCTGAACACGTGATGATTGTAATACGGTTACAAATCAGCGGAAACTTCGTTTACCTTTTAACCTCCTGGAGACTTTTCCTGCTTACAAAATATATATCAGGTTCGTCTGTATGGTTCTTACAATTTGCATGCAAACAGTCGACGTAAAAAGTTGTACAACTCTCCGTTTACAGATTGCCGTATTTGACAAGACTAGCACAGCGATTTCTTGGTATGTAGAATCAGTCTTTCTAGCACAGAGATTTCTTGGTATGGATAACTTGTCCGTATAGCACAGCCATTTCTTGGTATGGAGAACTTGTCCGTATAGCACAGACATTTCTTGGTATGGATAACTTGTCCGTATAGCACAGCGATTTCTTGGTATGGAGAATTAGTCTTTCTAGCACAGAGATTTCTTGGTATGGAGAATTAGTCTTTCTAGCACAGAGATTTCTTGGTATGGATAACTTGTCCGTATAGCACAGCCATTCCTTGGTATGGAGAACTTGTCTGTCTAGCACAGCGCTTTCTAATTTTAGATAACTAGTCTGTGTAGCACAGCGATTTCTTGGTATGGATAACTAGTCTGTCTAGCACAGCGCTTTCTTGGAATGGATAACTTGTCCGTATAGCACAGCCATTTCTTGGTATGGAGAACTTGTCCGTATAGCACAGACATTTCTTGGTATGGATAACTTGTCCGTATAGCACAGTGATTTCTTGGTATGGAGAACTAGTGTGTCTAGCACAGCGATTTCTTGGTATGGAGAACTAGCGTGTCTAGCACAGTGATTTCTTTGTACGGAGAACTAGTGTGTCTAGCACAGCGATTTCTTGGTATGGAGAAATTGTCTATCTGGCACAGCAATTTCTTGGTATGTAGAACTAGTCTGTCTAGTAGGCGTAGCAAATATTATTCAAAATTCAAAATGGCGGATACGTTACTAATCTCGACAAAACATATGTTTATATTAATTTGTAAGATTTTCAGTTTTGTATAATGCTAAAATCAAAACTTCTCAACAACATACTGGAGACATTTGTTTGAAGCACATTGTACATTGAAATACAAAACGAAAAAGAATAAATTCACAAATTTACACTGTTTTAAATTTTATGTTTCAATGCAATCTAAAATTTTGTAAAACCCTTCTCAAATAATGCTCACAGGTTCAATAAGCAGCTATCAATTCGCAGATTGTTATAATATGTACTGATAGAAATGTCTAATTTTCATTAAAATGAAACTTTTACTTAATTACTATTACTATTCAATATATCTCTTTGATGTGTCATAAATGAACGTAATATCTTATTAATTTTCCTGTCTCTGTTGCAGATAAATACCACACGCTTTTGACATTTTCAAGATATAAAAATAAGCTATTAAACTGAAATTTGATTTGAAACCCTATAGCAAGGAAATCTGAATAAGATGTATTAGCAGCCAGTAAGCGTTTCCTTGGTAACTTAGTCTGATATATTCTAATGACTTGAACGAGGGTAAACAAGTTAAGACGAAATTAAATCTGTTGACATTTACAAATAGAATATCTCATCATATTTTCTGCAGAAAAATTCGCGCTAATGTACAAGGAATTGACTTAGGAACTATATATTCCATCGTAAGAAATGAAGATGCTTTGGAAATAAACAGCTGGTGTCATTAACTTTTGATGTACCTCATTACGGAATATTTAGCAAGACACATTTGGAAGTGAATAGCTTTTAACCCTATTTAGAATACTGGATTTTTGAACGTGAAAACGTCACTGCCCATCGCCCTAAATGGTTTAGACGTTTAACCCATTAAATATTGAATGCTTTTATTCTGCCGAGAATACTATCCTATTCGAAATTGAAATAAGTGTATAACAGAAAATCTACGTAAGCAGTAATATTCAAACTTACGACATTTCACGTTTCATGATACATACACCCTATAATCTGTCCTAGTAAGTATTCGTACAACTTACTAATATGAAAGTTGAATTTCACAATCGAAATTAAAACCTTTTTTTAGATATTTACATCAGTGGAATGTACACAGTGACATGAATAAAATAAATAAATAAATACGAAAATGATAATGTCATTATGATAAATTAAGAAATATTTCGAATTTACACCTTCAACAATTTTAAGAAAAATGCCCTTACATATCTTATTTTTCAGGATTTATACACAGGTATAAAAAAAGCGGAAACTGTTGAAAATGCAGTTTGTAGTTCCGGGATTCTCTGAATTCTTCTCATTTTGTAGGTCGAAGTCAACAATGCTGAATTCGCAGTTTCTCGAACCTTTACGAGATATCAGTGAAGTGTGTCATTTCCGGAAATTTGGGGTTCCTCACATCTCTTTTATCTCAACATCTGTACATAAAACTGTCTTAAATTGTACTCCGCCTTCTTCAAAACATATTGTAAGTTGGCACCATATATGTTATAGTCAAATGGGCAAATCACAAAATAATTTCATAGTTTTATGCGGTTGTTTTAGTCATGTTAGCATTATGAACAAACATGAATATTGACAATAACAGACTTTATTGTTTAACAGTAAGTTGAGAACATCAGTGTTGTATATGCAATAATGGCGAATTTAAAATCAATAAACATAAGTGAAAAATAAGTAAAAATTGCGTCTTCTTCTATTCTTACATGGATTTTGAATTGTTTAGTAGTCACAAACTATTGGGAATCGTGTAAGTTTCATCGATATCTTTTAAACCCGTTTAGTTGACTCTTTTCAACAAAACTGGAGACCTGACCTAGACAATAGCACACGTTATGACTTGTATAGAGAATTCAAACCTCATTCAACCCTAAAAAATATGTTTTAGAGATTGTAGATTACAAATTACGTAAATACTAGTAACCTGTTAAAGTTAGAGCTGGACTACTAAGGCTGAAAATAAATTAGGGACGATTGTGCAAAATTTATAGAATTTTGTAGAAGACGTGTACTTTGTTATTTGCATTTGTCAAAAAATTATTATTTCCCTTTTACAATATTAAATTTACCTTGTGATTTTAAGTCAAATAGGTTTAACTTTAAGAAACTGCTTATCACAAATAATTTCCGAAGTTTGATAAGGTTAAGCCTCTATATTATGCACTAATACGACCGAAGATGTAAACTATTACAAGAATGAAAGTAGTATTAAAAGTCACGATATATTTTTATTTTCAAATCACATAGAGTTTGTCTTTTTTAGTTATCAATCTATATCAATTTTCTATTTATATGGAAATGTGTAAATACATTTATGCAGATGGGCGTGTTTAAAGTTATGCATATATTTTGCGTTATAGGTAACACTGGCAGTATTTTTATGGGTATCCTAGTGTGATGTAAATGGACTTAAAGGACGAGTGGGTAGGATGTCATTGTTATCATTGCCAGATGTTTTTGTCTGACTCTGACTTTGTCTAAGTGTTCAGATCCTACCAAAGATTGACACATACAAGGGTTTGTTTTATTTCAGATAGTATGGTCTCAAATAGTGTTAAAGCTGCTGAATCTTTCTCATTATGCTATTTCAAATGGTTGACTGCCGTCGTATATACCGTGAAGATTTGCATTATTAATTCTCTTTTATATCAAGAACTACATTACATGAAAGAAATTAATATCGAATTTATGTTTTAAAAACACATTTGGATATGCTGAGGCTGAACGTTTTCTCAGTAACATTGGCTACCACGAGGTGGCAACATTCTTACCTACGACTCCTACTGGAGTCTGTCAACCTGGGAACTTGTCTACTCTGCAAGTAAGCTTTGTCTACTGGTCGGGACCGTGCATGCGCGGAGGTGTTGAGGGAAATTACCTAATCGCTTTGGATGTGTATTTCAACCCTGAGACTTGACCATCCGGCTTGTGTGCAAACACTGTCTGCTCACATGCGGAGGCCAATTCTTATTGAATGTAAGCAGGTAATTTTCTCTTGAAATATGCAACAAAGTTAAACATTAATTAAACATGAAAATTAGTTTGTTAATATATGTACACAACGATTATTTCAGTAATTTACTTTGATGCCACATGGTCCTATGCACATTAGATACAAAGGAGGCTAAGCAGTAACGGACGTGATTCCTCACCAGACTGGCGACCCGCTTCATGACATGGATAATATGAGATACTTAGTCTATTCTCTTCCCCATGCTGAGAAAAGGGTTGTAAGATATTCAGTAGCGCAAGATATTAAGTTAGAAATATACCTCTGTTGGATTGATGATACTATACGTTATTAACACGCAGAATGTTCAATTTCGAGTATACATTGCAATGCCAATTTACAGAAGCCCATTTTTTATGTAAGTTATGTACATACATTTGTAGATCTGTGTACCAATATTACTCTTGAGCCATACAAATGCATTCAGTGGATATTCACTTGCAAGATGGGTCATTTTTTTAATTACTTAATTTATTGTACAAAGGGAGGGCTTTTTAGATCGAAATCGTGTGTTTTCCCTAACAGTATACATTTGTCAAGTTGCAAAATGTTTAGGTTTATACTTTTAGGAAGTATTTCCATACCAACGTGTCCAAATGAAAGTCGATAATACTAAGCTAAAAAATAAGCTGCAACATTTCCGTCTCGATGGTCAAAGTGCTAAGCAGACTAAACTGGGATCAAGAACATTACAAGAACCCTTCACCTTTGTCAAGCTTAATACTCCTGGCCTTTCTAGGGAGAAGTGCCTTTGGGAATATAGAAGCAGCTGCCTTGCAATCACACCTTGCCCTTTACTTTTACCCAGGGGGCATCTCAAAACGCTTAAATGTAATTTCTACTTGGTCTCTTTACTCTTCTCTCTCAAGTGTACATTATTATAGGTTAAGGTTTGTCAAAAGAAACTTAATGGCACGTGAATTACAGCACAATCCTTTCCGTCTTGTCAATATGCTTAAGGCAGCCATGATTTTAAAACTACTATTTATGTATTGATTTCAGTTTTCTGGAGTAGGTGCTGATAGCACAAACCGGTAAAATCTGGCGGTTTCGAGACATTTTTTCTTTAATAGACTTGCTATAGGTTTTCTTATCCTCACAGCTGCTCACTTTCTCTCAATTTCAATGTAAAACAAATAATTTGGATTAAATTGGGGCACCATTTCATGTAAGTAGAATTATTAGGAACATTCCATCATTACACCCTCTGTTACATCATTTAATCGACATAACACTACGCATATGAAACCGGTCCAAAGAGAACTGATAGACAGGCGTAAGAATTTTGATGACGTCACGAAGTCACGTTACATTACCTGTTGGGAGGTGATCATGAGATGAGAAAATATAAACATAAAGCCGGTAACCAAAAGCTGTCTACTGATGTGATAACGAATGCACTAGTTCTTACATAACTTCGCGATTTTGCACCTTTTCAAATTCGCGTTTCCATCTAATGACAAATTCGGCACAATTTTCACAAAAGTGACCTTTTTAAAAACTTTTGATACCGTTTTCTCTAAATTACAATCTTTTAGTTTTAAACAGTTGGCAGTCGAAAACACCCAACCGAAATGCGTATATACGAACCAAAAACAATTTAAAATACCAGAAAAAATATTTACAACACACATTTTAACACCCTGGTATACGTCAATGTTCAATTTGAGAGTTTTTATCACAAATAAACTGTCATCGTTGCCAACTCTCCAACGACCGATATTGAATTATTATAATGATTTTACATTTTGTTAAGTTCGGTGTTTATTATTTTATTTAGTGCAATCAAATAATGTTACAAGAATTGAAGTAAATATAAGTTCATGAGTATATTGTTATTGTAATCCTGGTTAAAATATATTCCTTGTGATAGATATTTGTAAAATAACAAATATGAAGATTCTCCATTTTCTGTCATGTTGTTATCCTCATGTTATTTGCATTTCGGCTTAGCTAGGATAGATTGGGGTATCCTCTATGTGTTTAAGGGCTTATAGGCTTAAAGTTTCTGTGAGCAAGACGACGAGAATAACATATGGAAAATGAACTTTTAAATTTCGATATGTTTTACCGGCTCAATTATGAATTCAATTTATAACTGCGATTGAGAAAGCACGTGTGATTGAATAGTATGATAATCATTGATTTTGCTCTTTACCAAGTATACTTTATTTCCAAATATAAAATTTAACAACCTGCAGGAGCTGCTTTGATTATTTCGTAAAAAATGCATACCCTGATCTTAAACTGAAACACATTTCAACCAGAATGTATTTTAACAAATCATTATGTTTTTAATTTTTTAAATAAAAAATACCTACTAAATCCTACAATACTTTAACAGTGCAGTACGTATTCGGTGACATCAAATCATTGGACTCGTTTTACAACTGAAATGATGAATACAAAACCGATTGAACACCTAAAGCACTTCAGCAATTTATTACTCTGCAACTAGTTTGGAACCTTTGTACGAACGGGTGCGGGTTCAAAAAGTAATTACAATTTACGTAAATTATGTATGTCCTTAAGTCAGAAAGAATTCCAGCTGTTAAAACCTGTATTATCAATATGTATGTCACCAATTTTTTTTCATATAGAAAAACAAAATTCAGTGTTATGAACATGACATTGTGTAATGTTGTGCGTTCGTTGGATTGTGATAAAATCGAAATTGGAATGAAAACTGATACAAAGTGTATATGTGGCAATTATGTTGTTAAATAAACAATAATAGGACAGAAAGCCTAATTTCACACTGAAACGGCTACATCACTTAACAAATATAACTTAGCTATTAACCTTTTGTTGGTGGGAAGTGAAGACCTTCCATTTTTGTCAAAATGTTTTTAAGGTTGCTCAATCTTACATCTATAGGATCAAGCGATTGTCTGAGACATTTCATACCTGCCCATACTCTTGTTACAAACCTGTCATTAAATTACGATTATCGAAAGAAGTATCATCTTGTAATGATTGAAGTGTCTGATATGGTATATAGCAAGCTAAGGAGAGGGTCTCCATGTTGGAGAACTTGTTTCCAATCCGTTTCATTATGAATATATAATGCTTAAACCACAACCATCCAGAGATGTTTTGTTTCTAAACACCTATTTTCGCATTGATCGTCCAAATAATGATAAAATTGAGAAAGATAGATCAAATATAGAGTTCAGTTTGAGATTTTGTTTATTCTGAACGTTTATTCTGATTACGAATATGGAAGCCAGCTATTGTCGTAATCTATAATAACGATAGGCGGGCAAGTAACAAAGGTTTATACTTTATTTTGATGAAAAACGCTTCAGTCAGAGTTATTACTTCTTTTTCACAACACCACGTATGCTAAACGCTCCTGATAGCATAGTTCAGTTGCCCGATCTCTTCGACCTAAAACTACTATTGAGTCCCGGTTAAATGCTCGCCGACAGCAACTTTTGATTTTATTTTTAGCATTGCGTTTTAGTACATATGCTTGTTCTTTAAGTCAGGATGAAGAAAGGTTCAAGTCACTTTAAGTGAAGAATGGAGGATGATGAAAGTCCAAACTAGTGACAGCAATCCTAATTTTATGTAGAGCAACCTTTTTCAGTACTGAGGTCATTCGATCCTAAATGAGGGTGTTCAACTTAATCCGTACCGCGTAACCCTTGTTACAATTGGTCCGTAGTTCTATGTTACCGAAGTGCTTAGCTTTCATTGCGTCCTTAGTTCTTTTGTCTTAACAATGTAGTTCGGCTTCATTCTATCTCATATGAAATGTGTACACATCGTATAGGCGAAGGAACTCAAGATATCATCACGGTAAAGGGAAAACGTCACTGAATGTACTTCTGCCTTTTATTACAACCAATCTTCAAAGAATTGTTTCAATCGTCTCAAACAGGTTGCAGATGCAAAAAGATATGATTTGAATAGCGTTTTTGGGAGAGAATTTAAGAGACGAGACAGTGTCATGCAAAATCAGAATTCTAGCTCATACCATACAATGGCGCTTCTCCTCTCGTCTTGAAATGAACATGTCTGCATATAGGGTATTTAATGTGTGGATAAACCAAATAACCATCAGTGGTAGTCTTCTCCCTCTCGAGATTATCATTATTTACAAAAATGTCGGATCTCCAATTTCGTCCAATCAGCAATGAAACAAGTAAGGTCTCATTGTCATATTAACAGAAATCTTACATGAATATCAGGGAAATTGATTAACGGCTTAAATCGGTTTCTAGTTCAATATGAGATAATGAGAAGGCAGTTTTGTAAGAAAACGTTATTCAACAGCCTTTTCTTTATGCTTATGCTACCTTAGGTGATCGTCCAAGTGCTTCCTGGCAGACTTAAAAAAGAGCAGCCTATCGTTTAACAGTGGAATCTAAAGGTAATTCATCCAACACACAAACAACATACATTCCGACTGACGATTACCATTAGCCGATTGGAAGTTCTCTGCATCTCTTCCATTACAGTTGAAAATCCCTTTGTAACCATAATACAAACTAAACTGGAATGCTGTTTAATAGCCCTGATCTCTTAAGTTGAAGATTTGTATTTCGATTGATTGAAGTTAACCTAAAAAGATTTGTTTGACCAACCCTTGACATGTTTTGGGTCGTTGTGTTACTACAACAACGGCTTTGATATTTTCATTTTACTGTCATTAGCGAATGTCGGAAGCGAATTAAAACGTCAAAATTATTTTCAACAATATCAATTTGTGATCAAATTATCAGTTTACCAAAATATCTTATTGATTTTTTCTACGATATTGTTAGATAGATGTGTTTGACATTTCGTTATACCAGACTGGTCAAGAACGACGTTAAGAAGCATGAAAAATGATCAAAATGAACTACGGAATTTTGTTACATAAGATGACTTGTATTAGAAATATAAACATGATGAAACAAAGAATTCAAAACGCGAGATGATAATGAATTGTATTTGAAGTATGAAAAAGTTATTTAAGATGAACAAGGGAATGTTATTACGATAGATAAATTGTACTAGAATTATGAAAGACCAACAAAGGTAAAAACAGATGGAATTAAAAAACGTAAGATGACTTGTATCAAATGTACACAAAATGATTAAAGGTTAAATAAGGAATTCTAATAGGTGATATGACTTGCATTTCACGCAATTCTCGCTCACAGGAGACTCAAATTCTACATTTCTACTATTTGAAATCTAAAGCTAAATGTAAAGCGTAACATTTCATTCTGCTAATTTTAGCTGACGTTGAAAAGGTTGTTGTCATTTGATGATATATCATCTTGCTTATGAGCTTATGTGCTACAACTGCAGATTACAGCGATATAAATTCTCAATTTAATTTTTTAAAATATATTTTTGACATTTATGATTCATCATGTCACTGTTTTGCTGTCTGACAAAACAAATTAATAACATATGTCAAACTGTGCTACAGAACTTGAAGGGTTTTACAAAATCATTTACTACGTATTGATTGCCTTTAAATATTGTCGCCTTTAATTGTTTTACATGATAAGAACTTATACAATGTATACGAAATACATCTTACTGCATGTAGGTGGCAATCATTGGTCTGTTGGTGAAAATACATGTATAATTGAGCCCCTAGGAAATATTTTTACAAAATTGTAAGTGATAATTTTATTATGAGTTTTACAGAGAAAGTTAGATTAATGGTATACCCACGAATTTGAAAGGTTTTGGGTTTAAGTTTTAATCATATAAAGTAACAGCGGATATCTGTTTATTCCAAAATAAATCCTACAATGGCAAGTATGGATTGATCGATTTGAATTTATTAGATACGATAACTACATTGTACTGTTCTTGCCACGATAGGGTTTCAATTTAATCCGATATTTATCATCCACTTCCGTTGGGAGATAACTTCGCGAAATGACATGGACTATTGTTTTTTGCCCGATTCAGCCGCTAATGGATACGCACTTACGCCTTTGATGTTTTCGTTGAATTCTACTCCTCTTGTTACTCTTATTTCTCACATACCACTTACGACAATAACGTCAAACATAATAGTGTACATAAACTGTGTAATAAAGATCAAATGTGCATGTTTGTATATATTAGTTTAACATTTTAACCCTGTGTGTTTGTCCGAATTATCGAAAAGAACGTTCCACTTACAGAATGGGTAACAAGAACTTGAACATGTTTCATGCAGCGTTTACGTTCTGTGTAAATCCCTCGGTCAATACAAATCTTCCCTTTTGTCTCAAACGAGGAGTGTCTTGCGTAACACAGTTGCTCGTGGACACATAAAGCATAGGTTGTGGAAACAGCTGCTCTCTAACGTTGTTCTTCCATGGGAATAGATGATCAAGTGGCCAAAGAATATCCAAAGAGTGACCTTCACATGAAGAGTAGGCTGATTACCTTCCTAGGAGAAAAGTCTGCATAATGTAGGTTAGATCGATGTGCATGTATGTTAAGGCAAATAGATGGCCCCGATAAAGACAAAGGTAAATGGTTTGGAGATTAATGGCTAAATCAAATTCGATTTTTCGTTCCCTATTTTACAACGAACCAATTATTGAAATGAAATTTGTATGAATGGTTTCCGTTGTAACAGCATGTGCGTTATTTTGGAGATCATGTCAAAATAACATGAAATGACCAAAATAATATATATATATATATATATATATATATATATATATATATATATATATATATATATATATATATATATATATATATATATATATACGAATTATTTCCGCAGGTATGAAAAATTAAAAGAACCAATTATCTTCAAATCTGATTCTTGTATTCTCATATGTTTATAGAAATAGTTTTAAAAAAATTGTTTTTCAAATATGTTAACTTCAAAATTTAAAGCATTTTACGCTAAATTAGTTTTAGGCTTTTATGCTTCCAATCCAGAAAAGAAGAACCCAATAAAGACACGTATGTTCATGGTTCTATAGCTTGAAGCACTTAAGTTAAATAAACAAACCATAAATATATCAATAATTGTCCCTACCCTACCGCTCTCCTCCCTCCAAGATATCAAGACTTTCAAATCGTTTGTATTTTCGAGTCGACATGTACATCGTTCCTATTTGTTTTTCAATTTCAATTCTTCTTCAGTAACTATGGCAACGATTTTTGAAGCTTAATTCATATGTCACACTTTTGCATGGTCGGTTTAACCGTTAGATACGATTAAGGTATAATTTCTTTTTTTTTCGTGAAAAAGAGCGTATGTATTATATCGTAGACAAGAACATTTTTGTTTCTGTTTCTAGGATTTTGTTTATCAGCCAACCTAAATTTAGATACGCAAAGAAGTTTTACGAAAGGCTAAAAAGATTTGACGAAATGGTAGACTGGGTTTAAAAAGTTAGTAGACTGCTTTGCAAATATGGTTCAGATATGTTTGGATAACTAAAACAATTGTCAACAAAAACTACTTTTTTAAAACAACTTGTAAAGTGGTATTTGTCCAAAAAGTAAAAACACCAATCATTACTCTCCCGTTGAAGATACCGCCGTTTAATAAATCTGCAAAGTTCTTGCACAATGTGTAATAACATCGCGTGTTGATTGGCGTCACATGACGTCACAATCGTTAAGCATGACGTCACAATGTTAGCGGCGCAGCGACAATGGTTCTCCCGGCGATTTTTATGATTTTTCTTTCATATTTTTCAGCGAGTTATAAGTAAAATACTAAACTCAGTCCCGTATAATTACATTTTTATGTAACTCGTGAATGGTATCGGTATCTAAATCGCTTTCGCTCGTTAATTACCAAACCACACACTCGTTTCATAAATATGTTATTAAACGGGACGTCGTTTAGTATTCTTTATTTATCCATATCCATATCCATAAGTTCTCTTGAATTTTATTTCATGATCAAATATGACTACTGAGATCTGATTATCAATCAGTAATGCAGGTTTATTTAGATGTCTAACAATGCTAGGTAGTAAGATTCATTGTTTCTGAATAAATTCTTAACCATATGATACTTCTTATTCCTTATGTAAATCACGGGTACAGAATAAATTTCATGTCAGCATATGGTGAATTGATACATCCTAGATAGATGCCTTATAAACGCTTTATACATGTACGAAATAAATAAACTGAGCTTATATTAGCATCGTAATTGTTGATAATCTTGTGCATGGTTTTTCTAGGCAATGAATCATTCTGAATCGTCGTAGTTCATTTTTCAAAAGAAAATTTTAATCGACATTGTTATCATTCAGTCCTTTTTTATCAATTCTACCCTTCTTAATTTCGATAAATCGTAATATATAATAGAACATGTGGAAATAAATAAAACACATCGTTTGGTGAATTGGCTCGAGATAAGTGATGTAGTGTCATTAGTCGCGTCTGTTTTGAATATAATATAGATTACAAATATTACAGAAGCGTTATCCATTTAAATGTCACGTTTAAAGAGCACCCCTGCTCCAAATCAAGTTCAATGTGGAATCCGAATGTTTTTATACATAATACAAAACTTAAATGCTTGTCATTCATAATGCTGACACAGCGTTTTGTTTCGGCAGCTTCGTAATTATCATAATATCACACAAAATGAATGGACGCCCACTTGCTCTCTGTAAGGTTGCTTAGTGATGATACAGCTGTTTTCTTTCTCTGTGACTCAGTCCAGGTAATATGATGTTGAACTGCAATGAAAGATTGGAGTAATGTAAAACGGCGTTTGGAAGTGATACGTGAATATCTCCGTCCATAGTTAACTGTTAAGCTTGATTTTGTTACACAAAACTTTGCTAAGACAATGCGGCATTTTCAAAATTATGATATTTTGATAAATTGATATCCATGTACATTTTGACATCTGCTCAATAAGGATAATAAACCTTAAGATATTTGCAATGATGCTTTTTAATACGGGTGCTGCAGAGAAATTGCTGTCTCGGTTACCAGAATTAAGTGTGCAATGTGAATATTCAAAACTAACTACCTTAATAACAAACTGAAGAAAGATGTTGAAGTGGGCGTAAATTGGACAACAATAATTAAGACAGTTTCAATTTCTGTCATTTAAATTCAGCACATTGTGTTAGATTAACTTTCCGTACGCCTGACAGTACAGACACTCGGTAAATAACTTTACAATTAGATGATCAGTGGCATTTGTAAGACGATGTTGTCGTTCTGCAGAGGATTGGGAATTAAATAAAGTAAATTACTGTTGCTCTTCCTCAGAGTTATTGCAAAGCCCCTGGTGTTTTGATGGGAATAGTGGCACAGTATAAAAACTATGATGAACTCTTTTCATATTATCTCTGACCTTTCCATATTCTGCCTAGGGAACTTTACCAGCAAATTGAACAGGTTCCGACCAATAGATTTCTGTACATTACTCCTACCTGACATTTAACATTAACACAATGATAGAAATAACAAACTTTTTAAATCAGAAATCCTACTTGATAATGCTCTTGAAAGAACGCTTTTATATTTTTACCCTCGTGATCATTACCCCCTTTCTTACTCTCGTTATTTGACGATATCATTGACATCATCCATTTCATGATGTGATTACCAGACGGTTTTATTAACAACACCACTAAACAAACATTGACATCACACTTTCGGTGTTGTGATGAATAAAGCATCACCTCATTAACATTACATAACAATTTCTCGCACCTTTGACAATCTGCTTTCTATTAACAGTTGACCGGTAATGTTTTATCATTGACCAATCGGATAGCCGGAAATTTGCATAATGAATATCGTTGCTGTCGATTTTATCTTTAACATTGTCATAATAATCAAATTATCACTGTAAATGTTGCTATTAGAATTCATTTAATTTATATTTATAATTTAGTCTCGATCGCATTCATATGGCCATTTTCAGGACTTTGTACAACAACAAGCATTTTATAATATTTTATCACCATTAATGATACCAAATGAACCGAATGAGTTAATTCATGTTTTTGATTAGTTTAACTTCCAACTGAATATTCGTACAGATAACCTAATCAGATATGCAAATGCCAAAACGTGACGTTTAAACAATATAGTGGGGGAAGTGAAACAGACCTCGCCAGTTGAAATCGTGACTAAAGCATATCAGAATGCAGTTCGGTAATTAACACTATCATTATCATATAATAATCACATATTGAATATTGTGCATGATCCATTATCTAAAGCTATCTTTTGATGTGAATCGTCATTTGGGTTGTACGTGAATTCTCGTGTACCTTTGCACCAAGGTTCGTAGTGAGATGTTTTGAAGGAAATAAAACATCATTCTTGTGATGAGTTAAAGTCATAGTCTCATTTTTGCAAGGCAAGTTGTAATTAATGCTGGATAAATAGTTCACTACTCACAGAAATCTTTCCCCTGACGTTTGCAACAATTTTCAGAACTCTGCAGGCATTCTAGCCCTCAATAATGAAGTTCAAACTACCCTACCCTACCCGAATATTATGTTTTTTTGCGAGCGTTAGTCCTTACCACGTCATTTCGCTAAGGCCGTGACGAAGAACACATAAAATTTCCCAGCTGAATATCCCATGAAAATAGCTAATAGCTTACGCTTTTTCAAATACAGAATAACAACAAGGTGGTAAAGTCAGTGAAGAATGCGACAGTCATAAGTATCGGCGCTGCGATGACTAGATTTCCGGTGTTTCGCGATGGGATTGCACTTGATTCGTTACCTCATCGGTCTGAAACGGCATACGCCAATAAGCTGCTTCATCCAAAACTGTAAAACGGGCATAAAAATGAAAATCTTTGCACATGCGACAGGAAATATTTGTGTTAGTGATCAGATTTGTTTATGAAAAATAATTAGTTCAGTTTAGTTGCCTTACAAAAATGAGACTATGACTTTAATAGGGGTTGTTGCAAAGTTAACGGTTCACTACACTGCTAGTATTTTACTCTTGTGTGATATCTAAACATTGCAATTAAGTATATTAGATAACATTTTTCATAAATCCTATCGTGCGTGTGCTGGTATAATATATAAGCAAATCCTGGTATATTTTGAGATGATAGCAATTAAGCAAAGATAATGACAACTGAAAACAATTTCATAATTTTACAATGTTCTGTTTTAGTGTTAACATACAAGAATACAAAGACGGTGCAAATTACTATTCCGTGGATTAAACACTTCTTTGAATATTGTTTTGCAAGAGTTAATTCATTTAGACTAGTTTGGTGGAGTATATTTCGATACTGTTAAGATCGCAGAATAAAACCCAATATAAATTTTAATGAATTTCAAGCTTATATCTTTTATGCACCTAATGCCTCTACATCATTACTTATGTTCCAAAATCCGACGCTATGCAATGAATCATTGAGGAATGAATAAACGCAATAAACTTGAATTAAACGCAGTAAATCTACAATAAGTCATGAAAAAAGAAATACATAACCATCAACCATCATTATAAGCTATATATACATATATATATATATATATATATATATATATATATATATATATATATATATGTATTGTGATTACATGTAAAGGAATACGTCGAAGTAATCGTTTATTACGTTTTTGTGTTTATTTACGATTCAAAAGGTGTTTGTGAAGGGTTGCAATATGGAATTTTATATCATTACATCTTTTGGATAAACTATTTTATATATCTATGTCCTTTTCTTATTAAAGTAAAAATTTTCGTTTACAAATTGTCTTTTTTTTCAAAATCTTTTCTTTAAAAAGATGAAAATGTTTTGAGTCGGTACTCAGTCAGTATTGAGTCAGATTCATAACAATATTGAAACACCCATTTAAGACGTGAGATCCAAGCTTAGAATAGTGCTATAGTTGCAGTTGGGATAGGCATGAGAGTTGTCCCATCCTTAAATTGGACAGTTGTATACATACATACATACATACATACATACATACATACATACATACATAAATACATACATGAAGTCGGGATTCAACATATAATACTATCAATATCCATTATAGACCTTCAACATCGTACGTGTGGAGCTCTTTATTAACTTATTTTATGTAAACATTTGTATGAATCAGTATGGTGGTCTTCGTGACAATTTTATATTAGATGTAGAAATTAAAGAATACAATTGAGTCGATGACATATAAATGTATTTATTTCCCTGGAGCTATAGCGTGATCTCCAGATAGCTAAAAGGCTTAAAATTTCTATAGTTATGTTTATAGTTATGGTACAAAGTAAGCCAAAGTTACAGAAGTATTCATACATTAAAGCGTTGGTATGATTTTAAATATCAATCATTTATCATACCATGTATGATTTAATTCTACGTATAAGCACTTTCACTTTCACACTATTTGATTTAGGTAATGCTATCAGAATCTGTTTTTAATAAAGCTACTCCTAAAATATGGGTTCCATGACAGTTATGATATGTTTACCTAAAGTGGCTGATATTATTTGAAATTTGAACAGCAATCATATCTTCATTTGCGAAAAAATGATCATTTGTGCTTTCAAAAATATTCTGTTGACATAATGGCATCGATATATCTTAGAATGCTTATACAAAAGAGTTTGTAATGATTTTTGGTGTAAACACTTACTACACATCTGCTTGGCAAACAGAGTTTATATTTGATGATGTCTCAAAATGTATCATATAAAATATTAATGTTAAACCCTAGAAACTAAATATCAGCTAAAAAGCTTCTAGAGCGATCCCATAGTACGTGGATATGTCTGAAAACCTTCCGCCTTTAAAATTCCGAACCTAATAGACTAGATAACGATACATAGCTACAACCCACGCATTGAAATTTGTCTTTGACTGAATCGATCACCCTTACTTTCTGAATGTCTTCGTGACGTCATCTGAGTCAACTTGTCCATTGAGTTCGTTCTCTTGTATAAAACAGATTACATTAAATATATACTGAACCATTTGTCACCTTCTATGTTCATATATGTTTCGTATTTAAGAAATTAACACACTTCGATAATTTCGAATGTAATGACGTCATCCTTGTCTTTCCAAATCACGTTTTCAATTCAAGGTAATTATTCACATCCTTTGTAAGACTATCGATTTAACGTATTTAAATTCTTATTTATTCACCAACTTCCACGTGTACAGAAGGATATATTTTCACTGTAAAATGTTTCGTTGTATTTAAGATATGACGTAATTGAAATAATTTACTGACATGCTGTAGGATGAGACATAATTTAGGAACGAAAATTTCATTATCGCTTTTAATGGTTTACTATTTGTAATAACATAAAATCTGTAATAACGTTAACCTTTTACGTAACTTATACACGGTGGACAATATATTCCTAAGTTAAGCATCGTTGTTCTAAAAGACCATTTCACAGACAAAACTTTTAGCATTTGCAACATGATTACTGATTTACGATGCTGAAGGGCGATGGAAATATTCCAAATGCTCCCAAGTGAGAAGCGCACATGGTAAAAGAATCTCTTTTATTCAAAATCGATAGGTCTTTTGAGTTACAGAAATGAGTCTTGGAGAAACCGAATACTAATTCGTCTAAGGAATTATGTGAGATCTCCTCTCCTTAATACAACAGTTGTCCCTTTAGCGATATACCCTGGCCCGTCTGCTGCACAAAGGTCAAGACTCCCGTTCTTCTTTCAGTGACAAGACTTTGCTCATACAGGGGATCTCATTAACTATCAATATGCCGTCAGGCAAGGAAATGACCCCTGCACTGAAATAGTTATTACACTTCAAGACAGTTTACTCGGTAGCTCATTATATTCTTGCGACCTTCTCTTAGATCTCTTGCTCACTTTTACTGGACTAGATTACAGTCCACAATTCAATTGTGCAAGGTTTGTATTTGTTCTTAGATATTATCGTTTGTAGGTGATAACTTAGTATTTGCACTTGTTAAGGTGGGTGTTTTTTACGATTCAAACTAACACTAAATTATCATTCCAATTACGATTGTCGAGACCCCTTAAACATGTTGGGAGTAAGTTGGTTTGAATGGTCATCGGAAACAGGCGTTTACCAAAATGAGATGTTTGAAAGAACTATTTAAACGCGTTAATACTCCATCTATACATGCTATTGTTGAAAAATAAACCTCAAATTCAACAAAATTTTAAATATCTTATTCGAACGAGGATTAACTTCGATTCGAAAATATTAAGCTATTACTATTATTTAATGGTCGTATAAGGGAAGTGTATACATGTATTTTGGATATTTCAAAAGTTAATTATCGTTTTCTTAATATATATTTATAATATAATTTATATAAAACGTATAAAATCGGACCAATGAGATATGTTTGTACTTGGTCGACACGAGGACACCGTTTTGAAAAATTAGTTAAATACTTTATGAAAAAGGTCCAAAGGTTTAACTCATTTCTATGATGCTCCTAAAATGGTACAGGAATTTGCGAGTACGTACCAGTCAGTGATATTTACATAATTTGCAAATGATTTTAACTCACCTATATTTTTTCGAAAATAGTCATTTTATAACTTATAACTAATAAGTTTTTAAAAGTTATCGAGTGATGTGATAACGTTTTATATAAGTATATATTGTTTGCCTGTGTTTGTAGCTTACTATCCTTTCTTGCAATTTTTCCGGAAACAGGAATCAAGTTGATCAAGTTCAAGGCATGACTCAAGAGTCAAAAGTAAGAATGCATGACTAATCATTTGAACTTCTTGTTCCACTGAATTGCAACACTACCAACCAAATGAGTTGCAATGATTAACACGCCCAGAATGCCAGATAGACATTTTTGTCGGGTGAGTATCTGCTGGGCAAGAGTCTCAATTGGATATGACGAAGAATGGAACACATACGAGAGAAACGAATATTGTTATTTTTATGTTTATGACCAAGTTGTTTAAGAATTTGTTACGATAGATTTGCAAAAGCCTACAAAAGCTATTTAGAGATACATTTTGTGTTTTTAGAAATCACCAAGTTTAGATCAAACTTGAATTCTAGTTTGTTCCGGTTAAGACCAAGTGACATTGTAATGGATAGAAAAGAGTTTTCAAAATCAAACGAAATAGTGCCTGAACACCTGTTCATTGCCAACTATTTTCCGTGTCTTCTTTTCAACATTTAAACTCTACAATCAATGATAATGTTCTCACTCTTATCCTGTCTTCTTCACAATCCCACTATTAGCACCACTAAAGGGATGAAGGTGCCCACAAAGGTGGGCTGACCCGAACAAAAGATCTTGGAGAATGATGCATTAATTCTTTGTGTTACTGAAAACGTTCCTTTATCATCACAAACGTACACATCTCTTGTGTCGTTGCCATCATTCTAACCTGTGAATCTTGGCATTTAAGATTAGCACTTCATCTCAAAAGTCGATAGCCTACGAAATCAAACTATCTAAAATTTATGATTTTTCGGTTTGAAATGTGCGACCTTTACAAGATTGGTAAAGCATGAAGCGCACGTGCAGAACATTCGTAGCGCTGCTAAGCAAGTGCAATGCAGAATGGTGTTTGTCAGTCGCGCCAGACTGCGAAGACGACTTGCCCAGCACGTGTATTAAATCCATTTAATGAAAACCTTCCACATTCCTTAGGTAAGCATTACAGTTTGCAATAGTAGTGAATTTTGTGCCAAATGCTTCAAATCAAAAGTCAATACTGAGAGTTTTGTAATTAATAAAAAGATTGCGAATACACTCGGAGCGGTGAATTCATAAAGAGAAAAACTTCTCCTTAAGCATTATCCGTTAGAAAGATTTTGTTTAAGATGTGACTTAATCTTTTTAAGTTTAAAATCGTTTTAGAATGTAGTTAATGATATTCACTATAGCTTCTCCATAAAGAAAAACTTTCCTGAGTAACGTCAATCATATGAACACGAACACATAAAACCTAAAACCTATTACCTGATATATATCATTTGTCTAAAAATTATATAATACTTTAGACATAAAATTCATCTTTTCTATTGCCAGAACAATTTCAAAATACATCTTACAAAATACATTGGTCTTATTAGATTATTTTATAAGCGTTACGTTAAAACATCTTTCTGAAAATTTCAACTTAACCACAAAAGAACATGTAACCAAGTCACACATAGTGATATGCCGATCACATAAAAAGTATGACAGAAAAACTTCCAATTCTTTTTAAAAAATTACCTTAAATGCAATGAAGACGTATTTGACGTCTCGCCTACATTACAAATAAAGGTCTGCATTTTCCAAATACACTTAACTTATTTATTAAGTCTAAACTAAGATCGCCAATCCATTAAAATATATTTCACCGATGTGCGTCACCAAGAGGTTCTATAGGAAATGTAATCTAGTCGACTCATAAAACCTAATGGAATTTTCATTTCATTTTTCATTTCTACGTCCGCCCTCTATCATGTAGTGGTAGATTGAGGTAATGTACTTAAGTACTGTGACGCGTGAGATGAAACGGAATCAGTCTTCTAGATTTCCTTTATCAACGACACGAAGATATGATATCCAATTCAAATTATTTCCAAATAACTACGTTAATTCTCGTAATATTGAACGTTTTCTTTCGAGGATGAATTAAAGATATATCTCATACATACTTAGGTGTAGATTTGACAATCACATATCGTCTTACTCAATGTACAAGCAGATATGCATTTGAATATACAAATATATGCATACTCAAAAATGAGAGTTTTTTTTACAAAGCCTACCTTACAGCTATCCGGCTTCCACAGCATGCAATTGCCGTTACTTATTGTTTTCATAAATTAGCTCCATCAGGTGAATGATAAATACAACTACAAGTCACCATGACACTCATATATAAAGTGCCTAAACAGCAAAATTCCAAAGCACAATTTCAATAATTTGTTTTATTTGAAGATGTTATGCCGCTTTGGTTACCATATAATGTAATAATTTTCCATCATAAACCATTGATGCAGAAATTCTTTACGCTTACAAGGGTGATACAAAAAGATTACTTCATGTATAATGGACAATTTTAATGAGTGCCCATTGTAACATCTGAGAGCAAATACTGTATGTTTTGAGGTTGGTTAAGTACGTTGTGTGTATTCAGTATGGATAAACCATATAATTAATGACCTGTGAGTAACTAGGACAACCTGTCTATGGCGTGTGCGCGGCAGTGCAATCAACAATCTAACTGCATATGCATGGGTATTAACGCAGCAGAAAACAAGTTGAATATTGCCCTAGGGATATGTTTGTAGATACAGAAATCACTCCATACTTATCGTGTATCTTCGCATATTTGAAATAAAGAAGTGCGTTTGATTCTTAGGTTGTTTTTTTTGGAAACAGAGAATTATCTGTCCACGTTATAATATGGTCTATCATGACATGAACACGACTCGTTACAGACTTCCCCACGTTGAAATCTCAAATCATTGTCTTTTTGTGTAACAAATGCGAATACGTTTAATTTTTTACAATGGTGTCCATGACCAACTGATATGCCTACAAAAATATTGCAACCAGTGTATTAATTCAAATGGCAACGTAAACAATATATTAAGAGCTGATACTGAAAGAGAAAGATGTGTCTATGTGATATTGCTTGATGATATTGAAGAAAGTGTTTACTTAAAAAAGTGATTGCATTTTTATAGTTCATTAAATTCTAAATTTGATTTCATTAAACGTTCAACCTTCCCAAACACATGCTTTTATTGAAAACATCTAACGACACAATAATCTCAACGCCCAATAAAATGTTTACCCGGTACTAAATATGAAATTTTTTTTTTTTTAAAACATTGTGAAAACTATGCAATAATAAACATAATAAAAACTTACGAAAATTTATTACCAATATTAATGTTTGGCTCTAGTTCTGTTATTTTCTAAAACCAACAAGCAGGGAGTCGGCTATATCCCCGCCATAAGGAAAACGTGTTTGATACAGTTATAAATCAGTATTCTTTAATAAATTCTTAATGATTAATATTTTCAGCTGAAAACTATCCCTAGCTGTTATGGTTATGAATTCATCCTACACAATCTAATTGTTTAGCAACCTTTATTTAAAGATTTAAAGGTCCCTGGATACGGTAATGTTGTGTTTCCATGAAACTAGCCTTTGATAAAAAATTTAAGAAATCGAAAACCCAAAAAGCACAACTAAATATGATAATTTTCAATACACCAAGTTTCAATGTGCTAGGCCTTATTGATTTTGAGTTCTGGTTCGGAAAAAATTAAGTTTTGTTTCCATGGATGCAGCCAAAAGTAAAAGTTGAAAGAAGATGAAAACCCAAAAGGCACCACTATACATGTAAAACAAGTGTAAGCGATGCTTGATAAAAGGTTTAAAATAAAAGGAATGAGATAAAGCACGTACATTCTATAACTGAAAGAGTCACATTTTTATAACATATTATTTACTTTTGATACGAACCTAAATGTCATATGTGGTGATATAAAATCCAAACATCTGAACTTTTCATGTCCAAAAGACATACATATGATAAATACTGGTTTTCCATGATAATCTCAAAACAGCCTTATAAATGCACAGAGGTGTAGATATCACGTCCAAAATACATTGATACTAGTTATATAACCTAAAAAACACTATCAATTGCTAACTGCCCTCCTGCCTGTTTAAGATATGTCTCAAAAATTACGTTTGACTATTTGACGCGCGCTACTGTCCGGTTTTCCATCATAATTGCGACGTTCTACCTTCATATTGTCAGTGTAAAAAAACCAATAAGCTTTAAAATGTGTTTTTCTGGTAACAGTCGATTCTTCGCGATCAAATGACACTATTGATTAAGTTTGGCATAAATGACTCCAGCAACTCACGGAGTGGCTCTTTAACAAATGATGCGATAGGACAGTTATATTTGATCATTTATCAACAAAGGCTTCAAATATACATCGTTGGTTAGTCGTTCGAGATAAAGACATCTCAGTTCACCCAGCTCTATAGTACATGTCATTGTAAGCGTCACGTACATCTACGTGGTTGTTTTGTGATTGTTATGGCGTGTTATGGTCGCACAGATTAAGTTGCCCTTAACTTATAAATAATAACCTTCATGATTATAAACGTGTTTCTAAAAAATGGTACTGTGCATCTATTATTACTAAAATTAAGATAATATTAAAGCTAAAAATAACTAAATATGTTCACTATGCCGAAATCAGTAGCAGTCATCCACTTTAGCACTCTCTACCAACAATATCGTAGTAACAAAATTACATTCAACTCCAACCATACTGCATTCTTTACCATTTAGGGATTTTTTCATCGGTTGTTCTTAGATTCATAGGAGAAACATGCAAAATATTTAATATAGTCCGAATCAGTTCAGTCGCAGATGACCTTTCAGTACAGAAAGTTATATTGCTAGATAGTCAACTGAAATGTTTAAAGGTCAGTTCAAGTCGACTTTTATAGACGATATACGAATCTGTTATAGAGTGATCTAACATCGCACAGTAATGACGTTTGAAGAACTAGCTATATATAGACTCCATCGTGACTTTACTTTAAGGCTTTTCCTAACTATGTTACAAGTGTCTTCGATATGTCCATAAAGGATAGAAACGTGACTGAAGGCAAAATACATCAGACAAAATATTCTTTACGTGCGGACACAGCACACACTTAAGGCTCAAATCTGAGCCTTTAGTAAGGCAAATTTTGATCAATGTTGATGATGAAATATGCAGGAAATTGTCTTCTTCGTAAAATCAATCGCAGTTTATTTCAGAATATAAAAAAACTCTACCAAAAGTTCTCATTAACAAAATATTAGTAAAACTTATTTGGCAATACGATAGAAATTAAAAATTTACAATCGTAATTTGAAATATTATCACTAAACAAGAAGTGGGTTTTTTTATTCTTCATTGCATAGAAGACATTGAGTCATTGTTATTTTCAGTGTTTAGTGTTGATAAACATAGGTCTTTTGTGACTAATTTATCATATTGAAACAACTACCAGGAGGCAGCATTACTGGAACTATTGATATTATTTGAACGATGAACCTATAGGTGACGCTCTATGTATATAAAAAAGGTGCAAGATGTGGATCTACAAGCCTGGAACCATCAATTATGTGCGTCACATAAATGTTTCCATTTCATAATGTTTTAATAATCTACATGCAATGTAAACTATTTACCGATATTTACTATTAGGTTTTACTGCTCGTCTCATTAGTTATTGATTCAAAAAGAAGATAGACCATGGCAAATGTGCAATTTGAACGTAATAAAAGATAAGTACTCTTTTATCTCTCAATGTTTCTTTCCTGTCATGTCCTTTTACTAAGACAAAATGTACTTTATACTACCAGATGTAATAGTTGTACGATAGACTTGAACAGTGACCACAGTGTGGTCAAACAGGAGCACTAGCAGACCAATGGCATCTTCAACAAACATCACATGTCCATTTTGTTCACATAAACATTTAGGTTGCTTTAATCGTGATGTTTTGAATTTCAGTCTATAATTAACTTCAGAAGCGAAATTACAACTGTTAACTAATTGGTTACGATTGAGATATCAAGCTAAGCTAAAACAGACTCACATCCACGTTCGATTCTTGATATCACCGCTTTTTAAACTTCATGAACATACTTGCAAGGAGCAAATAAACTTAAATGTATATTTTTTATTCGTGATTGCTTCATTCATTCTACAATATCAAACATTAATTGAAGGAATATAGTCGAAAAAAATAGTATCGACCAATTAAGTTATGATTATATTTTGAATTAGGATATCAAAGCATAATAGGGACTAAATCTTTATTTGAAATAAAGAATATGTTTTCATTGATAAACAAAATACTTGATTTGTAATAAATGTACTAGACTATTTTGTTAGACAGCATGCACGTATAAAGATCAATTGTGCGATTAAAATGTCCTAATTTTGCCTTGAAAATCTCCAAATTAACAGGATTTCTCTATCTTTAATGTCTTAATGCCAAAATGAGAGAGCTTTATCAAAGGGTTTTCAGAAATAAATTTTATAAAAGGAAACCAGAAATCATATTAGATAAATTATGAGCATCTGAACTCAAAATATCAACATTGCTTAGACAACTTGCTGTCTAGTTTTGTAAAGTCCGTAGCTTTATTTATACTATTTATAGTGGCTTTGGTGTTTTACATAGAAAATTTTGCTGAAGAAAGTAAATGTTTCAGCATTTTCTTCTCAAACCGTCCGAAAAATGATAATTGCATTACTAGTAAAGGTTTGATATCGAAGTGTTAGGCCCTTGTTCGATTTTAATTGAAAACATTAAATTGTCATATATCGGTCGTTTTGGAATGTATATTCAAGTATAGTGAGATAATTTTAAAATTAATAATCACATTACTTATCTCCTTTTAGTAGGTTTGTCTTAATCGTACATAAAAGTCAATAAACAGAAGTGAAAGCTTCAAACAACTTGACTGTGTCATCTGTTAAAAAGATACATTGCATTTGACGTGAAATAGCAGAACTACCCAAATCCAAACCGGCGTCGAACTAATGATTCAAGTAACAGAATATAAATGTTAATCATTTCCCCAAATCGAACAACAAACATAAAGAATAAGGTAATTCCACGGTAATAATCTAATTAGAAAGACCTGCTGTTAATCTTCAAGCCTATTTGTGTGATCAATATGTATTGAAAGTGTCGAAAAAATTCTCCAGAGCTCTTCCACTACCGCTGATTGGTCACATACAAAGGTCTGTTATCAGTCCTCCAATGAATTACCCATCTCTTCATGTCAACTTCCACTTGAAGAGGCAGGAGAGGTTTAAAAAACGTCTATACTTAAGTTTAACTGCTTCTCGCTTCGGGCGTGTGTTGTATAAACGAAGTTATCTTCGCCCACTCTTTGTCAGCAACTTCGCTTTTTATGCTTCCCCAAACAGATGTAAGGACAACAGCTTAGCCAACTGAAAAATGTTGTGCTGACTCTGTAGTATTGGGGATGTTGTGTCTTTTGCTGTAGCTTTTACAGCTTCTCCCTCATCTTGAATCGCATATTTCAAATCGCCATTATGAGTTGTTTTTATAAATCGGTGTTTTTCTACTCAAAATGTTTTTTTCGGAAATGTCGAAAACAGAGTTTCCATTTTTTATTCTAAAACATAGTCAAAGACGATTTTTTTTAACTCATAGAACATTTGAACCATTCGCTAAAGAACCTTGTCAGGAACTGATGGTAATATCTTGACATTTATCCAGCCGGTTACATTTCGCATGTGCACAGATTAGACTTCAACTCGGTTCTTTATTGAAGCGTTGATGGTGTTTAGCTATCCCCAATTCTAAACAGATTGAAGAAACGATGGACAAGGGATCTTTTGTATCAATTATCACCGCTGGCATATTACCGATGTGCAACATTGAGCTAGGTTGTTATTACCTGTGACTGTACGTATTCACATCTGTTTCACGACTTTTTTTGTTTCAAGTTATTACCATCTGATCATAACAGGTGTTTAGTTTTTTGTTAATTGTGAAAAAAAATTCATATGTGATTATTTCGTTAATAATATTAAACATTATCAATTTTCGACACGTCTATTTGGATCTCCAAGGTACATGTGAGTATAGGCATTATCAAATGTAAGAGATGTGAAATATTTACTTATATATAAACACTTGTGACCTCATAACCAAGAGTAAAGTATTCCAAATATAACTTACTGTGGATAATTTTCATAGAAATACGTTTACAAGTATTGAAATAAATGTTATGTATCGGGTCCAAATTAAATTTGTTGAACAAGACTTTCCGAAAATTATGATCACATATTGCCCAAACAACCTAATTTCAACTTCTTCTCCGCCAGCTAAGGGCCTAGAAAGCTGAAGCATTGTGTAATAGTGATTATGATTTCACATTCGGTTACCATGTAGCCTCTTATAAATGTCGCATTGGCCATGCATTGAAGTCCTAATTTTATCCTTATCATCCAGAAAAAAGCGTTTCAGAAAGCTAAATCTTGGACTCCTAAGCTGATGGGGATTACAATAAATGACCCTTCTGACCCTTTGTCCCCATAAGCTTGGGGTCACATTCGTACGCACATTTTCGTCTTGCTGTCAAATCGCAAATGGGAATTATTAGTTTACACCGTCATCTGCCTGTGACCCTACAAATGGTGAACTTTCCTCCTTATGATATGTATATGCAGAATTATGACCTACAGTGTCAATCATTCTATTTTTATCAATCCTTCTGAAACTTACACCTGCTTTTGATTTTTAGTGCACGAAACATAGCGCAATTGGCTCTGTAGCTCGTCAGGCTTCATTCATACCACATGAGAAACATTGGTCCTTTGAAGGGTCAGAGTGTAACCAAAAGTCCCGAAAGCAACAGGGTCATCAAATCTGTAAAGTATAACCCCCATTAGCTTAGGAGTGAGTAAACATGATTTAGGCTTTCTAGACCTTTTGCTTCTAGAGAAGAAGATGAAAATAAGGATTTAGAGTTTTGTCCATGTGAACCTTGGTATGGGCCACAGTATCTATGAATTATGGAATCGACTGTCTAAGGAGTATCTAAACAAGATATAAGCTTTCTTTACCGTATGCTCCTTGAGATATTGAATAGGTTTGCATGGGCGTGGATCCTGGGTGGCACGGTGTCATCAAATTCTCCGAGTTAGAATCATAAATTATCTAGAAAACATTTCAGCTTTCTAGGTGTTTTCTTTCTTGCGAAGAAGATTGTTATTATGGCGTGGCCTCTATAGTTCTTATTAGGGGCCACAAAATATCACAAAATTTATAATTTTAATCCTTACTGGAAAAGGTATCTGCAGATTTCAACTATGTAGAGTCAGGGATTCCTGAGAATCAGTCGAAAAAGCGAAAAGTTTACGGAAGGACGCAGGCCATGCTATGCCATGTTATACTATATGCATAACAGGCTTTTCTGACAAGGTGATCTAAAATAAATCAAATTGAAATTAATTTAAAGAAGTTATAGGCTCCTTACCGAAATACTTTTTTAAAATGGATATTCCTATCCAAATAAATACAACTACAAATACTGAACAAATTAAAAATCAAATTTCAATTGTGTGGGAGGAAATTTCTCAGTCACTCTAGTCTATTTCTGCAGGAAATCTTGTCAAACCGACCAGTACATAATATAAAGATTTGCCATATTATTTACAAATGCGATGCATTGAGGAGTTTAAGTGATCGATGACTTTGAAACAAAGACAGTATCTACATAATCATTTAAGAACGAAGGGGTTGGTTAAGTTGGCCTGGGTATAAGCTGGTACAAGTTTACATTTGTGGACGTTTGGAAGATTATTCGTCACCCTTACCAATGGATAGCTGTTGAGTTGATCGAAGCACTGACTTTTAATCCCGCAGGAATGGAATCACGAAAATGATATACAGAAAGACACGTTTCTCACAAATAGTCCAATTCACCTTTTCATAAACAAGAATAAAAAGTGATATTCACTTAGCTGAAACACGGGTGAAGTTATGTTAACTTGAAGCATTGTTGGAAAATATTTGGACTCTTACATCAAGGTCAATCGTAATCACATTTGATCCCACGCAACACCATGATCTAAGTGCCTGATACATTTACAAAGGAGCCTGAGCCGTCCACAGACTGCAGCGATCTGTTAATGTTAATATGATTCTGTTACCAAGTTAATGTCAGATTCCCGAAAACCTTCTGAAGAGAATCTGTTAACAGCATCATATGAAACCCGATTAAATTACTTGTCTCATCTATTGGTGTTGTTCCACTCTCTAACTGATGGATCCGCTTTAGAAGAGGGCTTAGAATAGAGTTGTTTTAAGCATGACAAATTGACACTTATCAAACTTGTAGTTCTTAAAGTGGCAGTAGCAAGTTTTTTCAAATGTTCTACTTCAAATTTCCCTCAATAAACCTCAGTTTATGCCTAGTGTATTATCTTCAGGTGGTCAAACATCTTATTACTCGACCCGATCGTCCGTAGTCAAAGAGAAAATAATCAAGTATCAAGCAAAATTGTCGGCCATTTTAGTGTGAACACCCTTTAATCATTGGAGGTAGGAATATTGATTTGCCTAGCATATTCAGTGATCATCATTGGGTACTTATATATATAGTTAACAGCACACGAAATTCGAAGTAATCTTTTCATTTGTTTCGAATTTGTAGTCACAGTAAAGTAAGATTCATGAACACTACCTCTCAAAGCATCAAATATAATCAAGTTAGTTTCAATAATATATTACATGTTATTTTTACGACACATGATCTCTGAGATATATTATAAGGAAGCGTAAAGGTTTTAACGAGAGGCATTGAGAAAAAGGCGTTCAAAAAGAGTTAGAGTTGACATTACTGTGTGAAAAAGCCAAAGAATCAAAATTAAATTCTAATCGAATATCAGCAAAAAACTGATAAAATCAGCTATATTTGACATACTTTTTTGTCATTTATCAATATTTTCCAATTAGTCTTTAAAGTTTGTAGTCTCGAGCAGAAATGTGCCTGAGGAAGAAAACTATTGATTGAAAAATCAAATCAATAATTTCTTTTCGTGTACATTAATGTAATTTTGTACTCGGGACAACGCATGTTCGGCTTTTGGGATGAAAATGTTGAAGTATCTCAGATAGTGTCATTATCTTACAAGCCTCCTCTATATTATTTTGTTCATTTTCAAATTGAATTTTTATTACATGACCTGAGACATGGAAAGGAATTAATTATGTAATTGATGTTTTCTTTCAATATGTACATGTTTTTTCAAAAGTCGTATCCATATTAAGCCATTTGGATCAAGCTTATCAAAAAACAGATATTCTGATTACGATTAAGTCATCACCTTTTACCTTTCAAAGATTAATTTCGTTTATTATAAATTTTTTACCCTACAGTCCACATTCCTCCGCAAAGTTATTTCAGATATGCATATGAGATATATACATTCAAATACCTGTGTATGTCTGGCGTCATGTAAATACGTACAGGTGGTCATTACCTTTGGTTATCGTTCTATTTCCAAACTTTGTTTACATAATGTCGGTATAACGGATCAGGAATCCATGTTCATCTTTCAAGTTTCATTATCTTTACATTTTGTCTGTTTATAGCTCTTAAGAGGCAGGGAGGGCGTGGCTCTTGATTTATCTTCTTTTTGTTTATATTCATTCAATGAGAAACTATCGTTCGTACCTATTTCCTCTGAACATTGTAAGTTTGTGTAAACCTACTATTTCAAGGTAGATGATAACTCAGTGCGAGCCGTAATGTTTCATTAAATGTAAATTAAAAAGACACCCTGCTGCTAAGGAAAACGAACTTTAAATTCTAAGTTTTCATTTTAAACTATAACTAATCATGCTAAACCTTATCCTACTAGTTGTTACATCTTCTTGAAAAAGAGTTGGTCGTATCTTTCATTCATATCATTATGAGTTCTGTATCACGGGGTATGTTCAAAAGTTCATGACCAATCATGTAATGCTTTTAGTAAGATGCGTCAGTGCACGAACTCTTGCTTTTGATGTGTCCATTTGGTAATGCATGTATTCATTGTTTAAAGTTGAAGTACATTTATTCCCAATACAATAGAATACAATAAAATATACAAAATACAATAAAAATTGCAGTGCAATTGTTGAGACGTATACGAAACAAACAATTTAGTAATAATACTAGACAATTCTTATGGATAACAACTTCTTTATTTGATTTCTCACGAAACCTGAAACGATTAGCTCCCGAGATTAATCGAGATCAAGGGTTTTACCTCCCGAGTGCCTGGTGCATTACAAAGCAATCATAAACTCACTCTGCTATGTATACAATTCATCTGCCCAGTGTCATTTGCTCTTTCATCTCACTTCTTTGTTTGTACACACCTTATTAATTTGCTGTCTTCCCCATAACGCTAATACCTAATTACCTATCTGGCTTCATGTAATCTATGTATATATACCATACTTTGTATCATCTCAACAGTCACTTGACGAAGGGGCAAGAAGAAGTCCAGAAACGTCGTGAGAAATCAAATAAAGAAGTTGTTATCCATAAGAATTGTCTAGTATTATTACACCAATTTCTAAATGTCTTCGAAGAATTTTAATTTAGTAATAGTCTAAAATTAAAGTCAACTAAAATTAAAAGAAAATTGCCTAGAGTACTAGATTCACCTCCCAGAAAGAAGACTAACTACCTTTTCGACAATTATTCCTAGAAGTTACTTTGAATAATCAAACAATAAGAAATTTTATACAAACCTCATTTCATGCTCGCACATGTTGTGTTTCAAGTATCTGAAAATTACATAAAGATATTATCTTTTGTCATTCTATTAGCATTCATATATTCCGTGATATTCATTCAAATGTGTTTGAAGAGTGCACTTCATTAAAAGATTTCTATTCTAGAAAATGTATGCTAATCTTTGAATTACTTTCAGCTCACTTATTCAAAACATAACATCTCTTTTTCATAGTTTACATTCGAAATTACATTTAGAGCACTAGGCCACCTGTTTCAATTATATAACAAGTTATGTAAATCGCAAAACATACATGTATGTGTGTCAAGGTTGCAAACTGCTGAGCGACTAAATTGTTAATCGGAAAAACATTCGAATAATCTTAAAGTCATATAAACAGTACACATGGGGACCTCATGTGGCTCATTGGACATGAAAAAATGAACAAACGGTTATAAAATTGCAGAGTGACTGTTTCTTTACTGAAGTTACATGTTCGTGTAAATTACATCCAATGATGATGTACGTGCACCTGATTTGCGTAGGTATCCCTCCTTTTATGCTCCAAAACGCATTCCTCAGCCGTAAACATTTAATGCATCAGTTCTCACATTAGATTCGAATACTGTATAATTATATTGAGAGTTTATTTTCTCAAAAGGAGCATATCACGGATTGGGAAAGACCTCTATCCGACTACTTAAGACTTAGGCCAATTAAAATAACTTGGTCAATTGGTCTCAGAGTGTCCACGTTATGAACCACCATGATCTTTGACCGGCGGTACCTCTTCAAGTCGTTTCCTGGAATTCCTTGTCCAGGGGAATAACCTCTGCGTTTAATTCCCTAGTGCAGAAAGGAACAACAAAACGTGCATCTAGTAGCAGTTTATGTTTTATGGCGCATTCCAGTTAAATTCGGAAGTGTACATGCAAGCCGTGTGCAGACCATAGTTATAGATGATATCTTATGATATGTTTGTCGCTCCATAAGTGAGGTAAAAATCTGATCCACGGTTAATTTTTGGAAGTAAGTCCTTTGCTGCGGTAAAGGCAATAGGACCTATCGGCCTTTCCCCGGACATTCACTTTATTTCACTGTACCACTATCTAAGTGGTTTGATGTTTCACAACCCTTAGTTCGAGTTTATACCGCAATCACCATGGTCTTTAATGAGATCTTTAGACAACGACAAATAATTGGACGAGTAAAATGTCATCATATTTGAATTAAACGATTTATTCATAGCAAATGTTGTATTCTATTTCTTACTCTCAGTATTTCTTTGCATTTGAGCTCTTCTATCACTATAGCTACTGACAGTACGGGGGTTTCTGATTTGCATTCTATTGTGTATGATAATTTTATAGTATTGAAACGTTCTAGTTTTAGGTAACAAGACGTTTTTGTAAACTGTTAAGGAGTTATTGGTCTAAATCATAATCACTATTTAAAATGCCACTGAATACTGACTCTAATATCTGCAGACAAACACTTTAACACTCATGAATCTATCTGATTAAAATCAGCTGTGTTCCGAGAAATAAAAGTTAGGGAAAATCTCACTTCCGAACTCATTCTATTGGAGGCGTTGTGTAAAGGGAATGGTTTATTTTACTGACTTCTATTCCTCGGAACTCGATCGTATGGAAACGCATTGCTGCCAGCAGTGAGAAAAATTTACTTAAGTTCTAATTAGATGAGACTTTTATCTAATTAAATGATACGTTCATCTAATTACATCAGAGTTTCATCTAATTAAATAATAGTTTCATCTAATTAGACATTAGTTTCATCAATCTATTCATAATCTATTTAGATGATATTTTCATCTAATTAGATGATTCTATCATCTAATTAGATGATTCTTTCATCTAATTAGATCATACTTTAATCTAATTAGATGATAGTTTCAAGTAATTAGATGCTACTTTCATCTAATTAAATATAACGCTTAACTAATTAAATGTTAAATACAATCATTCATTAGATACAAACATCATCTAATTAGATGGAAGTTTTATCTAATTCGTTGAAAGTACCATCTAATTAGATTAATGTATCATCTATCATCTAATTAGATAAAAAAAATATCATCTAATTAGATAAAAGTATCATCTAATTAGTTAAAATATCATCTAACTAGATAAAAATATCATCTAATTAGATAAAAGTATCATCTAATTAGTTAAAATATCATCTAACTAGATGAAAATATCACCTGTTTAGAAGAAAATATCATCTAATTAGATTAAAGTTTCATTTAATTAGATTTTGAATACAATGAAGAATCTAATGTCTAAATAGATGAAAGTAATATCTAATTAGATAAAAAATATCATCTAATTAGATGAAACTATCATCTAATTAGATGAAACTATCATCTAATTAGAACTTTTGTAAATTTTTCTCACTGCTGGTAGCAATGCGCTTCCATACGATCGATCTTAATCAGACTGAATCCTGAATGAAACATTAACTGACACCGATGACAAAATCGTGTGCGTAACCTTGTTGACGGTATGATGAATCAAAGAAAGGTCAAACTTAGTGCATTGTTTCTTTTGGATAGATGTGACAGTGAAAATAGGGAAAGGGAGTAGTGATTCATAACCTCTATTTCCAAATTCATCTTCTATTCTTAGCATGTGTATCTAGTACCACACTAAGTAAAACTGGCACTTACCACAGGAGTGAACATGACATCAACACCGAAAGAAAATGATGGTAGTTCTGTAATACCTATCCTGTGTTGTCCTTATCTGCAGAAGATAGTATTTCGAGATCTGAAGAGGAGACAGAAGTTCCCTTGGGTCCACCAACCGCCATGTAACATCTTCAACAGCACGCCGTTACTCCATTCACAACGGTTCGTAATTGTTTCTTCATTAACGCATAAGTGTAGCATTAACGTTTTTGGTTATTTCTGGTGTTCTATCTGGCTATAATCCGTTTCGAGATGCGGGATAGATGCACATGAGATCTATTTCAATGCAGAAGTATTTGGTATAGTGGACTGAAGATGTTATGGAATCTGCCGGGTTTTTTTCGGTAAACCGATCAGTCTTATCGGCAGATGAACCTATTTCAGGAACCTTAAAGTAGACAGCACTTCCCATGGGTCTGCCGACTTTCTAAATCCTCACACGCCTTTCTCTACTATAAATTCATTCATGAGCATAGCAAATTGCTTTTTCACCCGGAATGCCCTTTATGTATGCTATGTAACTCGTTTCAGCGTACATCCTATTTCTGGCAAACCTATATATTGATATTTTTTAACAAAAACTTAAAAGAATTTGATCATCAGAAATCCTAAATAACACGACGATGATAGTTCGCAACATGTACATGAGTCTATTTAAATGCTTAATAACTGACACGTCGATATCAGGAAGTGCATTGTTAAACGAGTGCAACCAGTAAGGAAGGGTATTTTTGTTGAATTTTTTTTGAATTTTTCTGTTGTGCATTGAATATTTATTGAAAAACTTATAATGATAAGTTAATTTTAAAAAATGACTTTGTAAACTATGGTTACAGTGATGATAAGGAACATATGCCATAGTTTTCATTATCGCATCTTCCTGAAGAACACTGTCAGTCCGAATTTCACCGCTGAATCACCTTATAGACAAGGCAGATGTAGTATTTGTCTTTACACATAGAATTAGTTTGAAAGTGTAGGAAGGTGGCACATCGTTAATAATTTTAACATTTCATAAACTTTTTAAAACGAGTTTACTCACCACACAAATATCAAGGTATTTTGTTGAATAAAACATATGACGTTGATAGAATGACGTAACTAGGGCGACACATCCACACTTACACAACTGCGGCAGAATCAACGTTATATATTCATCTTCAAGATTGAGCTGTTGCATTCATACATACATGACTAGTTTGTTTCATTATTCAAATATTCCAAAGCATTAATTTATTCACCTTATGGTGTAAAGATAACCGTTTACTACTTAATGCATTAAACTTAATTATGAAAATAACTTGATTACATTTGCTTAGTATAGATCTCTTCGCAATCCTTTCACGATTTTGATTCATAAAACAGGAAAAACATATGTAGTTTATTGCTGTACATGTATATAATATATTATTGTTAATGAACTTGTGAACAAAAAATGATTTTGGTTAGAATTCGAGTTGCCGAACAAGTGAACTTATCATTTAATTACATCTTGCAGTTAGTTATTCAACTTCTTACCTACAAAATGTATGTCAAATTGAAAGGTTATGCAATTAGCTTTGGGCCAATGCTTCTGATGTTTAAAGTGAGATCAGAAGATATCAGCTATTCGAGTGATTGGATATTTTCAATGTTTCATCCAATGGTATTTTGCAACAAAGTTACCTCATTGAATAACTGAAAATGTTAGTCTTTTTTAGATTATTTAAGTGTCTCTACGTTATTATGCATGGCTTTTATAGATCTTAAGGTTTTCATCAGACATTACCAAATCATCAATCCTAATTCTTTTGTATCTTAGTAACCACTGTATTCAATTAATTGATACCTGCTTGATATTGAAACATGAAGAATTCACTTTGGCACGTGATATTACCTTTCGGCCATCCGATAAAGCATATAATTAAGCTTGCATTTAACGTTTTGCATGTTGCCACAAGTGATTCATGACGATATCTATGTAATACAATGAAGTAGGTTAAGTAAAATCTTCTGAAATACCCATCATCCTTTCTTTTCCTCACTCCATAGTCAAAACAACACTTATGGAATTTGTGGAATGTATTGTCTGATAATTATAAACCGCATTCTTTCCTATGTTGCTCCTGAATGTTGTATGCGGCAGAACGTAAGACTGTTAAACGCGGAACGGTACATGTAACTGGAAAGTCAAAGCCTATCAACGGACGGCTTGCTAATGTCCCATAAAAATACTGCGAGTAGAGTTTTTAAAAATGTCAAAACAGCAATCATTTAAAACTTTCACAAAAATGCTTTACAAAAGACGTTGAGAGAGGAAAATTTAGTAGATATATATAGACGGGTAGTATTATCATAAACATTAGGAACATTTACTTCTTAAGCAAATATTAATCAACTATTATTATCATAGAAATGCAAACATGACCATGACAATACGCCGTATCAAGCCGATGTAGACAAGTTTTCAGATATTCATATTCTAGGTAAGGTAAATCTTGTAATATCGTATCTGTTTTCTTTCAACTATCTGATAGTATTTCTTGACAAAATGTTCCTTTGCAATATACGCGTATCATTATATTGGTAGTCATCATTAAACCCTTTAAATCATAAATGAACTGCACATGAAAGTTCGAAACTTCTTTGGTCTATGTATGTATATAAATCTTAAAGCTTAATTGCAATTAAATGTGTGATTTTTACTCCATTCACAGACTGCTTTTAAAAGAATGCCTGATTACCTGATGTACTCTCCTACACCTACAATAACCCTCTGAGTAAGTTTATAGACACATCGTAACATGTGTAAATGATTCATCACATTCTGAAATTTGGCCACACATTACAAGGCGCAGTATACTGCAGCCTATTTGAGACGTGCAAAGTTCTCCGAATAGAGAAGAAGTGAATAAGTGCAAAATGATTAACACATTTGCTGTTAAAAGAAAGTAAACCTAATCATACCAAACAATGTGAGAATGTGTCTTAAGATAACGTGGATGAGTGTCTGGTAATTTTCAAATATCCCAAAGAAATGTGGGGAATTTGATAAATATTGTAAATAACAAATGTGAACATCAACAACGCTTAACCCTGAGTTCATTAAACTGTGTACTTACAATTCCGTTCGTTCAACCTGTGGATGGAAGTTAATTATATATTCACAAATTATTACTTTAATTAAGCATATAAAAGTTAAAGTTTGTTTAAGAACGAGATCTAGATTTCCTTAAAAATTCTATAATTCAGGAGTACGAAGAAAAAATATTCTGTGTACTTTGATAAAAATTAATTTGTATCAAATTCAATCAAACCAACGCGCTAACAGAAATGGATAAAGTATTTTTAAACTCTGATATGCCCGGCCTTTAGATGTTATCATTGCATCCGTTGCCTAATGTTGAGGCTTCATGTCAATCATGTGTGTTTGAAGTCTAAAAGATTGCACAAATATAAACAATAACTGTAATGATATTATTATAGCTGTTTTCGATTCCTTACGGTAGACAATAAACAGACTACACATTTTATCGCAGTTCGAAGTAATCCTGCATCAAATATTACATCAATGGGTTAGATTTACCTCGTGTACAAACATTGCGCTGCTTGAAGTCTGAGGAGCGGGTTCAATGTAAGAATCGAAGCGAGCTGTTTACCTGCGTGGGAGGGAAGCAAGCTATCTGGACCAACTAGCTCCTTCCCTGTTACTTGGAGCGCTTCCAGGACCAGTCGCATTCTTGCGGGAAGCACTCTATTCATTCACAGACAAATGCAATTGGGCACTATAGACCGTCCCAGATCAAGACATTTTCATTTCTTTCTGAGGAAATAGCAAGGAAAATTGATAACATTTTGCAAATCGTCTCTTATGCAGAGAAAACAGAATCAGTAACCTTTTTAAAAAGAGACACAAGGGATCAGTAATGTCGTGTGGTCTATCGTATCTATTTTCACATCCAATGAAAACCCTGACTCTGGGAAATCAGTGCCTTTGGGTCCAACATTTTATTTAGATAATCATTCATGAATTTAAATGATGACAACTGATGACACATTCCAGAGCGTCAATGTGACAGCTTTCAGACTGGATAGTCGATACTTCGACTCTTCATTTACTTTGATAAATGCAGCCTCAACTGTTCATATATCCTCTGCGTTACCTATTTCTGTCCCAGTGGTAAAATGTATTCAGTTGTATAGCACTTTAATTCATTTGAACCAGAAATCTACAGCTAGCGAACAAGCGGTGATTATGTCCATTTATGAAATACAACTTTACGTCAATAAATACCATCCTATTTTCATTCAACTTTTTCAGATGACTATTACAGTTTTAGATTTTCTGAAAAATAATGTTATGGCCCAGTATTGCAACACATTTCTAAAAAGACAATTGAATTTATCCTGTATTAAAATTCCTCTAATTATATATCTGAAAAGTAACTACTTGGTTATCCAAAACCAAGTTACCTTATATTAACTCTAAAAAAATAAATGCTTTCAATAACTTCCTTGGGGAATTTGAAATTCACAAAAAAGCCACAAATGCTCCATTCATAAGGTAATTACCTCAACCAGCTTACAAATAGGAACAATGATAAAATCAGTCAAGCGTCATGGTCTGCCATTGTTAATACAAAGCTATATTTCGAAAAGACGCATGAAACTTCGTCCAGCTTATCACGTCAACTTGTATCAATGGTGAATAAACAAATTCAGATCCTTTCAAATGGAATGTATTGTCTGCAACTAGTTTTTCAACGATAGTTTTGTTTTCTTCTTGCTACATTGATGTTGCGAAACGGTGGGTTGGTAAAAGTAGGCCAATATTGGAATTCACTTAAATGACACCACCTTATTTGATTGAATGCATAATAGAATATATCTGAGTAAAAAAGTCAGTAATGTGTACATCAATATTTTTTAAACACGTGATTTTTCAAGAAATAGGTTAAGTTTCGGAAAAGAGCAAGTTAATTCATATCAGTAAATCATTGAGAGCTAAGAACAAGCTTTGGTCGATCTACTCCACTAAGTTATAGAGCATTCAATCGCATGGATCAATATTCATTAAATCAATTTCATTTAGGAAAAAAATGTTCGGTTTATCTTAACAAGAGCATTAAGTGAGCACACTCACATGCCCCTGCTTCCTATAAAGGTCACAGAAGCCTTGGTGAGTAAGTGATTTGTTGTTTGGTATGTTTTCAAAAATCATCAAGGATGTGGATGAAAATCATCCTAAAGGAGTGGACAGATCATGCTTAACGGGATCGAAAGAATGAGAGGAGAAGACGGAAAGAAAGGAATAGTGAGAGATAGACAACGGGAACGACTCAACTACCGGTCGACCTGTACAGTTTGCGTGCCATATATATATATATATATTCTCCGAAAAATGGAAATGCTTCATTCGAAGATATTGCCCTGGCGTTTCATAAAGCCAAAATCTATCTATCTTTGAGGAGTTAAATGACTTGCTGATTGTGTTAGGTTTCAGTTTTGTTTCCATAGAAACCACAACGATTACAACTTTAGTCCAGTACTGACACAGCTAGTTATCATGGTTGAACTAGCTTGTATAGTTTGGGAGAAATGTATGCTAATGGAATCAGGAATATCTTTTTATATAAAAGTGCGGAACAAAATATGTGAGGTGACGTCAGGTGATAAAGGTTTATCGCCGCTATCAAGAGTATTTCATTTATATCACGGTTGCTCGTATTATTGCAGGGAGAAAGTCCGCCACCCCATTGTGGTTATGCATTGCGATGAAACCTGCGAGAATCGACTGGAACTAGCTAACCATGGGTGCTATTGCGCTGAAATTCACTGTAGCATTGCACCCAAACCTTACCGCTGTAGAACAGTTCTCTACTGCAGACAAAGTTTCCGATCCCCTGGCGGTATTCAAACCACTTACCGAACGTGCTAATCACAAAAAATGTGACGGACGGTTTGATGGATGACTTCTTCACATCGGGGATATCAATGTGGTCAGATTAATGATTATTTAAACTTCTTAAATACAAGTACAAGCCTGAAAGTATTTCTGTAAAGTTTATCATTTTTCATTTTAAGTATGCATTTTCAAAATATTCATACTTCACTGATGTATATCTAAAGCATGTGAACATTACATGACAGCCTCATCCAAACCTTTGGAAGGAATCGATTTTGCAAGACAAGTATTGTCATTCATATGTTTTAAGTCAACGAAGCCAATATTAAATGCATCAGACCACAGATGCATGTATGATATTAATCAAAAGCATGTTAAAAACTGTAGAAAGGTTTATTAAAAACTGTGGACAAGTTGATTTCACAAGAAAAGTAACCTTTAAGACAGACAGATGGAAGGCAAGCAACGCAAATATACATAATATGTATCTCGTTGATTTTCCTCCCGTCTTAAAATTTCAATATTCAAACACTATTCAATATCCTTCGTGATGGTCAACACATTGCCTTTGTCTAACTATGCTACCCCTGTCTAGCTATCAATGGTTTGATAAAAGAAATAATGTTAAAAGAAATATAATTTACATGTATTTTCAATTCTTCAAGGTAAAAAAAAACAACAGTAGCAGTCACTTTGCCTTTCGTTGATTAAATAGTGTAACAAACATATCGCATCAATGAATAAAATAATCAAGTTTCAGCTGGTTGTGTTGCAATGACTCACATTAGCAATTTTCAGCTGGGTGCGTTTCCATGAGTCACATTAGCAATTTTCAGCTGGGTGCGTTTCCATGAGTCACATTAGCAAGTTTCAGCTGGGTGCGTTTCCATGGTCACATTAGCAAGTTTCAGGTGGGTGCGTTGCAATGAGTCACATTAGCAAGTTTCAGCTGGGTGCGTTGCAATGACTCACATTAACAAGTTTCATCTGGGTGCGTTGCAAGTGCATTTAGTCTCATTAGAAAGTCTCAACTGGGTGCGTTGCAGTGACTCACATTAGCAAGTTTCGGCTGGGTGCATTGCAGTGACTCACCTCTTCCGAGGAATATTAATGTAAGAATCAAAGATACCTGTACAAATAAAAACTGAACCCTAATTGACGTTTTAATGGCTGTTTTCGATTCTTAATTGTAGGCAACATACAAATCACACATATCATCACACTTTAAAAGTTATCTAGCAACAAATATTACATTAATTGAAAAGTTCCAGCCCGGTGAATAAATATTGCGCTTCTTCAATAGTTTGAGGAGCAGCATTAATGTAAGAATCGAAGAGAAGAGATGTTTACCTGTGTGGGAGGGAAGCAAGCTTTATAGCTATCTGGACCAACCCGCTCCTTCACACCACCTTTCTGTTACATGGAGCGCTTCCAGGACCAGTTGCATTCTTGCAAGACGTGTTATTGTACTCAAAAGTGATTGTACATGAAGGGAGCACTCATGCACAGATAAATGTAATCAGATATCGTCCAACATGAGATCATTATCGTTTCCTTCTTCGGAACAAACAACAAACCACATGGTAGGTGAAACAAATATATTAAACCTGCCATGAAAAGAATGAAAGGGTATTGTATTTGATGTAATTGTTTAATGTGGATGATGGAAGCAGCTGAGTATTATCCCAACTAGTTTACCTCTTTCTAAGATACAGAAGTAATTGATACAGCTTTCTAAACCTTTACCCGTGTTTCCAATGATATTGTCTCAGCTGGTTTACTGTTTGCGGATGTAGGTTAGTGATTTTTCTGGCTGTCGTCGTTGCAGTTTGTTGCCGGTTCCGGTTCCGATCTTGTGCAGGGGTATTAACCCGGGGTCTCCCAGAGTCTGCCTACAGTGTTACGGTGGCAGTTGAAATGCTGAGCAGCTCTCTGTGTGTCCTGCCAGCTCTAATCATACCCAGGGTAAAGAGACTTGATTATAGGTCAATCTTTGCATGCTTGTGTGGAATCGTTGTAACAGCAGCGCAAGTTTTAATGTGAACGATAGGATGGTCTACGTTTAGTGTTTAGATACCCAAGGATTAGCGGGATAGCGCAGTGGTTAGCGCGTTCGGCTTCGGATCAGGAGGTCCGTGGTTCGAATCCCGCCAGGGGCTCGGCAACTTTGTCTGCAGTAGAGACCTGTTCTACACGCAGTCAGGTTTGGGTGCAATGCTGCACAGTACAGCGCAGTACCACCCACGGTTCGCTAGTTCCAGCAGATGCTCGCAGGTTTCACCACAATGCATAGCCACAATGGTGTTGCGGGCTTTCTCCCTGCAATAATACTAGCAGCCGCGATATAAGTGAAATAATCTTGAAAGCCCATCTTGACCATCAAGGAATCAATTGAAATCTTCATGAAAGAGAACCGGTAATCGTGAACTTCAAAACGGCCACTCAATGGATGTATCGCCCTTAAACTTAATTTCAGTCATGCCAGAGACCAGATATATCCAGGTATCGAACATTGCTGTTTCAGTACTGGCATTTTAGTTGACTTATAGGCATGCCAATAATGAAGTCTTTTTAATTATAATTCAGATTGATCTGCAACTAATTCCACATGGCTTGGCTTCACAATGATGCAATGTAAACCACTTCTGTCAGACTAACTCTGTGTTTACTTGACTACCCTGACTGGATTGACCTTGTTCGCTGTCACCAATCTGGCTTCTTCGCTGTAGCAGGTTGCACCGATGGACAGCATGGAGTGAACACATTTAGTCCTTTATTATCCATATGTGTTGAGATAAGTCATGACATAAACTCCGATATGTTGCACATGTATAATAAACACTAGCGGCAATTTGATTGGTCGAGTTGGATGACCACGTGACATCGGAACTTTTTTCATTCATAACTTTTTACTATGTACAAACTTTATACTATGACTTGCGTTAATCTCGTGTCTTCCGAAACTTTGATCGTTTCTAATAAATCATTCCGGAGTGTCGGATGCCCAACACAGAAATATTGGTTCGCTTTTGTCGGCCCTAACTCCGGCAAATAGGCAGTTGTCACTCCCGAATTCTCGCGACGTTGACGCGTTACCAGTCAATTTTGATGAAACATTCTCCCGTCGAAACAAAATTCACAAGTCTTTTCAGTCCAGCAATTCCCTCTGAAATTATCTGTGGGTCTTTGCTGGGTCAATTTACGGAGGTGTTTCCAACATTAGCATTGGAAATGCAACGGGTGCGAATGCTGATCACCCGAGTGCGAGTGAACCCAACCCGAAGCGTCGACGAATCTGTCCTGTTGTCTTTTCAGATTCTTCGGATGTCAATAAAATACCACATGCCGATCAAGTGCTGAAATTCGTTTGACAAAGTTGTTGTTCAGTCGTTAATCTTGTCACCTTTCTTTTGACTTTTCATGTTGTTAGTGTCAGAGTTTCCGACAGTGAGTTCCTTTCGAATGCAGTAACAGTTACTGTACGTGATCGAAGTGATTCTCTCAAATGTGAGGTAATATTTAAGATTTTTTAATGTTACCGGTTTTACATATTTTTTCTAAAATTCAATTTGAAAGTTAAAATGATAAATGAAATGAAAACTATGTGACGTTTTCGAGAAAGAGTTGTGTTATGACGATTTCAAATTGGCGCTAGATTTAGTCTTACCACAACAGAGTCAGTGCACCGCGACCTTGACCTTGCCACTGTATTCATACGCCTACTGCTATATTTAGATTGCGGCTGAATATGAATATCTTGATCATTTTGGAATTAATTTTCTTAGAGAAGATGGATAATAAAGAAATTAACACACTCGCGTGGATGTAATATTGTATTTACAACACTCGTGCCTGAAAAATTATATTTCCCTCGCTCTCGCTCGGAAAAAATATCATTTTTCAGTCACTCGTGTTGTAAATACAATATGACATCCACGCTCGGGTATTAATCTCTATTTATCATTGAGGAATGAAAAGTTGTTGACCTTTAGAGAGTACCTTTGTTTGTCTTCTGCCTTGTTTCTTTCAATTCAAGATCAGCTCCTATTGGTTAAGTTCCCGGGTGGCTAAATCTCGACGACGAATGTTGCGAAGGAGGGAGACATCTGTATATGGTAATCACAGCTTCTATTTGCACTACCCTTGAAGTAAGATCTATAAAGGTTACCCAACACAATTGAGTTGCTGCTCTTTGGCTCTTATCTGATATATTCTACACAGGTCAACCATCATGCTTGGAAATTTACACATAATTTGGTAGTAGGTGTAGTAGAGTAAGTGCTACTTCCCTGAACTTTCACTGTCATAATTACTTTTCTTTTTTTTACCATTTCGTCTCCATTGGGTATCCACTATTTGTACCGAAACCTGTTCAAACTACGTCTGGTTTTCTCCACTACTCAGAGTCTGAATTCAGTTGACTTTTTAAGCAATCTCATGTGTGCTCAATCTGAGACAGTAGTAGAAGTCCAACTTCACACGATGCGTTGAGGCTTGAAGTTCTCCTACCTTGATGCCTTAATACACTTTCTGATGTCCAACAGACTCGTCACACTAGATGAAATATCCTTTCAAAATCTCATATCGAATGGGGTCATTACTTTCTCCAGAACCACTAAATTCTTAAACCTGTGGCAGTATCAGTCTGTTGATGGGTGCTATCGTCTTCTTTGCCAAGCCCAACCACAGCCCGTGATTCCCGTTGTTGAGAGAATGCTGCACAACAATATCTGAACAACATATTACATTAGTTGTTGATACATAATAGCAGCCTGCAAGCGGTGGTGGGTACCGCTTTATATACCCGACGCGTTTACATTTTTAGCTATGTTTGCCATGCAATGCTTAAAACTCACTAAGAGATCAGTTTACATCAGACAAAAATCTATATCCACACAGTTTACATTACATGGTTAATAATGCAAGACCAATAGGACGCTGTAAGAAGACTAGCCGCAAGCTCATGGCCTGCTCGAATGAACGTAATGGGCATGGACCGCAGGATACGTTGATCCACATATATACACTGTAGTAAGATAGTTCATCAACTGACGTAGAATGATTCGGAAGGCAAGTAGATAGTAAGGTCATCGTTTTTCACGGAATCTACATTTGGTGTTAACAAAATCAACATCTTCTGAAAGGTGCACTGTTTCTTTTCGAAACACTTATCTTAAATGATATACAAATGTATCCTTTTGTAACTTTTACAATCCTAAAAAAAGTTCATGATTTTTTTAAAAACTTCATTTTTTTATTTTCAACATTTTTTAAAGATCTTTGCTATCTTTTAGCTTAATAATCACTAAAATTCTCTTTTACATCAGACAATTTAGATTAGGTGACTTAACTTATTGTTTTTTTAGTACATTTCATAATGTTATTGAAATATTGAAAATGATTTTTACCATAATGTGTTCCACGTGAACTATTTTCAATTTCCCAGGCGTGTGTTTGAATATTGTAACATTCTAAAATATAAACATTAACTTTCTACCAAAGGAATAATCATGCTGTTTCTCACGCTTTTGTTACATTTTAATTTGCAAAGGCTCCCCTGTGTTTTTCCTGACAGATTAATCAAATGATGATGAATGAAGGCTTGCTGATTGCTGATATCTCTTGCAACTTCATATTGAAGATTACCTTACAGTTCTTGAGGAAAGACATAATTTGATCAACATGAAATATGAGCATTAGAAAAAACTCTTGGAAAACTGATAAAAGGAAAAGAATATAATGATAATAACAACAACTGGTATGAGGATACTTAGAACATTTGAATTGAAATTGATTGACGACCACCAACTGACTCAATAACTTATCGTGGTGTGGTGGTTTGCGTGCTTCATAGACCCCGACAGTTATGCCAGCCGGAGCTTCATGCTCCTGGTAGGGGCACCCATGTAGGCCAGGTCGACGGGTAGAAGCCAGACCAAATATAAGTCGTCCTAAAACCTGTTGTCTATCCCGCACTTTGTTGTCTTTCCGTCTTTTTTTAATCCTTTCGATCCCTTTCTCCCTGATCTGTTCACTCTCTTTAGGATGCTTGTCATCCATGGGTTTAATGACTGAACATGAAGTTTGAATTCATGGAAACCTCTTCTTTTTAGATGCACCAACTTATTTTCCCATTTAACTTGATATGGCATTTTTGTTGGCATTGAACCAGTTTTAGGTTATGATACGTCCTTTCTTAGATTGATGTCGTAAAAGGGGTGAATTATCGGCTAGTCTTTATGATTTACTTACAGAATTATACCAACCCTGTTTTAATCTTTATTTATTATTTTTGATACACAGTACTACACAGTACAGTATTCCACAAAATCTCTTATAATAATAATTTAGTGTTTTCACTTATCACGCCAATTATAAGTTGGATGTTTCTTATATATAATGGTTACATATTGGATGAGTTATTTCTAGTTTTATGTTGTAATTTGTTTATATAATGTCTATTAATGTGATTTACAGTTTTAAAAAATTAAGAATGATTATTTAATACGTCGGGTTAATGAGTTACTGATTATAATATGTCTGAAAAGTAAGTATCCCATTTCAGTTGGGTTAATGTTTTAGAGAAATAGAATTCCTAATAGCACATAATGACTTTCGAGTCCAGTTTAATCTATTCTCTCTGCAGTATCGCAGACTTAAAAATTGTTATGGACGTATTCTCTTAATGTAGACAACTTAAGAATTTTAGAGTTTAAATTACCATAATTCACATTTAAGTAACTGATTTAAATGAGTACTAAGAAAGTGGGGTATCACGTTTTATCAGTGTTTTCAGTCTTGTCCAGCTGTAATATTCTAGAGCAAAATCTGGTTGACATTATATTACCTGTCAGATAGGCCAAACAAAGTATGCGATTTGTTTTGCTGTTCACAACAGAACAGAAATTTGCCTTTAAGTCTTTTTAATGGCTGCCTTGAAAATTAATTATGCATTTGAGTTCAACCTCAAAATTGCACATCTAGATATTACAGTTGAAAAGAGTCTAAGCTTGACGAAAATATATTGAATGGTTTGAAAAAAAACTGCTAATCCAAGTTTCCATCCAGTGTTGACGAAAGGCCCTCACAGATAGTCACTGCTGTAAGACATGTTTTAACAGATACCGTTAAAATTTGGATTGAGGTCTAACCATTAACAGGCACACCGAAGGCACACCAGATGCTGTCTTGTGTATCAAGCTTGTATAGTTTGAGAGATATGCCCCGGGCCAAAGGATTTTTTAAGAATTCGGATTCAAACTATTTTAAGGTTACTCATCAATCTTACGTTCAAAAGGCAAATCTATGGATCATGATTGACAAGTGTATAAAATTTGATGAAAAAGGCTTGAATAGTATAAGAGATATACTCGGGACAAAAGGCTTGCTCAGAGAGTCACTGCTAGAAGCAAGTTTCCATTAGAAACCGCAACAAATAAACTTCAGATGTTGGGACTATTGTGGACACGTGTATCGACATTGATGTATTTTTAATGAAAAGTATAAAAGTTATGTCAACCTGTTACAGTGTGTTTACCGTTTATTTATTGATAACACAGTTGACCTGTCTGTACCGATTGAACTACATTAACTTCAGTTTAATGACATACTAGTCGTTTTGCCGTTTTCGTTGTTGTTAGGGACATTTGACGCCGACGGCAATGTTACCGGAGACATTTTTTTATTAATGTTATAAATAGATATCCTTTGACTTGGTCCCAAAATTAAAACACTTATGGAGCCTTTTGTCCGGAGCATATCTCTGATACTATTCAAGCCTTTATCACCTTATATCCAAGTTTCTACACAATGATCAACAATGATCCCTAGATATGCTTTTTGAACGAAATGTTTACGTAATGACCGTTTTGAACGATTGAACATAATAACATCTACTGCCTCCTAAATCTACTGCATATAACAGCAATATGATCGTAACTCCGACCGACTGTTCCAAAGCAAAACGTGGATGAGTCACATTGTGAGGACCCAGCTGACAGGGAGTAAACAATAATTAGTATTCGTATGCCCCTGACTAGGTTTCTTTTGTTGTTGATAGATTGTGTTCCCTTTTGCTCTATATTTTAGTCTGCAAATGCCTGATTCAAGAAATCGCTCCAAAATATAGAACCGAGTTTAATCTGAGACAGTAAATGTAATTTGCCAAGGATGTATTTTCATATTTCAAGTAAAGTATTTCGATTTCGATAAATTTTACATATGAATATTATTTTCAATCAAAACTTTATTCTAAAAGTTGAATTTATCTTTTGTTAAGATAAAAAAAAATATTATTTAGTTGGGTTTTACTGTTAATGTATATTAAATTGAGCAATATGTACCATACACAAGTAAGTCATCCAAGTAAGAGCTTTTGTAATATAACAAGTGTAAATTACAATTACCATTTTAAAGAAATCCAAATACTTTCAGTTAAAATCATTTTTGACAGTTCTATGATGATTTTTGAGAATTCTTATTCCAAAGAATAAGAAACCAAAGCCATAGACAAAAGCCAGAGAGAGAAAATATCCTAAACTCGGGATGTTATCAACAAAAATAACAATTGGGTCAAGGTTTTTATTGACTTTCAACATCACAGATTTTTTTATATACATGTTATGTTTAGTTAAATGGTTCTTATTGTAGCTCGTTCTTTGATTATACAATGTCTAATGTGAGGCAGGCTAAATTCACATTTCCTGAAAATATATTTCTACAAATTCATTTCTAAAAATTCACAAATACCACAGTAATAATAAGTTCAATCATATATGGTTCTACAGATAAACATTTCCAAATTTGTTTATGAAATATATATTTATATCATTGTAAAATATCCCTATGGTCAATGTTTTTTTTTTATCGTAATTAGATTTATTCATACTTTTGAACTTTACTTTTGTGCTTTTGAATCAATTTTTTTCATTTTTATTACGGAAATTGATAAAATAGTTGTAGTTTGTGTGTAGTTAATAATTAAACAAATTCAACTTTACAGAACAATCAACATGTGATGTTCAGTAATTAGTCGTCAATATGATAAGTAAGTGTAAAAATGTTTACATATTTTTTCGTCCAATCAATGTTTATCCTCAACCTTCTATTCAATGTTAGAAATTGATTCATGAATCCTAAACTTCACTCTTATACTAAATCAATCATTTGCACATTGCAAACACATTAGTTATGTTTTAAGGCTGAAGTATAAATATTAGCAGATCTATTCTAAACATGGTTTTAAAAACCTTTTTCATTTGTTATTTTGTCGTAGTTTTTATATCTGTCATCTATGTTGAAAAAAATACGATATCAATTTTGTAAATACAAATGTGATCTAAAATATTTCATTTAATGAAACTATGCAAATGTCAGGTCGCAAATTCCATAAAAGTTCAGCTTACACACAACTGCTAATGGCGTCAAACTTAAGCATCGAGAATATGATAAATATAAAAACAGTTATTCCAATAACAGAAATATTGTTTTTCAGGTTTGCAATGCAGTTTGCATTACTAGAAAAAAAGTTGATGTCTTAAATATTTTGTTCCTTTATCAATCATCTAGACCAGGTTGTTCAAATTTCAATGTCTGATGGGTACTGCTTTGTTTAAATATCAGCTTGTCCGTAGATAAGTATTGATATCTATATGAAAGAAACATTAGCGTGTAAAGACCAAAGTATTCAAATGTTATATTTTCATATTTGATATGTGAAACTTGAATCAAGTATAAAGCATATTAAGAAATAAGTATGTATGTTAGAAAAATAATTGTAAGAACCAAGTTTAGAAAAATCTAGTTTCATTTGACTGATAAAATCATTGATCGATTCGCGATCATATCGAGGTTTTTTTAGAGACATTGTCATGCGGAGAAATATTTTTGCTCCGTAGCAAGGCTTGACAATATCACTGTCTCAAGATATTTTAATGATTAATGGCCTTAAATGAATTCCAGATCTTTTCAAGGTGACATTGGAAGTTGAAAATGCGTTATTGTCTTCATTACCATTGTCATATTGATAAATGAAGGAGCAAACATTTCTTAAATTGATTTTGCACCAAAACATTAATTATTATAATTATATTCACGTAGTTACATGTACCTCATGAAATGGGCTACTAGTCGAATTCATACAGAAATTTCAAAAATCTTCAAACGAAAAAGGTTATCTTAAGTATCTGTCAGGGATGTTTAAAGTATTAAGTTACATACGCTAAAACTTTATTATATTTATATACATTCAATAAACGAGTGATAAGCCGATATTTTTCAAATAACTTTTTTCTAATTATTAAGTCGTCAACTATAAAGGTAATGTTCGTAAAGTTGTTTTGTATTGAAATCGCATTTAACGGGCGTATCAGCTGAACACTTTCAGACAGCGACAACGGCGATGATTACGTTGCTTCCTCACTCCTATCAAACTGAAGATTGAATGCAATCATCATGAACACATTTCCAAGGATTACCATCAAGTCAATACAATAATAGCTTTCTTAACACTATATACAAAGGAAACTTGATTAAAAAGTCCTAAAATAGTCACTTCTTCACAATCCAAGGATTTCAAACACGAGTACCCTAATTAAAATATTGATTTGGAAATGCTAGATTTATTTCTGTACGGCACCCCTTTGATCGTCCCGGTATTAGTTTAAAGTGTAGTATCATATGGATTGAGTAGATAATATTTTACATTCCTGACAGAAAACATGTTTTCTTAACCCGCTTTGTTTGTGTCATGGTGATATGGAAAATGATATAACTTACCAGTTCAAGCACAATTTTGTTATTGTTTGTGTATTTCCTTTCAAATTAAAGAATTTCAAAAGTATATTTGTGGCCTGTCTGAGCTATCCTCAGTCACTCTAGGCTTAATTTCCCGATACAGCGGCGTGGTCACGAACTTGCAACCGAGGATGACCCCTCTGCTTCTGTTTTCTATTCTAATTCTGTCATAAACGTCAAATATTCAAATGTGTTTTGATCTATGCACACACTCTGAAAAGGAAACTTAAACATGATTTTGATAATGCTGGACTTAAACCACAAACTAAATTTATTTCCATAACGTCTGTTGTATGATTAAGATTTGCTTGAGCGAAAAAAAGCCGAGATATAATCTTTTTCCTTTGTGTTTAGAACCATTTGAAGGTGTTTTCGCAAAAAGTGTATAAAACTATAGGGTTGGTGACTTCGATTCTACTGTCCATCCGTACATCTGTCCATCTGAAATCGTGTGTATAGGTACCTCGGACTGTACCTTTATAACGGAGATTAAACATTAGAGAGCTAATGACTCTTTGCCCCATAATGAGGGCAATGTGGGTCTTGAAACCGAATCCCATCATCATCGCGAGGACAATAGATCCTATTTAGAAGGCTGATCATTTTTACAGACAGATTGGCCAGTTAGTAATATAAATTGAAGATTCGATGACGCAATGGCCTCTTTGAGGGCTCGGAGGGCATAGCTTTCAAAAAAAATACTTCACTTTCTTCTTGAGATGAAATTAAACTTAAGGGCAGATATCGTTTGTACAGACACACTGGCCAAGAGGGATTGAAACTTGAAAGGGTTATCCACATGGGCACGCCCTAACTTGTGTTTCTTTTGTTTTCTCTTGAACATATCTATTATACGTACCTCTGGGCAGTCGTGATTGTAAATTGTAATTTTGGTGACCTTGCAGCTCCGGATAATGTCCCCCACCAACAAAGCTTCAAGAACCTATTTCTGTCTCTTCCAAAAAGAATGAAAAGCTAACCCGAGCTTTTATGTGTCTGGAAGTTTTATGGTAATTGGGGATAATTACTGAGATTCATTAAGCCCTGATAACTTCATCAAGAAAATTTGTTTTATGATCATTTTAACATGTAAAATATGAATTCTAAAATGCCTGTTGAACTACTAAGCCAATTGATCTATTTTTTACCACGAATTGCGGCGAAAATCGAAACATAATCGAAACATAGGTCGAATTGTAACTTGAAATCTTGCCTTTTGGGTGATTTTCTGAAAACCGATTACGGTAATGAATTTCTATCCTTATTCATCAGTACAACGTTAGACAACATGTTTAGTAACAATAACAAGAGGGGCCCTTTCAAGTTCTTGTTGAAATACAATACTATATAAAATGTTTATATATATTGTATAAATGAAATATGGTTTATTATATAAGGCAATCACGCCAAACACTTATGTACCTATAGAAAAAGAAATAAAAAAATATGCAGTCTGTTAAATTGTAAGAATATCAACAATCATATCTGGTATATGTTTTTAACAGACCCATAGTATTATGTCTCCTTATTTCCTTAATAATATTGACTTGTCTCAATAGAGTTGAAAGATTTTTATATTTGGTCAGTTGCAGAATTTGAATCCATAAAAAAACCTTTAAACTGTATACAATGCACGTATAACAATTATAAAGAAAATTCACATGATTGCATTTTCACACTTTTGAAGTGTTTGTTTTGTATTGTAATGTATTTGAAATGGGATTAAAAACAGGAGTAACGCTAATAGAAAATCATCTTTATTTTAAAGAAAGGATTGATTTTATCTCTGCTGAATTATTCAAGTGTAAACGTTACTCTTAACAGCGTAACTTGTCGCGTAATATCGCCGAAAGGTGATGCACAGAGTTAGTTGTTTAATTTATAGTTTTCCACAAAAATCTTGAAACATACATTGTATTCTCAACTTTTATTAAAGTTGAATGAAGTTTATTAATAGAAATATTGATAGATGAGCGATCTGAAGTCTGAAAGTGTTAACTTATAGTCAGGAGGACCGTCCTGTGATTCATTAAGATTTTAAAGCTGATTTTTAAGTATTCAAGATGGGCTTAGAAAACAACTCTAATTTGGTACCTAATTTGTGTCATGTTTCAACTATCTAAATTTTGTGGACGGAAAAGTATCCATATGATTTATTTATATAAATGAATAAGTAAAGATAATATTTTGGAAATGTTGACTCCAGCTGTCTTATTGGCTGCAGTAGACTTAATGCACCCTTATTAAATGGCTCTATATACCGCGTCTACGAAAATAATGATCCTCGCATTTTATGTGCTGACGCCGAAGTCAAATTTATCATTTCAATTATAATAGTTATATAACCTATTTCAAAGTACCATCCCAAATATGCCCTTGTCTTCTATAGGTAACTGTCCGTAATTACTAGCGATGTACAATATTATCTAAACCAATATATTGCAGTACAGATATTGCAACATAATAATTGCAATATTATTTTTCACATAACAATATATCGCACCATCTAATATGGTCAAAAGTCAAATTTATTCAGGAACCTTGTTATTCGCTGAACATGTGAGAACAACTCATTTTGGTGTGCAAGAATAAAGTTTTTAGATGAATTTGCGATCAAAACTTACTTACTAACTTTATATGTTTTAGTAATGTTCTATTTTTCAAAAGATCTGAAGTTATTTAATCAAATGTATGATCTTTAAACAGCACAACCCTAGCTACCATGTACGTTATCTAAATGCGCCCACGAGCCTTGGTATGTGATCAGGTCAACGTTATTAACCATTGACAACATGTGTTGGTACAAAACTAACCGATTAGCATCTAGCATAGTCAATACTATCCCAGTCAATAACATCTTAGTTTGAAAATACTTTGAATGTAAAGCAGAAGTTATTTTCGCACTTTTAATCAAGGTTCTGAAAATCTAGCCTTAAAAAAGTTATTAGTATATGGACTGGATGTCAAGAATAAGAAATGTGCAACATTGTATTTAATCTCTGATTTCATGAGAGTGAATGAAGAACCCTAAAGCTTGACATTCGTCATCCTCTAGAGAATATGTAAATTGATTGCCATAAATAATGTGTCAGCAGATACGCCAAAGGGAGTCAGTGGAGGTTTGAAGTGATGCAAAAACGGATGAAATATCGAATTGGCAACTTCTTTGGTTTCAGTAACACTTTTAAGAATTGATGAATAATTATTTATTTTAAAACAGATATCGGAAAACGACATTTTGGCGTAAAAGTTACACAGAACATCCATTAGTGCGTAAGATTTGAAATAGGTTTTGATAAATTCCAACTTTTATGTGTTAAATTTGTAGATTATACATCGTAATGTACAATTAAGATAGTTTCCTTAATCAGAAAGAATAAGAATGTCATTTGGCATTACCTTTAACATTTGTTGAATGTTGATAATGTCGGTCTGTCAGTTCGTCCGTCCGTCACAGCCACCTTAAAGATTGTATATCTCCAACACATTTTCTCAGATACTCTTTGCTATTTTAAATACAAATTCACTAGACTACCTAGTGACTCTTGTAAAAATCTGTCAACATTTTCCCCTATATCATTTAAAAAAACATTTTCACGAGATAATCAGTGAAAATCACCTTTGACAAAATTTGATTACATTAATGAATAAAGTAAATTATTTCAAACTGCCTTAATAATCTCGATCTTTGTCAAAAGCCTTTGTTTAATTGAGAATCTTTTGAATAAATGGTCTGACCTTTGACCTTCTGTTCTTACTCTATTCATCTTAAAGATGTGAATTACCTTAACGCATTGGAGATCTAAAAACAATACTTACAATGCGCTCAAAATATATTCTAAGGTAATCAGCAAAACGATCTAGTTACTTACTAACTGTCAGGAAGTTGCCTTGATCTTGTCTTTTTAAAGGTATTTGCATAAAGATCTGAGTATCAGGTCTCATGAGTACCTCCCTGTATTGTCTATGTTCAATGCTATTTTCCGCTTTGCAAGTTTAACAGATCGTAGTTATATTGCTCAAATACTAGATAAATCTTTAATAATTTAGTAGATTAAAATCCTAAAGCTAAAGAGAATTATGAATCCCTTATTTGAAAAGTGCACTTGTACATGTAAACATTGAAATATTCTCAAACTCTTTTATTGTTAAACTGCTTTGAAGTTGATTCAATACCGACGTTTCTAACCATTACATGAATACTGAAGTTTGTAAATGTGATGTGTAAAGATTAAGATAATATTTGTACATACACTTTTCTTTGCAGATATGAAAATAAAAAGCAAATTTAGATTTGCACGTTTTTTTAGGATCGAGGAAAACTGTACTACATAAATAGTACTAAATGTACTAATAAATAAGTCATCCGTGCCCTCTTTTTTCATTTCAGAATAACAATCACATAATCAACCAACAAGCATTAATTGATGTGGGAATGTGATATGAAATCACACTTCACTCAATGTTAATGAGAATCGCAGCATGGTTTTCCCAACATGGACTTTTTCACAAAAGGAAATGATATTACTTTCGGATTTCAATATCAAACTGCGATGTATTGGACAAAGGCAGTTTTTATGCATTTTAATCATGAATCATTTTTGTGAACTCAACCGAGCGCTTGGTCATTTCATATAAATAATTCATGATGTCCTTATTTCATTGAAAATCATTTGATAGGAAATCGTTTTGCAATCATGATTCATTCAATCACTCAATTTCTGTAATACCGATAACTGATTTTGACAAAGGTAAACGATGGGTTTTTTTTAATTATTTTTGGACAACCACTCAAAACTCAACTGCTGATTTCAAACATTGGGAAATTGATCTCCCAAAAAGTTACAGTCTTAGCAAAATGAACATATGATGCGATGATATCTGTTTGGATAAAGAAGGGAATACTTTTTTCTGATGTTTGTTTTAATTTCTCAAAGACCTTAATGCAGAGGGCATCTTTAAGCTATAATTACAACATTGAGTTACGATCACCCTAGTCTTGGGGAGGTCGGTGCAAATGGGCAAATGAGCACTACACATTCACCCTGTGAATTCGCAAAATTATATAAGCATAACCATGTTGACACAAAAGAAGGACCAAACGTGAAGAAAATAAGACAAGTTTTCTCGTTGATATTTAGTTGTACATTTTGGAAGTATACGTAGATATGCAAATTAATCTGTGTCACGTAGTGGAACAATTTTTTATCTTATTTTAATGACATCGAGTGAAAGAGTAAGGGCAGCCATAATCGAGTTTGGGTCGAGATTAACGCCATGAATTGGGTGACATTCAAACAGAAACACCCGTACTTCTCTCATATACATTTCCCCACAAAACTTAGCTTTTTGAACCATATGTCACCCTTTGGGTAACTTTCACGCTTAAAACTCGCCCTTTGACTCAAAATTGCTCTGGGGTGAACGCTGCTCTGCAGATTGAGTTAATGGCCGTCAAATCTGCAACGTTGATTCCTTACATAAACGAAAAAGGAATTCCTGATACTCTACACTGCTCTCTGGTTTCTTGGTCAGGAACATTTATTTTCCAAATATCTGCCCTATGATCGTATTATGAACAAGGCATCAAATAGAAGGGTAGGATATAAAACGATGGACATCTTGTATCGAATGGAAAAAAAAGAATGGCCACCATTGATATAAAACTTCAAACATGATCCAGTTTGATCGAAATCTCGTGATCAGATTTCAACCATTAAGGTTTTCGTATGAGCTTCTTAGAACTGTCTTTATGCAGGTACTAAGATGCTGTATCGATGTTATAAGATGCGTAATGAAATTGAAGGTGAATCATTCTCACCCAACGGAGGTAGCTATACTTGCCTCTGCCTCAATACAAGCGTTTCTCGGTCTCTAAGTCTAGAAGCATGGTTGATGCACTCGAAGTTAATTGTGCAGTCAGCTGCAGCGACTTCGTTTCAGAAGTTATCATTCGAAACACCTCATTTATTTCCGTATGTTTCGGAAAAGCTTAAAGTTACCTTTGCACTTTGAATCCTCTTTACATCACCCTCGGTGGCAACAAATATGTTACTCATGCATGCGGTATGTTCAAATTTTGCAGATAGTTTGTGTTTCAAGCTGGAGCTACCTCTGTAGGGAGAGAATCATCAAGCATTGGTATTTCCAAGAAAAAAATAAAGGTGTCAATTTGTTGTTGGATGAAAAATGTATGAATGAACACTTTTCTTTTCTTGGTATAACAAGATAATTCAAATTCTTGTATCTTTCCTGTCATTTAAGGCATTTGAAACGTTTTGTCAAAGAGGCTGATAGAAGTAGCTGTTAAAGGAGACATTACATCGAAGAGATCTTCTTGTCTTATCATCTAAGTAGTTTTACTTTCAAATAGCTCTCTACTTAATGCAACATTGTCCCTAGTCGGATTCTAACCCGGGTTCTAACGATTGATTGCTGTACTCGTGTAACATTATTAGACCATGTTTATTAAGTTATGAGCAATTTTCTTTTGTAACCTTTGAAATCAAATATGCTTCTTGAAAACTAACAACACAAGCGATCAAAAAGCATCTGATTGCATATTCAATACATCCTACACTTAATTGAGTTTAAAAATGAAAAATTACCACAAATGAAAAGAAAACGTATGCAATATGTTAGGCTTCATTAATAGCCATCTCGTGATTTGAGTTTCATGATTTCAATATTTCATCAAATCACCAGTTTGCGATAGTTGCGTAACATTAATGATATTGAACGTGAAGGGAAGACTTTTCTAGACACAACTTAATTCAGTAGACTCGTTCAACATATTACTTCTATTGTTCTAAACTATTCATATTCTGTTAATAAATTTCTTGATTGACTATCTGCGTAAAACCCTGAAGGATAAACCTAGTTGTTCATCGCAGCTTTTGTGGCTGTATATATATATATATATATATATATATATACATACGTAAAATTACACGATAATTGTCTTAAAATAAATATTTATTGATGTTAATAAACGATGGGACTTTATCTTTTAACTTGTGAAATGACATTAATAATTAATTAAAAAATAATTTTCAACTAATATCACACGCATTTAATGAACCACAGTAATGAGAGAGAACACTTACCCCTTTTTCTAGTCTCAACCATGTCAAGTTAGTGGTAAAAGAGACTGTCCTGATACTAGAAACGTGCATTTATCAATATGTTAGGCAATTCATCCAATAAACAAACACATAGCTTTAGCAATCGAAATATCGTTATAGGAAATATAAGTCATATGTGACGCACAAAAGGTTCGCTGTGATCAATTTACCCAAGATCAGTCACTGATATTACTGTGTAATTCAATGATACCTGATTGCAAAGATCCCTATCAAATGTTCTTCCATTCAAAAAGGTACTTAATCAATTATTTAAATGAAATGACCAGACGTCCCGTTGGGTTCAGAGATTTGATTAATCATCAAAACATAAAAACTGACTTTGAAGTTCAACACATGAAGTATCACATTTTGAAATTCGATTCCGAAAATACTATTAGTTCCTAATGTGAAAGTCCATGTTGGGAAAACCATGCTGCGCTTGTCATTTACGAGTGTGTTTTCATATGAAATCGCAACGTCATCCAATAAAGGGTTTGTTGCTCGTCAAAAAAGCCGGAATATATATAGTCTGAAAAGAAAGCGACAAGAATTCAATATTACCTATAAGAAACAAGTAAAGAAGTGAGCACAGCTCACATACCCCTGCTTCAAACTATATGCTGGCTTTCTTTGTCGAAAAAAAGCACACCTAGGGATTATGGTTGATAAGTGTATTAAATTTGTTGAAGCAAGCATGTATAGTTTAGGAGATATGCTCAGGAAAAAGCACTTTGTTTTAGTTATGTTTCCATCGAAACTACAAAAAAAAGATTATTTGTTGGTCCTACCCTCAAAAGGCACATCTAGGGATCATGGTTGATAAGTGGATGAAGTTTGGTGAAGATAGCATGTATAGTTTAGGAGATATGCTCCGGACAAAGGACTTGGTCACAGAGTCAATATTTTAGTCATGTTTCCAATGAAACGTAAAACAATAAAAACCATTTGTCGGTGTAACCCTCAAAAGGCACATCTTAGGTTCATGGTTGATAAGTGTATGAAGTTTGGTGAAGCTGGCATGTATAGTTTAGGAGATATGCTCCGGACAAAGATTTGTGACGGACGGACGACCAGACGGACGGACTGACTGGGGGGACGGGCGGACAGAATGAACGCTATATACCCCCGCCTACGCTTACCCCCGCCTTACAGCGTAGGCGGGGGTATAATTAGTCTGGAGGAACACATCCACATAACGTTTGGAATTCAACAAGGGTAAGTCCTCGGTCCGGGACTGTTCACAATGTACACTAAAGATCTTGAATTTATTTGAACTAAAGCAATTGGGAGGCACCAGTATGAAGATGACTCCTCAAGATTTTTTAAACTAATCCTGTATCGATATAAACTCGCTATAAATGATGTGACATTATGTTTCGTTGATGTCAAAAACTGGAAGACTAAAAGTAGGTGGAAATTATATGATGATATTTTTTGCCCCTTGGTCAAAAATCAAACGGGAGAAGTCACATGTCATCACTCCGATTTGGCGACAGTCTCATTCCATTGTCAGACATCAATAAAGATCTTGTTCTTGTCATTGACACCCAGGTGGAGGCCAAAATTTGTAATCTCACAAGATAATGTTTTCTCTCAACCGGAATATCAGTTTTATAAGAAAATTTCTCACGAAAGATTCGGCCAAATTCCTTTTATTCTCTTTGTATTGTCTAAAATAGACTATTGTAACCGTCACCATGTTGGGTCAACAATCAAATTGACTAAATAATTTGTACTGTACTGTATCTTTACTAATTTTACAACATTATAAAATAAACTACATGTATGATAATAATATACACACATTTACAAATGAAATATAATAAGATTAACATACAATGCGTTGTAATGCCGTAGCACGTCTTTCAGTCTCGTACACAGCACATTCGGCTTCAGTTCTCATTGTTGGTTTTTTATCGAGTATGCGCTCTTATTTATCACGTTGTCAGATCAAAATAACCCAAAGTATTTTCCCTAGTAATCCTAGTAATTCTGTTGTGTTTTAATCATGCACTAATAACATACATGTATAAACTGGAATGTCTCCTTGAATTTCGTTTCCACAAAAAACACCGCGATAGAATTGTCCTTATAACTGTTCAGAACACGTCTTCACGTCTCAGCAATTCGACTGCTTACCTGTCCGTCAACTGGTATCATCTTACTCTTACTCACAACTCATCCATGGGGAAGTCCCTTTTTATCTGTCTGAACTCCTAATTAAATACATCCCTTTAAATAATCTACGTTCTGAACCCACAACCTACCAGTTGTCCCCAAGTCAAATGCCACCAGCTATGACAGATCCTTTGCCTTGCTGCTGTAACCCAATGGAACAGTCTCCCAGTCACCTCTCAACTCTCTCGTCAACCCGTACATCTCCGAAGATATATCTATTTTACGGGTTCGTGTATAACTGTGCGTGTTTGGTTGCATGTGCGCTTCGAGCATGATATAACATAGAGACATAGCGTATATCATTGTATTTTATTGCTATAATTGTTATTGCTGTTGTGACTGTTGTTACTACCGTTACTTTTAATATTGTTGTTGTTTGTTTTTGTTGTTGCTGTTGATTTTGTAATTTGCTCTTGTCTAATTATTTATTTCAACATGGACAACTTGAATATTCACGTTGAATCTTTCCAAACGTTTGAAGTCATTCCCTTCCAACGTTATCTAGTAATCTGGACTAATTATTTCCAGTAATACGTCATTACAACTGTAGCAGATAGCTTACTGCCATGTAATTACCTCTTAACTGTGGTATACATTTACTATGTACATTATTAGATTCCAGTAAGTATGTCTATTAATGTGCTTATGTTAGACAAAATGTTAATTCTATACACATCTAGTAGACGAGAATCTTGTTATAGAGAAATTCATTTCATCTCTGCGTGTCGTTTTCCATTACTTTCACTCTCATAGCATGTCACTCGCAGTTATATAGTACTGACAGCACGTGTATGAAAGTTAGTTTTATCCAAAGGACATACAAATATTCAGTGTTTTCATTGACATCGTATGTATAACAAACGCAACCATGAAATTGCTATATACTTAATCTTGATTAATTCGTCTAATCAGCAATGTAACAATCCACAATTAAACATTTCCTGATTAATTGAAACTGTTCAAATATGCATGGATAGCATTCATTACTTTTTATGTAACGTACCAACGTTTCTGTCAAAGTCGCGTTACCGTTACCGATCATATATATAACAGAGTATTTCATCTTATCGTATCATATAAGATTTGAAAGGAAATTAAGGATCATCGAAATCTATAAGGAAAACTTTTAATATGATTAAAAATTAAATAAGATAAAAGACCATCGGTACAATCAACTCTCAAAATGATTTAAATTGAAATTTACATTTGATTGTTGGTGTAAAAAATTAATACAACATTCAATTTATATCAACATCGCAATACCATTTTATTTTTATTTTTTTTCTAATTCTCACAATCACGATTTCTTTTTATTATTACTGTATTTGAATGGACAATCCATTTTGCTACATCTCTATTGAAATAGAGAGTGATTTATTATGTATATAAGAATGACAAGACGCCCCGCTGATTTCGCAGTTATGATTAATGATGGACTTGTCGAATGAATCAAGGTTTATATTTAAAAGACACTCTGCAAAATACATGATAGATCATAATGTGAAGTGGCTCACGTTGATACAGTCATGCTGCGATTGTCATAAACACACAGAGAATGTGATTTTATATTCGATTCGAAACGGTTTTAAATGAGTGTTGGTTGATCTTAAAATGAGTGTTGGTTGATTATCTGACTGTGAAAATTTAAATGAAATTTTGGGTTTATATTCTGTAACAACATTTTGTCAACGCAACAACAACTCGAAAGCGTCATTCAAGTTTTAAAAAAACATAGTAATTTAATAACAATGTTTTGTTGGCAAGATGTACATGTATTTCAAAAGTTCTTCATAAACTTAAACTTCCAACATCACTACGAAGAATGAAATCAAGATATATCTTGTAAAGACAGAAACATTGATCATGAGCAACGTATTTGAACCCAAAGAACTCATCCAAATATTTAGAAGGAGCTCTGTGGATTTAAATACGAGGATGGGGCAAGATGGCAGAAATAGATGCCACGTCCTCCCGCTCGTTATGAACAGTGCTTTGGTTGTATCGTTCGTACGAAGACAGACTGTTTCCTTCAACGACAGGGTTTGTCCTATAAACTCTTCAGTGGAGAGGCCTTTCAATACTATCGACACATACCTTCTGAACGAACTTCTTTATTCTGAGAATGTGACACAGTTCTCTGTGAGGTGGAGGTGGAGAAGGAGTGTTAAGTTTTGTGTTACACAAACTTCGTACCAAGTTCGCGCTTGAAGAATTCACCGGCTCTGTGTTTCACGACTCATTGTATGAGCGTTTTATCTTCAAATGTTGCAACGCCGTGGTCTCAACACAATCTATTTGCCTTGGATGTTGTGTGTCGCTGTGAGGATAATCCTGTGTCCTTCCGCATCACAAGTTCCATTAGTATTCGTACTTTTAGATAAGTAAGAGTATTTGCAATATATAGTAGTAAAATTAAGTTTGCTGGAGTATTTGCAATATATAGTAGTAAAATTAAGTTTGCTTACCATTTGATACACGCAAAAAATAAATCAAATTTATCGTATCATCATTACCTGAAGAGATATAGACAAAGTAACAAATTACAGTCATATGTACAATAAAACGACCAATCAAAGACACCTTGCTTATTTTCAGTGTGCCTGCATTATTGATTTACATTGCTGAATACAATTGCAAAATATATCTAATTGGACTCTTACATGAAGACTGTTGATTATTGTTTTCTGTACCCATGTCATTGTCATTCTTGATCAATTTTTCATTACGTTTTCGTACTGTTTTTTTACTGTGATAGAAATATCAAGCGTTGTTCTAAAACCTGCTAGATTTCCCTTACTATGCCTTTATCTCCGTCTTTTCCCTCATCCTTTCGATCCCGTTCTCCCCGATCTGTCCACTCTCAGATTTTACTCTCACTCTCACTTTGGATGATTTTTATCCACATGGTTAATAACTCGAATAGTCTTGAAATACATAAAACCCCAACTCACTCCCACTTAAATGAAAGTGGCTGGGTATTACCCTTTGAAATCAATAAAAACTGAATATTCCTGATTGTGGTCTGAAAATTGACTGTCTATTTGATGGTCCTCCTGTTGAGCGTGGAACATACTGTCTTATTAATCTACCAAACGTAGGACTAACAACATTTTTTTCACAATAATCTACTGTTTGATAATTGGAAACATCCTAGATCAAATCAACGGCGCTTGTGCCATTTAACAGAGGCTACCACCAAAGGATATATTAACTTAACCTTTAAAGATGTTAACTGTTTCTTTAAATCGATCATTCACTATACCACGTCCTCAACAAAAATTTCATGTGCACACGATACCAAATAATTTTGCTTCAATATGAATTTTTACCGAAAAAAATGCTTATGTTTCCTTTTATAAATGTTTGTTAACATAATGTATAAAGTATTTCGTGGAGTAAAGAGTATTTACTAAACCATAACTACTACATATTTCATTGTAACATTACGTGGACATAAGTAAAGCTCAGAATTACCTTAATAGTAATTTAAATTCGACTATTAATACTTGAAATGTTTTCAGATTATGCCTATTTTACTTTCCTTTTGACAATTGATTTTGACATTAAACCAATCACATCATGTAACTAGTCTACAAACATGCAGGGAAGGGTGGGGTTAGTTAAACCGTTTTTTAATTACATGTGTTTAATTCTTAAATGTGTCCATAAATATTAACTTGTTTTGGCTAATATATGCAACTTATCATAATTTTGGTTGAATTTTGGTTTTAGGACATACATGTCAAATAATAAGACACTGGATATTTGGTCTCTATCAGAGTTCGAAACATCCACCAAGTTTATAGCTTATATTTTCCATTAGTGATGACATGTCTACACAAAATTTTAGCAAGTGAGACCGTTGATTTCAAAATAAGTAGTATGAAAAAGAAAGAAAGAAAGGAAATAACCTTTTTTGCCTCTATTAAGGATTTGTCTCTTCCACCCCCCCCCCCCCCCCCCCCCTTTGTAATTATTAGTAATATCTCCGACATTTCTTTTCATTTATTTCATTTCTTTTCATTCCACAATTACACAGATTTGTTAGACAAATCACAATGCAATACAAGAATATTTCAGACCTGAGGTTCTGATCACGAATGCACATGGGTCACCCCCGGAGTTATGTTACACTGTGAAACACAGGGATCAACACTAAGTGAAAACATTGAAATAGCGTCACAGTTGTATTTTTCTTAGTTTTGGTGCTACAAGCATGGAATTGTAGCAACGAACAACCCATTAAAATTTCACTTATATGAGTGCAGCAGTTATATGCCTTATTTAACGAAATCTTCATTGGTTTGATATTTTGCTTAAAGATAATTTGATTTGGATTGGATATATTGTCTCATTGAACATTCTTTTCCATAGAAACGGGTCATGATTATAGCAAGAAGGACACATTGTTCATCAGATATACAGGCCATTACATAAGTATGGAAAAGACATCCTTCCTAAAGATAGTATCTTAATCTGTTTATTTTTGGTTTAGCATTTGCTTGCTTGTCCACAGTTCCAGCGTGCAACACTGTACATGAACACCAAATCAACAGAATAGGAATAACACTGTTACTTTTGACCAATCAGCATGTGTTGAGACATACCATGTGTTGAGACAATTAGAAGTATTGTCTTCCAAACTGCAACTTTAAAATGTTTTTAAAACTGTTCATAGAAATATTGAAATGGAACAACATTTCATCTTATAAAAATAACTCCAATATATGTCAGTATGGAAGAATTAATATGCGGTAAACTACACTCGTATAACACTTATGTTTTCTGAAACCATTTTGCGTGAATAAATCTCACAACATTTTGTCTTGGGGGAAACCAGTTATTTCAGACTTGAATTACAAAACATGAATGTTAAACTGACCAAATCTTATCATCATACACGATGTCTCGAACTGTCTCGAACTCAAGAATAATATTCGGTTGTGATAGAATAGAATGGTGCTTTACATTTGAACGATACATTTTGCGTTACCTATAAGAATTTTTATTCCAATTTTGTCCGATGATTCACTAATATTTCAAACCCCTTAAGCTTCTAATACTCCTACTGTAATGTTTTTTATGACCTTTTATGTAAAGTTTAAACTGTCGCAAAATGTCGAAAACGTGACAATTCTCTCTAATTTCTAATTAATATTATTTTTACTTTTAGATTCAAATCATATTTCTTGAATTTAATCAGTGTACAAACGATATGATCATAACACAATGCAACAAAAAATCTCTTTTATTGAATTAGCTCCAGGGAATTCCTGTAAACCTTATATAGAAGCTGATAACGTGTTGGGAAATAAGAAAAGAATGAAGACATGATAAGACTTATAATCAAGTACGTCATTGCCTCAGGAGAATCAGTGGAAACAATAACATCATAACTAGTCAGAAGGTTTAAATAGAGGCCGTTTGAAGGGGCAGTAGCACGTTTTTTGAAAGATTTATCTTTTCGAAATGTTCCCAATAATCATTAGTTTATGCCAAATTATTATTTTAAGAGGATCACAACATTTCATTACTTAAGCAATATTATGAAGCTAAAACCACTGGCGGCCATTTTTGTGTGAACGTCTATTTATCATTTGACATATGGCAATGATTTCGCATATCTTAACCAATAATGCTTAGTTCGTTTTACTACTGATTCTTTTGATTAAAAGTCATTGTTTTGCAATTGGAAACATCTATTATTGTTTTCGTGAGGTCACCTTGTTTAGCTAATGTGCTACTGTCCCTTTAAACCAGATGTTATATCATTAAAACGGCACATTTATTTTTGCGTTATTAACATGATCATAACAAAGATATTTAGTAATGACTACAGTTCTCATCTCATAGTATGAATTCATTGACTTTGTTAGAAATTATGTAACATACGAAATACAGTTATCATTTGTTATTTCCTCTCATTACACACTGAACTAGTCTTAGAACGAAAAATATTATCAAGAATTGAAAATTTCTCGTTTTAAGCGATTTTTCAACAAGACATTATTTTGAAAAAAGTATCATGTATATCCACAGATTATAATTCCCATCAATGAATAGTTCGGGGTTTTTTTGTAATTCAAATACACTCTGTCCATTCGTTGTCCATTACTATATTGAACTGTCTTGCTTCTCTATTGATATGCATGTTTAAATTTATATATACATGAACAAAAATGAATAAAGTTATAAAAAAAATTTGAAATATCCATTCATAAATAGAAAATAGATATCAATTAAGACTAACAATTAAACATTCGATAGTTAGCTTCATTCAGAAAACTTCATTTATCTTAGACGTAATCCGTTACCATAGGACCGTTAACCTTTAAGCAAGTATAACATGGCTGTTGCCATAGCAAATGTACTGCAACCTCGAGAAATTAACTACGTAATTCTTGCTGATGTATGTATATACATAATTTTACGTTCATTCACTGGGACTAACGACATATATGACGTCATATTGATCTTGAATCATTTTTATTTTCTTCACATATTACATCAAACATCTTCCAAAGGAAATGTTTTGTCTAAAAATATATGTACCCTCAGCCTGTGATAGAAATTACATATAAAGTTAGTGTAAGGTGTTTGCTTTTTAAACAGACGTCTTTAGATTTTTTTTAAATCTCTCGAGGTTCGTGGTATAGTAGTTGACTGTCATAGTGTCATGAGATTGCCGATTACTCTAAAGTTTCTCATTTTTCATTTGTGTAAAACATTCATCATTTTAATGAAAATAAATAGAAGTACAGGAACACTTGTGTTAAAACACTTAATGATGTGAAATTTAACGCAATATAAAACTTGTTTCTCATAAATCATTATTCTTTACCAAACCTGATGATGATACAATTAATATGGACCATGGTTCAACATTTGATTGACATGAAAAGATATAGTTTATTACTTCAATGTTCTCGGTGGTTGTTTTTTTACAAAAATTAATTGATACTTTGATCACATGGGAGAACTTTTTTATGATATCAACATTTCATAAAATATAAATTTAATTTATCATAACATGTTTTCCTTTCATTCCTGTCCATAATATCTACATTGATGTAATACCCGTAGTGTAATATAAAATAGACATAAAAACTGCAAACAGGCTATTTTAGTGTGCCATTGCATTAAACTTATGCAGAGTTCTATTATATCCAATAAAAGTAGACCGAATTGGATGCTATGAATCTATTTCAAACGAGTAATAACTGTTATATATGGGATCAGACATGATTTACCAATCAGAAAAAAAATGCTGACTGTGCATCAACATGAAGGCACGTCAACACATTTTAAGTACTGTCAAATACTTTGAAGATCATGTGCAGTATTCTCATCTTTTTTCAAATAAAAACATGAAACAAACAATATCAGCTTGCATTTGGATTTTGAAAAATAACTACAGAAAATAACGTCGGAATAACATATGATAAAAACTTGGGTATCATGATAAATGTCATATTGTCGTCTTCATTTCCTGCATTATCATACGTTTGGATAGCATAAAGATAATGCTTTTATGAGAGACAAACTGTACTTTGCGTCAAAGTGTTCGTGAAGAAGTATTTTAATGCAAGTATGAAGTTACAACTTTACAACGAGATTTACCAGAATGTGCATGTATGTTAAAGCAATTTTTAAGCAATTAAAAGGATCTAACAAAAATGGGAATTAATAAAGATACAATAATGAATACGTAAGGTCATAGGCATAGGCTGAATCAATTCATCATGACCGTCATATACACGATATAGGCATGTGAAATAAGACATCTTAAAAAGTACATTAGGAAACCATGAAGTGATGTTATTGCTGTTCCGTTGTTACTAGGATCACATCCTTGAAATAATAATCATATCACGATCTGAATGGCATGTGTTGTGTTAATATGTACATTAATTTGTGACTATGAATACAAATTTGCAACAACACGCGCATAGTGCATCGTTTAAGGACCTTGTCTTAAAATTTGTTGATACAGTATTTGTACATTACTTTCCACACGTGATATTTTACTTACATCGTTAAACGAGAACATCGTCGTAGCTTTGATTCATTTGCAAGCTAGAGTATTGCCATAGCTTATCATCCATGCCAAAATAGCTACATAAATATTAATTAAAACTTTCATCGACTCATCCTATTTCACATATTTTTTAGTAAATATATCACCACTGTTCTCGCTTGCATAGTGTCGACTGAGTTCAACCTTTTCTTAGTATCCAAGCAACAACCTCCATGAATGACTTTCTTGGTTCAAACAACAACTTCTCCTTGAGTTCTCACCCTGTAATGATATAAATGTAACTCCGATCTAGAGCCGATATTTAGCAATTTTAACATTCAGGATGCATTCTAGATGTTTGCTTCAGGGAAGATCCGTGGTCACGTAAACCTGTCCTTTTTATTTGTATCAAGTATATGATTATCATGTGATATTCGTGTTTCGAGATTCAACATTACACCAATTTTTTATGGTAATAATCCACAATGAAGTCATAAATGCACATTTATAAGATGTAATTATCCGACCAATTTTTAAGATTAGCTCGAAATTGGAAACAAAGAAATTACGAGATTTGTCAAGTAACATTGCTGAATAGGTTTTCAAATCTACATGTTTCGAATGTGTAATTTTGAAAATAATTCAAACAATTATATTTTTATAATTATTATCGATATATTAAAGTTGAGACTTCAAAACGGGATCTAGCGCTTGAACAATACCACAGGTAAATGTATTGTCGAATATAAACGTCTCAAAAAGACAAAAGTAAAATGAAGGAACGGCCCCTGTTTCTTTGAAAATTATTTTCAAAATGTAATCCTTCAATATTCTTAACAACGAATACAGCATATTAATCCCAACAAATTCTTCTTCAAATTAAATTATTTGTTTAAAAAATCGGACCGATGTACTTTTCCGGTCACAGTAAGAAACAGCCATCCCAAATCCTAACCCGGACCGTGAAAATTTGACTATATATTTAATTTACCATTGCAGAATGTTCCTCTGGTATTCTGCTTAAGTTAAATTTGAAGACTATGACCTCAGGTTTCAGAATGATAGCCTGGCAAACATTTTTAATATGAGGTACCTATATTTTTAAATAACTTAACGTGTGTCCTAAGATTGTTTGACCATATTGAATGACCTCGGCATTGGTCTTTATTTGGAATCTAAATGATGTCATAGGTAAATTAGAACCACTCAGAAAGTTTCTTTTCATCGGAGCGACAAGAAATGGAAGTACACACGTCAGCTTAGGATCGTGACTATCGTTGTGGAATAAATAAAAACCGAGGTACGTCCATGCAAAAGTTTGCCATGCTATAATTATTTCGCGATCTGAAACAACTGAGGATGTAGTCTACACCAAAACGTAAGCTGTATACCAGAGGAAACTTCTGTGAAATTTAAATGAAACTTAAAGTCAGTTTTTCACTGTCCCGGATGGGCTTCGCAAATGGCTCAGCTTACTGATAGGTGCGATTTTTCGACGTTGAACATTTATGGCTCGAAAAGTATCCGTCCGATTTTTTTACTAATGATTTAATTCACAAGAAGAAGTGTTGGGATTAATATGGTGTATTTGTTTATATTAAAACGATTAAATTTTGAAATAATTTTCAAAGAGACAGGGGGTTGTTCCCGTTACATCCCTTTACTTTGGTTAGAGTAATAGGTGCCTAATCGTCGACTCAAGGTGTTTTAAAGACATTTACTACGACAATGCATGTGCCTGTGAACAATGCATTTATGTCACGGCTTCTCGAATGCGATGTGTTTACTGCATTGAAACTGTTCAAACCATAGTCTCAAATATCATATATCAAATCCAACTACCCCCCAAATGTTTTGCATGTAATTTATAAACTTAAGGTATTAAACATGATTGATAGATAGAAATATCTATATTAAGAAAATGCAAAATCATGCAAAGAGAAAAGACATGTGGGCAGTCATTTCTGATCAGAACACCATATCAGTTTTGTTTTATCTGGAAGAAGCTTATTCCACATGAAAATTTATCGGGTATTACAAACGTGCTTGGAAGTTATTCAAAAAATAATATTACCGAGTGTGCATGGTACTAACGCACGATAAATCTTCTGATGGATTTCGTGTCAGCTTAAAACATCATGTAAGATTGATATCCTCAAACAACCGGAATGTTGTAAACTTTGAATCAAAAATCATAATTCTAACTCCTCTTTGTTTACAGTAATATAAACTTTAACGTTTGAACTCTGTGTTGATGGCCTCAGAAATAACTCTTTACTTTCTCCACTTAACGACTTTACCATTTAACAGAGGCTGTCACGACGGGGTATATGCACTGACCTTTAAAAGTAATCACTGTCCGGTTTCTTTCTAATTTAATCACGGACTATACCGCGTCAACAGCAACGTCCAACAAATATTTGAAGAGTTCCAACTATCAAACAATGCTGAGCAAAAATGAATGTTAACCTAGAAAAGGTAAACTTTTACAAGGAATCAATTGTTAGTGAAACTTACAACGCTCCTCTCAACAATATGTTTTAAGTCATTCATCGAGGTCAGAGTCACTTGAAAAATAACCGTGAAGCACTCTTAACATTGTTCAGTTCACGTGTCAAGAAACATATATATAATAATATATAATGTTAGATGAATCATAGTTCTCTGAAACCAAGATACCTACATTCTTTTTCATTTTCTCTCAACAAAGGTAGCTCAAATAATAAAATCCTACGCTAACTTCAGTTTTAACACGAGCAATTCTTGGATTGAAATGGATAAGCCCGATTGAATGGGATCAAAATTTATTGTGTTATAAGTGATCATTTCTCCGACCTGAATCTACTTGACATAACATGGCCAAGTTATATGGTCACTCAGTCATGGCATTGAGCTCGGTAACAACAAGCAAACTTGCCATGTATTAAGTGTTTCAATTGCTGAAATTTCGCTGATAGTTAGAATTGCAATTTTGGGACTGTTAGGATAATCTACCAGAAGCCCGAGAAGTTAAGGAATAGGACAAAGGGAAGTTTATTGCCGAATAAATTTAATTAGAGAAAATTGTACCAATGTTTACATTACTTAACTCATATAATTGTGATTTACTTATATCAGGCGATTAGCATATATTATAAGGAAGTCTTCAAGTCATATTGAGACATATTGACACAACTTTTATCTTATATAATCAATGTGTCTATTTCTGTCAAATGTATATTCCAGAAGCATGTATCTCTTTCAAAAATTGTGTGGAGATTGATGTCTGATTTCGTGTATATGTTCCACAAAAATAGATAATAATAAGTAGATAAATACAGTTCTTACACCTGCTAAATCTATTAATTCATTATTTTATTCCATATTTATTTGGAAAGAAATGTAGGTAACATGCCTAATACCTTCGATGCCAATGTTATGCCGATTCAATATTATCATGATATTGAAAACATTTATCACAAATATACTCAGTCTGATTAAAATCGACCGTGTTCCGAGGAATAAAAGTTTCAAAATATTGATTCTCCCGAGATTCGAACTCTCTCTCTCTAGGCTATCCTCTCCACAACGGTCTGACCGCAGCCTACTGTAGCGCACGTTCTTACGTAAACTCAGCTAACCAATCACAATGCGTGCGGCAAAAGCATTCGGTATCAGTAGCTAAGGGCAAGTAACTCCCATTTACCATTCGTTAACCTTGATCGCCGCTATCCTTATTTTAAACGCGATGAGGTGATTGGTTCGCTAATGACTAGGTTTTGTCTGCGCTTAACTGGGGTCAGCACGTGCGAGCAGTGAGGCTGCGGTCAGACCGTTGTGGAGAGGATAGCCTAGATTGATAGAGTTCGAATCTCGGTGGAGTCAATATTTTGAAACTTTTATTCCTATATACTTTAGTGGCGATGAACACATTGTGTAAAATAATATTGTAGATCTGAACGGTGATAATCCACTATTCCGTACAGGATTATTCTACTGAGACTATATCGTTATGAGCTTTATAGTGTTGTACCTCTTATCCTTTCTCAACTGCTGAATTGCAAAGGCAAAAATAAATATCTTTATTGCATTATTATTTTTAAAACATCATTTTAGGGAGAAAAAGAATTATGAGACGTTTAAGCCTTATAATACTGATGTGAAGAAATACAATTAAATCTGAATATGATAACATTGTAAGCATTTTAAACAAAAACTCAGAAATTTGATCAATAATTCCTTATCGATTTGTCATTTCATGGACCTGTAACAGGAAGATGAAAATCCAGAAATTTGAAAAATGATGGGATGATAAATGGTATCTTTCAATATGTCTAAGTAAATGCAATAATACCTTCTATATGCTTTTTTAAAGTTAATGCAGTAAAACATGACCTAACTGGACGCCATGATTAATTTCAGGCGATTAATCACTATCATACCTGATATCAATTAAACGTCCAAAACATAAAAAAGGCTGTCAATAGACATGCAAAATAAAATTTAAAAACTTGTTATTTAAGTAAATATGATATCCTCACAACTACTTTTTAAGTATATCGACAGTATTCACATTTTAAGAATAAACACCAAACAAAAATGTTCGCTTTCATAATTTTTTTTAAAACTTTCATTTAAAATAAATAATATCAAAATTACATATGATATATCTATGAGCTATGAACGCGAGTGATGAGGTTACTGTGAACGGTTGAACTGGTGCCAAGGTTACTTAGGACGTGTCTGTGACGGCGACGTTTTCTATTTCAATACCCTTTTCCCCAAGGCCCTTACTTCACTAAACTCCGTTCGTGCCAGAGAACGATTAACCTGTTATTTCCTAAAATTACTTATGATAACCTTAGCTTAAGTTAGGTTTGTGCAACTGTGTCTGGTCTTAATACACTCCCACTGACGAAATCAACCATTTACGGGTACAGAATTGGAAATTATATACTATCATATATATATATACATGTATATATTGAAGCACTGAGTCGGTTTGAGTGCGAAGCAATAAATCCTTAAAGCAAAACAACATGACCTTTAAGCAGACTGTATTCATTTACGTCTGTAAGCATAGGCAATTATCACAAGTGTTGTATTTATTCTGATAAGTGTCTACAACAGTATAAAAATCAAATTATGAGAATAAATTTTCAAGTCCTTTTAATCATATTCAATTGTTCAGGTGACAGGTACCAATGTGAGGGTGCACGTGCAGGTTCATGATATATTTGAATTTGACCTTTGAATACCTATTTCAAAGTTGAATCTCCTTTTCAAAAATTTATCTATGCAGGACTGAAGCTGCTCCCAACTAAATGATTAGCTTCTAATTAAATTATCTTTTAATTCATATGATACGATGTCGTACATAATGTAGTTCCCACAAAATCTATTCTCCCAAGACACAATGTGTAACTCTGAAGTCAATAATTTGTTCTTTTTATTAAACATTTATAAGCATAGGTGCATTTGATTTTTAAATGTTGGTGTATTTAATAATGTGTATTTGCCATTTACATTCTGTAGCTGATATTGAGAATTTTGTTAACTAAAATGCAATCTGTGTAAAGGAGATACTTAATGATAACAAAATGGTGTAATGTTCATTGTTGTAAGGATGTAGATTTAAGATTTCCTAACGGTGAACTATATTTCTTGGCGTTCTCGTTTTTGGTGTATATACATGATTTTAACTGTTGACAAAGATATACAAACCATAACATATTTAAACAGTAGGGTGGTCATGATTTCGACATTACCCGTATAACTAACTATCTGGAAGAAGAACAACCCATACATGTATGTATTTGAATGAACATTGACAAGGTTATCCATTTCCCACTCAATACAAATCCCGCTGTTACATATGGTGGTCCGTTAACTGACAATTATTGTTATGACCCGCGTTGCAATTGAGTGTTAAACATTACATATGGGACTGATTTGACCTCATCCTTAGCACTTTTCAACAAAAACTCTTGTCATTGATTTTCAGTAATTGGATCAATATTTCCTTATCGATTTGTCACTTCATCGACCTTCAGGGACTGCTATGACAAAACAACCGGTATTTGTGAACTTGCCATCAACGGTCGCATTCTCCTGAACTCCTCCCCACCTCCCGCCCATTCTTAAAAGTAATTTATAGTTTATGTTAGGAAAATGTGTCGGTCGGCTCGAAAATAACTCTTTACTTTGTTCACTTAAAGACTTTTGCCATTTTAACAAAATGTGTCCCTATAGGATAGATGCATTGACCTTTAAAGGTGATAATTGTCCATTTTTTAAAACAAAAGGCGTCTACAGACGCTTTGAATTAACCATACACTACACCGCGTCTGCATTCAGCGTTTTGTGAAACGCAGATCAAATCAACGAAGTAATTTCATTGGCTTATTCAGATCAAGGTTGGGTAATTTCATTACAGATATTCCTGTTTAGGATTCCCAGGGGTGACATGTGAAGACTATTGGCCCTGTACAGCCCTGTTTGGCCGAGGATGGAAAGGATGTTGAATATTTAATACCTATCCATTCACTATTGTTATAGCGATTAGCCTGCTCAAATGGGTTGTCCCAGAATTGTTATGAAGAACAATTGTGAAGCTAATATGTAACATGATATCATATGACCTTTTCAGTGACAGCTAACAGTTTTACATGTTTTTGTTCATTTTTTATCATACACTTCTAAAATTGTTTTCTTTAATTTTCAAAAAAATAGTTTTGCACTTTATCACAGCTGCTGAACTACCAAGTACATATTATGAACTATTTTGTCGAAATTTTGCTGGAAATTTTACTTTATTCACACTTTATGGGAAAATCAGATTTTGTACAATTTAACCCATGACTCTTTCTCTGGTAATTCCAGAATTGTTTTCGGCATATATATATATATATATATATATATATATATATATATATATATGTATCTTGTATATGTAATGTTGATCTGAACACTTAATATATTCATCTAAAGTATTGTCTGTAAATTGTTTTGTCAAGAATTGGTGACAATTTCAAAATTTCCAAAGATGAATTTACTAAGCAAATTGTGAACAGAATAACAAACTTTGCTTCAGCATTGTATAATGCAACAAAAATTAATTTCCTTTTGCACATTGCCTCAAATCCTATTCTAATTCACGACAACTAATGGGAAATGAATACGCCATTTCATAGCCATCAATGATCCAAGGAGAAGGAATACAGATATGCGGACCTTAAAAATAGCATATTTCTGTAGAGACACCCTAGAAGACCAAGAAAGTAGAAAAGAAAACATTCATTTTTCATAATTCTAAACTTTTAAAGTTTCGTTGTTTAAAGAGCAATTGGTTGAATGTAATCTGAATAGGTTATAACCACATAGCGCTCCATTTAATAGTTTTTAGGCATCGGCCCTTCGGGCCTTGACTCCATTATATTTAAGGAATCGAGAGTTACCCGGAAATTAACCTATGCGTATAGCATGTGCGCATTTCAGCACAGCCTCGTATAGCGCTCTTCCTACGGCAGTAGTAAATAACGTCTTTGACAACTGTCAATTTGCATACGTTTGAGAAATTCTGTAATCCTATATAACAGAATATTTAGATATCCATATACAACATGAAATAATTGTCCTTTTTAATAGGTTCCTAACTGCAATCTAAAAAGCCTTTCAAACATTTCATATGGAATTTTTTAAACTGAAAAACCTTTCTTCCTAAACATTCATGTTAGTCATTTTGGGAGAGAATACAGTGATGTACACATGACTTTTCTCTTGTGATGCTTTCTAACAGAAGAAAATTCACAATATCTTTATTTTGATAGGAACAACCCAGTGTATGCTGGTGCTACAACACAGACGTCACACTGAATCAATATCAACATCAGATGTCATGACTTTCTTACAAATAATACGTGATTGAGATTAAAAGTTCATATTAAATGAGGCTATTCATAGGAATTATACATTCGTAAATATATTGATTGCAATCGTGTCCGTTGATTCACCGTTAACTTCATACCAGCTTCTTTTATTGAGCTGTTTTCACCCATGACCTTTGATATATTGTTTAATCAGTCGCATATTGTCCAAAACGTGGCAGTTCTTTCCAAACTCAAATCTATATTTTTCAAAGATCAAATCCCATTTTGTGCGTTTAATCAGTGTACAAACGATATGATAAAAATGGATGTAACATTCCATTTCCATTATCCATCTTCCATATGATCGTGTTCTCATTGCACACTGAAAGAGCATACAAATTATTATTAGAATAGAAAGGTTCATTCATAAATAGGATTCTTTATGAGTCATTCTCAAAAGTTGAATTTGTTTGTGTGTAAATTACAAAATAATTGAAATGCAAATTAGTACATTGGTAAGCCATTTGGTACAAGGTCTGATTTCAAATCTATTTGAGGCTTATCTATGTCTGGTATCATAAGAAAGATTAATTAACCTAATGAGTACGAAGACACAATGCCTTTCCTGTTACAGCACGAATGCCTGTGCCTTTTCTTTAGAATGCATAACTATGTGAATATTTTGTATTGCTTTATCCATTTGAGCCGTTATTTTTTACTCAAACTTTAAAAAAAGTGACTTCAAGCTTTAAATTGTACTGAAGATTATTATAAGAGAACAGTTCCTTACTTTCAAGTGATGACCTGTTGATCCTGTTACATAAAAGATAGGAATGTTATTCAAACGAAACACAAGAAAGAAAATGTTTCACAATTTTATGAAAATCAATTTGATTAAAACATTAATACGTCATCTCTCTGGACAGAACTAAGTGTTTGTGTACTTCATATCAGACCCACGGAAAACTTCACGTTATTCTATGTTCTTAAATAAGGATACAAGCAAGAAGAATTAAAGACATTAATGAATTAATCATGGCTAAAGAAAGGAAACTTTGACTTTTAATAAGTGCTAATATGAACCACTTCAGTGTTGGCTTCACTGAATTGACCTTGAGCCCCATTGTTTCAGTGCTAGACTTAGTGGTAGAACCCACTCTTGGGATTCACTGCTTCAGTAATAAGCTAAATGTCAGACCAAATTGCTTCAGTGCACAAATTTATTGCTTCAATGCTGGTCCCCACACGCACATGTAATTGACATAGATGAAATGTCATGTTTTACAATTGCATGGCATTTGTGAAGAAAAACATCGTACAGCATACTTTTATTTAAAGCACTAGATAAATCATAGCTATCTTGCCAGTTTCTAAGGGCATCGTTAAAAAAACAACTTTCCCCTTTTTTCTGTTAGGGTCTTGCCACATTACGTATATATTAAGAGGAATCTAATTATCTTTTACTTCATGGTTATGCAAACTGTTCAGTATTTGCCTGTATGTCATACTTTTAGCCATGGTCACCAATACGGTCTTTCAAATAATAGCCGATTACAAGTAATTTTATCATAAAATATTTTCAGATCCCATAACATTAATGAAAATTTGAATGTATCAGGAATGAAACATAAAAAGTAAGAATTATTAGTTTATTATTGTCTTCGTTGTAACAACTAATTTCTTTTTACATAACATTAAGTTCTAACAAACTTGAAACATACAAAGTATTTGGAAAATGTTGATTGTAATGCTAAACATAGTTTTGATAGTCAATCGATCAGTTGCTTACTTATTCATATAAAAAAAGAACAACCACGAATGATGTTTATCAACTGAAGTGTATTGAATTATATTTGCAGTTACACTTCTGTCATTCCAATAACACCCCTTGTCCGAAATAGTATGATTTGATGCAGAATAGGACATTTTCATGCATATTGTAAATCTTATTTATGTAAAAAAAAGTTCGTACGAGGCAAATGAGTATTAATGTATTCTTTGCAATAACAATAATAGTCTTTCCAGTAACAGATATAGTCGTTACACAAAAGACTGTTATTTAAAAGACAAATTACTTAAGTTCATCCGGATGAAAAAATGGAACAGTCTTCTCAAATTCCAGACATCAATATGTTAAAATGATAGTTCCATTTTTTTTTCTTTTATACAAGTTTAAAAGTGTAATTTTCATATCAAAATATGGCTTATAAGTTTTGAAAATCTACAGAAATGGGGAAAAGCTCCGTATTTCAAGATCACTGCAGGGGGGAGCAGACAAATAAAAATAAGGGAACAAGGTTTTTGTCCCGGGATACATGGCAAAACGCATACCTTCTCGTTACTAAAATGGGGAAAAAACGACGTTATGTTTGTTGCATTAAAACAATACACATGTTTGATTATATGTTGGCATTAAAAGAGTTATCAATTGTTTTTCAAATAAAAGAATGTTGCTGGTGATATTAAGATTTTAATCCTGGTACGGGAAAAAGCTGCATCTTTTGATACCGACGCATTATATATCAATAAGGAATAGGTTGGGAACCGTTCACCAGGTATATGCTTAGTTCAAAATTTTTATATTAAACTTCTTTTGAACAATTGTACTCATGAATGATGTAGTAATGTGGATTAAGTACGGGTTTGCATTCTATATAGAATATATCTGTATTAATGAATTAACTACCTCATTCCTTCTGATTTATCTATGCATTTGCTGTTTATTTCTGTTCATGGGGTGTAATGACTTCTAAGATGTTATGTAAAAAAATTTAATTCATAAGTCTTTAATTCTTCATATCAATTGCTTTCGAAGCATATGTTTGCCCATAACCGTCTAAAAATTAACCAACGATAAAAATCACACATACAAAAGTACAAAGTGGGTTTCCTAATGATAAAAATCAAGAAGTTTTTAGAAGAAGTTCTTTTGGGGTTTGTTGTAATTTATTGTAAGAATTTACTATAAATTTTCTTAAAAGAGATGCAAATTGACGTTTAGCTGAATCATCAAGTTCACAAAGCATCACCTTAAAATGGAAGATAAGATAATTAACGATCAAAATTTCAAATTTTCACTCTCTCCTTAAAGTAATATGATAACAAATTTAAATTATCTAATAGCGAATGTCATTTGAGCTGTTAGTAAGGTGAAGTTTGTTTTAACAAGATTGTTCTTTGTAGAGAGTTGAGGGACTTATTAGCGTTTTATATAAAAACTGTCGTCATCGGTGATGTTCGGTATTTCAAAACATGTTTTTGTTACTTTTTTCATCGGGTTAACCTCGTTATATTCTTTGTGCTAGCATTTTTTTAACTTTCTGTTGATGTAATTAGATATATAAACAATTTTTAAAGAATGTGGCGTCATATTTGTAGTTTTCTACAGTTCTTTTCTACATACTTTTTGTCCTTCCGTCCAGGACTCGAACTCACACCCTTACTGTTAAGCACTTATCTGAAGCAGTGACTGTTGACTGAAATCAAGACATCCGTTCACTAAGATTTGATTTGATCAAATTTTCAATTTATGAAAAATTCGAAAATACCTCAATGGTTACATGATAGGGTGAAACTGTTCTCGAGCACAAAGAGTATGTTAATGGAGTCAAATGTATGTAACTTTATAAATGTTTTTTAAGCTAAATGTATATCGGATAATTCGGATGAAACCGGTCACTATTTTTAGGCTTAAACCTCTTAGAGTCATGCAACCTCCCCTAACTTCTTCATTTGACTTTATAGTGTCTACAAATATATAGAATTGAAAAAAACTTAGACCAGGTCATGTTTTAGTACAGTATTGAGTTATCCTTTGTTAAGATGAAATGATTTTGAAAGTCAACGAATATCCATGTGGGTTGATTATTTCAGAGAAATGATATTTTGTACTGGCAACACTTTCATATTTCATAGTCGAGACCTATGTCTCAGTTGAGCCTTCTTATTGAATTTATTTAGAGAGCTCCTCACCCTAAAACAGATTATATCTAAACATTATAAAAAATATTACAAAACAACAAAGCCTACAGCATGTAACTCACATAATGCTTTATTGTAAAACCTTTGCATACTTAGAAGCAAACGTTTTTCTAAACACATTAAAATGTGAATGAGGTCAATGGGGACTGTTTGTTTTGATCAAACAAGAAAACAGTGTTTAGAACACTAATGTGCTTTAAAGAAAAGTTTGAAAAAACTGTACATTTCAAAAAGTGAACTTCTGCAATCTTATTTTGTGAAGATTGTATTGCTCAGAGCAAATTCTACTTGAAGTAACTGCGGGAACGATACAGCCTGTTGCTACTGCAAATCAATCATTACTTTGATTATGACTTTGATTATTAAAGAGGTGTTATGGATGATAATATTGAAAGTAATCAAGCTTCTTGAAATCGGTAAACTCAACGTGCTTTGGACATAGAAGATATACATGAAGATTCCATGGCACAATTGCTCATGGCAAGTACTTTGTATATGAAACAGGGAAAAAATGCAAGCACCCTTCAAAGTAGATTAAATCTACCTTAAATATGACCATTATGAACATAAAGTCGGTTAATGTAGAACACTAGGCTCAGGTGTCAAGGACTGTTGGCTACAGACGGAAGAGCTACGTAACAAATCTAACCCTAAAGAAAGACTGAACATATTTCACTAGGAACATTTTAGATTTAAGTCATGACGGTTTAAAAGATTGATCTTTAGACAAATATCATCTAAATCAGACATTGCACTTTGATATATACGGAGATGTTGCTCAGTTGGTAAAGCGTCCGCTCTGGATCCGATTCCATTTACAGAGGCGTTATATCGACGTTAAAAGATTGTTGCTATTTATGAATTATTAATGCAAAGTACATTTTCAAACAGTTTGCTTACATTATATTGCTTTTGGTGGTCATTTACAGCAGAAAATAAATAAATATTATCCTGTAACAATACATGTCTTCTAAAACTAACGGAATCGTTACTTGTCTTGACACAATGTTGACTGATGACACTTCGAATAATGTTTTATATCGTCATTGTAATAAATCAATTATCTTTTATAAATAACAAGCGTGACACAACACCCTGTTTATAATGTTAACAATAGAAAAACTGAAATTCCGTGTTCAAACTAAATAGCTCAGTTTTCCATACAATTTGAGTGTTTGGATACTAGACAAGTACTTTGTATTTGGAACGACCAGTTGGTTCATATACAGAAGATCATCTGTCTGGTCTTTACTTCCTTTGCTCCACACTTGCCCACTCTATATTTACTCATCTGTGTTGTTTGTATAAGATATGAATTGGCACATTCTCTTAAAGCAAAAATGTACCTACATATCTTTACAAAGATAACACTGGAGAATTGGGAAGTGGATTATGATAACTGTAGGTATCCAAAATCTTTGAACAATATCATCACAATACCTTTAATATTATTGTCGTCGTCGTTCCTATTTTACTAGGATCACATGCAATAAACACACGTTTTAAACGTTTTCAAATCCATACGTTTTATACACGACACGTGTCACTTGACAAAATATAAATCTCGAAATGTTTTAGATGAAATACAAAATCTCGATGGTGAGTGATAGACAAAATGGGAAATGTACTAAAACCATATAAATACATCCATACGATTTTACGTTGGTGATATGTGTAAGCACTAATCAGCAACGTACGTTGCGGGGTGATTCCCTTCGAAAGCAAGGCACCAAACGCACGAACAACATGTTCAAAGACCTAAACCACTAAACAAACGGTGTAATAAAGTGTAACATATTTCATTATCTAAATGGCATTTGTTTACATAATATGTGCATGAAAGTAAGACCTGAATACCAGTCACCTAGAAATATATTTTCAAATGTCATTAAAACATAGCGTGAGGTATCGGTAAAGGACTTTAAAGAACCATCAAATGAAGACTAGCGTTAAAGTATATAAAATATCGTGAGAAAACCCTAGTCATATTGACTTATCAATTACAAAACACACAAATAATGTAAATTCTAACTCAAGGTTTAATTAACATTAAGATGGAGCCGGAGAGGAGATACGGTTCAGTTTGTACATTGTGAGTGACGTGCACGCCAGACCAGTATACTGTCTGTGAAGAGAAGGCCCCTCCTTCCAGAGTCTTGTTTGAACGTCGAGAGCCTCAACTGAGTTCAACCTTTTCTTAGTGTCCCAGCAATAACCTCCAAGAATGAATATCTTGGTTCCAACAACAGCAGAACCAAACTCTGCTCTTGGTGTCCTCATCCTGTTGATGATGTTCCAAGTGTCTGTGTTGGAAGCGTACTGCTCTATCGTGTCCGTACAGACCACCACTCCTTCCGGACTCATGGTGGCTCCTCCTATCAGATACAAAGCCCCTCCAACATGGCGGAGGTGAGCAAAGAAACGAGGGGTCAGTAGAGGGGATCTGACCTCCCATGCGTTCTCTGATGGGTGGTATCTCTCCACACGACTTGATATGAACTTCTTGCCTATACAGAAATATAATGCTTAATCTATTTGTTTCTACAACACACTTTTTACTATCACAATACCGAAAACGTGTTTAGCTGTTTTGACTGTCATCTCCAAATCAAAGATTGCTAATGGTCTAATTTATAATAACATGGTAACTTTATCGCTAATAAAATAACCTTTGGAGTCTCTGTCAAATGTTAGAAGGTACAGCTCCAGAAGTTAACAAAAGAAACTGACCAGTGCCAATCAAGTATGATTCGATTTTTAAAGCAAGAAAAATCAAAGTCGAGTAATGTTCCACTACTCAGAATTTGCAAACTCACCCGAACCGCCAACTGCATACAGCTTCCCCTGCATGGTCGCTACAGCCACACTCCGTTTAGCTGCAAAAATGGGTGCCACGTCCTCCCACTCGTCAGTGCTTGGATTGTAGCGCTCCACCGAGGACAGAGACTCCGTCTTGTCCACACGTCCCCCTGACCGGTATACAAAGTTTATCTATAGTCTTCATTGGACCGACTTAACAAAACAATGAGACGACAAACGTTCTGTTAATTTCCCCACAGAAGACTCAATTAATGTCTTCCCATACAATCTATGTAACAAGATTAACAAATCTTGGGCGAAAACTTTCCAACAGAGTAACAGTAGCGTTGTTTCAAACTTTGTATTCTGAAACTGTTGGACTGGCTAAGTCTCCTTCACCTTTCTGACAAGTGGGAAGAAATTATTTGAGTAACCTCTGGTCGGAGAGGATGACATTTTATTCACAACGAGAGTGAAAACACAGAAGCTAAGTTCAAATGTAATATGTTATCTTTCTTAGTTTTATATATAAAAAAATCTACATCATCGTTTTGCATTATGTTTAAGAAACAATACTTAAACCAACTTATGTTCTAAGCTACAACGAAAAATACCAAACTAGTGTTAAAAAGATGTATGAACTATTTGACGTTTTTCAGGTAATAACTATTTGATTTGTGAACCCTACAATCGTGGCAAGATTGTGAATGAAAAATTGTAGACAATATGTTTTGAACAGTTCTGAAGGCTCTGAAAGATTCAAAGTTTGATAATTAGTGAAAATACGTGACATATTCAAAGCGACGTATCCTATCTGGATGAGGTCAGTCATCGAATTTGAAAGTTTATGCTTTAATTGTAAATTTGGACAGACTTACCCACAGCATACAACTTCCCATGTAAAACCCCGATTTGAAAGCTTTCCCTTTTGTCCTTCATGCTAGCGATCTGTAACCAGTTGCCGTGCCGCGGGTCAAATCTGAAGGCAGTGTTCACGGGACTACAGTGGTCGTTGTTCATCTCCCCACCAACCACGTACAGAAAGCCATGCAGCACCGCCACTGAAGATAAAAACACATAGCTGTGTGCCCACTTTAAGTTATCATTGGTCACCCAGGATTTAATGCTTAAAAACTCATCCCTTCGGAAGTTTCTTTAGGATGAGGATTGTCATGAGAAATTTACCCAATGAAGCAGCTTCATTCGAGAAAATGGAAATCCGTTAAAGGTAATTTCAAAGAGTTATTTGTAATACGTCTTTAGGGAGGCTCGAAGATCCATTCAGTACAGATTATCTGATCAAACGTCCCAGGGGTGATGAAGTGAAGAGCGGCAGAACACTCAGACACAGGTAACAGAGGATGACTAAAGAAGACATTACTTTAATCTCAATGTCCCTCTTTACATGCTCTTTTGGCATCAAATTGCCTTGATCACATTTGATTTCTTTCACCTTGCTTCAAAAATCCTTCTTAACTGATATTTTGTCCCGTCAAAAGCAGTTCATGGTGACTATCATCGTTTCTCAAATTCAAATTTTGTCAAAAGCTACTAACATTACTCCAAGTTTTTTTTATATTTCATATAGAAAACCTGAAGAAACATCTATGCATACATATAGGATATACATGTCTATTTCTTATTAAACATTCCTAGCATAAGTGCTTTTGATATATTTTATCAATCATTGCAACTAAATTATTAGGTTACATACATAGAGATGTTTTGAAATGTTTACAATCAAAGTTTACAAAGATCCATGGTTTTATGAACGTGTCCTATTCAAGACACTTTTATTGGTTTTGTGAGTATGATTATCATGTGATATTCCTGATTAAAGTGACGAAAATAGGTACAATAAAGATGGTTGTGCATCTATAGGGAACCAATAAAGTATTTTGAAAAAATCGCTTTATTTTGATTCAAACATGAGTTCTAGAATATCATTACAGAAAAAGTTTTCAAAACAACTATTCAAAATGTATTTTAATACGAATACTTATCATATTTTTTACTGTTGTTTTTTATTAACTCAGTTATGATTCTTCAGAATGGGACCAAACTGATGAGTTAAAACTGGAGACAGAGAACAGACATATTCAAACAGCGATGTTAGTTCTGATCACAACACCATCTGTACCAGGGTATCTACTGGACATAATAATAATTCACATGAAAATATCAAATGGATTTCCCAAATAAAAAATTTTCTAATGTCCATCAGTTTATTTAAGAAATTCCACCATCCTGCTACATCAGCGTATTTGTATCCGCAGAGCCCCTTCAACACCCTGATATCTATCGATTTGTATGTAGAAATGAAATTACTCGCATCTAGCAACAGCAATAGCGGCACTACTCGAATAATAAGTCAGTTGAGTTCGAGATATTTGCTTCAAGCTGCTTCCATACTTCTTTCAGCGTTCGCTTTATATCTTGTTAATAACCAGCTACAGACGGCCTTTAAAATGACACCGCAACATAATCATTTACGCTAAATTATGTTTTAAGAAAATACTTAAACTGCCTATTTTCAACATTATTATGGTTTTAAAAAATGGTTGATTAATTTTGAAAATGAAGAAATCATAACAAATGCAACTGCCCTTTACACATTCAATCAATGGCAAGCCAAACAATGGTCTAGAAATCTAAAAAACTAAAAGGTATTTCAAAAGTCATAACTATGAAAATATTCTCCTCTGAATAGAGACCAAACTATGAATGAATAACAAACTCTTCCATATACAAATGTTTTACCTACCTAGTTATTCTATTTAAATTCGTTATGCCAGATGCCTAGAGGTCGAATTATATATTTGCAACTTCCAGACCAGCCGTGTGACGTTTAACAGAAATAAATTGTTTTCAAATACTTAAGCCTTGAGAGAATCAATTTCTGAGATCGAAATAACATGTTTATTAGGATTTTTAAAATGTTTATTATGATTCAAAACTATAAGCGAGCTACCCAATTCATTTTGTACATAGAACTTCGCCTTTTGAAGAGAAACGGGAAGAGGAGCAAAATCATTTTAATTCTTGACAAAATCAACCGTTTCGAAAATATTGTCAACTCTGTAAAGACAAGAGAAGCTCATTTGATTTTGTGGTGACATAATTTATGTGAAACATCATGATTTGTCAAAATCATATTTTTTTACATTTCAGTTTACAGATGTTGTTTATCTTGTTAAAATACTTAGACAGTTGTAAATTTTATCCAAAATTATCATAAAAAGTTGTTTCATGGTAGATATACCAATTATAGTTTCAGAGTAATATAACTACAGACTTTTTGTGATAGGATGTCATTAAGCTTCAGAAGATTACTATCATATTAGAGCAATCCTATAAAACTAAACCAAAGTGGATACCATGATTCTATTTCAGACAAATAATTACTCTCATATGTGGGATCAAACATCGTGTTACAATACAGATACGCTGTCATCAGAAATATATGCTGACAGTGCACATAGGTAAAAACATTTCATTTAATCAAGTGTAGTCTCAAATCTTTTAAAATGACATCTTCTGTTTTCACATTGTTCAATCATAAACATTAAACACAAGTGGCAGCTTGCAGGGCATCAGCTTTAAAATAAAGAGGTAGAAATGAAAAATATGGTGGTATCATAAATTAACATCTACTCAAAGTGGTCCGGTATTTCATATTCTAACGCATGAAAAGAAAAATTGAAGAATGCAACCATGATGACATGTCTATCATCCCTATAATGAAAACGTCCCACTGTGACAAGCCTAATAAAAAATGGTGTGTCAGCTTTTCTTTTGAAAGGAAACATTCGTGATTAATTTATGTGTATGAAAACCCTTGACACAATTTACTACTAAGTTGTCATGAAGCCATTATACCAAGACAATCCACAGGAGGTAAATGCAAGCAGTGTGGTTTTCGAGACGATAACTAACGTTGTGTTATATATCTTTTATTACAGAAAGTCGTTTTACATGAAGGCGCTTCTGCCAAGGGTAGGAGTTGAATTTAAGAGTTGAAACATGTTTCTTTTACATGTTTTTTATTTCAAATAGTGTTACGAAAATCCAGCACATTCGTAAACACATTCACATTTGAGATAAGAGACTCATTAAGACTCATAATCAAAGAGACCAAGATATAAAAAAATAGCACATGGTCTCCAATGCAAGAAGAAAAATCTTTAGATTGGGACATTGTGATTCATTTACATGTTCGTAGAAAGTAAATATGAAGTACGAAATATGATGACGGAAATGAAACTATTCAGAAACAGAGTCAAAATTTAAGTTTTTGCCATGGAAACTTTTATATATATATTTTTTTTTTCTTAGAAATCTAAGCATCAAATGATATCACTTTAGTAGGTGGGTAATATTCATGAAAACTTTCAGAAATATACGATGCATTAATTTAGGTTCTTTTCTGTAAATGACGCTATCCAAGAACAGAGTCTAAACTCAACTTGTTTACACGGAAACGGTAAATAATTCATGTTAAAGTGTTTGTTTCAGACTAAATTCTCCCGTAATTATCCACAGTTTGAAAACAATCAGCTTAGCAAGCCTTGTTATTATTTATTATGAAGATTAATGGTTCAAATGTCATTGTCGAACATGTTAAGGTGTAACTGCAATTCTCAGTCAGTATGAAATGAGTGAATATTGACTCATTGACTAAGGCTCTTACCGAAGTTAATAAACAAGAAAGAACGTCACTATTTGGTATAATCCCATAGATCCAAAATTAACGCTCCCCTCATTTATTAAACAAGACGAAGAGTTGTCTGTGAGGCTGTTGGTTCCGTTCCATTTTGGTATTGTCTTTATCAACATATCTCGGATTATAACTTGGAAACCCAAATGTGTTGATATGGAATGAAAAATATACCGAGAAGAAATGGAGTTGCAATGCTTCTTCCAGGTATATATAGAAATGAAGTTTGAGGGTTGCATGAATCTTAAATGCTTGGTTCAAAGCATTTTGTCTCAGGTTAACACCGTATACCCACTTGCTTCACTCATGAACTATTCAAAAATAGTCAATATCAGGATGGCACCGCGTTGTCCGCGGGTTTCCGCCTGCGTTCTTTTTATTTTCACTGCGGAACTCTTACGGCTTCTCAAAACAGTATTTACCACACCTACTTTGATTAAATGCGAATAGCTCATTTAAGGACGTCACCCTGTTGCAGAAGAGCGAAAGCCAACTGTTTTATAGGAGGCTCTCTGTAGTTGGTTGAAATTGTATCGTGAACCATCGCGATAAAACTATTTGATTGGCTGGATCATAGGTCACTCTGCGAAACAGTTAAATGTGTTATATCCCAGGGTTTATGAGTAGAGCAAAGCGTATACGTTTTACCTTGACGGGTCAAAGTGGAATCTGTTTATGATCTAAAAGTGGTTAAAATAATAGATGTTACACCCCCGGCTCAACAACAGGTAGAGTTTGACTAGGGTTTGAATTCATGAACAGTCAGTAGAACTGTCGCTAAAAGCTACACAACATCCCGATGAGCACGATGAGCATTTTTATTCATGAGATAATTTACTTAATCGAAATGTTGAGATTAATCGTGGTCAAAAGATGTTTTCATGGCAGATAATTCCAAGAAGGACAGTGAGCCTATATACAACTGCAACAATAGCAAGCGTCAAAGTCCAATGGGAATCACACTTCCGTGTACCAGTCAATATTTGATCATGCGATAGATAAATCATATTCACAATCCGTAAAATTGAACCATGGTTTTGTTATACAGTTCCATATATGTAATTGCCTACCCACGATTGCAATCAAGGTTTCGGATAATCAGGCTACCGACGCCAACACATCTCAGTTTCTTATTTCCGGATTCGGTCGTCCCTTATCGTTATGTATTACGTGCCAGCGGATGAGGAATTCATCAGGTGTCCTTCGATTCTATTGGATGTGAACAATGACCGGAAATTACATTCAAATAGTTTATACAATGTTGCCATGTTTAAAATAAGAATTGTAGTCATGACTTTGTACGAATGCTCATTTTTACAGAGTAGATTCTTTTTTTATTCTATAATATCACACTTTGTTATCGGTAATACACGTGCAGAGGTGTCTATATTGTGCATGGATGATGTCCATATTGAACATATGGTAAGTCATAAAAAAAATTCCGAAATTTCGCATGTTTTCTTTCGTTTCTTAAAGTAGTAAAATATCAGAAATATCAGGCAAACCTAAAATTGGAAACAATGTGAAACAATGTGAAATGGTAACCAATCCGTGGTACAGAACGTGTGACCTTTTGCTTCACCTTAAATAAACTAGCCGTTACAGCACAGAATCCACAGCAGGTGGAAGGAGACAATTTTGCTCATCTAATTATTTTCTTCAGTTTGTCTATATTTGTCGTGTTGATGTATTACCAAATCTGGTACTTTCTAGAAAAGTGCAAGATGTCTATAAAAAGTTTGAATGGTATGTTCTGCATTTTTCAAGCGATTGGGCGTTCGTCAGATTGTCTAGTCTGCACATACAGTTCCAGTGTGTACCATGATTAGCTACCACTATGGTCAACTTCCTAATAAAACACTACAAAACACACAAACACATACACGCATAGTGAAATCTACATGCAGGAAATTATAGCAATACAATATAATAAACCATAATAAATATAACAAACAGTGTCCCGTAACGTTCGTAGAAAATCTCCAATTAAGAATAGCTTGTTTAGAATTTTGACGGAAGCATTTCGAACTTCAATGTTTTCATAGCTTATAGTTATAATAATTGGCAAAGTAGAGCTTCCATATTACACCTTAGAAATTATGGTTGATAAAAAACATATTGCTCTGAATTTTTCTAAAAGATTTGTTAAAACATACAAAAATATACACTATAAGCTTGCTCACATGTTACCAGGACTTAAGTTCTTTTATTGGATCAGATTATGCATATAATTGAAAACAGTAACACATAAATATCCAACTTCTGTAAAATGTAACCTGCTATAATTCTGCACAAGGGTTCTACTTCAATTGCATTTTGATAGTACCAATTTAAGCTTAGGTTGAATGAGACATATTGCGTTTTTTTCATTTCATATGTGATCACCGTTAGCTACAATGAAAAAGTACTCATGCATCAACGTTATCTAATGAGTGTTGTCATTTATGACAAGTGATATAATTCACATATGCTTGACTCACTGACGAGAAGTATTTACGACGCTGCGCACTTTGCCAGGCCAGCCTTGCACTTGAAAGATTTTCTTTTAATAATCACTTAAGTCTTCTGAAAATGGATTGGATCGATTGAATCCAATTATCGTATGTGTCTGCAACTAGACACTTCCTCTCCCTTACCTGCGTGATGATGACGAGGCTCCGGTAACCTAGCAGCCAGTTCCCAGCTTCCATTGACGTCATCGTACATAGAAATCTCGTCACATACGGGATCTGATTTTAATCTCGGAGCGCCACCTACTGTCACCAAACAGTTTCTAATAGCAGGGGTACGTGGGATCGTTCTTGGTGTCTGAAGTGAAAATCAGATAAGAAATAAATGCAATTTATGTTGACTTTGATAACGAATGAAAAAACATGATCACATATTCATTATATTCGAGCAATGTTAGTAAACTGATGAACTGACAATAGAAAAGCAAGAACATCATGATTGATTGGAGTGAAAAAACATGAATATTGCGTTTCTTGATTAATGCACGCAGAGTTTTATGACCCTTGGGAAATGCCTTTATTGCCTGCCGACAGTTTGAAATTTTAATCTTGGTAAAAAGTAGAGTAAACTGCGTACACCGATCGATCAGCCTGAAGCGTGGGTGTATGTTTCTTTGTTTGAACAGTTGCTCGTGAATACACGCAATCTTAAACGCCAGCATAAATGGCTTAAGATGACGATTTTATGAGCCCTTCACTTCTTGCACAGATATAAAGACGTACAAAGCGTTCATATACCTTTTGATTCATCACCCCCTATATGTATTTTCCGTTTTCCAATCCTGGGTCAGATATCACGATTTATATCGTTTTCCATAAACTTGATTCAAAGGCTTGTATATTGTTTTTTTTAGAAATGTGAAACAAATAATTATGGACCAAACGGGATTGAGATTGAAATAACGAAGGTATCGTGTTGTTCATTTCAATGCGTTTTAAATTACTTGGCTGTTATAAGTCGTCTTCATATTAGCTTTGAGTGGGCCCAGCAGAATCGTGACTTGACTGTTTATTACACGTATCAGACAATTAAGTGAGCCCCACGTGTTTGCTTTGTACGCCTCCCATTATGTCTCGGGTTGCAGCTAACAAACAATAGCTGCTATGTAAATGACTGTCGGCTAAATGGAGTGAAATCCACTGATATTAATTCAAATTCACCTATCCTCAGCTAGTCGCCATTTCGGTAACGTACCTTATGCTGAAACGAGTCCTGCTTGGCAGGACTTTCAACACATAAGTAAATAAATAACAAAAATCTAAGTAAATAATTGCAAAGTCGTAAGTCAACTGTTTGATTTGTTTTCATGAATAATTGTAATCCAGACAATATTATTTACATGAACAGACAGTTATTGATTTGATTTATGATATTAAAATTGTTCATAAATTAAGTTTTTAAACTCATATGTTGTTAGGCCTACATGTTACACATTTTTCTAATTACATTATTGTCATCGTATTCAGAAAGATGTAAATACGCATTTTGCCAAATAAATCTAAAAGTATGTCTTACACTAAATACCATTCCTTTTCGCATTTTTACCACGGGTCTATTAAATGACAATGTTCTACTCAAACAACTGTGTGCCTTTAGTTAAAAGATTATGAGATCATGCCTTACTCCAATAGTTGCATGATATAACTTATAAGGAGACGTTTTCATTACAATTTACAATCGAATACAGTGTATGGAAAATCTAACTTGGTCCAAGTGACGTCACAGTCGGCCGACTCTGGAAGCGATTTTGGGTTCATTGTTGAATGGTTTCCATAGATTTACCAAATAAATCCCGAAGCAGCTGCGAATGCATACACAATCTATTTATATCGTTATTTGATAAAGGGAGACACAAACCAAGAGCTTTAAAGCTTTGACGTCAAATTAGATTCCACCATCTTGCTTTAGTTGACGGTGCGCCAGAAAGCCAGGGTTACATATTGTTCAGTGTCCATTATCGTTGCCCGACAAGATTGTGACAAGAATAACACATGTCTGGCGCTTCATTAGACATCACAGCCAAAATAGATCACTGTGTCAGTAGATCAAACTGGCTTCAAGAACCTTGAACGAAGTGAGTCCTGCAAACCCGTGTGACGCCCGCCACGCACTACAGACATCAGAACACACATTGACGTTCTCGGTGTATAGATGATGTTTCTTGAGCCATTATACTACGTTTGTCAACAAAATTCATTATACCCATACTGCCAATTAAAATGCGCAGCATACAAACGATAGGCGATGGCCACCCTCAGCTCTTTATTACTCTGAAATATTTATACTTTCGTTGAAAATACCGTAGTTGTAGGTTACTACTGTTTGGTTCTATATACCTTGGTGCATTGGCCAGGGTATCACCACGTCAAACTTTTGGAATCCAAAAGGGATTTAGATAATTTCAAGGCTTTTTATTTGGATTTTAAAAGTGTCAAAACACCAATTATGATGATTTTCACACACAATCAAAATGAAAATATTTCAACGGGTATTTCAAATATAAGGTCACAATGTAGACTTGTAGGTTTAAATCTATTCAGATTGATTCATACCTGGCGTCTCACATTTCCTTCCAAACCTCTACGAAAATCAACTAAAATCAATATGTTTGTGCCCAAACCGAAATCACATTCATAGTTCCATTTAAATGGATACTAGTTATATAAACTGTTAATGACTATCAACTCAAATGTATCTACTTGCTTTAGATTAGCTTGAAAAATTATGTTTGACAAAATGACGCGTGGCATTGTCCATTTTTCGATCAAAATCGCGACTTATACCTTTATATTGTCACTCTATTGAAACGAATAGCATTAAAATGAAACTTTTTAGAAACAGCCAGTACTTTTTTACATCAAAACTCTAACATACGTTGTATGTGACTCCAACAACTCCAGCAACTAACGGATTGTCTCTTTAAAACTCATGCCGACAGAATGCTAATCACCACACCATGGGCGCGTGTTCCGACATAACTGCAACTCAGCAGACCATATTAGATTAAATGCTCTTGTGCCTCATCATTCCGCCCTATCACATCTAATTTGCCTAGTTTGGCAAGGTAAATAATTCCAAAACTTCGGTTATGAACAGGGAATTATATACGTGTCCATATCGCCTATCAATTACGAAATGTACTTACTGTGACATAAGACAATGTTAGAGAGAAGTGTGATGGCATTTTGAAAATAACTTCTCAAGGAATAGTGTTTCAAGTTCTAACATGCATGAATACTTGTTTATACATGATATATTAGGAAATTTACTCACAAGGACGACCCACACATGTCAACGAGCTCCTGACGCAATCATTCCGTTAATGCGATCGTAGGCATTTATATTTCCCCAAACCCCAAACCCGCCAAAAACATATCGAAATATAGCGAACGTTCATGGATAATTTTTCAGACAAACTCCTGAGTAATACAATTTATATATGATTCGCTGCTGTATATATACTCTTTGAATCGCTTCCTTTCCCCAACAGGGCGAGGTTTGTTGAGCTTGTGGAGCCGACTCGTGTTTCAGATTGAAGCAACTTAAGTGAAATCTTTAAGTAATGATGGTTTGTGGCTTGTGAATTTTAATAAACAAATATAAAGTTCAGCAAGATATGAAACCAAATTTACGTTATTTCTCTAAGATTAAATATTTAAAAATTTATAATTATGTTTTTCATCGAAAACTGAACTGTGTGAGCTGGTGTGGGTGAGCATGATGTAACAATCCACTACTTCCAAAGTATCGATAAACCTTTTCTGAAATTAGTGACAAATTATTGCAACATCCTTACAGTGGTTTTCGAGATTTCACATCCAAGAGTGCATAAGGTTGAAGAAACTGTGGAAATGAATGATGTTGAAAAGCGTGCAGTCATCAAATAGTTTAGGAAAGGAATGTCTGCACAGGAAATCCATGAAGACATAGGGTGATGACTCCCTTGCATTCTCCACTGTTGCCAGGTGGGTTGCTGAATATAAACTTGGCCGTTCATTTCTTATAGAGCTCTTACATTATAAATCTAGCAGATAAGTTTAAAACTTACATTCTTTAACAACAGGCACATATGCAATACATGGTAAGTATTTGTTAAGTAAGTAGTGATGTTATTTTATCTTCTATCATCTATCTTAATTCACTCAAGAATGTATGTCGGGACTTCAGAAATCATTATTTTTAATAACTGTACTTATAATTTAGGCATTCATGTCTTTGATTATTAAATAAACGGAATCAGAATTGGGTGTTGAAGCTGGCGTTAATTTCCATGAATATAAAGATTTAAATGTTGAAGTGGATATTGTTAAAGTTGGTATTGAAGAATCATTTTATGAGAATGCCTGTTTGGGTGTTGATACATATTGATGTATAGCATATTGCTAATATAGACGTGGTTACTGCTGTAGATGGATATGACAATGATGAAAATGGTGCTGCTATTAGAAAGCGCTGGCGGTGGTGGCTATGGTATGAATAAACTTTAGATCAATATCAATAAAAAAAACACCTGAAAGTCACTGTAACAAATATATGAACATTTGTCTTCACCAACTGTACCTTTTAAATTCTACCAACCATGTACACAGCACCACTGTCAACGTAACCATGACGTGTGTGCCTTCAATTACGAACCAGAAAATAGTAAAAGAGTTACCTACTCATTAAAATAGATTCACCAATGCCGTTTACAATGTGAACTGTTTATTACAAATAAGAGCCCTTCGGGCTATTACCATCTGAATCACTTTTTATTCCATATGCAGCACTCTTTATTATGATTTAAATTACTTTTGGTATTTTCATATATTTTTTTCTTGAGGATTTTTAAGCTGAAGATGATTGTAATTTAATATTATAACAAGTGGCTGAGGTCTGAACGTAGCACTGAGAATACTTCGGACAATATGTTGTACACACAAAACAACGTCTTAGGTACTAACTGAGACCATAATGTGAAGGTGAATGTCTGCGTGGGGTAGTGCAACAATGACGAACTCTGGCCCGAGTGCTGAGGGAAAAAGGTGCCATAATGTGACAATGGTTTAAAATAAGGGCTCTGTCGCAAGGACAGGCCACGCTTATGATTTTCGAGACCACATTAAGGTACTACTAAACAGTATATCATTGACACTTTGTGTTATGTACACTAACTTTAATTTCACTGAATTCACCACTTCACGTCCAGTTTAATTTTAATTATACAGATTATTGAATAACTCATTTTGCCACTAGTACCATAGAGGTTTATACATCTTTTCAAAATTTCAACATCAGTGTTCAATCACTTGTAAACTGTATCCCCTCATATAAGGAACAAAAGATTGTAAAACCAGCAGACGTAAATTAATGAAACACTAATAAACTAATGAGTAAGTGTATTAGTGTAATAGCACATTCAAAATTCTACGAGTGAACTAATCACGACAATTTAAAGTTAATGTGATCTGCTATTTGGTCAGTTGTTTGTCACGGACATGTTTCGATCGAATCCTGTTAATTTGTCTGCAGTTAGCCAGCTTCGAGACAAGGTATGATATCGTTAAGGGAATACAGGTATCCAGTCAATCAGTCATAGAAGAATCACTTTTTTGTAAGTTCAACCTAAGCTCACATATTTGTTGATGATAAGGAATGTTCACTATGATATAACGTCTTTTGTCAAACCAGAAGTTCAATTGGTACATTTAAAAACGCATTACCTCAAAAAGAAATAACAGCTAAATCAACTTCACAGAAAATGGTTAAAACTTGTTCGTTACTGATTTTCCAATTCTCCAAGATGGACTCACATATGGCAGGTAAACTGATGACATTTATGCAAGAAACAGGTGAGTTAAAAAGATATCATATTGTCTAGACTGCAGTACTGTTAAGAGATTTCTACTTTCATAATAATTAATCAATGACAATTAAAATGAATCCTTTACTACATTTTATTCACAGCCGCCTCATATTGTCAGTTTTCGCATTTCAAATATTAAATGATTGTACTATTAGGAGAAGACACATAACCTTCAAAACGTGAATAACACCCATTAATGATAATTTGCCATTCAATAGAAAACAACGGGCTTAAATCAGGAATGACTACGTAGTTTACATTGTATAACAGGAAGCAACTGCTCTTTTGAGAGTTACATCACTGAAAAATTAAAAATCGGAAGTTATTGACGATTTTTTAAAAATGCCAAACGCCTAATATCAAATGTCATGAAGTTGATGCACAGAAATCAAGATTTTCTTTTTAAACATCAAATTCGTGTCCTTGAAATGAAATGTTCAATATATACAGTTTAACAATGGTAAACTTTTCAAAGTAACGTTCTTTTTTTCAGATTGTATTCGGCAATCTGAAAAAAATGTCCATTGAAACAAAAAAGTGTTCTCTGTCATAATCAATCACGTCAATTACTTACACATATAATTGATCTTTATACTGCATCATAGATTCCGTCATAAAATGTTGAACGTTACATAAGTTTGCCATCACACTGTCTCTCGCATTGTGTTCTACGTGTTTTTCCATGTTATCCTCCTAACGCTGCTTTTTCAGTGTCATTTAAAATCAATTTAAAACCAATCATTTTACCGTAGTTCTGGTAATTCAAGGTTTAGAGGGTTTGAAAAGACCATATTTTTAGAATTTCTAATAATTTTTCTATATCATGATAAGACGAAAAATAGCATAAACGTCAAAGGCAATAACGCTCTGTAGTGTTGGAGGAGACCTACATACAGTTTCTTTTGTTGTTTTTATTCATATCATCTTGATTGAAAGAACTTATTTGCCCTGTCAACAATTAATAACCCCACGTGGACAATTAATGTTGTCATTTTTTCAGGGTCACATGGGCTTATTGGAGGTAAAAATAATTGGCTTCTTTGTTTTAAAATTCACTTTATTCACAAACCACATTCAGAATATGTATCAACCATCTATATTCTTTACTGCCTATTCCTGTATATTACAGGAGTATATATGAGAGTCTATCACATTCTCGGACTACAAACTGAAATAATCCAGAGAGGAAGAAAAGAGCCTTCAAAAGGTGCTGTATAAAGAACACTGCTCAATCAAGCATTGCAACTTCGAGGAGCCTAAAAGAAGTACACAGGGCCGGTAAATAAGCTCAGAGTTTCAAATTAGTGATACTCTCAGACTCGCAAATAAGTGATAATCAAACAGTCTTGAATAAACACGGCTTCAGAATTAGCACCCACTATAAAAACGTTTGGCCTCAAATAAGCACAAAAACTAAAGTATACAGCTTCAAATGTTTTCAACAAAGATAGAGGTTTGGGGCTCAAACTCATTTTCAGAGGTCTCAGTGTGTCCTTGAAAGGTGAGGAGAGGTGATGTGATTTGGGGTTTAGCGCCGCTTTTAAGAGTAATTCACTATTTTCACGGCTGCTAGTATTATTGCAGGGAGAAAGCCCGCAACACCATTGTGGCCTTGCATTGCGGTGAAACCTGCGAGCACCGGTTGAAACTAGCGAACCATGGGTGATACTGCGCTGAAATTCAGTGTAGCATTGCACCCGAACTTGCATGTAGTCCTTGATAGGAGGGTAAGAGTTTCATAGAGTAAATACTATAGTGCTAAAATGTCTGTCAACAATCTATACGCTGTAGACACTGTGGAATTCACAGGCGTTTGGGTGTTATTAGAGGAAATATGGTGCGCTTCACAATCATATTTCTACATTGTGTGGGCGAGTGGACATCAGCTTACAGACATGAAGTATACAGCAGTAAGTTTCAGCCATGGCACACCTTCAGATGGGTGCAGAGCTTGTCCTTTCTATACATCCTACTAGGTATGACCTACTTCTCAACTTACACAACCTTACATCGTTAAAACACACTTCTTTAGATTATACAAGTTTAATGTTTTCTTCCAGGAGAAAATCTTAAAGCCAGACAAAATCTATCATATTCCATAGACAGGTTTAAATTATTCTTTTTAAAGAGAACAAAATATCAAATGAACATTACAATTATGAAACTTCATTTAAAAGCGATTCATATATCTCGTTTGAAAACATCTACTTCACCTTTCCAGAATTTCGTCTATACAAAAAGTTGTTTTGGGTTTTTTTGACCTTGTATTGAAAACTATATGTAAAATATGAGAGTTTTCATTCAAGTTTGGGCTGCTTATCAGAATGAATTAAACGATCTTGACGTAATAGTTGCGTTGTCTTTTTATAATAAGGCATCATATTTGCTGAACAAAAATTACTTAGAAACGATAGAATGTTGTAATTTCACATTTAAAAGATATACAACAATGCATTTAATACGATACTTGTACATGGCATATGATGGCGATTTCAATTTGAAGAAATCTGCATAGGATTGTGATTAAAAGAAGCATTGCAACTATTGAGCAATGATTGTAAAACAAATCTTAGCCAATCATAAGTCACTCATATTTGCATTTCAAAATGTTAATAGTTTTTAAAATATTGCATTGCGTCTCAAAATCAAACAGAGTGACACATTTATCGTTTTATTTCCGATCTAACAAATTTATGTCAACTTTTACTCAAACAAAAACAACCAATGATTACTGTAAAACTTGCTCTCTGGCGACCAATTACTGAAAACTATCGATCTATAAATCACCATATGTGAAATACTTTGTCACCTTTACATCACTGTAGTATGTTTGATCCCCCGTTACGGAAACAGATGTTTCCTACTGCAAGATAATCTTATAAATCAATAAAATCAATCTCTCAAATGCAATTACCCTTTCTTAAATGATTAAAAGGTGTTCACACACAAAAGTTTACATGCAGTTTTCACTTGATACGCGACACCTATTTCTTTCGATACGTATATTCCGGTTGAGTATTGAAATGTTTTACCCCATGAAGAAGATATATTTTGCATATTAAATGGGTAAAATATGAGGGAATAATTTTTTGAGTGCTACAGTGTCTTTAATATTTATAGCTCCTTACACTGAGCAATAAACCACTGTTACAAACAAGTCTCTTAACCACCAAAACTGTGAATATAATGTCTCTATAAATCTCTCTGAACTGTCCATATATCATATCGCTGAGTCTATGGCCCACTAATTTCTTTGAACACTTACTAAACAATAAAACTTAAGCCTCTGAAATAACCGTGACAATTATCACTTAAGGAGAAGATATTCTAAAATGGCTAAACGGTGTTAGTTTTAACAAACACTTGGTTTTCTATTCAACAATAACATCTAAAACTAGAATAAAATAATACAATTTGACTAAGGCCATCTCCTTTAGAGGCGTGTTCGAGACCAAAGTTTCATATTCAGGAACAAATATTACTTTACTTATTAACCAATCCGGTTGCCGCACTGGGAAAATGGTCATGTTCAAATGATCAAGTGCGGTACAAAGCCCAATTTCCTTGTACTTTTAAATACTTGGTTATGTTTGATAAAGTCACCCAGTCGGGCAGAAACTAAACAGCTCACATGTATGTCGGTGTTTTATCTTATATACCTGAAGTGTCCTAATAAATGCCAAAGGTGAGTATTCTATATAGATCAACAACTTAATGGGATCGATCATGTTTAGGAGTAATCAGTCTTACAGTCTGAAACAACCAGATGATGCTTTACTCGGGCAGACGGAATCTGACTGGTTCACAGTCAAGCAGACGACAATTGGCTAGCAGCGCCTTCATCAGAAGAGAACGGTGCTGGTAAATTATTCCGGAGTTCTTTAACAAGTCAGACAACCTCCCGCCCCCGCAAAGTCGGTCTGACACGATACCAAGCTTCTTGGTAACTAAAATTCGAAATCAATAGGTTCTGAATCTTCCAAAGACATTAGATGGCACGCCTGCTGAACACCAATGTCTGATAAATGTGCAGTAATGCCATGCAGGCACTGTGTCCCTGAAACCTAATTAGAAATAATCAGCAGCTTTACTGCTTCGCTGCTCTTCAAAGAAGTTGAAATTTGAAACGATGAATCTTATAGATGCTGCTTGATCTAATGCACTATGCCCTGGTCGCATGTGAGCTTGCCGATTTTACATCTGGTAAAGGTTTATCCTCCGTGTTACTATACCCTGACGCCCAGAAGTAGAGATAGTTTTCCTGAGCAAAGGGACGATTAGAACTATCATTTTATCATTTCAATTATAACCACGGAATGTAGAAGCCAAATGAAAGAGGGGAAACTAATTCATTTCACTTGTTTGTATCTATTCCCCTAAGCCTCAATGCTTTTTTTTTCATTTGTTTCAAAATTTCGTCCTCCTCGAACTATTTTGTGAATGACTGTGCCTGACATGAATTATGAATGAAGTAAACATGACTGCCTTATGTGTTGCTTTCGTTCTGAAAGACGGTATCGGCATTCAAGACGTGCTCGTATCGCTTCATATTATGAATTACCTTTTTATTAGAAAAAAAACCTGAATTCAAGACATAGTTATTACAACTTTTTTCTGAAAACATTTTTATCATTTTCATTACACTGAAAGTTATTGAAAATCTAAATGAGAGGAAATGAAGATCACCGGCTACGCTCACACATTGGTATGACAAAGAAAAACTACAATGACATATCACGAAGCTTATATCTCGTCTAATCTCGTAAAAATAAATTTGTAATTTTTAGATATTAATGACAATTGTGAAATTATTTTTAAATACATCCATTTTTTTCTTGTTCCATATTTCAAATACTTATCTCTGAGTTATTTTAATAATCCTCATATTTTGTATAACTAATAGATGAATCAAAATGCCATAGCATATTAATATACCATACATAAGCAATATTGGTCAATCAAATTGAATTCCTTCATTTTATTAAATCATTATTATCTGAATAGTATATATTATTTATGTCTTTAAAAAGAAATGTGATATGACTTAGACTTAAGGCATGTTTTTCAATGGGAAGTTGTTTTTTTCATGCCGTAGTACCCTTTGTAAAAGACAGCCAAAAGAGGAACGCAGTAAAACAGAAACGAGTCAAGGAATTCACAAAGGTGGAAGACGCCATGTTTAAAAGAACGTGGTCACCCTATTTACGGGGTTTGAGAATAGAAGTTTAGTTACATGTTCAAAACCCAGTTTCTGAACTCTCGGCCTGATAAACTATTGCAATCAGAATATTCAATTGCAGGGGAGGTCATCTAAAATGTGTCATGTTGTAGCAAGAAATTTCAGGCTCTTGTTGTAATTCAAGCACATTAGGTACCACAGCGGAGTCACGATACACAACCCTCCCTATACGATACGTATCACGATACAATGCGTATCACGATACATATTTTCATTCAAATTGCGGAAAAGACTATGTTTATAGGTTAAACTTTTAACAACAAGTAACTTACAATAACAAGTTAATGTTAATTTCTGAAGCCATTCTTCCAGGTTTTTAAACAAGAGAAGCTTGCAGGACCAATCGAAGTTGCAACTTACAATAACAAGTTAAGGTTAACTTCTGAAGCCATTCTTCCAGGTTTTTAAACAAGAGAAGCTTGCAGAACCAATCGAAGTTGCATTTTGATTAGCCAACGCAACTCGAAAGCGGGTAATTTGCGTACAAGGCTTGATAATTTCCGGGAATGATACAATGCTAAGACAAATTGGAACATAAAGTCCCGGATGATGAAATGTGATAGACTCATATAAAACTATGGGATCTAACTGCCTTCATAACGTTATGTTGAGTGAGTTACCTGCAGCAAGGCCTGTCGTGCTGGCATACAATGGTAGTGAAGGGCCTCCTTGGCCAGCCTCTGGCAGTCCGGGACGTCCATGATGAAGCCAACAGACTCGACCTTGTCAACAATCTCTGAGGGCGAGAGGAGAGGTAAGCGCACTGTTCGGAGCAAATCAGGAGCAAACTCGATCCTCCGTTGTCGGTCATGTTCAATCCAGTCAAGTACGTTACCGAAAATAACCAATTCGCTTCTTGCTACAACATCATCACGTGACATCAAGCTTATCAGCTGCTCAACCGGAACTTGCTTGAACTCTGGCCGTTTGGACAAGTGTTCGAAGTTCTTGGCAGCTACGCCGAATGCGTTTTCGGTTAGGCTGTCGAGGTCGTGTACGACGCCGATGTTTAGAAAACTAAGGCAGTTATCTACGTCGAGTCTCTCTTTGAGATACTCCTCACAGGCGTCGTGGACTCCGAGGAAACCTAGCGTAGAGGCTGCGGATAGGATGTCTCGTACGTTCCACTCTGTGAGCTGGATCTTGCCCGTGTACATGCACTCAAGGATTGCTTGAAGAGCTGCCAAGGGGAGATAATCGTTATGAAAATGACAAAGTTGATTGACGCTACCTTGCATGGGATTTTGAACAAATAAACATAACATAATCTTAGATTTGGTAAACTTTCGTATATTTCATATCTCTATTTATTACGGAATCGGAAACCACGTGGACAAACCCAAAACAGAATTTTAAAAACAACAAGACAGATCCAAACTCACAGATATAAGGAGTATACTACATGAAACTATTAAAGGCTCTGTAAATATGAATACTTTAAAATACTTTGAAATAAAAACATTTTTTAAATTTAGCATTTTACCACGTTTGGATATTCGATTTGCTTAAATTTATACAATTTATCATCAAAAACATTTATATCATCCTTACTCAAAACTAATTGCCTTAATTCATGCTTGGGTTTTAATATTTCAATTATTTTCATTTTCAATTAATCTAATCTCCGTTTATGAGTTAAAATAAGTCTAGCTTGTATACAAAATGATGTCATTAAAACAAATTTTGATAAGATAAGGTTGAACATACGTCAAACTAACACTCACATGATAACAATCAATTTTCAGTCACATGCAACACTTGTCACTTTATAAATCATGTTTTATACACTGGTTGAGCATTAAACGGACAAAACATTTAGCGAATAATATGATTTGTGTCATTTAACATCATTTACATCAAATGATATGTCAGGGACACATCTTTATACATATAACGTAAACATATCAATTTTTATCATTTATGTCTTGATCCATTATTTATAGACGTATTAAAAAGTTCATGTCCAAACTGATTTATGCTTTACGCACGATTTCCTAAGTTGATCATAAAGTTCCTTTATAGAACATAGAATCACATTATGAATTGTACTTTTAGAACTTGATACATTCCACACACACACACGTTCATACCACCAAATGCACCAATTTGTCCAAACACATAAAGGGGGTTTTGAGAATTGTATGCGTTAAGTGTATGGGATTCTACCCTCGAAACAGTAAATTTGTAAGTTGTTATTCCATTGCAACACCCCAAAAAAAACAGAAGATAAAGTTCAACCAAAAAAGCATGACGAGTTTGTTTGAGCTTGGCCTGGTGGTATTGGAGTTCTGGTTCAGTAACGAAATTCCAAATTATGTTTCTATGGAAATTGCCAAAAGTTAAAGTAGGAAATAGCTGACACATGATACTTATTCCATATGCCAAATTTCAACAAGCATGGCCGCAAGTTATGTTTTTAACTTTTGATACAGAAAACAGATGCACGCACGAAGGTCACTTTTATATCCCCCGAAGGCTTGTTTCGGCGGTGTACAATAATGAAACAGCTCTCTAGAGTCGCCTGTTCAGTCAACCCATGCATGGGTATAGTCTACCCTATGTTACTTACAGCCGTTCAATCGTAATTCGTTTAAAGCTTTCGTTCACTATATTTGTATGTTCATTATATTCGTTTCACCTTATACATTCTTTTGGGTTTTCACCAAGTACAAGTTAAATATATGGAGGATAAAAACCTACCTAACAGTACTTGGATATAAGGGCATGTCTGAAAAACCAACTGAAAGCAAATTGTCATTTAGGTAGCGCGACAGCCTATACAAGAACTAATTATTTTATGGCATTAACGATCTTGATGTAATTACTTAGCACACTTTACTATGACAACTCAGCGCTGCAAATTCATTATGTTTTCAGTCTGATAAGTTCAGATCCGTGTTTGCTTTTATACAGTAAGACAAAATATTCTTCACATAAAAACAGTTTAATTGCATAAAAAAATTTGAATAAGATATTTAATTAACCTGATTATCCTTCATTGAGAATGTAAACCTTATCTAGTCAAGAATAGAGTTAAGAGTTATTATATAACCAAAAACTCTTTTAAAAAAATGATAAATAATATCATATTTCAGGCACCAGGTCCGCCAATACCTCATGGGTTTGTGTACACAAGATATGAATTTAAAGCCAAATAAAACCACATAATGTTTACATCTGGATGTTATCCATGTCAGAAGCCAGTTTTGATATTTTAGATTATTGTAACCAGCACTTTCAAAATTATTGTGTGTATGATAACGTTTATTCAGCACGATTCTTAAACAATACGACATTTCACGTTTGTTACAAGATAAACTTTATGTTTTGATGACTTTCAAAAGGTTTGTCGATAAATCAATAACAAATTGGCGCTTTATCATGAAATGATCATACGTCCAAGGCAGTGTCATAAAATATATTTCATATTAGTTTCACACTTCTTATCGCAATCAATATGAAATGAAATTCGATCAATGCATCAGATTAATTAATGAAACCCTAACGATTGGTTACTCCTCGATATATGACATACAATATTTGTACTCATGTGTTGTGTTTAAAATTAAACTTTGAATTAAACGTAAGAATACAATAACATTATAACAGTCATTGAAACTATCATCGCGCAATCGCAATCGGGGTCAAATGTTAGCCTTGCCATTTCTATGACGATGTTTTATCACAAGAAGCAATGGCAGGGTTATCTTTAATACATACTTTTGGTGTCTTTTGATAACTGACTTTTATATAGATATTGATATCACCATATTCGTGCCCGCTACAAATAATAAGGTTATACTAAGGTTTTGAAGAAAGAAATCGTACTACAGTGCTTTTATAGAGAACTTATTTTGTGTTGTTTTGTATATATGTAGCCTGCAACATGGACTTTGTAACTTTTGTTATTAGAAAAATTTAGCCTGGGCACTATCTCGATTTAACTTTGAGTGATCTGACCTTTTCAAACTTACTATGGCTTAAACTATCCTCTCAAAGTATGGAATTTGAAATCTTATAAAGCTAAACAAGCATTGCACAATCTATGGATGTAAAGCAAGTCGCAGCAAAAGTTTGTTCGCGAAGGTCACATTCGCGCTTGAGCGGTTGAAATGCAAAGATATCTTTACACGTTAAAGAGTAGTTGTTGATGAACAATTTATGCAGTGTTGATGAAGTTCAATTGCTTTTTGTGAGTACCATGAGCACGAAAATGGCTGCATACCAATCCGTCATATTTCTACTACTAAAGTTGGTAAGAAACAGTCGAGGAATGATAGTAATCTCAGCTATTAATCAGCTTACAAGACATTGAACAAAAAAAGATGCATTTCGACTCGCTTTTTTCTTTATTCGTTCTCGTCTCGAATGTTGTTTTGTTATGATTTTAACTAGAGATGTGACTATATATTGTTGTATCGAGAATCGTGATACTTAATCTGACGATATACGTATCGTGATAGGTCTCTGTAGCAAGATTTTAACATTTTAAACATGAATTTCATTTTCTACTCCTGTTACCCGTCCTTTCTGTACAAAGAAAATTGTATATACCCAGTTATTATCAACTTTTAGCAACATCAACGCAAATTACTGAAATATGTTGCAATATTTCTTAAACGCAACCTATCTGATTAAACAAGTAACAAATACACGTCTTTCAAAACCGGACTATATACCTATGTACTGGTATGAATAGATTGGAGTTGATAGAGTTTAATAGGTTTAAACTAGTATTAATGGAAATGGAACGTGTGATTTCGCCTTCTTCACTGCCATTTTTGTTGTAAATAGTCTGGCTTTTGATCTACCTTTTACGCTTTGGATCTAACGTTGACTTCTGCGCTACCATTAACGCTTTGGATCTAACGTTGACTTCTGCGCTACCATTAACGCTTTGGATCTAACGTTGACTTCTGCGCTACCATTAACGCTTTGGATCTAACGTTGACTTCTGCGCTACCATTAACGCTTTGGATCTAACGTTGACTTCTGCGCTACCATTAACGCTTTGGATATAACGTTGACTTCTGCGCTACAGTTTACGCTTTGGATCTAACGTTGAGCGCTTAGTATAACCGGTATGGTCTCATAGACTCTATTATTGAAGATGAAGTACTGGTTCCGAGGCATATTCTGTTACAATCGATGAGTCGGTCTGTACCAAAGTTGTTGAATCTAATACGTGTACAGCGGTTTCAAGATACCAATAGTTATAGGCCTAATCATACATCGAGACAGACCGTATTTGTTTTGTTGGTGGATATGTAATGTGTCTAGGATCTGTCGGATCGTGTTAATCCTTGGCTAATCCCTTGTACGTGACTCATTTGCATAAGAGCATTTTGTAGGTTTTCCTTCTGGTTGATTTCTTTATCATTTCAGTCTCTGATAATTGGCGTAAATTACTACTTACGAGGTTACTACATGCTTTACAAATCTACTGAATACCCAGCATGATGTTGTACCAACTTGGTCTCATAAATATTCAATGAAACAAGTACAAAAACGAGCAAAACCCGCCCACCACCATCCGGCTTTGATCAAGATTCACCCAAACCATGGCGAATGAGATCCAGAAAACATATTAAATAAATTACTAATAATACTTACGAAGATCAAGAAACCATATCGGTTATTACTACCTATTGTAGCCCAATAACGATACAAAAGTATGATAGATAGAATTATACCTATAACCACATCAAACAGTCTACCATCATCTGAGATCTGCCCATAATCAATTACTGGTCTAGCTTAAACCAAGACCTAACTAGCAGAAGGGTCATTTCCAGTTGCCGAAGCCAAGCTATTAAACCCTCTGCCCCCTGAACAACTAAATATCCGAAAACCCATCCTTTCATGAAAGCATTTTAAACTGGCCGTTGTCATCGATGCATCATGCACGTCACCTATACCTGCTGAGCAACTGAGGGATAGGCAAGCGATCTTCAAACTCTGTAGGTCTCTATGATTAAGATTTTTGACATATTGTTATTATCCGGCTTCTTATTTTTTTATTTGTTGTACATGTTTCTGAAGTAGTGTCTCAGTCAATTCTAGTTGAATTTTTTTGGATGACCTTTGGAAAACCTAAAGCCATTTTTTTTAGATTTAGGTCTCTTTCTCCAGTTTCTTTCCCTTGAAGATAAAGATTAAACTCGTGGTGGTTTTCGGCCACTTTAAAAGATCTTCTCTATTTAACAAAAACACCTGAACATTATGTGACTTTTAATAACGGCAATTATTTAAGGATGGCTGTCTTTTCTTAACTGTACATTTACCTACGATATTTCTATATACTTATCATATAGTATTATATTGTACACTATGAGATGAGTGACACGATATGAGGTAATGTCAATCATTATCAGATATATATTCATTATACGATATTCATAATCGTAGTGATTCTTCTAATTGAGCAGCCGCCAGGAAGAGACCGCGGTAAATGTGTGCTCGAACGTTTGTAAGTGTGTAACGTCAGACTATTGTTTCATTTCCTCAAAATCTTGACATTAACCTTTAAGTGACGATAGCATGTGAATATTACTCTACCCAGTGGAAATAAGACTACTGTGAACTGACGGCGCTTATATTCCACTGACGATCGTGTAATAGATACAGTTATATACCGTATGATGGCCCAAATGGTCTTCAAATCGTCAAATCTTTCTCAATGTTTGATCTAGTCAAGACCTTAGGCTATCTGCCCTCGAAAATTTACCATATGTCATAAATTCGGTTTCGTTTTCAAAAGGACATAACTTCAAATGTCATGTTCAATTTCCTTTTTGCACTTTGTCCCGAAATAAAAACTCAGTAATTTCAATCCAGATTTACATCATATAAAACTTGATGATTTGGCTTCAGACTGGACTCTAATTGAGGAAAAGTTGAATTGGGTATGTTTATCTTCTTTGGATTGTCGGGTTCGTCTACCGCTTAAGATGATTAATTGCTTCTTTTTACAGCAGATTCACGAGTGTAATAGCGACACAAATATTCTAACATATAACCTGTCTATCACTTTGTGACGACGCATTAAATATTGCTTTTTCTTAAAAATCCATTACTAAAACCGAAATCTTAATATGATTTGCCTACACGTATATGCGCAATTTTCAAGAACAAAACCTTTTATATTATAAAAACAATTAATATTGTCAAAATAGTCATAGTTAATTGTAAAATAGGCGAAGTTCGTGAAGGGGTAAAAACTCTGCATTTTTTAGTTATTTCAATGAAATTTTTAAATTTCTACAAATACTTTAACGTTATATAGACTCTTAAATTCGACCATTTAAATGGTGCACTGGAATACTAATGTGTAGCTCTGTGACTTAAGGAGACAGAAGGTCAACATTGTATAAAGATCAAAGCGTAAGTGTTGAAAACCTTATTACTGCCGCGGCAGTCCTGGTTATTATTATTATTATTGTCATTATTCTTAAGAAAAGATCCAGAAACCTTGTTATAGATGTTTCTAACCTTCGGCCAGGAAGATATTCATAGAGGGACTAATGCGAGTTAATGGCCAAGCGCGAGATGAATTTAGACAAATGAATGAGCTACAATCCCAATGCAAATTTGCGTTTTCATCGACCGCACGTTAAAATAGTCGGATGTCCGGTTTTCGATCATGTTTCAGCAACTGAAGTGTTCTCTTTTCTGATTTTTTTAAGACAGCTCGAAAAAATTTCTAAATTTGAAATAATTGTTTATTTTGACTTTAAAAACGTTATAAGAGTACAAAAGTCCACAATTATTTTGTTTATAAGGTCATATCAGCGATTCGATACTCTGTGAAAATGTATGGCGATGCCTGTTACGAATGTCACAAGTTACGGAGATCAGACTATACCACTTTTATATAAAATTTGAGTTTATTTCAAAATCCACGCAATTGCTATTTTCAGATTCTATTGATTGTAAAAATGGCTACTTAGGTTAAATTATAAAGGTGGCTACAATAAAATGTGCGACGTGAGGCTCTTAATGTTGCAGGCTAGTTTCCAGACTAGAATTTATTTTTTTAAAAACATTCGGAATAGCATAAACAGGAAAAAAGCATGTTGATAGCATTTACTTATTATTGCTGTGAGATATTGTTACATATATTGCACAAATAAAAACTGACCCTCCATTGAAAATTAAACTACGTCAAATAATAGCGTTACGAAGTTAAAAGGTTGAATGCGACAGAATTCAAATTTGAACTGAAAACAAAGTTTACAAATTTCTTAGCATGTGTCGTTGTCTGTCCGTCAGTAAGGTCGGTTCCTCACAAATACAGCGATTATTTTGACGCGGACTCGCGGAGTACTGTTCACTTTCATCAGTGAGCTGGCAAGAAACAATGCGACAATGAATTTCGCACAATTCAGCATATTTCAATATGTTATTATACTGCTCTTATGTCTTGCACGGTCTGTTTGGTATATATTTTTCAACAGAATGAAACTTAAATCTGTCGTTAGTAAACCAGAATTCACTATCATACAGTAATGGTTTATCAACAGTGGCATTACGACATCACTTATATTATAACAATCAAAACAGGGACCATTTTCCTGGAATGACTGGCTGATAATCCCACCTGTAGCCTTGACGTCTCTGACTTCAACCATCTCAGCTTCGGCCTCCTTGCCCAGTGTGAACTTCTCGTAGAAGAAGTCAGAGCAAGATGCCAGCACCAGTTTGTGGGCCAGGTATGTCTTCGTCTCCGCCACCACTACCACGTCAGTCATCTGTTTCTGCTTCCACAGCGTCTCCAGGCCCGACAGGATGCACTCCCCGATGTGGGGCAGGGTCTTTAGACTCTTGGGGTCATCAGGGCGGATGAGAGACCGCCGGCGGAAAAGGATTCCGCGGTATCCGGTCTTAGATCCGCATTGCTTTAAGCCGGATGGTCGGCTCGTCATGTCTTCGCTGTCCTCATTCGCGTCGTCTTGGTTCGATTGTCGTGACGTCATAAAGGGAATACGTCAAAGATGGTTTAATTAATTCTTGATGGGATTCGGGATTTTTCATGGATTCGCGCCGTTTTCCGCGATATGACATGCATATACGAGCCTCCAAATATGATCTTATGATCGATCATGTAATAAAGAATTAGTATTTACATTTCTCTTATATATATACAATCAATATCTATTCATAACTAAAGTTTTTATACAAAATATTTGAAATGTTTAAAAGGACATGATCAAGGCAGTAGTAGTACAATCGATCCGTGTTGTAAAACGTTTGCTATTGTTATTTTTTGCAATCATTGTAGGTCTATTCAATATATGAATGGACCTTTGAATAGGCCTTTTCTTCTTAAACCAAATGAAAGCATAACGCCATACCTGGTAAAGTACAAATGTTTCTCAATGATTTGTTATGAAGGAACTGCCAATATCCAACGGATTTGAATTACAAAGCTCCGCATAGTCAAATAAAAAAAGGAGCCTATGCTCCGTCTCAAGATTTACTAAAGTCATCGTAACGAACTCAATGAGAATACCTAAGTTTACCAGCGTGAAAGAAGGAAGAGAGCTTGTGATACCGCTGAACTAGGCAGAGGATGGCGCTCACACTAGTTGCAGTGAGTTTTACCCCTGACCTTCCAATCTACAATAAATCATTCAGGGGCTGGTCCTCGTGAAACACAGCTGATGGAATTCGCAACTGAGGAATCCCTCACCACAGCCACGTTGATATAAGGCGTAATTTCATTAATGATAATGTAAACAATTCCCTAATGCATCCCTAAGCTGTGGTGGGATGTATACAGAGGAATTTGTTTCGAAAAGCTGACAGTTTTAATACCAGTTGGTGTCCATCGCCCTGAATAATACATTGCTATCCAGTGTTTTGATCTTTGATATTTTCTTCTCATGCTAATATAAATCTTTTATCAGAACCATACTGAAATAAATGTCCAACCGATCATTAACCTTTTCAGGATAACATTAACCGTCTTTGTAATTCCAGCCGTGGCAGTAAAGCGAGATATCCGTGGACCATGATGGGAACTTCGGAGAAGATATTTTGATTAAATGCATACCAAAGAGGTTTTCCTTTTATTGAAAAAAACACAAAGGTCAAAAGCTAGCTTGACCGTTTGTCTCACGATAGACAAACGAGTTGAAAATGTTACATTATATCAAAACGTCACTTTCTACTATGAGTCAATTTCCGTGTTGTTATGAAGCATAGATAGCCTTTGTTGTTTGAATGCTTTCAAAACCACGCTATACTGTTGGCTCTTTTATATCAATTCCGTTATAAGGGAATATCTAACAGAGTTGACAAGGCATTGCTTTCAGGCAGAGCGATTCGTACGATTTGTTGTCGGTTATGGAAAGGTTAAACGTCAGCTAGTGACGGGTGTGATTAATTGCACGTGTTGATAACACGATGGTTGTCTCGGGTTTGTATCAAAATACTTACAAACACTGCTATAATCGTGAAATTGACACTAATATCGACTCGAAAGACAGCAACGACACGATTTGCTTTGTGTTGACAGACGCTCTCACGAACGACATGGATAAATACTTTTTACAATACCAATGACTATGATCGATCTTAAATTGATTGAACACGAAGTGCGTTACATTGATATCCTTAATTCTGCCCTATTTGACTTCTGTATGTTGTAATGTAAATGTCACAATACTTTATAGGGGATGTGTCCCTTTGAACTTCAATTTTAGAATTAATTAAACGTTTAGAATTATATACTTCTAAGTACCCTTTTACTTGAAATCAAAACCAGGTAGCTGAATATTTATAAACTAAATGCTTTCGGAGCGGATTTTAATTAAAAGAATCATATTTGTACTGTGTAACTTATTTGATTAGAAAGTCAATATGCTTTTGACAGATGCTTATCGTTGCTTGACAGAAATCAAATGAACGTATTTAGGAAATAGAGGTTTTTACCCGAGGCAGTGTGTCATATGACTTTTACGAAACGAGTGTGAATTATTGTTTTACCCGAGCGAGAGCGAGGGTTATACACAAATTCGCACGAGTTTCATAAGAGTCATATGACACACTTCCAAGGGTAATAATTTCTTTATTACCGATTCTATTCAATTAACAATGCACTGAAATATAAAGAAGACGCGACGGCCTGCTTCCTTTGCGGCGGCCCGCTAGTGTGACGTCACGAACAATGGTTTTATGACGTCAAAGACGATGTAATACGGTAACTCGCGCTGAAACAATCGTTGCTAGGCAAAAGTGATATGTGCACATGTGCTCATATTGAAAATATGTCACCGCTTATGAATAACCATATGGGTAATAAATAGAGGATATTTGACATTTCTCGTCGAATACCATGAATATCTCATCGAGTGAAGTAGAAATTTATATTTTCACGCGTGGCGTAGCCACGAGTGTAAATATATGATTTTCTACTTCACGAGATGAGATATTCATGGTATTCGACGAGAAATGTCAAATGTTCTATTTATTATGTTTCCAAAAACCCCGTAAATGACCCTAACTATATGAATGGAGAAGCTAAAACGCTTCGCCAGGGCGGCGGTTGCATGACGTCATTCAATTGTTTCATGACGTCACAGACGACGTCATATGATTGTTGCATCATTTCACGGAGTAGAATACCATTATTATTTCACTCAGTGAAAATACGGGTTTTATTTTCACCGGTAAATGGCATATTTCACCATTCGAAATATAATAAAGGATTGTATTAGCAAAACAAAACAACAACAAAAAGCAGAACCAAATCAAGTGAGTCAGTCATTTTTCACGAGCAAAGAAAAAATGAAACAAAAATCAATACAGCATGTGACCATAATAATGGCATTTAAATCAGACACCTAAGACCAATCTGGATATTCGGTCCAAAAATGAAAAGGATTTTTAACTTGAAAGTTGTAGAAATTATTTGTGGGTGCTGTACTTCTACAGCGCAATAACATTTAGTGTGTGTGATCAGTGTAAGTCCTCAATACGTTTGAACTGGTTACATGTTAGCCGTGCATATTTTCAGTTTAATGAGAAAGTTTCTTGTTTCATGGTATAAATTGATATGTTTAGCTATAGTGAATAACCTTCAATTACACAACAACAAAATTACACACAATTATAACATTTACCCAATGGCAAACACTTAATAAGTTAATATAGTTCAAGTCTTTTGAAGTCTTCCCTGAGATAGTACATGAACATTGAAAAATTGGAATGTAAATAAATATAATGGTTGATAAATCTCTAGCTCCCACTAAGAATAACAAGGTTACATCGCCCTCTCACATTGAAATTGTTATATAAGTTTCTACATCGAATATAATAAATGGGTTTTTCTTTTAAGTTAATCTCATGAAAATGAAGAAGTATATTGAAGTAATAATCAAAAGTTTGTTACAAATGAATTATTTCCTCAAACATATACGCGCGCACAGTCACGATAGCATAAGCACGTTGAGAATGTGGCAGTACTATATATTCGGATGGTTACAGCTGCAATGGTGAATACTTTAGCAATATTACAAGGTAACTTACATAAAACTTCCTGGTTGTGACATCCATAATATATTTATGTTTTGTAAATATCTCATAAACTAATAAAAAGCGATCTCTAAAATGTAAGTTAGGTTTATGAGAGAAATATTCAGTAGCGGCGAGCTGTGCGTTGTCGACGATGCAAATCAATCTCAACAAATTTAGATCGACAGTTTTACATTAGTTTATTACAATCGATCTAACATTTGCCTGTATCATTGACGTTTAGAAACTACATAGATACAACTCAGCAATCGGATTATTCATCGAGATGCTAATTTTGGTCGCTCGCTGCTTTCCGAATGAAGCTGAATTCCATGCACATCAACGGTGCCTAACGATGTTCGAAGTTTCGAGAAGGTTCAGGCGAGTTGAGGCATCAGTTTTGATAGACATAGTTGAACGGAACGGTCTTTGTTATTGGTTGATATTAAATCAACAGTATTTTCTAATACTAAAAAAACTGTTGATGTGAATTAGTTTAGATTGAAATGCTAATATAAACTACTATATGTTACAGCCATCCTGAAGACATTTGTAGGCGCGTCGTAAATATTTTACGAAAGCTTCTTTAGATGTCGTTGGTTCCTTTAGAAGTTGGGTGAACTTGACTTGCTTTGCTTAGGGGGTTTTGACATAGGTTGATAAAGTTGTCGCTTTGACATATTAGATACAGCCGAAGATATTTAAAAACCATCCTACACACATTACTGTCGAATACAGTTCGCTTGCACGCGTCAAGTACAAACGAAGCAGCATGTAAATATGAATAGCGTGTAATTAATTTATTCTTGTTTATGATACTCTTTGAAAAACAAAGACAGAAACTTTATTATTAATTAGGCGTAAAAATATTATCTATTTTGAAAAAGGAAATTCATTCCATATGTTACATGTATTTAACAAATCTTTATTAGAAAAATGTCTGGATTTGAAATTTTCCGTTTTCCGAAGGCTCTATTCAGCAAAGTCAATATATGAGAAAAGGGATAATGAAGGTTGGCCTCATATTTATGGGTTGGGTCTTATTCGTATGTTTGCTAAACTTAGAAAAGCAGAATAGTATGACTGCTAAAATTATAAACTCACGGGGAAAAGAAACGGTACCACTTTAGATTTATAATTACGAACAAAATCAAACTCAGATTCGAACTCAATCGCAATGATTGTTTCATATTGAACTGTGGTATCAAACGGATGCGTTCCCCAAATTTTGTCAAATTACGGTGTTCGAATCACCTTTTTAATGCAAAGCAAAATAGTCCCATGCCCGATGGGTATGAAACCAATGCGAATTGGTTGACAGACACCGACTTTGTAAACAGAAACCTTGAAGAATGACAAGATTGACTTCACAACAACATGAGCGAGCAATCGGGATGATTGAAATGGGAGCCACCAACACCCATGTTGCAAGAACGCTTGGCTGTCACCGTACAACTGTCACAAGCCTAATGCAACGTTAAATTGTCATTCGGGACAGACTTAAGACAGACCAAGACCGCTTCATGACAAAAACGTCATCGGCGTTGAATGCCTGGGTCACCGGGTAAGCAGACGCACAGTGGCCAGACGTCTAAGGTCCCATGGCATCGTGGCTTAGCCTACAGACTGTTCCGGGGACAGCTGTTGTCAGCCGGACATCGCCAACGAAGACTGATATTTTTAAGTTTGCAGCGACGTCAATTCTGTCTCTTCAAAGCAGTTGGAAGACTACGCGTTTACCGCCGTCAGGGAGAGAGAACAGCTACGGAAGAGGAAGTGTCATGGTTAGAGAAGGCCGCTGGTTATCATGGTTAAATGGAAATCTAACGGCTCAGCGTTACGTCGATGACATTCTCCATCCCATCGCCTGTCCCTTTCTTCGAAAACAGGCACAAGGTGTGATCTTTAAAATAGACAATGCCCGATCGCACACAGCTCGAGTTACTCAGAACTTCCTTGCTGACAACAACAACAACGACGTTTTGCGGTGGCCAGCATGCTCGTCTGAAATGTCACAGATCGAACATCTTTCGGTTATGAGTGAGTAGATGAGAAGGGGTTTAACTTGGTTTTTTTAAAACAACATATCAGTTAGTAAATACTTGGGTCGGTTATGAGATGTTCAATATGTAATTTACCAAGAAATGGACTTGTAAAACTTTGAAATTTCAACAAGAACGAGTTATAAGATATTTAAATGGTATAAGTGGGATTCCAACCCGGGTCCTCTCTCTTGCCAAGCAACGCCTCTACCACTTAAGCTAACGAGCTCTATGTTAGATGAGGTAGTTTTTGTTGTGTCATATCTGAACTGATTTTTCCTCTATATATTTATAGGTAATAGGTTTTGTATATATTTGATGTAAAGGATCTAGTTTTAAAATTAAAAGCAGGCGTATATCGTAAATATACCTTTTGACTCGTTCGGTCAGAATACATCAACCCGCAAAGTGTTAAAGTACAACCTTTATGAATTCATTGAATTTAAATACATAAGTTAAAAACTATTTAAGGAATTTTCCGCGGGAGTGTAAGCTAAATAATGACCCGGTGCCGATTGGTTATGGCAATAAACTTGGCTCGGGCTATGCCCTCGCGAGTTTATTTGCCATAACCAATCGGCACCGGGTCATTATTTACTACATGCACGTTATTGATGTGAAATGTTTTCAACACCCTGAAACTGGATTTCCCTGCACCGGGATCAGTCATGACAGTGAACTTGGACTGTACGACCCCCAGGCCAATATCGCACACTGTGCCGTTGATACCGGAAGCTGATTTGTTGCATTTTTTGTGAATATGATATCGTCACATGTTTTTGTAGAATAAACTTTTTTTTTAAATCTCACTTTTGTATTTATTCTGCACTCTAGATTTAAATACATTGTAGCGTTTCTTTTGCCCGTGAGTATATTAGGTCTATTGGTTCGGTTTAAACATATTTTTTGACAAAAATGGTCAAATGGAATAGGCATAAGTGAACATACTTACTAGGCCTTTTCCTATATATAATTGTTTATTGTAAATATGTAATAGCGATTAACTACACACAGCTTTTACAAATAGGATATGTGCAAGATATGTAAAGTGCAGTATTTTAAGATGTACGAAATATTATATTTATATAACAATTAAAGTTTAATATGTCACAGAAATAATGACCTTTATAGACATGAATATACAAGATTGTATAACACATATACAATATATAGATTATATCATACTCTTAAAGCATGAGATTTTGAAGATACGTGTAATATATATTGGCAAATTATATGTTATATATGGCAAATACATAATACCTGAAATTGGAGATTACATAAATCTATTAGTTTGATGTTGTACATGCTTGAATAGTAACACATTGATTTAATTAAAAATCATTACCTTTCAAAATGCTTTCAGTTGCGAGATACAAACCATGATTTTAAAATTGAGGACATAAGATTTGTCTTTTGATATACTGCATGTATACCAGATTTGTAAGTTTTCGATATTTTTATCAAGTGTGTGAACATAAATGAAACTATGAGAAATCTAGTTAAAACTAGCTGTAATGTTATACGCTTCTTTGTCTGTGCAATGGGGGTTATTACAGCTAGTTTTAACTAGATTGAACCACCGGTGGCGTTTTTAATTTTCAACTTTCTGAATAACAGCTTCCTATATCTTCAAAAAACAAAACTAAATTATAAACAAGGAAATTTTCAAAGAGACACTCCGTTTTATTTTGTTAGATTTTTCATGTCATAGCCTATTATTTAACTTTGATCAATAGGTGTCTAAAAACAACACATACTGTTATATCGATTCCAAAAAAATAATCACTAGCTTATAGTATTAAAAAAAGGAATGAATGCACATACTGTTTATGTAAGTGAAACACTTTTAACTCCAAACTTCTCTGTAGTCCACAGAAGCGTTTGAATTAATGGCGCGCTGGCAACGATAAATTTTCCATCAACATCGGGACTTTTTATTTTCATATTAACGTCCATTTAGTGTGTGAAGCATTTAATGATTTTTTTGTAACAGGGAAACCGATTGACGTAATGACATTGATAACGATGACTCCAGCAACTCAAGGAGTGTTGCAAGCAAATTATTTTTCATTAAATGTTAACAAATGTAGAATGTAAAACAAAAAGAAAAATATCTTGATATTTTGTCAATTCAACATTTGTAGGAGAATGCTTGTTTTCTTATTAATGACCCTCGCTAACAGAGATACTATACTATATTTACACGCAGTTTGTGGATCTCTGTTAGAAGGGGCCAAAGCATTTTCCTTGTATATCTTCCCATGGTGGGTTGCAGAATTTTCGAGTTATTTCCCTTCGCTTTGCAATTGGAATTTTCGAGATAAAAGTCATATATCACAGCTCCGAATGCTAGACTGGGCGACTCTCTCGCAAACTGGGTTTTAACTGTGACAAGCCCCATAACAAACGCGATCCTAGCGCAGCGCGGAATATTCCCATTACCATTACATTGCGTACAAAAGCATGAATGGAAATGTTGTAAACCAGTTGCGATATTGCATGTGTTCACCTTGAAATCCATTCCCCCAAGGTTTATTTCATGCTTTAAACAGTGGCATGGTCATGTGCGAAGCCATTTGCATTTAGAATGATCTCGGTGAGCATTTTTATTCTTTTTGGGTGATTACTAAGAATCTTTTTATTCAATAGTTACTAGTAAATATAGTTTTCAATAAAAAAAAAATTCAAATATCCTTTTATTCTGGATTTAGATATCCTCATATTTTGAGCAGAATCCTGAATCACATTTGTAAACATGAATTCTTATACTATTTAGTATTTAAATAAGTCAGTTTTGTAGTTTTGTACAAGTAAGATTAGACCTGTCATACCGATACAACATCAAAATATGTTACATTGTTAATCCCCTGGTTAAGATACTGCAGTGTTTTATTTATACGCCAGTATCAAACTTGTATAATCCCAGCAGACATCCGACGTCATTTCGACGTTGAAATTTGGTAGATTTCAGGTCAGGACGTTGATCAACCAATTTTTTACATCAGAACAACAATAGTTTTCTGTCGTCGAAATTTGAATGTTTTTGACGTTGTTTCAACTTCATAAGAACAACTTAAAAACGACAATTGAATACTTTTAAAACATTTTTATTATTATTATTAACCTGAAATAAGTTATGGATTGTTTTAAAGAACAAAACAAAAGTAGGTAGTTCGGAGTTGTAATGCGCATATCCTATTGTCAGAGAAAACTTGATCTTGATGACGTCATCTAATGATATGCAATACTCTCCCACACGTGCATATGTGCTTTCTTGTGCGCTGGTCGAATATTTGTCGTATGCATTTAGGGTGAATACTGTAAATCATCTAAATGAATATCAAAAGTGTTGAAATCCACCCATTCCGCATCTGTTGGCTCTGAACACAGCAATCACACAATTTTACGTGACACATTGGATTGAGGGTCAGGGTAACTTTAGGGGGATATAATTTAGAAAATGTTGTATCACACGATCATGATGTGTCCTATTAAGAGCAACACAAACTAGCGACAGCATTAATAATGTTTTGTTTTTTCTTTGAAGAAATATTATGGGATAGGGACCAACAATTTTTTAACAATGCACAGCGAGTCAGTTGATCAATAAAAGTCCGGGAGTCGTCGTAAAATATCTCATTTCATTTATTCAAGTTTATGTATGATGGCCAAATTGGTATCAAATGTTAAATAGTCTTTAGCACTGTGCGCTTAAACATTGTTCTGTGGTTTCCTTCTGCGATGTCTTTGCAATCTTAAGAGTAGCACAAGAAAGATAGAACTTGCCATTAATGGTAACATTGTTAATGATAACTTAATTAATTTGCTTGTCTGTATACATATATATATATGTGTGTGTGTGTATGTGTAATGGTACCAAAGATAAGCTCAAAATATTCATAATTTACACAAACAGATAGACCTTTTCTTTGTCCAGACTTTTGCAGAAAGAAATCGAAAATGGATAGTTGTGTTGTTTTAGCTACGTTTTTGATATGCTGATACCACTATTGTAATTGGGCATGGTTGACTAAAATATTTTTTTCATATAGAAGAAAAATACTAGAAATTTACACTTGTGCTTGAGTTATTTGCATACGAACCCTAATTTAAACAAAAGAACAGCTTTTTATCGTATGCATGATAAATTGCTTAAATATTTTGTTAAAAGTGGTTATTTTACGAATGCTTCCCGTTACAACTGTTTGATGTTAAAACAGTTTAACACTTTAAAATGACTGCTCCCTCTCATATTCAGGGGAGGTAAGTCCCTTCGTGTCCGACACATATTTGAATATGCAGATAAGGGTCAACTAATATAGAGGTAGGGCTAAGCTCTTGTCCGAAGATCAAAACAACAGCTAACAGTAAATGCGTTTTCGGGCAATAAAGTCCGTTTCCCGTACGAATTTTGAGGAAAACAGTTAGCTGTCTTCCGATGAGTTGTTTTTTTTATCAGGAAAGAGTAAAAGAATTAGGTTTCTATGGTTTTCTGTTTTTGATCCCGACTGCCTAACAAAAGCTAAAAACATGAACAGATATCATTGACATTTAAAAGGGTTATTGATATTGGATTTAGATAAATAAACGTCCATTCCTTTCAATTTCACAATAGAGGGAGGTCACTGTGAAAGGTTTTACAAAGGATAAAAAAAGTGTTGTCAAACAATAGGTTGAGGGTCCTTATGAATGTAAGGTATTAGACTAATATTCAATGTGTTAAGTCAAGCATGGTTATCTCACTTATCTATTGTATTGGCATAATTGTCTAACACCATTGAAGGTATGATATATCTTTTGATCGTATATTTGTTATTCAAGAGGTCAGAACATTTTCTATTCAACTTTTCAAAAAATAGTTGAGTGTTCATTTTTTTTTAAGATTTGATTATTAATGTTTCAAATAATCTTTTTCTTTTTGTAAATAAGATAACTTCTTTTTTGTGGGTTAAAGCCTATTTCAGTTATTTTGTATTGAAGAAATGCTATTATCAAAGCATGTAATCATCAAAGTGTGTTATTTCCTAAGGTGCAAACTGTATATTCACCAGCGGTAGTTAGTTTTGATAGTCTGTAAAGCTAGATGGGCTTCTTGCGTGACATGGCGTCCGGCCGGCCCTTTGTCCATCCGGTTGTCTAGTCGTCCATCTGTAAACTTTTCACTACTGAAACTTCTTCTTCAGAACTAATTGCTTAGGAAATCAGAAATCTTGTGGAGAGACTCCTTAGCTGATAGGGATTCTAATTTATAGATTTGGTTACCCTGTGACCATTAATAAGGGCCCTAGGGACAACACCCTTAAACCTATTTTCAACCTCTTTTCGAGAAGCAAAATGCCTAGAGAGTTAAAACCTTAGCTCATGGGGAATAAGATATATAGATTTTGTGATTCAGTGACCCTTAAATGATTACTCTGTAACAATTTGTAAAATAGATTATAAATAGCTTGATGAGCTACAGAGCCAATGGCTCTATTTTTATTGATGTGTCAGAGAACAGAATGATGGACGTAGACCGACTCCAGCAGCGCCTAGGGGGATGTGGCTGCTACCAGCTGCTTGTGTACACCCTCCTGAGTCTTGTGTATATGAGAGGGGCATGGCACACCTTCGGCGGTATGTTCCTTGGGGCAAAACCCTCCTTTACATGCCAATGGCCAGCCAATCAGACAACAGAGAATTTGACATCACTAAATGGAGAATGCCAGAGAAAAGTAATAGGGACTGGAAACAAGACTGATGTGATACACTGTCAAGAGTGGAACTACAGTACGGAGCTGTACACATCCACCATTGTATCAGAGGTTAGTAGTTTAGAAATTTCATACCAAATGTGATGTTGATCAGCTAAAGAAGTGGTGGGCTTTATGTTTTTGGTTTGTCAAATTTTCTGCAATGTGTCATCACAAAATAAAATTTCAGCTTTACACTTTGAAATAAGGAAAGTAGGAAAGATATAGCCTTCTTAATCTCATTTCAATAATGATGAAAAAAATTAGTACTTTCAAAACACTTGAAGTGTCCCATTTAGATGAATATTCATGATTAACTTGCAGTGGAACATAGTGTGTGACGAGGACTACATGGTAGATCTCTCCACCACTATCTACATGATCGGTACTGCAGCAGGAGCTGTTCTCATCACCCCTCTGTCTGACAGATTTGGTCGCAAACCTCTCTTGCTTATCTGTCTCATCATCCAAGCAGCCTTCGGGGTGGGCGTGGCATTTGTACACAGCTACATCCTCTTCACCCTCATGCGCTGTTTCATTGGCTTCCTCAATATGGTAGGTGAAATAATTCATGTCAGTCTGATTAAAATCGAGATTCGAACTCTATCTGTCTAGGCTTTCCTCTCCACAGCGGTCTGAAGGCAGCCTCACTGCTCGCACGTGCTGACACCAGTTTAACGCAGACGAAACCTAGTCAATAGCAAACCAATCACATCATTGCGTTTAAAATAAAGATAGCGGCGATCAAGGTTAACGAATGGTAAACGGGAGTTACTTGCCCCTAGCTACTGATATCGAATGCTTTTGCCGCACGCATTGTGATTGGTTAGCTTAGTTTACACAAGAACGTGCGCTACAGTAGGGTGCGGTCAGACCTAGTAGAGAGGATAGCCGAGACAGATAGAGTTCGAATCTCGATAGACCCAATATTTTGAAACTTTTATTCCTCGGAACACGGTCAATTTTAATCAGACTGTAATTCATGTCAATAAGTATGTTCTTGATTTCTGAAATAACTTCAAAAACACTTTCAGGTTTTGTCCTTGATCTTTGGAGGTCGTTTGTGCACAGCCAATTTGGTGCATCAGAGAAAGCATGTTTCCAAAGCACTGTTCTTTATAAAATTTGGTGACCACATTGCTAACAAATCTAAAGGGTTGTAAATAATCTTTAAAAACTAATCATTGGAAGCTATGAAACTATAATAACTTTTGAAGATGGCCTAATTCCTTTGTTTTCTTTTTAATTTAGGGAATATCGCTGTGTGCCTTTGTGACAATTACAGAACTGTTCCCATCCTGTCACCGAACTCTGCCCTCCATTGCGGTGATGTTGTTCTGGGGCCTGGGTGTGATGTTGCTGTCATTGTTTGCCTACTGTGTGAGAGACTGGAGACACCTTGAGATCCTCATCTCCCTGCCCAACCTCCTCACTCTCGCCTATATCTGGTTTGTGTCTTTCTAATTGGTGATTGGCAGTTTATTGGATTACCTCTAAATGCCATATAAGTGAAATACTTATGAAAGTGGCGTTAAACCCCAAATCACCTCATCTCACCTCTACCACAGTCTTGTTAATTTCAACCTATTCTAAGTTTTAATTAACTGGAATTAACACTTTGTTTTAACAAAAATATGTATATTTTTATGTATTCACCGGATTTAAGTAACCAGGTTATTGCGGCGTTACAGGGAAATCCTAATTGAATATTTCTCGCCAGCTGACTCAAGGCTGCTCAGTAGGTTGCTGTGACATTTAAGGGAAATCCCCATCAAATATTTCTCACCAACTGACTCAAGCCTTGCCATTGATTTCTTTGAGTGGCATTTAGAAGTTGGAAATCAGATAAGAGACTAATATATGGATGACAACTTCTTTATTCTTAGAATGCGACGTTTCGACACAGCTAGCTTCTTGTGTCTAAGTCAAGCAATGATGAAGGGATAGAGGGTGTTACATTTATATCATGGTAAACAATGTAATTAACAGATGCAATTAACAAGAAAAATAATTGTGATAGAGACAATGAAAACAAGTTTACAGGAGAAAGGAGTGGGGAGAACAAAAATGTTAAAAAAACGTCTTAAAAGAGACTCCTGCAATAAAAAAAGCATTCCAATATCTTCCTGTGGTCAAATGGTTTGAGCCAGGTTAGTTGCCTAATGTCGAGTCAGAGATGCTGGATCAACACTTTCAGCACTTTCAAGCTCAACGCTTAACCACACAGCCAAGAAGATACAACCCCTGCCCTCTCCTCCCTGGAGAAAATGGTTTACAGCTTCCTTCCCCCAGGGAGGCCTGCCTTAAATGCACTACGAAGTAGTTATTGTGTTATGGATAATGAAAATTGTATGTTTTGGTCTCCATTGGTCCAGAGCCCTCAATTATCCCTGCTAGTTTCTTTACTCTTAGTATCCTTCAAAATTTTCCAGAACATACAACCAAGCTTCTGTGTTATTTCAAACTCATCAAATCTAAAAAAGACTACCTCATGCAAAATTACTGGATAACAGTATGTTTGTAAGTCCATTATCTCCTATTCTCTCTACTTAGATAGTAATATTTCAAAACTATTATAAGTGTATGATAATTAACGATGAAAAATATTTTTTAAATGTACTGTTTGTAAACATATCCCACTGTACTTCCAGGCTGCTGCCCGAGTCCCTGCCCTGGCTTCTGTCTAAGGAAAAGTTGAGTGAAGCAAAGAAAGTTGTTCAGTATGCTGTGAAGCTGAACAAACTACGAGATTCCCCGGAAGACCTGATGAGGAGTTGTAACCCTGAAGATGTGGAGAGAGAGCAACATCTAGCTGGGAGTCCACTCCATGCACCTCAAACAATTGGGTACACATCACTTGGGGGATTTTTGAAAAGCTCAACTGATCATTTATTCCTTGATCTTTCAGATAAGTGACATCCCGAATAAACTTGTTTAAGAACTATACAAGTCACTAACCAATAACAGCATTGAAGTAGCAAATGTATCATACTGAGGTATTGTGACGATGATATTTGGGTTCCAAAGGTCAGTTAAAACCAAATGTTGATACCAATCTAATGAAGTTGATGACATTTCGTGTCTTTACACATGGTGTATGTATCTGACAGGGAGAAGGAGTCAAGAGGAGTAAAGATGTCTGGAGAGACCAGTCGCTTCCTTGCCAATGAACAAACCGATTATGTGGCCCCAAAGTCAACCCCCGGAGCTCTAGATCTGGTGCGCACTCCTAAGATCAGGCTCTACGCTATCATTATGTGGTTCCTCTTGTGAGTATTTCTTACAGCTTTTTCATCACTTCATTATAGATTCCTTGAGTTTGAGTTATGGTCTGCAGCAAAGATTTCCACATTTTTGTTGGTTTATAACTCATGGTTTGTACAGCTTTTGTTGCCCAGATTGATAATTATGAGTTACAAAAAAGGCCTGTTCAATAAATGATATACCTCAAAAGTTGCTAGTCCATTATAACAAAAATGCAAAACACATTTGGGGAAATTTATGAAGCAAGGACAAACCAGTTCTTCTGGCAAATTGCATGTCCAAAGAAGAGGGTTCATAGTATTTTTGATACATGTATATAGGTCAGTAATGAATCTAATTTATCCCAAAATGATTTAATCAATCTGAATTGGTTTATGTTTCAGCTTTGTGAATAGTTTAAGTTATTTTGGAATATCTTTCAATACTCCAAATCTCCATGGCGACCCTTTCCTGAATTTATTCCTGATGGGAGCAGTGGAAATCCCTGCATACCTTATCTGCATGCTGATAAACAACTGGTGAGAGGATGCATTTTGTTTTTTGTTCAGTAGTATAAAGGTTGTATGAGTTTTTGCGTCTTAATATAAACATTATTTAAAGACAACCCAAAATGGACATGTTGATGGATAGAAGTTTGAACAAATTTGAGTTGTTCTAAAACCTGCTGTCTATCTTGCCGACTGTTTCCTCATCCTTTCAGTCCCTTTTCTTCCTGATCTGTTCACTCTCTTTTGGGTGATTTTCATCCACGTGTATAATAACTGAAATATTGTTGAAAACATGTACATGGTTCGCACGGGCCTGGAAAAGTACTTGAATTTTGTTTTGATACTGGAAAAGTACTTGAATTTACAATGCTTTCTAAATGTCCTGAAAAAGTATTGTATTGCGGTTATTTTCTTGAAATTTTCAAAATTGTACTGGAATTTCTCGTGACATCGATCACAATCTAAAACACGAAATTCTCGTCGTCCTACAAACTGCGCAAATTGATAGAAATCGGAATGAAACGAAACCAGTCTATGAGCTTCCAATCATTCCAACAAAATCGGTAATTTCCGCTTCTCAATATCGATTGCATTCGGGAAATTCTGTGTCGCAATGCGTAACTTTGGATATTGGCGGCATCGAACAAAGTTTTGTCACTTGACCTCGTGGATTTCAGTTATGAGTGGCAAGCGTGGTTTGTGCGTTTTGCTGCTTTTAGTTGGGTAAAGCCATCTGGTGACAAGAGAATGGCTTTCTGCACACGATGCAATCGTAGGCTACCTATGACATTTCAAATATGGGAGAGAGCGAGCTGCGAAATCGAAAGTAGCCTAATTACGTCTACAAGTCCAACTATTTCAAATTTCTTTGTGAAGAAAGAAGATAGTGTCGATGTTGGTGATAAAAATGTGATAGGAAGTTTTATTAATATAATTAGTATGCATAATTCTGAGAATATTTGTTCTTGAAAAATGGTAAACTGTCCTTGAAAAGTACTGGAATTTTATTCTGTTTTGGCTGTATGAACCATGATGTAAATGTCAACTCGTTCACTACAATTTTAAAAGTATAATTAATGCACAGACACTGCATATCTCTCAATATTACTAACTACCAACACTGAGGTTATCCATGATTTGGTTATTTAGGAATATGTCTGTTTTAAGGCTAACAACTCAAACCTGTGTAGTGGGAAAAAGGCAGTGATTTCATTGTTACACTGTTCATATCAATGACATTTCTAATCATTATTTTGCAACTGGTCATTTGTTTGATTGTTTTACTACAGATTGAACCATGTAAACTTATTGAAACTTCTATGATACTATGTGAAACAACTATGTATTATATACAGCTGTTCACCACAAAAATGTCTTATGTTTATACCGTGTATGTCTCCCTTGACTACTTGAATAAGCGTTTGAAACCAATGAATAATACTTCAGGGGAGGAAGACGTGTCCCTGTGTGCGTCTTCTTGTTGATATGTGGAGTATCCAGCATAGCTGCATTATTTGTGCCAGAAAGTGAGTACACAATTCTTTCATGTATCTATATTCTGTCAATCATTGGTAATCTGTCAATCATTGGTAAATCCACTATCAAGTAACTGTCAATGAGCAAGTGGAGTTGCTACCTGATTTTGATTAATATTTAGTGTCCTGCTGTTTGGATCCATGTACAAAATGACATGTAATTTCTCCATTTCCTTCTATTCTAATGATATTTGTTACCTGAACATGTTGTCAAACCATTCTCAGTCGTAAGATTACAGAAATTGTTACTGAACAATAAGTAAAACGGAACAACTTGGTATTGGCCATTGGTAAACTTACCTTTAGAATAATCATTGACCAAAAGGTAAATTGAAATTGAATTTTGTTGAGTTATTTCACGTTGGTTACACATGTTACAAATGTTACACATGTTTCAGATCTTTCAGCCATCAAGATAACTCTTGTTATGATAGGCAAGTTTGGGATCACCGGTTCCTACTCGACTATCTACCTCCTTGCTGCAGAGATCTTCCCAACTTCAGTCAGGTACTTCTCTTAATCATGTTAATTCTGGTAATCAGTGTATATCATCTTTGATTGAAGATTTTACCATCAGTTTTGAGAGAGTTTTTGCATAGAGTTACATCCATTCTAACTTTGTTTCTCTAAGGAAATGTTTGAAGTTGAAGTTAATGAAAAAATCGAATTTACATAATTGTATTAAAAGCTGCATTGTTTAAAACGCTTTAGTATTTTTTTTTCAAATGTCTGTTTCAAGGAATCAAGCAGTTGGCATCGCATCATTCTTTGAAAACATTGGCAGTATATCGGCACCTTTCATAGTCTTCTCAGTGAGAATGTTTCTTTTTTGTTCTTTTGTTCTATTATTCATTATTCACTTTTATTTAATTCTAATTCATCTGTATCTTGAGGCAAATTCACATCTAGTAAACATACATGTATTTCTGAATTCAGATTAAAGATTAAGGTTTATCTTTTTCTGCTTTTGTCTTTTAATTTCGACATGTTTAAGGTTCAATTAATTGAAACAACTTAGGCTCAGTATGTACCAAGTTTGTCTCAAAACTCTGTATAATGTTAATAATAAATTGATAATATTTTTCAAGTTTTTCCCTCTCATTCACAGGCCAAGAAGCTACCTATTCTCCCACATGTGATGTTCGGTGTACTGACGGTGATTGCTGGAGCTCTAGTGTTACTTCTCCCAGAGACACGACACCGGCGCCTCCCTGAGACTGTGGAGGAGATCGAGAGTTGGAGGGTGTGGAGCAGCTGTGCATCTGGTCAAACCAAGAAATGATCAAATGTTCCAGGTCCAACTTTCAACTCTGATATTGTGGTCATGTTGACCTCTGTACCAACAACAGCAGTATAATCCTTTCATCCTGAAATCAGGCTTGAAATGTATCTGTGTTTGGTTTCTATGGGGTGAAGGAGAATAACATAGGTACATGGTAACTGGTATTCAATCATCCATATAGCTCCTCTCTGGTTTAAGCATTGTGAATTATGTGTATAAGAAGTAGTTCTATGCACAAACTTTGCAAATCTGTATCTTCAATTGTCTTGCCTTGTACGGAAGCTAGATCAACATTAATGACATTTTGTATGATAATTCATCATTCCGTATGTTTGTCAATATTTTCAGTGATACTGAACCTGTTTGACAGTTACAGAAAATATAGATACATTTGCAAATGAGTTTAATTTGTGGCACTGAATAAAGTTTAGAAGAGTTGTTTTTGGAAATGAGGTATAATGAACACGTCTGTATTTGAATAGCTGTGTGAGGTCCAATTTTTTAATCATACAACTGACCAAGTAGATTACCTCAGGTCTGTTATTTGGTTTATTAGGGAAACATGTTCACCCATCAGTAATAGCATAGGCAGTTTATTTTCATGTTGGTTCATAGTATTTACGTCAGAAAACATGATGATAAAGAGCAAATATCACATATCATCCAATGTAGGTAGTTAACTTACTATAATGCATTTAAGTAAATCCAAGACAGATATTTTGGTCTTGACTGCATTTCCTGTTTATTGATGGCCATGTTTACACAATGTTATGTATTTATCAATCCATCCATAAAGCATTTATTTGACAGGTATATGAGCAATAATAAACTGAAAATAAAATAGGATAAATGTAAATTTTAAATTATTTAAAATATTGATTGTAAAAATTCATATAGCAGAACTTTTCTTAACTTGTAAAAGCCAATGATGATATTACATGATATATACCAAATGGATGCACTCTATAGGGTAATATGTCTTCATAGAAATATGAAAGGCTGGTTTTGATTTTATCATTACTCAATTGTTTTAATTCACCTTAAGTGGCATTTAATTTGATACAAAAATACATTAATATTAACAATGCATTATAAACACCTTGAATTTACCTTGCCTTAACAAATCTTCAAGAATCCTTTCACATATGTTCATTCTGTTTAATTATTTATTTAGTTACATATATGGTAAATTTATACAGTAATCAGTGCTTCCACACTGTTCATTGTGAAGCTCATGTGAGGAGAGCATGAAAAAAGAATTATGCAAGTCCATGTACTGTAGGCAGGACTGGTGTGGGCAGGTACTAACTATAGATTTTCCAGTATGATGAAGATAAATAATTTATTTATTTGTATTGATAGTTAAATTATAGCTTGAATGAGGTTTGATACCAAGGTCTTTCAACTATATAGTACAAGTGTGCCAAAGACTGTGTGCATGACATGTGTTTGTTGTATTTTTGATTCACAACATTGGCATATTCACTGTTCACTCTTCATTGGATTCTCTACATTATGGCCTCCCAGTTCTTGAGTACCTCTCCAGGCAGTAATGTTAAGTTGTTAACCATATAATCTTTCTCAAGATTGCATCCTTGGTAATAAATTGTGATTGTTAAAAACTCATTAAAACTCATTAAGTGATGACAATCAAGATTCTATTTCTTATGTTAGTATATGATATTATATATTTTGTTGATGTTTCAGAATATTATGTTAAGTTTGAGAGGGAGGATAGAGAGAGTGACTTTCCTTGTGTTGTATTTGTTTAAGATACCTTGTTTGATGAAAGTAAAGAGTTGAATTTACCATCAGGTTTATCACAACTATTTCTCGAATAGTATTTTCTTTATGAAAGAAAGGTTTTATTTTTTTTAGAAATGTACTCGTCTATTTATTGTATTCCACATTGTTATATCACATGTCATGGCAGTTAAATAACAAAGGTCAACTCTTGCAATATGTTTTCTTCTAGTATTACATTTTTAAAACAAATTTCCTTTTTTGCAAATTTTTCCATTTCACATAGCATACCATGTCCTAAATAAAGACTACCCGATTGAAGAGTATCCGAGTCATTTGGTAATGAAATGAACAATGTAACTTCAACACCATTCAAAACATCCATTTCAAAAGCTCTATTTTATATTTTAAACAATATTTATTTTGGGATCTGCATAACACAAATCTCTTAAGTTTATGATGTGTAAAGCAATTTTTGTGTGTGTTTTGTTAATATTTATGTAAGAAAGGGTAAAAATTATGAACACAGAATTGTGTCTGTTGTTTTTTCATTTATAAGTAATTTTATTGAATTTGTATTTCTTAAATTGCATCTTTCCCCAATATCTCATTGAACATTTTGTGGGCTTACTACCTGCTGGCATCAAAAGTTTCGAATGATCCATATGACGAGATAACATACATATTAGATTAAAGATAACGACTGAACAGAAGTGGGGCACAGAGATCTTGGGCCAATCAAGTCGAAGCTTGCAGGAATTTCATGTTATTAATAAGTATGAAGGTAGTTATAAGAAATGAATAAAAATTATATTTATGTAGTTTTTTATTACATATAAATATAAATTGAAAAGTATAAATCGGTCTAATAACTCAATTTATTAGATGAATTACAATTCTTTTCAAAGATTGAATTAAAAATTCATCAAGGCTCCTTTTCAATACACACTCTATACTTTCATATGGCAACCTTTAATTCATGATCTTCACTGTCCAATTACAGGAAAATAATTTTTTTTCCTTGGCCATCTGTTGCCATTGTACAACATTGCTAGTGAAAGTGTTCTCTCCTCATACTCACGAGCATTAAGTGTAGAACCAACAATAGATATTTTAATATATGATGCCACAGGGAATTGAACCTTGGTATATCTTGTGAGGAATGGTGACTATCTCAATGTCTCCAAAGAACCTGTATTCACATCATGAATCAGTGTTTTTCTTTTTTTTCACCGATTTACATCCTAGTGTTATAAGCCATGTTATCTGAGGCTTTCATGTCCTTTGTCTCCTTCAATCTCCCCCTCCCCCACCCCTGAACCTCCTCCACAGTTTGGGGGAGGGGGCGGTTGTGGGTCTCCGGGAGAAGCAGCACCAATAACCCCCCAACTGCAGTCAGTCCTCCAAATATACACAGCGGTAGGTATGTCAGGGTCTTGGCCTGCAACATGAACACAAGGTATGAGATGTAGGACAGTGTCAGCATTATAACAGGATGAGGCATATGTGGTGTATATCCCTGCTTGAAGGCCTTCTCTTAGGCTAAATCTAGTCTTCATGTCATTATTCAAACATTTATGTATCTATTTATTTATGTATTCAGATTAAGTAAGATGTTGTGAAGGAGAGTACTGGTTCCTATATAGCCCCATTTACTCATGGCAAAGGACGAACATAAAATTGCCAACAAAACCAGTTCAGTGACCTTGATGTCACATTGCATGTATAACGACAAACCCTTTCTGAAATGAAGTCGAAATATGTGAAGTCATTTATTTAAAATATACTTACTGCAAGAACCATCAGGGGAGCAGCAATACTGCCAACATTTTCAAAAAAGGATGACATTCCCAACGCATGGTTCCTGCATTGCAAAATAATTTAGTCATCATCTAATAAACGAGCAAATTACATCCAAAAAAAAGGAAAAATTAAAATGTCATTTCTTTTTAATTAAAGATTAAATTCTATTGCAAAGAAGTGTTTTTCTAAGATCACTATTTGTGAAGGGTCAAGGAATGCTATATCTGAATGATTTGGACAAACATCAAATATCATAAGATATCGGAGGCTAAATTTAAGTTGGTCAGGTGTATATTTCCCTTCATCCTCGACTCGTCATCCAATTAGCAATGTTACTAACTATTCAGATGTATTTATATCATGGATATATCGCCAGTGCCACTACTGTTCTATACAGTTTGAAGACTTGAGAGAAGCAATACCTGACCGATGTTGGGAAGATTTCAGAGGCAAACAGGTACAACGTGCTGTAAGATCCTGTGATCCCGAACTTGCTGATCATCACGAGTGCCGTCTTCAAGCCACTCGGGTCATTTCCATCATCTACATAATACATGTTGTAAAGGGTGAGGACAGAAACCATGATAGTGTGGACGATAATGATCTTTTGACGTTTACAAAAGGCGTCTATAAGCAATATCATGGCCATTTAGCCAAGCGCATATGTGTCAAGCATTGTTTCGAGCACTTTTGGGATATGTATTACTGAAAACGAGGGATGACACATACATGCAAAAAGGGTGAATCGTAAACTGCATATACAATCCCGTCCCTTGTCTGAGCCAAGGAACATGAGCCCAAAATACAAATAGCATGGGCTTCAAAATGATAACAAATGAGTATTTCATGAAAAGGTGTATCCAAGATTTTTCCGTACTGTTTCGGCAACTGTTTCAATCGTAAATAATAATTTTCAATAACTATCGGTTTTCTTATTAAAGAATAGCACCAGAACAAAATATCAATTTAATTTGTTTTCCTTTTTATGTAAATTTCCACTGATGATTTCCACATTCATTTTTGTTCAAGAAGACGTTAAAAAACACATACATATTTTTAACAAGTGTTAATCCGCAACACCATAGAATTTCTGCAGAATGAGACTTAAAATCATTGTTGAGTGCCTGATATAAATCGTACCGGGTGTAGCTGGAACAAAAATAGCAGCGATGTTTGCGACTGCGCAGATGATGAGGAATATACAGGTTGGAATACGTCTTCCAACACTGAAAAAGAAACCGTAGAACATAGGAAAACACGTGTCTTGATGCTTAAACAGTGGATTGATTTTTTATATGTATATAATGTTTTATTCACAATTCTCTTCGCACAATTCAGTGACATTCAGAAATTGGATATCCATCTCAGGCAATCTACAATGTAAGATATTTGAAAAATATTCACTTATTCAGGTTATAAAATTAATTCTAAAAGACGGAAGTATTTAATGCAACGTTGCAATAAATACGCATGGGCTACGGTATTGACAATATTCAAATTTTGCATACAGACAGGAAGATAACAAAAGAAATGCTAATACGTGTAAAAGAAATTTGGAGAGGTTACATTTATATCTTAATAATAAATATTTCATCATTGGTCCTCAGTTAAAAGATTATGGTTAATTAAAAAATCAATATATTCCTAGATAAGCCGTTTTCAACTATCCGCAATATTTCCGAATTGTGCACAACTGGCACTAAATTTTTTTTGACATCCCTTTGTGACTGTGGCCGCCTTAACATTGTCAATATTGATTGCAGGTTAATTGTAAAGAATGGTAAGTATTTACTTGCATCAATAGATAGCAAAGGTGAGTACGTATGACCTCAAATGCCCTAAAATATAGACTCTTGCGAGTGCAAAAATGCGTGCATTAGTGCCTTTAAAAACTATAGTTTGAATGAGATGGCCAAATTTTTTTAAAAACCGGATTCAGATTACATATGACACTTATAAAAAAACAGGTCACAGTATTCGTTAATTTCAAGGTTATATGAGATTCTTTTAAAACCATGTGAAACATATCATGAAGCCAATTCCTATAATGTCTTATGCAGTTCGAAGAAAACAACATTTCTTTGGGTAAACTTGAAAGATAATTCCTTGTATTGAAGAGTAAAGGGATAATAACTAAATGACTGACAATTTATGGCTGAAGAAGGCGATGATGTATGCTGGTATCTCCACTGCTGCACTAAGGAACAAGTTCAGAAAACGGTCCCCATCCAGAGTTGGTGTCAGAAACAACACGCCAAAATACCCCAAACTGTTTGCAAGACTGAAATGGCCAAAAACATCTAACAATGAACCTGAAATGTTATACAAGTCCGTCCACACAATATGATAATAATACACCGGCATATAAAGCTGAATTATAATTGATAAAGGTCTATAATACAGTCTGTATCATATGTATCTTTGGTAAAATAAATTATTCCTCCAATTTATATCGATTCGTAATAAATGTACAGCGGGTGGCCATATTATTAAGTACAGGTGATGTAATTCCCATAGACTTACATGTTTATTAGCTGTTTCGAGATGATTATTATAATAAGTGTAAGTCCATTTGCTGCGAAATTCGGTAGACAGCTTGAAAATCATCTCGGTTACAGTCCCATAATTATCTAATAATTGAAAAAATATTCAACATACAAGTTACGTTTAACGCGACCGTCACTTGGATATTGATTGCAAGATAATACATGACAAATATTCACGCTATGGGAATATACGTCACATGTACGTCATGTACGTAATAATATGGCCACCGGCTGTATATTGACATTTATGATTCTAACTATTCTTTTGACATTGTATTTCAAGTTGAACAATAACTGATCGAATTTACATTTGTTTTAAACTACGCGGACATTGGTCCTGATGGCATCTGATTACACCTGAAACATAAACTGTTCCTCAGTAAGGTATGTTGTCTAAATATTGCGCTTAAGTTAATCATAACACAATTATGGTAATTGTGTCTCGACTTTTGTATCCTCTACGAAATCACAATTGAGCTGAACATTCAATACAAGTAGATAGTACTGGTAAATCAACTTACAACAGGAAGAACATAACAAAACAGTACAGGTTGATCTTCGGAATGCACAAGAGATTCAGTGCTGTTAACTGTTGATGTTGTGTGGCCTCCTCGGCCTTATCAGCTGCTTTGGTAAAACTACTTCCTTCCTTCTGAGAGTGTTTCTCTTCATCTGCCTTTGCTACTGTTGTCTTGCAATCATTACGTGACGATGATGAGGAAGCTTCCTCGAGCATTTCTCTGATGTCTACAGGAAGTTGGATGTTGTTCATACGTGCAGCTCGGCGAATTACCTTCTCTGCATCATCTAGTTTGTCCTTGGAGACGAGCCATGGAATGGATTCACTCAGAGAACTAACAAGTGACAAAGGACAAGCATTAGAATGGGTTCAGGAGATGGTTGATACAATATACTTTAGATGTGTTGATATGTCAAGCATAAACAAACATCAACCTTTTAGATATATTTTTAGCATTTTCCTGCTCTGATTTCATTCTTGCAGCGATATCCGATAAAAGAACGTGATCAACTGCAACTGGAAACTGGAGTTACTGAGTCGATTTGAAAGAGAAATATCTTATAACATCTCCGGGTGAATATTTAGAAAGCATGTAAGAACCCATCATCAGGTATATTTGCGTTTTGCAATCGTGAATTACGTCAAGTGACACAAGCAAATGAAGCAATATCCTTGCATCCCGAGATACCAAACAAGATACGACTCACATGAAAGACAGCAAACAGCCCGATGCAAACTGATATCTAGTAGTTCAGAATATTGCAACGGAGCAAGATCTAACCTTTGTCCTTGGAGCGGTAAACATGTGTGTGACTAATTGAACACATTTCTCAACCGAATTAGAGTGAAACTCACTACTGAGAAAATCATTCCTACACTCAATTAGGGTCGATGATAAAGATGGAGTTAAACTGGAAAGAAGAGCTATTGCTGATTTGATGAGTGATTCCTATATGCAGATTTGGGAAGACGCCATTTTAGTTTGATGAGCGATTCCTATAAACAGTTTAGGGAATACACCAGTTTAATCTGATGAGCGATTCCTATGTACAGATTAGGAAATACATAAACCTACTTCCAATACAACTCACCAGACACAGATAATGCTGAACAAGTTAGGCAATGAGATGAGCATCTCCAGATGTCTCCAATCCCGCAGGAGGTACCCAAAGAACGCCAGCAGCATTATTCCGGCAGCCCAGAAGAACTGGACGCTGACTGCGGGAAGAAGGCGATGGGTGGAGGGGAAGGTTTCTGACATCAGCACATACACACACAGAGCAGCTGTCTGTAATAAGACTTTCTTAAGTATTCCATTGTAAACTCGGTTTCTTTCCCCGTGCATTCTGCGGTGGCGTTTGCTGCGTACATTCTGCATTACTTATAGAGATCTTTTTCAAACGCTTACCGTTACACGTATGTGTCCTGTCATAGTATACGAAACCAACATGGAAACAGAAGTTACCAAAGCTCACCAAGCCTACAGAACGATTATAATACTACCTTCTCGTCATGATCATTATAGAGTGGTATGAATATAATGGAATAATGGATATAATGTACGATATATATGTGCTTTCAAAAAATCGATGACACTAACCAATATCATAACTAATGAAGATAATGAATGCAGAACATCATTGAAAACATCAAGACTATTCTCACCATGTTCAGGAGTCCTATGAAGAACCGTATAACGGTGAAGAGTATGAAGTCGTGCACCCAAGCCAGTCCGAACCCGAGAGCCGCCTGGACCCAGAGGCAGATGAGGAGCACGGGCTTCCTGCCGAAGACGTCGGACAAAGGTGTGAGGAAGACCGCGCCACACGTCGTGCCTACCATGTAGATGGTGGTGGAGAGCTCGGCAAGGTAACCTTTGTCACACACCAGGTTCCACTGTGAAAACGGAGCATAGAGTTGATGATATGCTTTGAAGGGTTATGACAGAAGATTATTCAGACTAACATTAAAATGGATATCAACTTCTCAATCGACATAGACATAGTCTCAATAAAGTTTTGTAAGCAGTGTGTCCAATGCAGTAAAGCAGAGTACGCATGTATAGTATAGTATGATATTACTGTTGTTGTATTTTGACAACAAAAACCCTCTGATCAACAACAGGAAATGCTACATTATTTGGAAACTAAAGGAGGGTATTTTGACATTATATTCTCATATTACAATATCTATTGGGGACATTAGACTTCATAGACCAAATTAGTGTATATGCACCGAATTAATATATATTTTGAAGAATCACATGATATGATATCGCGAAAATGGTTAACTTTATACTTTATCATTCTTTGAACGAAAGCTGATGTGACATTTTATTGAAAGTTTTTATCATGTCATCATCGATTACTTGGTGACATTCGAGAACTATAACGATACACAGTATTTATATGCGAAACATTTGCATCAGCTTTTACGATTTACCAATATGCATTCCCTTGTACTCCATTGCTCTCCATTGAAATGGCAGTTAGTGACAATTTGTCAAAACAAGACACATCACTATATGACTTGAAGCTTTACAAAAAACCAACAGGAACCCTTTATCGTAAAAAATAGTAGTAAAACCTACGTCCCAATTTAGTATACTAAGGGTAGCTTGTTTTATAACTGCGTTTTACTTACGTTTAAGCTACATTTTACTAACGTTTAAGCTACGTTTGACTAACGTTAAACCCACGTTTAACTTTCGGTATCGAATTCCTATGGCGGGGGTTTTGAACAATTTGTATTAATGTTTTATCATAGTATGATTAAACAATTATCATAGTATGATTAAACAATTCAATCTCAGGCACATACCTCAGCTACAAAAGACGATTCCCCTGGGAGAAAGTCGTATGACCATCCTTGTGTGCACCCCTGCGTGTTGTTTCCCACCCCCGGGGTAACGTACATGCTGCACTGATCCCATCCCCATACCCCGTCTTTTTCCAACCATGGAATGCTCCCATTCAGGGTGGCATTGGTGGGCAGTGCACAATGATGACCCGGATCGTACCCCAGGTAGATGGGACTGAAGACATGCCACGCCCCTCGCATGTAGAGGAAGGCTAAGGAGAGGTAGGCGACAAACTGGAAGCTCTTGTAACCTCCCACTAGTTGCTGGATGTCATCCACTTCCATGTCCCTTTGCTTCACTGACACACTTTACACCTACTTGAAAATAGATATGGACAATAAACAAAAAGATATACACTCAGGGTAAAAAGAAAGTTAAGAAACTGTAACAAATTTTCGTGAGTCAAAAACAAAATATTGTTACTAGACAAAGTGTATTTTGATTATCTTTGCTAGATTCTGATAATATATATATATATATATATTTATATTATCAGAGAATGGACAATAAGATCTGTTCATATATTAAAAGGGTGTTCAAGTGGCCATTTTAACATGTTGTTGGGTTTTTTAGGCAACAGAAAGTTTTGCATTTAATCAAGTACCTATAAAACATTGAAACCAAGTTCAAAACAAGTGTAGTTGACACAATATACACTCTTAGAACGTAATACAGCATTTATTGTTATTGGATGTCATAAAACATGATCAAAAGTCATATTTCTCTTTTTATCTCGTCTACATTCCAAAGCAAATTAAAGCTGTTTAAAAGGCTAGATTTTTTAGAAACGTGATGTGGTGATGTTTCAAAATTTATGATAAATCTTTAAAGGCTAAGGACATGATATAACTGTGTGTTAATAACATTTCTCCATCGTGGATTAAACTATTTTGCATTTTATGTTGGTACTGTTTCTATGGCCCGTAAGTGTATATCTTGTGTGCTGGAGCTTACACGTACCAACGACATAGATTTGGAAGAAGTTGGTGGTCCATTGTTTCTCTGAGCAATTTCACATACTTGATTTGCCAATGGTTTTTTTTAAATTATTGGGATGGCGTACAAATGTCACAAAACAAGCCGGAGCATGTGCTGAAAGACTGAGCCATCTGTCTAACCAGCGAATACTTGACAACCAGGGCAAATCACATTTCATATTTAGGAACCTATCTGCTTTACCAGATGGCAAGTTAGGGTGAAGGTAAGAAAGTTATTTTATTCAAATATGAGGTCTATTCCCTAAAGTTACTCTGTATTTATAGACAAAACAACGTCCTAAGAGGCATTCCAAGGTTGAATTGACTCCACACCTCTTTGATCCGTAATAAAGAGTCTTGACTACTCATCTAGTAGAGAAGTGAGACTATATTTCAGAATCTGTTGAATGACGTTCGGATTTCTTTTTCTTTGCAGTGCCTGATAAAACATTCGTTATTGACATGCGAAGTGTTCACACATTTTCCTGTGGTTAAAATCAATCACTTGACCAGTCGATTGTTATTTTCAACCCCTTAGACTGACGCTCCTTTCCTAAGATGTTGTTATTGGCAACGTGCCGTGTCTAATTTGTGGAAATCTATTTTAGTTCATTCAATTATAATCATCCACGGTATCTACTAGAGTAAGTAAAATAATACACTCGATCTCGAGTATGCTTGAGATTGTTAAGCCCCCAAAAAGAATATTCGAAGGAAGACCTGTTCTTTCGGTCTATAGTGAGTTTGATAGTCCGGAATATGTATTCTTCTTCTATTCAAGTTTCATCCTAATCATAAGTTCGTCGCCACTGATTACGAAGATCCTATGTTTTATAAGTGTAGTGTGTGTCTTTGCTAGTTTAGTATGCAACTTCTTACAGGTGTATTAACGCGTACGTATGAGATACTTTCTCATAGTTGGATGCCACATTTGAGTACGGATTTTGATTATCTATTTAAATCGAGATATTAATCTATTAAGAAATATTGATCACTCAATTAAGAAATTTCATAATCTTAATTTATGAGATTCTAGTAAATTTTAATAACAGCGACGAATCGAAGATTTTGTTTTTCAAATTTATCGATGAATATCTGTTTATCATAAGCTTTGACCAAATAACAACATACTTTTGACGAGCGAGCGTAATTTTGTTATTAATGAATTAAAAACATTTATCACCACAAAAAAGTAAAAAGCAAACTCCAGCCTAAATAGGCTTATATGAGACACGATACAACATAAACATTCCTTGTTAATAATTATGAATACAAATGAATTATAAATGTAAGCCCCAGCTTGCCTGTTCAGTTGCCTTCTCGTTATTCGGTGAAAAGACTTTTAACAATATGCATGTAATTGTCAACCCGGATGGTATGACAACTCTGTCGCGGATCCAGCAATTTTCAATGGTCTGAATATAAACCCTGTAGGATGTGCTTTCCTGTTTTCTTACACTCAATTGTCCAGGTCATCCTTACACGTAAAATTGATAGAATGATAGTTACACACTTCCTAATGAACTCTGCTAGAACCTTCTTACGCTCTCCGTTTAAAGTCATAGTCTCATTTTTGTAAGGCAACTAAACTGAACTAATTATTCTTCATAAACAAAATCTGATCACTAACACAAATATTTCCTGTCGCATGTGCAAAGATTTTAATTTTTATGCCCGTTTTACAGTTTTGGATGAAGCAGCTTATTGGCGTATGCCGTTTCAGACCGATGAGGTACCAAATCAAGTGCAATCCCATCGCGAGTACGAAACACCGGAAATCTAGTCATCGCAGCGCCGATACTTATGACAGTCGCATTCTTCACTGACTTTACCACCTTGTTGTTATTTCTGTATTTGAAAAAGCGTAAGCTATTAGCTATTTTCATGGGATATTCAGCTGGGAAATTTTATGTGTTCTTCGTCACGGCCTTAGCGAAATGACGTGGTAAGGACTAACGCTCGCAAAAAAACATAATATTCGGGTAGGGTAGGGTAGTTTGAACTTCATTATTGAGGTTAGAATGCCTGCAGTGTTCTGAAAATTGTTGTAAACGTCAGGGGAAAGATTTCTGTGAGTAGTGAACTATTTATCCAGCATTAATTACAACTTGCCTTGCAAAAATGAGACTATGACTTTAACCACCATGCTTATCAGGCTTCATATCGAAGGCTGGACAGTCTTGGATTCAATTTGGATTACTTAACTTAGACAATTTAGAAAGTGACAGGACAATTAAACAGTTGAAAAAATATTTTCATAGTCAATTTGTCTGTGTTGTGAACTATCTTCATAATTTCGACAGTAGGCCTGCCCTTATAAACACCGAACGGAGAAGTTTATGAGGGGTGTCGCAGCTCAAAGTGTTGCACTAAAGGGTCTAGCTACCAAAACACTGATAAGTATCGTTGGCCTATTTCTTCAAAGCTAACAACAAATTCATCAAAATTTGGCTCTTACAAACTCTTTTAAAAATGTGTTGTCTTCGTCACAGATGTGTTGGTAGATATATACAAAACAGATAAAACATGGGAATCAGTTTTGAAAAATCATCTACCGAAACCAGATAACAGGCTTAGTTTAATTCGAATTAAGTCAGTGACAGGTCACATACTTGTTGATACTTGTATTGTCATATAACACAAACCTTTAGACTTGTACTATGTAGCTGCCCCATGTTGGGGTGTTCCTTCAATGGATAATCTTGAATCTACTTCCTTTTTTTAACTGAGAAGAAAGAAATAGTACAATTTAAACAAACAACTTGAAACGACAAAAGTTTTTTTGATGAATGCCTGTCTGACAATATAACTTTTCCTTAAATGCGCGGACTAAAAGCGGTACATCGGTCGACTGACTCGTTGCCACGTACTAGACTGATTCGGCTAGTTTTAAACGGCAGCTTTACAAAAAATAAATAAGTAAGCCCAACTTCTGAATAAAATGATACTTTGACTTGATAAAAATGCATTTGACTCGACCAACATACTCAATGCCACTGTCATAGTGGATACACATGGTAGAGAAATATCACTTGTACCGGGATACGAACTCTTCTGGTTGCTGGAACCCTTCCTGTCGGACCGTTGTGCAGGGAAAACTCTCCGTAGATCAAGTTCGAATGACATTTAAGATAATAATTTGACTGGTTATTACTCGGACCACAGTCGATGTAAATTAAACTCGAAATCCGGAAAGGGTTGAAGCACGACTTGACATGTGTGAAGAAGTCTAGTTCAATGGTTAATCAAGACGAAACCTTAGAACAAACATTGACATGAACTGGAAAGTAGCTTAAGCGAAATTTACAGCATCACTAGTGTTTCATATTCGCAACAGCTATACCCGATTTAAGTTTTTTGCGAGGATTGCATTTAATGCATTATGAAAAGTATATTTTGGGGGTTACCTGTTTTGAATTACTAGTATATACACCCATATGGACATAATAAGTCTTGAACATCGGATACAATGAATACGATAGCTGCTATCTTGAGCGATACTATGTTTACATTGTATTTTCTTTGATGCGACCGTGTCTTACTCGGTTTGGAGAACGTGTCATGTACGTGTAAATATTTCTTTGTGCGTGTATATACATATTTACGGATTTGGGCGGCAAATATCTGTTAAGGCAACAACAAAAATTGTTTCAGGATAAATGAAAACTTTTCTGAAATGTTTGATTATGCAAGTGAGGTACATGAATTTATAGAAATATAAAAAAAACTATGTATTAAAGGTTTTCGATAAAATGCACAGAAGGTTAGCTTCGTCTCGTATGAACATAGACGACAACCACACATATTCACATTCCCGTCTCTTTATGAGAGGCACATAGAAGGCTGGTAAGATGAATAAACGACAAGTTCTATGGGTGTACAACATTTTAACTGCAAAAGTGATAGATTCAAGTGAAAATGGTGGTTGTATCAACACCGGAACACCACACATTGTTTAGCTTATCTTTTTTTAAAGAGTCGGCATATATTCATAAAAATACGGCGGTACAAATTGATACTCTATATGTATGTATGTATGTATGTATACAGGTCAAGCACACAGGTGCTAGTTCACGCGTACTTGATTATTGCATATTGTAATAGAGTTATGTAAATGTTTATTAGTTGAATGTGTCTAGAACCGTGTGTATAAAAATATAGGTCCTGATACAAGGTTAGTTTTCTCATAAAGCTAGATTACACACAAACAAAGAAAACACTTTAAAAAATCAGGAAGTCTATATTTGGACGAACAACAAAATTAATATGTACCAGAATAATTATAATACTTTACATAAATTGTAAATATTGGTAAATATTTGTGAGATTGAACTATCATATAGGCTTGGAGAAGTTCCTTTAAATTTGTATACTCTGATAAACTTCAGAAGACATACCTTGAAGATTGCCTGTTATCCACAATATCCTTATGATATATCCCTCATAACGAGGTCATAGCAGTGTTTATTTCACTGCGCAAGTGTTGAATGTGACAGAGGGGTCGCAGGTTGAGCAGAGCATAACAAATCACGAATAGGGTTCACGGTGACATGTTTACAGTATATAAACATGTACATGTACGTGTATATTTCTAAATAACTCGAAAGTATGTCTAAAGACAAGCTGTCTGATTGCCCATTGGTTAATAGTTATATGGGAAAAGCATCTTCTATTGATGGACCGTGTTCATATGAAGTATAGACAGTGCTTGTTCAGTGAAGTCCCAGATGGTATTCTACTTATGGTGAAGTCGTTATGTGGACATGTGTTGCTCAGTTGCAAAAAGATGTATGATAAGTATTTCGGTGCTTATTGGTCGGATGGAAAGAGCACCTTACCATTATGGTCCCGGGTTTTATCGTAAAGTTTGTGCTTTGGAAAGTTTCTTTATTGAGTCCGAGGTGACCCACTACCTAAAATAAATCATAAGGCAGGATATGTACATCAGGTACAAGTGTTCAACTAGACATCCAGATTTCGTTTCGATGCCAAATAAATAAAAAAAAAAAAAAAATAAATAAATAAATAAATAAATAAATAAATAAATAAACTATTGTGTAATCGTATAGCTTATAGTTATGTTAATTACAACATATTCATAGGAGTGTGGATTTTAAGTCACAATGAATAATCAAACATTTGAATCGCTTGATTCAGACTTAGACGGGGTATGTTAACTGATACCTTTCCCATAAAGTATTGAGTGTGGACTATATATCTAAGAAAGTAAGAACAATACAATAAGTGAAGTCCTTATGATACAGTCGCCACAACACGATACAAAGTCTTGCAAATAAGCTGTTTAGCTAAATATAAAGGGGTAGAAGCTTTGATAGGTTGCTGTATGATGGTGTTTGTGTGCATCAACGTCCACAATACGTTTAGGTGAACTTCTATTTATCTCATACATAATAAAACTTGAATATATTCTTCCAAAACATGTTGTAATGGACGGTTTTGATGGTACCAATACAAGGGGTCAAACAAAACGGGGATCATGGTATTTAATAAAACCAAGTTCCTGATAGTTGAAAGATATTAAGAATAAAATCAAAACAACTGCTTCTGTATATTTTTCTACTTAAGGCCAGATACTTATGGGACACCCCATTTATGTTGTTTTACAATGGTCCTAAAAAGCATTTGAATATGAAAGTAACTTTAAGATCACGACGTGTTTAACGTCACGGCTTCAACGTCTCTTCTTTTCACTTTATTCGGACATCTTTACAACGTCTTATTGACGTCTAGGTACCGGCTAGATGGTGTCTCTTAGGTGAGGATAAGGACACGTGTGTGGAAAAAGTCTGGTAAAAGATACCGCTTGACAAAAGAGAGCCATCACTTGCAATTCACGTGAAATTTCCAATTGACTTTTATGTTGATAAAATGTTTCAAGAATAATTTTCACTAAATGGTAACTACTCTTGCATCAATTAATTAACATGGGAATTCCACTAATTATAACTTATGGTCATGGATATTTTCACTGTTGAATTTGTTGTCTTAATCTTTTCAATTGAAACAATTACTAGTTCTGACTTTTGTTATGTTTTAGATATACATGATATACATTAATCCTGCTCAACAATTTCAAGTAATGTCATAATTGGTAACAATAGCATATATATTCCATATTATTTATGTGGGATACTACATTTTCAGAGGACATTTGTGTACATTAGGTCAGGTGTAAGGAAAATATAAATAAAATAATCAATCAACAAAAACATAAATGTATTACTTTTAAGGATAATGTATGAATTATCATCAGAATCTTACAGACAAACAGACAGACGGACATTTTATTCAGTATAAAGGCCAAAGGCCCATAATACAAAGTACATTTCCAATAGTTTTACAAGCGCACATAAAAGGTTACAGGTTTTATGCATATACAATTTTAGCTCTAGTTTTATATACACATTTAAGGAATTTACATACATTCAAGATAATATTTCTATCTTTACTGTTAAGGAGGTAGATGAAATTGTGGTTGTTAACAGCACTGTACAATAGTGGAGTAATAAACCTATTTCTAGCATCTTCATATAATTTACAATCAAATAGAATGTGCAATTCGTCTTCAATGCTGGTAATATTGTTTATTTTGCAGTAAGAACATACTCTGTCAGGAATTGATAAATTATTGTATCTTCCTGTTTCTATGTTTAGCCCAAAATTGCTACACCTAAATTTTGCTAGGAGAGATTTATGATAAGGAGATATTGATAATGTAAGATAGCTTTCCACTTGTAGTAATGTTTTAAATTGTTTATAAGCAAATGAATCTGAAAGATTATGAATATTGGCAGACCATGATTGTTTCAGAGTATCAGAAAGTCTAAGTTTAAACTGTTTCATAAAAGCCTTGCTATCCCCAATATCTTGTGAGAGCCATACAAATCCAAAACCATATTGATATAAGATATTCTTTATGTATGTAACCTAAGTTGACCTACCCGAATCATCAAGAGATTTTAACATGTTATAACCCTGAGATGGAAGTCTTTGTGGATCTAGTTGAATTAACCTACACCGATATTTGACCGCTCTAGACATATAATTAAACTGTAATGGGAGCCGACCACATTCTCCTAAAACAATACTGCTACTCACATTTCTACCAACTCTTAGGAGCTGCCTACAAACTTTAATCTGGAGGCTTTCAATAACTTTACAATAAGATGTTCCCCAGATTTCAGATCCATAACACAAAATAGGCAGAATAATAGAATCAAACAGTTTAAATAGATCTTTAGGCAACAAAGTTCCAAAAGATCTTTGAAAAGAATATATAGAGATGAGTGCTTTATTACCTTGGGTAGTCAGACAGTGTTTAGCCTTAGTCCATGAAAGTCTAGGAGTGAAAACTATACCAAGATACCTATAAGAAGATACAACCTCAATCTGTTTCCCTTCGAAAAACCATTTTTCATAATGCCTCAAATAGCCTGAATTGTGAAACACCATAATCTTTGTTTTATTTAAGTTTACCTTCATACCAGTGTGCCTACAAAATAACTCTAGTGCATTTAACCTTTTCTGCACTTGAAGTGCTGTATCAGCAACCCCTGACACATCATCCGCAAACATTAATGTATAAAGGTTATCCACATTAGCACTTATATTTACACCCTTCCCTCCAAAATTTTCTAAAACTGTAAAAAGCTTGTTAATGAAGATAGTGAATATTAAAGGACTTAAAATACATCCTTGACGGGTACCTTGGTTACATTTGAAAGTATCAGTGAGGCCACTTGGAGTCCTTACACAAGCTACCAGCTTCGAATACATTGATACTAAGATATTGAAGAATTTACCAGTTATACCGACATCCTTAAGACAATCAAAGAGAACTTTATGATTAATAGTATCAAAGGCTTTTGCAAAATCTATAAAAACACAATAAAATCTGCCCCTTCTCTTATGAGCATACTTTTGTACAACAGCATTAAGTGAAAATATATGGTTCTAAATCCAGCCTGATACTCACTAATAATATCATTTCTCTCACACCACTTCTGCAACCTAGATGTTAAAATACAAGTAAACAATTTACAAAGTTGAATCTATTAGAGAGATGCCCCTGTAATTACTAGGATCTTGCTTAAGTCCTGATTTAAAAAGTGGGCATATTATACTTGCACCCCAAACAGCTGGGAAGTAACCTTTATCTAATATTTGATTAAACAGTAATGTAAGATGATTAGCAAAATATGGTTTTGAAGATTTGATGAATTCTGCAATGCCATCAGGCCCAGGTGATTTATTATTTTTAAGTTTGTCAATGTTAGAATTCACCTCCTGTTCAGTTATGATATCATTCAAGTCATCTGCACACACAGTACTACACACTGCACCTGGAGTGTCACATGAAGGCAACTGTAAGTCCTGTTCACATGATAAAAGAGATGAGAAATGTTTTACCCATTCACATGGCTCAATATTGTCAATTGCATCAGATGGCTTTCTAACTGATTTTAGAATCTGCCAAAACTTTCTAGGATCATTCCTGGCTTCCACAAGTTTTAGTTGTTTATGTTCATAATATTTCCTCTTTTTAACTTTAAAGAGGCATTTCAATGATGATCTTAATGTTTTAAACATGTTAAAGTCAATACCAAAGTCTCTATGTGCTCTCAGAGCAGCATATTTTTTATGTTTAAGTTCATCCAACTCTTGATCCCACCATGGAGGCTGTGTAAGGGTTTTATTTCTGTAGGGTCTATATAATTTCCCAGCAAAATCTGCAGACTTATAGAAAATGTTAAGGATAGTTAATATTGCTGAGTCAATGTTATTATTTATTTTGTCACATAGGCTTTCATTTTCAGTTTCAATAAATCCTTTGAAATTATTGATGAAGTTTTCAGATGAGTCTTGATCCCATACAAACTTTATCCAATCACGAGATGATTGTTCATGTAGAGTGGCACCATCAGATAGTTCGGTATCTGATTGCCTGTCATTATCACAATTATTAGATGCACAAACACCGGTATATGAGTCAGTCACAAAAGAACAAGATATTGGAAAAAGGTTTGAGTAATCAACATCTTCAACTTTAAAATCTGTTATATATGGAAATAACTTTGTAGAGGCTATCATATAATCCACAACACTTATAGGTATAACAGGTAAATTCTCCATGTTTATCTGAAAGCATTCTGCCATTTAATATATGGATACTAAAACTTCTGCACAATTCTGAAAGCTTTTTGCCATAGTTGTTCAGACACTGATCTTTATTAGACCTGGGGGTATCAAAATTATCACTTGGATAATCATCTATGTCATGTTGAATAAAATCAATATTATCACATGGAATAAAATCTAGAAGATTTTTAGTTCTTGCATTTAGGTCACCAGCCAGAAAAATATCCTTCTCTGGGTGATCTGAAGAGATAATGTGGAGATAGTCTTCAAGATGATCAAGACCATCACAGTCACTGTTTTGATAGATTGGTGAATGTTCTGGCGATATATAGGTAAAAAGCAAAATGACATCATTTTCCAAGTTCCAAAGTGTGCTATTTAGTAGTAATATTACACAATTTTCGAACACATGATATATTCTTGATATGTAGCCTTCATTGATAAACTTTTCATTAATAAGGACAGACACCCCGCCACTGTATCTACCAAATCGCTTAATTTTTTTTCTTACACAGTTCTCGGTAATATAGCCTTCCAAAAAATCACAGAATTCAAACTTCGTCTTGACAAATGATTCAACAAAGGCAATTATGTCATACTTTCGGATAAAGTCCTTTAACTTACTGCATTTTGAGTATTTATTGAGTCCCTCTATGTTCCATGAGAGAATATTAAATTTCGGACCTTGGCCTTCACATCACGTTTCGGTGTTGTTGTTAGATGGGTTTGGAGTGGCCTCCCTTGACGAATCAGCGCTTCCGGGTCCAAACACTTGGCTGTCAGTTTCCGCCCACTTCGGAATATTGTTTGGTTGACCTGCTGGACTTATTTTCACAATACATTGTGATCCCCTGTCGTACTTTAAAACATCTCCATCTACAATGAGTTTATTAAGTCTCACTTTAGGACGTTTCCCAGCCTGTTGAGCCCGTGTAAACCAGTGCGAGAGAGCACGCCTGTCTTCCCGAATGTGTTGTTGGAAATCTTCGTTTACTCGGTATTGTGAGTTTCTGTCTAAAATCTCTTTTGCCTGTTTTTGGACAAAACTCTTGTCTGTTGTTGTCACAAATTTCACAATAATTGGTGAATTCATCTTTCTTGTGTTCAATCGGTGAGCTCTATCTATATATATGTCGTTTACATTTTCAACGTCGAGTGTGGTAGAGAGGAACTGACGCACTTTTTCTTCAGAGTCTTCCGAAGTTTCATTGACTGTACCTGGTATACCGTGGATTATCAAATTATTTCTTCTGCTGCGGCATTCAAAGTCATCTAGACGTTCTCTCATTAGTGATAGTTCTGTTTTAAGAGACTGATTTTCAGATTTCAACCCCTCGAATTTCTCGTGCACTTCGGCCGCCATGTTGTCTAGCTTATTGTTCAAAGTTTTAAACTCCTGGGATAGATTGCTAAGACCTGATTTCAATTCCTTTAGAATGTTCAATACCTCGGAAGCATCTTTGTCTGTACCCTGTAGTCCGACTGCCCCTGTTGGATCGACCGATAACGTGGTTTGTTGTCGTGTAGTGGGTCTGGGGCCCGGGCCGGGGTTAGACTCCACACTGCCACTTGTCACCAACAGCGTACTTAACAACAGTAGTAGTCTCAAACACATTGAAACATTATGTTTTTGCACAGAATATCCTCTTATACTCTTCTTAGCCTTATTAGGTTGACTAAAACAGCCGATTTTGGCTCGATATTGAGCCAAACATATTCTCATTTTGAGAGCTCCACGAACCACGTCCTACCCGGTCACTGTCATGCGCATCATTGTCAGAATCTTACATGGTCTATGTAAAAGTTACAACAAAAATACTGAAATACAGTTATTACAAACACATAAGCACCTTTTTTAATTAATTTTTATTTTGAAAACCAGCAACTGACAACAATTGTTATACAGAAAATAGATATGAAACACTAATGCAAACCTTAAAAAAACAAAAACACATAATCAATAAATATATTGATAAAAATAATTTATATAAAAATCATTCCTTGCTGCCTTCTACAAAAGATCATCTTTCCACACAAGGATGAATTCAGATTTAGCACATATGCACACTTTTGTGATAAAGGAAGCTATTAATTTAGAAATATCCAATTATAAAAAAAAATGATGGAACCAAATATCAAAAAAACATACATAAATATGACACAATCATCATGGCAGAGACGTATTTATTTTTAAAAGGAATGATAATCATCTGTCTATTTTCACTCAATGCAGCAAGGAAATGTTATAAAAGCAACAAATAATAGAACTTAATAAAGTGTGGTAATTCAAAGCTTGCTACAGTGAAGCATAAGACCCAGTATTGGCCAGTAAGCTTACCTGAATAACAACATGTGTGGAAAGACGATTCCCCTGAATTTGAGATTCTTCAGATCTTTTAATCATGAACCTAAAAAGGCATTTTCTGGTTATGAGCAATATTTATCAAGTCTTAAAAAACATAAAGACAGATCCAAAGGTCTCAGAATATCCAATGATAACATCCCTAAAATAAAACCCTGCTAATTTGAAACTGTTTGATATTGGAACAGTCATGAAATGTAATTATGATTACTATATTTCCTAGATAAGCAGAAAGTATTTTTCTGAGTCAAGAAGTTCGAATTATTAAAAATAAAATATTTTCAAATAAAACAATGAAAGTTACAAAACCTAATCATTTGATTAAGCTATTGTATAAATGGAAAGTAAGATGAAAGAATTATATAAATTGGGATGGCAGTTCAATTGCATAGCACCACAAATTTTAAATATCATGTGCAAAAGATGAGATGTTGATGGTTAGTGATTATTTCCAAATCTAGCTAAACCTAATGGAATAGAACCATCCTAAAACAGTATCAGTACCTACAATATTCAAACACAGCACCAGGGCATTTCTTCCTCTGCTCAATCAAACAGTGCCAAACCATTGGAAAGACTGGCAAAAGGAATCTTTACTTGAAGTGACAGAGTATGACTCATAAAATTTTATTGGGTTACAATATGTGACAATTACCATAATTGCTCGTTTCAGATCAAATCATCTTCTTTGACTCATCCCTAAGAATCCAGTAGTATGACAATTTCTTTCAATGAAAACCTAACACTAGTCTTATCTCTGTGCCAACTAACAAGTCATATCTGGTTTCTTGTCTGCTACAAATAAGAAAGAACAAATTTTTATTACACATTTGTTCTCGTCGGCTGCTATACATTGTCCAGTTTTCAATAAAATACACTATACAGAACTGATTGAATAGCCTTAATAATAATAACTTCAGCAACAGTC